>CM065433.1:48627500-51082500 GCA_033030585.1 Hippophae rhamnoides | reverse complement strand
AAACCCTGAAATGGAAGAAACCCAATTCTCTAATTTAAATCTTCGATTTCTCTTAGGTGAAATATTATAAGAACTCTCATTGTTTCCTCGACAAACAGGATAGTAAGCGAACCAAAACATGTAATATTCAAACACATTAAGCTGAATTTGATGCGCTGAAGCTTTAATTGCATCCTCCTTAACCCTACCTTTAAAAATTGAGCACAATTCAGACAGTACCCGGCAGTCTTTATCCGAGGATAGCATATATCGAGTCCACTCTGGCAACCGTTCAACAGGAAACACGTATTTAACAAGCGAGAGACGATCAACGGCCGATATAGAGCTCATGAGTACACCGTTGGGCGATAACAGAGTGAAAACCCTATTGGATAAATCTGAATCGTTGGATAAAAGAACGCTGTCAATCCAACCGTGGGATGAAAGAGAGCTCGATGACGGTGGCAAAGGCGAAGACGGTGATGGTGGCGATGGCGTAGCATCGTCGAAACCAAAGAGCTTGCAGATTAAGGCAGGGAAGGATAGGGAGAAGAAATGGCGGGATTGATCAGGTGAGTGCGATTGCAGGAAGGATTCAATGGAGGCGCAAGCGGTGGAGATCTGGATGGGTGTGGAGGAGGCGAGGATGGTGGAAGCGAGGTCTTGAGCTCTAGATTGGGAATCGATGGTGTAGGAATGAGGGTGCATCGTAAGAACAGTGTGGACGCAGAAATTAGGGTTTTGTTTTCCAGTGTTTCAGAAAACAAAGATAAAAAACGAGAGATTTAAAGTTTTAAAGGGAAAAAGAGGCAAATGGCGGTCTTTTGCGAAGGAAGGGAGTGGGTACGTGGCGGGAGAGGAAGAGTTCGCGGTGCTGTCACAGCACTGCTGTATGGGGTCCTACAAATACTTAATGGGGCAGGAATGGAACGCTCTCGATACTACATGGACGTTCACGTAATCACCCTTAAAACTTAATTATTATAGTTTAATTATCTTAAATAAATAAATATCTAATTATTATTTTTTAATTATCTTAAAAATTTAATTAATAATAAATATTTATAAAATTATAATGAAACAATCTTGTTAGATATGTTTTAATTATTTAATGTATACATACAATTATTATAATTTAAAATACTAATTAAATCTCACGACAAAGTATGATAATTAAATACTTTATTTTTATTAATATTAAAATAAGATTACAGATCTCCTCTCGTTTTTATTTTACAACAACAAAATGATCGAAGACCATCTCATAAGTTTGTCATTTATTTAAGAAAATCTTACATAATGTTTATAAAAATCTTTATGAAAATTATTATTGAAAGTTATGCCTTCTAGTTTTAGATAAAATATACATTTTGCTCGTTTTCATTATTATTATTATGTTTTTTGTTTTAGAAGATAGTCTCAGAAATTGAAAATAATAATAATATTATTATTATTTTGAGAAAGATCTTGTGGTCCAATGTAGTTTATTTAGTATGTATAAGATTTTAGATTTCAATATCAATTAACTTAAGAACATTATAATTATTTTAAAAAAATAAAAAATAAAATTATTTCCTACATTAGATACAATGTATTATTTCGGTAAAAATAGTTAGGTTGTTTTATGAATTTCAATTAAGATATTTTTCAACATTAATATTATCACGATATAAATTATTATTAACATAAAAATAATTTATTAATAATCACTTAATTTAATAGCATTGACATTAAAGTCTCGTTAATCTTACAGATAAAATAGATATTTCATATATTTTTTATACTAATAAAAATAACTAATTTTTTATTTTTTATTTAATTATTTCATTTACATTTTATTTAAGTTATTATAGATAGTTTTTATAATATATAATTAAAAAAAAATTAAAAATAAAATAAAAAAATTATATTTTGTCAATATTTGATTACCTTTTCGTAACGTTAAAACTAAATTATTATAAAAAATAAATATATGATTTAAGTATCATTTTTATAATAAGTATAAATTTTTTCTAATATAAATTAGGTCGCATTTAGTAATATGTTATGTTCCATATGTTTGAATTCAAATTTTAAAATTTGATAACTAATTTTATTTTAATTAAAAAATAATTATATTTTAAAATTTTGATGATTAAATTTTCAATCTTAATCTAACATCTTATTTTCACTAAGTTCAACATTCTGGATAATATAAAAAAATATTAAATTAAAAATAGAAAAACAGACACAAAGTATAATGTAATTGAACGAGTTTTTCATTTCTATTTTCATATTTTAGTAAATAGACAACATAAATGGTTATCAAATAAGTTTTGAAAATTAAAAAAAAATCTTTAAATTTTATAATAATAAAAATAAAACTTTAATAACATGAAATTGAATTAGATAATATTTAATATTAAAATTATATTTTAATTTAAATAATACCTAATTGAATGATATTTAAAATAAAATTATGTATCAGATTCTTTTAATAGTAAAAATGTATGAGACGTAAATAAATAATACATTTTGTGTTTATATGTTTTAAAATTATTATTTTTATTATTTTTTTCAATAAATTTTTGTTTCCTTTAAAAATAAATATAAAAAAACAAAACTTGAAAATAAATATACATAAAGTGACAAAATATCTAATGTAGAAAAAACCATTCAATGTGAGGGGAACAATTACGTGACAACTTCAAAAAAATAATTTATTATATGTGGGTATAATAATTATCTAGAATTTATACTCAAAATTAAGGTATTAAAATATTTATTATTATATTATCAAAGTGTATCTCACAATGTTTTATCATTGCATGTATTTTTACTCTCTAAATTAACACTCACAACTTGAATTTTGTTATTTTTCTATGAGCTAATATGATTCTTTGAGTTATCCTCCAATGCCTTTCTCCTTTTTTGTTTATAGAAAAATTCAATAGCAATTTTTTTGAATTGGTTGGTAAGCTTGGTGAAATACTTCAAAGGGAAAAATACATTTTGTTTTAATTATACTACTTAAATCTCATAAAAAAAAATTCTCTTTATTAAAAAAAATATCTCACTAGTATTATATATAAACTACTCTCCCTTTTTGCATTGCTTTCTTTTTGTTTCTTTCACACGTGGGTTGTAAAACTTCGATCTCTCCATCTTGCTGTCTTATAAACGCGCGTGGACCCAAAGAAATATTTAAAAATAAACAAAAGAGAAAAATAAAGATGATATAAAGTGAAAATTTTGAAACTTTTTTAATATAAAGGTATATCCTAAAGGATATCACTAATAAAAATAGTATAAATAAATAATGAGAATTTATTATGTATTTTAAAGTAGTTTGTATCCATTAAGGGAAAAAAATGATAAAAGAGTATGTTATTTTATTTTTAAAATTTATACTTTAATCTTAAATTTTTTAAAAGATATAGGTAAATTTATTAGTTATATTTAAGATGTATATAAGTTAAATTTATATTAATTATATGTAAACTTAACTACTACTTAGACATTTAGAATTCACATACTATCATAAATGGAGAGTAAATTTGTTAATAACAAAAATATTTTTAAATTATACATGCTATTATAAATTTAACTCTCATTTATAATAATATATGGTTTTTATATGTTTAAATAGTAGTTAAATTTAAATATTTAATTAAAATTTAAATTATTTATAATTTAAAAAATACTACAATAATTATAATATATTTAAAAAATATGATTAATTTAATCATAAGGAAATATGAATAGATTAATCACATTTTTTAAAATATATTTTAAAAGACATGGTAGTTGGATAAGTAAGGTAAGACAAAGTGCTATAATTAGGTATTTTTGATATTTCTTAAATTTATTTTTGTTTTAGTTTCTGTTACTATATATGTGTATCCTATTTAATATATAGCTTTTGATAAATTATTAATTATTAAAAGACATGGTAGTTGGACTAGGTAAGACAGATTGCTATGATTAGGCATTTTTGATATTTCTAATTTTTTTGTTTGTTTTAGTTTCCGTTACTATATATGTATCCTATGCAATAGATAGCTTTTGATAAATTATTAATTAGAGTGTAATCCTTTATAGCCGTAATGGTCCTTTTGTTTAGGCTCTATTTACTGTTTAGTGTTTTAGTTTAAAAAAGAAGGTCATTCCTTTGTGAAATAAATAGAGAGTTGAATTTTAGTCTAATTTATAATTAAATATAATAAAATAACGGATGTAATATATATATATATCAATAAATATATATTTAATAAAATGATTTTTAAATTTTTGTAAAAAAAAAAAGAATACTTCAAAATTTTTGAAAGTTTTTTATCTAACCTAAACAAAGCAATTATTTATCCAATATAATATAATGGTTAATAAAATGATAAAACGTTTCTCAATATGATTATAATGGATTAATAATGAAAATTCTATTTAAATTTCACAAAAAAAAAACTTGTTTAAGTTAAAAATTATTTATTTTGAGTAACATATATAATTAAAAATTATTTCATTATATATATATATATATATAAAAGTTTATTTTTTGATAAAAATTTATGTCCTACACATGTCCTTATTCATCTTTATCATTTTCTGGTCGTACATTACACGTTAACAATCTCTTTCCTGGTCTACAGTAAAGAATGATGATTTCAGAGAACTAGCAGATGGCGGGTCTGATGCAATTTTTTTCTCCCAAGTGCTTACATATGGCACCATCCTCTGGTTGAATATATTACCATCAAAACATACAACCAGAATTCAATTACAACAACCCAACTCCAGTTCCTTAAAGAGCTCATGTTTAAAATAAATCCACATTTGTATTATGGTTAGTGCATAAAAATTTATGTGAACTTGAATGCTGGGAACCTGAAGGTGGTGCAGCGTCAAGTATGTATGCCAAATGATTCAAGTCGAGGACTTGGATTACTCAATTTTGAATGTGGAAAGGTAAGATTTATGCAGGCACGCATAAGGCCAGTGAACCAGTACAAAGTGTTCTGGCCGACGGATAAAACCCATCATACTGAGAGAGAGGAGGGTAAATTCCAAAGATTCACAAGATTCACATTGCAGTGAGGGTTTAGTTCGAACAGACCCCAAACTTTCTCATCAAGTCTATACTTTCTCCAATAGTTGAGCCATAAGTTCCAATAAATCCTAGCGAAGCACAACTGCAAATAGCTTCTTCTATATACAGAAGTACATCAGGTAATTTTAGAGAGTGACAACTCTTGCCAATCTTACCATTTCCAACATGAACTTTGGCAGAGAATCCAAAGCTCAAGTCACGACTTGCATCCAAAAGTCTATTGGCTGTTTGTAAAACCAATTCATACCTCTCTTTCAGAAAAAAAAGTTGATACCGTTGTGAATCTCTTGTCAAATCCTCCAAGTAACTTCCAGTCCAGTTACCTTCAGGAAGATCAGTCATCACAAAGATATGAATAGGATAAGTGCTCTGCCTCAAAGATTCAACCTTTTCCTTTAACCCCAAGAAAGTAGTCTTCCGGTGGTTTTTAAACTGACCATCTAATAATCTAAGCTGTGCACAAATAAAAGGAGCTTTTATGGTCTCATGAGCGAACTTCTTCCCAGCCTCCATAATATCGGGCACAAAAGGAAGAAATTCAATCTTCTTAATCAGATTTTGTATCCTCTTATCTCTTGGAGCTTCATGGATATCAATGTAGAGCTCTGAACCTCTGTAAGGAGCAGAAAAAAGGCTTCCAAATGCCAAAACCGTAGCTGACTCAGCTTCAGATCCAGGTCCTAGAGTCTTATATACATCTTGCTGCCATCTAACATATGAAAATTTCTTTTTCTTCTTAAGTTGCTCATCAGGTTGGAAAGGATCTAATGTCCCATCCCCATTAGCATGTTGATATGTCCAAACTGTAGTTCTGCAATCCACGTCAACTGCATACAAGCATTTATCTACATTACCATCAAGTCCAGACAGTAAAGAGCCACACTGCTTTAGGCTATCATGCAAAGAAGGACGAGCATTCAATTTATTAATACAAGCGATATCTGCGTTCAAATTGCACCATAAGGACACAAAGAGCCTATAATCTATGACTTGGACAGTGGATGAAGATACTAAGGATGAAATATCAATGATGTCTACAATGGAGATATACCTGCAACAAGAGAGAAGTTGATAGTAAAATTTCAAAGATCATAAAACTTAGAAGGACATAACTTCTCAATCTGCTTTAAACACTAGTTACATGAGAGCAATAAAATTCCAAAATCTAGCACAAGTCTAATTCTGAGGAAGAGAAATCTGGCACAACAAATTGCTTATGAACGAACATGTAGCATAAAAGACTAGTAAGGAATACATCAAATTGCTTCTGAGAAAAATAATTTTGTTAAGTTTGTGTAATCATTCTCAAAGGATATTCTTAGGAGAAAAATAATAAAATTCTCGGCTCCATTTCTCAAAAACTTAGACATAAGAGCATGCCCGCTTAGTTGAGGATAAATGAGAACTGTACAACTTTTGTATTCCAGCCTTAGACAATAAAATAAAGACCAAGTTCCTTTCTCTCCAACAGAATTATCCGCAGCTTAGCTATAGCTGGGTCACGCAAAAATTACTAACCATTTCTATTCCCATAAAAACCTGAAGGAAGCCAATTAAACTCAAGAGTCTAGTCTTAGCAAAACTAAACTCCAACAATACAAATTTAAACAAAGAAAAAGGCAACGTACCTCCCAGTCAGAATGAGCTCAATTATGTGATCCCAGACAGACTTACGAATCTCATTGGGACTTAAAATCCTAAATTTGGGACAACTGCCGAGAGCAATGGCGTGATGATCCAATATGGGAGGGACAATTAAGGTCCTGTTCAAAATCCCAGCAATTAGAAGTGCGTTCTTAAACTCTGAGAGCTGGTTGCTGAACCCACTATGCGGTGCATACCACAAGAATTTCCCTCCTGAGAAGAGGGATTGGGAGGCACATTGAGAAATATGGGAAATGTGGGTTTGGTAAGAGACAGAGAGGAGAGAGCTCAGTCTGAGAGAATAATAGGAGAAGAAGAAGAGAAAGCAAAAGAGGATGGTGAGTATGGCAGATTTGAGGAATGGAGATCTGTAAGAGGATTCCCTAATAGGCCATGGTCTATCTGCGGTCGTTCTCTGTGCGTTGAGCATTGCGAGAGAGTCGTAATTCTTCAGACCTGGTACAAAAATCATGAAAACTAATGAGTGTAATCAGTTAACACTAAGGAGATGCTAAATGGTTTGCGATGAAGATTATAACAATCAGCAAGTGAAATCAAGTGTCTTTGAGCTCAAGTTCTGATTTAGACCTCCAATTATCATCTGATAAATTATTTTTTTCAAAGCTCTGATTATATCCACGATTTTCTCGATTCAGTTAGCTACTGGAACGGTTAGTAGTATTATAAAGAAAATCACCAGTTAAATGTAGAATGAAGAATTTCGATAGAGTCCAAAACCTATTAAACTAATAAACTTCGAACAAGACCAAATTTAAGTATCGAAAATTACGAATGGCGATGATTCAGAATCATGAATATGTAAAAATAATGTTCAATAATAGTCCCTTATAAATAAGCTAAAAAGGTAAAACCAATTGACGCACAAATAAAAATTAGAAGAAAAGGCGTAATCAATATACTCACAATAAAGCGTGCCAAAACATTCTCGAAAGTCCTCATGGGGCGAAGGTTAGATCAAGCAATGCAACCGGAGTAATAAGACGAGCATAGTCCTTGCCTCCCTCGAGACGACAAGAGGAAGAATTCTAAGCATCAACGGCCATCGCCTTCCGTGTTTTCGTCACCGTGTCCTAACCGGCGAGGGTGGAAATGAAGAGAGAGAGTCTGAAGGCTGGATTTAACACTCTCGATCTCAAGCCAGTAAGGGCAATATGGGAAAAGAAAAAGCCTCTCTTTATACAGTGAAACTGAGTCGGCTATCCATTTATACAATGAAAATCTCAACTATTTTGGAAATACGATCCATTTATATCATGAAAATCTCTATTATTTTGAATTTTTTGAAGTATTTTAATGGTGGTATTCTTAAATAAAAAGCTAGAGATATTATAGATGTTTGCTTCAATCATTAAATCTGTTTAAAAATTTCATAAACACGTTAATTTATTCTCGTGAAAAAAAAGAATTAATTAAATTTATAATAATAAAAATAATACTAATGAGAATTTAATTAAAAAAATTACATATTTAATGAGTAAATAACATTAATTAAATTACGTTTACCTTTAATATCAGATGGTATAATAAAAAATTTAATAATAAAAATATATGATTTCAATACAATAAGATTTTATCTAAATTACATGCTTCAAATAATTTCACACAATATAGTATATATTTGGATGCTTTGTAAGATATAATTGGATTTTGCCATCCGATTATCATTAAAGAGACCATTTGGGTCCGCCTCCCCCTCTCTCTCTCCTCTTAAATTCCCTCGCAAATACTCGGAATAGAGAGAGAGCTGGTTAAGAACTCTAAACAGAAGATACAAAGAGGATAAGACGCGTGACCTTAAGAGTATGACTACAGTAAAACACACATTTGGCCTCGTGTTAAGAGTCTAAGACGCACAACAAAAATGACACCATATAAGTGTATCAAACCATGAATAGATAAGAATCAGAAGACTTGACAAAAGCGAATAGTATAAGCCTTTTCAGTCAAAAGAGAAGATACAATCCATTTTAAGCTGCATATATGGCAGACTTAGTTGTGAACGATGGCATCTTCTACCTTTTCTATTCCCCAAACTCAGTCACAAACTTCCATTCTAAGAGCCATATGTAAGCTTAAAACGTTCTTTCAGGTAGTCCCCGCTCCGGATTGGGGGATATTTGCAACCAAAATCGATGAATATCAATTGAATCTTTGCTGTAAATTCCATTAGGAAGATGCATTAAACATTTTTTAATTTAGAAGGGAGGTTCAAATACTCTAATAAATAATAACAGCTAATCTAAAACGAATACAAACTTCAGTACCACTTAGCACTTTTATTTGCGTGGAGACATATAGATGAAAAAGAAAAAGCGAACATGACAGAGGACAAATGCCGTTGGGAATCTATATTCGTTTACATAGAATGTCAAAATTAGAAGTATATCTATATTCTATTCTTCTTCACAACCTTATAAATAGCACTAAATTTAAATTGAAAGGCCATGCATCTGATGAACGTCACTATTTAACAGTGAAATAAACAGAACATAGGAAAAGGGAAATTGCAGATATCTCAATTAGTACCTTGGGGGAGATGATTCATTACAACAACTTTCTATGCACTCCACCACACAATTTTCATTGGGATCTAAGAAGAATGCAACCTGTAATATTATCAGAATACTTCAGTTCGAGCAAGAAAAATAGCAGAAGGAAGCTTTTCAAAAAGAAAGTAAAACCCCAGGGATGCTAGCCAGCAACAAAAATCTGCGCCCATTTTTAGACATTGCATAACTATAAAATATATCACCAGAAAGAACTTAAATTAATTCTTCTATCATTTTAAACAATTCAATTTAGTTTGACTCCCTTTAATTTCAGCTTGCAACTGTGCCATTATAGATAAGGCCTTCATAGTTGAAATACCCTGATCATCATAGCACGTAGTGTGAAAAAGAAGAAAGTAGCCACAAGGAAGAAGATGGATGATTACAGAGTAGCGTTCTTGTCCAGTTGGCATTACTCTGTGCATGGTTGACCTAAATTTAAGAGATAAAAGTTAGAAAATTGGAATTTTTAAAACAAAATTCCATACTATATCAGTGTCAAGTATCTACAAACATTGCATGATTCATTCCAAAATGTAAAAAATATTTGAATCCAAATGTAAATTGATTTTGTATTTAAAGTAATGATTCTAGTAAGTAAGATATGATTAGGATATCATTACAATTATTTAGAGAATACTTTGCCTTAACTAGTTTTCCATTTTTGATCATTTATGTGTATTATAATTGAAAATAAAGTTTTTTGTACAAATTGATTAAGAAAATATAATAGAATGCATTTATTCTAATCCATCTTAATCTTACAGTACATTACATTCTATATGGTATCAAAGCAATGAAAGATCCATTAGCTTTCAATAAATCAAAAACTAACCCTGAAATTTCTAACCAAAATTCAGAAAACCTATTCTTACCATGAGTTCAAATGATAGTCCATTTCAACAAACTCTATGTAGAAAAACTAAATGGTAGAAACTTTAAAAAATAAAAATGATGAAATTAGTTACGGATGGAAAGTGAAAATTGGGTTACCTAAATGGAGAAATAAAAAATCTAATAGCCATAAATCCCACTGCTTTCTAACATTGGAGCTCAAAAAATTCAATAGTTATATCCTGACTCATCCACTTGATGATTCACTCAATCGATAAAACCTATCTTTTTTATCCATAGTTAGAGATGTCTATCAAGTCGTATGAGAAACTTACTTCGACGGTGAAGACTCTACCCATCTATTCAAATTAAAAACTTGACTCTGGAAGTTAAACTGGGAAAGAAAGGGGTAGTTGAGTATTACATGAAAATGTCATCATTATGACAAAAAATTAATGTATGTTCTGAAAAAGATTTAGAGTGTCTAGAGGATAATACACGTTATCGAAAAGATTTCATTACCATCGCAATCGCAGTTATCACCAGCCCAAACCTCTCTTAGGTCTATCGAGACCGATTATGGAAGATCAACCCTAAAGTTTGGGTTAATCCAACTAAATGGGCTGGATAACAATGGGCCCTTGGGTTGGGTCATGGGCTTTCACCATCTTTGG
Organism: Hippophae rhamnoides; assembly: GCA_033030585.1. Lineage (NCBI taxonomy): Eukaryota > Viridiplantae > Streptophyta > Magnoliopsida > Rosales > Elaeagnaceae > Hippophae > Hippophae rhamnoides. Next base: position 51,071,716 of record CM065433.1, on the reverse strand, counting down.
CCCATACTAATCAAAATAAAACAACTTATGTTGTGAGCACCATCAAAAACACGGACCTACTAAAGACACTTGATGAAAAATTCACGAAAAATACGTAGATTGAAAACCGAGATAAAACATGTCTTAAAGTTGCCATGCCACAGTTGACCACCAAAAAGGTGAAGCTTTCAATTGAGCTCAACTAAATTATATTTATTAACAATTTTCCAATTTTCAATTGAGCACTGTCAAAAACATGGACCCACTAAAGAAATTTGTTGGAAAATTCACGAAAAATCCGTGGATTAAAAATCGATACAAAATAAGTCTCGAAGTTTCCAAGCCTCAATTAACCACCAAAAAGACAAAGCTTTAAAATATTTTGGATTGTTGATTCTGGAGCATTAGATTATATGACCGAGGCATATCATTTATTTACCACTTGTGTACCGTGTGTAGGAAATCTTAATATTAAAATTGTATATGAATCTCTGTCATCTGTTACTAGAAAAGGGAGTATTCGAATCTCAAATTCTAAAACTCTCAATTTTGTACTCCATATCCCAAACCTGTCTTGTAATCTAACTTTTATTAATCAAATGACAAAAACCTCTCACTGTTTCGTTAATTATTTCTCATCCTATTATGTCTTTAAGGACCTGTCATTGGGGATGACGATCGGTAGTATTAGAAAGTATGAATGTTTGTACTACTTTGATAAGGCTAAAGCAAGTGAAATTAGTCAAACTGTTACTTGTAATTTTATTTCAATTCCTAGGGATAGCGAACTATTATTATGCATAGAATGGCGTATCTAAATTTTCATTATTTGAAAAGAATTATTTTCTTCAATATTTTCAAATAATAAAACAGTTAAAATTCCAGTGTTAAATTTGTGAGTTTACAAAACATAAGTGGACTTCCTTTCCAAACCTTTACTCTAATTCACAGTGATGCATGAGGATCATTCTGTATCCCTAATCGTACTCATAATAAATGGTTTGTCACGTTTATTCACGATCATACCTGTGTTTGTTGGGTGTATCTATTAAAAGAAAAAACTAAGGTTTGCAATACTTTTATTAACTTTCATACAATGATTTAAATCAAATTTCAAACAAAAAAACAAAACAAATTCTTCGACACCAGTAATAACAATAGGTATTTCAATCATACCATACAAGATTATCTTCAAAATCATAGAAAAAAATCTAACAGAATTCTTGTGTGGACACACCCCAACAAAATGAGATAGTTGAACATAGGAATAGACATCTCATCGAAGTAACACAGGCTTTAATGTTTACCAAAAATATGCCAAAAAAATTTGTAAGATATTGTACTCACTATCACATATCTCATTAATTGTATGCCTAGTTTAGTTCTCTCTTTTGAAACTCTTCTCTAAAAATTAAACAACTCCTTTACTATATCTCATCTACTGTCTACTATAACCCTAAAAGTATTTGGTTGTTCATTGGTTATTCAAAACACAAATCCAAACTAGATTCAAAAGTTATAAAATATATTTTTATTGGTTATTCTCCTACTTAAAAGGGGTATAAATGAATTATTCCATCTACCACAAGATCTTTGTTAGTCTCGATATCACATTTTTTTAGAGCATCTTTTACTACTAAAAACCATCTCCTTAAGGAAAAAATGTTATAACAAAGGATATTACTTTTGGCCAATACTTGAGATAATTACTTACTCATCAATGTCAAAATAAAAGGATAGAAAGAACTTCACACTTGAAACACATTAAGAATCAAAACTGATGATAAATTTAAATACCATAAGTCTACATTGAATCCAAGTAACCGTGAACCTACTAAGTATCCTGAGTTAACACAGTCTTGTACTCTTAATCCAATTTCTATATTTGTTTCATGATTTTATCGCCAACTTTAACAGAACAAAAATACCCAAAGATATTCATGCGGTTTTGAGAATCCCAAAATAGAACAAAGCTATTGTAGAAGAAATAAAGACAGTAAAAAAAATAAAACTTAGGACATGATGGAACTATTAAAAGGAAAGACTCATGATAATCGTAAGTGGATTTTCACGGTAAAATATAAAGCTGATAGTAGGGGTGTCCAAAACCCGGGCCGGACCGGTTTAAACCGAAAAACCGGTCCCAATAGGGCCGAGCAGAAGCCGATTTTGTAAATGTAAACGATCGGTCCGATCCGTCAAGTATTAAATAAAAGCAGATTTTAAACGGTTCGGTCAGGTTATAAAATATTATAAGTAGGACCAGGACGGACAGGTTTTATTAAATAAATAATTTTTATTATTTAAAATATTATAAAACCACTAGTATATATATAGTTTGTTTTCGAGTTTAGGGTTAGCGAGTCACTCGTTAGCTTAACCTAACCCTCAATCAAATTCTCTCGGCTCTCTCTCTTTGCTACGCTCGCTTTTCGCCGAGTTCTTCGTCTACGCTCTCGGTTTTGGCCATCGTCGCTTCCACAGGTAACTAGCCATCGTTCCTCGTGTTGATTCCACCTTAATAGCCATTGTTCACACGTTACTTCAACGAGAGCGGCCGCCTCTCTCGCGTCGCGTCGTGTCGTGACAACAATGATGACGAAAATCATGAAATAGGTATGTCGTCTAATACTCTTGGAGTACTGAGTCGGTAGTACGGTAGTAGTTTTCACTGAATAAAGGCGGCAGTGAGATCTAAAGTCGAACTCGAAAGTACGGGAATGGTATGTCGTTTTTTGTTAGTGTGAAGTTTGAGCTGTGAAATACTGAATGGTATATCATTTTTTTGTTAGTCTAATATCTGAATGGTAAGTCGTTTTTTTTGTTAGTACGAGCTACTGAAATAATGAATAGTATGTCATTTTTTTGTTAGTCTGAGTCTTAATTTTAAAATACTGAATGGTATGTCATTTTTTGTTAGTACGAATACTTTGAGCCTTGTGAACTACGAAGTTTGAACAATTTTTCTCCACGAGAGTTCATTTTTTTTTAAATGGTGGAAAGTGGAAACTAATTATCTTTGTTATAACTTATAACTTGAGTTAAATTGTTCGTATGTTGTCCCTCTTTTAAAGCTTAATTATTTTGATTAAGTTCTCTTTATAGATTAAATATATATAGTTTATTTTATTAATGTTTTATCATTATGAATTTCAAAAGTCTGTGCACCCCAGAGAATGAAAATCTATGTCATCGAGAATATGTACGTATACGCTAACTCATTTTCAATTTAAGCTAATTATAATCATCGGGATGCATTCCCACCTTATTTCTTATACCCGTCGTGATCATACATTTAGAAAGGTAGAGTTATTTTTTACTGTTGGATCTGATTCCAATTCCCGTAAAATTCTTATGAGTATTTGTTTGATCTAGAAAGTTAATTAAACTTGGAGCTCGAATTCATGTATTGGTAGTTTGGTAGTAGTTTTTCCTAATTAAAATGAATGGTAAGTGCACAAGATCTGAATTCTAAAATATGAATGGTATGTCGTTTTTTGTTAGTACGAATACTTTGAGCGTGAACTTCAGTTTGAACAATTTTTTCTCCATGAGTTCATTTTTTTTTAAATAGTGGAAAGTGAAAACTAATTATCTTGTTATAACTTATAACTTGAGTTGAATTGTTCGTATGTTGTCCCTCTTTTAAAGCTTAATTATTTTAATTAAGTTCTCTTTATAGATTAAATATATATAGTTTATTTTATTAATGTTTGATCATTATGAATTTCAAGAGAAGTGCAGTGCACCTGAGAATAAAAAATCTATGTCATCGAAAGAATATGTACATATGCATAACTCATTTTCAATTTAAGCTAATTATAATCGTCGGATGCATTCCACTTGCTTTCTTATACCCGTGGCATGATCTTACTGTTAGAAAGGTATAGTTATTTTACTGTTGGATCGATTCCAATTCCCATCTGAATGGTATGTCATTTTTTTGTTAGTTTGATATCGAAATCTGAATCGTATGTTAGTTTTTTTTAGTACGAAATGCGATCTTTACAAATTACCTTAGTATAATCACAGTTCACTGAGAATACATTGATCTTTACAATTAAATGTGTTTTTATTAACATGATTTATTAATATAAATTTTTATATATGATTTATATATAAGGCTGTATTTTTGTCATAAAATGTACATAAATTGTGGTGTTTTTTGTTTTATGGGTTCTTATTAAATCATATTACTTCTTAATTTTTAAAATGTACATAAACAATGTTTAAATTAATATTGTTATAGATTGGATAAAGTTTGAATACTAAAGGTATTATTAATTCATTAACACTTTTGATATCATATATTGGTATCATCTTATCATATATACGGGTAATGCGACTATAAACTAAATATTTATGCGAGATAATTATATTTTAAATATAATTAATCCACAAAGTTAATAAATAATAAAAAGCAGTTTTTTATTAGCATTAAATTGTACAAAATTACCATCTTTTTAATGTAGTGGCACGAACATTTTGTGAAGCCACCATAATTCAAGGTAATGTCCTAGATTGTTGTCTATGCTAGAATGTTACACTTTGGTGGTGATATTATGTTAGTTTTGAAATGATTTTTGATTAATTATAAAAAGTAATATTTTAATATATTAAGAATATGTACTTAATCTATATTCTTAATATAGGTGATGATGTACGTGAGTTTATTGGACCAAGTCAATTCTGAGGACTTTGCTATATACATGATTGAAGACATTGAACACGAAATTCATTCGAATGAAATGGAAAATCCACCACAGAATTTAAATGACTAAATGCTTGAGGGGAATAGAAGTAAGTAATGTTCACCACGATAATGAATACGATATGAAGAAACCAAAAAATTTTAGGAGTCGAGAAATATGGAATCATTTTTCATATATTTTACCTATGATGTGGAAAATCCTAGAGCTACGTGTCATTATTGTAAAAAAAGTTATCTTCCTTTCGTCCATGAGGAATGGAACTACTTCCGCTGATACATCACTTCAAAATTTATGTAAGAAGATTCCTAAAGAAGTAGATAAAGGACAAAAGATGTTAAGTTTTCAAACACAAAAAAGAGAGGATGATAGAATGACTCGTAAATTAGTTGTTGTTTCATTTGATGCAAAACGTGCTAGAGTTGCTTTGGCAAAAAATGATTATTATTGATGAATTGTCTTTTAGGTTTGTTGAGGGTGAGGATTTAAAGACTTTATATAGAAATTTGTCCTAAGTTTCATGTGCCATCTCGACAAACAATTTCTAGAGATGTGTTTCAACTTTATTTAGATGAGAAAAAAGTTTGAAGAACTTTTCATAAGTGAAAAGCAAAGAGTTTGTCTTACTAGTGATTGTTGGACTTGATTCAAAATATTAATTATATTTGTCTAACTACTTCGTTATATTGACAAAGATTGGAAATTACAAAGAGAATTATAAAATTTTGTCAAGTTGAGAATCATAAAGGTGATACAATTGGGAGAGTGATAGAACGAGTTTGCGTGATTGGGGTATATGTAAGGTATTCACCATAACACTTGATAATGCTTCCTCAGAATGATACTCTTTGTGTCATACTTGAAAGGAAGCTAAAAAATTGGAATGATGGACTTGTTATGAGTGGAGAATTCTTTCATGTGCGATGTTGTGCTCACATTTTGAATTTGATTGTAAGGGAGGGACTTAAAGATCTTAGTAGTACTATGAGTATCCGTTCTTATTTGTGAGATATGTTAGATCATCTCCTTTGAGATTACAAAAGTTTAAAATGTGTTATTAAAGAAAATATTGAGTCGAAAGGAAGTGTGGTGCTAGATATTGCCTCTGAAGATGGAACTCACAGTATCTAATGTTAAAATCTTCTTTAGATTTTCAAAAAGCATTTGATCGTCTTGAAGAAGAGGAAGGAGCAAACTTTATTTCTTATTTTCATGAGGAAGCGATCGAATGTTGGGCACCAAACATTAGATGATTGGAAGAATCTTGGTGTTTTTGTCAAGTTTTGAAAACTTTTTATGACTCTACTTTATCATTAGGTCTCTTATACTGCTAAATTATATTTCTGCAATTACATAACATTCAATCTCAAATACTTGCGTGGTGTGTTTCGATGACTTGTTGTTAAAAAATATGGCTATTAGCATGAAAACAAAATTTGAGAAGTATTGGGGAAATGTAGACAAGACTAATAAGATGTTGTATGTTGCATTTGTACTTGATCCAAGGTCAAATTAGAGTATTTGGAATTCTTATTTGAAGAGATTTATGATTTACAAATTGTTCAAAAATTGAGAGATAATGTCAAAAATACTTTTATGGATCTGTTCAAAGCTTACTATATGTTAGTGCGTGGAAAGAGTTTCAATCTAATGTGACTCAATCCGCAGATGTAATAGGAAGGATTCCATCATGCGAGGAAGCAAGAAAGTTGAAGTTTCTTAAGCGACTTGGAGGAGAAAAATAGTTTGGAATTGAAAACGAGGGTTGAGAAATATTTGAACACCACAGTGTGAAAATGTCATGTTGGATAAGTTTGATATATTAAAATGGTGGAAGGCAAATTCTTTTAGGTTTCCTATCATCTTTCATTTGCACGTGATGTGTTAGCAATTCAAGTTTCAAGCTGTTGCATCGAGAATCGACTTTTTAGCACGGGAGGCGCATTCTTGATCCATTTAGGAGTTCTTTGAGTCTAAAATGGTAGAGACATTAGTATGTAGTCAAAATTGGTTTAGTTCTTCCATTAATAATGACAATGTTCTCTTACGAATACAATGATGACACAGACATTTATGAAGATGTTGATTTTGTTTGATTGTAAAGTTCATTATAGACCTTTACAATGATGATTTGATGATTAATAATGGGTAAGTTTTAAATACTATTATCTAATGATGTATTGTTGTTGATTTTGAGTTTTGATGTTTGTATATGTTTAAGAATTCTTTGCAAATGAGATATTTGGAATTCATTTCTTAAATGTCTAATCTTTTTTTATTTTAGATTTTGATAACATCTTATTTATGTATTTATGATAATATCTATACATGTATGATTATAAATGAGCATTATATTTGATTGCGTCACATTAAATTATATCATATTAAATTGAATCATATTTATTTATTATTAATTGTTAAAAGCGGATTCAAAGCGGTAACCAATAGGGACACCCAGGACCATTGATTCGGTTATAACATTTTAGATAGTGAATGGTCGGTCGGTCGGTTTTAACTATATGAACGGTCTGGTTTGGTTACATTTTTTTAGGCAAAACCGGACCGGACCGGACCATGGACACCCCTAGCTAATAGGACAATAGAAAGGTACAAAGCTTATTTGGTTGCAAAAGGACTTACACAAACCTACGATAACAACTACATTGAAACATTTGCACCAGTGACTAAACTCAATACAGTCGGAGTTCTTTTATCCTTAACAACAAACTTAGACTAGTCACTACATCAACTAGACCTAAAAAAATGCATTCTTTAATGGAGAATTAGAAGAAGTCGTCTTTATAACTATGCCTCTAAGGATTTGAAAATGAGAAAATATTGTATGTAAACTAAAGAAATCACTCTATGACCTTAAACAATCACATAGAGCTTAGTTTGATAGATTGGCAAAAGTGATAAAGAAACAAAAATGCCAACATGGGCAATCAGATCATATAATGTTTTTCCGCCATACTGAAAATGAGAGAAAAACTATTTTGATAATGCATGTTGATGATATACTCGTGACTAGAGATGATCCAGGTGAAATCAAAAGGTTGAAGAAAACAATGTCCATAGAATTTGAAATCAAGAGTTTAGGACAAAATTTTTAGGGATGAAAGTTGTAAGATAAAAAAAAAGAATTAGTGTGTTCTAACGAAAATACATCTTTGATCTTCTCATCGAAACTGATATGCTTGGTTGCAAGCCAAGTGACACTCCGATAGAGACTGGGAAGAAAAATGAAAATCAGAGCAAACTAGTACACATAGATAGATATCAAAGATTACTATAGAAATTTATCTATTTGTCTCACATCAGGCCTAACATAGCATCTGCAGTTAGTGTTGTATATCAACACATGCACTCCTCGATGAAAGTCCACTTGAAAATTGTATTAAACTCTCGAGCATTTAAAAGGTTACTTGGCAGAAGGTCGTTCTTCAAAAGAAGTTAAAATAATGCATTTACTGACGCAAATTAGGATGACTCAGTAGAAGATATAAGATCCGCTACAGAATATTGTACTTTTATTTTTGAAAACTTAGTAACCTGGAGAAGTAAAATCAAAATGTAGTGACAAGGAGTAGTCTTGAAGTAGAGTTTACAGTAGTTGTAAAAGGAATTTGTGAAATTTTATGGTTAAAAAAAACCTTTGAACAAACTTTGAATCATATTAAACTCTAATGAAACTATTATGGGACAAAAAGGTTGTCATCAGTATCTCCCTTAATCCACACTATAGAACCAAATATATCAAAATAGATAGATTTTTCATAAAAGAGAAAATATAAGACAGAACTATCTATATGACTTACATTCTCACAAAAGAACAAACAGTAGATATATTTACAGAAAGACTTCACTGACAAAACTTCGTAATTTTATTTACAAGTTGAATATGATTAACATTTATAATCCAATTGAAAAGGGAGTGTTGAAATACTTGAATTTTAATGTAATTATTCTAGTGAGTACTGAGTAGGGTATGATTATGATATCATTAGAATTTTTTAGAGAGTATTTTTCCTTAATTAGTTTTTCATTTTTGATCATTTACTTGTATAAAAAATTGAGAGTAAAGGAAAATATAACAGAACACATTTGTTTTAACCCATTTTAGTCCTACAATCCATTCCATCCAGAAAAACAAAGATACTCTCTGAGAAGAAATATAACTAGACTTTCTTCAGGGTGACAAGTTACCTGTACAATGAATTGGTCCATCTCTCCATCATGTCCCCAACATTAACAATGAATGCCCTGTGAATTCGACTTTAAACTCAATACAAAACACATCAAAGCAGTGATATTTTTTTCTCTGTGTATTAGTCTAACCATAAATGACTTGAACAATCTATATTAGCTCTGGAGATTCCATATTACTCCTAATATAATTGATATGATCAAACCATTTAGGATAAAATGTTAGAGAAAGCTACCTGTTAAATCAGTTATTAGTTTGGCCCTGAACATAGGGGCTTAATATCATATCAGCTAAAGCCAATCGTTTTTTTCTGTTTCAATCATGACTCATAAACGAATTCTCACCCGTTTATATGTAAAATATCATCCCAGACCCTCGGTTGCTTAAATTTTTCCCTGCAAACCTGTTGGGGAAAATCCTAACTAAAATTGTCACAGTGGTGAGATCGTAAAGGAAACCCCTATAACTGATAAACAAGAAACATACCTGCAATCCATGTACACCGTTGGATGCAAGGAGAGTGATCATTCCATAATCTGAATGAGCAGAAGCACCATAAACTTCTTCACCCGAAGTTCCAAGGTCACCTAAAATGCAAATGCGAAATGATAATCATAAAAGAAGCATGTATGTATTAACACGCAGAGGAGCCTCCGCCATGTTTTATACCAAATCTACCTCAGATGCAGATAATCTAAATAAGACAGGAAAAAGGATCCCATTTCTCAAAGGAATCTGGCTAAAAATCTACACAAAAATGTTGTTTGCTTCGAATAACTCTTATAAGTCATATAAAAGGGGTGTCTTGAATTTCTGGATGGCAGTTCTTGCTATGCAGCATAATAGTGGTGATTATGTGCACCACTCATTCCTATAACTGGGTGCCGAACCATTATGCAATTTTGTCACCTGAAGCGTGAGCTACAATGCATCAAAAAATAAAAATAAAAACATTCTACCATAGTCTAGATTTATGTGCAAAACCTGGGTAGTACAAAAGGCGAAGGAAAGCATTCGGTTGGTCCAACATCCCAACTTTTTCAAAGTAGTTTTCATCCAGATCCAAAGCCAAAGCCATTAGAGACAGTATCCTATTTCCAGCAGTCCTACAACAACCAATCCAACAACAGATGAACATCGATGCATGCATTTGTTCACATATGGATGGGCATACATGTGTATATGGGTAGATATCATCACAAAGGTAAATATCCATAAACCTTACTCAAAAAATTGACCATAAGAAACGAATAGCTTATTGAACCAAATGCTGAACAAGCAAAATGAAAAAAAAAAAAAACTTACAGGAGTTTTCTATAGAAGCATTCCATAACAGTTCTCCAAGATGGTAAAATTTCTGAGAAAGTTTTACAAGGAAATGCAGAACAAGATTTCCATCAACAAAGTCAAGACAATATGTCGAAAACACAAAAAAATAATTACAAATCAAATACCTTGTGAAGGCCATTGATTCAACTTGTTTGGTGTCAATTCGTCTTCTAAAGGACCAATATAATAACTCTCTTTGGAGTCGCCTAAGTGCAAATGATTCACATCCAAAGTGTAACTAATAAGAAACTTGAAAAAAAAATGCACATTATAATTTGAGTTATGTGTATTTCAAAATATATTATTTTTAGCTTAGTTACAGTCTAACCATGTAGCTTTGTTAACCAAGTTAAAAATGAAACAGCCTATATTTATATTAGATATAATGATAAAAATAAAAACACTACGAAAAAGTAATTGGAATAGATAACATCAATGAATTGAATTAAATTGAAAGATTATTACCATTAGTCAATCACTATGTTTGTTTTGGATGATGGAAAATGAAGACAAAATTGGAAAGAAAAAAATAAGGCTTTTTAAATGAGGTAAAATTTAAATTTAAAAAAAAAATTATTGTGGTAAAAGGGGATAATACAAATAGGTAAATAATAATAATAATTAAAGCAAATACGTAACACCATACTTCCATTTTGCGTCATTCAATTACTCTGAATTAGGGGGTAGCATTTAGTAATTTTATAGGACTCGAATTATTCCATTTTAAATTTTCATGATTCTAGTTAACTTCGAATATAATTCAACCTAATAAAGATGAGTTATTAAGGATAATATCTCATATTAATTAAATACAACACTATAATAAAATTTGTAAAGATTGTGAAGTTCTCTATTCATTGGATTAATCCTTTTGAATTGAAAGTCCATAATTTTTATGGATTTTTACATGGTATAAAAGCTTCAGTCCATTGAGTCAAAAAATTTGGACCCTATTTCCCAAAAAAATAAAATGAAATAGTTTTTGCAATAGAGAGACAAGTAACTCAAATAAAATATAATATAATAAAATATGTTAAAATATAAAGTGATAGTTTTACAAGACAAAAACATGCACACTTTGAAGGGATATTAAACATAATATTATAATAGAATTTATAAGGATTACATGTGTCTTCACTCATTGAATTAACCATTTAAGATTTGAAGGTCGAGTTCTTATAGATTTTTACATAGCATCAGAGCTCGAACAAAAACTAAATATAAATTAGTTGGACTAAATTAATATGAATTTTTAATTGTACAATTTTTTAGTTAATTGAATTTTTTTTTATAAATCGAAATTATTTTTAATGATATTAAAGCTCATTAGTACAAAACTGCAAATATTATTATATAAAACAAAAAAAAATAGGAAAAATAATATTACAACTATTAGTCAATTAAAAAAAACACACACACATTAACAATATCCTATTATATCATTTAAATATTAAGATTCAAAAAAAATTATATATCATATTTAAAACTTCACCAATTTCAACCTATAAAGTTATTTACAACATTTTAAATATATATCACAAAATCACCAACATTTTTAATTTAATTTTGACTTGAGTTGTTTTATAAACCGACTTAATTTTTTTTCTAATTATTTGAAATGACACGAATTTAATCCAAATTTAATTCAGTTCAGTTTTTATTCAAATATTTTGATTTAGGTTCTATCCACCTATAATATAGTCAGGACTCAAATTACACCCTAATATGAATCAATTTGGATTGTAAACTTAAATAAATAAATAAATAAATAAATAAAACCTATGGAGGGCGAGGAAGGATCGAGACTCTCAGCAAAGAGAGGAGTATAGCCACGATAGTGTTTGCGAGCCAAATCCAACTTGATTTGCAGTGGAAGTGCGAAGAAGTTATTGCTTTGGTCCAGCACTTGAGAGAGCAACTCTTCCTCCACGCCATGGTTCACAACGTAGAAGAAACCAAACTCTAAACAGGCCTGTAAATTTCAAAAATTACTATTACATTCCTTAATTCGATTATTTGATTTCAAGTTTCAATCATCGAAAAATGAAAACCTACCTGGTGAATGGATTTGGCGGCGGAGAAGCGGTCGGGTGAGGACAAGTCTATTATAGGCAATTTCAGCACCTCCGTCATTTCTGTTATTTGAAGCTCAAAACTGAGAAAGAAAAAGGGCCACACGACCGTCAAAGGGTGATAAGTCAATGTTTAAACCTGTCTATTAAAACCCTGCTACAAGTCTAAACACGAGTTGTATCATTTGTTTAACAGGGTTATTGTGAAGGTTTTAAAAAATGCATTCGTCTGATCATAAAAATTGTTAAAAGGGTACCATTTAAGCTATTAAAGGTTAATAAAGTGTAATATAATAAAATAATTTGTTCTTATAAATTATTAATGAGTTGGAAAATTAGTTATTAACGAAATTTAATTCAATATTTTATTTGAGTATATAAAATATTAAAGGTTATAATCTCAATTAGATATATATACATGATTATTGTAATAATTTAAAAAATAAATAAATAATTTTATTTTTATTTTTATCAAAAAGTAAAATAATAAACATTTATGGGTATAAATTGGAAACAAATATAGAAATAAAATATAAAATTATATTTTTATTATATTATAAAATAATAAAGAAATAAAAAATTAAAGGATGATACAATAAAAAAAATATGTTATACTTATCTTTTAAATTAAATCATTAGTGTAATTTAATAACTTATATTATAAATGGAGTAATTTAATCCCTAAATATAAAAATATATATAATATTATTTTAATAATTTTTTTTATTTTTTAATCTAATAATTAAATTAAAATACGAGTTTAATATTAAATTATTTAACAAAAATCAACAATAAAAATATTAAAATAAAAAATTATTTAAAAATTATTTTTAATTTTTAATAAAATATTAAAATAAAACAATAACAAATAACAAATTTTAAAATAAAACCGTAGAAAATTTAAATATATGAGTTATAAATTTGTGCCGATTCTACTGTAAAAAATATTCTTCCATCTGCACTTCCATAAAAAAGTTATTTATCTGTCTAGATTTACAGAATATACTTAATAGATATATATTTTTTATATCTTTGTTTTAAATTAAGTTATTAATTAGTTTCTGAATAAACATATTTTTGAATCCTTAAGTATAAAATAATTATTACATTTTTAATACATAAATAGTATCTCGAGTATTAATATATTTTTAAAGAAAAAAAAACAAAAATTCATTAAATTAGATTATTTGTATAATTTAATTGCTTATATTATAAATAGTATCATTTAATTTTTTAGATATGAAAAAAAATATTAATTAAAAATAAATTATATTATTTTTATGTAAATTTTTTAATAATAATAAATTGATAATCAATATGAAAAATTTTAAAAAAATCATTTTAATATTTTTAATTAAAACTATTTATTTTAATTTTTTGTTTGAATATTATTATTGTTAATATTTTTATTAAATAATTTTATATTAAATTTTACTTTTATTTTTATTAAAAATTCATATTTTAATCACTTTTTAATCATTAGACATAAAATAATAATATTTTATTATAAAAATCTTTATAATAATATAATTTGTTATTAATTAACTCGACAAATTCTTTTTCTAACCGAACATAATTTTAATTTTAAATAACTAAATAATATAAAATATAAAATTTTAATAACTTATATTACACATTATTAAGACATTACTACAATTTTTATTTTATTTTATTTTTTGGCTAGAGCATATAATTTCATTAAAAGAAATGCAAATAAAACAATACAAAGTTACAAGGCAAGTTTAACTACAAAGACTCAAAAAATCAACAAAGAAAAAAAGAAAATACCAGTTCCAACTTCTTTTGTAGCAACATAAAGTTGAACTTAAATACGCAAAAATATTTAACTAGTTGACAACTATCAACTAACAAATCTGAAAAACCATACACAATAGTTACTTATATCCACCTGTAAAACAAAGCTAGCTTCTTAAAAAGCTTAAACCAAGCGTATGAGACTTCAGTCGGATCCAACACTAAAACAACCTCTAAATGCTCAAATTCAGCTTGCATGAACTCCACAGCAGCGTCACAAAGAACAGTCATAACAAAGCACTCTACTAGAACAAGTCCAGGGAGGAAGAGATATAGAAACACTTAACCAGTACAATAATACACCAAAGAAACAATTGAGAAATTGGAACCTGATCTTCACGAAAAAATTTAAGTGATAAAAAGGCCAAACAACTCAGTAGCAACAGATGAAGATGCTAACAAACTAAATTATGAAGGTAGATTAATGTGATTAAGAAAAACACCACGCAAGCTCCAATTCAATAGCACAACTTCTTATTTTGCAAACTAAATCAAAATATGAACTATATCCAAACAAAGTCAGGAACAAATATGCAATCTAAATAATACTAAAAAAATAATGGTGGAAAAAAAATACGTGGAGATGGTGTTGCCGATATATGAATTCGTTATTGCAAATTCAAAGAAATATTTGATCGATTCACATAAACGATGAAAAATTCTAGCATTTTCCCAAGAAATGGAGCATTTGCAAAGTGCCGTATGAGAGCTTGAGATAAGCTTCTTGGACTGGACTTTAATTTTTATTGAAATTGAAAAGAAAAAAAATGCAAAAAAGATACATCAAAGAAGGAAAAGAGAGAAGAAATCAAATCTTGATAGAGATGAGCGATGGAATGACAGTAAGGGAACAAGCAAGAAGAAAACCCTAGCAGATCAAATGAGCCGACTCCATTTAGTTTTTTTTTTTTTTTTTTAATGATAATGCTAACTTAGCTACAAATTATGTTGCATGAGCCAAACATAACAATTGATTGGGGCCAGCTAATCAAGTCTGTATTTGTATTATTTCATTCTCGAAATCTCAAAATATGTATCCTTAATGTATAAAATTATTAGGTATATGTGTTTTAATGGTATGTATTTGGAGCTTTTTAGGGATGTATTTAGAATAAACCTTTCTCCTAACATTCATTTTTGAATTAAACCCATATCGGCTTTAGGCCTTTTTCAACTTAGAACCCCTAAATCAGTAGAAGTAACGAGTGAACTTTAAGAAGATCCTCTCTTTTTTTTTTATAATGACAACCATGTATCTTACAATACAATTAAAATTTATAATAATAAAAATAAAATTTTAATAATATTAAATTATATCTAATTAATCATATTTTAATATATAATAGGTATAAATGTTAGAGTTTAACTTAAATAATATCAAATTAATTTTTTTAATATTTACAGTAAATATATATTACTGTTTTTTTAGAAAAAATTACCCAAAAACCAAAGTGTTCTTCATTCATTATAAAAATAACACTATGTATTTACCTTTTTTTAATTTTTAGTTCTATTATTATAAAAAAGTTATAAATAATAAAAAGTAATTTTTTTATTTTCTGAATTAAATTAGATTAAATTGTTATAACTTAAATAAACTTTAACTAAAAGAATTGAATAAAAATAAAATATAAATATAAAAAAATTATTTTCTATTATATATAACAATAAAATTAAATTATTACGTAAATATAAATATAAAAAATAAATGTTATTTTTAAAAAAACATACTACCTTTGACACTTATGCTAAGCATGTGCTGATAACTTTAGGTGATATGTTGGTTTCATATTTTATTCATTGTTGTTATAATCACTATGGGACTTGACGTCTTCGTATGAACGTGCAGTTATATTCTAATAATTAATGTCACATGTTGAAGATACAAAAGGTTATATTCTAATAATTAGTGTCACATGTTGAAGATACAAGAGAAGAGAGAATATCAGAATCTTTTACCGATTACATAACAAAAATCAATGAGATTCTAAAGTTTTCACAGCCAATTAACCTTTTTTTTTTTTTTTGCCAAATTGATTTATCAAATATATAGGATTCTTAGAATATATTTTTTATATTAGGGTCAACAAAATCTCTTAAACTATCTTAATTTATATTATAAAAAAGCAATCAATTTAACGAAAGGTATTATATTCGTTCTTCTATTTAATTTGATCCACGATTTTATTTCTATATAATCTCAAATAAATCTTAGTGCCTTTTGGGTAGGAACTCTATTGTGCTGTTGTTAAAGAAAATGAGATACAAGCTGATAACTAACACACGAATACAGGACCAATTAAGCATGTGGTGAAGGATCATTCCATAAACATGACTTTCTATAATTGTGTTTATTTTTAATTATTACAAATTGCTTTTTCTTTTATATATAATAGAAACATTCGTTTATTTATCATCAATAAATTCATTTCTTACATGGTATCAAAGCTTAGGAAACAATTCCCATAAAATTCAGCTCATATAATTTTTTTTTTCATTTTTCTTCAATCTGTTTTTTTCAAAACCAATTTCGATCCACAAAATAATTTAAATTTCATCCCATCATATTATTCAGATTCATCCGAGCAATCTACAATTAAAATCAAGCCAAAATACCTATTCACGCGCTCAAACGCGCCTTATTTAAACTCACGCCCCACGACCTCACCTGAGACACACGCGCACCGTCAAGAAGACGACCCAACGACACGTCGTTCGCGCCCGTCAAGCAAACGACAGCGTCGTTCACTTGGGTTTCGGTCCTTCATCCCATCCGGTCTGTCAGTTCTTCGGTCTTCATCCCAGGTTCGGTGTTCCACCGTAGCTGGGTAAATGCATATTCCAACCGCTAGGTTCACCCACTTTTCCGACCGGTTCTTGGTAAATTTCCTGGCTCGTAATCCTTAACTCATTTTCTATAAGATAAAGCATATTTCACCATTATTTATTTCATAAATAGTCATTATTGTCTAAAACACACTTAAACCAATCACGTACTTTCGAATTTATTCAACAAATAATGTCTTTGACTACCAATACCAACCCTACTTTACCAAAATGGTATGATGACCATAGCCATTCATTATATTTACACCACTCAGACCAACCAGCCATGATTCTCGTAGCTCAATCCTTAAACCAAGAAACTATCACATTTGGAGTCATAATGCCTATGGCCCTAATAACAGCAAAAACAAAGAAGGATTCATTGGCCTGACAATCAAAGGCCATCAACAAACCTTGAAAGGTAAATCAAACAATGGACTCGCAAACATTCTTGTCAAAGGATGGATCCTCAACACTTATATCACCCAAAAATTGCGAGAAAGTGTCATGTATAAGGATACCTATACGAAAGTTATGGGAAGAATTAAATGAACGTTTTTGACACCAACGAGCGTGCACCTATTCCACGTTGAGCAAGAGAGATCCGTGATTGCATACGAAGGTAAGCATTGGAGAATACTATACAAAATTGAAAAACATGGGATAGTCGATGCGCATTCATGTCTCTTCCACGTTGTGGAGGAATGCCGGCGGAACTACAAGAATATCAACAAAAGAAATAACCATAAAATTTCTCATTGGGCTTAACAATGTTTACACATCAAAGACGTGGACAAATCTCTTTCATGGAACCTTTGCATATAGTAAATAAGTTATATTCACTTATTGCTCAAGATGAAAAGCAAAGTCTGTCCACGCAGCACGGGAAGGATGCCAGAGCCGCCGCATCGAGAGATAGTCGTCCACAATATCCTCACAAAATTACCTAATTAAGGAATCCACATCTCAAGTGCAATCGATGCAATAATATAGTGCCATAGTCGAGAAATTGCCGAAGTCACCTCAAATGTGATTTTTGTGGTCTCAATGGACACAATTTTGAAAACTGCCGAAAGCGTCTCAAATGTAATTTTTGTGGTTTGAATGGACATGACATCAACATGTGTAGAAAGAAATGAGCAATTCAAGATAAGAGAAATACAAGTTATGGATTTCCTTCCAAAGCTCATCATACTGACTTTCAAGAAAGCTGCTCCGACACAAAGACACCATTCCACAACCTTATATCTTCCCAATATCAAGAGTCTTTACACTTCTCAATCAATCCAAATCGTGTAGCATGGCAAGTCAGTGACTACTTCTTCCAGGTAACACATTACGTGCAACTGTTTTCCATTCAGAACCCGTTGGATTTTTGATACTGGCAACCGATCACGTAGTCATGCTCCCAAAACCTTACAGCTCCAAACATTCCAACATACTAATCGACATGTACATTTACCCGATCATTCTCTTGCCCGTGTCACACATATTGGCACCGTACATTTCTCAAATAATTTCATACTCCATAATGTCTTGTGTGTTCCCTCATTCAAATTAAACTTAGGTTTCAAGTAGCTAAACTAACTCAAACCTCATTATTTCATGTCACCTTCACTAACGTATGTGCTTTGTTCAGGACAAATGCTCGCAAGACGATTGGGACGAGCCGAGAAAGCGAGACTCTACTACCTAACTATTTCGAAAAGGCCGGATGTTTCTCCGTTTCAAACACCGCTTCCAACAACTCTCATCTCGGCATCAACGACTTTCATTTATCTAATAACGAGTTTGCGTGTAATTTCTCTTTCCATCCACACCCCTTCTTCTTCCATTAGTGATTGTTTTTTTTGTCCATTAGCTAAACAAACACGTAATCCATTTCCTTTAAGTTCCATCAATACAAAAGCACCATTTGAAATGATTCATGTCGATATTTGGGGTGGTTATCACATTCCAAAGACTTAATGAAGCACGTTATTTTCTCACTTGTGTTGATGACTACTCAAGATGCACATGGGTCTATATCTTACATGCTAAATCCGATACACGCACATTTCCTACCACCTTCATCAATCTTGTTGAAACACAATTTTCATCCGAGTTAAAATCATTCGTAGTGACAATGGACTTAATTTTCTACGACCCAGGTGTTTTCTACCAGGGAATCCTTCATCAAACTAGTTGTGTCTCTACCCCTCAACAAAATGGTGTTGTTCGAACGCAAACATCGTCATCTTCTCAATGTTGCTCGCTCATTGCTCTTCCAAGCCAATCTTCCTAAACAATTACGGGAGATGCCATTCTTACAGCCACATACCTCATAAATCGTACTCCAACATCTGTCCTCAAGGGTAAAACACCATTTGAAGTCCTTTTTCACAAAACTCCTAGGTATGAACATCTTCGTGTTTTTGGTTCCCTTTGTTTTGTGTCTGCACATCATGATCGACTCACCAAGTTTGATGCTAGATCACATAAATGCATATTCATTGGGTATCCAACCCTATTTCTTCCATCAGAAGATACTATCTATGATGACATACCAAACATTCGCCAATCAACCAATCCAAATATATCACTTGATTATACATCAGCTGTCCTTCCAACAATCAACTTATTAATTCTTTCATCTTCAAGATTCATCTTCAAAAACATCATCATCAACTTCTCCACCACACACAACTTCTCCAACACCAGTCACACATAGCCGTCGATCCACCAATGTTCCTAGCTACCTTCAAAAATATCATGTGTAAGGCTTCCTTACCTTCTGCCCTTCCGCTTCGTCTCACTCAAAGATCGTCCAAAGACAAAGGTACTTCTCATTCTTTATCCTCACGTACTTACCTATGACCACCATCACCTCGCACACGTGCCTTTGCTACTTCTATTTCCATTCTCAGGGAACCAACCACTTTTGCTAAAGCTTTCAATGATCTAAAATGGCGGCTTGCCATGAAACAAGAACTGGATGCCCTTGAAACTAATGGCACTTGGACGCCCTTGAAACTAATGGCACTTGGACGCTTCAACAGCTTCCTCCAAACAAGAAACCAATTGGTTGTAAATGGGTCTACAAAATCAAGTATAATCCTGATGGCTCTGTGGAACGATACAAGGCTCGATTAGTGGCCAAAGGATACAGTTGAAGGTTTGACTCGCACCAAGAAACTTTTGCACCCGTAGCCAAACTTGTCACTGCTTCTCCTCGCCGTTCTTTGCTATTCAAAATTGGCATCTTCGACAACTTGATGTCAACAATGCTTTTCTCTACGGTGATCTTCTACGAAGAAGATGTCTACGTGTCCCTTCCACCTGGATTCGGACGAAAGGGGAAACACGAGTATGTAAGCTACATAAATCTTTGTATGGACTTAAACAAACCTCACGACAATACCATCAAGCTATCAACAACACTTAAGCTAGCTAGTTTTAACCAATCCAAGTATGATCACTCACCGT
Source organism: Hippophae rhamnoides (assembly GCA_033030585.1). NCBI lineage: Eukaryota > Viridiplantae > Streptophyta > Magnoliopsida > Rosales > Elaeagnaceae > Hippophae > Hippophae rhamnoides. The sequence continues at coordinate 51,051,314 of CM065433.1, read as the reverse complement.
CGTCCGAACCCGTGGTAATTCATACCGACTCTTCTTGTCTGTAGATGATATAATCATAACGAAACAATATACAAGACATTGAAGAAACTAAGAATCATCTCATGAGACAATTCAAGCTTAAAGATCTCGGTGAATTAAAGTATTTTTTGGGCATAGAAGAAGTTTCCGCTCCAAGAAGGGAATTGTTCTCACAACGCAAGTACGACTTGAAATATTGGAGGATATGGGTTATCTTGGTGCCAAATACGCCAATTCACCTATGGAACAAAATTTATCCCTCAAAGAAGGTTGAAGGAGAATTCATCAAGAATCCCACATCCTATCGAAGACTATTTGGGAGATTAATATACTGAATCACATGAGGCCCGACTTAGTGTATGCACAGGCACATTCTCGGTCAATATATGGATAAACCACGACAACCACATTTGGAAAGCGACCAACGAAGGTGCTGACGATACGTCAAGAACACACCTGGCGCAAGTCTCTTTTTCTCAAGAACTAGTTCATTACAACTAAATGCTTTTTGTGACGCAGACCGGGCAAAAATGCCTGATACACGACGATCAACCACTGGATATCAGATGTTTCTTGGAAACTTCGTTAATTTCTTAGTAAGACTAAGAAACAAAATCTCTCACGATCAAGTCGCGAAGCATCACCGCTTCTACGGCAGTGTCGTATTTGAAGTAACACAGTTACGATATATTTTGGATGATTTGGGTATCAAACACTCTCAACCAACCAAGTTATATTGTGACAATTTCTCTTCACATTTCATCAAATCCGGTGTTGTTTCATGAACGAACCAAACACATGTAGATCGATTGCCATCTAGTAAGAGAAAAGATTCAAGTCTGGAATGATCAAAACTTATCATATCTCTACATTAGAGCAACTGAGATATATTTACTAAATCCCTGAGTTTTCCACAGTTCTCGAAGCTTACTTAACAAGTTAGGAATAATTAACATATATTCTAACTCGAGGGGAATGTTAAAGAACATGAGATCCAGTGGTGACAACTTGACACACACCGGCAGTAGCCCACCAACAGCTTGGTGGGGAAGGATAGGTTGTCCATGAACATGCCTCTCCATAATTGTGTTTATTTTTAATTATTACAAATTTGCTTTTCTTTTGTATAAATAGGTTGTAAACATTCGTTTATTTATCATCAATAAATCCATTTCTTACAACTGTTATGATAATTTGCTTGGCAATCTTTTAATTGAAAGAATGTATGACATTTATTCGTACATATTTGGGTGATTTCTTGTAGAATGATGGGTGATATTTACTTCATTCTTTGACAGCTTTTCCCTCGAAGGTGATTTCACAAATCAAATCATTGGTGGAGGAAATTGGTATTGATAAACGCATTTAGAGGCATTATGTTCAAGATAAGCTTATGACTCATTACATTTAATGAGAGAAAACAAAGGTTAAGCTAAGGAAATTTGGATCCTTTTTATTCCCCATCCAAAGTTTATTTTGTTTTGGAGAGTAATTTATAAAAATGTACACATAGATTATAATATTCAAAAACGTGAGTATTATTTCCTATTACGATGTTATTTATGTGGTTTCTTAAGATGATCTTTTATATATAACATTAACCCTCATGTTTAAAATCTTTTGAAGGCAAATATTAAAGGTTAACATTAATAGTACAACTATTAAAGCACCATGTTATGTTTAGCAAGTTGTGCGTGAGTTTTTTTATTTTTTTTATCTTTTGTATGAGATTATTTTTGTATTTGTGTTTACCGTTGCATATGCTTTTAAGACAGAGCTTGTAATCGCTATTCATATGATGAGATATGTTGAAATGTTTGGTTGGTGGAAGCTTTGATTGAAATCAAATTCAAAATATATAGTTACACTTTTTCGAACCAACTCTCTTTTATTGTCTTGATATTGGTACATGTTTTGGATTGATTGTTTGGAAAAAATTACTCGTATAAGGTTTCCTTACTCACGTACTTATAAGGAGGGTAACTCTTGATATTATAACTTATAGAACATCAATAGTTCTACCCTGGGGTGCGATGCTCCATCATTTACGCATTCTTTTATTTTTTAAAATTTCAATAATTATTTTAGATATAAGTTTTGCTTAATTGCTTGTATTCTAATTGTATTTATATATTTTTCTATTATTTTTCATAGAATTTGTAATAATAGACTCAATGACGAGAGTGCTATAGATGTGTTAATATAATTGAAATATCCTCGTATATTTACTTATTTTTGTCTCTTATAACCTTAATTAAAAAAAATTCAACCGAACTAATGGGATGTATTAGTAACTCGAAAATGATTAATTATTTATAAGTTGCATTACATTAAAAATAAAATTAATTATTTATGTTAAGAATATCAATTTAATTTTTTTGTTATTTTTATACCGTTATTTTATTTAAAAATAATAATAACATAATGATAAATAATCAAATTTTTTATTTTATTTTTCACATTATTTTAACTATTATTGATATATATTTCATAAATTACCTTTATTAGATAATAATTACTACAAAATTGATTAAAAATAAAATAAAATTTTAAATTTAATTGATTTTCTTTATGCTATCATAATTTCATAAAAAAATTAAATTATTATAAAAATAATAACACTAATTTTTTTTAACTAACATTATTAATAATCCTTTAATTCACTTTTCTCTTATTTATGAATCAATTGTTAGTTAATTAATATTTAGGCGTGCTTAGTGTGCCTTGTAAATTATAAATATAATTTATTGAAATAAATTATATTATAATTAATGTAATATATTATAATTTAATAAATTATTAATGTTTAATCATTTAATTTTTCTAGTAAAAAAATAGGATGACATCATTTTTATTTTATTTTACATAAAGTTTTTATGTATAAAAAAAATTCATTCAAAAAATCTTATTAAATTTATTATTGAATTGTTTTATACATTTTTCTTACATTTAGAATTAGAAAACATATTTTTAACCAAAGGTGAATTAAAATAATTCAAAATAATTGTAAAATTAAAAATAAAGTTATATATAACTCTAATAACAAACATGATAATCTTTCTTAAAAAATTAAAAATAATAATAATTTTTTTACTTTTAAAATTTATAATAATAAAATTATTGTTTTATACACCACCACAAATTCCTCACATTTGAAAAAGACGAGTGATACTTTTGTTGATTATTTAGAATTTTGGTGTGGATAGTAATATAACTTTTTAAAAAAATGTTGCAAGCATGGCATAATCCTTTAATAAAGTGATTTCTTTTTTGACCGTCTCATTCAAGGTGGCGAAAAATTATGTTATATCTTTAAGAAAAATTATAAATTATAGATATTATTTTTTTAATAATTGTTCATATTTAATTTTAAATATAAATTTACTAACAATTCAAACATAAAAAATAATATTAAAAAAAAGTGTCAAACACTAAAATTGCTAAAACAATGTAATGGTAAAGTGTAAAGCTGTAGTATGTGTCTCTAAAAGTCATTAAAAAATATAGAAGCAACTAGTTTTAAGCTCAGAAAGAAACTTACGTATCATCACTTAGAATGACATTCAAACTACATCTTTTAATTTAAATTAATGTATTTTTATATTTATATTTATGAAATTTATGATTTATTGTTAATTTTTAATTTTTTTTTTTATTCGTAGTATAAAAAATAATAAAGATAACAATATAATATTAGGATTTTTTTAAATGACCAATTTATCAATTAGAAAAGCAAAATAATCGATTAATTTATTTTTTTAAATAGAATAAAAGATTAAAAATTAAGTTTTTCATTTAAGAAATTTTTGTCTTTAATTTATCAACGTTAATTATTAATGTATTTATATTGATAATTTTTTTTATCTAAATTATATATTTTGATTTTTAAGGAATTTTATTTTCTTTAAAAAAAACGACGCTTCTGCTATTTTATTAATGTAACTTGAGTAAATATTTCTTCTTATCATACTCCTAAAAGAATAATTATAAAAATGTCAATATGCTACCAATTTCAAATTCACGGGTTTTGCAATCCGTTTGACTACGATTCTTAGCTGCTCATATCAGAAACCCGTCTTGATTTTAATCTTTTATAGGATTCAGAGGCCCCGCCCAAATTACTTCAATAAAATTAAACAAAAACCAGCGTCAGAACTAACGATAAAATATTTGAAAAATTAGAATTAAAAAAAACATATTTAAAACTTATAACAATAAAAATAATATTTTAATAATATTAAATAGAATTTAATTAACATTTAAAATTCAAAATATTTTCATAATTCTATATTTTAAAATATACAGAATGTTAAAGATATTATTGGTTAAAAAAATTTCATGCTAGCTGCATAAGACCGTTTGACCAAAATTAATAAGGTAAAATATACCACGTTTAATAAGAACAAATTATTAAGTGTTTCAAGGTCATTGGAAAGAGATATAGGAAGGTACCTAACTTCATTAATTTATTAGTTTATTAGTTTATTAGTTTTGGAGAAACTCATTTTCAATTGTCTACATTACCATATGTCTGATACGCTCAGTATATTTTTAATCATCAATTATCATTAATTTACTAATTTTATATTACTATTAAATATTAATCATATTTTCACATGTGTCGGTTCAAGAACAATCAATTTTTTATTCTCGATGTAGGCTTTGAAGTAAAGATATGGTTGAGAAACATAAAAAAAAAATCCCTCAAAATTATTATAGATCTCGTGCTAAATGATGAAATAATGATGTGCAAAATATTTAATAGTATTTAGATTTTATTTATTTAAAGCCAACAAACACGACATGCATTCTTTAACATATCTAAAAAATCGTACACTCTTCATTAATATCCAAAACTACCCTTCCGTTATACAAGTGGTTCTGTTTCCATTCATGTTCATCACTACAAACCGTACGTGCATTCCAACTTAAATATCTAATAACGGAAATACCGAATGAAGCATCCATTCGACTAATTAGTTATTCACATGGGAACCAGGCAACCAGCTCAGCCGGTCACATGGCAAGGTTAGTGTGCATTCTCCGACCCTCGATACTGTATCTAAACTTTAAGGTTACTTTTGGTTACAAAATCAGAATAATAATCAAAATTAGAATAAAATGTAACGAAAATAAAATCATGTAGTTTATTTTGACTATTATAATCAAATAATTAATTAGTATTATAAAGTTTGTTTTGTTATTAAAATATAATGAAAAAAATTATAAATTACCTTAATATCCCTATATTTAATAAAATATAAATAATATAATTTAATTAATATTTTTTCGTTACACAAAATACATTATTGAAATCATTATTTTTTTAAATAATTATTATTTAATATATATATATTATTAAAATTTAAATAAAGTCTAGAGTTTTGAGATTTAGTGATTTAAGGTTTAAGTATTTAAGATTTGTGATCTAAGGTTATATTTGTGGGTTAAAATTATTATTTTCTAAATAGTATTGGATTTAAGGTTTTAAGATTTAAGGTTTAGGAATTTGTGATTTAAGATTTGGGGTTTATGGTTTAATGTTTAATGTTTAGTATTTTTGAGTTTAGGGTTTATGGATTTAAGATTTGAGTTTAGGGTTATATTTAAGGTTGTGATAAAATTAGAAAAAAAATTGAGATTAGAATAGAATCATGATTCCTAAATTTTTTTCTCCTTTAAAAATTGATTTTATTTCTTACTCATTTTTTTAAACCAACCAAACACACAAATGAAAAGAATTAATTTTGATTACTTTCTATTTTCTCCGACTAAACACGGCATAAAAAAAATGTTAAATGCGCAAGTATATTATTTATATTATGCATCTAAAGGAATTAGATAACTTATACAAATTTTTTATATGATACTATGATATCACATTTATTATAATTAAAATTAATAATTTAAATATAATAATATGATAAATTATAGTTATTAATCACATCTCATTCACATAAAATGAAGTGTTTTTATATTTTTAAAATAATATTTTTGTGTTTTAATTAAAATATGATAACTACGTTGATATATCTAATTTTGTTATTGTAATAATAAAATTAATAATTTTAAAAATAACTTATCTTTAAATTATTATTATATTAACCTTTTTTATCTGAAAATATCAAATATCTTAAAATATATTCCTTGTATGCAATATATATATATAATTTCAACATTTCATTCATGCACATATTTCATGTATTTACACTCGTGGCGAAGCGAGGAGGACTAATGTGAGTCACGGTGCTCTAGTTAAATAATTTTTTTATATTAATATATAATTTTTAATTTTTAAAATAAAATAAGATATTTAACTTCTCTATTTGTAATAAAATTATTATTATTATTATATATAAATAAATAAATAAAAATAAAATAATTATATAATATTTTATATTTAAAATAATAGTAATATTTATTTTTCATATAAAATATAAATTTATTTATCACAAAATAATTTATTACATAAAGTCTGAATAGTCTCGATTAGTATATGAAATAAATTTTGGATCCAAGCTAACTTGAACTCCTTCCTTATTTAAAGTTACGGTAATTATAATTCGAGGTACCATAAAAAAATTAAAATTTTATATTTTAAAATTATTCTTTTATATAATGTTATATAATTATAATTAATATAAATTTATATATATGCGTATTTTACATTATCGTATAAAAAAATATAACTTAAAAAAATAAATTATTTTTTAATTTTTTTAAAAAAGGAAATTTTACATGTCATACGTGTGGGAACGTAAGTTTGATGAAATAATGGTAAACTCCATTTTTGACAAATGTCCAATAATTACAAGTTGAGGTATAGTTATGAGCAGCAGAGACATGACTTGAGGTGACTATAGGCCATTCATACATTTTAGAAATATTACTTTATTGCTTTAATAATTATGCAAAATTTAAACTATTATAGAATAAAGAGTGTATTTTAGGAAATAAATTTTAAAAAATTATGTTTTACAGATAATGTAAAATAATTTGGTAGACTACTAAATAAACGAATTTATAAAAATTGAATAAAAAATAAATATGAAATTATTAAACATATGTTTAAAGTTTATGTAATATTATATCATAAAGAAATCTCATATGTAACACATTTTATGTTTTTTATTGATATCGTTTCTACTTTTAACACATTTTTTACTTTATAAAAACGAAAGTTTAAGATTGTTAGGATATATTTGTGAGCTCTGTACGTTATCGTGGAAGGATCCGTAGACTTTATCTCCAATTCGAATTACATTAACGAGTTCATTTTACCTTCCTCAAGTCTCGAACCTGAGACTTAATTTTTAAGTACCACATATTCATAAAAGCATGTATCAATTGAGACATTTTTTTAATGTTAGGATATACTCATGGACCTCGTATTCTACCATGGGAGATCTGTGGACTCCATCTCCAATCCAATATACGTTAACGAATTTCTTTCGCCTTCTCCAATGCGTCTCACGTAGTACCAGCTTCTATGAATCTGTGGTACTTAAGGGTTAGGTCTCAGGTTTAAAACTAAAAAAGAGCGAAAGAAATGTATCATAACTCAATTGGAGGTGGAGTCCACGGACCCCCCATTGTATAAAAGCTATAGGCCCATGCAAATAGCACTTATAAAAAAATGCCCTTTTATGTTAGGATACACTAAGATCTATGATACTTAAGGACTAAGTCCTATGTTCGAGCCCTTAGAGAAGGTGAAAGGAACTCGTTAACGTACCTCGAATTTAAGATAGAGTCTATGGATCCTCCCACAGTAAAGTACAGGTACCACGAGTATATCCTAACAAAGATGATTCTATTTTATTATGTTTTGGCATTCATAACATATACAATATTTTATAATAATACAATATAATTAACTTTTATTTTAATTCAAAATTATATCCAGAAAAGAGAAGATACGATAATATCCCTCCCATAAATATAAATTAAATATATTATTCTCTTTTATGCTTCCCTAAAACACTAACGTGAGTATGAAATCAAAAGCCTATTTTTGATAAATTTAAATTTGATCTGATTCGAATAGATTTCAAGATTTTTATTCAGAATATGAATATATTGGATTTTTTCAAATTTAATAAAGTCATATTGATATTAAAATTTATTTACGAATCATTCACATATAAAACACCACATACAAAAATTAAAATTTAAAATTAATATTTTTGTAATAAATATTATTATTTATAGTTATAATTAAAAAAATAAAAAAACAAATATATATGTACAATTATTAAATTATTATAAATATTTATATTTATTTTTAAATTAAAATAATAATATAATATCATTATAATATGTATAATATTTAAATATAACACATTATAAATATAAAATATATATTTATTTATAATTTAATAGTAATTTGGTTTGAATGTAATTGATTATAAAATCGATAAATTTAAATTCGAATAAATTATAAAATTTTAAATTCGAATGTAATACATCTATAAATTTTATCGATTTTCTAAATCATAAATTTTATCGATTTTCTAAATCATAAAATCATTTGGTCAACTCTGATAAGAACCGTGATAATATAGATGTACCCTTATTTTGTTATCATTGTTATGCAGTAAAGATAATAGATGTTGGATATGAATTTTTTTAAGAAGAAAATATATATGAACTATTAAGTTTTTTTAAAATATTAACTATTAAATATTTTTAATATTAATTGGTTTAAAATTAGAATTTAAATCGATTTTAGTCGGACATCTCGAAAAATTCAATTATAATTGATTATTTTGAAAAGAAAAACACCATATATTAAATGTACATACATTATGTTTTTAAAATAATATGTATCAAAATTTACAATATGATAAAATAATCATTAAAAAATATTATGTATAAGATTTTATTTTACACGCACATATTCATAAAATATCTATTATATTAGGAACTCATTAATTGTAATAACATATCACATCGTATTCTTCTTACTTTTGATGCATTGAGATTATATAAGCTGGCGTAAACAATTTGTTTCAAGCAATGGGAAGAATAAAACATGACTTTTATAATAATATAAAAATTAAATATAAAAATATGTAAAAAAATGATGGGATATTATGCTTAAAATGAGAGATTCACGGTGTTTATAATTTTATATTCTATATAATGGATTGATATTTAATTAAGATACAATAATTTTGAGTCATCAATTCATTGAAAATTAAATGTGAAATAATGCAACTCACTTTTACATGTATAAGCATGTAATGTGACTATCTAATTTCTAAATTTTATATATTTGCTAAATTTAAGAAATCTTGATTAAAAATAATATATATATAATAATATCTAATGATAAATAAAGAGTTATGATATATATATTTTTTCTAATATTATAAAAAAAACATTAAAATTAAAATTTAATTATATATTAAGTAAATATAAATTTAATTTTACTTTTTTATTAATAAAAAATAAATCCCTTATTTAATGAAAAAATTTTAATACGATTTTTAAATAAAATAATTTTTTTAGTTCTTATAAGCTAATGATTTAATTTTTGAGAGGTTAAGTCATTGAGGATTTAAAATTTGACCGCTGACAAATACAGCATAGACAAGTTTGCATTGGTTAGTAATGCATGTGCGGAAATAATACGAAGTGATACTTGGTGAACAAATCCGAGATGCTCTTAAAAATAATGATGCATGTGATTAGGGTTTGTAATTTTTTTATAGGTTAAATTAAGTTGGCGTTAAAAATAAAGATAATAAAATATAACATAATAAGTTATATTAGTTTGCAAGTGGGATCTTGGAGAAATATGACATGACTAAACCTAGTGTGAAGTCTAATCATGCTACCAATGGAGATGTACTGTCACATATCTTCAAATTTTTTTAATTTTTATTTTTTTATGCATACGCGAGGTAGAATGTAATTGGCCTGTAAATGATTCAGAATTAATTCAATTCACTCTTATCCTTGGTTCCTCACACTTCAGGTCACACGTATATTCGCTGAGTTGATTGAGTTTCAATAAAGTTTCAATTTACATTTATATCAATTTTCTTAGTCAAAATCAATCAATATATATATATAATATCAATCCAATTTAATTTGATTCATTACATAACGATTTACATTGAAGTTCTTGACATACATGACCCCACAAATATTTTAAAAAAATTAATATATAATTATAATTATTTTTTATTTGATACATCCTTATAATTTTTAAAAATAATAAAAATTCTAACAATAGTTAAATTCCGACATTTATCTAAAAGGCTTAATTTTTTATTCTAATTTGTGTAAATGGTGCTTAAAAGTCTCAAAACATAGTGTATTTTTTCTCAAAATTATTAAATTAAAATTTGAAAAATCTATCAATAGATTCAAGTAGTTTTAGTTATTTTTACTACTAAAAAAATAATATATTTTTAATCTCATTAATTTATTTTATTTCTTTTATTCAATACTTTTTGAGAAATAGGAATCTTGAATATATCCTTTGGATAATATTTTATTAATTTAAAAAATTATCATTAACTTTCTAAAAAAACAATATATATATATATATATATATATATATAATGCCTCAATCCTTCAGTTATCTGGATCCGTACCTAATTTATTGACCAATTTAAGTTGGGTGTTGAATTACCTTTCTTTCAAAACGCAGCGTTACAGGTGAGGCTTGCGCTTATAAACTAACTCTTACGCCTTGACGATGTGGCGACTCAACACTCACATCGATTTGTGTTGACGGACGGTAGTGTCTTATAGTTACCACGGGTGTAAGTGTAGGGTAGCTCTCCATCGCTGGGGTCATACCACGTGTTGAATCATCGGCTTAACTCTACGAACGGCACATAGCGATGAGGATTGCTTATAAACCGGCTCTTATCTTTGGTCCTTGGTCGATGTGGCGACTTTAACAAAGTTAGGCCAGGGTGATTCAATGGTATGACCCCGGTGATGGAGAACTACCCTACACTTACACCCGTGGCAACCATAAGACACCACCGTCCTGTCGCCGACACGCGATGTGAGAGTGTGCGAGTCCCACATCGACGCGACCAAAGATAAGAAATGGTTTATAAGCGCAAGAATCCTCACCTCAGTGCGCTGCCAAGGGTAGAGTTAGATCCAGATAAATTAACATGGTATCAGAGCAGGACACTTGGCGGTGGAGGAGAGCTACCCTACACTTACACCTGTGGCAACCATAAGACCACCACCGTCCGTCGAAAAAGTCGATGTGAGTGGGAGTGTTGAGGAGGCCCACATCGACGAAGGCGACCAAAGATAAGAAATGGTTTATAAGCGCAGCCTCACCCTTATGCGCGTTTCATTAGAAGAATTGATTCAACATTGGGTTTTACCGGATTAATTTTATTTTTATTAATTAAGTATGTTTAACCTATAAAAAATTAACAATATTTCTTTATGGTTTATTTAAAAAAATCATTATTTTATTAACACTTAAAGATTTTTAAGAAAGTAACGAGTAATATTTAAAAATAATTTTAAAAACATAAATTTAATAATTTTTTAAATTAATAAGATATATATATATGTATATATATATATATATAATGAAATTAATAACTTTTATATAAAATTATATAACTTTTAAAATTATAAATTGTGTCAAAGTTAAAGTTAGACTTCACAAGGTCTAATTTTTAGCACCAGGATTATTATTATATAAGATTATATTCATCGGTTATGCTACCTAACTATCCATAATATTATAAAACACAATCAGCTGGGTTGAGAACTTGAGATGGTTTCAGACTTTCAGCTGGTTAGTTCGAATTTTGTCACCAAAGAATAGGGCTAAGGGGTCAAACTCCACGTGATTATCACATGTTAGTGGAACCATGTAGGCATGTACCATGACGCCGTAAGGGACTACAACACAACGTGGTGGGTCCCATACTATGATGGTATTGACGGATAAGCAAAACAAAAACGAGTGCTTATGCCCGTATCTTTCGCACGAATTTTTTTCTTTTTACCCTTTTTCGCAGGAATATGTTTTTAGTTGCTTCTTTACTCATTTAATTCTATTACGGGACCAAGGTGTACTTGTCATTTATTAAAATTTATTAGTATTATTTGATATAAGACCCGGTTACGATGGTAAATATAAACATTTACGGTAAGTAAATTTTTATATTTCCCGTACATACTCCATACCGATAGTTTGTTTCTCATTTTAATTAATTTGGTGACCCTGAACAATTAACAATTAACAATTAACAATTAAAATACCTTAAAGTATATTAAACTAAAATAATATAATATATTTGCGTATTTGTTTTTAGAAGCCCAAATAGTAAGAAATTATAACACGTATGTTTCCTAGTGTATCATATGTTAGTCAAAATCAAAGTTAAAGTTTTCTTTATAGTAGAAAATTATCTGCCATATCAATAATGTTTTTAATATAAATTTAAATTAAAAAAATACACGATTAAAATCAAGCGAACATGATAAATGTAATTAAAAGTTGGTCCTATTTTTACATCTTGCAATATATCAAAATCAAAGTTAAAGTTTTCTTTATAGTAGAAAATTATCTGACATATCAATAATGATTTTAATATAAATTTAAATTAAAAAAAATACACGATTAAAATCAAGTGAACATGATAAATGTAATTAAAAGTTGGTCCTATTTTTACATCTTGCAATATATTGTAAGATTTCTCAGATTGATAATTTATACTTACATATTAATCATTTAAACTGAATGAACTTTTAATAACATATTGTGAACTTTATTATAGATGATTATAAAGAGCTTTAACATATTGTGAACTTTTAATAACATATGCTATATTTTTATTTTTAATAAATACTTATTCTAAATAAAAAAATTCTAAAGTTTTATGTTAATTAAAATTGTTAAACTAGTTAGTGTATCATATGTTAGTCAAAATAAAAGTTAAAGTTTTCTTTATAGTAGAAAATTATCTGCAATATCAATAATACTTTTGATATAAATTTAAATTAAAAATACACCATTAAAATTAAGTTAATATGATCAATGTTGTTAAAGAATTGGCACTTGCGGAAGCGAATATCAGGTCCAATTTGGGTAATTGCACAAATTAATAATAATGGGTAACAGTAAAATAAATAAATAGATGAAAATTAAATAGCACATGATGATTTAAGTGGTTTTTCACCGATATGAAAAGTTCACCATCGACGATGGTATGCACACCGAAAAATCCACTAATAATCAAAAATTCGAGATACAAACACCAATTTAAGAGCTTCACAAATTATACCAAATTCCAAAATCGACCCTTGAAAATATCCTTTCTAATTTACTTTGGTAATATATATATAGCTAAAGATAAATTAACAAACTTGCTATTAAATCAAATATTACTCTGATGCAACGAAACACCACAATGATAAATGGCAATGAAATGGAGCGGTTTTGTCCTTGGTGATTTTTCTCCGCTTTCTACTTGGTTGATTCTTTATTTGGTTTCTTCTTCCTATCGTCTTGCGACTTCTTCTCTAATTTCTATTTTAACTATGACTTTTCTTTCTCTCGTGTTGTTTTTAAAACCCTACGCAAATGGAAACAAAATGAATATATAAGAGCGAGGTTTATGTTGAATGTGGGCTTGGTAAAAAAAAAACTGTTGGGCCACAATTAACAAATATCCACCTCTTGGTTGAAAAGAAAAACAAATTCTTCAAATGAAATTCCTCGGATTACAAAATAGCGTCATCTAAAGCCCCGAATCGGTGATCATCTTCAACAAATACTAATCAGTCCAAGCAATGCTGAACTTGTTAAATAACCTGGTTTGGTTAACATATCACCGGATTCTCCGTAGTGATATTATCTTATTAACAACAATATAGACTGTGAGACAATGTCACGAGCAGCGATATCGACATCAATGTGTTTGGTTCTTTCATGATACATAGTATTCTTAGTCGTGTATCGCATTTCGACTATCACAAAATACAACAGAAATATCCTGGCTGTAAACCCAAATCACAAACCAAACCTCTAAGCAAATGGCTTCTTTCATACTGCTGTTGCCGTATATTACGTGGTAGCATAAAAGCAACTATGTTGTAAAGTAGCCTTCCAACTAATGGCAATAAACGAGAAAGAGTGAAAACATAACCCGTCGCAGATCTTCTATCCAGATCGCGGCGTAATCGAATCCACATAACCAATAACACTGCAACCATTATTAGTACTTCCATCGTATACCAAACCAAAATTAGATGTCTCTCAAATATCGAAGTATCCATTTCATTTGTCACAATGACCCTTACCAGTGATTACCCATATATCTGCCGACAACACTAATCCCACGTGAAATGTCCTGACGAGTACAAACCATAAAGCATACATCAAACTCCCACGGCAATAGCATGGAACCCGAGACATGTACTCAGCTTCTTCTTCTTGTGGTGACAAATCCAGAAAGCCTCGAAATGCGCAGTAACGTATTCACAGTTTAGAATCTTTTCATGCCAAAACGCTCAAGAACTTTTTTATTATAACTTTTCTCGAAGTCGAAATAAAGCTTGCCCGTCATTTCATCCCCGTAAATTTCCATGCCTAAAATTTTCTTATTTGCCTAAATCTTTCATTTCAAACTCACCAATTTGAGACTTTAATTTCCGAATCTAGGACTTATTCTTAGAAAGCAATAACGTGTAAATCAACATAAAGCAACAAATAAGCGATGAACTATCATGGAATCTTTTATGATAAACACAACTATCATAATCAACTCTGTAGTAACAGTGATCAATCATAAAAGAATCAAACCGCTTTATACCATCGCCTTGGAGATTTCAAATTTCATATAAAGACTTTTTCAATAAACAAACATGATCTTCCTTACCTTGAACAACAAACCCTCTTTGTTGATGCATATATATTTGTTCCTCAAGCTCAGCACATGTAAGAAGGCGTCTTGACATCAAGTTTCTAATTCCATGTCAAACAATGCAACCATAGCAAGAACACACTTGCGAATAGAAGTATGTTTCTCACAACAGGAGAAAATACTCATTGAAGTCAATACCTTTCTTCCGACAATATACTGCAACAACACGTGCCTTGAACCTAGTCTGAACCTCGGGTATACCTTCCTTTTCTTGAAGACCCATTTGTTTCCAACAATCTTCACAGCCAAAGTGTTTCACCAATTCCCAGTATGATTCTTATGAAGTGATTCAATCTCTTCATTCATGACTTGAACCAACCATTCTGAATGCACTCATCACAAGTGACGACTTCATGATAACTAGAAGGTTCACGTACCTCGATACCGCCACAGACAATGCAAAAAGAAACTAAGTCTCCATCTGCGTACTCCTCCGGCGGGGCGTCTAATCTCTCTTATTCCTTTACCCTCATGATACCGTATGTGTCAGTTGCTCGTCGCTCGCCTGCTACATCAGCGAGAATCGCTATCTCATCCACGGATGGATTTGATCTGCCACTCTTGTACTTGACTAGGTGATCTACTCTCAAGCTCGCTCCACCCGTCACTAACACCGTGGTCTTTATCTGCGCAACAATAGACTCTTTTTTTCTTTTGCAACATGGAAAACTCATCAAACCTAACATCTCTCGCTTAATCAAAAATTTAGGTGACTTGGGTTCAACACACCATAATCTATAACCCTTCACCCAGGAGAGGATACCTAGAAATATGCATTTCAATGCCCTAGGCTCAAGTTTACCATCATTAACATGAGACAAGCGGACAACCAAAAACTTTCAAATCGGAATAATTAGCGAGTACCAAAGAATACCTCAAACGGAGTCTTCAACTCAATTGATAGAGGACCGATTTACCAAATAGCACGCGTGGTTACAAGCTTTAAAAGGATTTATCCAAAATCAACGAAAGAAGCATACTGACGAGCTCTTTCTAAGAGTCCTATTCATACGTTTCCGCTTACTCCATTTCTTTGTGGTGTATGACGCCTTGCAGTCATGATGTCTCGCTATGCCATTTCTTTTCAGAACTCATTAAACTGATCATCAAAATTCCAAACCATTATCGTTCTCGAATGCTTGATTTTCTTGCTTGTTTGATTTTCTATACAAGCCTTGAATTTTACAAATTTTGAGAACGATCATTCTTATTCTTCGAAAAAATACACCCACATACACAGGGAAGTCATCAATAAAAGTCAACATATAGAGCACCACCCTTAGACACAACACGAGAAGGACCAAAGATCTGAATGAATATAATCACGGTACCTTTCGTTTTATGGATGGCATCTTGTCCAACTTCGACCTACGATGCTTTCCATAGCTTCGCAGAAATCAAGCTTCCCGGGTTTCGACCACAGAACCCGTTTACTCAAAATAGACATCCCTCGCCTCACTCGTATGCCCAATGCGCGTATGCCATAATCGAGTAGTGTACGAGATCTTGATCCGACGAGGATGAAAGCCGATACACCGCCTTAATAATACCGCTTACCCTCGAAGATATAGAGACCACGCGACAATCGCTTTTTAATAACAACGAGAAAGACTTTAACTTTAAAACTCCACCTTCCGACATACTTATAGCGCGAATCAAGAGTACCCAAAGATATCAAATTCTTTTTCAAATCTGGAACATGGCGAACATCTTTTAAAGTCCTAACAATACCATCATGCATCTTAATTCGGACAGTACCAATACCAATAACCTTGCCTAACTCTTAGAAACCCAAAAGCTAGCTTGTGAGTTAGAGGATGCTTGCATTTATAAGGGCGTTGTTGCTTTCTCTTGCTGATGTGGGACTTAACATCCCCCACATCGCTAAGTCCAATTTACTATTGACAAGTCGGTTACGGCCACGGATAGAGTCTGAGAAGCCAAGAGCCAAGCTACGATACCAATTTGTTAAAGAATTGGTACTTGCGAGCGTTTAATATCGAGTCGAATTTGGGTAGTTGCACAAATTAATAATAATGGAGTAGCAATTAAAATAAATAAGCAAGAAATTAAATAAAGCACACAATGATTTAAGTGGTTCAACTTTTTTAATATGAAAAGTCTACTTTGACGATGACGTATGTAGAAAAATCTACTAATAATCAAAATGATACAAACAATTTCGTAGCCTTCACAAAATTATACCAAATTCCAAAATCGACCCACAAAATATCTTTTTCTAATTCTGGTAATATATATATAGCAAGATAAATTAACAAACTTGCTATTAAATCAAATATTACCGTACAAATGAGTAAAACACCACAAATTGCGAAATGGTGATTTGTCCTTGGTACCGATTTTTCTCTGCTTGATTAGTTCTTGTTAGTTTTCTTCTTCCTCATTTCTTGCCTTCTTCTCTAATTTCTATTTTAACTGTAGCTTTTCTTTCTCTGGTGGCTGTTTTAAAACCCTATGCATCAAAGGGAAACAAAATGAATATATATAAGAGCCAAGGGTTTATGTTGAATGTGGGCTTTGGGCTGAAAAAAACTGTTTTGGGCCACAATTAACAAATGTAATTAAAAGTTGGTCCTTTTGTAAAAGAAAAAAAATTGTACGTTAATAACTTGGTTTTTTTTATAATAAATTTTAATTAATTAAATATAAAAAGTATAATCCAGAATAAAAAATCATTGATATAAATAAATCAATAATTAAAACTATGAAACAAAAATTAAAAAATTTATTAAACATATGATCTTGGAAGAAATTAGAATTTCTCACGGTAGTGTGCGTCGTACGAACGAATGGGAAAGATGGTTGTGGGACGCCCAGGAAGGATTTTTCTTTATAAATACTCCTGAAAAGTATGTATTTTTATGAAAACATAAATTTATAATTGTATATTTATATAGATATTTTTATATACATTTTTAATTTTTTTATGTACTAATATTATTTAAAATAATTTTTTAAATTATATATATATATATAATATTAACATTTGTCAGCCAATGGTCTACTGAATTGCGCAAATGGGATATGCATCGAGTGTCGTGTATTCCTAAGGAACACGTGGGACAGCATAGCAACTCACTCGTGGTGACACCCTAATCATCACCCGACATCTTGTTCCCCACCCTCAGTAAAATTGTTATTTTATAAAAATATTATTACTTAATAGTAATTAAAAAATAAGTATCTTATATATTTTTATTTATAATAATAAATTAATTTTAAAAATACTATAATAAGCTAAATCATCGCTTAAAAATAAATAACAACTTTATAAATATTTGTAAATTTAACCGGATTTAATAGTAATTCTAATTCTGAAAATTAACATATAATTAATATTTTAGCATACGAAATACAAATAAAATTCCTCTTTATTAAATATAATCCTACACTATATAGCACACGAAATATCATTTTTTTTTATTTTTTAAATATATATTTTCTCGATTAAATTTTTTATTTATTTTTAATTGTATATTTATTTAAAAAAAATTACATTAATATTTATTAATTTAAAATATAATATTATCATATAAAAAAAATAAAAAAAATAATAATAATAATCAACCCTCTTAATCATTACATATCTTAAATTAATACTCAATACATATAATCATCACTTTCTTTATTAAAATCAATACATTATATTTTATGAATATAGATATTTTTATAATAATAATAATTATTATAATAATAAAAATACATTAAATATTTTATGAATAATATTAATTGTAATTTAAAATTATTGTTATTGAAAAAATTATTATTAATAAAATATTTTTATAATAATAATAATTTATATTGTATTAATATAGCTGTTAATATTTTATATGATTTATGGTTGTATTAATATCAATATTATTATTTTTTAATTCAAATATTTAAAATATTATTTATAACGTGATTTTGAAAAAAAGCATGATAATAATATTGGTACGAGTGAATGTTCACTGTGATCAGGGATGAACGAGACTATTCATTTAATTTGGAAATTTTTATGAAATTTTAGTAACATTTAACACATTGCTTTCTGTCAATTACTTAATTGTTAAGCTTATATTTATGTGTAAAATATTTAAATTTAAATTTTGTGTAAAATTGTAAAATGATTGTCTTTTATTAAAATTCTATAAAAGTTTAAAAATATAAAACTGACATTTCAAGACTTCTTTAGTCAAAAAGTTTTATTGTCAAATTTATACGTCTAGTGTTTAATTTGTTTTTTCTTTGTGACTTTCCTTTCAATTTTTATATTATGGATTGATGTATTATTATAAGCTTGAATATTAATTCCTACACTAAATAATAATACAATTGTTTTTAGTATTGCTTCAATGAATAGTGCAAATATACTTTTTAATTATATATATCAATACAACTAATTACATATTGTCTAATAAAATTGTAATTAAAGAATTATATTTGTACCAACCATAATTTGAGTGTTAATAACGTTATTTCTTTTAATTTTATATGATTATAAAATAAATATTAAATACATATAATTCTATAAATATATTTAAATTCAAATGAATTATAATTATACACTTATAATTACACACTTAATCAATTTTTCATCAAAACAAAAGTATTTATTTTTTTCATTTATTAATATAATTAATTAATATTTTGATTATTGTTATAATAAAATTTTCATTTTAATATTAAACTAAATTATTTAAATATGTAATTCATTCATTTTCACAGACAAATGGAGTAGGGAAAAAAATATATCATAACTTCGTTAAAAAAGTAACCCATTTTATTTTAAGGGAGAGTATTTATTATTTATAATATATAATTATTTTTATTATTTATAATATATAATTATTTTTATTATTTATAATTATTTATAATATTAAAAAAATAATTTGTAATATAACTTAAATTTAAAATTTAAGATATATTATTTCTCCTTTTATTTTTATAAAAACAAATAAATAATAAAAACTACGTAAGTAGCCAATAAAGTTCAAATGATTGTGTGGAGGTGGTGTCGAGAGGGGCAAGATGACAATAACGATTATGTATGTGGGTGACACGTTTAACAATAAAATAAGAAAAAAATGATTTATTATCATATTATAAGTTAATTATATAGAAAAAATAATTTTATTATTTTAATAAATAATTATATAATTAATTAACTGTATTTTATTGTAACTTGTGTCAAATAAAAATAGTAATAAAATAAAAATGAGGGTATTATTTTTTCTAAATGATTTAATTTAATTATTTTTTCATTCGAATATTATAAATCTTATTATTATTAAAAAAAATAAGTATATTAATTATATAATTATTAAAAATTAATATTTTAATTTTATAACTATTTAAAATTATTTACTATAATTTCAGAATTAATTTTTTTTATAAAATAAATTATAAATAAAGATATTAAATGGATTTATTTTACATAATAAAAAGAATATAAAATTTTTATTTCCATAAAATAATGAAGCGACTGCGAGCGTGTGACACACGTGTACCGTGGCAGGAATATGTTGGCCCACGGGAAAGTATGGACTAGGACTTTTTTCTTGCTTGCTTTTATCATTTTGGCTTACGTCTTTCACACGTGAACTCAACCCTATAATTATAATTAGTTTTTAAGTTTTTTATTTAATAAAATTATGTAAATTGTATTATTCAAAATTTATTATAAACTTATAATTGACTTTTTTTTATAATAAAAATTAGACATTAAAAATATGATATTTTATATTAATTTTATTAATTATTATTGAAAAATAATGAATAATTATGTTTAATATCTATAATTAGACATTAATTATTTTAGATTTTCAAACTATTATTTATTGATTTTTTAAGGAGTCAGATCATTTATGTGTTTATTTTTTCGATAAATGTGAATATATATTTATTTTTATACTCAGATTATTTATATGGTAAAACATGGTAAATTATATAGAAAAAACAATTACTTTTTTTTTATCTTTTAAATTTTATAAGATGTTATTAAATTAAAAAATATATATTTATAATATTTTTCTCTCAATTCTCTTCCTCTGTTACTTTAAAATCAATTAGGGTTTTCAATTTTCACCAAAAAAACAGTAAGTCGGATTTTTGAGAAAATATTTTGTAAACCGAAAAATGAAAATTCCAATTTTTTTCGATCAATTAGATAGAGATATATTTAATTAAAAATAAAAAAAGAAATTACATGTCTAAATTCATAAAATTAAATGGAATATCCAATAAAATCAAAGTAAATTGATCAAATCTTCAACCTTCCAAAAGCTTCCCAAGGAATCAAACTTAACAAGTATTTAATCTTAAGAGCGTTATACAACAGACAGACAAAAGTAAAGAATGAAATCTCCAGAAACACAGGAGAAACACACCAAAACAGGAATTGAATCACTAGAACTAAATAACATAAAAACATACTCAAATCAAAAGTATAATTGTCCAATAAAAATTAAACATAACAAATAGGAAAAAATCTGCAATTGTGGTGGCTTCTAAGTCATTAATACATCATCTCCTACATCATTACTTGTTCAATTTTTTTTCGCTACACACACAATAGAGCTTTCAAGTTCATTGACTTTTTCGAAAAACTATATACCAGAACCTTCTTTCCCATGCTCAACCAGACAAGACATCAACAAAATTATTCTGAAATTAAGGCATAAAACTCCACTCACTAAGCAGAATCAAAGAAAGAAGAAGAAAAACTGATAGATGAGAGAGTGAATTTAATAGATATCAAATTAAAGCTAAAATTGTAAGCCAACACAGCATTGAAAATGGAGAATCAAAGAGTTCAATTTTTTCCTTAGTGAGAAATCCAAGAGCCTTCAAGGTCTCTTGGGAAAAAAAAAATTCAACACTCGTGAACTTCAAAGATTTTATTAAAATAAAATAAAAATATGAAAAGGAAAAAAGGAAAAATGAAAAATGAAAAAAATGAAAGAAAAAAATAAAAGTCAAAATAATGGATACGTTAATTAGAAAATTTCAATGGGTTTAGAAGCAATAAATATTGATAAATATAATATGCATATAATGGTAATACAATGATATTGACCATTATTAATGAAAAATGCATATAATGGTAATTATATGAGTTAATCAACAAATATACTTTTATTTTTATTATGATTCTAAATCAATGAGTGTTAAAAATGTTGCTTTCTTTATAACTTATCATGTAGTTAAATTTTATTAAAAAATAAATAACTTGTATGTATTAAAATAATCTTGTTCCGTAACATATCATAAATAATAATAATTATATATATAAATTTATAAGAAAATTATACATTATTTATAAAATATAAATACAATATAGTATTTTAAATTAATTAAATGTATATTTAATAAAAATACTGTAATATTACAATTTCGTTACTTTTAAATAAAAGGAAAAAACAATAAAGAAAATAAGCTGGAGACAAAAGAAACAGAGGGATGAATTATTTAAAGGGCGGAAGACCCATGATTGAGATGACGAGGGGTTTTCCTGACACACTGTAGTCATGATTGAACTTATACCCAATGATACCCCTCTCCCTTCATATATCCTCGTCACTTTCTATAAAACCCACCCGACATCCCCACGACTCCACTCCAAACATATGCAGTTCTGCCTTCAAAGCTCTTCCTTAATTACCTCTCCGTCTCCTTCTTACCCTCTATCTTTATTATTACTCACCCTTTTTTCTTGTTCCTCTTTTCTTTCTCTCTAATTTGAGTATTTGAATTCTCATTTTCTTTTATTGATTTTCCAAGAAAGAGTAAACGATGCTTGAAAAGGAAGAACTGGGTTTGAGTTTGAGCTTGAGTTTCCCTCAGAATCGACATCATTACCGTCAGTCCTCTGTTGTACAGCAGCAGATGAATCTCTTGCATTCTTTGGATCCATATTCTGCATCTGTCTCTGTTTCTTCTTCTTCTTCTTCTGGTCAAAAACCTTTTTGGAACGAGGCTTT
The DNA here is from genome assembly GCA_033030585.1 of Hippophae rhamnoides. Lineage (NCBI taxonomy): Eukaryota > Viridiplantae > Streptophyta > Magnoliopsida > Rosales > Elaeagnaceae > Hippophae > Hippophae rhamnoides. The sequence goes on along the minus strand of CM065433.1, from coordinate 51,028,387 downwards.
CCCTTCATCAGGTTTGTTTCTATATCTCTCTATTTTATTCTTGGGTTATTAATTTTTTAATGCGTTTCTACTTCAGATCTGTTTTTTTCCCCAATTATTTCCCGTGAAACAAGCACGTTTAATGTTTCCATTTTTTTTTCTTTTTAACCGACCTGAATCGCTGGAATTGAAATATTGATATATCTTTCTCGCTTTTTCCCAAAATGCTCTTTACCAGAAAAAAAAAGACCTTTTACCTTTTCAACCGTTCACATCTCATACTTTCAATTCGATCTGCTTTTTAGATATCGTAAACACTATCTCCTTTCAGATCCAGCGCTTATAAATAATTTTACTCTCATTGAGACTTAAGAGTGAATCAACTTGTTTAATATTTACATGGATCTATTTCAACCTTAAATCTAAATCAATGACAACACCTAATCACTGATTCCCCTCACACATGCAGATGGAAACTCTCAAATATGTCTGGCTGACACAACACGATCATTTCTCAGAGGCATCGACGTGAATTGCTTGCCATCATCGGCCGATTGTGAAGAAGCGGGTGTTTCATCGCCCAACAGTACTCTTTCGAGCATGAGCGGTAAGAGAAGCGAGCGAGACACAATTGGCGAAGAGCATGACGCGGAGAGGGCTGATTCTCGGGGAATCAGTGACGAAGAAGACGCTGAGACCTCCAGAAAGAAGCTTAGGCTTTCAAAGGACCAGTCTGCTATTCTCGAAGAGAGCTTCAAGGAGCACAACACTCTTAACCCAGTAAGTATTCAAGCTCAATATTTTCTTTGTCGCTTGAGGGTATTTTGTTATTTACTTAAAGCAATTGGTTTAATTATTAAAAATTTAAAACTAGTTTTATCATTTATGTTTTACAGAAGCAAAAGCTTACGTTGGCTAAGCGGCTGGGTCTCCTTCCTAGGCAAGTGGAAGTTTGGTTCCAGAACAGAAGGGCAAGGTGAGATATTTCATTTCCCCTAGAAAACATAGCATGTGAATTACGATTTTACCATTGTGGATTCTCTTATTTACGTTATTTGCAAACTTGGAAAATTTTCAGGACCAAGTTGAAGCAGACCGAAGTTGACTGTGAGTTCATGAAAAGATGCTGTGAGAATCTAACGGAAGAGAACAGACGGTTGCAGAAGGAAGTTCATGACCTCAGGGCACTGAAACTTTCCCCACAGTTCTACATGCAAATGACCCCACCTACAACCCTTAACATGTGCCCATCGTGTGAGCGTGTCGCGGCCCCACCTTCAGCTTCATCTCCGGTTAAAGCTCGTCCAGCTCAGCAGGTTATGGCTCCCGCTTTTATTCGTCAAATCTCCATGAACCCTTGGGCCACGGCAGCTCTGATACCCGCCCGACCGTTCGATGCTGCCTCAACAGCCGCTCTCCGCCCTCGATCTTGATTAACCACAATGCTTTTTTGCAAGAGTGTTTGTGTCTTTTTGTCTTTTCGTTGTATTTGTTATTTGATAAATATAGACTTGACAAAATCTGTACGGATTTGTAGGAAAAAATACAGTTTGTAAAAATAGCGTACCGATATATTATTTCACAAGTCCGAAATCCGAACGGTCTGTGTGTGAAATTTGTTCGATAGGATGTGATTTGGTAGGTTCTATTAAAATAATTATATATATATATATATGTGTTAAAAATATAATTACGTGAATTTTAATGTATTTATTTATATTATTTTATTACATCACTTAACGGAGAATCTTTCGTCATGTTCTCTTGGATTTAACTCAATTTTTAAAGCATGCTGGATTTGGTTGTGTTTGTATTATTAAGTATGGTTTTGGGTGGTGGCACGTTCTTTTTGAATATATTCCACAGTAGTAGGGTAGCGGTTGAAGATTGAAATCAATCTCCTTTGTTTACTTAGTTATGGACAAGATCCTAGTTCTCTGGGAATTATTATTATTATTATTATTATAGATCAAAAAGGTTCACACACCCGAAGACTTGTCATATTTGAATTGAGAAATTATTTGTTAATATATAAAAGTAAGAAATGTGGTAACTAACTTTCATTAATTTTATTAATAATTATTTTTTAAAAAAGTAATTAACAGTTGCGTATTTTAATTAAAAATATTATATTTTTCTTATATTTGAATTATATACTAGATAATCAACAATAAAGGCCAATGATTAATTTCTTATTTGATTTACTATACTATTCTTAAATTTTACTATAATCAACAATAAAGTCTATTTTTTCAAAATTTTATTTTTCAACACCTTTTATTTAACTATTTATCATCAACGAGCTTCAGCCCGGTTTCTTCTAGTAGCTGGGCAATAGCCTTAACAATTAGCTACATAACCATCACAAGATGATCCATTTGCTGCAAAATAACTGCTTTAATGATCAGTCCACTTCCATTACACAATAGTAAGCTCCTAAATATACACACTTTAATGAATTTATAATGTTGTCAAGGAAAAAATAAAAGCAAAAAGGAACATGAAATCAAACCCAATAATGTTATCTCTTCCCTAATTAGGGGAACATCTCCCAATCACATGTCCATTATTCCAAGATCAATCAAATAAAGAGAACAAATATTTGCCGAGAAGCCCTAAAAATGTATATTCTCCACACAAATTTTCGAAACAGTTGCAAGAAAATATCAAGCAAAATATACAAAAAGTAATCTAAACCATCATTTCATTAAAAGCATTATGCACATTGTACACTACCATCTTTATAAGCCTAAAAAAGATACATAAAGATCAAGAGCATTGATGGATCGATGTTTAGCACAAAAAGCATAGAATTCTGAAACTACAATATTAGAAAACAAGAGCAATGAAAAAAATTATAAAGAAAAAATAATAATAAGTTGGCAATACCAATAATTGTCAATAAATTTTTTATCTAGGCTCTGATCTAATATTATAATCCCTCATATTTTCAGAGTTTGATCCATCACAGTTTTCATTGTTGGTGCCACTTTCATTGTTACTAGTCTCTATAGGCGAACCAACTGTCCTTAACGACAAGAATGGAGCAAAAAAATTAATAATTTCAACATATAGAGAGGACGTGCTAGATTCTAGGAGATGATATGCTGAATTAAGCCATTATCAACAGGTCAAGTGACTTTAAAAGGAGAAATTAATAGCTTGAAACATAATAATTTCTAGTGCTCCAAATATGTAATCAATAATCGGATATGAAATAGAGAAAACATATAGAAATCGAGAGAGAGAGTACACAATTCACGTAACTATTTCTTCTATGGATGATACGGCGTGAGTAAGGCGAGTACGGTTAATTGATGTTGAAAACCGTGAGAACGATTTGCTAGATATTAGGGTTAGTAAAGTAAAATTGATTAAACAGAATATAAATATATTATTAAATTCGTCTGATTCTATTAAATCGATTTAAAAATTACTATAATTAGATAATATCATTTGAAAAATTATTTCAGTAAATAAAAATTGTATCAGATAATGTAATTTATAAAATTATTCGACTCGATCCTATCCAATTTTTTCGATTTTATTAATTTGATTCTATTTTTGAGCACCCTTAACTTAAAAAAGGTATAATATATTTTACTGGGTAATGGTTACTTTTTTTCTAATATTGAATACTTGGATTTTAATGATATTTATTTTTTTTTCATAAAAAAAAAAGTGATCCACAGAGGGAACTTTTGTTCCATCACTTCTTTGATTTCCAAGAAGAATCTACTTAATATCAAATGATGGTAAACAAAATGCACAACTTCGTATATGGTAGATGTGCTCTTTGATAAATTTAATTAAAATCCGCGGCTAATCTTTTAGGTTTAAAAAAATACGATTACATTTTTAACATTAATTTTTGTAAATTTTTAGGGAGTTGTCCAATTTTTTTCATTAAAATCAATATTGTAATATAGCGATAATTAATGGGTTATAAAATATAATTACCAGTTTTTCAAAATTTATGTTTTTTTTAGAGTTTCAGAAAACAAAAGAGGGATTCGCTGTAAATTCCTGCTTTTGTTTTTTAGTTTTAAAAATATATCTAGGTTTTCTTGTTAGTAAAAAGTTTAGGAAAAATTATCATAAAGATAAATAAAAATATGAAATTTAAATGTTTTGGTCACATAATTTTTGTAATTATGTGATTAAAGTATACAAACTTTAAAAATCAAGTAACTTATATGTTACTTAAAAAAATTACTTAATTAAAATATTATAATTACATAAATAAAATAACTTAAGAATTAGTCAACAAAAAAACTATTAAGGAAACAAATATGAAAAATAAAAAATATTAAAATTTATAATCATAAAAATAATATTTTTAATGTTCAATTTATTCATTTTTATGATTATTAAAAAGTTATATATATCATTTTACAATAAACGTTTTTTAAATTAAATTTTGGTTATTTAGATACTTTTAATATTAAAAATCATAAAATCATAATTTACATATTAAATTGTCATTTTTTATAATAATAATAAAAAAATCTATGTATTTTGTATAGATGTATTTATCTTCTATCTATCTATCACCCAGAAAAGTATGCCCCAGTATATTTGCCCAACGATCTCAAATCAAAATCTTGATTTTCCTATCAATTGTTTTTAAGAAAAGGGTAAAGCTAAGATATACCACTAAGAAAGTAATACTCTTATTAGGTATATTCTAACAGCATGTTTTTTTTATCATTTTTATTTATAATTAAATAATTAATTTTATAATTTTTAATTATTTTATAAATTTTTTAACAATTTTTATTTCGTGATTTAAAAAAAAAATACTTCTAAAGTTTTTTATTATAATTTATCATTCTTTTTTCAACAACATAGAGAATTAAAAAATTGATTATAATTTAGAAAAAACAATGTTTTAATATTTATTTTGTACTAATATCTGTATATAAGAAAATAGTTTGACTTATTTACTCTTTAAAAAATGTTTGATAAAATAAAAAAAATTACAAATAAATAATATGATAATTTTATTTAAAGTTCTATAAATCACTTCATATTTTTTAATCATTTATAAGAAAATAAAAATAAATATCATTATCAAACGCACCCAAAAGTGAATGAGTTTTCTGATTATTCGAGAACATATAATATAGAGACCATGCCAGTTTATCCTAAGGTGCATTATTCATTTATGATAGCAAACAGGTTGACTATATAGTGAAGTTTACTGTGTTAAAGTTGAAAGCAACACATTTTAACATCTGATTACAAGAAAAAGTATTTAGTTTTAACATCTACTTTTTAAAATAAAAATAAATAAATATAATTACCAAAATTTATAATAATAATAATAAAAATATTATAATAAAATTTAACGTGATTCATTTAAACATTAAATAGATTTAAACGATTTAAATTTAATTTAAATGATATATAATTATACGATATTTAAAATAAAATAATATATTATATTATTTTTAATCGTGAAGAAAATAAGATTAAAATAAAATATGTTATTTTTATTATTATAAATTTTAAAAATATTATTTTGTTTAATAAAATGACGAATTGATTGATACTGATTTGTAAGGATATCCACCATTTATGCATCATATAGACTAAAGTGGTTAATTTGGCATCATTATGCTCGTACTGATATAAAGTATGTGGGGATGATTATTCATTCAATGGTCTTATCGTCATGTTTGTTATACTAGAAGCTTGAATTGGGCTTCTTTTACTTGTTATTGGATACCCAGATGGATTTACCAAGGCCTCCAGTAAATGGAACAGATCTCGAATCGGGCCTAGACTTGAAATGGGCTTACTTGGTATCATTTCTTCCGGACAATAATTAATTGAGTCTAAAACACTTATATATATATATATATATATATATAAAAGAATAAAATTTATAAAGGATTATTTTTAAAAGATACATTTTAAATAAAAAAGAAAAATATTAACTTATCAATAATATCTATTTATTGATAGTTAAATACTAAATTTTAAACTTTAAATCGATTAGATTTAGAGTTATTTTGTTCTTTTTAATGCATATATTTTTAAATTGTATCTTTTAATCACTAAACATATTATTTTTATCTTTTTTATTATTAGATATAAATATTCTTGATCTTTTATTTTAATTAATCTTTACTTCATAATAACCGACAAATGTGCAATTGAGCTAATTCTTTGATTGTTTATGATTCTAAGGCTTTGTTAATATATATATATATATATATACTTCCTACTCTTTAGAATCGTATGTGTACAAATATGTCAAGCACTTTTAAGGCTCAAAAACTAATTTTATGCTTCGTGACATAAATACATATTTTCTAAAGCTCTTACATGCGAAATCATTTTTAATAAAAGCACAATTAAAGGAACAATCCTAAATTTGTAGAAATATTAGATGTCCAACTAAACCCTCTAATAAGTTGACATATATTAATTGGGAACCATTTTAATCTATATAAAAAATATAAATAGGATTGTGAGAAGTTTTTTTTTCTCAAATAAGATTACAATTAATTAATTGAGTTAACGATGATCTATTCAATAAATTTATAATTTTATTCAAGATGATAATAATTATGTTGAATTAATCATTTTCATATTAAAATTATATCTTTTTATCAATTAAAAAAATTATTGATGTATAAATTATTATCTATCATGATAAACTTCGTAATAAAAATATAATTTAAACAAAATTAAATGTCATATTTAAATTGTTTATCAATGAAGTTATATAAATCATATTTATATCATATTAAAACATTATTTTTGTATCACATTTAACTTTTATTAATCATAAAATAATTAATAATTTATTATTTATAATATTAATAAATTAATAAATTATTTATTTTAAACTATTTTACAAAATTCTTTACCATAATTTTGTATTTATAATAAAACTAACATAAAAATTATACTTAATTTTATTTTATTTTATAAAATACTTTTTAACTAAAATAATTATTATATAATAATTAATACTATAATATATTTACCAAAATTAAATTATCAACCCATTCAATTACACCTGTAAAAAAAAAAAACAGAAGAAGCTGTATTATTGACAAAACAAAATAGAAACCAAGAAGGTATTTTTGCAGGAGGCTACCAAGAGTTACTAACAATAGTTGTGACTTGTTAGCGTGAAATAAGGGTTCTCAACTTGCAACTTGTTTGAAATATTAAATACATCAGTAATTTACTCAAATGGGCACCATTCAATTACACCAATATCCAAACTGAAAAGCGATAGCCAAAACGGTAATTTCTAAGAAAATGATATTTGGTAAGTCATTTATTAAATCCTTGTATAACAACCAGAGATATGATACCCAATAAATTAGAAGCAAAAATCCAGAAAGGGGAAGTTTGTATAGTGATGAAAAATCTTCAAATTTTTTATCTAGACAAATTCCAATTCATATCTAGACAAATTCCAATTCATATCACCACTTGTTATCTTGATAGATTCAATCCTTTGAAGCCCAATTTGTTCTCTGAATTTAGCTATGAACTCATCAGCCTTCTTATCCACATCAGGTGGTCCATCACTAACACTGTTAGAACAAGCAGCTTCTTCATTCTTCACAATTTGCTTTGTACTTTTACCAACATTTTTTTGCATCAAACTTTCCCCTACCACATCATCATCTTCACTTTGATCTGAGTCTTCATCAGACTCCATCAGTATCTTCTCAATAGAATCCTCCTCCTCCTCCTCCTCCTCCTCCTCCTCTTCATTCTCTGTAAATTCTTCAAAACTCTGCTTTGGGGTCCTGGGAATACGAAATCGACCCATATTTTCAGCTGAATATGATGTTCGATCATATCCCACCTTCTTTCTCCCTTTGTTTTCCATTTCTCTATCAGAAACCATTTTACTAGCCCTCATTTTTCTAACAGAATTTTCCATTGGTGAACCATCGAATTGATTTCTTGGGTTCAAATCAGCCCCATAATTCATTCTACGCGTATCCTTTGGCTCACTTATTGAGCTTCTTCTAAAATCTTTATGAAGTGAAGTATGATTATAAGTTGAACTGGGACTCAACGAAGATGATTTATAAAACATTTTTGGAGGCGGTGGAGGTGCTGGAGGTGGAGACGACTTGTTACGGACCTTCCTTTTCAGCATATCCTCTGTACTCTTGGTTTGGGACTCTGTTGATGAAGAATCTGAAGGAGATAACTTTCTTGGTGAGGGTAGTGATGGTGAAGGTGATAACTTTGGTGATGAAGAAGCTGAATTGGGTAGAGATGAACGAGAAACGTGGGTCTTAGAAACCCGAGATTCTTCCATTGAAGGAGGTAGAGAATATGGGGGAGGACTGTCAATGTCTTCTTTCATCTCCATTCTTCCTGATCTCGATCTCCATGGAATTGGTGAAGGAAGGACAATACTTTCCTTCAACTCATGCTCTAATTCATCATGTTCAATTCCACCATATTCCCCATTTATAGTTTTGCTTGAAAACCTTCTCGAACTGGGTTTTGAATTAGAACCAGAAATTACACTAGCTTCACTCACAGAACCTAGGGAATCTGGGTCAGAAACACGGGACTTTAAGCTTCTAATGGGCAAAAGCAGAGGCCTTTCACCAATTCTTGAAGTGTTAGCACTCTGTTTTTTAAGAACAGAGGTCTCTTTTGCTACAACAATCATTGATTCATTTCTGTAATAATGACTACTCCAAGTTTGTACCTTGTTTTCGTCAAATGGTTCAGACCCAGTTGGGCTTTCAGCCTCATCATCAAAAACGGAAGAGACCTGAAACAATCTAGACACATATGATTGAGCATTGTCGAATTTAAAGTTACTGTTATCTTTCTCTGTTTCTTCGTTTCGTCGGCTAAATAGACCATAAGAGATGGCTATACCAACCAAAAGAAGGTGAAGAAGCTCCCAGCTTCTGGTGATTAGATTTTGGTTGACGAATTCAGGAGCTTGTTGTGGAAAAAGTGGAAGAATAAACAAAAGAGCTATAACTAAGGCTGCTTTGAAAAGAAAATGATGGTAAAATTTACTTGGATTTGGTTGTTTTTGCTCTGAAGTTACTAGCTTTTTATGTTTTGAGTATGATTCTGTACCTTCCATTGATGAACACACGAGGAAGGCGTTTGATCGGATGCAATCGGGTTTTAAGAAATGTGGAAGAACAAGAAGGAATAAGGAAATGAAAGGAAAGAAGACTTCGGGGTGAAGGAAGAATAGAGTGAGAAAGAGTAGTAAGAGAAGAGAGAAGAAGTTTTCGAGAGGTGTGACTTGTGAGAGCAAATTTCATTCTTCTCTTTTTTTTGTCTTTGCTCTAAAAGGTCATGTGACATATATAGTCTTATCTTTGCTCAATTTGTTCCTGTTGTTTAAAAGCTTTAGGAGAAAAGCGCATTCTCGAACGGAGAACAGCTAGCTATTCGTGATAAATTTTTGTCTTTTAAAAAAAAAAATCATAACATTTATAATAATAAAAATAATATATTAATAAAATTAAATATATTTCAGTTAAATTTAAATGATTAAAATAATCTTAATTAAATTTAAAATAATGTATTTGATTTTTTATAATTATAAAAATATATGAGTTTAATTTAAGATGTTTTATTTTATAGTTACAAAATTAGTTCTAATAATAAATGCTTAAAACAGTTTTAAACATACTGTTAAATTGTGGTAATATTAATTAGTGGGATTACAATATTTATAAATATTAATTATTATAATAAAAAGAAAAATGATTAATTTCATAATAAAATAAATAAATCCTTAAAAATTGATGTAAGAAGTAAAAACCTCTCCCAAATTCCATCATTTCAAATAAAATTAAAACAATAATAAAGTTTTATTAATGGAGTTTGATTGTAAACATTTTCTTCCTCCGTTAGTTAGTTGTATAATAAATAACATTTAAAATTATCACAATAATTTATAAGTTTTTAAAAGATTTGATTATTTTTACCTAGTTGACAGAAAAATAGAATGCTTTGTTCTCGTCATTTTTCATTTTGTATTCCAATTTTTTTTTATTTAAGATAATATTTATATTTATTTAATTTTCTTATTATTATATTATGGCATGTAATGAAAAACAGAGCTTCTTTCATTTTAAATCATACCATAATATATATATTTGATAAAAAAAATGAAACTGTTGGGAACTCCTTAATATTTGAGTGAACTTTGGGTTGATATTCACACAAAGTTTAAATAATTATTGATTTTTTGTTTTATTTCTAAAAACTAATCTTTTAAAAATGCGACAAAATAATGTAAAATCCTAAAGATTTGGTGGTGTACACACATGAGCATTAAATCACACTATTTTGTTAAATTAAATAAATATCATTTAATTTTTTAAAAAATATTATTAAAAATAACTCAATATTTCAAAGTAATCATTAAAATATATAAATTTAAAATAAAATACTCTAATAATTGCCAAAAATGGAAAAGGTAAGCAATCTGACTGCCAGTAAAATCCCTGTAACAATGGTAATGTGAGTACAAGACACGCCAAAACAACACACAGACTAGTTTTTTAGAATTAAATTTGAAGGGAAGTTTGTGTTGAAAGTGAAATTTCTACTTTAATGCAAATACTTGATTCTTTTCCTACTCATACAAACAATAAATGGAAGAATGAAGTGGAAAGGAGGAAACTAAGTATAAAAAAATAATAAAAAAAAAGTTCGTTATATAATAATATTCTCACCCATAAGTGGTCCTACAAGATCTATGACAACCCGCCAATGAAGCTTCAATTTGGCATATATCAATATTCAAACAGGGACAAAAGGATTAAGTCTTGTTTATATGCTTGTATATTTATAAATATGTTATTATTTAATTATTTTATATGATATAATAACTTTATCAATGTAACATTATTATTATTTTAAGATAAGGTGTCCCAATGAGGACATTTTTGGAAAGATGGAAAATGGGAGGGACAAAGAGGTTGCGTGCCTGGTTATGGTCAGGATTCTTCTTTTGGAATGCGTACTCTAGCTTTTTTCTGTGGAGGTCATATAAAAACATGAAAAGGGTAAATGGAAAATTTGACTACTATCCACTCCCCTTTATCTATTTTGGTTTTCTCTATTCTTCTCCGGTTGATTTATTTCAATTAATATTATAATATTTAAATTAAAGAAAATACACAAATATGAACCCGGTTAAAAATCAACTAATATGTTTCATTTTATGCTAATTTTTTTTTAAATATATTATTTTTAATATAACAATTTGATACTCATAAATATATCGTATTTTATACAAATTTTTTTTTTACAAAAAATAAATTTTATAAAACTAAAAAAATTAATTTATTTTCAATAATGTTACTTATGTATTTTTTTCCCTTTCAAATATAATAATATAAATTTAAATAAATTTATCCATTCATAAAAATAAAATAACTTACAATAAATTAATAAAATTAACTAAAATTATGTATTTGTAATTCATAAAGATGCTTTAAAGGCCACGCTTGGTTAAACTACAAAGATTTAGTAATAAACGTTTGTCAATTTCATAGCAGAACGAAAATAACAAAAAATTTGGTGTGACCTAATTATTTCTTCATAAAAAGCATAATTGGAAATTAGCAGCATTTTGTTTAAAAGTAATTGAATAAAGAGTTACAAAGTTTGGTGTTATTTAATGGGTGAATGAATTTTAAGATATTATTGGTTTTAATATAAGTATATAAAAAAATTTATAGTTATTAATTTGTACATGAAATTTCTATTGTGTTAAAAAAAAGGTGTATTAATATTTACATAGAATAAATATAAATTCGATTCATAATCGAAAGATATATTAAGTTGTAAATTATTTTTATATAACGAAAACAAAAGTTGAACTAGAGATATCGATTTTTTAGTGGTATGAATTCTTCTTATTTTTTTCAACAACTAAGGTTAGAAAAATTACTATAACATCAAGAAATATCATAATAATATGCCATATTCTAAACGAATTATTTTTGATTGAAGAACTAATACAATAACATTTCTCTAAAAAGAAAATTAATTTTAGAAACAGATTTTTTTAAATATTCCTTTAAATATAGACAATTTTAATACAAATGTATATCAATGATTAATTTAAGATTAATATGATTTTTTTGTACTAATATTTATAAAAGTATTTTTTTTTATATTTTTATTGAAATTTGTAGGACTATAATATCCCTATTATTGATATAAATCTATAACTAATTTTTTTAATTGTTATTACAAAAAATAAAACATAATTATTGAAAAAAAATACAATGATAAATTTGTATAAATAATTATAATTGTGTTTTATTTTTATCATTCGATATAATTAGATAATATATTTATTAATTTAATTTTTTTTATAAAATTAAAGAATCTTTAATATAATAATTATTATAAAATTAAAATATTTAATTTAAATAATTATAAGAATTATATTAGCTTGCTCTCGTTATCAATTTTGGTCATGTGATAATATGCTGTAATTGATGCTAACAGAGATGCATTATTTTCACAATTTAGCAAACTGACAGATCGAAGAGGGAGAGAGATACTCCACACTTTACGTATTATTTTCTAAATTTTGCAATGAAATATTTTTTTTTAACATTTAAGGTTTTTTAGTGTTATATTTATCACTAAAAATTAAATAATATATTTATAATTTTAATAATATTTTTGTGATATATTCATTAATTTATCTAAATTAATATAGCAATGAGGACATACTCGGCGGGAAAAGGCTTAAAATCAAATACTGAAAAATGCATGTAATTAGAGTTAGACGACTTATAGCTAAAATCCAATTGCCTTAATATATTCTGTAAAACTAATTTTGTTAAAATATATTAACAAAACCGAATAGGTATAAAGTTATTTCAAGTGTCAAGCATGTGTGTTTTACCCGGGGCCAATTATTTATGCCAAAAATTATTGTATAATTATAAATAATATATAATTATTAATTAAAATAATAAAATATATTTTTTTAATTTATAATTAATTATCATATTAATTATAATAATATTATAAGTTATAATAAATAGTTCTTTTTATCTACTAATATGAAGTAAGACTTAGATATGTTTGTTACAATTTTTAATCATGTAAAATATTATCCGTACGATAAAAAAAAGAATATTTTAAAATAATTAAACAAGCTGGTGAAGGGTATATGTTGAAGTAATTCTATATATTTAGAGGCAGTTTCTCTTTTCTTTTTCAGAAAACAAAAAGGAAAAGTGATTAAGAGGACAATTGTCTTGGTTAAATTTATCAAGGATGATAAGGTATCCTTCTTTTCTCACATTTTGTGACCGAAATTACTAGCTTTACAAAGATTTGCAGACAATGTGCGCAGGGATCGAGGTTATTTTATATAAAAAATACAAAAATTATATTTAAATATTAAAAGTAAAAATATTATGATATAGATTAATTTAATAAGTGATTAAAAATTATTTTTAATTAAATATAAATTTTTCTTTTAAAAAATATTAAATTAAATAACTTATAATAAAAATAATCTAATATAAATAATAATTTAACAAGTGTATTAATACTAAATTAAATGTATTAAAATATAAAAATAAGATATAATTTATGATTTTAAATTTAAGATTATACATATTATAAAACAATATTACATATACTATTATAATTTTATGTATATAACTTAATGTTTATCAAATACTTGAATAAAAATACATTTATTTAATCATTTTATTCCTAATTTATTTATATTAATTTTGTATACATGTCTTTTAAATATTATGGATACATATATAAAAATATTTATAAAAAAAATCACATACAATATATTACTATAAATAAAATTATTATTTAATACTAAAAATATATATGTAATTTTGTTTTTGTAATTTTTTTAGACAGGAATAAAATCACGTGTAGTTCCAATGATGCTCTGTAACTGAATATGTATATAATTTTATTTTTAATTTATTACTTTAAGTTATATTAAAATATCTTTTAATTTTTCAAAAAAATAAATTTAACAAATAGGATGATTAATTATTTATTTTTCTTTTCCCAATAACAAAATAATCATATATTTTTTCTATGAATAGAAACATTTATTAAATGACAAAGTTTATGCTAAGTTGATAACTTATTTTCAAATAAAAAAATTATAAATTTTTTTAATATTTATAATAATGAAAATAATATCAAATAACATTAAATATGATATGATTAAATATATTTAAATAATTATAATTTAATTTAAATAATATTTAATTTGATGCATTTAATGTAAAATAATCGTTGATTTTTTAATAGTAAAAATATATAAACTCAATATAAATAATATTATTTTTATGCTTATTAATTTAAAGTATGTTTTTTTTTCTAAAATAAAATTGAGAATGATACGTTACTTTAGTTTGTTGGTATATTTTCTTTACGAGCAATTTCATATAATATTATTAGGGATTCATATATTTTTATTACATATATTTTTATTTTGATATTTTTTTTATCTATATTATTAAATGTGATATATAAAATATATCTATTTAAATTATTGATACAAATATGGTTAATTTTAATAGTAATGGTGCCTCTAACTAACCCATTTCATATAAATCATTTTTAAAATAAATCAAAATATACATTTTGTGACCGAAAGTACTAGCTTTACAAAGATTTAAGAAGGCCCATTCCAATCACAGTAAAATTATTTAAACTATAATAAATTTTACATAAAAATGTTTGATTTTTTTTCTTTACATACAGTTATTTAAATTTTTATTTCATTTACATATAAATATATTTTTATGATTAAATTATATTGACTTAATTAATATGTTATAATATAAGTTAAATAATTAACTAGTAGCCAGTATTATAATTTAATAAAAAAAAATATTTATATATAAATGAAATAAGAAAGAGTCGATTTGTACGGAATTTAGTAAAATTTAAGTATTAGAAGCTGGTGAGTCTAATGCTAATAATCCCAATATTTTCCCCTTTTTATATATATAGATTAAGAGTTATAGTAACTCATTTATTATCGAAAAGAAGCACTTTTTATAATAATAATAATAATAATAATAATAATAATAATAATAATAATAATAATAATAATAATAATAATAATAATAATAATAATAATAATAATAAATAAGAAAAAGCGTTTAAATGTCCAATTTTTTTAGGACCTATATTTAGTGGATTTCATCGCAGTCAAGTAGTCTGATATGAGCAAATCAACGATTCCAATCACAGTAGAATTATAGTTTCATTGTAAAATAAAGTTTGTAAGAATTTCGAAGACTGAAAGGTGGCCCAAGCAAAATTTAAGAAGGCCCGTCCTGAAAGAAAGCATACTTTACTTAAATAACATTACTAAGTTTTCAAGATTATTTTCTAGATAGATATATATATATATATATATATTTTACTTACTCATGTTTATTAATTTTAATTTAATTTAACTCTTATCTATTAATAATTTTGATTATATGTATATCTTAAATATTATTCTTTTAAAATATGCATATAAACTTTACATATTTTTTAAGCAAAGTGTAGGTATTTATTTTAAAAATATATTTGTCAAACTTACATATATTTAAAAAAAATATGTATATAAAAAATATATATGTTTTCGTAAAATATAAATTTTATGATTTATTTATATTATTAGATAAAATTTACATTTTTTAGCAATCTTATTTACTTAAAAAAAAAAATAAACTGTGGAAGTTGTGTCGAGGGGAAATTTTCTCCTAGTTTTTAGGGTTAACCATTTCCCCAATCAAAAACCTCAATACTGATCCTAGATCAATGAACAAGCAGTTTTGTCTCATTTTCAATTGGCCTCCACGGCCCCACATTATCATCTAAGCGATTCTTCTCCGCTTCGTCTGCAGATAAATTCTACAAGCATTTGCAAAACAACGGCGGCAACATAGAGAAATCTACTGCCACTTTGTCCAAACTGTGTAAGTAAGGTCTTACATAGATGCTATCCAAGTGAAATTCAGATTGGTCTAAGGTTTTTCATATGGGCTGGTATTCAACCAAAATATAGACATACCTTTTACATGAATAGTAAAGTTTGTGAATTGTTTGAAATCAAGAAAAACCCAAGTGTTCTTTTTGATGTTATTGGTGCTTATAGAGCTGAAAGGTGCCTAGTTAGTGTTAAGACATTTAAGGTGATTTTGAATTTGTATAAAATAGCCAGGCTTGCTGATGTGGCTTTATGGTTGTTGCGAAAAATGCCTGATTTTGATTTGCGTACGGATACTAAAATGTATAACATTGTCTTAAGGTTGTTTTGTGAAAAGGGTGATCTGGGTATGGCTGATAGTTTGATGAAAGAGATGAATTTGATGGATCTTTATCCTGATATGATTACATACATTGAATTGGTTAAAGGATATTGCAATGCAGGTAGGTTTGAGGATGCATATGCTTTGCTTGAGTTTATGAAGGGACATGGATGTGTGCCCAATTCAGTGATGTACTCTATGCTTCTTCACGGGTTCTTGAAGCATGGTGATATGTATAGAGGTTTGAAGTTATTAGGGGAGATGGAGGAAAGAGGAGGAAACTGTAGTCCTAATGTAGTAACATATACTTTTATCATTCAAATGTTTTAAAAGAGGAATGGCGAAGAATGAAGGAAAAACCACCATGATATTCCCCACATGCAAGAAACAGATGACTTTTTATTCCAGTCATTCATTGCGTGCATGTCTTTGTATAGTCTCCAATCGTATAATGACTTTTTTCTTCTGAGTTTGTATCCTAAAGTTAGTAGTTTCAGGAGACCAAATCATCATTGATCATGCTGTAGCGGGAGGGTAGTTGCAGCCATGAATGTGTTGTACTAACGTTCCGTTTACAACTAATTCAATATTTGAGGTAAACTAATTTTATGAAGAATAAAAAAGAGTTGATATTTTTCATTAACCTCTGCCTAAGACACACATACATGCCTGGTAGAATGCTTGAGCTCTTTCAACGAAGATGAATATGGTTTTTTTATTTGTTCGTTTGCTTTTGTTTTTGTCACCATTTGTGTTTTATTTGCATCTGACACGAAGTAATATGATCGTGACAATAAAATTTTGAGCTTGTGATAATATTATCACCGTTATTTATCATTTAGAATAAAATAGTTTGTTTTATGTCACAATTTAATATGTATCAATGAATATACTCGTAGAAACCATATTTTGCTTTTTTTTTTGTGTTTCCCCCTTATGAAAATGAATATATGGCTGTATAGAAAATTAGAAATGGGCGGTGGTTTTTAGTGAAAAGAAGAAAAAGGGAATGGACGGTGTTGAATTGAAGTCAAATTTTTACATCATTGTACTTCTTGAATATTTACGATCCTCTAATTAGTGTGTCCTAAGATCGTACAAGTTTGCATTATATATAAACTAATTGCACCGACCGACTATGTGTAGACACTGGGTTCAAATTTCTTAGTGATGTCCCATGTTTTTACTCCATATTTATGCAAGAGTTGTGCAACCTTAACGACGTGATCATTGAGACAGTGAACTGATCGTTATGATAATTACTTGATTTCGATAATCTGATTATAATTATTAAATATAATGTTTAGCTAGGTTTTGATACATTAAACAAAATTCTTATTATCAATGTTATGGTGAGGATTTGATCGTAAATTTCTTTTTAACTTCTCACTAGAATCCTTAATACATAAATCATTACTTCAAACACTTGCTATAACCATTATTTTTATAATATAAATGTTTTTTTATGAGTAGGAATAAGCATAATTATATGTTTAAAAGATTAATTTTATTATTTTAATTTATAATTATTTATTACGTATTATTGTGGGATTTTTTTTAATAATATCTGTGACGATGATGGTAAGTTCTGGCATAAACATTTCCTCTTAAACATAGAACCTTGAGGTTTTATTTATTTATTTTTCCTCTTTCTTAAACATAATCCTTCAGGCTTCATTTATAAGTAACTTTATCCTTTCCCTCTCCTTCTACCGGTCTCTCTCAAAATACCGAACGCTTCGTGGATTCGAGCTTTTCAGTAACGAAGCTATATATATATATATTTATGTATATTTCTTTGGAAAAGTTAAATCTATTAATACTTTTATTATTATTTCCAACGCTTTTCTCTCTTTCTGTGTCTATATCTATTTCGTCTTTCCGTTCGTGAGTTTGTTGATCAAAAGGTGTTAAGGAATTTCAGGCAAACAAATAAACAAACCTACCGGTCAAGCCAATTTTTGTGTTGTTTTTTTTCTTCCCCTTTTCCTTATCTCTTTCCCGGATTTCAACTCCACATCCATCATTCCCATTGATCTTCCACTTTTCAACGTGTCCGGTTTTCATCATATCGATCTCTGTCTCGTTCTCTTCGTCCAATCGATCTCTTTTTCTCAAGATATGCTGAAGATTTATCGGAGGAATTTCATTTTATGTATTCATTTCTTGATTTCCTTTCCGATCCTTTGATCTCCTCTCTGTTATAGAAACTTTAGGTTTTCTCTATTAATATTGTAAGCTTTATTCGACATATAAAGGGAAAGAAGCAGTAATTCTTTCTGTTCTGGGTTGTGCAATTGTAAATTGTTTGTAATTATTAGGGAATTAGGGTTTTAATTTTTGTAACTGTTTATTAGTATTCTGTGTTCTGGTCGAGTAAAGGCTATGTATATTGAGGAATTAAAAGGAGGCAGTGACCTTGAAAGTGGGGAAGAGGGGAATTTGTCGACTGGTGATAGCGGTATTTTTGGAAACATCATTGCAGTTTCGGATGCGAAAAGGGCTCTCATTGGGGCAGGAGCTCGTGCTTTATTTTACCCCACTTTGCTTTACAATGTTGTGAGGAATAAGATCCAGGCGGAGTTTCGATGGTGGGATAAGGTTGATGAGGTACGATTTCTCCTCCTCGTTGTTCATTATGTTTTCTCTGTCATATTCATGTTGTTGTTTTTCATGATACACGTGGTGGTAGAGCATTAATGATATCCGTTTTAGATTTGTTGACGTGTGGAAAAATTGATATCATCTGTTCTTCTTTGTTCTCGCCTTTATTACATTATTTGTGATAATTTTTTAGTTTTGTCTTTTTGTTGGGTGATCTTTTTTTTCTTCTTTTTTTCAAATTCTGATATTGTTCTTGCCACTATTAGTCGGGTTTTATTATTCAGATGTTGATTGCAAGCGAGGAACGGTAGCGATTAACCCATTGATCAGTGGGTTTAATTTTTCACACTTATTGCACTCCTGGTTCTTTTGTTTGCTTTTATCATCTCTGTACAACTGCATGTGGTAATTTTTTTTCTCTTTCATGGATGTATTGATAGATGGAGGTTATAAAATTGAAAGATCAATGGAGGTGTTATCATGTGGCTTCATCCAAGTTCTTGACTCTAATATATTTATATTCAGTTTGTGCTCCTAGGTGCTGTCCCCTTCCCTGCTCATGTTCCCTGCCTGAAGCACCTTGGAGTTCGTGGGGTGGTCACTCTCAATGAGTCATATGAGACTTTGGTTCCAACATCTCTATATCATGTGAGTATTACCGTTCTGGTCAATTTGCTTCTTTGAATTAACTGACGGAAGTGAATTATTCATTTGAGATTATCTGGCAAAATATTTTTACTTTTCCAGAATTTTCACTCCATTCACTTACTGGCCTGTCTAGGAATTAATAAAAGTGGCATAGTATTTTTGTTTTCTATAAATATATACATAAAATGTTTAAACTGACTTTTTTTCCTTTATGCTGAGCGTATGCACATTATTTTGACTTTATTCGTCCATGTGCCCTTCTGATTTGTTGTTTAAAACAATGTGTTTTATGTTTGCAACTTTTTTGCAGGCTCATGGTGTTGACCACCTGGTCATCCCAACGAGAGACTACTGCTTTGCGCCATCAATAATTGATATATGCCATGCTGTGGACTTTATTCACGGTCAGCGTTGTTTGCAAATTGACTGGCATAGCAAACATCTATTTAATCAGAGGCACCTGCAAGTTTATTGATAATATGCATTTACAAGCCCGTGTGTTTTGCTCATTTTCATCCATTGCTGTCTAGATATGCATGCATGGAACTGTCATTTCCAGTTTAAATATCTATCGAGGGGAAGATTTTAGCTAGTTAGACTAGGACTATTTTGCCACCGAGTGTTATCCATGCAAAAGGTGAAAATATTGATACGACTGGTATTCCCTTGCATTTTTAAGCTTTTTTCACTTGCTTGCATGTTTTTCTTTTTTTTGTATGTTAGGTCGAATGAATTTTTCTTTTTTTGCCTTCTATTTTATGAGTATGAAGCCATGTCATTGATATTATGTTGTGATGTATGATTTTCATGAGTTTGGAATTAAGCTTTGCATAACACTATACAACTCTGCTGCCTGCAATATTGTTCATTTGTATATATTTTCTTTTTATCATGAAGAAAATGCGTTATGTGGACGAGCTACTTATGTCCACTGTAAGGCTGGACGTGGACGCAGTACAACTATTGTCATCTGTTACCTGGTAAGTGTTATGCAAAATGAACCTTGTATAGTTGTATCTTTCGATTGATTTGAGTATTGTTCTGTTTAACATCTGAATTTTTATTGTTGTCTAGGTGACACACAAGCAAATGACACCTGATTCTGCTTATGAATATCTGAAGTCAATTAGGCCAAGAGTGCTTTTAGCCAGTTCCCAGTGGCAGGTAACATGATGTCCCTTCAGGGTTTGGCCATTTTAATTATTTTTCCCCCTTCTCTCAACCATCTCTTTATTGAAACTCTAGATTCTTTTTTTTTGTTGATTTTTTATGTTCTATGTGTAATACTCTCTCTGTTACAAACCATCTTTATTATTTATTATACTGCGTGGTTCAGTTACCTACCATCTTTATTACTAGGAGCTTGCAAGGTGTGACTTGGTGAATTAGTTTGATGTTCATGATTATTAATAGGTTGTTAGGATTAGTTTGCCTGAAAGACTCAATGTAATATTTTTTCCCCCTGTATTCCAGGCTGTTCAGGAATATTACCATCTGATGGTGAAGAACGCCATTGCTAGCAGCCCACTGGCCAATCTTGTAATGAGAGCCCGGGTTCCAGAAACTTGTCAAGATCTAGTTGCATTTGATGATGGTTCAGTGGTTGTAGTAACCAAATCAGATCTTGAAGGATACGATCCAAGTTTTCACACTAGTGCCATGGGCAGTGAGATATTGGCAGATCTACGTGTTGTTTATCGGGTTCGAGTTGCTGGTCAGGCAGCTCTTGCAAGAATTTCATGCCTATGGCTCCGGTGCAATTCTCATCAGAAGATTTCAGGAGAAAATTTGAGCAACAGGGAGAGTAGCTGCTCAATAGGGTCTGATAATCTTGGAGGCATTAATGTGGGCATCCACGTCTACTGAAACAACTTGATGTTGCACATTGGATGTTTTAAGTCCTGCCTTTTGTCTTTTATCGTACAGAAAATTGCAAATAAAGTTTTTTTAGGTACTTGTGATAATTGTAGTTTCTCCCCTCCTGTAAATCCAGTTACTTTGTGTCTAAATGGAAGATGTGATTGTTGGCTGAACTAAAGTATATTATGAAAGAATGCAAAGTTAACCGACTTTTCCCTTGTGCAGATTAAGTAACTTGCAAACAGGTCAATAAAATATGAGGACCTTCATCTTTTTGGCGGCTAAGAATCAGCATATTCATATTGAAATAAAAGGGATCTGTTAATGAATAATAATTACGCTGAAAATAATCTAAAATCTGCAACTCCTTTTTCTACATCACTTGGCCAAAATATGTAACCTTGGGAAAACAATATAATGTTAGTGATGTTCAAGTTCAACCAAACCACTGGATTTGGATTATCAATTAATGTTTTATTATACCAGCAATAACCGTTAAATCATTAAGAAATAACGTACACAATGTCACCTTGATTGATATAACGATGCCTTAGTCATCATGCATTAACCCATACAACTCACAGCTCCAGGGCTTCAAAGAGTTTTCAACACAGTGGTATGATAAAAATGATATTTTATGCTACTATGTCTACATGCTTAATGGTGATGATTATGAATTGGCTGTGTCTCAAAGTAGTTTCCTCAAGATATTCCTAATAGAAAAGAGCCAATTGTAAGATGACGTTCCTTGAACTGCCACTGTGTTTAACAGTTTCTTCACCACCAGAGGTTCAAATTGCTTCCTGTCATTGCCTCGTTTCCTCTCAAAATTGTCATTCATTGTGGAGTCTATCAAGTAAGGCACAACATGCTTCTTCATATCATTCTCGGAGATTCCAAGATGTTTTCCCATGACACTTACGAACTTGACTCTGCCAGCATGATCCAAAGTTTTCAAACCTATCCAGTCCTCAGTGTAAAGCTTTGTCTGCGTATCAATAACAAAAGAATGATTTTGCTTATAGCTTAAACTTCCTTTTTGAATGGAAAAGAAAAAAGAGTGAAACTGCATGAAGTAATTAAGCACAGAAGTGTTAGACAATGTGCTATTTTCTTCTTTGAAACAAATAAAAACAAAGTACCTGTTGTGGAGATATAATCGGCTGGAATGCTCCATCTGGGTAGTATCCAAACCAAGAAGTCTCCTTTGGTATCAAAACAGTGTCATTCTTAAACTGTTCATGAAGAACAAATCATGATGGCATGGAAATGAGAAAGATGCTTCATTTCAATTACATTGTTTGAGAAAGAGGGAAGGACAAAAAAAGTAGGAAAAAACTAAGAGATAACGAAGATATTAGAAAAGGAGAAATACATTATACAACTTACCATGATAAGGATCAAGTTCTTTAAGCTAGTGAAGCGTTCCTTGTACGTGGAATTTCTATTGTCAGGGAGTTCATTGTTAAGTTTTGGAAGAAACCTGCAATTCTTTAAATATTCTGGTATAGCCTGCATATTATGTGTATCAATCAAGCCTCAGATAAATTACATTTCAGCTAACATCTTAAAGTAAGTCACCCAAGAGCTGTGACTTCTGAAAAGCACTTAAGCTAGATCAATGTTATTACGTAACATCCAAGTTAAATTTGATTCCATGAAGATAAATATCTGTATCGTATTAAATTGATTTACAAGCCACCCAACAGAGAACGAATCAGGTGTGTTTATTTTCTGTAATGATATTTTGAAAGTAAGCTAAACTCACATTTGGTAATTTTAGATAACCGCTGGGAGCCAAGTGTTTCTGCATTCCACAAAATGTCAGATTTAGTTGGACATCTGATAAGGATCAAAACTGATTTAGAAAACGATAAAAGAACAAGAAATCCATTGTATCAGAAAAAAGAAGGCGGCGCAAGTTCAGATACATACTTGTATATATTCAGAATAAATCTCTGACTTTATTAATACGTCTGCAACTTTACAAAATGGACCCGACTGCAAAAGGGTAAGAAGAATAGTGAAGAACTAAACTTAATTGATAGAATAGTAAAGAAACAAACAAGGCAAATAAAACAAACAAAGAAAAAAACTTGAAAGCATAGGAAGACATGTTAATCAGTATGACTCTTGTACAGGTACTTGGTATCTATTACATCATAATTCTACAAAATCTCACAGTCTCTGAATCAGAAGGAAGAAACTGAACTAAAGATAGAAAGTCAGGATGATACTTACACCACAAAGAGGAACAGAAGCAGTACCAGCATGAGGCCCTGCTAAAGAGATGAAGTTCTTCACCTGTTTCAATAATAGAAAGAGAGAAACCTTAATAACCTTAAACTCAGGCGAGAAAATAAAATATCCAAATATCATCCTCTCTTCAGACTCGATAGTACAGATAATTTGATAGTAATCTTTTCAATCTGAGAAATGTGAATCAGTTGAATCTTACCAGAGGTCCTCCTTCACAAAATTCCACCAAGCCCCGTCCTATTAAATTACCCTGTAAGAATGATGAGTTCAAGCATGAAACTAGTATGTAAATTTGCCCATACATAGGAGGACGTTTTCACTAATTAATAAAATCTAATTCAACAACGAGCTTAAGACAATGAAAAGAGAAACTAAAGGATTCGAATATTAGAGTATAAATAAAAAAAATTTATGTACAACGCAATGATCTAAAGGCTCATTGTTCACCTGAGAAAGACCAACAATATTGTAACCCCCACCAAGTTGTTTCATTTCCTTGACCTGTACTAAAAGTTTCAAATTAGTTGGGTAAGTGATACTTCAAAAGTCAAGTTGTCCAAATAATTACAGTAGTTCAGAGAGCTTCACCACCTTGTTGCAAACAATATTAGTCTGCAAACATGTAATAAAATTAAGTTATGACTTGAAAAGATAATCAATGCTTATTAGCAAGATATATAAGGCCTAATTTCATTTTTATTTTTAGAAAATTTTACCTGTTCCTCCAGAGGAATG
Source organism: Hippophae rhamnoides (assembly GCA_033030585.1). NCBI lineage: Eukaryota > Viridiplantae > Streptophyta > Magnoliopsida > Rosales > Elaeagnaceae > Hippophae > Hippophae rhamnoides. The sequence continues at coordinate 51,003,998 of CM065433.1, read as the reverse complement.
AACCATGAATCCCATGCTCCATTTCCTACTTCACTGTAGAAAACATAGAAAGGAACAATCAACTGAAGATTTCAAGTACAACAATTACATGTAAATCTTAACATGACACATCTTTTTTTTTTTGCAGCTTAACTGAAGTATGTTATCATTGTCTTGCAATACTTTCTATACTCTGGTTAATTTTAACTTCTACTAATGCAGATCAGAGATTAACACAGTGACTTGGTTAATGAAGAAGGGATCGATTAGAGCAACTGCAAGGTCTTTAATATATTAAGAGATTTAAGATGCTGATAAGGAGAAAAGTTGATAATGATCATAATTTCTCTATAGCAGGACAGGAACATGTATATAAAACAACAATATCATACACGCAAAAGCCTTCGACTCCAGAAAAGTTTCTCAGTTGCTCGGTGAACTGACTAACGCCTCGGCTAGAGCACTGATCGCTAATGCCTGCCATTAATTCATAATGAAGCATACACAGAGAAATATTATCTTTAGTACAAAGCCAAGTTATTCCAGACAACCAATCTGATCGAAAATGACAAAACTAGTTTACTAAAACGTAACAAAAACACGAATAATACGGCTAAATCAAGGTAAAACAGCACAAAGGCCAATCATAATCTCTATTTTTGATTTCCTGTGAAATCAAAAACAACTTCGCAGGTAGCGAGAAAAAAATTACCTCCTGAAAACTAATCTTCACCTGTAAGCGTATATTTCAACAGATTTTGTGCACTACAGCTATTATAAGCCCTAAATTATTTGCTAAAAGTTCACTCAGACATCATAGTTCTGAGTTGCGAAGAATAAAATTCATCACAACCTGCTGAGTCAGACATATACTTAAGAACACACTACAAAGTGACGAACTTTGAAACTCAAGTACAGGGTGGAAAAATGGAAACAGATTGATTGAACAAAACTGAGACAATGTGAAAAGAGAAAATATAATTTAAGCAAAAAGAAAGAGAGAAGAAAGATATTACCATGGAGTACTATGAAGGGTACTGAAAGTGACAGTGGAAGAGCTGTGAAAACCAAGATGAAGATAGAGTTGATGGGTGGAGATAGAAAACCCATAATTTTGTGGGTTTGTTACTGTAAAAGAGAGATCTTTCTAAAATATCTAGAAGGATAGTGGCAGAGTTAGATGATTTGTAGAAATTCTCCAGGAACTTCTCTACCACTTATAAGTAAACCGCTAAATCTGATCTTGAAGACATTAATGAAGAATGGATGAGAGGAGTGTGAATTTAGAAAGAAAAAAAAAAACAACAAGAAGGTGTATATTATTAATAAGGTTGCTTGCTACATTCGATTCATTGGCGCCCTAAGGTAGCTTGTTCGAGACACCTACCAGTTGCTTAACAGTTCGGATGGACTTTTGTGGGGATCGGGGAGCTACTCGATTTTATTCTACCGTCGGGTTTTTATTTCTAGCCGTATGGGCTTCTGCCACGTCATCTTACATCGTTGTATTTTCTCGTGTTTGGTGGTGAAATTATTTATTATTATAATAACGTGTTATTATATATACTAATAAAATTTAATATTAATATAATTTATTTAAAAAAAATATTGATATTCAATACTTAATAAAGGAAAAAAAAAATTAACACAATCTATAAAAAAAACAATGATTAGAAACTCATTATGCGAGCGTTTTTCCATTCAAAAGTCTCACTTTTCCATTAATATTTATTTATTTATTTATTAGAATCACTACTTGTAGGAGTAGACATTTTTTTTTCTTTAACAGTCCCAATCCAATACTAAAACCAACTTACCCAAATTTTTTTTTTTTTAGAATTTTTGGTTCGTCTAGGTCCTAAATTTAAAAAGTTACTTAATCTTTTCAATGGAGGAGGGTTTTTAATTTTCAAAATCGACAAAAAATAAACTAACATGCTACAATAATACATAAATTTTATTTATTATTTCTATACACATGTATCTTTTAAGATTAATTAAAATAGTCAATCCCCCCCTTTTTACTAAGCCTTGATAAGTTTGTGATTTATATATCTTAAATATTTATTTATTAACAAATGGTTGGTGTGTTTATTTTCAGTTCCATATGATTATTTAAGTAAAAGTATAGTATTCTTTTTTATCACGAAGTAAAATATAATATTAAATGGTTAAATTATGTATAATAAATGTAATTTTACTTAAAAACCACCAAACCGACAATAAGCTTTCAATTAACAAATTGAATTTAATTTGACTAATCACTTATAATTATTTCATATAAAAACCCATTTTCTTTATTCTTTTACAAGTTTATTAATTCTATTTTTTTATGTTTAATTAGATTATATAAACATCTTTTATATATTAAGTTTTAGTTTTAATTGATATTAAAAAAATATATATTTATTTCTCTTACAATTAAAACGAATATATGTTTTTTAAGGTTTATAAAAATTACAATTCTTTTTGCTAAATGATTAAAAATAAAATTATATTAAATAAATAAATTATCTATATACGAAGAAAATTTTTTATTATACATATTAGTTATAGTTAAGCAATTTATACATAAAAAAAAATAAACTATCTAAAATTGATAAATTAATTACTCTTACGCTAATTTTGTAAGTCATTTCTAAATGAATTGTAAAATTATCAAAATGTAAAATATTATAAACTATCTCGTGTTTCAATTAAAAGTTTTAGAATTTGTGTTTATCAAATTCATTTTTTTTATTTAAAAAAATGTATAACATGATTTCTTTATAGTTATTTATCAAGTAATAATTTTTTTTCATTTAATCACAAATGTGTATGACACATTACACTATGTAAAACATTTGAACCCATGCACCCCCTAGTTAATTTGTAATGTGGCTTGTAGACTCCTCTTCATATACGAAGTTACGAACTATATATGTAAGGAGAAATCAGGTATCAATGGACAATCATATTACAAAAATTAACTCTCTACAAAATTCAGCTTCCATTTTGCACATTACTTCCATAAAATTCCTTTGAAAATGCCTGTTCCAGTACTTTGATGGTAATTAAGCTAGTTAATTTGAAAATCATGATCGATGACTTGCTCAATATCATTAACATCATGGTATGTTCCAGCTTTGAAAAGTGTGTAGACTCCTAGTGACTTGTTAGTCTGAATTGGATATGCACTTTCTTTCTTCTTCAATTGGTACCTTCTTATGCTTAGTAATGTTGCCATCACCATAACAAAGAAGCCAACACTTATGACTACTACAAAAACCATACACAAAATTGTTAAAGCTTCATTCTTTCTTCATAAAAAGGGAATGGGGGATGGGGGGAATCCTGATTACATTGTTACCTATATATGATTTAATAAGTACACTAAGACCAAACGCATAGATGAACATCAATAAGTTGTAGAAAAACTAACATGGATTGGTGTGCAAAATTTAATGATGGAAAAGAACTAGTGGAATTGATGATATTCAACAACCTAAATTAGAGTCCCTTTGTCTTTTACACTTTGCTTATTAATTAAGGGCAAGGGCATTACTATTTATTATTATTATTTTAGCCCACATGACATTATATGTCATATATTTGAAATTGGAGATACATAGTATTTTCCGTTAATTAAGGATTATGGAAATTGGAATAGTTTAAATTATTATAGATATATCAATAATTTATTAATAATAATTTTATATAAAAATAATGATATTAACGTGTAATTAATAATATATATATATATATAATATAAAATAAACATTTTATACAATTTTATTAGAATATTAGAATATCATTATGGATTATGATAATACAGTAAAATAAGAAAAAATTATTTATTATATAAATTTGTGATAAATTATAAATGATATTATTAGTAATTATATATTTATTAAAATAAACCCACTGGAAGGAGGAGATTAAAAGATGAAGATAGAGGAAGGAAATGAATGAGTGGCTGATCAATTTCAGGGTCAATTTGCTCAACTTGACCAAGTCTTGCAGCAAATGCCGGCTTGGTTAGGTGGGTCAAGAAGCTATGGAAGTCTTTAATAAATAAATAAGTCTTCTTTCATAATTTAAAGGAAAAAAAATAATTGTATAAAAACAAAAAGGTACATTTTTTAATTATTAAACAACTTGGTACCTGCCAACTGACTTATTAAAGAAGTCCATGTTAAAAAATTTAAAAATTAAATATTAAAATCAGCTAAAAAAATAACTTATAATTCAATTGGTAAATGCTTAGTATTTATTCAAGCAATATTTTAATTCAAATTTCCCAACCCTAAATTTGTTTTTTTTATATAAAAAAAACAACTTAGTACCTTGTCTTGATTTGTAATTTGAAGAGCAGTACGAAACAGCAAAACCTTTTGAATGAAGAAAAAGAGTAGGTGGCAGATTCCAAAACGCAATATACATATTTATCTTTCTATTACAGATACTATTTTCTCTCCTTTGAGCCTAAGCTCTTCTCAAATATTTTGCATTGTATTACAATTTTATAAATTATAAGCGCCCCATAAAGCCCTTTGAATATGATAGACCCTAACAAGATACTTTGATTTATAGAGAAATTTCTAATACTCGTTTTCTTGTTCTGTTCAGTCCCTTACACATCTATCAACAACAACAAGAAAAGAATCAAACAATCTAAAGATTCCCCCATCCCAAAAAGAAAAAGGAAAAAGCATATACAAAAGTAAAAACTTAAAGAAAAAAAGAAGAAATTTACTTACCCATGACGTGAAACTTGTTGAAGTATCCAATTTTAGCCTTAAAAGCACACTGCCGACTTTTTGAATCGCAATCTTTGTTTTGAAGAAAATCCCATGATAATCCAAGACCAAAACTATTATCAGAGAGATAAGGAGTAAATTGAAAAGGAATGGCAACGGTTTTGATCTCTTTGCAAGTGTTTGGTAAAAGCAAAGAAGGCTCCACAGTGTAAACATGATGTTGGGAATCACTTAAGCAAGGGATCTCTGTAAAATCAGAAGAGAGCTTAACCGAACAATTGAGGTAGGTGTAGTTTTTCACAACATAGTAATAATTGAATGAAGTTAAAGAGAGATTGAGATTTAGAAAAACTTCATGGACACAACTTTTGGGGTCAAGAAGATCAAGCTTTTGGGTTTTATATGAGATAGATTTCACAACTAAATCTCTATAAAATGGGAAATTAATCATGGTATTATTATTTTTGCAGTAAACTTGGAAACCAGGAAGACCACAATTTTGTTGGGCTTGTTTATCTCTATTTTGAAATGGAAAGTGTATATTAGGAGCCCAAGGACTACACTTTGTTGTTTCACAATCCTGTTGGATTGCTTTAACTGCTTCAAAGATTGAACTGAAGGAAAGGATGATTAAGAAGAAGAAAAGGAAGAAGTTCATCATTTTATTTTTTAGCTATGTGAAAGACACAAGGTGAAAGGCAAATAAGAAATACCCAATTAGTGTTTATTTTTTAATGTTATATAGAGAAGAGAAGAGAAGAGAAGAGAAAGAAAATTGAGCACACCCAAAAGGACTAGCAACTTCAGTATATAAACCAGAAAGCAGAGAAGCTTCTGCTACCAAGACTTGATTGGATTTCTTTAACTTTTCTTTTCTTTTTTTTGCTTGCGGTAAGGCATAAGAATTTTCAACGTGACTTAAAGAAATGGTTTCTTTGGGAAGACCTTTTATGTCGAGGAGGTGTTTTATAGGATAGGATTGAAATTGAAATAGACTTTAAGTTTAAGTTTGGAACAGCTCAGTCAATGGGGTCTAACATATCTCTAAATAAACGAGTGTATTAAATTCACCAATCTAATCCTCTCCCTGTGATAAATAATTTAATATAACAAAACAAAAACAAAAAGATTATTAAGAATATTTTACTCCTAATTACTAATAATATCAATAAATTGTGATAGTTCAAAGGTAAAAGTACCATTAATATTGAAATGTATTGTCACCCTAACTTAAATAAAGATATTTTATATATTTTAATTGAAAATACATATAAAAAATGATAACAAAAGAAAAACATAAGTAATCCAAAAATACAAACCCCTTGACGGTTTACTTATATTTTTAAAGAGTTCCAATATTTGCTGTTGTACTGCAATAAGCACATGACCTTGTATCGAAGTTCTAATAGAGAGGAGATACTAATATAGGGTCTCAATATTTAGATCAATAAGTAATATAGGGTCACAAGTTTGAACACTTGGGCAGTAGCCAATTCTTTTGCAAAATTATTTTACTAGGAAATCTCATCTGAATGCTCAAATAATTGAATGAGGCATGTTGACCCACTTTAAAAGAACGTAGATAACAATTACAAAGGAGAACAAACAGGATTAAAAAATATTGGGAAGAAATCAAAGGAGTTCTCTAGCAAGCCTCGTAGGTTTTTCCTTTAAGAATGCAACATCAATATTTGGTACTGTAAGCAGATGATGATCTGGCTGATCTTCACTCCCAGGTGTACCAGATGATGCAAGAGATTCTGAGCCGTCCTCATCATCTGTATGGACATCATAATTAACTTTGCATAAAAAGAAATCTAATTCAAGAAACATCACTCTCACGACTCATAGTTTTTACTCATTCTAACTCCCTAAGTTCTCTCCTTCGAAATTTTCCATTCATAGCTTCAATTTTGATGAATTTGAATTTCCAGATCAACAAGAAACCTTTAATTGATTTTATTTAGTCTGTTTTGTTTAGTGTTAGATATAGCTAAATACTCCCAGATTTACAGTAATTTGTGAATGAAAAGGGTCCAAGCCAACACAACAATTAACAGGACTCGATGTTTGAATTAGTTTGAATCAAATTCTTCCCTAGTGCTGTTAATTACAAAAGAACCAAACTATTTCAAGACCCTTATATTGAACAAAACCAGGATTAAGCTATCAATGTATCTGTTTATGGTTCCTGTATGATTAGAATTCCCAGTAATCCATGAAAAGAATTTCAAAGAGTGGGTAAAGTTATTAAATTTATCTTATTCTATAGCTCTTGTGAGTAGACACTTTTTTTTTAATTGAGAGTAGTTACTCAAGTCAACCATACAGAATAGAATTAAGATGCAGAAACTTTGACGAGATGTTTCATCTTCTTCCAAAATTTTGGAAAAACATAATTTTCTTAAACAAACATACATGCAAACCTACCAGAATATGCTGGATGATCAGGAAGGTGCCTCACTGCAGTGGCTTGGATGCTTTCTGGCAGAAGACAATTGCAGAATGAACCTGAAACTTCAAACGAAAATTTGGTAAAGAAAAAATATTCACATCCTGATCCATGTATAACTCAATTACATCACCAATCTGTCTGCCCTAAGCACGTGTTCTGTGATTTACACTATAGCAGACGAAGATGGCACATAATTATAACGTCTGGCAAAACTGGGGTAGGTTTTCCAAATAGTATTTACACCAAGTATTCATAAATAGATAGCAAGATGTGCCGGTTATTTCATGAGGTTTAGAAGTGACCTAATGGACTCCAAGAGAATTTCATGTGTAAATATAACCTCAAGATCTGTTAAACACTTAAACCTAACGAATGAAGTACAAAGGAATTTCATGTGTAACATAACTTCAAGATATGTTCTCACTTCTCACCTACTCGAGCTAACCGATTTACCCATCCAGGAATAGGCTTTCCAGTTAGCTGCAAGCAAACTTCATCAGTAAAATGATTGCAATTCTTGGCAATTAAGTGATAAGTGTCCCCGTGATATTTTGCAGAAAGTTTCTCCATGAATGAACGAAACTCTGAACTAGACATATTGGTGCTGCCCAATGGCACAGATCGTCTGAAGATAAATCCAGGGCAACTTCTTGGTTCCACCTCAAACACTCCACTTGTAGGATACTCATGGGCTCCAAAGCCATATTCCGCGCCATGTACTGTTTGCCAAAGCATACATAAATTTGTTATGAAACTTGACATGTAACTCAGGAAAATGATGCAGTTTAAATGTCCTCCACCAAGAACGAAGAACTACAATATAAGCATTCTCACACCAGGATTTCTCAGTAACAGTTTTCATTTCAAAAACATGGTTACTAACTTGATAGTTTCAATTATCGATATTAAAAAGATATACTTTCTAACCGCTAAGTGCCAAAAACAATTCCAAGCAGTTGGAAAAGAAACATGGTTACAATTACCCTAAAATTATAAAAATTAGAACAGAAATAACACCAAAACTGAACAAGTAAAACAATCCTACAAATACTCAAAAATCGAGGAAACATGAAACTGGCATACCTTCGATTCCAGAGTGGTAGATCCCAAGTCCAACCAAGTAAAGATAGCTATTTATAGGCGTGAGATCGTAGACGTTGAGATACAACGGGACACGATTGTTTATACTGTTGCTCTGCTGCTCCTTCACCGTGCTCAAGGTCGAGCTTGACGAAAACAACCGCATTATATTCAACTGCCACTGGCCTTCAACTTTGGGAATTCATTTCAAGAATCACAACCTCATCATCTCAATCAAAACCAATACTTCAAAGTATCAAAAACAGTAATAACGCTAGCATAACCCCTAAAATTAATCCGTTTGGCAGGCGAGAAAATAAAGGATATAGATGGGATTGATTCTGGAGCTGAGGGTTTCAATTAGCCACCTGAAATCTGGTAGATATTATTATTATCTCTCTTAATTTGAAAGTGGTTCTGTTGATGTGGTTGTCACGGAAATCGTACTTTGTTTCCTAAAAAAATAAATAAATAAAATTAATTATTTATATGTTTTAATTTTAAAATATAAATAATTTGACTTTTGATACTTTTTTTAAAAAATTATTTATGTTTTTTAAATAATTATATTATTCACTTATTAAAAATCTATATATTTTATAGGTAACAAATTATACTTGTTTGAGTTATAAAATTATTAAAATATACACTATTTTCAAATATGCAACAAAAATAAAAATTATATTAACATATATATATATATATATATTCACTATAAATTAGATGATTATATCTCAATAAGGATCATAAATTAAGTATTAATTTAAAATTGAAAAAATAAATAAAAAAACTTAATTTGATTTAAAAATTAAAAAATAATATTACACAATTAAGACGCGCTAAGATTCGAACTCCAAAAATTAAAATTAAGACGCGCTATCTTTATTCTTTATTTCTATAACAAAGTAAAAGATATTGAAATTAATGATTAATATTAATAAAGAATATCTAATATCTAATATATATAAGATTTTTTTAAATTTAATTTCAATGTCATACAATAACACGACAAACAATAAAATTACTTAAAAATCATATTTTTTTTATATCTTTCAAGGATTTATGAAAATACAATCTGTGTCGTGCAATTTAAATAGAAAATAAATCACAGGTAAAAAACTAAAATTTAAAATTTAAATAAAAAATTTAACTATGCTCACTATAAATAATATAATATATTAATTGTAATTTATCAAAATCTTTTAATATAACAAATTATTTAAATTTAATTCCAATAAAAAAATAGACTCATAAAAATTACACGAGAATGCTTGAGTTGAAAAATGAATACATAATACTAATATATGAATAATGATAATTTATATTATATATTTATAAATAAAAATTATTAAAAGAAATAAATAGTGTAGTATAAATGGAGTTATAAAGTAACATTACTAAATGTAAAAGCTGGACTGAATGGTGAAACACCTTTTGTAAAGAAATGGTTACGTTACATTTAAATGGGGCTCTTTTGATCTGCATATGATGAACGAACTTTTATTACTTTATTGGACATCTTTATTATTATTATTTTCATTATTACGTCTCTCTCTCTTTTAATCCTTCCTATTACTTTAACTATCAAAAATTCGAAGGACTAGTTTCTCATTCAGCTTGAAAAACACGTTAATACTAATAAAAAAATTATGAAAATTATATAAAATAATTATTAAAGTTTATAATAATAAAAAATATCATAATATTATTAAAAATATTTAAATAATTATAATTAAATTTAAATACATTTAATTAAAATATATTCAATATAAATTAATTAATTAATTAATTTTTTTATAATATTAAAAATTTATAAATTAAATACAAAAATTATATTTTTATATAAACTGCATATAAAATTTTATACCTCCATAAAAATTATTTTTCAAACACAAAAAAAAATCAATATATCAATGCAAAAGTAATTATTTTCTCCTTTAGTCCTTATTCTTCCTTTTTCTTTTAATTGTTTACGACAAAACATTCAAAATTAGACATTTCACATAGAAGTAGAAATGGATTTGATTAGCAGACATATTATATCAATATTATAATTATTATGTATTAATTTTAAATATATTTAAATAATAATTATCAAGTGGATAACAATTTTTCATGATTTAATTATACTTTTTTATATTTTAACATATATTTAAAAAATTAAATATTAACATAATTCTCATTAATTTTTATTTTTTAACTATTTAATACATATTTTTAAGTAATTTAAAAAAATATAAAAATAAAAATAAATAAAATTTAATCTAATTATTTTAAATATTATGTATTTTATTATTAAATGTATATTTTTTATATATACAAAAATAATATTATTGTATGTTAAAATTTGATTAATCATATTTTTTATATTATAATAACTATAATCACCTTACGTTTTATCGATTATGATTATTTTGTAAAAAATATCGTGAAATTTTTACGAATATATGCATTTGTTTTATGCTTAAAATAGGTAGTAAAAAGATCTGTTACTTTAAAATTGGGTTAATATTTTTTTTAAGTGCCTTGGTTTGTTAGAAACATGTCGGTACAAATTATAGAAATATAAATTATAGAATTATAAATATGTTCTTAATATATTTAAAATCATAAATATATTGATAATTTTTATAATTTTTAACTTATTTATATCAAATATATTTATAATTTTATATATTTATATATTTAAGTTTTTTATAAATATTATGTATATATTTATAAGAAAACCAAACATAAAACATAATTAACCTCTTTATAATCGAGAAAACAATGGCAAAAGTTCGAAAAATTTACCAAAGAGGTCCTCTGCCATCCCACTTTTACCAATATGCCAAATCATAGCTAATCAAATTAATTCTTTAAACTATAATGAAAAAGTAATCACATTATCAAAATAATTTTAGTTATTAGAAATGCATAAAATATACATTTTATTTTTAATATTAATTATACTTAATATTATTATTATTTAATAAAATTATCATTAAATAAAATATTTTTATAACATTAAAATCTGTATTATTGTAATGTCACTACCCTAAAATAATTTCCGCGTGGTCATACTTTTACTATCAAAATCCGATCAACTTTATACATTTGAGGGCTTAGAAATGTCAATGGAGTTTTTGCTATGAGATTATACCTTCCATTTATGGTACTTTTTTTTCTTTCAAAAAGAGATAGCTTAATAGTATATAGAAAAAGTTATGTTTTGTATCTCCTGCAACTATTATATGAAATTCATATTTTTAACTGCAGTTAGCTAGTTTAAAAATTCAGTGATAATCATGAATATGATTACTTACATGGTTACGTATGATATTTTCAGGATATGGGTTTGAAATGTATTGTACTTTTGATATAAAAAATCCAGCACAGGCTATTAATGAAATGCTACAAATCGTAAGCAGAATGAGGTGTCCAACATTAATCCATATACATGTGTAAGAACAATAACTCATCCGAGTGACAAAAGCTAGTAATTTACAATAGAAATCAGAAGGGCACACATTTACAATACAAAGATCATTTCATTTACATATTTTCTACAAAGAGTTATGACTAATGTGACAACAGCACTCTATTTCAACCCAAAAACACAGGAGAGAAGAGTAAGCCATGCATCATCTAGCATGGAAATGCAAGTCTTTCAGTGTGGATTTTGAACTGATTCAATTGCATGTACAGTTTAAATTGGGAGTCTCGACAACATTATAGTACAAAGATGATGATTTTCCATCAAATTTTGAGATGACATGATGAGGAGATAAGCCACAATAGTGTTTCCCAAGCCGGACAATGCATATGTCCATTACTTTCTTGAACATGCAGTCTTCTTGTACCAGGGGCTGCTTCACAAACTCGACTAACGGCATCCACTGCATAGTTGTGTCCAAACAACATTACCAAATCAGGAAGTTGGATAATAACTTCTTGTTGTAAGTACCTCTATGATCTATGTGCCTTCACTCTCTCTCTACCTTCTTTCTAAAGAGTTTGTGAGAGTAAAGAAAACTGACTCTCTAGTTAAGATGATACCACCATGCATGTATGATATGTCTAATAAAGCTACCGAAGCACTTTAATCCCTTTATCATTTAAATATAAATGCACTTCATATGGACTAAAGTGTGCTCATGGTTAAGCACATGGGTCATGTATCACTATATTTACAAGCTAAGGACTAAAATGTCCAATGTTTAAAAAGTAAGGGACAACCTCTAAAAGCTCATGAACTCAGAGTACTTTTGCCTCCATTTTATCATTGTATTGAGAAAGTCGATAGAAGTGAGATGAAGCTGTTAAAAGTTATTTGTCATCAACTCTCCTTAAAGCATAACTATTCAGAAGAGGGTCAAGTATACTTTTATATATTTATCACTCTCTCACAAGTGTTGGCTCTATGCATTATACAAACCAAAAACTTAAAATTCAACAATTGAGATTCCTAGACCTTGAACATAGGATCTTTAACTCTGATATCATGTTAGAAGTTGTTGGTCATTAACTTTCTCAAAAGTTTAAACTATTGGGAAGAATGCCAACTATATTTTTATACATTTATCAAAACCAAGTCGACTCAATAGAATTCAGCTTAACTTTTTAGAGCCTGCTTCTTCCAAAGGTTGTCCAGCTAATTTTCAGCTATAGTCTCCACTTAAATATACTCCACATAGTAGTAAATGCAGGGAGGATTGTCAAGGTCAATGAAAGGGATAGAAAAGAAAAATGTAATGGTAGAGTTAACTTGAATCCTTGAGTATGTTTTTACCTTGGCATCTTCGATTTCAAGATTATCAACAGTGATCTGAGATGATAAAGGTTTTAGCATGCAGATGAAGAACAGATCTGATTTTTCAAAAGCGACATTGTGAACATGCCTGGATTTGAAATCATATTAAATATTGAAGAGAGTAGTCACAAGAAGTTGGAAGTATCTGCAATTAGTAGTTAGATTGTATTGAAAAATTAAGTCCTTTATCCTTACCTGAAGGCTATAATTTCAACAAACTCAGTTTCAACCTGCAGTAAAAGAAAATTGCATGTAAGATTATTTTAAAAAATATGGGAGGATACTCTAATATTCTATATCTTAGGTTACATCTTAAAATTTAAAGAAACAAAAATGACTGTTTTCCTGAAGAAATATCAAGCAATGAAATTCTTACCCCAGTTTCCTCCTTAACTTCTCTCACGGCTCCTGTAAATATCTCCTCCGACTAATGGCAAAACAATGGTTGATAAAGAATTATTAGAAAAATAAATCAAACCTTTGATGGGTTTCAAGTTTCAACTCTGAATTTAACCTTGTGAAGAAAATTCCATTGAAGATCCAAATAAGTACCTCATTGATAAACCCAGTTGGTATCTTCCAAAGACCAAGGAGTTCAGAATCACAGTGCTTCTCTTGTACGACAAGAACCTGCAGTAAGACATGTGATGCTTAAATTGGCCTACAGAGTTACAGAGGAAACAATAAAAGATTATATGCAAACTGGCCAAGGATTATTTCTGAAATTGACTCATTTTTCTCAGGAGAAACTATACAACTTTTAAAATATCTTTATCGGCAAGATAGCCTAGTCAATACATGAACTTTATTTCATAGTTTCACATTATCCATCTGATTCAGTCCTAAGAGTTCTCATGTTAACACTTAGAAACCCAGACCTAGCTCTGAATCCAAAAATCAGCTTGTGAGTTAGAGTATTGTCTAGACTTATAAGCAGCACTATTGCCTTATTCTTAACCAATATGAGACTTAACATTAACAAATTACATGGATGATCGTGTAACTGGTGCTAGATCTAGACATATTCTAGTATGAACAACGCATATTTTTTTTATGCTTAAGCAGGAAAAAACGTAGAAATGCTTGAGTCGATTTTAGGGCTATAAGATTTCGTTGAGTTGCTACATCTAAGAAAATATAAGTGGAATTAAAAGTAGAAAAATGATATAATTTTTACTTTTTAGTTGGAGTTTAGTTTTGTTATAATCTACTAACTGACCATTTGTTCACCCAAAGCATTTTCAACAAAAACAAAGGTATCTAGATACCCTCATATAAGCACGTCTCCTATATTCTCTTTTGGCCAGTTACAGTGGGTGGATCGCTCTTATTCCACAACATCAGCAGAAGAAACAATATTTACCTCATTTTTGTCATTGACAACGAATCCCCCAACCCCTACTTGATGTGAAGCATTGGCAGGAAGCATACAAGGACCATCAGGAATCCAGTACGTTAACATCACATATCCTCGTTCTGCATGGTGGTACTCGAAGCCTTCCTGGAAAAGTAAACATGAAAACTTACTTGCCAAACAGATCGATGACCCTCAAAAGAGTTGGAACTTAATATTGGAAGCTAGCATTAAGAACCCTCAAGGCAAGAAAATTTTCCACAATTTTTTTTTTTTTTTTGCAAGTCAATAATTTACGTTGTAATTGAATCATTTCGTACTCCATTCTTGCAATGTTGAAATAAATGTGGTAAGTTTTAAACATAATTTAGAAGTTACCTTCACAGCAGTCGGAACAAGTTCAGACCGCTCTCGTGGCAATTTAAGCCAAATTCCTTTCTTTCCCTGAAGCAAATTACTTTAGATTGTGAGTGTTCTGAAACTACAGGCAACTATCAAGAAAGATTGGGAAACTGGTCTTTTTTTGTAAATAAAGAATACAGTGAAATGTAAAGACAGAGTTGTTATTCATTAATTTTAGAGTATATTATTCATCAATTGATTTCTGTACCTTTAATTATATTAATTTTAAATTTTATTAACCTGAACATCATCGCGTACAAAATGAATAATTTATTCTGTAAAGACAGCCAAAATGCAACACTTGAATAGTCATAGTAACCATTCAATCAGTAGGCAAAACATCAGTTTCACTATGTCATGTTAAAAAAAAATGATCAATTCTCCTACACGTTTCGAACTCCCACTATAATTCTAACATAAGAAATGCATAAAAATTTCCATTCTTCCATTTATTATTTTTGGATTCAAAATGCCCTTTTGATGGAGCTGTATTTTTAGTATCAGATAATTAAGAGTCTCTCCAGATGACTCTGATTATATATATCACTAAGCTGTATGTTCTTAACATTCGAAAAGCAAATGATGAGAATTACCGTCACTTTCCAATAAGAAAGAGAAGAATGGAGAATGTAAGCAAAGGCATCAGGATTTGCAGGAAGTTTTTCGGGATTAACAAGAACTCCACCATACTCGTCATCAACAGCATCAAGTATCCTCAACTCTGTAGAACACAGATTTGAGCTTGCTCCATTTGTGCCACTAACCCAAGGCAAACAAGTTTTTGCAGCAAGTTTATCCCTGGTAACTGAACCAATAGCTTCATTTGATAGATATGGATTGTCCGAAATACTAGAATAAGAAGCCTTCATAACAATCCCTAAAAGCAAAAATATCATTTTACTAGAATTATCAAAAACTCATTTCCCCTGTCAGCCATAGAGATAAATGAAACTTAAGACTAAACCAAATTTGCACAAAAATTCTCAAAACAGGACAAATATAGTCAAACTAAGCTATATAACTTCATTAAATAAGAAAATGCTGTGGCTTTGTGACAGTTGAAAGTTGAAAGCATGTGAATCACAAATACTCTATTCTATTGCCATGAAATTATTAAGTCCTTCAACAGGACTTGAAAAAAATCGAATTAAAAAAAGGGGGTTTGAATTC
This sequence comes from Hippophae rhamnoides, assembly GCA_033030585.1. NCBI lineage: Eukaryota > Viridiplantae > Streptophyta > Magnoliopsida > Rosales > Elaeagnaceae > Hippophae > Hippophae rhamnoides. Next base: position 50,988,027 of record CM065433.1, on the reverse strand, counting down.
TCAACCCAATTGCAAAACGCTTTTAAATTCAACTCAGCAGATAGTTACCTTTGCAAGAACAAAAGCTCGGAGAGAATTTAGTACCATCTGAGTGCCTGAAATTGAGAAAGGGGTTCAAACAGATTCTACTACCCACGGGGACTATATCAGAAGTGAACATAGATTTAGAATTAAACAATTTCATCTCCATTTATAACACTATTCAAATCCCAAATGATTCAAAGTGACGTAAGTAATTCACCATCCAATTTAAAATAAAATCAAATTCTAAAATATCACAGAGCCCCCATCATATACAATATACAAACTTATCTTAGAAACTTCCAGATGCCCACGAAACGCATCTGTGATAAACAAGAAGAATCCATGGGATACATCGTTCCTCGGAATGAACTACAGTTTGGATGACAACAGAAAGACTGGGCAAAGAAAATAAAAAACAGATACCAACTTAATGACTGTATTTAGCATAAATATCCATGTACGGACAAAGCAATTACTCAAATAATACAATATTTTAGTATCTTATCTGATGACTAGTGTTTTTGAATAGTTGGTGTAAAGCTTAATTTGTGGCCTGTATTGGAAACACGTGATAATGACAAGAAAAGAAGAAAATCAATGAAAAAATATCTTAACTTTGCGCACAGGTAATCAAGGAAAACCAAGGAAGTGTAAGTATTTCAGCTTGAAAAACAACGGTAAGCAAAAGGGGTTTGGGTACAAAGGTTAGGAACAAAAGAACATATAAATTAATAAAATTATTTATGTTAATTTGTTAGGATGTATAAATATACGAGATAATTCATTTAATTTAAAAAGATTAATTTAAAAAAAAAACAAATCTTATAATACTAATAAATATTATATAGTATTATTTTTATAACAAAAACCTCATGATGTGACAAGCCATTAACGCCATACTTGTGGAGTATCTTATTTTTAGCCGAAAAATAAGGATTAAGTTGATCGGCAGATTGTAAAAGTTTACAGAAAGAAATGGGTCGTGATTCGTGAGCGAAAATGACAACGACAGATGGAAACGGTAAACGAATTTTTGGACTCATTTTAAGTGATGAAAAATGAAGAAAACGAGGGAACTAAAATTCAAATACGTGGGAAACAGAGTATGAACAGAATGTGTAAGTGAATTATATTATAAAACTTTACGGAAGGAATATACGTCAAGGAAACACGATATAAACAACAGTCCGAAAATTTACTGTAAATAAAGTTTTTATATGACTTAGCAGTTTGGATTCCCTTTTAATCATCTTTAATTATATATATATATATATTTGACTCAGCAATTTGGGCGAAGATTACTGCACATTTTATTTATATTAAATTTTGATATTTGATGATAGAGTATTATATATTGATAAAAAATATATATTAATGCAATATTTATAATTTGTATAAATTTAATTTCTTTTAATGTTAATATTATAAGATTATATAATTTATATTACTTGTATAATGATTATATATAGTATCAATGTTTCAATTAACAATGAAATAAGAAAAAATTTAATAAACATTTCTTACAAAAAAAAATGTTATTTGCAAAATAGGTTAAAAGTATATATAACTATTAGAACATATAAAAAATATAAAATAGGATAACAAAAAGCACACACTTTGAGGAAATATTAATATATAAAAACATCTTATATTAATTAAAAAATATAAATGCATTGTTTTATAAGTTTTATAAAACTTATTTTCCTTTAACATTAACATTTTATCATTGTATGTTTTATATTATTTATACATTATACACATATTATAATAATTAATATTCATCTATTTTTTTATTAATTGAATTCACAAGATCACTAAAAAAAATTGGATTTTTTTAATATAACTTGTATATTTATTGTTTTGAGAGAATTTTATGTGTTAAGATTTTAGTGATTTTAGAAATTGGTAATAGAAAATATTGATAATAATAAAATAATATATTTTTCTTATTAAAGAGATATATATAACATATATTAGATAAATGTTTAGTTTATATAGGTTATAATTATCACATATGTAACTAAAATGCATATAAAATAACTCATATAATTTCCATCAAATAAACATGTAATTATATATATATATATATAATTTGATGAAAATGTTACCTAGTTTCTCGTGTCATTATCATAAGTATCATTATCAGATTTTAATCCTAAAGTTGTTAAATACAAGAGTTATCTTTAATATGAACGAATTATATTAGATTGTTAGGTCGCGTACGTAAACATTTATAATTATATTTCAAATTCTAGATCTCTAATATGGTTAATTTGCTTCATATTATTGAATCGAAAGTTCGTTACAATTGGAGTTATTATTTTAATTTTAAGGACGTGAATATTATGACTTTATATTAAAATTAGAACTAAATTAATAAAAATTAAGAATGATCAAATTTAATAAAGGTTATAAAATAAATTCAAACCGAACCCCTTTAGATTAGTTTAAATAGAGTTGGATAGATGAAAATGAACCCCTTCAATTTTAATTAAATAAATGTTATTTTATAGTTTTGTTTTAAATATTTATTAATTTTATTATCTAATTTTTTTTAAATAACAAATACTATAATTTTGCACTTTAAATAGAATATAAACTAAAATAATAACCTGTTTTTTATTTTTATATTAATTGAAGTTTAAATTACTTATATAAAAAATAATTAATTAAAATAATAAATATTAATATAACTTACATGTATGTATATATTATTTTTAAGTAAAAATAAATTATTCATAGACTGATTGAAATTTAAAAAAAAAACATAGCTTATATTCCATAATTTTTTAATTTTTTTAATAAAATGAGTATATAAAAACTAAAATAAAAGAAAGTAATATTGCCAAGGTATTGGATCAGTTCCACTTCAAATTCATCTCGGTTAGACTTTAAGATTTTTAGAGCCAATGCCAATAAAAGATAAAAATTTAATATGACTTAAATTGATTTGAATTAAATATATAGATTAAAATAAGATAATTTTTGAACAATCTTACTTAACTTACTTGAGTTTATAATGTAAAGTATATTTTAATAAAATAATATATTTAAAACATGTATTATAAAAATAATAATTATTATATCTAATTTATACATTTATATTATGAAAAAATATAGAATATTATTTTATATTAAACGTAATTTAATTAAACGATATTTAAATTAAGTTATATCATCTAGATTTATTCAAATATAAACGATTTAAACTTTATTTAATATTATCGAGTAATTTATAAATTTTAAAAAAAATTATATAATTTTTTGTTTTCTAAATTTGATATTTATTTATTTACGTAATTACCATAAACGTATTCCACGTGCTACGCGGATACGAAAAGCTATGTGAGCATGTCATTAGAAGCTGTATCCATAGAGTTTTATATAAATTATAAAAATATTAAATAAATATAAATTATATTATAACTATTATATAAAATTATATATATATATATAGTTGAATAAAATTATTATAAATTTTTTTAATAGGGAAATAATATGTAATATATTTTAGATATTTTCTTACTTATCAAAATAATTTTATCATAAAAATTTATTTTTATATTTTCTATATTTTAAAAATTAAAAATTAAAATATATAATTTTATAACTAAGAGATTGAGTTAAATATAAAGTATAATTTAAATAAGAGGATAATTTTTATCATATATAATAACTTTACAAGTAGATGTATGACCGTGATAATGATTTGTTGTGATAATGATTTGTTATGATAATGATTAATAAGGTGTAAGAAACAGAGTTGCCAATTTGCAATGATTCAGATATAACGTGTTATGTTAGCAAAAGAAATCTCATATGCTATTGGTCGGCCCAACGAGAGATTGGTACTACCCATTTTTCACTAAGTTGGTATTTGGTTCGTGAAATAAAATCAGAATTGGAATTGAAATCGGAATGAAAAGTAAACAATTTTGTATGGAAAGAAAACAATTTTGTTTGGTTTGACCACTGGAATCAAACTCAGAATCAGGATTATAGTGTTTGGTTTGTCAGTGGAATGGAATGAAAAAAGTTGTAAATGACCTTAATACCCCTACATGCTGTAAAGTTCAAATAATGTCATTTAATTAATATTTTTTCGTCAGACAAAATACATTATTGAAATCATTATTTTTCTAAATAAGTATTACTTAATTAAAAATAAATATATTATTAAAATTATTATTTTTCTAAATAGGGTTTAGGGTTTTGAGGTTTGTGATGTGTGATTTAGGTTTAGGGATTTAGGATTTGGGGTTATATTTGTAGGTTAAGGTTTAGGGTTAAAATTATTATTTTTCTAAAAATAGTTTAGGGTTTTAGAATTTTGGATTTAGGGTTTAGGGTTTTAAGGTTTAAGGTTTAAAGTTTATGGTTTTAGGATTTAGAATTTAGGGTTTAGGGTTTTGGGATTTATGTTTTAGGGTTTTGGGTTTTGGGATTTATGTTTTAAGGTTTAGGGTTTAGCGATTTGGGGTTTAGGTTTTTAGGGTTTAAGGTTTAGGGTTTAGGGATTTGGGGTTTAGGGTTTTAGGATTTGGAATTTGGGGTTTAGGGTTTAGGGTTTTAGGATTTATGTTTTAGGGTTTTGGGTTTGGGGATTTATGTTTTAAGGTTTAGGATTTTAGGGATTTAGGGTTTTAGGGTTTAGGGTTTAGGGATTTGGGATTTGGGATTTAGGGTTTATGGTTTAGGGATTTAGGGTTTAGGGATTTGAGGATTTGGGGTTTAGGATTTAGGGTTTTAGGATTTGGATTTTAGGATTTAGGGTTTAGGGTTTAGGGATTTGGGATTTATGTTTTAGGGTTTTGGGATTTATGTTTTAAGGTTTAGGGTTTAGGGTTTAAGGTTTCAGAATTTGGATTTAGGGTTTTGAAATTTTGGGTTTAGGGTTTTAAAATTTTGGGTTTAGGGTTTAGGGTTTAGGGTTTTGGAATTTTGGGTTTGAGAATTTAGGATTTGAATTTAAGGTTATATTTTAGGTGAGGGTAAAATTGGAAAAAAAAGTTTAGATGGGAATGGAATAATGATTACCAAAGGTGGGAGAAGGAATTGTGATTCCTTCTCTTTTAGTAATCAGATTCCATTCTGCCCTCCATTCCGTCCAACCAAACACACAAAATGGAAGGAATCAATTCTGATTCCATTCCATTCCATTCCCTCCAACCAAACGTGGGGTAAGGTTACTTGATTACCAGATAACTTAAGCCTTGTTAGAATCAGAGTCAAGGACTTTCCTTCTAATGCTTTTATAAATATCAAACTAAGAACGTTGTTCACTGTTCTCTGGTTCTCCCCTCCCAATCGTGTGTTGGTCCTCTCAATTTGGTCATCCGTTCTCGATTCGATTTCTTGATCACGATCATATTTCTAAGTTAGCTTCATCTTTCATTGATCATTTTCGTCCATATCCTCGATCTTGCTTCATCTTTCTCATTTTGAGTTTTTCTCTATTTTTTTCCTAAAATTTCAAATATTTGCTTCCTAGTAGCCCTCTGTGTTTGTGATGGAAGACCTAAGCATCTGTGTGAATCATCTTAATCTAACTCTAGACATTGGTGATTTGATTGCGAAGGAGCGAGATATTCCAGAATTGGTGATCACGGCTCTCCTCTTTTCTCAGCATCTTGTCAATCTTAAGCTCTGCTGAGTGTGTTGGAGATTGTTATAAAGCTCCTTAATTTAATGAGAAAATTAAAGAGCAAAACATGGGGTAAAACATGGAACAAAACAAGGAGCAAAACATGGAGCAATTCATGGAGCAATTTAAGGAACCATTAATTTAAGGAGTAATTCAAGGAGTGAATTTTCCTATAAATAGATGTGTAATTGTAATGAATTAATCATCCAAAGTGTTCATTCCAATTGAGAGAAAAGCTTAGAGAGAAAAGCTTTTGTGAGAGAAAATTGAGAGTAATTTTCTTCGATGTTATTGGGTTGTGAGTTGTGAGTGTTGTAAACACCTTGTGTAATTTCTCCCATTTCAGTAAAAAGATCTGCAGCAGGTCCGGAGACGTAAGCAAGATTGGCCGAACTCCGTTATCAAATTTGTGTGTTATTTTTCTATTCTTGCTTTCTCATAAATCTGGCTTATCGGAAATTTGCGTTATTTCCCAACAACTGGTATCAGAGCTATTGGTGGTGATTTTTGTCAATTTTCTGCAAGGTTACTATTTACATGAATAGTGAATTACGTGAATAGTGAAATTTTGTTGACGATATTTGTTCGTTGATGGAGGTGTTCTAATACACGGTGATTTACAGAAATAGTCAGAAACGATCCAGAGGAAGTCAGATTTTAGTGGGAGCAATGGCCGCAGATGAAGGAAGGGTGAAACTCGAGAAATTTGATGGCACAGATTTTGGGTTTTGGAAAATGCAGATAGAAGATTATCTGTATCAAAGAAATCTATATCAACCTCTCTTAGGGAAGAAACCAGAAGCTATGAAGGAAGAAGATTGGAATCTTCTAGACAGACAAGCCCTCGGAGTTATTCGATTGACGCTATCCCATAATGTTGCCTTCAACATAGCAAAGGAAAAGACCACGGCGGGTCTTATGGCAGCTCTCTCCAATATGTATGAGAAGCCATCAGCCTCAAATAAAGTGCACTTGATGAGGCGTTTTTTCAATTTGCAGATGAATGAAAGGTGCATCGATAGCTCAACATCTCAATGAACTCAACACAGTTACAACCTAGTTGAGTTCAGTGGAAATTGAATTCGATGAAGAAGTACGAGCATTAATACTTTTATCTTCTTTACCAGAAATTTGGAATGCTACTGTCACGGCTGTGAGTAGCTCGTCAGGAAGCAATAAGTTGAAATTTGACGATGTTCGTGATCTGGTTCTCAGTGAAGAGATCCGATGTAAAGAGTCAGGTGAATCGTCAACTTCTTCAGTTTTGCATACAGAGTCAAGAGGAAGAAATTCAACCAAAGGGAATGGACGTGGCAGAACATACTACCGAGGTAGATCAAAGGATAGGAGGTCCAAATCCAGGAATCCTAATAATTCCCATAGCTCGAAGACTATCGAGTGCTGGAATTGTGGAAGAACCGGGCACTACAAATATCAGTGCAAGAGTGCACCGAAGGACAAACAAGTGAAGGCATAGGCAAATGTTACTTCCACCTTAGGAGGAGACGATGCATTGATATGTTCTTTAAAGAGCAAGGAAGAATCTTGGGTGTTAGACTCTGGAGCATCGTTCCAAGCTACTTCACAAAAAGAATTCTTCGAGAAATATGTCCCCGGAAACCTTGGAAAGGTATATCTTGGTGATGATCAACCATGTGCTATTATTGGCAAAGGTGTAGTGAAGATTAAGTTGAATGGATCTGTTTGGGAACTGAAGGATGTCAGGCATATTCTCGATCTTAGAAGGAACTTAATCTCAGTGGGGCAGTTGGCCAGTAAAGGCTACAGTACGATCTTCCATGGTGATGATTGAAATATTTCAAAGGGTGCAATGATAGTTGCTCGAGGCAAGAAAAGTGGCACTCTTTACATGATAGCAGAGGCACGTTGTTCAATTACAGTTGTAGCAAGCAATGAAACACCAAATCTGTGGCACCAGAGACTAGGCCATATGAGTGAGAAGGGGATGAAGATTATGCACTCAAAGGGAAAACTTGCAGGTCTACAGTCTACGGAGATAGACATGTGCGAAGATTGCATACTTGGAAAGCAAAAGAGAGTCAGCTTTCAGACAAGTTGCAGAATCCCAAAGAAGGAAAGGCTAGAGCTTATTCACTCTGATGTTTTGGGACCAACGACCGTCTCATCTATTGGTGGGAAACACTACTTCGTGACTTTCATCGATGATGACTCTCGGAAGGTATGGGTTTACTTTCTAAAGCATAAGTCTGAAGTATTTGAGGCTTTTAGAAGATGGAAAGCTATGGTGGAAAATGAGACGGGTTTAAAGATCAAAAAGCTCAAAACCGATAATGGTGGTGAATATGAAGACACTAGATTCAAAAAATTTTGCTATGAGCACGGGATCAGAATGGAAAGAACTGTGCCAGGAACGCCTCAACACAATGGTGTAGTTGAGCATATGAACATAATGTTGACAGAAAGAGCCAGAAGCATTCGTATACAGTCAGGTCTACCGAAGCAGTCAACACGGCAGCTTACTTGATCAATCGAGGCCCATCTGTTCCATTGGAGCATATAATACCAGAGGAGGTATGGAGCGGAAAAGAGGTGAAACTATCACATCTAAAAGTTTTCGGCTGTGTAGCATTTGTGCATATCAGTGATCAAGGCAAGAATAAGCTTGATCCCAAATCCAAGAAATGCACATTCATTGGCTACGGTGAGGATGAATTTTGCTACCGCATTTGGGATGACGAAAAGAAGAAAGTTATCCGTAGCAGAGATGTGATTTTCAACGAAAGGGTGATGTATAAGGACGTGCATAAAATAGACTCTAATGACTCAGAGCAGAATGAGTCAGTATTTGCAGATGCAGATGATGTCCCAGATACTTCCGCAACAGAACCAATTGTAACAAGTCCTCAGCCAGAGGAACTTGTTGGACAAAGTAGTACACAACATTCCGACACACCATAACCTCTTACTCCAGCTCCTGTATTGAGAAGGTCTGATAACTGTATTTTATACAGTTATTTGCATCAATTTTAGTAATGATAATTGCTATGTTCGTTTAATATTTATTAATTTTTGTTAAATAAATTAATATTTTCTATTTATTTGCTAAAAATACATTTTTAATAAAATTAAATAATTTGTATCGAAAATGCACTTAATTTCATATTTTTGCCCACAAATATAATTTATGGTAATATATGTTCTTAATTACAATTTATATAAATCAAAAATATAATTTAAATTAAATTTGGGCTTAATTGTAATTATTAAAAGTTTAAAAATTTAATTTAAAATTAGTAAAGGGCTAAACTGTAATTTAAGAAAGCTTAAAATGTAATTTGAAATATATTTGTGGGTTAAAATATAATTAACAAAAGTTTAGTTTTCGCGCAGGGAAGATGAATACCACGCGCAAGACCGCAATCGCCGAACGTGGACCGTCCGATCAGGATCAATCTGGATGAGCGCGAAATACAGGCAAGCCCGACCAAAGCGATCGGGTCCGAGATATTTCCTTCACGCGGCTCGGCGTGCGGTCTGGGCCCCACGTGTCGCGCGGGAGCTCTGCCGTGGCCCCACATGCTCGGCCGCGTATTCCCCGAGGCGATCTCTCGACCGTCGGGATCGATCAACGGCCCGTATCGGGGCAGCGTCCATCCAAGTCAGTCGCGCACCGAGCCGCTCGTGTTACAATCCCGTGTGACCCTGGCCCATGGCCGCGTGCATCTTCATTTTTCACAGAATAAGAATCGCGACGTGTCCATCGAATATCAGTAGCCTAATCAAAGTCCGACACGTGGATATTTTACACATGCGCGCCCGCGCTGATTACGCCCTGCTCCAGCCCGTTGCCTCACTTTTTCTACAAGCACCAATCCCGTGCGCCGTTCCTACGTGCAACCGCCGGTTTATGCACCCACGACGTGCCGCCACGTGGCCTTAGGAAATCTTTCAATGGGTACGCTGACACGTGGCATGCACTTTGAATTAAAAAAATCAGAACGGCGGCAGTGTATCACGCGTAAATTAAAATAATAATATCGAAAATCGATACGCGTTGATTCTATTTTCGATACAAAAATATTCTTTACGCGTTTTAAAAAAAAAAGAAATATAATATTTTATTAATGTATTTTTTAGCTATAAATAGGAGATAGTTTTCAGTTGTAAAAGAAAGTTTTTTTTTTTTGAGTTTAGAATATTTTTGAGTTTTTAGAGTTTTCTTTGTGTTGGAGAAGAGTTTTTGTGTAGTTTAGAAATTTTGTAGTGTTCGGTTTTGGACAAATAGAACACGCAGGCTTCATTTTTTGGCTTTTGTCAGGAAACTGCGTGCCAAATATTTTCATTTCGTAATGTTTTAATTTTCCTTCTCCTTCTTCTAATTTTTCTGAATCTGTTGTAATTTTAATTTTATGAAGTAATTTAATTTTTCTAGGGTTGCATTTGATCTAAATTTATGAAGCTTTAATTTTAATTATTTTTGATAGATTTATAGACGTTCGATTTGTTTGTTTTATCTTGTGCTTAATGCTTTTTGATTATTTACGAATTTTATCAAAACGATTTGTGGCATAAAAATAAACTTGAGAAAGGCATTTTTGTGTATATTGCTCGTAGATAGAATGACATGTATGATGAAGGATAGGAATATACCCTAATTGTATGTGTGGCCATTTGAGAACTTAGAACTTAATGAATCTTATTGAATTTAATTCTCATAGAGATATAGTGAATTAATTTAACGAGGTGTTTGTAATTTTAACTCTAAGAGATGTATGAATAAAAAGAAGTTTTCGGTTGATAAATTAAATGTACAAAAAAATATAAATCCAAAGAAAATAATATGATCGAGTGGATTAGTTTGGTTAAGAATTGCAATCCTAGAGTTCTTTTATTTTCTTTACCTTTTTCTTAAACCAACGATTATTTTGGATAAAATCGTGAGAGAAATAATTTTAGTATTTCAAACAAACTATAGTAACAAATCTCCGTGGATCGATCTTTACTTATAAATGTTATTACTTGCGAATCGCAGTATACTTGCACGAGTTCGTGTGTTGAAAAACTCACAACAAGTTTTTGGCGCCGTTGCCGGGGATTTGTTTTACTATTTTCATTGTTGATATTAATACCAATCAATCTGATTTTAATTCAAAAAAAAAACAAAAACAAAAAAAAAACAAAAAAAAATTATTGTTATTTGTTTAATTTATTTTTCAATTTTCTCGTGGGTTTAGATTTTGTTTGACACACAAATCTGACCTTACATAAAGAAAAATAAATTTTTTTTTTGTTGTTTTGTTGTTTTTTTTTATTTTGTAAATTTCTCGTGGGTTTAGATTTTGTTTGACACGCAAATCTTAATTCACAAAAGAAAATAAAAAAAAATAAAAAAATTATGTTTATTGTTTCTTAATTTAGTTTTCAATTTTCACGTAAGTTGAGATTTTGTTTGACACACAAATCTTAACTTACACACAGAAAAAAAAAATTTGAGAAGTCAAGCTGAAGACTATAAAACAAGCGCTTCTTGGGAGGCAACCCATGTGTTTTATATTTATTTTTCGTATGTGTTGTTTTTTTATATATTTTGTTATATTGTTATTTTATTTTTTTTGTCGTTTCGTAGGTGCAAATTGGAGGTAATGAAGCTATTTTGGCTTAACCAATCAAACAAACCAGGAAGTCTCTTTAAACCCATCTCAAGTGTTCTTTAATTTTCACACATTGAGGACAATGTGTATATTAAGTTTGGGGGTGGTGTATATACTTAACCAAGATGAAATACTTTCTGGATGTGATTGCTTGTGAAATTTTTTTTTGTTTGCTTGGTTGATTGAAGATAATATGCTATGAATAGTGATATATTTTTGTTTCTTCGATTTAAATGATGCATATCTCCTTGAAACATTTGAATATTGTCTAAGCGATGAATAATTTTTACGTATGTTTCATTTTTACAAGAATTAATATTCATGAGCACTAGTCTTGACTTTTGAATTGCTATGCTAATTTAGAGAATGTTTATGCGAAAGTATGAAATTCGATTGATTTGCGGGTGTTACAGCTTCTTAGAATTTGTTTGGTTTTCTCTCGAGGCAAAATTATAGATAACATTTAACTAAGAAAATGATTTAGGCCATCTTTGGATCGTTTGAGCCTTTCTATCTACCTTTTCATGCATTATCCATAGTATACCCCTTTTGAGCTCAAAAGTTTATATATATATATTTCTCATTTCAAAATCCTATCTAAAAAGTATATATATATATATATATATATATATATATATATATATATATATATATATATATATATATGTGTGTGTGTAGATATACCTATTGTTCTTATTCCACTAACATGTTACAATTGTTAGTAAATGTTGAAGGATATATCGGAAAAAGGGGTTAATGAAAAAAAAAGCAGAAAAAAAAGGGTTACGAAAAAAAAAAGCAAAAAAAAATCAGAAAAGAAAAAAAAAATTCAGAAAAGAAAAAAAAAATTCAGAAAAGAAAAAAAAATCAGAAAAGAAAAAAAAAGGCAGAAATAAAAAAAAACAAATATGGTGTATGTGATGATAAAACCTAAATCGGGTTGTAATTATTGCCATGATAGAATTATCTCTTTCAATCATGAAATGTTATGCTCGGGAAAAGTTTTAAGCTAAATTTTATCTTTCATTCCTACCTTTACCTAAGCCATACATTACAAGCTTAATGAAGTCCTATTGATTTAGTGTTTTGTGTTTGTCTAAATTAGTGGAGAGAGAAATGAAAAATAGACTATGAGATTTGTGATTTCATGATAATTTGTTTGATTTTATAGTTATATAAACTGATCCGGATTGCATGTGATGAAATTTGAAAAGACTTTACACACACACTTAAAAGTTCATTGTAAAAAGGTTATATACTTTTAAATTTATTTTGATACTTAGATAAAATTCTTTTATTTCTTTGAGTTATGTTATTTGTAATGTATAAAAGAAATATTTTGAAAATCATTATTTTAAATGCAGTTTATCTTTGTTTTATTTCTTCCTTTTGCCGAGGACTAGCAAAAACTTAAGTTTGGTGTTGATAACTGTATTTTATACGCTTATTCGTGCATCAATTTTAGTAATTTATAATCAAGTATGTTCGTTAATATTTATTAGTTTTTGTTAAATAAATTAATATTTTCTATTTATTTGCTAAAAATACATTTTTAATAAAATTAAATAATTTGTATCGAAAATGCACTTAATTTCATATTTTTGCCCACAAATATAATTTATGGTAATATATGTTCTTAATTACAATTTATATAAATCAAAAATATAATTTAAATTAAATTTGGGCTTAATTGTAATTATTAAAAGTTTAAAAATTTAATTTAAAATTAGTAAAGGGCTAAACTGTAATTTAAGAAAGCTTAAAATGTAATTTGAAATATATTTGTGGGTTAAAATATAATTAACAAAAGTTTAGTTTTCGCGCAGGGAAGATGAATACCACGCGCAAGACCGCAATCGCCGAACGTGGACCGTCCGATCAAAGGATCAACGGGCCGGATGAAATACAGTGCATCAAGCCCGACCAAAGCGATTGGGGTCCGAGATATTTCCTTCACGCGGCCACAGGCGTGCGATGGCCCCACGTGTCGCGCGGGCAGTCGGCGTCAGACTTGGCCCCATACGTTTACCGGTGCGCGAGATTCCCCGAGGCGATCTCCGACCGTTGGATCGGATCAACGGTCCCAGACAGCCGCGTCCATCCAAGCTGCCGCGCACCGAGCCGCTCGTGTTACAATCCCGTGTGACCCGGCCCATACAAGCGCGTGTATCTTCATTTTCACACAAGAATCCGCCACGTGTCCATCGAATATTGCCTAATCAAAGTCCGACACGTGGATATTTACAATACGCGCCCGCGCCTCGGATTACGCCCGTTCCAGCTCGTCATCACTTTTTCGGCGCACTAATCCTACAGTGCGCCGTTCCTACGTGCAACCTCTTATGCACCCAATGACGTGTGCGACGTGGCCTTAGGAAATCTTTCAAATAATCGGGAGACGCCGACACGTGGCATGCACTTTGAATTAAAAAAAATCAAGCAGAGCGGTATCACGCGTAAATTAAAATAATAATATCGAAAATCGATACGCGTTGATTCTATTTTCGATACAAAAATATTCTTTACGCGTTTTAAAAAAAAAAGAAATATAATATTTTATTAATGTATTTTTTAGCTATAAATAGGAGATAGTTTTCAGTTGTAAAAGAAAGTTTTTTTTTTTTTTTGAGTTTAGAATATTTTTGAGTTTTTAGAGTTTTCTTTCAGGTCGGTAAGAGTTTTTGTGTAGTTTAGAAATTTTGTAGTGTTCGGTTTAGACAAAGTCATAACACGCGAAGCCATTTTTTGGCTTTTGTTGTGTTCTCGCGTGTGCCAAATATTTTCATTTCGTAATGTTTTAATTTTCCTTCTCCTTCTTCTAATTTTTCGAACTGTTGTAATTTTAATTTTATGAAGTAATTTAATTTTTTCTAGGGTTGCATTTGATCTAAATTTATGAAGCTTTAATTTTAATTATTTTTGATAGATTTATAGACGTTCGATTTGTTTGTTTTATCTTGTGCTTAATGCTTTTTGATTATTTACGAATTTTATCAAAACGATTTGTGGCATAAAAATAAACTTGAGAAAGGCATTTTTGTGTATATTCTTCGTAGAATGACATGTATGATGAAGGATAGGAATATACCCTAATTGTATGTGTGGCCATTTGAGAACTTAGAACTTAATGAATCTTATTGAATTTAATTCTCATAGAGATATAGTGAATTAATTTAACGAGGTGTGTTTGTACGGAACTCGGAAGAGATGTATGAATAAAAAAGAAGTTTTCGGTTGATAAATTAAATGTACAAAAAAATATAAATCCAAAGAAAATAATATGATTGGAGTGGATTAGTTTGGTTAAGAATTGCAATCCTAGAGTTCTTTTATTTTCTTTTTACCTTTTTCTTAAACCAACGATTATTTTGGATAAAATCAGAGAGAAATAATTTTAGTACTCAACAAACTATAGTAACAAATCTCCGTGGGATCGATCTTTACTTATAAATGTTATTACTTGGGACCGTGTATACTTGCACGAGTTCGTGTGTTGAAAAACTCACAACAAGGTCTTCTCGACCTCATGTGCCTAACAGGAGATACATGAACTATATGTTGCTGACTGATGAAGGGGAGCCTGAATGCTATGATGAAGCTTGTCAAACTCGAGATTCCAACAAGTAGGAGCTTGCTATGAAAGAAGAAATGAAATCTCTCATCTCCAACCAGACATTGGAAATAGCTGAGTTACCTATGGGAAAGAAGGCACTTCATAACAAATGGGTGTATCGGGTGAAAGAGGAGCATGATGGTTCCAAGAGATACAAAGCCCGCCTAGTTTTCAAAGGGTTTCAACAGAAGGAAGGAGTTGACTACACTGACATTTTTGCTCCCGTTGTGAACCTTAATACTATCAGATCAATATTGAGTATTGTAGCCATCGAAGATCTTCATCTTGAACAGTTGGATGTGAAGACTGCATTCCTTCATGGAGATTTAGATGAAGAGATATACATGCACCAGCCAGAAGGTTTCTCAGAAAGAGTAAAGAAGAACATAGTGTGCAGACTTAAGAAGAGTTTGTATGGCCTGAAACAAGCCCCGAGACAATGGTACATATAGTTTGACAGCTTCATGCACAAGGAAGGTTTCCAGAAGTGCAATGCTAATCATTGTTGTTACTTCAAGAGATATAGGTCCAGTTATATCATTTTACTACTTTATGTTGATGATATGTTAGTAGCAGGTTCAGATATGGATGATATTAAAAGGTTGAAGCAGCAATTGTCAAAGGAATTTGACATGAAAGATTTGGGTCCAGCAAAGAAGATTCTTGGAATGCAAATCACAAGAAATAAGAAGAAAGGATCCTTGCAGTTATCTCAGGCAGAGTACATCAATTGTGTTTTGCAAATATTCAACATGGGCGATGCCAAGCCAGTTAGCACACCCTTGGCCAGTCATTTTCGCCTATCCAAGGATCAGTCCCCTCAAACAGAAGAAGAGAGAGAATTCATGGCTAAGGTTCCTTTTGCCTCAGCCATTGGAAGTTTGATGTACGCAATGGTGTGTACGAGACCAAACATTGGCCATGCAGTGGGAGTTGTTAGCAGATTTATGTCAAATCCAAGGAAAACTCATTAGAAGCAGTCAAGTGGATTTTGAGGTATCTGCGAGGCACCACAGAAAAGTGCTTGTACTTTAGTAAAGGAGAGTTAAAAGTACAAAGGTACGTAGATGCAGACTTTGGAGGTGAAGTTGATCACCGAAGAAGCACTACCGGTTATATATTTACTGTTGGAACTACTGTTGTTAGTTGGATGTCACAAATACAGAAAATTGTCACTCTATCCACTTCTAGGCCGAGTATGTAGCAAGAATCGAAGCTAGTAAAGAGATGATATGGCTTCAAGGTTTGTTAATTGAGCTGGGATTCAAACAAAAGAAGAATGTTCTGCATAGTGATAGTCAAAGTGCAATACACTTGGCGAAGAATTCAACATTTCATTCTAGAACAAAGCATATTGGACTTCGTTATCACTTCATCAGATCTCTATTGGAAGATGATGTGTTAATACTAGAGAAGATTCAAGGAAGCAAAAATCCAACAGATATGTTAACAAAGGTGGTGACTATTGACAAACTGAAGTTGTGCTCAACTTCAGTTGGTCTGCTAGAGTAACAAAGACTAGAAAAGTTGCTGCATTGATCAAGGTGTGAAGACAGATTGAAATCAGTCTTCAAGTGGGAGATTGTTGGAGATTGTTATAAAGCTCATTAATTTAAGGAGCAAAACATGGAGTAAAATATGGAGCAAAACAAGGAGCAAAACATGGAGCAAAACAAAGAGCAAAAGATGGAGCAATTCATGGAGCAAAACAAGGAGCTTAATTCAAGGAGCAATTTAAGGAACCATTAATTTAAGGAGTAATTCAAGGAGTGAATTTTCCTATAAATAGATGTGTAATTGTAATGAATTAATCATCCAAAGTGTTCATTCCAATTGAGAGAAAAGCTTAGAGAGAAAAGCTTTTGTGAGAGAAAATTGAGAGTAATTTTCTTGGGTGTTATTGGGTTATGAGTTGTGAGTGTTGTAAACACCTTCTGTAATTTCTCCCTTTTTAATAAAAAGATCTGCAGCAGGTCCGGAGACGTAAGCAAGATTGGCCGAACTCCGTTATCAAATTTGTGTGTTATTTTTCTATTCTTGCTTTCTCATAAATCTGGCTTATCAGGAATTTGCGTTATTTCCCAACAGAGTGTTCATCACAATAGCTGGACTATAGGGACTTTTGAAGAAACAATCAAAACTTAAGAAAAAATAAATAATTTTTTCGATATATTTTCTTAACTTGTATAGATTGCGTATATTGTTTATATAAATAAATATTGATTATTATTTTAATAATTATAATGATTAAATCACATATTTTACACTTGTTTTCTTGTCAAGAAAACATCTTTGGTAGGCGTCGGTGCAGTATTTGTTGAATTCAACACTTCTTCTCAAGTTGGTGCATAAATATCTTTTATGTCCAACTTGATTGAAACTTCTGTGAATACTCGATATGAGAATGCTTTACTGAGAATGTCAACCAATTGATCTTCTCACTTAATTTTTAGTAATTTCAATGAATTTTCTTCTAATTTCTCCTTAATAAATAATTTGTTAACTTCAACATGTTTTGTACGACCGTGTTGAACTGGAATAGAAGCAATATCACATGTTGTTTTATTGTCACAAAATAACTTAATTTATTCTTTAGCAGGATATCTCAAACCTTTCAAAAGAGATTGTAACCATAAGGCCTCACAAAGCCCAAGTTTCATGCCTCTATATTCAGCCCCTGCGCTTGAACGAACAACAACATGTTGTTTTTTACTTCTCCATGTTACAAGGTTTTCTCTTATAAAGTGAAGTAGCCTGATGTAGATCATCTATCATTTATTGATTCAACCTAATTAACATCAGTATATACTTCTATTCTTTGAAACTCTGAGTTTTTAGTGAACAATATTCCTTTTCCAAGAGCAGACTTTAAATATCTCAAAATACAAAATAACTGCATTCATATGTTGTTCTCCAAGATTATGCATAAATTGACTGATAATACATAAAGCATAGGTAAGATCTGGTCTTGTGTATGCCAAATACATCAACCTTCCAACAAGCCTTTGATATCTTTCTTTATTTGCTAGAACTTGATAAATCTTGATATATAATTTTAATCCTTCCTCTATTGGTGTATTAGCTGGTTGACATACCGAGATACCAGTTTCTTTTAATAAATCTAAGACATACTTTCTTTGAGATAAGAAGATTCCTTCTTTCGATCGAGAAACCTTAATCCCAATAAAATATTTTAAGAAACCAAGGTCTTTCATTTCAAATTCTTTGGACAAATAAATTTGTAGAGCTTTCCTTTCTTCAAGATCATTTCCTGTTACTATAATATCATCAACATATACAATAAATGTACTGATCTTGCCATACATTTTTTTTAGAAATAAAGTATGCTCTGAATTGCTTTGCTTGTAGCCAAATGCCTTCATAGACTTTGTGAACCTGTCAAACCATGCTCTTGGGAATTGTTTTAATCCATATAGTGATTTTTTTAATTTGCACACTTTTTTATCATGGATTTTGGATTTCTTGATTCCTGGTGGTAGATGCATGTAGACTTTTTCAATTAAATCTCCATGTAGAAAGACATTTTTTTACATCAAACTGATATAATGGTCAATCTAAATTTGTAGCTGGAGATACCAAGACTCGAATAGTGTTTATTTTGGCTACATGCGTAAATATTTCTGTATAGTCAATCTCGTATGTCTGAGTGTATCCTTTTGCCACTAATTTTTCTTTATAGCATTCAATCATACCATCTGCTTGATACTTTACTAAAAAAATTCATCAACATCCAACAATTTTCTTTGTTGGTGGACAATCGACAAGTTTCCAAGTTACATTTATTTCTAAGGATCTTAGTTCCTCATCCATAGCATCTTTCCATTTTTGGTCAACTAAAGCTTCCTGCACACTATTAGGAATAGAGACAGTAGATAATTGATTCACAAATGACATGTTTGATTTTGAAAAACGATGTTTAGACATATAGTTACTCATGTGATATCTGACTTTATTAGAAATCTCAAGTTCATACATGGCCTTAGGAATACCTCTGTTAGAACGTGGTAGAAGTATTTTTTTGACTGGTTCAATAGTTGGAACATCCTCTATAAACGAATGATTAGGTATATCATCAACTTGTGGAGTTGGAAACTCGTACTCACTTAGTGGTAGTAATGAACTTGCTTGATGATCTTGAAGTTGACGAGGACTTGATTCCATTTTCCTTGAGTCTTTTCCCTATTAGGAGTTATTATCATCTGAATTCAGGTTATTTGTATTTTCCTCACATGGTTGTACTCCCCCTAAAATTCAAGCTTAGAAGAGAAATACATTGTATCTTTATGAAAAATAACATCTATGGTGGTAATCATTTGTTTTGTAGAAGGATGATAACAACGATACCTTTTTTTGTTGTGTAGCATATCCCATAAAAACATAATGTATTGCTTGTGGATCCAACTTGCTACGTTTTTTATTTATGTAGGTGTATAAATGCCACACACCCAAAGACATGAAGAGGTAAGTTGGGAACACTTGGTGCAACAATTGATTCAATGATGGCTTGTAGTGGTGTTTGGAAGTTAATGGAACTAGAAGGTACCTAATTGATCAAATATGCAGCAGAAGTAAGTGTTTCTCCCAAATAAGATAATAACATATGAGCTTCGATCAATGAGGCACGAACAACTTCCAACAAGTGTCAATTTTTTCTTTCTACAACTTCATTTTGCTGAGGTGTATCAACACAAGTAGTTTGATGAATAATCACTTCTGATTTAAGATATTCCTGAAGCTCAAAACTCTTATATTCTCATCCATTGTCACTAAGTAGAACTTGAATCTGTGTATTATACTGAGTACGAACCATTTTATAAAATTTTCTAAATAATAAGTTTACCTCACTTTTAGATTTCATTAAACAGACCCAAGTCATTCTACTAAAATCATCAATAAATGTAACAAATCAACGTGATCCTCCCAAAGTAAAGACTTTGGAAGGACCTCATACATCATAATGTATAACCATAAACGGAAATAGACTTTTATTTAAGGTTATAGGAAAAAAAGAACGATGACTTGGATTCAACAAATCATGCACTGGTAGCAACTGGATCTAAAAATGATGAATCAAATATATGGTTATGGAATAGGAGAATGGGTTATGTTTCTTTTGGATATTTAAAGAAATTATTTCCAAGTTTATTTTTGAAGTTAGATCTTTCTACTTTAAAGTGTGATGTCTGTGAGAGACTAACACTGAATCTAAATTCAAAGTACTAGTGAGAGACAAAGATCTTTCCCTAATAACTGAGGTTGTGTTACCATTGGTAGTGTAAACAGTTTTATGTGAAGATGGTTTTGAGATTTGTCTAGAATCGAATTTCATATGATCAGTTGCACCTGAATCAATTATCCATGTATTATTAAAAACATGAGAAAAAACTTTAAGCATCTTACCAACATTTGTTGAGAAGCTTGCAACATGATCCTTTGTTGTTTCAACAATGGTAGTAGTAGACACATGTCTTGGATTTTTCTTCCGAGAGTCACGGTTGTCATCCCACCAGTCAGGATATCCCACAAGCTCAAAACATTGTTCTTTTGTATGACCCTTTTGATGATAATGGGTACATTTAAATGATGATTTATCAACCACCCTTCGTTCTTGCTAATTTGAAAAAGAAAAATTTTGAGATATCATGGCAGAAGCGTCAGAGTCTCTAGATTTTTCCTTCAATGAGATTCGACGTGCTACCTCTCATCGAATCAAGGAATAACAACCTTCTAAATCTGGGATGGTTTCTTTTCTCAAAATTTCTCCATGAACCTGCTCAAATTCATCATCTAATTCAGTAAGAAAAATATGTACCCTTAGTCTTTCAACAGACTCCTGATACGATATTAGATCACGAGGGTCTTTCATGACCACCTTATCACGATGGTCTAGCTCTTGAAAAATTTCAATCAACTCTCCATAATACTCTAAAAGTGATTTTTCATTTTTTCTGGAAGTAAAGGCTTTTTGGTTTAAGACAAATACCTTTAATTCCTCACTTCCATCATAGAATGCTTTTGCCAAAGCACCTTAAATTTTAAGAGCAGTAGATATGCGTAAATAACGCTTCTTGATTTCTAGACTCATTGACATAAGTAGTCATTTCTTCACTTTTTGATTTTCTTCATACCACTTGGTATAATTTTTTGATGTTTTTTCTAGTTGTAAATTTTTGTCATGAATATAAGAGAGTTTTTTTCTCTCTGTAATATGCATTTCTATTATTTAAGACCAAACATCATAATTAGTCTCAGTAAGAATAATTTTAGCATTAAAAACACATTCAGAATGGACAGATTGTACAATAACTGGAGTTCATTTCTCCACAGGTAATGAAATTGTGTCCTCTGTCAAAATATTATGGTAAACAAACTAGAAAATGGTGTAATAATTCCAGAACTGGAAAGAAAAATGCAAGAAGTAGTATAAAAAATATTAAACCGGTGGTTTTTTTAAGAATAAATGGACCAAACCAGATAAAAAACAAAAAATCATGTAAAAAATTGGTTTAAAAATCTTGAAAACTGGACCAAACCGATTTTAAAAAGACACAACCGGAAAAAAACTGTGTTTAGACCTTTAAAATGGATCGAACCGGTCAAATTTGGAAAAAACTACAAAAAACGAGGTTCAAATCGAACCGTCGATCGAACCAAACCAAACCTAAGGTGCGGACCGGCTACGTTAGCGAGCCGAACTTGTACGACCACATCAACAATCCGGCCACGTCAACATATTCTACCGTCGATCGAACCAAACCAAACCTAAGGTGCGGACCGGCTACGTTAGCGATCCGAACTTGTACGACCACATCAACAATCCGGCCACGTCAACATATTCTAGTGCCCTATTTTTACCAAAATGCTCAGAATTGTGTTTAGAATAATCTCGTAAAATTAGATGAGACAAATACTATTTCAAAAATGGTGTTTTTAATTAATATATGTATGAGTGTTTGAATAAGATTTTTTTTCCAAGAAAAAATATTTTTTAGAAAAAGAAAACTTAGTTTAAGAGAACAAGAGTTTTAAATTTATTTAGAGCTACGACTTGACTCTGATACCATAAAAACAATATTTGAAGAAACAATAAAATTGAAGAAGAAATAAATAATTTCTCTCGTATATTTTCTTAATTTGTGTAAGTAATGTATATTGTTTATATAGATAAATATTAATTATTATTTCAACAAATACAATGATTGTATCATATGGTTTACAACTCCTTTTTTATCAAGAAAACAACTTTGGTAAGTTATTGTTAGATGTTGTTATAATATTTGTTGAATGAGTTAATACAGTGTTTGTTAAATTCAACACTTGGTGTTGAATCAATGCATCTTCATATTCTATTTTGAGGATTTAGTTGAGATGAACCTAATGTTGCATAAAACTTCTTGTTGTTTCAACAACTGCCTCCTCGTTTCGCAGTGCCCACTACCTGGTATGTCTCCTTCCAACCTTAATTTTAGAACCACGTTAATCTGGCTGCAAGTTACTAACCGGCCAATGGATTAGCGTAAGGAAGCAATTATGAGTGGTATTGCATCTTCTGTTGGTCTGGTGTTTGAAATTGATAGGTTTTTCCTTGCTTGTGGTAACATGCTTTCAGTGAGAGCTAGGGTGAATTTTGACATCTCTAAGGCTTTAATCTCTGGTGCTTGGATACCTTTCAATTGTGTTAATGTTTGGACGGAATGTAAGTATAAGCATTTCACTGATTTTTGTTATTATTGTGGAAGAATCACTCACCAATCCAAGTTCTGTGATAATCCTACTGATGTATGCATAAACTTTGGGGAGAAATATGGTTTGTTTAAGGAATGGCTTAGGTCTAACATGAATATGAAATTGCATGTGCAGGTTAAAGAGGGTGGGCTGAAAAAGAATGATCGTTTTACCTTTGGAGAAAACAGATCGGTGGAAAAGAGGAGGACTGAGAAAATGTTGGTTCTGGTGGTGGTAGGGGCAAAACAGTTGGTAAAACTTCTCAGGGATGTGGATGTGGGTGAGAATTCAATTAGCCCCAAGGATGGATTGGTGCACTTAGTGGCTGATCTGATTGAGAAGTACTAGTTGGATTCTTAGTTTGGTTGCTCTGCTTCTTTGGCTCCTCTGTTTTGGAATGTTTTTGTTCATGGTTTGGTCTTTCAATGTCTTGTTTGATTTTGATCTGTTCTTAGTGTGTGGCCTGCCTTGGTTTTATGCTTTTTGTTTGCTCTAGTGTATCTTATGCTTTTCTTTTGGTCTGTTATGTCCCTAATTGAGTATATAGTCCATTTTATCGCTGGTGCTTAGTGGATTGTTTCTCATTTAATTGTTGCCTAGTGTTTATGTCCAATAACCTCTGTATTTGGCTCCAATTCTTGTTCGTTACAAGAAGCTGGAGTTGGGTTTGTGGTTGTAATCTACTTTTTTAATTTTGGTTGTTTAGAGTCTATCTGCTTGTTTCCTTTTCCTAATGAAATTTCTACTCTCTTGTCTAAAAAAAAAAAGGTTACTGATTACTAATAATTTTGGAATCATATGCATCATACATCTAGTAGAACTTTTGATTTATTATAATTAATATCATCTATCAAATTTATCTAGAAAATAAAATATTTATTTTTATAACTATCAAACATAAACATAATGTATGGATGGAGGTTTAAATATTTAACTTTTTGATATATTGTGATTAAGCTAGTCTTATGGTAAAAATTAGTTTTTTTAGTGTAAGTTATAAGTTTAAATCACACTAAATTATCATTCATCTAAAAAAATTAATATATTAAGTTAAGAGAAAAATATTGATTCAAAAAAAATGTAAGACAGAAAAGAAATATCAATGAGCAGGTGAAAGTACACAATATCTGGAACTGGGCTTCACCGACCAAGCTTGAGTTGTTATAGTATGCAACCCATTTTCGGTTTCATGAGGAGTGTTGTCTCCCAAAAAAAAAAAACTTATGGTTTTTATTTTGGCCCATTGAAAATCAAGTAAAATTTTGTACCTAACTTAAAATTTTACAAAAGTGAATTTGTATTGGGTATTTGAGTTGTATATTTATTAAATAAAATTTATTCATTTAAGTTATGTTGTTAAATTTTTATATAATTCATATTAATTATCCAATTTAATAAAATGTATAATTATGATCTAAATATGAAAAGAAAAAACCTCATTTTATAACAAAGTAATTTTGTGTTTATTAAAATATTTATTCTTTTATATATTATTTCGTTATTTTGTTCATTTAAATAAGAAAACATCTTACACATTCTAATAATTATTGTCAATGTTAACCATCATCTTCATCATAACCCTCTTTTTTCTTTTTTCATTTGTTTGTCAACCATTTTTTACCATTTAATGCTAAACAATCCAATTTTTTTATTAAAATTGTAATCTTATTGTTACTGGTTCCCTCTCCTCGCTCACTGAATTGGGTCAAAGAACAACCTTCCTCTCAATTAATTTTTACTAATTTACTATTGAACAATCCAAAAATATTTTTTTAACGAAATTTGTAGTTTAGTCACTGTTAACTCATTTAATGCACCAATCTCTACCTCGACTGTCACTTCCACCATCTTATTCTCTTTGATCTCGCTCATTTTTTCATCCATTCTAACCACTATACATTTGATTAAATTTAAAGTGAAAGTGACTTTGATTGATCATAAGGTATTCGGGAAAAAAATAAGATGGTAAAATGAAATGAGCTTATAGTAGTGGTGGACATAGTCAAAGATTGTATTTCAAATGATTTAACGATGGCTTAACTTTAATTTTAATAAAAATTACATTTTTATTGTTTTACAATAAATAATAAATATTGATTAATAGGTAAAATAATGGCGTGATTTAATGATATGATAGATAGGATGATAGATATAAACATGATTGTTATAATAGTATAAGTTCTCTTAATATAGAAATATAAAATAAATAAGAGAATACATTAAATAATTGTTTTTATTAGACAAACTTGTCATTCTATAAATTAAATTTTTTTCTTTCAAAATTGGAATATTGTTGTATATTTTATTAAATAAGTGATGACTAATAATATACTAATTTGATAATATAAATCTAAATGAGTAGCTTTTATTTAATAAAATATCACTAAAATACATTATTGTATCTGATAGGTATTATTCTTGTGATGGAACAATAATATCATATCTTAAGCCATTGAGGGCATATTTTGTATATTATATCAAATAAAGTAAATATAATTATATTAAATTGTATTATAACTGTTGAACAATGTTCGGTGGAAATTAAGATTTGAAATATCAATTTTGGTGAATATGTTAAGATATAATTTTAAAAAAAATATTGAAGATATTGTCGTTGTCGATGAAAACTTTGAAAAAAATCACAAAATTTATAGAAACTTTATCAAACATATGAACAAAATTTATAGAAATTTATAAAACATCAAACAATCAATTACTTATATTTTAGCAACAATATTCATAGTACCTAAGACATTTTTACCAAAAAAGACATTTAAGTAACATTTTAACAATAATAATATTTTATCGACATTTTAACTATATTATCGATATTTTTGCGACAATTTGATCAAAAAATATAAACATCACGTTTCGATGTCAAAGTATGTAAAAAAGAGATATTGTTGTGATAATATCATCAAAAATGTCATCATTTTCATCCGTGATAACCTATGTAGTATAGTGAGATAAAAATGATAACAAATATTTTAATAAAATAATTTATATTTATATAGTTTTGTTTCCTATTAAAATAATTTTATTATAAAAAATTGTTTAGATTATTTCTTTTACTCTTTATTTTTCTTACATTTTATATTTCTTTTTTAAATTTGAGATAAAAAAGTCCAGGCACACAAATTTATAATTAAAATCTCAGACATGTTAAGTAAAATTTCAAAGACGATTTATACTTGTATTCATTTTTAAAATTAAATTTATACCTAATAATACAATTTTTATTCTATACAATATAATTTAAAACTTAATAAAAAATATACATTTACAATTTCTAATTTCTTTTCAACAAATTAAAATAAGTAATCACTTAAAATTTTACATAGATTATATTAAGTTAGACATAGATATTTCTTAATTTTTTTTATCTTCCTCATCTTCTTCCTCTTTCTTATTCTTCTTCTTTTTACATTTTCCTTGCTTTTCTTTTAATTTGAGCTTTTTAGACAGGAGTGAGAGTATTCTCCTATATGAAGTCTCTCTGGTATCTTTTGTTGGCGTGTGCAGTGAAAGTGGAAGACAACAAAGTTAGTGGAGTTAGGAAATGGCAGACAATGTTGTTGGTGAATCATAAATTAGGGAAGTAGAACAGCTGTTAGGGTTAGAATTATATTCTTTTTTCTTAGTATACATAGGAGGAGTTATTTGTACAAGAGAACTGAGAAATACAGAAATACAGAAACTATTAACATTAACACCAATAAATTGACATGGTATCAGAGCAGAGTTATTGGTTGTCCTAATGAAAGAATGAGTTACCTGCTAAGTTGATTTGTCATATGCTATAAATGATTGTGTTAATGTGCATATTTATTATATTGGCCGAGGATTTGGGGTGGCCGTTAATTTGCTCGTTGGAGTCATCACGGTTCACATTCCATTCGGCTGCTCTTGTGGGCATTCGTATTGTTCTTGACCTACTGATTACGTAAAACAAAAAAAACAAAAAAGACAATTTTTTGTGGTGATCGAATTGATGATAAAGATGGTTCCGGTATTGATGAAAAGCGAAAGTGATGAAGGAAAAATCGCACGCATTAGTTCGGTAAACAAAAAAAAACGACTTCGAGTTCCTTTTCTTTACGTGAACTTTTTGGTTCGGATTGAGAAATCACAATTTGGTACATTCGTTGATCCTCCAAAAGAAGGAAGGCGCTTTCTTCCCGAGGTCTTGTTGAGAAACGCGATCGAAGAAAGCCCGATGAGAAATCGGTCGAAGAAGCTGGCGAGGAACTCGAGGAAGCTTCCCCGAGCAACGCGGTCGAAGAAGGCTCGTAGAACTCGAGAGGATGTCTTTGAGGAACGCGGAGGAAGTTCTTTGAGGAAATCGGAGAGTGCGTGAGAGGTCGCGAGGCTGTCGCGCGAGGGAAAAAAAAGGGGATTTAGGGTTACTGAAGGAAATTTCGAAAATGATTTAGGTTTAGAAATTTTTCTTTATATAGTGTTGTAAGAATTGTAAAAAAAAAAAAACGGAAGGAAAAAAATTTTAGATTTCATGGCGGAATCTAGAGATATAACTACCAATTTTATATTGGAAGATTTGACGGCGAAAATGACGGAAGTTTTAACTAGAGCTCAGATCAGCTCACAACCTCCGTAGCCGGCGGAAAGCGTCATTTGCTCCCGTTAGTATCAAGTTGGGAGGATCCAATTATGTCAGTATGATCCTGGTGGAGATGTATATCTCTGGGCAAAGACAATGGGATATATTAATGGAGATTTTCCTCGACCTACCCGACCCTACGTTTAGGAGATGGCCTTGTGAAAATGCCATTGTCAAAGGATGGTTAATCAATTCAATGGACCACTCTCGATTGCAAATTTTATCCAGATTCCCATTGCGAAACGAGTTTGGGATTCTGCTACCTTTTACTATGATGGGACGGGAACCACGTCTCAAGTATATGATCTTCGGCCGGATTACTCGGCAGAAATGACGGGTGGATCAATTGAAAAAATACTATAATGACCTTGAGGGTTATGGTGTGAAATTGATTTCCGCCGTCCTAATCCAATGGAGTGTGCGAATGATATACAAAAATACAACTCCATCTACAGGGAAGATCGGGTGTATACCTTCGCGAGTGGACCACGATAGATTGGATAAAACTCGAAGTGATGTGCTTGGTCAGAGCCATTCCTGCGGTGGAACAAGCCTGCATGGATTCATCGTAGGGAAGAAGTCGCAGGCAAGTAATGATCACAGGTGCGAGATACTACACCGGAGCCGGTTATGGCTTACAAAGGGATCGAGGGACATGCGTAACCGTCTACCAAAACCGGGAACCTTTTTTGGGTAGCAAGAAATCCTGAGGAAATCCATCGTCTGTGACATGAAATGTGGTCATTGTGGAAACTCTAAACACACCCGTGAAACCGGCTCAAACTACATGGGTATCCCGGAATGGTGGAATGATCTTCAAACAAAGAAAAGAGGGAAGCGGCTGGGAAAGGCATTGTGGCTACCAATACTACATCATTATCCCTTATTCCTCGGACCGAATCTTCCCAAGATCCGGGTATTTCAAGTAAAGCATTTCAAACTCGTAGTGATAATGAGGATTGGATTTTAGACTACGGAGCTACTGAGATCGTATGACATTTGACCTCGAACACATGACCCAGAGCGAGACGGAATCGTGTTGCCAATGCAAATGGGGTCACTTACCCGATTACCGGGCTGGAGCAGGTGACCTTATCTCCTTCATTATCATTATCTAATACTTTACTTGTACCCTCTCTGTCAAAACCGACTAATGTACGTAAGTCGGATTCACTGCCAGATCTTTAAGCTGTGTAGTACTAATGTATTCTACTTTTTTCCTTCTACGGGATATTCTCGCCAAGGAGATCATTGGGCGTGGTACTAGGCGAGGAGGGTTATATTACGTGGATGACCTCGGCCTGGAAGAGCCAATCATATGAAAACATTGTTAGTAACAAGGAACGACATATTTGGCTATGTCATCGTAGATTTGGGCATCCATCATTCGGGTATTTAAAGCACTTATTCCCTGAGTTTATTTTCAAATATCACACATTCGGATTTCAAATGTGATACTTGTATCCTAGAAAAAAGTCATAGGGCGTCTTATCCTATGAGCATGAATAAAAGTGTGACTCGCTTTTGCTTTAGTACATTCGATGTTTGGGGACCTTCCCGATCATTACGTCGTCATGCATTTGGTTTGTTATTTTTGTTGATGATTGTACACGAATGGCATGGCTTTACCTTCTCAAACATAAAGATGAAGTATTTGCTACATTTCACTTGTTTCACACCATGGTTCGAGACACAATTTTGAAAAATTAAGATACTTCGGTCGATAATGGAGGGAGTATGTTAATCAACAATTTCGGTCATACTTGGACAACCATGGGTATTCTCCATGAAACCTCGTGTTCATAAACCCCACAACGAGAATGGGACTACGGAGAGGAAGAATCGGCATATTTTAGAAACGGCTCGAGGCCTTACTAATCGGTGCACATATGCCTAATAAATCTTTGGAGTGATGCCATTCTACGGCGGTGTATCTTGAATCGTATGCCCTAAAAACCTTACAATTTCAGACTCGTTAAAGGTGTTATCGATCATCTTCCCTTGCCCTGTATTTTGATGCTTCCGCCCGAATTTTGGATGTGTTGCTTTTGTCCACCTCCATAAAAATCAACGAACTAAGGATTGGATCCATGTGCTGTCCGTGTGTTCTTGGGGTATGGTGTACAAAAAAGGGTTATCGATGATATGATCCAATTACTAAAAAGAACCTATATTACCGTGGATGTCAAACTTTCCTCGAATCGAGAATGTTTTTTCCCATCACGGTCTCCAATTCCACTCTTCGGGAGAGAGTTATGGTGAAGAAGCAAAGTGGCTTGATGTTGAAATATTAGATACTAGTCCAGCCATACTCGGATCGTGCCAATAATATGGAGGAGATAGTATCTAGACCCGAACTTGAACTTAGAGCGAAAGTGAAGTAATGATTGAACCTTCGAAGATGAAGTGGTTGATGTGCCCATCCACTCTCTAGTACCCAATGATCCTCTGTGAGAATACTCACGAGGTAAGTCATCCTATCCCACCTTTACACACTGTAATGCTATAGATACATCTGTTGGTTATGTTTTACCTTTCGAGACCTGAATCGAGGCAAACCTCCAAATCGATACTCCACAGAAAGAGAAGAACGGCAGATCCAAGTATCCAATAGCAAATTATGTATCTCTCAAAGGTTATCGAGAACCTATCGGGACATTTACACAAAATGGCTCTCTCGTGTCAAATTCCAAGTAGCATTGAAGAAGCCTTATACGATCCAAAAATGGGCTCACGCATATAAAGAGGAATTTGAGGCATTGCGAAGAACAACACGTGGGTGTTAAGCGAGTTGCCTCGAGGAGGAAAGGCGGTAGGATGCAAGTGGATTTTCTCCATTAAGTATAAAGCCGGATGGGTTAGTTGATCGATACAAGGCGAGACTTGTAGCAAAAGGATATACACAAAACACGGGATAGATTATCAAGAAACCTTCTCACCTGTGGCTAAACTAAAAACCGTTAGAGTCTTGTTATCTCTTGCGGCAAATTTAGATTGGCCATTGCACCAACTTGACGTAAAAAATGCCTTCCTTCATGGTGATCTTGAAGAAGAGATTTATATGGATATCCCACCAGGATATATTGTTACATCAGGGAAAGAAACTGCATGTAGATTACAACAAGCATTGTATGGGCTAAAACAATCACCTAGAGCATGGTTTGGTAGGTTGAGTTCAGCGATGAAGAAATATGGGTTCCAACAAAGCAATTTCGATCATACTCTTTTCCTAAAACATCGATTGGGGAAGATAACAGCCCTTATAGTCTATGTAGACGACATGATCATTACAGGGGATGATAAAGAAGAAATCTCTAAGCTTCAAGAAAAACTATCAAAGGAGTTTGAAATGAAGGATTCGTAGACTCAAGTACTTCTTAGGTATTGAGGTAACAAGATCAAAACAAGGCATATGCCTTTCCCAGAGGAAATACACTCTGGACCTCTTGGCACAGAGGCAAGACTACTAGATTGTAAACTGTCGATATTCCAATGGTTCAAAATCATAAACTCGGGAATGTGTGGACCAAGTACGTGAGATAAACGGAGATATCAACGGTTAGTAGGTAAACTCATATATTTATCTCATACTCGACCGATATTGTGCTTATGTCTTGTGAGTGTCGAAGTCAATCGGTCATGCCGCCCCAGTGAAGACCGTATGGATGCGGTCACGAATACTTCGTTACTTAAAATCCTCTCCTCGGGAAAGGACTTATGTTTTTCAAAGAATGGTCAATCGAAGTCCTTGGATATACTGATTCGGTGGGCGGGGAATATGAAGGATAGGAAATCTCTTCTTTGGGTACTTTACTTTTGTGGGGGGAAATCTCGTTACGTGGAGGAGCGAAGAAGCGAGTAGTTGCCTTATCCGGTCTTTGGTGAATTTTGAGGAATGGTCGAGGAATATGTGAGCTCCTTTGGTTGAAAAACTTCTAGCGAGATTGGTGTAGCCCCTACCTTTGAAATGAACTTATTTTGTGATAACAAAGCGTACCATTGACATCTCTCATAATCCAGTTCAACATGATCGCACGAAGCACGTTGAAGTGGATCAAACTTTATCAAACGGAATCTTGAAGAAAATATTATTAAGCTTCCATTTGTTAAATCGAGGAAGATCAATTGGGTGATATACTCACAAAATACGTTCCTGCGAACTTCTACAACACAACGACAAGTTGGGCATAAGAGACATATATGCACCAACTTGAGGAGGAGTGTTGGCGTGTGCAGTGAAAGTGGAAGACAACAAAGTTAGTGGAGTTAGTAAATGGCAGACAATGTTGTTGGTGAATCATAAATTAGGGAAGTAGAACAGCTGTTAGAGTTAGAATTATATTCTGTTTTCTTAGTATACATAGGAGGAGTTATTTGTACAAGAGAACTGAGAAATACAGAAATACAGAAATACAGAAACTATTAACATTAACACCAATAAATTGACATCTTTCTATTTACCCTCATTCATAAATAATATGTTATTTACAATGTTAAAGTTTTTTTAGGCATATCTTGCTCTATAAAAATCATATCGATTATTGTGAATAGTATTTATTTAATTCTCATATCTACAAATTTTTATTAAAATGTAAATATTTATTATATATGAAAATTCATCGAGATGTCTATTCAATTAATAATGGATCATAAAAAGTAATTTATCGAAAGATTTTAAGTTCTATACATAAATGACATCAAATAGGTATTATTGTTTCATATATTTTTGAATTTATGTAATTATATGGATTTATCTAACTAAACACTTAATTAAAAAGTAATAACAAATAATGAAGGCTAATAAGTATTCTCTCACATATTTGCTTAGTGGATTGTTTCTCATTTAATTGTTGCCTAGTGTTTATGTCCAATAACCTCTGTATTTGGCTCCAATTCTTGTTCGTTACAAGAAACTGGAGTTGGGTTTGTGGTTGTAATCTACTTTTTTAATTTTGGTTGTTTAGAGTCTATCTGCTTGTTTCCTTTTCCTAATGAAATTTCTACTCTCTTGTCTAAAAAAAAAAAGGTTACTGATTACTAATAATTTTGGAATCATATGCATCATACATCTAGTAGAACTTTTGATTTATTATAATTAATATCATCTATCAAATTTATTTAGAAAATAAAATATTTATTTTTATAACTATCAAACATAAACATAATGTATGGATAGAGGTTTAAATATTTAACTTTTTGATATATTGTGATTAAGCTAGTCTCATGGTAAAAATTAGTTTTTTTTAGTGTAAGTTATAAGTTTAAATCACACTAAATTATCATTCATCTAAAAAAAATTAATATATTAAGTTAAGAGAAAAATATTGATTCAAAAAAAAAAATCAATGAGGAGGTGAATTTACACAATATCTGGAACTGGGCTTCACCGACCAAGCTTGAGTTGCTATAGTATGCAACCCATTTTCGGTTTCACGAGGAGTGTTGTCTCCAAAAACAAAAACAAAAAACTTATGGTTTTTATTTTGGCCCATTGAAAATCAAGTAAACTTTTGGACCTAACTTAAACTTTTACAAAAGTGAATTTGTATAGGGTATTTGAGTTGTATATTTATTAAATAAAATTTATTGATTTAATTTCGTGTTATTAAATTTTTATATAATTCATATTAATTATCTCATTTAATAAATGTATAATAATGATCTAAATATGAAAAGGAAAAAACTCATTTTATAAAAAAGTAATTTTGTGTTTATTAAAATATTTATTCTTTTATATATTATTTCATTATTTTGTTTATTTAAATACGAAAACATCTTATACATCCTAAAAATCATTTTCAACGTTCACCATCATCTTCATCGTAACCCTCTTTTCTCTTCTTTTTTCTTTTGTTTGTCAACCAATTTTTACTATTTAATGCTAAACAATCCAATTTTTTATTGAAATTGTAGTCTAATTTTACCGACTCATTTAAAGCATTGTTTACCATTATCTTCGTCTTATTTTTGATATTGTTTTATTTATCTTATCTGTCAATTAATTTTTACTATTTATTGTTGAAAATTCAAAACTATTTTTTTATCGAAATTGTAGTTTAGTCACTGTTTACTCATTTAATGCACCAATTTCTACCCCGATTGTCACTTTCACCATATTATTCTCTTTGATATCATTGACTTCTTCATTCGTTCTGGCCACCTTACATTTGATTAAATTTAAAGTGAAAGTGACTCTAATCGACCATAAGGTGTTCGAAAAAAAAATAAGATGGTGAGATAAAATGAGTTTATGATGGTGGTAGACATAATCAACGATTGTATTTCAAATGAGTTAATGATGACTTAACTTTAATTTTAATAAAATTACATTTTTTATTGTTTTACAATAAATAATAAATAGTGATTGATAGGTGAAAAAATAACGTGATTTAAGGGTATGATAGATAGGATGATAAAGGTGGACATTATTCTTATAATAATATGAGTTCTCTTAATATAAAAATATAAAATAAATAAGAGATTACATTAAATAATTGTTTTTATTAAATAAACTTTTCTTTCTATGAATTAAGTTTTTTTCTTTCAAAATTGGACTATTGTTGTATATTTTATTAAATAAGTGTGGACTAACAATATACTAATTTGATAATGTAAATCTAAATGAGTAATTTTTATTTAATAAAAATACCACTAAAATACATTATTGTATCTAATAGTTATTATTCTTGTTAGGTGAGTGTGATGTAACAATAATATCATGTTATCATATCTTAAGCTACTTAGTGCATATTTTTTATATTATATCACATAAAGTGAATATAATTATATTAAATTGTATTATAACTGTGTAACAATGTTCAGTGGCAATTAAGATTTAAAATATCAATTTCGGTGAATATGTTGAGATATAATTTTTAAAAAAATATCAAAAATATTGTTGTTGTCGATAAAAACTTCAAAAAAAATCACAAAAATTATAGAAACTTTATCAAAAATATAAACAAAATTTATAAAAAATTATAAAACATCAAAACAATCAATTACTTATATTTTAGCAACAATATTCACAATACCTAAGACATTTTTACCAAAAAAGACATATAAATAACATTTTAACAACAATGATATTTTATCGACATTTTAGCTATATTATCAATATTTTTGCGATAATTTGATCAAGAGATATAATTTCACGTTTCAATATCAAAATATGTAAAAAAGAGATATTGTTGTGATAATATCATAAAAAAATGTCAAAATTTTCATCCTTAGTGATAACCTATGTAGTATAATCAGATAAAAATTATAACAAATATTTTAATAAAATAATTTATATTTATAATATATTATTTTATATAGTTTTGTTTCCTATTAAAATTATTTTATTATAAAAAATTATTTTTTTGCTCTTTATTTTTCTTACATTTATATTTTTTTAAAATTTGAGATAAAAAAGTCGAGACACACAAGTTTATAATTAAAATCTCAAACATGTTAAAAAATTTCAAGACGATTTATACTTGGATTTATTTTTTAAATTAAATTTATACATAATAATACAATTTTTATCCTATACAATATAATATACATTTCTAATTTCTAATTTCTTTTCCATAAATTAAATTAAGTAGTCAATTAAAATTTCACATAGATTATATTAAGTTAGACATATATTTTTCTTAAATTTTTTTCTCTTCTTCGTCTTCTTCCTCTTTCTTATTCTTCTTATTTTTTTCATTTTTCCTGCTTTTCTTTTAATTTGAGCTTTTTAGACAGAAGTGAGAGTATTCTCCAATAGAAGGTGAGACCTAATCTTTCTATTTACACTCATTCATAAATAATATGTTATTTACAATGTTAAATTTGTTTTAGGTATATTTGACTCTATAAAAGTCATATCAATTATTGTAAATAGTATTTATTTAACTCTTAGATTTATAAAAAACTTCCAAAATGTAAATTTTTATTATATATGAAAATTCATCAAGATGTCTCTTCAATCAATAATGGATCATAAAAAGTAATTTGGTGAAATTGTATACAAAAAATGACATCAAATAGGTATTATGTTTTCATATATTTTTGGATTTAGGTAATTATATAGATTTATCTAACTAAACACTTAAGTAAAAAGTAATAACAAATAATGAAGGCTAACAAGTATTCTCTCAAGTATTTGATTAAGTGATTGTTTAATATATTTGAAAAAATTTACTTTTATCATATACTTTTTTTATCATTAATCAAATTCTTTATTATATTTATGAAAAAAAAATAGATTATATTATATTTGAATTTTGGGAAAAAGAGAAAAGAAAATAAAAGTATTAATTGAACTAATATGAACGTGAAAATATTTAACATAAAAATTATAGTGGAAAGTTAAATGAAAAAGTAACCCGACAACCAAAATCTCATAGATATACGTTTTTTTATATATTAAATAGTATTATATGCATTAAGGTATATACATAAAATAATATTTTTATTATTAATTAAATGTAAAACTGATAAATTAATATGATGAATTAATTCTGGGATAGCTAATTAACATGACAAATTAAATTATTTCAAGTGAATTTTAATGTATGAATCAGTTGTCATAAAAACATTTTTCTTTTGTATTTAGGATTTTATCTTGAGATTTTATAAAGGATACAAAAGAGTAGTACGATACTTTGCTCTTTTTATATTTAGAAATTGAATATGTTATTTATATTTTTTAAATTGTTGTAATTTAGTCACCTTATTATTATATTTTTAAATATTTTAATCATTTTTTATTAATTTTGGTATTTTTTGATCATTTTTTGTAAAAAAAATTAAATTGGATCCAAAATGTCTTAAAAAATTGAAAATAATATAATTAAAATTGATATAAAATAATTAAAATATTCATAAGTATAACAATAAAATTATTAAAATGCATA
Source organism: Hippophae rhamnoides (assembly GCA_033030585.1). NCBI lineage: Eukaryota > Viridiplantae > Streptophyta > Magnoliopsida > Rosales > Elaeagnaceae > Hippophae > Hippophae rhamnoides. Next base: position 50,951,858 of record CM065433.1, on the reverse strand, counting down.
AATTTAAAGTAAAGTAATCAATATATTATATTTATAAAAATAATGTCAATTTAGATGGAATTTTTATATCTATTTCAATTTAAATAAAAAACAATCTTAATCAATCATGCGATGAATATAAAATGTATCAAAATTATGTAATTTAAATATGTAATTTTACGGTTTTTAAATCATCTTGAAATTGCTAAGTTAATAGGTAAAAAAAAATGAGAAGGATAAAAATTAAAAATATATCAAAATTAGCATGTATAGAGCTAAAATTCAGAGTGCGCAAACCTGAGGCTTATGAAGGATGAAATTTAGGAGTACAATGGTAATTTATTAAAAATTGAATTTAAGGTGTTTTACTGATCCGTAAAGGAAATCAATCGCAATCGAAATAAATATACTTATTTTTTTTATAATATTTATTGACAGATTTGTAAGAATAGAAATAACTAAAAAATAAATTACCTTTTAAATATAAAATAAACATGTAGAATGAAAATCTAAAAGAATAAAAGTTACATTTTATAAAACTATTCTTATAAATAAATTATTATTTATGTTTAATTTATAATTAATATATTATTATTATTTTAAAAATAATTAATATATTAATATCTATAATTTTAATTAAAAATTAAATCTCACTTAATTCATAGTCATTCTCTATAAAAAATTAAATTATAAAAATATAGTTAATGTGTTGAACCAAATCAATCCAATTTTATTGATTTTAAGTTATTTTTGAAATGATTTGATTTTAAATTTTAAATTTTAAATTTTAAATAACTGTTCTAATATGAGTTGTTTTGGTTTTTAATTTTCAAAAATCAATACAACCAACTAAAGCTAACCAAAATTTTTGATTAGATTTGGATTGTTTTACACTTTTAATTTATTTGGTTCAATTTCTATTTTTTAAGAACCAATTAGATTGGATTAGTTCTGTTATGATTGATTAAAAATAATATTAGGTTTATTAGTCAAAATAGGAGGTGCCTAATTTAGAAGAAAATTCATGAAAGGTGGTTTACCATATTGTCAAAAATGGAGGTGACTAAACTTGTTTGAATAAAGAATAGGAAAATTAGTTAGCCTAATTTTGTTGAATGAAGAAATGTTTGGCATATGAAATGAGAACTTGAAGGCTATAAATATGGCTTCATTTCTTCATTGATAATCATCCCAAAAATAGAGAAAAGCTTGTATGAGAAGTTCTTGAGTGAGAGAATTTTGTGGGAAAATTCTGGGCTGTAATTGCTCTTGTCTTTTGGGTGTGTGAGAAAATTACTGAGAGTGTGGTTGTAACAATTTTCCACATAGTGAATTTTTCTCTGGTTGTCTTTTGACAACGAAAGTGATTTTTCTCTAATTTGGAGTTTCAACTATAATTCTTGTGTTGTGTATTATCTATTTCTCTGTTATGTTGATATTCTTCAAAGGAAGATCTTGGGAGGAAGAATTTGTAATTATACCATCTTATCCAAATTTCTTAACAAGTTCGACTTTTAATTCAAAACTGAACCAATCTAATTTTGTACTACCTTAATTGAGTTGAAAAGATAGGATGTGATAAGTGTATCATCTTTTATACTAGTTTAATTTTAAAAAGTATTATCAAAATATTATATTTTTTTAAAAGATAAAATTTTCTTAAAATTTATGTAAATAAAAAGGAGAAAAGGCAGTTGGGAATCAAATTGAAAGAAAATCTAAGAATAAAAACAATTTAGTAGTCATTTTTTTGTCAAATGAATATAAAAAATGAAGTTATTATCTTCTTTTTTTTTTCATTTGTAATTGATAAATACACCTTTAAATTTTCCAAAAAGTCAAATAGTTAAGACAAGATGACCGATATCTAGAGCCATTTATTATATGGACAATTCAAAGAGTAGGATTCTAATTCGATGTGAACTACAGATCGTAAGTCCTTGACTTTATTTATCCAAAACATTCGAAGCCTCTAAAGCATGTGACTATAACAAGAGCTATATGCGGATATGTCTATACAATATATATATATATATATATTAGCAAGTTGAGGATTTTGCCCTTGACAGATTCTGTTTAGACTGCAAAATCACAAAGGCTTATATCCGTTTGGCTGATAACACCTATTTCAGATATTTTGATAGATTTACACATTTTAATTATTAACGTCCAAATTTTAACAAATTTAATCTAAAATTTTAATTTTTTATTAAATTAATCTAATATATATAAAAAGGTAATTAAGTTTTTTTATTAAGTAAATAAAACATTACATAAATGTAATTTAAACTTGAATTTATGACGATAGAGATATAAAGTCATACCACTGGACGTGGATTTTTAACAATATTGTATTTAATTATGATAAAATTTAATTTTTTAATTTATTTAGTCACTAATCTTAAAAAAATATAATTTATTCTATCACTTATTACAAATTTTATAAATTTTTTAATTATGTAATTATTAAATATAATACTTTTAAATTAATATAAAAATTTGAATTTTAGAAGGGTTAATTATATTAATTAAAAGACTAAGTAAGAAATTTTAATATCATCAAATTTATGGATAAGCTAATGACAAATGATATTAGAGGAAAAAAGAAAAAGTAACGCATAGCTTAAGCCACAGTCAAACATCAGTAATTTTTTTTTTTTCCAAACTACTAAAGTTATTTTTTATTAAATAAAAAATTACAAATGAAGGCATTTTTCGTATAAGTCGCCCATTTTTAAATTTTTATAGAACAAACAAGCTTAGTCGCAGAGTTCCAAAGAAATGGTTACTAAACCTTCCTAGAAATCAACAGCTAAAAAAATAGTGTATACGTTTGTTACAAGAGATTATTCATAATCGTTGAAGTGTACGACGATGATGTGCTACTTCAAGTTAATAAAATTTAAAATTAATGTAACTTTTTTATTTAGAAAAATAAATATCTAAGAAGAGATTGAGAGATAAAACAAACTAATTGATGAAAAACATATTATAACAATAATAATAACATTTTATTTGTTATATAATATTAAATATTTTAACTACATAATTTTTGTTTTGTGTTGTCATATATTTAATTATAAAATGAGAATATATTGAAATAAAAATTATATGATATTGTCAATAGGGTGAGGGATAGTATTGGTCCCTTTTTATATAAAATTGGTAAATATAGTTATGTTATTCTTAGGTAGAGTTCTATAGTTATTTTATTATGAAAATAGGTATATTTAGTCCCATAATTATTAAAAATGAAATATCATAATTAATTAAAATTAAGCACTTTAATCTTAATGTACTTTTTATATTAAAATAACTTATTTTTATAAATTAAGAAATAAATTGATACACTCGTAAATTACGTGATTAAATTGATATATTTCATATAATAAGAAAATCTCTAAAAACTTTATTTCATTATCAAGAATGAGTATGAGTTTAAATTATATTGAGCATTTTATTTAATCTGTTTGAAAATTTAATTTTAAAATTATATTTCATGAATTTTTCTTTTATCTTAAATTAAAAATAATTTTTTTATTTTTAAAATGTACGAAAATATAAATATTAATTAAATATAGATTTAAATAAATTTATAAATATAATAAAATAATTTTTATAGATAAGAAAACTTCATCAAATAAATTAAATACAATTTTAAATATAGATTGTTTAATTAAAATATATATCATCAATTTTATCAAACTATATAAAATAATTATAATTCAATAAAATATAATTTAATATATTTAATATGATGTATCAAATATATCTAATATTTCTTACTCGACCCGGTTACGAGCACTACTACAAATATTACATATGGCCTCGGTTTTTAACCGTGATCATAGGTCTATGGCCACGGTTATAAGAACCGAGGCGTAGCGAGAGAGACCTTATAGAATTTATGGTCTCGCTTTTTTAACCGAGACCATAGATGTACCTATAACCTCGGTTATTAAAAACCGAGGCCATATGCTGTACCTACGGCCTTGGTTATATGTTAACCGGTGCCATAGGGTGTAGCCTACGGCCTCTATATGCTAACCGAGGTTATAGTACACCTACGGCCTCTGCTTCCAATAACCGAGGTCATAGGTACCCCTGTGGCCTCGATTTTACAATAATCATGACCATAGGATATACATAAATTAAAAAAATATAATTAATAATTACAATATTAAAAATCAATATAAATTACAATAAAATTATTAAAAACAATATTAAAAATTATATTATATTAAAATTAAAAGTATAATTACATTCGAGAGTTTATTATACACTGAAACATAACAAAAACTTACTATTACAAACTGACTTTTTATTATTAATTACAAGCATAAAAATATGCTTCAAAAACGATTATAATGATAATTATTACTTTTTAGCTAATTGAAAAATCTCTCAAATCTTTCTTGACTCCATCTTCTGTAAATGTATATTCGATTGCATCTTTTTTCAATTGAAATATTTATCTCCTACCTGAATCACCACCGGCAACATTAAGCAAGAATAATAATCAAATGAATTGTAATTATAGAAACACATTAAACGTCCTCAAGGTTACCAACGCAGTGCAACGCACTGAAGACCAAATAAGAATAAGACCAAAGACAAATAAGACCAACGGGAATTGCTTAACAAGTAACATAACATTTTGTCGAGAGATCACATTCGACAAGAAACAACAAAGTTAAGAAGTAACTACCTCTTTCAAAGCCCAAACAAGAAAGGAACCTTCGATTGGATTTGGATATAAGCATTAATATATAACAAGTTACTATCAAAAGTCTGATGATAATTGCATAATAACTAGAAAGTCATTAGCATCTTCCCGAAAAACAAGTTGTGTGTTATTCCAACCCGCATCAACAATAACAATTGATATACTGTAAGTTTCACTTTGTAAAGTAGAGTTTCATTTGCATACAAGATTACAAGAACTAAAACACACAAGTACAGGAAATACAGAGAATAATACTTTGAATTAGGACACAATTAACCAAACTTAACCCCAGCTGCTTGGAAACAACTAAACATACCCTTGTAATTAATAAACTATGGGGCTTGGGATTATTGTTCTATTAAGAGGAATTACTAATCTGTTTATTTACCCGCTTTCTTGCTACATGAGACTAGTTCACACAGTCAACAGAAAACAATAAGATCCTACCATATAGTCGCATCTAGAATTTCACCTATGTTTTCAGGCCTCCTTTTAAATATTAACCAATAACGTACTAATGCAAGACGATAATAATACATTAATGAGAAAGAATAAAACAATATTCAAGATATGAACCATCCTTACCCAAGTTAGAAGAGTCAATCCTCAAATGAAGTAATTTCGCAAAGTAGCATATTTCCACACTGCAGTAAGAGCTAGTCAGTAGTATGTAAAAAGAAAATATGCAACTAAAAGACGTCCATGACACAGTAAAGCATTAAAAAGTCAATTTAGCATTGAGGTAAACTTGTGATCCTAGTATCCACTTTGCACAAGCATATAGCCAAACATAATGAAAAGATAAAACTACTACTAATATAAGCAGATATATAGACCATACAAATATAATAGCCAGTCCATGATAAAGAATAATTTAAAATAAAACATGGATGAAACAATAAGAAAATATTGGATGAGTAAAATAAATATATATTGTTGTGTTCAGATCAACAACAAGGGACGCGGAGCATAATTAGAAGCAAAGACCCCAGCATATATAACGCGGAGCATAATTAGAAGCAAAGACCCCAGCATATAAAACTTCTCCCATATGTTCTGCAGTATCTTCCTCAATTTGTGACACGCACCTGGAAAATATTATCTTCCAGGAGTCAACCCATCAAATAAATATTTCCAAAATGATAAGAATAATAAATTAACAGCATCAAGAGAAAATTTTTATTATTAGGTTGATATGTAATATCATAAAATATAAAAATGATATTTTATCTCATCACAAACAAAAATATAAACAAGCAGACTAGTATCCAGGCCATCTCCTTACGTAAACTATATGATGTTCTAAAAGCGGAATACCGAAGACAAACATGTAAACTGAAAAATAAATATCAATACAAACAGAGTGATCAGAAATATACAAGAGAAGAAACCCAATTTATTTCATAATAATTAATATTAAACAAGGAAATACACAAGCATACACGTTTATTATATTAATATATAATATGGTTGTCATTACTGCAATTGCTAATGCTTATGATAACAGAGTGTTATTCTACACATAGGGTGATTGTTGTGTTATTTAGTAGTTAACAAGCCAAGTCTTAAATTAATTACTATATAGAATCATACAACATCACAGACACTGATTATTTATTATCAAAATCAAGAAGGTTCGGACCAAATTAAAGCAAAAAATTTTATTTGATAACACAATTTGTTCAACAACTCTGCTTATCAGGATCAAATTAAAGAAGAGAATATGAACAGAAACAAGTCAGAGAAGAAGAGAAGAGAGGTTATACTTACCTGAAGCTGAATCGCCAACAACGACAGGGTCGGGCGTTGAGTTGCGAAGAGAAGAATATGAACAGAAACAAGTCAGAGAGAAAAGAAGAAGAGAGGTTAGAGGAGTTTGTCGACAATATCTTGAGACGCGACGCAGTGCGGCGCGGCGTGGCGTGGCGCGGCGTGGGTTGCTCGGAGAGAAATCAATTAACACGAGCTGGATCTGAGATGCCGATTCAGAAAAATGATTATGAAAGATTAGGGCTCGCGTTAGATTAAGGCTCGCGTTATTGACTGGGAAGGTAATATATTAACTAATATTATATATATATATATATATATATATATTATAACTTAACGCAGCTGGAAATATTATATATACATATATATTAATTAATGCGAGTAATTAATAATATATATATATGGGTAATTAATATTATATATATATATATATATATATTAGCTGTAGAATTTTATTAATATTATATATATATATATTTTAAGTCGGTAATTAATATTATATATATATATATTACTTATATATTAGCTGGTTAATTAATGTTATTAATATTATATATATATATATATATTACTTAATTAGTGTAATATTAAAATTAGAAAAAAAATGTAAAAAACAAAAGATAGGAAAAAAGAAAGAGAGTAAAAAAATAAAGAGTGCAAAATATTTTGATGTAAAAATTTAATATATATATGTACGATAAAAGAAAAAAAAGATTAATAATAGAGAAAAATAAAAAAATTATAAAATAATTTTTGTATTTTTTAAAATGAATTACATAGTATTTTAATATTGAAAACTCTATATTATTTTAAATTTAATCATAGTTATTTAATAATTTTGTTATATAAATGTTTTTAAATATATTTAAATATAGTTTTTGTAAATTAACTTATAGTCACGATTATTGATAAAACCGAGACTATATGTATACACTATAGCTTTAGTTTTTACCAAACCGTGGTCAAAACCCTATGACTTCGGTTTTTAAAATAACCGAGACTAAAATTCCGAGACCAAAAACATACATTATAGTAGTGGAGTGATGTATATGTATAAATTGAATTCAACTTAGACAGAACATAATTAAAATGCATTGATATATTGATCCATTTACAATGTAATTATTGTAAAATGAGCTTAATTTTAGTTTTATTTGAGACTTAATTATATCGAATAGCATATCTACTTTTGGTTGATAGATTGATAAGCGTAGAGTTATATTTAAGAGAGTAAAATACAGACTTTTAAAAGGCTATCCAATGAGATAAAAAAAACAAGATAAACAAATGAATATGGACCCGTTTCTTATTTATTAATTTTGTTTTATTTGAAGGAAAAAATCAGCATATGGATTTGATTTAAGTTTTTTATTTATCAAATAAATCTCAAAAGAATTCGTATTCTAATTAAAACCGATTTTTAAAAAATAAATAAATTAAATTAATTAAAATTTAACTCTCAAATTGAGTGTTTATAAATTGACTTATCCCACCCACGTATTCTAATTTTGTACTCATAAATCAAATTTATAAAAATAATAAAATATAATCCATATAAATTTTGCATTCAACAACCATCTCCAACAAACTTTGTCTTTATTTTTTTAATTTTTTGTAGAACAATAGGCTTTAATATGGTAGAGGATTGAGCAATCTTAATTCATCAGAATCAGCTTCATGTGTAAGATAACTATTAGTTTCAATTATTTTATTTTGAAAGATAGATGTTCTTAAACCTCAATCACTTGTGTAATAAGACAAATATGTTTTAAGGATACTTGTGAAACATGTGCCTCACCTATCTGGACTTTTTAATTTTAAAAATTTTCAGTTTGTATTTAATTTTGTCTTTGATCTTGAGTTATTTGGATTTGCTTTACAACTTTTATTTTTTAATTATCTGTTCCTTTTATCTCAACCTACTAACAACAAAAATATGTAAAAATCTTGTCTTTATATAAGTGTATTGGTAAATGTTGGCTCAAATGAAAAGTATCCAAAGTGAAAAACAAAAACAAAAATAAACAAACAAGCTAGCTAAAGATGAGGATACAATACAAAATAAAAAGTATTATTGGTAAAGGAATTAATTTATAAATGAAACAATCTTACAATAAATTATCATTTTAAGATCTCATTTCATATAATGAAAAATTAATAAGAATAATAATTGTAATACAATTAAACGTAAAAGAAATAATATTATTATTGTAATGTTTGGTTTGACAATTGAAATAAAAAAATAAATTAATATTATAATGTTTAGTTTATAACTGAAATTTAATAAAAAAATATTGTATATTATCTTAATACTCTTATGTTTAGTAAAATTTAAATAATATCATTTAATTTTTATCTTTTACATCAAATAAAATATATTATTAATTTTTTTTAAAATAATTACTACTTAAAAATATTGTTTAGTTTTTAAAAATATTTAAAAAAAGAAAAAATATTTTTGATAATTTTTTTTCTTTTATATTATTTGAAAAATAATATTCAAATATTAATATATATTAGTGAAGTTTTATGTTTGATTTATCAAATTAACACCACCGAATATCACATAATTAAATTAAAAAAAATAGTTTAGAGTTTATGATTTTAAAGCTTTAAAATTTTGGATTTTGAATTTTAGAATTCATGGATTTAGAATTTATAGTTTAGAATTTTAGTACAAAATGCTTTCCGTATTAAAGTTTAGAATTTAAGATTTAAAGATTTCAAAGATTAGATTTTAATATTTAATAACAAAATGGGAATAAAAAAATTTCTACCGTGAATATGAGAATGTAATAACAATTTAATCGGAGATTGTAGAATAATAATTCCATTTCTTTTAAAAATTGTATACATTATGCTCTTAATCTATATAACACAATAAAATATAAAAATATGTTAATATCATTTTATTTTTAATTTAATTTATATTAACCGAATATCACATAATAATATATTTCTAAAAATAAACAGATAATACAATTCTTTCCAAGAAAATTCCAATTAATAATGAGGTTAGGAGTACAAGAAAACAAATTAAGGGAAGCCCTAATTAATTAGCCGGCCGGGCCAGGTTGATCCAGAATACATAAGCTGATCTATTGACAACTACGAACCATACCCTCATGTTTTGAATCCATCCAAAAGCTCAAGACATGCAGGTCTATATGTCCAAACTAAAAAACATTGGGCATTTCCCTAACTAACGAACATCATTTAAGATACTGTTATATATTGCTCCTTAGTGAGAAAATTAAAAAAATCCTACATTAGTTAGGAATGAAGATGAGTGTTGGATTTGGGGCCATAAATAAAGCCCTCATTCACCGTTTGTAAACATCCCAAAATTTGTAAATCTTCCTCTCTTTTGTAAGGGTAATTGATTAGCTCAATTTTGCCAAATTAGTTGTAATTTTGAAGTTCATTCATTTGAAGATAGTGGAAGTGGTCAACGACGCCCGAGAACGTAGGTAACATTTATATCGAACCTCGTTAAATTTCTGGTGTTATTATTTTTCTGCTTTAATATTTCTGTTTCAATATCTGTTTTAGTTTATTTTAGCATTATATTTCCAATAGCATTACTTTGTCGGGTTAGTTTGAGTTCTATTTATTTAAATCATAAGTGAATAAGTAACTACTTAGAATATGGAAAATATACCCGATTTTCCCAACAATTGTTATCAGAGCCGAAGGTTTTCTACCTATGCATTTGTTTGTATTCCGTTTGTTTGCTATTGGAATATAGTTGCTAGTTGTTGTAATTTGAAGAAATGGCGGAAGAAAAATTTCTTTCAAACAAAGGCGATCCACGTCAAGCAGAACTATGGTGATGAACGCAAGGTTCGAGGTGGAGAAGTTTGATGGAACCAGTCATTTCGGAATGTGGAAAGGCAAAGTTCTATATGCTCTATTTCAACAAGGTCTAAACATTGCCATTGAAGAAGAGAAACCAGATGGAGCAGATGAAGTAGAGTGGAAAAATATCAACCGATTGGCATGTGGTACAATCTGTTCGTGTCTCTCAAGAGAACAAAAGTACACGTTCATGAAGGAGACATCCGCAAGTAAGTTATGGAAGGCGTTGGAGAACAAGTTCATGAAGAAGAGTGGACAAAATCAGCTCTATTTGAAGAAGAAGTTGTTCCGGTTTGAATACATTCCAGGTACTACAATAAACGACCATATTACTGCTTTTAATCAATTAGTAGCAGATTTGTTAAATATGGATGAAACTTTTAAAGATGAAGATTTAGCCTTGATGTTGTTAGCCTCCCTTCCTGATGAGTTTGATCATCTTATTACGAGCTTACTCATTGGGAAGGATAAAGTGTCTTTTGAGGAAGTTTGTACTGCTTTGTCTGTAAGAGGACGTCCACAAACACAACATAAAGGAAAGAGAGGTAGATCTCTATCAAAAGGAAGACTTGGTAAATATGAATGTGCATTTTGTCATGAGAAAGGCCATTGGAAGAAAAATTGTCCGAAGCTGCAAAAGAAAGGAAAAGCTGTGCAATCTGATGCATGTGTAGCTGAAAGCAATTCAGATTCAGATTTTGCATTGGTTGGTTCGTCAACATCATCTCATCCTGGTGATTGGATTTTTGATTCAGCATGTACTTTCCATATGTCTCCTAACAAGGAGTGGTTCTTTAACTTTGAAGAACTAAACGGTGGAGTTGTTTTCATGGGTAATGATTATCCATGCAAAGTTTTGGGAATCGGTACAATTCGTTTGAAGAATCAAGATGGTTCAACCAGGGTCTTGACAGATGTTCATTATGTTCCAGATATGAAGAAGAATCTCATTGCTGTGGGAGTCTTAGAATCAAAAGGCTTCACTGTGACCATACAAAATGGGGCATTGAAGGTTACTTCTGGAGCACTTGTGGCGATGAAAGGTGTTCGGAAGAATAACCTGTACTACTACCTTGGTAGTACAGTTATTGGGACAGCATCAACAGCAGTTTCAGATGAAGAAAAAGATTTAGAAACTACCAACTTGTGGCATATGCATTTGGGACATGCTGGTGAAAAAGCTTTACAGATTCTAGTAAAGCAAGGCCTGTTAAAAGGTGCGAGAACCGGCAAGTTGGAATTCTGTGAGCATTGTGTATTGGGGAAGCAAAAAAGAGTAAACTTTGGTACTGCTCTTCATAATACAAAGGGCATTTTGGATTACATCCATACTGATGTATGGGGGCCAACAAGAACTCCATCCATGAGTGGCAAACATTATTATGTCACTTTCGTTGATGACTTCTCCAGAAGAGTTTGGGTGTATCTCATGAAGAAAAAGGATGAAGTGTTAGGTATTTTTCTCAAGTGGAAGAAGATGATCGAGACTCAGACTGGTAAAAAGATCAAGCGTCTGAGGTCTGATAATGGCACTGAGTACACAAATGATCCATTTATGAAAGTTTGTGAAGAAGAAGGGATAGTGCGACACTTCACTATTCGAAAAACACCACAACAAAACGGAGTTGCAGAACGTATGAACCGGACTTTGCTGGAAAAGGTTCGGTGTATGTTGTCAAATGCTGGTTTAGGCAAGCAGTATTGGGCTGAGGCTGTGACATATGCATGTCATCTCGTCAACCGTCTACCATCGTCTGCTCTTGAAGGCAAAACGCCTATGGAGGTATGGTCTGGAAAACCTGCTAGAGATTACGATTTCTTACATGTGTTTGGTTCAATTGCATACTACCATGTAACAGAATCAAAGTTGGACCCAAGAGCCAAGAAAGCCATTTTTTTTTGGATCCCTTCTGGTTCTAAGGGATATCGACTATGGTGCCTTGAAACGAAAAAGATAATCTTTAGCAGAGATGTTACCTTTTATGAACCTACATTGTTGAGAAAGGTAACTAAGAAGATTGATGGCACTTTAGAGCAGGTGGAGAAAACTCCGAAACAAGTGGAGTTTGAAAGCAAAATTGTTAATCCAGTTAGTGAAGATAAAATAGAAGCTGATCCTCCATTGACAAAAGATGAATCAGATGAAGAGGTTTTAACCCAAGAACCTCCACAGCAATAAGAAGAAACTGCAGTTGATAGGCCACGACAACAAAATGTCAAGGTACCTGCTCGATACAAGGATTTTGAAGACCTACCTGCTCAATTTAAGAATACGATAGCCTGTGCACTTTCAGTTGTGCATGATGATGTTCCTTCCATATATAAAGATGCAATCAGAAGCCCTGAAGTTGAAAGATGGAAGGATGCCATGGATGAAGAAATTCGTCCCAGGAAGAATAAAACATGTAAGTTGACACAACTACCTAATGGCAAGAAGGCAATTGGATGCAAATGGGTGTATGCAAAGAAAGATGGATTTCCTAACAAAGATGGTATTCGCTACAAGGCAAGGTTGGTGGCTAAGGGCTACGCTCAGAAGGAGGGAATCGATTATAATGAGTTATTTTCTCCAGTTGTAAAACATTCTTCCATTAGAATTTTGTTGGCCTTGGTAGCACAATTTGATTTGGAACTAGTTCAACTTGATGTGAAAACTATGTTTCTACACGGTGACTTAGAAGAAGATATCTATATGTCTCAGCCAGAAGGGTTTATTGTTACTGGTAAAGAGAATTGGGTTTGTAAGCTGAACAAATCATTGTATAGATTGAAGCAATCTCCAAGGCAGTGGTACAAATGATTTGATCAGTTTATGTTGCAACAAAAGTATACCAGAAGCACACACGATCATTGTGTATATTTTCACAAGCTACAAAATGAGTCTTTCGTCTATCTCCTATAGTACGTTGATGATATGTTGATTGCATCGAAGAGTCAAATAGAAATTGAAAAGTTGAAGGCTCAACTAAGTCAGGAGTTCGAGATGAAATATTTGGGAGAAGCCAAAAAGATTCTCGGTATGGAGATAAGTAGAGACAGGAAGAAGGGGAAGCTTAGTTTGACCCAGAGTCAATATTTGAAGTGGATACTACAACGTTTTGGTATGAATGAACAGATAAAACCTGTAAGTACTCTGCTAGTTCCTCAATTCAAGCTTAGTGCTCAATTATCTCCTCAGAATGATGCAGAACGAGAATATATGGCAAAAGTACCATATGCAAATGCAGTTGGTAGCTTGATGTATGCAATGGTGTGTACAAGACCTGACATTTCACATGCGGTTGGCGCTGTAAGCAGGTACATGCATGATCCTAGTAAAGGACATTGGAGATAAGTAGAGACAGGAAGAAGGGGAAGCTTAGTTTGACCCAGAGTCAATATTTGAAGCGGATACTACAACGTTTTGGTATGAATGAACAGACAAAACCTGTAAGTACTCCGCTAGTTCCTCAAGTCAAGCTTAGTGCTCAATTATCTCCTCAGAATGATGCAGAACGAGAATATATGGCAAAAGTACCATATGCAAAAGCAGTTGGTAGCTTGATGTATGCAATGGTGTGTACAAGACCTGACATTTCACATGCGGTTGGCGCTGTAAGCAGGTACATGCATGATCCTAGTAAAGGACATTGGTTGGCTGTGAAATGGATTCTATGGTATATTTTAAATACTGTAAATGTTGGTTTAGTATTTCAGCAGGATAATACCATTGGTCAATGTGCAGTCGGATATTGTAATTCTGACTATGCAGGAGATTTAGATAAGCGTCGGTCAACTACCGGTTATGTGTTTACTCTTGTTAGAGCACCAGTCAGTTGGAAGTCTACCTTGCAGTCCACAGTTGCTTTGTCTACTACAGAGGAAGAGTATATGGCAGTTACAGAGGCTGTGAAGGAAGCTATTTGGTTACGAGGATTACTTGAAGACTTGGGAGTTGGTCAAAAACATATTAAGGTGTTTTGTGATAGTCAGAGTGCTATTCATTTAGCAAAGAACCAAGTCTACCATGCACGTACAAAGCACATTGACGTTCGTTATCATTTCGTGTGAGAGATTATTGAAGAAGGTGGAGTACTAGTTCAGAAGATTAGTACGACAGAGAATCCCGCAGATATGATGACCAAGGTGGTAACAGCAATCAAGTTCAAACATTGTCTGGACTTGATTAACATCCTACAAATCTGAATTGGCGCTGGCGTCGTTGATCTAACAATTAAAGAAATCATTTAAAACCACTAAGTCGCTAACGTGGAGATTTGTTATATATTGCTCCTTAGTGAGAAAATTAGAAAAGTCCCACATTGGTTAGGAACGAAGATGGGTGTTGGATTTGAGACTATAAATAAAGCCCTCCTTCACCATTTGTAAACATCCCAAAAATTGTAAATCTTCCTCTCTTTTGTAAGGTTAATTGATTAGCTCAATTTTTCACAATTAGTTGTAATTTTGAAGTTCATTCATTTGAAGATAGTGGAAGTGGTCAACGACGCCCGAGGGCCTAGGTAATATTTATACTGAACCTCGTTAAATTTCTGGTGTTATTATTTTTCTGCTTTAATATTTCTGTTTCAATATCTATTTTAGTTTATTTTAGCATTATATTTTCAATAGCATTACTTTGTCGGGTTAGTTTGAGTTATATTCATTTAAATCATAAGTGAATAGTAACTACTTAGAATAGGAAAAATATACCCAATTTTTCAAACAGATACATTAGTTTTTTTTTAAATAATTTTTTTGAAAGATAAATGATATTCATGCAATTATTATTATTATTATTATTATTATTATTATTATTATTATTATTATACAAATTATCGATTATATATATATATATATAAATTAACTATATATTACTATCACCATTTAGATAAAATTATCATTTAGTAAAAGATAATTGTCATAATATTTGTAAAAAATTTCAAATATCTTTAATGGTGATCATGTAACTAGCACCTGATAAATCCTTTTTTTTAATTTGTTGACACAGAAAAATTTTAGTAGTAAATCTACATTTAATAGTTTTTTAATTATAAATGAAAAGTGGGATTTTTTTGATTTTTTGATAATTATATAACATTATAACTTGTATTTTCTTCGCTTAATTTCATTCATATTGAATTATCAAAGGAAAGTAACTTTAAGAAAAGACAGAAAAATATACTTTGAAATCAACAGCAATTAAGACAAACTTGGTACGGTTGATAAGGTATTTTTCCCCATAAGAAGACTTTGACTAATTTAATATATATTTAATTAATTTGGAACTGTTGATTTGATTAAAGCAATCATCTTGAATACTATTCAGCGCATTTGCTAAGACAGAGTTCCGTTCCACGTGCCTAAAATCGTGCAGGCTTGATTTTATGCATCATCGATGTAACTATATTATGAGATAATAAGATATACATAAATTTATATGAGGGGATTATAAAAAGAAGAAAGAAAATGTTTATATTAGGTGTAAAAATAACTGATAAAGTTATCAACTTTTGTAAACAATAAAAAAAATACAATTAATATTTATAATCATAAAATAGTAATTTTTATTGATATGTTTTAACTAATAAAAAATATTTTATATTTTATTTTATTTTAAATTTCATTTAAATTAATTTATGATCATTAAATATATTTAATATTAAATTTTATTTGATTGTAATCCATTCAATAATATTATAATGTTATTTTTATTGTTATAAATTTTATACATATTATTTTTTTTATAATTTTTCTTAATTTTTTTAAAAATTTCTATCAAATATAAATATGCAATTAATATTTATATTTATCATATAAAAAATAACTAGAGATGTAAATTTGAAAATTTTAATAACTCATTTCGTACTAGTGAACTTTCTATCTTCAGATATTGTAATAAAAGTATACCAGTTAAAAAAATTTATTTGTTTAAATAAATTTAAACTGTAAGTAAAAATAAAAATTATGATATATAATTATTTATAATATATAAGTTAAATAAAAATGATAATACGTTATATTTATAATTAAATAAAATGATAAGTTATTTAAAACAAAAACAAAAATAGCTAACTTTAGCATATTCTTATTTGTTCGTGTAACCAAGAATCATATTCATGGGTACAAAAACATATTTTTAATTACCACTTTTTATTAAAAAAAAAATACCTCTCTATTAGCAATTAATATGGTTTAAAATCAAAGCTGAATCATGTAGTTAACATAATATACATGGTAAAATCATTAAAACCCCTTTAGAATTTTAATACATTATTTAATATCATTTACGAATTATACATTTAATGATTCTTTAAATTTTAATTAAATATAAATAATGATTACAAATTTATAACTTAAATAATTTTAATAACTTTACTAATATCATATAAAATTACTCTAAAATCAGTTTTCTTTTCCTTTATATTAACAAGAAAACATGTTCACTGTAACTTAGAAAGGAGGTAAAGTATATCCTTTTATTTAATGTTATTGATATTTTACAAAAAAAATTAGATTTCACTTTACTAAACCTTATATTAGTTTAATATTTAATAATAGTTAAAAAAATATAAAAGCCATAAAAAGTTATACTTGTTATAATATTTTTTTAGAACTCACTAGTAAACAATTAACACGTGACAAAAAATATTAAATAATAAGAAAATCATCATTAATAGAAAATAATTATTAAATAATTAATTTTATTATCTCATTATCATATATATTTATCTATGTATCATTTTTCATTTTGAATATTTTTATTTGAGATAACTTCGTCAAATTGTCCGATAATAAATCCATTACTATCCAATGTTATCAATTTGTGTGAATTGTCGGGCTTTACAAACTTATTATTATTAATTTAATATTTAATAATAATAAATAATGATGTAAAAATCATAAAATTAATTCATTATAACATTTTATTTATTTTACAATACTTACTTACAAAAATTATATTTTAACAAAAGCAATTATTATATAATTAAAAGTTATCATTATCCAAAATTATTAAATAATTAATCTTATTATATTATTATTATATATAGTTGTATATATATCATTTTTTACTTTTGATAAATATTTGATCATTCTTAATTTTATTTGAGACAATTTTCTCCCATTTTCAAATAATAAACAAATTATTATCAATGTTATTGATACTCTATAAATTTTGTTGGAGTTAACCATAGGAAATCACTATTATTAGTATAGCATTTAATAATAATAATAACGATTAATGATCTAAAATTCTTAAAAGTTACTATAATTGTAACAAATTTTTTTCTTTTTGTAAGATATACTCATAAATAATTATCATGTGAAAAAAATAACTACTAAATAAATAGAAAGTTATTATTAGTTGAAAAATTCACTAAATAATTAAAAGTTTTAAATACTAAAGAGTTTAGTTATCCAATGCAACACAATTTTAAGCAAGTGCATATATTTTTTCATCGATCTCAAAACAATTTGCCTAGGGTTTTTCAATACTTTGAGCTATATTCATACTCCCAGTTTTTTATATGATTACATTTCACAAATCTGAACACATATTCTCATTATCTTTAGTATCGTAAAATTCAAGTTATTGTCTATATTTGTGAAATTAACATTTCATGAAATTATACAAGTTTAAAAATCGTGTCTTTATGAAATATTATATTTTTTTAAGAATTAATGCAAATTTGTTTTTTTTTTGAGAAAATAATTAATGTAATTTTATTTTTAATTTTAATTGTATAATAACATTAATATACATTGCATTATACGATACAATGTTTTTTTTAATAAATATTACTGAGTTTATATTTATAACTAAAAAATTTAAATCATATATAAATTATTTGCATTTCAATATATATATATAGGGTTGGACTTGCAATTTTTTTTTAGTAAGGTTAAGCTAATTATATCGTAGTTATTATATTTTATTAAAAAAAATATTAGACACTTTAGCTTTTAATTTTGAATTTTTTTATTCTATTACTTTTTAATTTCTCAAACTTGATATAAAATTTTTTAGTTTATTTATAAATTTAATTCAAAATCACCATATTTTAAATATTTTTGACATAATTTAATAATAAATTACTTGTCATAGTCAGTTTGATTGTTAATTACCATCTTTACATAAAATTTTGTTAACTAATGTTAATTTTGTAAAAGATAAGTAACATTTTAAAAATAAAAAACTAAATTGATTATATATACTTACGTTATTTAATATATTGAATGATTAATTTATGTTAGTCTTCAAAAAAAAAAATTTAATGTAACTAATTTAATAATTAGTATTTAATTTTTTTAATTTAATAAAAAAAATTATACTTTGATTAATTAGAAGTTGTATATTTTTAATTTAAAAAAATTAATTAATGAAATATATTAAGTTATTAAATTAAAATGATAAATATCTCAATCTAATTAAATTATAAAAGTTAAATAGTAAATAGATAAAATTAACACTTAAAATACTAATTAATTGAGTCACAAAATATATTATACTATTTATTTTAATTAATAAATATTATTTAACAGATAATATAAATTAATATTACCCATTTGCTTTTAATTTTTTGACTGGATTCTGGCCCCTTGTAACCCGCCACCGCATAAATTAGACTTTTGTTGGAATCGTTGGGTCAACGATTGCGGATATCATCAATAATTGATACATTAAATAGTAATTATAAGAGTGGCTTAATAGGCGAACAAAGTGGGCACAAAAAATTGGGTAACTGTTCAAACATATAATAATACACAAAATTAAAATAAATTAGATCCAACAGATCCCAAGCCATGCATATATTATTTGCATTTCAATATATATATATATGTTAGCAGCCACTTTTATTATTTTTTAGTGAACTTACCAGCCATTGTTATCGTTTTAATGTTTGCTCAGCTTGCACGTTAAGATTTAATTAAAATTTATAGGAAAAATAACAACCTTATAATTAAAAATTAATTAATATTATTTTATATTTATATTTAATTTATTAAAAAAATATTACATATTATTTCACTTTGAATACCTTTAAATTAAATATAATTAAAATTATAAACTATAATTATTTAAATCTATTTAATATAAAATATTATCTAATTATATCATTTTTTATTGCGTTATTTTTATTATCATGAATTTTAATGACATTAATTTTTATAATTTTTTAAGTTTGTATACTTTTTCTTTGCTGAGAATTAAAGTAATATGGTGGCTTCCCATTTCAATTTGTCATGGACTTCTTCAATCACATCGTTCATATGTATACTAAGTTTTATAAACAACTAAATTTATTATACCAAAGTGTTTATTAAAAATATATATTATAATATCAATAATTAATTGAATACGCGAGCATGATAACATCCACATTCCGGTTGAGATCTAGACCCTACAGTCAAACTCAATCCACAAGCCAGCGGATACTAGTCTATTCATTAGCTCTCCTTTTAATTGAATTATAACAAGAGACAAATAAAGTAGTTTAATTTTTCCTTATTTTTATTAATAATTTAATTATTTTTTTACGAAGAATTATAATATAAAAATAAATATTTAAAATTTTAATTTTTTATTATAGATAATCAATAAAAATAAAAAAATTATTTATTATTGTGTCATCATTTTTTAAAATATTTAAGTTTTTAATATTTTTAATTATTTATGATATACATCAGTTAAAAATAAGTAATATGATGCCTAAAGATTTTTATTGTTGTTACTTTAAAAATCAGTATATAATTAAAAATATTATTAATTATTTTTAAATTATTTGATAACGTAATATTTTAAGTGTTTAATTTAATTTTATAAGAAGATAAATAATGTATATTTTCACAGAGAAAACTATATTATTTGGTAAATAATATATTTTAAAATTTTTTAAAAACACTATATAATTTCTCATACTTTATATTCAAAAAGATGATGTAGACGAAAAGGACATTTATGGAATTGTTCGGATAGTGATAGCCAGAGTCAACTCCCAAGTAAGACCTTTGTTTAAAAAACACAAAAAAAATTATATTTAAATAACAAACTTTTAAAAATAATTATTTCTTAAAATATAAAATTTGATTTAATAATAATATTCTGAAAATAAAATTAGTTAATTTTTTTTATAATAAAATTGATATTTTTAAACAATAAACATTATTATTAAAATAAATTATCTATTTTTAAAAATATTTATAAGATTCAATATTTTCATAATAATAAATATTTTTTAAAAAATTATTTTTCAAAAATAAAATTATAATATCACAATCATATAAATAGGAAATTTTAAAATAAATTAGTGTTAATTAATCAACTATCAATAATCTTAAATCTTTAGATAACATATGATCATATTTATTTGTAAACATTTAATATAAATTTAGTAAATAATTTAATCAATTTATTTAAATTAAAAAATTAATTTTATCCGTAATATTTAAATTAGATTAGATTGATAAATTTTATACTCACATTATATTCGAATTATAAAATATATAATATATTTGGATTCAAATTGATTAATTTTATAATTAGATTAATTCGATTCGAATTAAATTATTATTAAATTATAAATAAATGTATATTTTAAATATTATATGTAACATAATATTACAAGAAATTATTATTTTAACTTATAAATATAGATAAATGTTAAATATGTATAATAACTTAATAATTATTTACTTATTTTTGATTTTATTAATTATGATTATAAATAGTAAATTTTAATAAAAATATATCAATTTAAAAGTTAAATATTGTATCTATCATGTTTTATATATAATGATAATTCGTAAATATTTTTTAACATGAATTTGACTTTATTATATTAAAAAATATCCAATATATTAGATTTAAGTTAGATTAGATTAATTACATCATCATATTAAATTTAAATTAAAAATCTTTCATTCTAATTCAAATAAAATAAAATTTAAATTAATTAAAAATAAATAACTTCAAATTCAAATTAAAAATCTTCCATTTTAATTCAAATAAAATAAAATTTAAATTAATTAAAAATAAACAACTTCTATAAGATATTAATATATCATTCAAATTAATTAAATTCTTCAATATTTTATTAATATATACAAATGACTTTAATCTTTTCTTTTTATGAAAACCAATTTACTTTAATCAATAACTTACATATCTTCCATATTGTCATGATATCATGCTTATACCGTGTAAAGTTAACCACTAGCTAGCACTGCTTAGTGAAAATTAAAAAGAAATTAGCAGCAGCAGATGAGAATCTCAATTATCTCCAGCTCCCATGCACTAATAATTTTACGTTTAAGTCTTATCGGGTATTTTTTTTTGTGTTTTTAAGAGCATTAAATTATTTTGTTAATAAATAAATTTTTATAGGTATGAAATTCGTATATATATATATTAACAAAAAATATTTTACCTCAGCAAAACCAAAATTTCATATAAATCATTATAAAATAAAAAAAAACAGAAAGAAAAGAATGCTTGAATCTCACAACGATAAAATAATTAAAAAGCACAAAGTCTGAAAATTTAGTTGCCAAATCAAAAGCAGGAATGCGTGAATAATGACCATACGAGACTTTAAAAACTGGAGGGCTTAGGTCAAAAGATGGGGGATTTGGAAGTTTCAAAATGTTAACAAGAAAGTGACGAAATAGTTGAATTAATTTCTAAAAAGTCATGAGCATCCAAACAAGGTATTCTCAGTATATTGGTTGCATGTACACAGTAGCCTTAATCTAATCCGGTCAGAATAATATATATATATATATACACACACACGTTTAAAACTCGTCACTCATCATCAGCATTAATGTTTGGGTTTACTCTGAATTTAATTTTCAGGTCTATTCAGAGTTCAAAAAATATACAAATTGTGTCTATTACCCTACAAAATTAGGTTAATTAAAGACACTTCTGATCCATAATAGATCCAAAGTATGTACGTAGGTCAATTATCATCGGAAGGAAGTTTAATTGATTATGCTACCTATTAAATATTGGGGATTGGAGGACTTCGTGTCCTGATTTTTGGACCTTGCAATTGATGATAAACTCAGTATTTCATATCTTCCAAAAATATTATATTTAATTTTTCATTTAGTGTTGCAATAATGAAGTATATCAAAAGGTAGTTGATGTTTATTACTTAATATTATAATTAAAAGATATTATTTTTTATATTTTTATAGATATTTTTATTTATAAATAAAATTATATATATATTTTTAATTTTAAGTTATCCATTTTATTTTATTTTAAATACATGAGCCATGTAGGAAATTACTTAACTCATTTAAAAATATGTTGTGTTCAACTTATTAACTTACTTAAATTTTAAAAAAATCTAGTTGAATTATAATTTAGGTGTGAGCTCATTAAAGGTAAGTGAACTATACAAACTCAATTCATTTATTATATCTAATAAGACTCATTTCTATTATATTTCAAATCACATATTTATAAATATCAGTTAATTTTATTATTTCATCTAAAAGCAAACATATATATAAAAAGGAAATACCACCGTTCAGAAATGCAATGTTTATTTTACTGTTTATTTTTTAAAATAAAATTACATTTCTTCGTTATTTTTTCAAAAAAAAAAATACATTGTTAGACATTTTATATATAATAGTTATTCTATGATACATAATCTCGTACATACATATAACACTATGGTATATTGATATATTTTGAAAGTAATTTCATCTAAAATCTTTATTTTTAAAATATAAAATATATATTTATTAACCACCTAATAATTCATAAAATGTGGACATATTTCACCAAATATTTAAAATTCTAAGATAGAATTTTCTTACATATAATTAATGTATAATTTGGGTTATATTAATCATTATATATAATAATTAAGTGTAATTAAACTAGTTAGTAATTTGGCAGAATATTTCAAGAAATAATTTATTATTTTATCGCTTAATCAAATTACATCATAAAAACTGGCTGAAAAATATAAATATACGTGTAATGCAACCATCTAGCTTCTAGCTTGAGATTTTTAAAATAGTACTTAAATAACAGATTACTTCATTCGAATCCCTAGTTTGCGATCTGTTTAAAAAGAATTACTTTTTAAATAAGTAAAATTGTAGAGTGAGTTGAGATCAGTTATAGTTGTTTACAAATATCATTAAATTGGGCATATAAAGCAGAACTCATTCTTCAAAGAAATTAAAAACAAATTTTTTTACTCCATTTCCTTATATCCAATGGAGAATTAAATGTCAAGAAATTAAAACACCATTGTTACGAATAATTATCTCTCATCCCGTTCAAAACTATGTAAATACAAATTTCTATTTGATCTAAAGAAAACACCTTTTGTAAGATTGAAAAAAAAAATAATAATAAATCAAAATATTATCTCATACAACCATAAGCTGTGGATAACCTAAAGATGGCTGAGGAGATAACGGAGACAACGGGGGAACGGTAAACACTCCCTTAACTTCAGACTCCCAAATGGACATCCAATTTGATGGGGTTAAAGGAATATCTTTCAAATAGCTGCAAGTATCCTTAGTTTCTTGTAACTTCTGCTTTTTCACAGCAACTTCCTTCGATTTAACCTCATCTTCATCACAACGGTGTCGTTTTCTGTCAATAATCGAGGTAGACTCGAGCTCTGACTTCCCGGCTTCTAGCGGAAAGTTAAGGATGGCTTTTGAACCTCTAAGCTTGAAAGCGGCTCGATCGTAAGCTTTGGCGGCTTCAATGGCTGTGTTGTATGTTCCAAGCCAGACACGAGATCCTCTTCGGTTAGGGTCTCGAATCTCTGACGCATATTTTCCCCACGGTCTCCGTCGAACACCTCGATAATGTTTTTTCTCTTGGACAGGAGATCTATGTTGTGTAAATTGTGGGATCGGTGCAGCGAACTGAATCCATTCAGTTTTTGAAGGGAGCGAGATAGTCAAGGTCGGTTTACGGTTCGATTGAGAGATCGGTTTGGAAGAAATTTTATCGATGATTTGGGGTTTGGATTCGAATTCGAAAGTGTTGCATCTCGATTGGGAGTTAAGAGTTCTAACATCCACTAGTCGAGGTTTCGTTTCGAATTCAAACGAGGAATTGTCCCTTAATGAATTGGAATCAATGTATTTAGGAGTTGAGAGATCAATTAATTTAGGTATCAACTCGACTCTCATGAAGTCGTTCTGGTTTTGGTCAAAAGGAATTTGATTTGAGCTGAATTCGAAGATTCCTGTGGAATCCAAGTAGTCAGAGATTTCAGTGGATGATTGAGAAGTTGAAGAGTTGGAACAGAGAGAATTTGATTGAGAGCTTGAGAAGCCTGCATTGAAATCAGTTTGCCATTCGTTTTGAGTGAAATCCGAGGCTAAGGTAGTAAAATCACTGGGTAAGCACTTCATAGGAGAGAATTCACCTAGCAAGTGCTGCTTAATGAGTTGGAGAGTTGACATTTCATCCTGGTTTGCCATCTTTGAGATCAAGAAGTAAACTAAGTTTTGAGAGTTTACAAACAAAATTCTTTTCACGAAGACAAAGAAAGAGTCTTTTAGAGAGAGAGAGAGAGAGAGAGAGAGAGAGAGAGAGGGAAATGGGTTTGGATTGTTTGGCCAATTCATTGTAAGTATCAGCTGAGAGTGGAGAGCTATTTATTGAGGGAGAACAATAATAGCAGCGAAGACTTTCAACCCTGATGTTCAACGAGGCTCGGTGGAAGCATCGTATTGTTTTATCCATTTATATTTCACGCTTTACGAGCTTCTATGTGTATGTAAGAGTAAGTCTTCATCTTTTTTCTCCACCATCGGATGATTCAAGGTATGTACTTTTCATTCTTCATGTCCTTTTCTGTTCTGTATTAATTATTAATTATTAATTATTATTATTAATAATTTATTATTATTATATTGAATAAGAAAAACGTATATATTTGATTATATCCATTGACGGACTTTAATGGGGCTGAAAGAGTCTATAATATCGGTGATTTTTTTAATAAAAAAATCGATTATATATATTTAATATTAAATAAATATTTTATTTTTAATTTTTTGTGCTATATTTTGATATATCATTATTTTTTAACAATATATATTTTTAAATATACTATCAAAATTAAAATCTTAAATCAAATCTTATTTTTTATATTTTAATACATTTATTTTAATTTTAGTTTTTAACACTTATAAGTTTATGATATTAATACTTATTAAATTATTATATTTTTATTTATATTAGATAATTTTTATTATGAATTATAATGTGATAATTTTATGTCTCATGTATAATAAGGTGAAAGTTTTATCTTTAATTGACAAGAGCTTATCATATGGTTTTTAACTTTTTATTAGATTTATGTCATGATATATTTTTTATTCTTAAATATTTAAATATTTTTTTATTATATTAAAAAAAATTACACTCCATCCCATCCGTCCTTGTTTGTGTATAGATATTAAATAAAATGAAAACAATTCGTAATTATTATTCCATCGTCTCTTTACTAATTGCTAATCTTTTATAGATATTAATTAAAATAAAAGAAGTAAAATAAAATAAAGATAATACGTAAACATACTAAATTAATTAATTAATACATTTTAAAGACTAAAAAAATAAACATATTGAATTATAAATTATTATATAATTTATTCATTAAAATTTTAAAAAAAATATTATCAAAAGAATTCAAATAAATAAAAAGACTATTAAAATAAGATTATAACATGATATATATTTATGAATAAAATATATGTATTTAAAATTAAAATTAAAAAAAATAAAATATTATCTCATGGTAAGTATGTTAATTTAGTATCATTCAATACACTTTTTTTCATATTATAAACATGAACTGTTAGTATAAGTGATTCTATTATTTGATAATATATATATTAAGTTTCATATAATATTATTTTTTAATATATATACACACACATGAACCTGAATACTTGAAAAAATACATAAAATAATAAAAAAGTATTTAAATTATAAATATATTAAAAAATTTATTGTTAAAATATATAATAATATACATATAATAAAAGGATGAATCCATTCAATTAATTTTTTTTAACCAGAATTACACTCCCACGTAACCCCCCCTGGTAGGCTCCGCCCCTGAACTTGGTGCCTCTACTATACCGAACCGGCCAATTGGGGTAGGAAATAGGAATGTAGGATTTGCCATTCAGGTTCATTAGAAAGAGTTTACTAGCTACTTAGATTCATTGTAGAATAATTATTCTAATTTCTAATTAAATAATTAATATTGTTATTTAATTTCTATAAAAAAAAATAATGATAACATTTAAGGATTCATGAAAAACAGAATATTACCAGACCACCCTAAATAATCATTGATTTAGATAAAGACAAACTAATGGAGTCATGGTGATCTTTCTAGGGGTATTTTACAGTAGCTGCAATGACGGCATATGTCGGCTTCTCTTCTCTTTCACGACGGCTCGCGATGGATAGTGAGGTAGTGCAGACGCTCGTGGGGTTGGGTGTTTGACCGCTCATCGGGTTGGTATCGTTGGGGTTGGGGTCATCGGTGTCTAGGTTGGGTGTGTAGAAGCTGTGTTCATGGGTTTTCTTTATCTCTAATTCAAATTTTCAAAATGTTAAAATTACTTTAAAAATATATTTGCAAGACACATGTTATTTTTTTTTATCATTTCTGATCTTTATTATATTTAGTATAATAACATTACTTAGATCTATCAATAAGTTACCAAATCACATCTTTTCAAGAATATATAACATTACCATTTTAGCTATTTTTGAATTAATTATTAAGTTTTTTTTTCTTTCATAAACTTAACTATTAAATTATAGTCGTGATTAAATGCTTCTTATTAAGGAAATTTTTACCTACAATTGGTTAATTGTAAAGAATAATAAAATATTTTTAATTAAAATTATATTCATGGACTTGTTATAATTTTTTTTTCTGCTATGATTGACTGATTGGAGCCAAGAGTGTATACACAAAATTATCATTTACGTAAAAGCAAGTTTAATTAACAAAAAAAAATATCGATTCATTCAAGTTTTATATTTCAAATTCATATAATATGGTTATGTTAGACGATAACATTTAAAACAACAACTTAAGAGATAAAATCCGAATAGATTTTTGTCGCTTTCTTTTTATTGTAATCTGTACTTAGAAGCCGATTAACATATTTTTTTTTTAAGGCTAGTGGGGGTAATGGCGATAATTTATTGTGGTCGAAGAATGAAGCTTCTTTACGTGTATTATAAATTTAGATTAATAACCGAATAAGAGACTGATTTTATTTTGTTATAAAATAAATTAAATATTACAAAAGGTTTTCTTGAAACGATCAAATAAACTCGCTTGATTATAAAAAAATACTGTAGATTTTTATATTAACTTCTTCATACATGATACAGTGAACTCATTTATTAATTAAATTTATTTATTTGCACGTATAATACCAGCGAAATATACAAGACATTTCGAGATATACATGTATAATTTAGGAATATAAAGTTAATGTTCAAACTATTTACTCATTAAATAGGATGACATATTTCTAACATGTGTTTATTTCGTTATCTACGTTTTTCAAACACAAGATATAACTTTTAAATAAATCTTTGGAAGTAAGATGATACCATTCAAATCATTCTGCAATTCGCTAATCAAGTCGCAAACAATTATTATTCTAAATTTCTCTATTTTTGTCATCGTTTGGCAAGCATCTCTTCTGATTCATCCTGATACATTTATTATGTACTGTTATTTGATTTGTTTATTTACGTGTTCTGAATTAGAAAGAAATAAAAAAAAACACTTCTTTGGGGTCAAAATGACTGAAAACTTATTATAAATAATCAAATATATATATATATATATATATAGGCTCAACCCAAAATATGAAATATAAAACGTAGAGGAATCGAAAAAGGTTAGGAAAGGTTGAAACTAGAAACCAGGAATTAATTAATATTTGATACATAGAATAATACTGTTTTCTGATTAAACGTGAAGTTTTAAAGTCAGAAGATAACGACAAAATGGCCTTACTTTCTTCCTTCTTCTGACTTGATCCAACTAGAACCATAACTTATATTTACAAGCAAGCTTTGATGATGTAGCGCCAGATTGATTAAGTATTGGAAGGAAGATAAGAAAAAGTCAATGGTTGAATTAATGACATTAAAAAAAAAAGTTTAAAAGGTCTTCTTTTTTTAAGGATGTGAGAAGTTAAAAGTTTAAGAGGTTATATGATTAATTAGCCTAAATTATCAGTCTTTTTCTGCATTAAGTTGAAGTTGAAGCCTATTATTAAGTAGGCTAATGAATTAATTAATGCCCATTTTATCGTACGTAGAGGGTGAGAAGTCAGTTAACATTGGGTTTAATAGGCTAATGAATCAATGCCCATTTTGTCGTACGTAGAGGGTGAGAAGCTAGTAAACATTGGATTATGGCAAATGCAGTTGGAAGAAGTTTTATACCATTAGTATTTTTTTTTTTTTTACTTTTGAAATACAACCACCGGAATAATTGAAATATTTATTTGATCCAAAGAGTTCATACATTAATCATAGAATACATTATTTCATTCAAATCCAATAAAATTTCAAAATGAAGATTTTTTCAATTTACGTTTTCAAATTAAAAAAATAGTGAAATTAATAAAAAAAGACTTTGCAAAATATTCTATAAAAAATTGATTAGGAGTTTGATTCTTAAATTCAATTAGTAGGAATTATAGAGCCTACTTCTTTCACATACGAAAATGAAAAGGGTAAATTTAAACCAGCTCGACGCCACATGTTTTGTTAGATAGGAAATTTTGTTCTTAATTCTTTTAAATAATGCTTACCTTTTTCTTTTTACATTTTCCTGAAAATCTTAGGAGATTTTTCTGTTGTTACAAGCTTTGCTTATATTTAAAGATTAAAAATTATTTAATTGATATATTGAATCTATTGTCTTTTAGAATATTCCGTTAATATGTTTAATTCTTTGTTTACGTCCTAAATGTTATCATGCGAAATGTATATCTATGTTATAGCAAGGTTACTTATTAGCGAAGGAGACTAAAAGCATGCATTTTTTTGTCATCTTTAGACTTAAGTTTAACTTAACCTCAAAACTTAAGTGATAAATTGAAAGATTATCTAAAGTTATATATGCATTATAAGACTAGTACTTGGTCGATGTGTAACTTAATAGCACTTCCACATCGACTCAGTGGTCTTGGTTGGTACTAGATGAGCGAAGCCCGAGATGAGCACATCGCCAGACTCTTAAGTGTTGATGGAAAGCAAAAAAATAGCTCTGATACCATGATAGAAACTCAACCTTAACTCTTAACCTAAAAGTCAACTTGTGAAATTACAGAATTGCCTAAATTTATATAAAGTACTGCTGCCGAACTCCTGGCCAATGTTGGACTTAGGTTCCTTAACACTTTCCTTTCACATAGGTAAGGATGAACGGGTGGAGTGTACCCCAAGTGTTGATGGGGGTGAGCTTTAGGGGTGCCCGAGAGTGAGCACACTACTAGGCTGTTGGATGTCGATGAAAAACCAAGAAACTAGCCTTGATACCATGTTAGACTCGAGCCTAACTCTATCTCAAAACCCAAGTGAGATGAATGATTGTCCAAGGTTATATAGACAATGAGAGATATGAATTTAATTCGTGATTCTTTGGTTATTCTATTTATCTATTTAAGATTGTTTCAGTTGTGTTATTTAGGAAGTTGTTGAAGGCTTTAAAGAACCAACACTAGTTGTGTTTAAAGAAAAGGATTTGAACTCTGCAGTTAGCTTCGGTTCTTCTAAGGAGATTCATGATTTTCATATGTTTGGAACTAATGGAAACTCGACTAGAATTTTACAAGAAAATAGAAATGGTTAGTACAGTAAGGCATGTTTCTTCTGGTTTGTGTTTACTACCACTACTACAATACATACATATAGTCTCGTACATTTAGCCTCGGTTTTTAAAAAAATCGAGACCATAGGGTTTTAGTCTCGGTTATTTAAAATTCGAGGCCATAGACATACCTTATAACCTCGGTTATTTTAAAACCGAGGCCATAGACATACCCTATGGTCTCAGTTATTTAAAAACTGAGGCCATAAACATATCTTATGGCCTCTGTTATTTTAAAACTGAGGCTATAGATATATCCTATTAATTTTTTCTTCTTTACACCAAAAAATTTTATTAATTTTTTTTTCTCTCTTTTTCTTTCTTTTTGCACCAAATTAACACAAAAAAATTTTATCATTTTTTTATGCTTTCCTTTTTTCCTTTTTCCTTTTTCTGTTTTTCTTCCTTTTTCTTCCTTTCTCGGCCCTAATATATCCTAGCTAGGGTTTTCGTACAGAGCATATGTATATTTACACTTTCTTTTTAGAGATGGTCTTCAGCTGCCGCTCTACGTCTCGTCTACCGTCCTTCCTTGTCTCGCCGTCCTCGTCTGGCCGTTCTCGTGTTGTCGTCCTCGTCTCGTTATTCTCGTTCCCTTGTTTCTTTTTCCCCCTCGCACGATGGATATGTATTTTCTCAATGTGCGATTGATCTGCTCTTCGAATTCACTCTAGGTGAGGTACATATATTCAAATTTTGTTTATTAGGTAATCATCCCATGGATGGTTTGCGTCTTGTTTTCCATCCTTATGCAACATCTGTTTTTTGTTTGCCAATATGTCATTATTCCTTGTTTGTTGTTTTGTCTCAACGATAAAGCCATTATTGAAAATTCTTGTTTATAATTTTTGGGATGACTTTGATCTGATTAATGGAACCCAGGTTTTAATTTTTGGGATATCATATCATTACTCTTTGTTTTAGTTTACATTGAAGTTGTAATCTCTAGTCATGTTGGATCTTGTTTGTCTGGTAGATTTTTCTTAGTTCTCGTTATGCTGGACAAGAGCTAGATCCAAAGTTTAGAGCTGGTGAATCTTGGAATAAGGTATTTGGTCCTATTTTTATCTATCTTAATTCTGCTCCAATGAGTGATAACTGGTCTGAATTTATGGAATCCTATAGTTTAATCCTCAATTGTTTAATCCTGAGAGAAGTAAATTCATTTTACTATTTAAGTTCTCATATAAATTCTTCTGTTATGATAAAAAAAATATAAGTTCTGTTGTTGATTATAAATTTTTTTGTTTATAATATTGCAGTGGCATTTCGCCAGCAATTGATGTATTCTCTCGCCATATATTGATAGGGGTAAGTTTATGCTCATTCTTCAATTTTATTTTATTAGCTTTTGATGCAAATGTTATAATTCTTGTACAGTTGTGTTGGTTAAACGTCTATTACTACTGGAGGTTGTTTATGATGTTCTTTGGCTTCAGTAGTAGGGTAAATACCCTTTAGCTCTCTTATTATGATAAGGTTGTTTTCGATCACAAATTTTAACTCTTATTATTGAATTTGGTTCCTATCCCAAGTATGGTATCTTATTTCATAATTTTGTTTGGTTTGTGCAGAAAATATATATGTATTTTAGGGGGTACAAATGAGATTATTTGTTGTTGTGATCTAATTACCCTTCAAATTATATTATCTTTTCGGACTGATTTTGCATATACATGCACGTCTCCTTTTACAATTGTTATCACTATGAGTATAAGTTTGATAGAATAATGAGTACGCCAAAATCCAAATACATATTAAGAAATTAATTGTAGTGTTCCATAAATAGCTGATGTTCTATTATAGCTTCACATTTTTGGTTTAACATTCAAAATGAATGCTTTGACTGATATAGATATTTTTGTAGGGATCTTCTTTATACGCATACAAGGAAGAAATGGTCATATTGTCAACTTTGCGAGGCAACCGTTTTCCTCTATTCGATCACCATACTCGCCTTTTCTTATACTCTCGTCTCCAAGGTACGTTCTTTGTGAATTTTGTGTCCAAGTTCTATCTCTTATGAACTTAGAACATTTTTTCTTTGAGTTGTAGAATTTGGGTTTTCTCTTATTGCAATTAAAGATTTATATTGTGATTTGTAAACAAGTTGTTGATCAATCATTGAAAGCCTATAAGGTAAACCAGATTCAACCTACAAGCTCCTTTTGCGCTTTATTTTTGTTACTTCTCTATCTACTTGTTCACAATATATGATACAAGTGTGTTGTCACATTTGTCCTCCTTTTATTTCTTATAAGTGTTGGGACAATCTTTCTAGCTTATATCACCATCTTTGCACTAATCTATACACGTATGGAAAGGTCATTCCTCATTCCATATTTGCTTTATCTTGGAATTTAGGTATTGAATTTACATTTTATTTATATCAGTGCTAACTAAGTTTCTGGTGATACATTGATATATCAGTCCTCTGGTGATACATTTTAGCTTGCTTGCTATGCTATACTATGTTAGACTGTGTTTTGAGCCTATTGTGAACAGTTTCTTATTTTATCTACTGTTATTTATAATGTATATTGTGTTTATGGTTCCTTCTTATTTTCTCTGTTGTTACCAGTAGTAGCACACTGTGCAATTGTAAAGTAAATACAAGTGTACACCAATGCACCAGGCAACATGCACACTATTTTGAGTCTCAAAATAGATAAAAATAAATATTATAGTTAAGTTATTTCTATTGTACACTGTGTATTAATTTTTAGTGTATAATAAACTTTATAATGTAATTATACTTTTAATTTTACTATAATATGATTTTTAATATTGTTTTTAATAAATTTATTGTAATTTACATTGATTTAGTTTTTAATATTGTAATTAATAATTGTATTTTTTTTAATTTATATATACTCTATGGTCTCGGTTATTAAAAAAACCGAGTCTATAGCATGTACCTATGGTCTCTCTCACTTAGGACTCGATTCTTATAACCGTAACTATAAATTTATGATCGCGGTTAAAACCGTGGCCATATATACTTTCTAGCTTTATTTATTCTGGTCTTCTTAATTCAACTATCAGGCGAGAAAGATAAGAGTAGAGCAGGCAACTTTCAGTTTCAGCAAAGAGAAATACCGTACACTTCTGCCAAAAAAGGTTTATAGATTGCAATACTTCATCCATAGACATTATTTTCCCTCGAAGTTGTTGCATTATGGATCTTGTCATTGGCTCTAATTAAAATGTTTGTCTGCATTCATAGATCATTTTTTTTTAAGTATTGAACAAATACAATTTTGGCTGCTCCTTTTTATTTCTTTTTACTGTATCGCATTTTTATTTTTGAGACCAAGTTCTTCTATTTTTGTTTTGAACTTGGTCGATCCCTTCTGTCATCTGGGTATAAATTTTACTATTCTTCTTTTAGTAATGAAAATGTCGAACTAATAGTGCATGCTGTCATCAATAATATTATAACCACATGGCTGATGATGAATTCCTTTGAATTGAATGGATATAGGAGATTTGATTCAATTGGATTCTCAGAAAACTCTAATGGGTTGCTTGAACTAGATGGGTGTGGTTATGAGATTGATGTAGTACATTCTAAATTACTACTCTGATTTGGTTTTCCTGAAAATTTAATGGTCAAGCTTAAGGGGAGGTGACAAATGCCATCTAATATATATGTGATATGATTGTTTCTAAACAAAACTGAGCAAGTGTCAGTTTTGTGTATAATGCACAAAACGAACTTTATTTTATAATATCGTGTTATTTAGAAAACTTGTGGGATGTTTATGAATATGATTACCATGCTATCTGTATGGGAATTGCAAGTCACGTTTTTCTAATTTTTTTTATCGTAAGTTTTCCAAAGTTAAGGACATAGTATAAGAAAAAGAGCAATAAATCTATCTAGTTTTGAGTTTCAAGTCCTCGACAATGTTGCGTTAAGCACCACTGTAACTTTGGTTGAAAACTGATATAAAAGTTTATTGCTTTGAATAATTTTGACATTTTGGTACTTTTGATTGAAATATTGTAGGGAGTTTTGGCATTTTTATACGATAGTAATGTAATTAATTGTCTACTTTATATGTAAAAACATAGCTATGTATAGTTATATTTTATATTAATAGCTTATTTTTTTATTTGATTTTCAATTAGAATAATTTTATTATATTCACTAATTAATTATTCAAGTGTATATATTAATTTTCTTCATTCTATAGCATAATAATTTAAAATTGTTTATGAATTTTAAAATGAAAAGAAATAAAAATTAATGATGTTTTTTAGTTGATATTTCACAGATAGCATAAATAATTATTTACGGCTATTGTCATAAATGATTATTTGTATCGTTTTAAAAATATTATAAATAAATAATTATAATATTTTAAAAATATTAAATATAAAGCTTATAATCTTTTTTAAGCACGGATAAAATGTCACAAATGATCTCTACTTTTTGCAACATCGCAAACAATTCGTTTTTGAAAATTCTAAAAATTAGTCATTGTGGCGTTTTATTAGCACCATAAGTGATAATATTTGTTGTAATAAAAATAAGGGAGTTTTGTGTGTATTTAATTTGTCTACACAAATTAAAATAGAGAAAATGACCTGTGTATTTGAGTTTTGCTATTTATTATATTTTGTATGTGAAAGTGATATTGTGTATACTTTTTTGCATTTGGGAGTTATTTTTAATTCTTATAATATATGATGTATTGGATTGTTAAGAAAAGAATATATATTAAAGAACTAATATTAGTAAAATATAGAAAAATATTTGTGTTGGATTAAGCAATTGATCAAACAATTTTAATTTAAATTAGGTTTTATTTATTTTTAATTTTACTTGATTTTATAATTATATAACCTTTATGTTTAAATATATAAAAATTGTCTTAAAGCCTGTTTTTAGATTAATTTTTTTACTGTTACTTAAAAGAGGGGAGAAACTAGTGGGATAGAGATTTACTAAGTCCAACAAACTCAATTTAATTGTTAGAGTGGTTGTACCCATTAGCACCTAGGTATAAAAATCTCATTACGAGATATGTAAATGTAAGATCTTGATTCAATGTGTGTAAGCTAGTATGTTGGGTAATGTTATTTAAAAAAAAAAACTAAACTCATTTTATTGATATAAGGTGAAGTCATACATTGCTGAAAAAATCCTGAAAATATTTGCATAAGAAAATATTTCCTTTTTTTTTACTATAGAACCATTAGAGAGGTCTCAGAATTCATAACATATAGTTGTAGGATTCATAGCCAAAAAAATAAAATGTGGTACGCTTAAAAAGAAGAATCCAATATGGTTAAAAGAGGCCTGAAAGGTCTAACCATATTTTGATGCATGATATATATGCGTAGATATATAATAATTATAAACGCACATTAGAACTAGTTCATATTTGAGCATTTCAACATAGCGTTGTTTATTAGTCTAGTAGAGCCCATTTTCGGATAAGCGCGTTTTGAGGAAAAGTTTTGGTTACCTAGCTTTCAACTTGTTATCAGAGCAAGTCCATGGGGTTAATTGATGAGTCCCTCTCACCCACTTGTCCCTCAGTCGGTCTTGCGGTATCCCCGTTCGATGTGAGGTGGGGTGTTAAGTCCCACATCGACCAGGGATGCCAGCGTAGTGCTGGTTATTAGTCTGGTGTAGTCCCTTTCCGGATAAGCGCGTTATGAGAGAAAGCTTTGGTTGCCCAGCTTTCAACTTGGTATCAGAGCAAGTCCTTGGGGTCAACTGATGAGTCCCCTCTCACCCACTTGTCCCTTAGTCGATCTTGCGGTGTCCTGATGAGTGCTCAAAAAACACAAAAATTAACACGATTTTATGCACATTAATTGATTAAAAATATATATATTTATATGATTTTATCATATATTTATATAAATTTGTCTTTTCGGAATCACTGATATTTTTATTGTTTTTCAGGTATTTTTGCTTAAAAATGTAACTTAAAGACTCAAAGAGGAATACTGAAGGCAATACATCACAAATATATTCAAAAATAAATGAGGAAAAATCAACAAATATGAAAAAATTGGACAAAATGGGTCAAAAAGGTCAAAAATTAGGAAATCGCGCACGTAGGCGCACCGCGCCGCTACTACCATGCTGCCTGCCCTGCACTTCTGTCGCGCTAGCCGCCATGTCATCTTGGCGTCATCAAATGACATCATTATTCACTACTCTGTGTTTCCACCATTTTTTATCATTTTTTCACTCATTTTGTCTTCCCATCCTCACCTATAAATACCCACATTCTCTTCACAACTAAACACACCTCAAAACACATCTTTTCTTCTCTTTCTTTCTCTCATTTCTTAGTTTTTTTAGTTTTTTTAGTTTTTTTAGTTTTCTTAGTTTTTTTTTAGTTTTTCTTAGTTTTTCTAGTTTTTCTTAGTTAGTTCTTCTTAGTTTTAGAGTTCTTCTCTTTTTGAGAAGAACTAATTATGTTTTTATTTGCTTTTTGATTCAATAAATGGGAGTGCAAATTCCGTTTGGAGGTAAGGATTTTATTTTTTTTACAGTTATTTTTTATGTATTATTTTTATTTGTTATATTTAATTTGTCTGTGATTAAATTTAACTTTCCTAGCTGTTTGTAAACATGATATAATAATAACGTTGTTATGCTTGAAAAATATTAAATAGGTAAAAATCTCTTAAATAAATTGATTTTATTTTTAATCAAGATTTTATATTAAGAATGTTAGAGAGAAATATATTATTTTTCATTACAAACTTATATTTGAAAATTAGATTTTAATGTTTAGTTGGTACAATCGCCCAGTAGTTAGAGTGCAGCTCTATTTCAAAAGTTTTTATAAGAATTATTATCTAAAAATGTATTGACAACATGTTTTCAGTAGTGGTTTTAAAACTTAAAAGTTAATACTCGGATAATTAAATTCTTAGGTTTAATTTTAACACCTTGAATAATGTTTAAACTATCTAACCCCATCAAACGTGGCATGGTTCATTTTCAATGTCTTAGAAAAAAAAATTAATTTAATTAACCAAATTAGTTATCAACCCCATTCATAAGTGTTAATTGATTTGTTCAGTTAACAAAGAATATCTAACCCCACCAAATGTGGTATTCACATAAAAAAGAAAGAATCAATAAATATCAATTTATATCTTTAATAACTTAAATAATATGAACAATCATAATTAACTTAGTTATTATATCCATAAATACTCTATTATTTTAACTGATATCTGTATCTATGTTTATTTTTATGTTATTAGGTTAGAAACACAAAACCCAAATATCGTGACAGTATGTTTAGGATTTAATTTTGTTTTTAAAAGTTTGAATAATAAATTAAAAACCACATATATTCCTTCCTTAGATCGACCTTGGGAGTATTCTTATCATTTTTTTACGAAATGATTCATGCACTTACGAGAGTTTTATAAATATAAAACCAAAGTATTGGTAGGATCGGCGATGCCGGTTTTGCTCATCATATCCCCATCCGATGTGAGGTGAGGTGAGGTGTTTAGTCACACATCGACCAGAAATGCCAGCATAGTGCTGGTTATTAGTCTGGTGTAGCCCCTTTCCTAATAAGCGTGTTTTGAGGGAAACTTTTGGTCACCCAGCTTTCAACTTAAGATTGTTTCATTTACAAATTAATTCCTTTATAAATAATACCTTTTATTTTGTATCGTATTCTCATCTTTAGCTAGCTTGTTTGTTTATTTTTTGTTTTTTTCCTTTAGATACTTTTCATTTGAGTCAACATTTACCAATACACTTATATAAAGACAATATTTTTACATATTTTTGTTGTCAGTGGGTTGAGATAAAAGTAATAGATAATTAAAAAATAAAAGTTGTAAAGCAAATCCAAATAACTCAAGATCAAAGACATACTTAAATACAAACTGAAAATTTTCAAAATTAAAAAGTCCAAAGATAGGTGAGGCACATGTTTCACAAGGATACTTAAAAATATTTGTCTTATCACACAAGTGATTGAGGAAATGGGCCACCTAGACTAATAATCAATACTATGTTAACATTCCTGATCGATGTGGGACTCAACATTCCACCTCACATCGGACGGGGACACCGCAATACCGACTGAGGGACAAGTGGGCGAGATGGGACTCATCAATTGACCTGAGGGACTTGCTCTGATACCAAGTTGAAAGCCGGGCAATCAAAACTTTTCCTAAAAACATGCTTATAAGGAAAGGGACCACCCGGACTAATAACCAATACTATGCTGGTATCCCTGGTCGATGTGAGACTCAACATTTCAATTCTTATTCCACATAGATAAGTGAAGATGCATGATACATGATGATCCACTTTGAATTTGAATAAAAATCCGAGTGTTTTGTTAGATAATTATTTAAATTCATAATTTTAGATTTTCAATTTTTAATTTTATAACTTTTTAAATGATGTATGTTTGATAACTCATTTTCAATATTTATATTTTTAAATTTTACAACTCAATTTTAGAATTTATCAAGATTTTTAAATTAAAAAAACCCATTTTTTTAATTGAATTTTTTTAATTTATTGATACTAAAAAATTAACAACCTAATTATACTCAAATTATTAATGAACTAAAATTTAATGAAAATTTTATCAAAATTAAATTTAAAATTTAAAATTATGATTACTTATTAAACAAGCATGTTAAATTTTAGATTTATAATTTTTAAAATTAAAACTATAAATTAGTTATTAAATAACTACTATTTAAAAAAAATTCTAAAATTCAATTTCAAAACAAAATAATTAAAAATTAAAATAGAAAAATATTTGTTCCAAACAAATATTTCCTCCCCCGTAAAAATCAAGGTCACGTAAATTGCCATTATTTAGCAGCAGCATAGTGTATCCAATTATCCATGTTAAGTTCGCTCGTTCCTTTAGTTTTATCAGAAGAGTTATAAACTGTAAATGGGGATAAATTAGTTCAAATTATTTGCAACTATATAAGAGGTTATAATGAACGGATAACTTGTAAATTA
Source organism: Hippophae rhamnoides (assembly GCA_033030585.1). Classification (NCBI taxonomy): domain Eukaryota; kingdom Viridiplantae; phylum Streptophyta; class Magnoliopsida; order Rosales; family Elaeagnaceae; genus Hippophae; species Hippophae rhamnoides. Next base: position 50,912,623 of record CM065433.1, on the reverse strand, counting down.
GTACACAAAATGATTAATTAATAAATAAATATCAATATCAGATAAATATTTAACATAATAAGAAATCAACATATAATATTCTATCGTTATGGGTAATAGTTATGGACAAATATATATTCTCCTATTTATATTACCATATCTCTCTTGTAATACAACTTGTGTTAAAATATACTATTAGTCTTTAAATTTTAATTAAATTAAAAAGTTTAAGAATTTATATGTTAAGTTTTAAAAATTTGAAAAATAAATGGTAAGTTTTAAAAATTTGGATACTTATATATAAATTTCAATCAATGGTACACTTTAGCCTACAACTTAGATTTTGACTCAATTTTATTAGAGATAGACATTTAAATTTATACTCTCTTTCCTTAAATCTCTCTTCATAAAAAGTAGAGTCATTAATGTCTCTTCTTTATTATCACTATTCATATTTACTTAAGTATTGTAGCGTTAAAAGTTATCATGTTTCGTGATGATATGAGATCTTAACGTTATATTTTCTATTATTTGAATTACACGAAAAAAAAGGTGCATATAATCATTGATATTCATAAAAATCAATATCATCAATATCTAATTGTAAGTGATAAGTGATAATAATTAATAGAAATGATAATGATAATGATTTATTATATTTTATATTTGATTTAATAATTAATCTAGAATGAAATGTAAAACAATGTAATTGTATCAAAAAAATTCATTCTCACATCTTAAAAAATACATTAAAATAATTTATTTTTCTCAAATATTTCTCACATTTTTTTTGTCTCTTTTATAAATTTTACTTTATTATTTTGATTAGACGTTCAAATATAAACAAACATAATAATAATAATAATAATAATAATAATAATAATATTTTTGTTTAATTCAATTCATATATGTATGAATGAAATTGTCTTACTCGTTAGAATAAATAGTTGCGTGGAAAACCTACCTATGCAATGTCTCAGTTAGTGTTAGAAACTGAGGCTCAGTATGGTGATCTAGTGGTAGCATATTGACAATTATGATGTTGGAGCTTGTTTAAAAAGGAATCAAGTAAGAGAAAGATTATCAGAAATTCAAGGTAATTATAGAGGAAGGATTGAAAAATGACGTAGAGTTTTATATATAATATATATAAGTAATATAAGTAAATCTTTTACTTATTATCGGCATGAATTGTAATATATGGAGTTAAAATGAAAGCAAAATTAAGATATAGGCAAAAATGATGATAAATTTTTATTTTACCTTTTGCTTAAAAAACCCTATAAGAATTCTTTACCCTTTTTTGTTCAAAAAGAAAACATTAGTGTTAAATAAGAACATTTTTAATATCATAAGTATTAAAAAATTATTTTAAAACATAATTAATAAATAATTTTTTTGATAAAATATAAATACTAAAAAAAAATATTAAGTTGTAAGTTTAATTAATTAAAGAAATTAATGTTCGTCAAATGAAAGTTGGACAGATCGCCTAAGTCTTATCTTCTAATTAAATCTAAGATGTACAAATTAGTGTTGATGTGAAGAATATTTATTTCACTGCAGTTCTCTCTTTCTTCGTTTTCTTTACCTGAGTTTAATATTTAAGTTTAAAATTTAATGTTTATTATTTAGAGTTAATATTTAGGGTTTAAGATTTAATAAAAAAATAAGATAAAATTTTATGCAAATAGATAAAAATATATAAAAAAGAAGAAAATAAAAATAATTAAATTAATTTTTAATTTTTTGGGTATGAAAATCATTTTTGTTAATATGAATACTTTTAAGGTATTAATAAATAACTTAAATTTTAATATTCTAAAAAAAAACATATATTTTTTACATTACATTACATGAAATATATATATATATTAGGTAAAAGTGATTAAAAATAAAATTTTATTTATAAAAATATTATGTTATATAATTAAAACGTGGATGAAATGAATTTGGTATGATGATGCATTCAACTAACTCTTATAGAGTTGTACTGGATTATTTTATCTGTATGTATGTACGTAGACCAAATAGTAATCATTTTTGGTCGCAAAATTCATGGTTTTTTCTGTTGTGTTCATATCGTTATGTACCTTTGCAGGTTTTGTTGAGAGATTTCTTTTATTTGACTGTTTTTATCCCGAGAACCATGAGGAATAATCGTATTCACACTCCCTTTAAGTTGGCCAGAGATTGAAAAGTTGGTGACTTTTTGGGAAAATTATGAAATAATATTATTTTAAGGATAAACCTATTATGGTCATCATTCATTATTTATACTATGAACAGTAAAACCTATGTGTATGTATTTTATATTGTGATTGGGAGAATCTTTCGTGTGTGTATATACTACTTATAAAAATATAATCTATCATTTATTTAATTGTTTCACGATAATTTTTATAGTAATATTAAAATTAGAGATAATGCATTACAAAACTCAATTTAATCATAAGTATTTAATATATATAATGTATAAAAATAAAAATTGAGATAATTAATTTACAAACAATTTCTAACAAAACTATTCGTATTTTAAAATTAGTCTTAAAAAAAAGTACTATTTAATTATACTTAAATAATTTAAGGATAGAAATTATTATTAAATAATTCTACAATGAAATCCATCCAAACTCACGTGGATTGCACGTTAAATTAAATTTTTGAAAAACATGTATAAATAAAAAATATTTTATGATTGTTTTTCTTTTTCCTCCTTTGATGAACGTCAATATGAACAAACTTCGATGCTTTTTGACATCTATGGTCTTGATGATATTTCAATTTGAAGACGTCCTTTGAATGCCTACTGTATTAAAATAATATTCATAAATACATAAGTAGGTTTTTCGTCTTATTTATTAGTTTTGAAATATACAATTTATAAATTAAATTATTTTTTCTTGATTTTATATTAAATATTTATTTTTCAAAAAAATTATATTAATTTAAAAAAATTATTTTATTATATATTTTAAAAATAATAAATAATTATCTCTGAGATTTATTTTCACTCTTCAAATTCAAAAAGCATTTTGATAACAGTAGTTATTAATTTATTCTAGTCAACATTCCGTTGATACGGGTCACCATCGAATATTTTGAATATTATTTATTTTTAAAATATATAATATTTTAATATTAATATAAATTATTTTAATACAATAAATAGCTAATAACATATGAATAAAAAACAATGTGATTGGTTAAAATACACTGCATAAATAATAAATAACATCTATATTTTAACATTAAAAATTATTTACCTCAAGTTACATTATACTTTAGAGATATAAATTGAGATAAAATATTAATGAAATTTATGAGAAAATCTATTAAATTTCAAAACTTATTTCATCTTATATAATAGGATGAGATGATAATCGAATGATACTAATCAAGATATCTTATTTGTTTCTAATGAACTTAAATGAGATAAATAAAAATATAAAAATAATAAAACATATAATACATAATAATTTATAAAATAAGTTTAATAAAAATTTATAAGTTACGACTATTAATAGTATAATCTAAATAAGATGAATTAATATTTTGTTTAAATAAAACAAAAAAAATATTATATCATACACCAATTAAAGATATTAAATAAAATATAAAATAAAATAAATCAGTTCATTTTGTATCTTTATAATACTCTATCTCAACGAAAACATTAAATAAATAGAAATTTATTTTATTTTATTTTTTATTAAAGAATCTAACAATTTAATATTTTTTATAAGAAAAAATACCTGGGGTATGTAATTAGCCTTATAATCCCAAATTATTAACTAAAAATTGAAAGATTATATTGGTACTTACTATGGTAATCCATCACGATTAACGTGGAGTCGGGATAAAAGAAATTTTGTTACCATTAACAAATATTCAAACCTACATGCTTTTTCTTATTAATTTAGCTTTAGCCTAAATTCTACTGATCATGATGAATAATCTAACGGTTTAATTGGAATAATTAACTTGACATACTACAAATTAACAAATAGTCAAAATTAAATTTTAATTATTTTTATATATTTAACATAACATTTTGTACTATTAATTACAAAGATGACAACTTGAAAAAAAATTATTTTATGTGATTTATTTATATACTTATTTTTTTAAAAAATAAAAATACTATTTTTTGTATATTTTTACTTTCTATACCCAATTTACATGGTTTTCCAACCAATCATATAATTGCAAAATAAAGTTGATATGTTGGCCAAAAGTGAGTGTATAAGACAAAAAAAAAAGTAATTAAAAAAAGACAAAAAAAAAGAGTGTAATTGTTATAGTATTCTCTAATTTTACATGTGTAAACAAACACTCAAAAATAACAACAACAACAACAACAACAACACTGTTGTTGCAGCTGAATAAATTTTCCTTTTACCAACAATATTGCTTACACATATAATTATTATATAATTGAAATTAATTAAATCTAATATGGGGCCGTTTCATGATGCATACAAATTTTCTATAATTATTTTTTCAGAATAATATTTGTAATCATGTCAAAAAGTTTGATTTAAAAAGCAAAAGGGTAATAATATATAATAAAAAAAAAATAGCAACTTGAGTGGGATATAGGGATATAGATAGATATCATAAATTATATCATATTTTTTTGACCGGAACTTCATTCAACAACTACTTCCCCTTTTATATATAATATTATGAAAAATAAATCATTATACTAATCCCACTTGTTCTCATCATCAATATTGGTACGAGAAGGTGCATTGTACCATCTTATTCAAACACGTTTGGTATTGGTTATTTTTTAACGATAAACTTTAATATCATATAAATTTATATTGTTAAAACAAAAAATTAAAAAAAAAATGATTTATTTTTTTTATAAAATATATAAAGATTAATTTATATATAGTTAACATTTATTTATTTTATTTTATTTAAAAAAAAAACCCTAGAGAAGAAGTTAATAATAGATAGGGAAGAAAAAGGAAAAAAAAACTGAGTCACTCTAGAGAAGAAGTCTTCGGACTCAAACATTGAGGTGGCCAAACACGTGCTTTTTTTTTTTTTTTTTTTAGAAAGTAGTGACTAACTATTATGAGTAAAGTAAGCAGGATAAAATGAAATAGATAACTTTCATACGTTTTAATTACAAACAAATTTCAATCCCAACTTGATTGACATCACAACATAAATTGAGATAAGAATAACTTTTCTAGGTCAAATATGACCGAGATGGTCAATGGTCAAATTCCAAGGCCTCCTTACGTGTCATCATAGTAATAGTATAGCTGGATGGGCCAAACTTGGATCAGATTTTTTTCTTTAATTTATTGATATGGGCTTTCAAAGCCCAACAAAAACCTAGTTAGATAGGTAATTTTAGACGGAACTATTTAAGCGTATCAAATCGGATGATAGAATCGAACCGTTAAAATTGAATGGAATGATCTGGTTTTCAATTCGTTTCGTATCAAAGAAAACTAAATATAATAATAATTGTTTTGATTATTCATGAAACGAATCCATCCATCAAAACAGTACACAACAAACAGTTAACTTATGTACTAATGGTCATGTGAATTATTAAGAAAGTCGATATACACGAATCTATTATATAATATAGCGAGTTTTTCCGTGTCAAAAATATTAACTAGATAGTATAATTTTTATAAATTTTATCATTTTCAATTAATATTAAAAAAAATAAATTTTATTATTTATTATATATAAAATTGAATAATATATCAATTATTTAAAATAATTAGAAATAAAATTAGTAAATTTTGTAAAAAAAAAAAATTATCTCTTATATGAGATAATATTAAATAAATAACTCACAAAATTATTTAAAATACAATAATTACATAATTGAATACGTATGAGGCGTAATCAGCTGACCAATGCAATCTGACAATAAAAGCTAACCATAAATATTAAAGCAATTAACAGATCGTAGTGGAGCACCAGTAAAAGGGATTTTCTTTAAACCCCATTATTTAAAAAAAGAAAAAAAAGAAAATATTTAGTTAATCTCGCTCAAAAAGTTAATTAATTTGTTTGGGAATGGGGATTTTAAGAGTCATTGATATCACCTTCCTTGAAGTTTAAGAAAAAAAAAAAGAGTGATTTGCAAGCTGTGGAAAGAGAAAAGAAAGTGGAGATTATAACATTAACAACATTAAATAGTGTCTAGGAGGCTAGGAGCGATGAGTCCTTGTATATTAGAGAAGTAATATTATCCTATTTTATCTCAAAATTATTATTTTTTATTATTAACATATATTATAATATAAATAAAGAATTGATATTTTTAAAATAAATAAAATTAATTTCAAAATTTTATTCATAATTTAATAATTAGATATTTTTAAAAATATATATTTTATAATGATAATAGTAAAAATAGCAAGTATAATAGTTTACCCAATAAATAATATAATATAAGTCTAAAAACATGAGTATAAATCAGGTAGAATAAAATATATATATATTAATTTCTTAATTTTAAAAATGTGATATTTAATCATTTTATTTATAAAAATAACATCAAAAACATATGTTTATAATTTTTAATTTATTTAAAAAATAAAAAAAATATTAAGATATTTCAATTATAGAATAAGATAAAAAAATAATTATATTCTCACCAAATATATTTAGAATTTTATTTATTCAATAAAATGAAAATATCTTTTGTTAATATTTGTTTATATTTTTTAATCTATTTTGAATTCTTCTTTTATTTATATTTATAAATAGAATAAATAATGAATATTTTTTTATAAGTAGGAAAGTTAATGAATAATTTTTATAAATGAAATAATTAAGGAGTATATTTTTAATAAGTAAAAGAATTAATGTATATTTTTTAAGCAAAAAAAAAATTATTTATAGAAAAGATATTCGCACGTGTTAGAATTGTGTGAAATGTATGTATATCAATCCATATGTAGTAATTTTATTGGGAGATAGGGGAAAAAATTAAGTTCGTGAAGCCCATTGATAAAAGGAAACCAGTAATATATTGACAAGTGGAGTGATATTGAATTGGGACTCTAAGCATTTTTCTAAGGTATTAGTAATAAGTAATAGCTAATCAGCAGTACTGTTAATGATTTGGCGATCTCATTGACCTCTCTTAATAACAATTGTTTGCCGGACAGGAAATAAACTCTTTTCTTTTTCTTTTTCTTTTTTATTTGACATTAACCTAGGGTTAACCAATATACGTGTGCGAGCAACAAATTTATTTTTATATTGCCTCATGTGTATACTTTTAAGGCCAACCCACGTACTCTAACACCCCTAAGATTATATATACATAGTAAAAATAATTATCAAAATTTAAAATGTTATTCAGCCGAGCCTAACACATGTAGTTCTTCCATTTTATATTATAAATAATTTTATATATTATAAAATATTTTAGATATATAAACAAAATACACAAACTGCCATCAAATAAGTATAAAAATTTATACTTAGACATTGCTTTTTTGGAAATTTGATGAAGTTATGTTATTAATACAATGTAAAAATAATAAAAATAGTAATTTATTAAACTTATAAAAACAGTATAACATAATTTATATATAATTATATATTTTTATTTTTAAAATAAATTATAAAATATTATTTTATATTAAATATCGTTTATTTATAAATAATTTAAATTTAATTATAATTATTTAAATCTTTTTTACGTAAATATCTATAAAATTAAAACTTCTTGGGTGTTAATTTTAATATTAATTTAAAAAAAAATCATTTTACTAAGTTTTTTTTTAAATAATTTGAGCAATGTTTGGCGTATGGTAACTTAAACTTAGTATCTTATATGCATATATTAAAATTTATCATGATAAAAATAATATTTAATTATATTTAATAAAATAAATTAAAATAATATTTAAAAATATAAATAATTATAATTTAATTTAAATAATATTTAAAATAAAATAATATCTACGTATTTTTATTATAATCGAGTTAGAAAATAATAATGTTATTGACTTAAACTTATTATCTTGCCAATTTAGGAAAATAGAAAAACGAAGACTAAAAGTAAACATGTGGAACAAGAAAATACAAATGGGTGATTACTGGGGCGGTGGGGCCAGACAAGACACCTTCCTAGAAAAAAAGAACAAAAAGACAAACAACAACTTGCTTGCGGTGGTAACCCCGATGATGTCATACCTGCCTTAATCCACATTCCTCCCTTAAATTTAATCACGTGACTAATAAAATTTGAAGTGCTTTAAACGAGTCACCCAGACCCCACATCCAACCATTTGCACAATTCTGAACTTTCATAGAAGCTCGTAGCCTCAAAGTCATCAACCAAATTAAACCAATTACTCTTCGTAATTATCAGGGTTGTACAAAAAATTCAATAATCCGATTAATCTAATCTAATTCGTTGATTTTTCATCCGATTCGATTCAATCCGATGGTCGTATCGGATGTAGATTTTTTCCATCCGTTAAGTGAGGATCGGATAACGGATTTCATTAAGATTCATCCGATCCGACCGAAATTAATTATATTTATTTATTAAATTAAATAAATATATATATAATTAATATATATTTATTTAATTTTTTAATGTTTTTTTTAAATCAAATAATTTTATGTTATGATTTATGTAAAAATTTAAAAAAATTATTTAAAAATACAAAAAATAAAATTAATTAAATTTATTGGTCGGATTGATCAGATGTCATCCGAATAGTTTACGGATCGGATTGAGCGGATGTAAGAAGTGATCGGATCGGTTGCGGATTAGGATGTTTTAATCCGAACGGATGATCGGATCGGATCGGATGACAGCAAATCAACGGTTTCGAACCGATGAACAGCCATAGTAATTACTATTATAAAATATTTTTTATTACAATTTAATATATATATATATATATATAATTAATATTATTATATATAAAAATATATTATAAATATAATTAATATGATAATTTTTTAATGAATATACCTATATTATATCATTTTCAATTTAAGTTAGATGAACTTTTAAAAAAAATTATATTATACATATATTTTAATATTTTTAAGATGACATTATCTGTACGTAAATTAAAGAAATAATTTTTATAATTATTTAATTTAAACGATTTAATCTCATAATTATTATATTAATAACCTAAAATCTCACCATTTTTATAATTTGATCCATTTGATCTTATTGTTATAAGGTTAAAATACATTATTATTCTTCAAATTTTCAAAAATTTACATGTATATTTTTATATTTTTAAATATTACAATTTAATTTTTAAAATTTAAAATTTTATTGTTAAGTTTTCTTCAATCTCACAACAATCAGGAGTTCGCAACATTGTTGCTTATATGATATCAGAGTTGGACCTGATCAATGACTTGAGCTTTGTAGTTAACATTTTCACTATGGTTTTGAAAGACCACTTATGTGTGTGTGGATAGATGTTGTTAAGCTTTCTTAAATCCCACATCATTTGTGAGTTCGCCAATAGTGTTGCTTATAAGCTTAAACAATCCTTAACTTAATTAGATATTATTGAGTTGAATTAGACTTGAGTTTCTAACATGGTATCAGAGTTAGATCTAATTTGATCGGTGACTTGGGTTTTATTCTTAACAATCTCACTCTAGTTTTGTGAGATCACTTATGTCCGTGTAGAGGGGGCTTTTAAGTTTTCTTTAGTCCCACATCGACAAGGAGTTTGACAACAGTGTTACTTATAAACTTAAACAACCTTTAACTAAATAAGATCTTATTGGGTTAAGTTATGCTTGTGTTTCTAACACTTATAATTTATAAAATCTTACAGTTTAGTGTATAAATTTTTAAATTTAACATATAAATTTTAATTTGACTATTAAAATACATATTTATGAATAAAAAATTTAAGATTTATATGTAAAATTTAAAAAGTTTGAGATCAAATTTAATGACTAATATATAAAATTTTAAAAATTTAAAAATTAAATCATATATTTTAAAAATTTAAAGATTTACGTCTTAAGTTTTAAAAATTTGAATATTAAATTATATATTTTAAAAATTTGATTAACTATCTATACATTTACTTAAAATTTAAGAATCTATGATTTAATTATAATCTTATTATAATGAATACAATCATTTTTAACGTAAAAGATGATCTTAGCCCTCCCAGCCATTGCCAACACATTTTTCACCCTATCTCCTTCCCATTTGTAAATGCCGTGATTTTGAACCTTTTAAAGGTTTGGGAAATTTTTTAATCCCTATTAACACATTAGTTTGCAGCTTCATATCAAAGAGAACACGAAAAAATATTTCTTGTTTTGGTGCAAATGTATTAAATTCCTACTTGTAATTGAATTTATCCCTTCATCTTAAAATATAATTCTAGATTTAGACAAAAGACCAAGAAAAATTGTAATAAGAAAATTTAAAAAAATAATAATAATAAACCTGATGAGAGTAATCGTAGTCTTATCAAATCCATCTACTTTCTATATATAAAAAAAAATCCATCTCCTTATTAAATAATAACATTTTCATCATATCCATCTTCTTGCTTGGCGAGAGAAATGAAAAAAGAAAAGGAAGAGGGGTTGGTCATCAGCTAGATTGGGTTTTTGATTTTTTTTTTATATTTTTAATTTAAAAAATTAAAATTATTAATTTATACTACATATCCAGTTGACCCCACCCTCCCCCAATATTTGTAATTAATTTATCTATTTGAGTTAATTATAAAATTTATGTAATTAATTTATAATATCAGTGTATTTATTTTATCAAAATTATAAAACCTCCTTAACATTTATCATAAATTAAAATCGCCATTCTTAATTGAAGGGTTCAATATGTATTTGATGGTAAACTTTCTATTTCAAATATATATATATATATATATATATATATATATATATATATATATATTAATTTTACTTTAAATTAATAATATTTAACGATAACTTAATATATATATATATTAATTTTACTTTAAATTAATAATATTTAACGATAACTTAGATTAATTTTATTATTAATTAAAGTAAACCTACATAGCATTATTAAATTATTGTATTTATTTTATACATATCATCCCACTTTTTTTTATGTATTATTAAAATAACATAAATAATTAAATAATAAATTTTAAAAAGAGATAAAAAATAATATAAATAAAATATTTTATAAATTGAATGATATAAAAAAATAATAATTAATAATATTTTTGTAAAGTTTACTATTATTTATTTAAGACTAGTCCGTGCACATATGTCAAACATTTCAATTTTTTCTCTCTTTAATTTCAAACATTTCCATTATCATATGTAAATATCTCCTAAAAATATCACAATCCGATGGTGCATGAACCTAGTTTCCTATATAAACATCTCCTCTCGTTCCTTTCCGAAAATTCGAACAACTCTCAGAATTTTCTCTCACTCCATTTCTCTCTCTATTAATTATTTTTCGCCCAACTTTGTCTATCTTCCTAACAACATATTCATACATTTTATCCTCTTCTGTTTTTTTTTTAAATCAAATTCCCGATTAGAAGAAAAACGTGCGGACAGAGTAATACAATGGAATCCGATTTAGCCTTATTGGACTCCATTCGAATCTACTTGCTCGGTGAGTCGGACGTCCCAATCGGTGTTCCGACTACGAATTCGGGCTCTGCTGCTCCAGTCTTCTCTCGGAGCTCAAGCTTGTGTAGTTTGTCCTCATGTTTGACTGACAATTGGGGCGAATTGCCACTCAAAGAAGACGATTCCGAGGACATGTTTCTCTATGGTGTCCTTCGTGACGCCGTTAGCTTCGGTTGGGTTCCGTCCCTGGCTTCCGGATCATCCGATTCTAGTTCTTTCGAGTACGCCGTGAAACCGGAGCCAGTTACATCGCCTGAGGTGAGTACATCGCACGAGAGAATAACTGCGATCCCGGCTGATGCTCCAACTGAAAATCCATCTCCAGCGGTAGTTCCTTCCAAAGGGAAGCACTACAGAGGTGTACGGCAACGACCGTGGGGAAAATTCGCATCAGAGATTCGTGACCCAGCGAAGAACGGAGCTAGACTTTGGCTCGGGACATTCGAAACCGCCGAGGACGCAGCTTTGGCTTACGATCGAGCTGCTTATCGGATGCGAGGTTCACGAGCTCTGCTGAATTTCCCATTACGAGTCAATTCGGGGGAGCCTGATCCTGTGAGAGTGACATCGAAGCGTTCTTCACCGGAGCCAACTTCATCTTCTTCATCATCCATTGATAGTAGCTCGCCAAAGAGAAGGAAGAGAGTGAAAAGCGGATCGCCGGCGGCAAAAACAGGTTTGGGAATATCGATGATGAATGGAGTTGAGCAACAAGTAGGGTTGCAAGTGGAGTCGTGTACACGTGGGGATCATCTATTGATTAGTTAATGGGGGGATATTGAAGTGAAATGGAGAGTTAGACACTGTAATTATTATCGGAGTTGATAATAGGATTTATTTATTTTTTTTAACATTTTCTTGAGGTTTCCATAATTAATTTGGAGGTTGGTGTTAAAAAAAAAAAAAAAGTATAAAGAGTGGAAATAAGGGGGTGGATGATGAAGAGGTAGTTTTTGGGTATTGAGTTATGGATTTTGTGAATTTAAATTAAAAATGTTATTGGTTTTTCGTTAATTTATTTACTGGTTTCAAAAAATGAGCTTGTGATTTTCATTTCACATTGCATAAATGATGAGCCACACTTATTTAAATGGTTCTGTATTCAGGTGTGTCTAAGAGGAAGGGAACATAAGTTTAAAAAAAAAATAAAAATGAGATAATCTTGATTTAACACGATAATAGAATGAATGACGTAACCCATTACATAATCGCAAAACAAATGCAATTAGTCAATATATCCAAAATCATAACATAATTTAAGATTAAAGTTCAATGACTTTGTAATCCACGAGCTATAATAATCAATTTTATTTATTTTTAATTAAATGATACTTTAAGATTATTAAAACTTGTAAATAAACCAACGCTAATAGAATCACTTTCTCAATCCAAATTGATTACCCCTAGTTTTATATATACTAGGCCCATTTTGTTATTGGAAAGTGACTTTCTTATATTTACTCCTTTAAGAAATCATTAGTTGTTTTACACGTTCACCTAATTAAAAACCAAATCATTTTGTATCATGTTTTTTTTTTATTAAAATCAGTTTTTAAACGTTTATTTTTTTTATTAATTTTCTCTCTAGAATTCGCTTTCGATGTAGACTTCCCTATTAATTATTTTTGGACATTTAGAATATGGAAGATAGAATAATTCCTAGATACTAGTTATAAATTTTCTCTCATTTTATTTTTCATGACATCCTCTAACTGATTTTTTTTTAATAAACATTTTTTCTTAACCAAGTTGAAATAATAAAATGAAGCAAAAATTTAGTAAAAGTAAAAACATAATAAGGTAATTAAAAGAAAAATGACTACCACTAACGTATCAACATATACCAAAAAAAAACATCTACTATTACTGGGCCTACATATAAAGATGTGAAGCGAGATTTTATATAGTTTATATTTTTTAATTAACCCATAATATAATATTTTATAGTTTTATTTAAATGATATTTTATCTAATTTATATTATAATTTAATATATCTAATTTTACATATATATATATTATTTTTTATTAAATTTACGTTATAAATTATCATTTTTGTATTATTATTTTTCTCATTTAAACTCATTAAAAATAAATCAGATATCTTATTATTATTATTATTATTTTATTACTATATCATCTCACTAAAAATTAAGTAACACAATAAGAAAAATTTTAAAATTTAATGAATTATCTCATAAATTTCATTAACATTTTATCCCTATTTACATGCATACTTATTTAGTAATTAAATTAAGATAATTATATTATCATAATAATTATTATTATTATTATAATAAATATATATAAAATAATCATTTTTTTATATTAAATACATTTATTAATATTTAATAAAATTATCATTAATCAAATATTTTTAATAATAATAATTTGTATTATTGTAATATCACTTCTCTTAAATTAAAAGATAAATATTTTTAAAGTAACAAAAATTTGAATTATTTAAAAAAAAAGGTTGCTTGAAATTATTTTTTCTATATAAAAATATCCAAATTTTATTACGTTTTATTTTTTATGATTAAGTTTTGATATGTAAATTAATTATTGTTAATTAATTAACGTGTATGGTAATTAGTTAAATTTTATTACATCAATTAATTAATATTGATTAAGTGTTGGGATAGAATTTAATAAAAAGTAGATTTTATATAAATAGTTTACGTAAAATTTAAATGTCAGAATTTATTTAGCTTAAAACAAGAATTAATATACACGTGCTGCAATAATCTCGCATGAGAATTCAAACAAATAAACTTTGATATGTCAAATTATAATAAATACCAAAAAATTTAAATTAGAATACGTAGATTAGACAATGAAAGGAGATAAAGGTAGAAATTGGAAAACATAAAGGCACATGTTACTTTGATAAAGTAGGTTATGTATTTATGTCGGTCTTTTAACAGTTTTATTAAAAAGAAAAATTTAATCGTATAAAATAAATTATATCTTTATAATATAAATAAAATCTTATTTTTAATTTTTTTTACTCGGTATGTTTTTTTTTATAAAGTAAAATATATATTTTTAAAATATAAATAGTAAAATTATATAAAAATAAAAAATATATATATATATAAAATGTTATTAAGGGTTGAGATTGTCAAAACGTGAAGAAGAATGAGGATAAGTATGCTAAAATGGTTTTTTTTTCCTTTGTTTTCTCTGTTTCTCGTCTGTATTTCTATCTCTAACTAAGATCTGGTGAAGAACGAAGACAAAAACAACATATCTTACTGCTGGAAGATTATTCAAACATAAAATTAGCGGAAAAAAGACAGGCGGTTCACGTCAACTTCAAGAAATGCAGCGCACGAGGGGGTCTCTCAGCTAAAGACATATGTACGGTCAATGGGGATACATCAAAGCATAATCTTTATCCTTCCCTTTCTCCATTTTTGACTTGTTATATGTTGAATTTTGACTTTGATCTCCTCTGAGTTTGACCTTTTAGCCATTTTCAATTTCGGCTTATGTATTTGCTTCATATTATTGGCTCCTCTTCCAAGTTCTCAACGAATTCAGACTTCAAATAACACAAGCTACCTCACGTTTGATGTATTAATTTTTAGTGCATTTACGTGTGCAAATAGGATTGAAGGTTAGGTTGGAGATGAGCACTTGATAGTTAAAAAGGTAAGGTTATATTATCTTTGTTGTAATCTTAAGTTTATCGTTTGAATTTAAAAAATAATATTAAATTAGTGATGGCAAATGTTAAAATAGTATTAAGATCATTTACAATAGAACTAAGCTTATTATTTCAATTCAACAATTAAATTAAATCTTAAATATATAATTAATTTGTTTTCAATATTTTTTAATTTGAGATTCATTGCACACTTAAAAATTCCATTCTTTCTTTGAAAGAGAACATTTCAGCTTACTTAAAACTCAAATCATGCTTTTATATCAAGTAATAATTATTTAGTTACATACTCATTGATCACATATTTATACTTAATTAAATACATCAATAAAATAGTTATAGAATACAAATTAACATAATTACACCTCAAAAATTCAATAAATTTATAATAATATCTTACGATTTTAACGACGATCTAATAAAAAGTTGATCATTTGTTTAAACTTAAACTATATGTTGTTTATATATGTCATTTTTATATTTATGATATTCATGTAATAATTATGGAGTGTTTTTTTATATCATTTGTTAAATTTGAATTTTTAATTTAAAAAATTAATTTTTTCAAATAAATAATATATCTCAATTGTATATTTAATTTGTATTCCATTTTTTTAAATATAATAATCTTTCGCGCACCCAAATTATAAGGTAAATTATTGTATGTTTCGGTAAAAAGTATGTTCTCTTGGTCAAACAGTTGTTTGTTTTATGTATTATATTTTAAAAGGTGATTTTTATTACATGCAATTGAGATTTAAAATTAAAATTATTATTTTTATATATTTAAATAGATAATACTTCATAAACTCATAATTAGTTGACATTTTTGTTAAAAATTCAGACCTAACTCAATCCAATAAGATTCATTGAGTTAAAGGTTGTTCAAGTTTATAAACAGTTTTGTTGTTTTGTTCCTAGTCGATGTGGTACAAAGATACTTAACAGCCTCCTTCCACACGGCGGACATTAGCGTTACGGTGAGACTATGGTAGAGCTTGATTAGGTCCAAGCACATAGAGACTAGGCCCAACTTTAATACCATGTTAGAAACTCAGGTCTAACTAAATCCAATAAGATCTCATTAAGTTAAGGGTTACCCAAATTTATAAGTAACATTACTGTTTGATACCATGTTAGAAACTCAGGGCTAACTAAACCCAATAAGATCTTATTAAGTTAAGGATTGGCAAGCTTCTAAGCAGCATTGTTGCTTTGTTCATAGTCGACGTGGGACAAAGATACTTAATAATTTTAATATTTCACTACTTATATTTGTTCCTAGTCGATGTGGGACAAGGATACTTAACAGCCTCCTTCCACACGGCGGACATTAGCGTTACAGTGAGACTGTGGTAGAGCCCAATTAAGTCCAAGTACATAGAGACTATGCCCAGCTTTAATAACATGTTAGAAACTCAAGGCTAAATAAACCCAATAAGATCTTATTAAGTTAAGGGTTACATAAACTTATAAGTAACGTTACTGTTTGATAACATGTTAGAAACTCAGGGTTAACTAAACCCAATAAGATCTTATTAAGTTAATGATTGGTCAAGTTTATAAGCAGCATTGTTGATTTGTTCATAGTCGATGTGGGACAAAGATACTTAATAATTTTAATATTTCACTACTTATATTTGTTTGTTGTTGAAAACATAATATGATCGTTTTATGTGTCGAATACATCAAAAATATTGTGCAAGGTTTTAGAAAGAAAAAAAAAAGGGTACTCGTTTCTGTACAGCAACCTGTTTTGGGATTAATGAAATTATTTCTGTTCGGAAAAGTGCCCTATTTTGTTACGTGGGAATTATATCTTTTTTTACTATAAAATTTCCCGCTAATTGCCTTTGTTATACGGCTCAAAGTGAAAATTAAAATGGTGTAGTATCGTTGAATTTTAAAGTGTCTTTGAATTTGTATAACATTTATTTTAAAAATATTGGCATTTCCTATCACATTGAGTGAAAATGAAACTCCTAAGAGACACAAGTTAATAGATTTATTTTTTTTATGAAAATGTGTCGACATAACAGACACAGATCAGTTGGTAGAAGGAATGCCATTGACACAGCAATTACAGAAAATTCAATAATGTACGAGGATGAATGAAAACGCTAACTTGGAATTAAAAAATAAAAATCATTATAAAGCCTTTACAGATCGACTTGAAATACCAGTATAATAAGAAAACCTTAAAATTAAACGTCAACAGAGTTCAAATATTTTGCTTTAATTGTCGATATTTAAGTTTCCCACAAAATGCCGAATAAACTATTTCAGATTTGTGCTCAACGCCATTTACACGCCTGGAGGCTGCAATTACAAATTCAAATTGAGACTACAAGATATGATAAGGGGTTTCTATTTAATTATTGCTGGGAAACTCTGTTCGAAGGCATTAATGTTTTGAATACCACAAGACATGAAATATTATTATATGGTGAAAGTTTTTAATATATTATTATAGGACCAATAAATAAAAAACACACTCCAAATTGATTTATTAAGACAGACATACAAACAAGTTACACAACAGAGCAACGTAGTACATCACAGGAATATTATAAGATTTGATGAAGCCTAGCAAATTCCAGTTCTCCTCTGATCCACAAGCCTCCTCCAATGCTTAGTTATCTCTTCTTCAATCTTTTTCACATTCTTCTTAAGCTGATGAGTCCCCTTCTCTTCACTGTCTTGGTTTTCCTCACCTGCAGGTTTAACATGGGCGGTTGTGGTGGTCGAGACATGGCTGCCACCGCCGGTTGTGATTAATGTAAACATATCCTTCATGACTTTCTGGATGTCTGACACAAGTCTCTCTGCCAACGTTCTGCTGAAATCCTCCCTAATCACCACCCTGAGCACAGAAATGTTTTCAGCATTTGGTGGCATGGTATAGGCAGGAACAATCCATCCGAACCGTCTCAAACTCTCTGATATGTCAAATACCGTGTGTTTGCTGCTGTCTTTTAAGGTGAAGGCCACTAGAGGCACACCTACATCCTTTGAGATTATGTTGAATTGTCCTGTTTTCTCTAGTCCTTCTTTTAACACTTTGGCATTATCCATACAGTTCTCCATAACATTTTTGTAACCCTTATGCGGACAACGAATGTTACATATTATTATTAACAAAAAAATGGGATTTTAAATGGGAGTAAAATCCAAAATTCTATAATCATTGTTTTTTGTTTTTAAGATCATGGAAAAATTTACCTCAAAACCCAATCGGATGAGCTGATAATACTGAGCAATTATTTGACTAGAACCTGTGGTCAAGTCAGACATTTGTAAGGAAAAAATAAAAGATTAGAAACTCGACTTTTCTTTTTAATGTAAATTGCTTACAAATCAGTCCATCAAATAACTCAAAGAACATTCATATTCTGATTATGCGAAAAATTTTAATTTAATAATTTCAGATATAATTAGAACCTAAATGAACGTTTGACATTCACGTACACTTGTAGAAGTCCGAACTCAACTAGTAATTTTGACGCACATTGAATTCATTATGATGTGTATGAGTTTTGAACAAACAAAATGATGCCAAGCAAAACAGTCAGATAAGTATGCACCTTTGGAGAAGTTGAGGGTAAAAGTAGGTTGATCAGTTCCAAGGTAATTAATATGAAAGATAAGTTCATCTGGCAAGTCCCCTTTAGTCCTCCAGACAACCCAACCAACACCAGGATATACGAGGCCATATTTGTGGCCACTCACATTGATGCTTTTAACTAAAGGCAATCGAAAATCCCACTCGAGATTGGGGTAAAGGAAAGGGGCTATGAATCCTCCACTAGCAGCATCAACATGTATAGGGGTGTCCCATCCAGTTTCCTTATTCTTTTTGGCAAGGAGTTCATTAAGCAGCTTCACATCCTCAAATTCACCTGTCAAGGTTGAACCTAAAATAGCGGCAACACAAATTGTATTCTCATCGACCATCTCAACTGCTTTGGCAGGATCCATGACGTAATATCCCTCTGACAGTTTCACTTCTTTCAGTTCAACTTCAAAGTACCTTGCAAATTTCTCCCAACAAACCTGTCAACCATATTTTTAGCAAACAGCACCAATCTAATTTTACTCTGTTTTAATCACTAAGCCAAAGCTTGATTACAAAAGTAGCTTTAATCTTTGTATTTATTTAAGAAATATTTAAATATTTAGTTTCCTGAGGAAAAGGACATGTAGTTATGCCGTTGCACCAATACTACCTCTTTTTTGTTTCACAAGGTAGAGTAATGATGTATAACATCACTCAAAAGGTAGGTTTCTTAACATTATTAGTTGGGAAATAGTCTCAGGTCAAGAAAAGTTAACACGAAACTACGTAGACAAGTTTAAAGTGTGAGAAACTAAAACAATTATCTGCTTAGTAACAAGTTCTATTAGTTATAAGCTGATGTTCACCAACTCTCTTGAAAGTTTAAGCTATTGAGAGAATGATAAACTATATTTTTATATATTGATAAATTTAAAGTTAAGAAAATATTGATTCTGTTGTTTTGTAGTAAAAGAAAACAATGTTATTGTAGTTGATTAGAAATACATGTCATAAAAAAACCAGAAAATAGGAAAAAGGATAGATAGTAACCTGGACATTAGCTCCAGTGACAATATTGGGATTATCAAAGGGTTTACCCTCTGCCTTTCTCCTTTGTTGCCACTTTCTCTTGAAGGCAAGACCAGCCAGCATTATTGCCTCTGATGATCCCACAGTTCCAACTCCAACAGCTGTTTCTTTTTCTCCAACAGGAGCATTGAACAGGTGGGCTATCATGTTCACACAACGGTTCTACAAAATTAAGGCAGTTTATATGATGAAGCAGATCTGTGAAATTCCGGAATCAAATTTCCGGTTGTGATGAATCTGATCGCTCAAATCAGATTGTAGAGAGAAAATTAGCAAAAAAGAAATTCGACTGCTAGGTTCAATAGTTTTGTTAGGGAAAAATGATATATCCTGCCCTTTTTTCTCATTCAGCTATGTATAATAAAAATAAAGCAAATAACAAAATAAAGCAATTCGGTTACAGATAAAACAAAATACCAAAACAGACAAAGAAAATAACAAAATGGCAAATCCGTACTACATCAATTTCCCCCAGTTTGGAAAGAACTCGTCTCAGAGTTTTTAGTAATGGTAGGAGCATCATCAGGAGGGAAATACTTATAGAGATCAGAGACATTGAAAGTTGATGAAATCTGCAAATTTGGAGAAAGATCAATCACATAAGCATTATCGTTAATCTTGTACTTGATGCAAAAAGGACCCAACTTCTTAGCCTTCAACTTGTTGTATGTTCCAGTAGGAAACCTTTCTTTGCGATGGTGAATCATAACCAGATCACCCTCAGCAAAAGCTTTTGTGCGTCAATGAACATCAGTAGTAGCCTTATAGTTGGCGTTGGCCTCCTCTAGGCACTGTTTAACCTCGCAATGCACCTGGACTATTTGATCAGCAAGAGCAACACCTGTCTGACTTCGTGTCTTTGGGAGGGTGATGAGGTGGAGGGAGTGAGTCGGCACCTTAGTATAAACTACAGCAAATGGAGCCTTTCTGGTTGAACAATTGACCATGCTATTAAAAGCAAATTCAGCCTAAGGAATAACTAAATCCCATTGCTTGGGTCGGTCTCCAACAATACAACGAATCATTGTGCCGATGGTCCTGTTAACTACCTCTGTATGATCATCGGTCTGTGAATGATAGGCGCTACTAAATTGAAGGAAAGTGTCAAAACGCTTTCACAAAACTTTCCAAAAATGGTGCGTGGAATGCCATGAAGTTTAACTACCTCTCTAAAGAATAGGTTGGCCACGTTGCTTAAATCTACTGTCCATTTACAAGGAATGAAATGGGCCATCTTAGAGAACCTGTCGACCACTACAAACATAGAATCCACATGGCATTGAGTTTTGGGAAGGCCGAGAACAAAATCCATCGATAAATCTTCCCATATGTTTGTAAGCACTGGTAGAGGAGTATACAAACCAGTATTCTGGGACTTTCCTTTGGCAGATTGACACACGCCACAACGTTCCACAAAATGTCCAACCTTCCTCTTAAGATGAGGCCAAAAGAATCGTTCTTCAATGACCAAAATGGTCTTGTCCCTGCCCATATGTGCTGCTAAACCACTAGCATGGACTTCACGAACTATAAGTTCACGTAAGGAGGTGCGAGGTATGCAAAGCCGATTTCCATAAAAAAGGAATCCTTGGTGAATATGGTAATTGCCCATGGGTTCACGGTTCAAACACTTCTTCCATATCTTCCTAAAATCATCATCTTCAGCATACAATTCTTTGAGATTGTCAAAACCAATCACTTATGTCCGTTAGCAAGCACCCTCGTCTGCTAAGATCATCAGCTACCCTGTTTTGAAACCTTGCTCGGTGTTTAAAAACAAAAGTGAATCGCTGTAAGAATAATACCCATCGAGTATGCATCCTGCTAAGAGTTTTCTGCGAGTTAACATACTTCAATGCTTGGTGATCACAGTGGAGTACAAACTCGTTATGGATCAAATAGTGTTCCCAATGTTGAAATGCTCTTACGACAGCATACAACTCCTGCTCATATGTTGGCCATTTCTGCCGTGCATCATTGAGTTTCTTGCTGAAAAATTGTAGTGGTCGACCTTCTTGAATAAGCACAGCTCCAATACCCAACATAGATGCATCTGTCTCTACTTCAAACACTTTATCGAAGTTCGGTAATGCCAAAACTGGAGTAGTGGTTAAATGCCCTTTGATGTCGTCGAAACTGTCTTGCTGCTCTTGATTCCAACGGAACCTTCCCTGTTTCATACACTCAGTAAGGGGTGCCACAATAGTACTGAAGTTCCTGATGAAACGCCGATAAAACATAGCCAAACCATGGAAACTTCGCACATCATGGACTGATTTGGGAGTGGGCCACTCACGAATGGCTTGAACTTTCCTTTCATCAACTTGAATACCATCATATCCCACAACAAAACCAAGAAATAACAGTTGAGTACTCAAAAATTCACACTTCTTAATATTAAGATACAGTTGATTCTTTTGCAAAACTTGTAAAATTGAACTCAAATGTTGTAAGTGAGATTTGACATTCTTACTGTACACAAGGATATCATCAAAATAAAAATTGTCCAATATATGGCTTGAGGACTTCATTCATGAGGCGCATGAAAATACTAGGTGCATTGCTAAGTCCAAATGGCATCACCATCCATTCATACAGCCCCTCCCGTGTTTTAAAGGCTGTCTTCCATTTGTTCCCATGTCTGATTCTGATTTGATGGTAGCCACTCCGTAAATCCATACGGGAAAAGATCTTAACTCCCTCTAATTTATCTAACATATCCTCCAAACGAGGGATGGGAAAGCGATACTTCACTGTGATTTTGTTTATTGCCCGACTATCCACACACATCCTTTACGAACCATCCTTCTTTGGAACCAATAACGCGGGCACAGCATACGGACCCAAACTAACACGAATGAGTTGTTTCTGTAATAAGTCATCTACTTGGGCTTGCAAAATGGCTTGTTCTCTTGGACTCATTCGGTAGTGTGGCAAGTTGGGTAGGCTTGCACCAAGGATGAGGTCGATACAATGCTGGATGTGTCGCATATGAGGTAGGTGGTTGGGAAGCTCATCAGGGACAACATCTTTGAATTCAGCGAGCAGTTTTTGAATTGATTATGGCATTGTTTTGCTTAGTTCAGCTTGTTCTTGCAATACCACCATCAACAACATCTTAGTTTTCTTGACTTCCTGCTCAAATTGGGATCCAGTCACAGTGAGAAGTGTAGTGGTTGATCCCTGCTCAACATTATACTTTTCAGATTTAGAGCGTGAAGGCATCAGTACAATCTTTCTCCCTTGTCAGCGAAAAGAATGAGTGTTTGCCTCTCCATCATAGGTTACTTTCCGATCAAACTGCCATGGTCGTCCAAGTAGTATATGACATGCATCCATGTCTACTACATCACATAGTAACTCATCCTTATAGTGCTTACCAATGGAAAAGGACAGCTCACAGACTTCAGTTATTTTTGACTCCAAACCCTTCTTAATCCATCCGATTCGGTAAGGATTAGAGTGAGGTTTAGTAGGTAGGGTTAGAGCCTTTACCAGAGATTTGGATACAATATTCTCCATACTCCCACTGTTAATAATGATATCATACACCCTTTTGTTCACAGTACACCTTGAACGGAATAAGGCATTTCTTTGAGTCAAAGAGGTTGCTTTGGGGGAGACCAGTACCCGTTGAATGATACAAACTGCTAAGTCTCCTTCGTCTCCCGAAACCAGCTCTGTTTCATCTTCCTCCTTTCCACATTCCTCTACCGTATACCCAGCTCTTGCCTCAGTGAATTCCTCCACTAGATTGGTCTACTGAACACGCTGAGGACATTCATTAGAGCGATGTCTCGGTTGGTTGCATCGATAGCAGTGTCCTGGCAAAGGTTTCGCATAAGGGTTGTTCTTGTGTTGGATTGAAGGGAGATTTGATGTATTCCTCTGCCCTACTTATGTAACCTCTGGTTGTTACCTAGTTTGAGTGTTGGGACTAGCACCCTTCCTGTTGAGTCCTTTCTCAACATGACCCTCTTGCTGAAACCCTCTTGTTGGAAAATTCCTAGGACGTTTCATGAAACTAGTTTCCAATTTCAAAGCTAGATTCACAGCTTGATTGAGACTCCAAATGGGTTGAAGATTGAGATGAGTTTGGTACCTTTATTGTAAACCACCCAAGAACCGAGCTACCAGTACACTGTCAGGCTCTTTTAAATCTTCCCGAGAGTTTAATCGATAAAACTCTTCAACATATTCCGAAATGCTCTATCCATTCTGTCGACATTGTTGGTACTACTGAAACAACATTTGTTCATAATCCTCAGGAAGAAATCTAGCCCTAAGCAACTGTTTCATCCTAACCCAAGTACGAATGGGTTGTTTTCCTTCTCTGCGTCTATGATTTTGTAGTTGTTCCCACCAGGAAGAGGCACCTCCCCTCAGATTGTAGGAAACTACCTTAACCTGCTTCTCTTCAAGTACTTCGATACCATCAAAATAATTCTCCACAGAACGAATCCAGTCAAGAAAATCTTCAATGTGAAGATAGCCATCAAAAGGGGAAAAATCAAGATTCAGCTTGAAATTATAACCTTCGTTCTGATTCTACTGAAATTGTGGACCACCAAATACCCAGTTCATAGCTTCCTCTTCGCTATCTGATTCCAATTGGTGGCGTCGATGTTGTTCTCGGCCAACTCCCAGATGATTGCGAGCTACATCTCGCCCATCGATTTGGTTGAGGTTATGGCGTTCTACCTCAGGGACACCCCGTAAAGCTTGACGAATCTCCACCGTAAGAGCGTCAAAACGCACCTCCAAGTTACCGACTGTCGCCCGTAGAGCCTACACACTACGATCATCGTCGTCGGTGTGGTGACCTTTTCCATCTCTAGCCATTCGAAACCGAGGGAAAATCTAGGACCTGTGGCTTTGATACCAATTGATGAAACAGATCTATGAAATTCCGGAATCAAATTTCCGGTTGTGATAAATCTGATTGCTCGAATCAGATTGTAGAGAGAAAATTAACAGAAAAGAAATTCGGCTGCCAGGTTCAATAGTTTTGTTAGGAAAAAATGATATATCCTACCCTTTTTTCTCATTCAGCTATATATAATAAAAATAAGGCAAATAATAAAATAAAACAATTCGGTTATAGATAAAACAAAATATCAAAACAGACAAAGAAAATAACAAAATGGAAAATACGTACTACATCATTATATAATGAGCAAATAGTTACTTACATGCTTAGTACTCAAATATGTTATCTTTGTATATGAGTAACTATGCGAAAAATGAAAGAGTTACTTTATCATGAAAAATGGTGGTAGCCCAAAGTAGCCCAACACGGCCTTCATAAACTCATGGTTAAGTAGTTAAGTGGTTCTGATATTAGTGGTATTTTTATTTATTTTTTAAATGCATTTAGTCTTAGATATTATTATTATTGAATTTGACACTTTTAATTTAAATATTATAAAAAATAAACTTTATTCTTCTAATTACTTATAGTAACTCATTTATTTTAAAAAAAATAACCACCTCTAGCGGAAAAAGAAAAGAAACTAGAATTTAAATATGTTCATTTTAAAGCAAAACTTGAAGTCTAATTCGGCAATTTTCCTTACAGTGTTTGGTCGTTGAATCTCTTCAGAGAAGAAAAGGCGAATGGAAAATACGGAGCAGAGGTAAAATATACATTTTCATCTATATTTCATTTTAATAACTCTTATAAATTCATGTTATAACATTATATCATTTAATTTATTTAATATAATTTATATTATAACAACTAATTTTAAAGATATATTATATTTTTTTTATTAAATTTAAATTATAAATATTATTTATCATAATTTATATTATTTTTATATTCTTATTCATCTTATTTATACCTATTAATAATAAATAATATATATCTGTTTCATATATTTTAAAAATTAATGAGATTTTATATGAATTTTGTTAATATATCGTATAAATATCCTTTTATATTTCTTTTGAAAAACAAAATCAAATTTTCTTATAATGCTAACCGTGTTCCTTTATTTTTCATCCTGGCCGTACGTTTTCCTTTATTTTTCATCTTGACCGTGTTCCTTCCTTTTATGTGGACCAAGATTGAAGAGCCCAACCCAATAATAGTAAACCAAACTTATCCGGATGGAAAATGGTTTTTGTACCGATCGGGTTTAAGTCCTGATCAATAAAACATTTAATTTTTTTTTTTTATTGTTTGTTTTGAATAGCAGGACTCCGGATGGAAAATGGTGGTGAGTGGTGACCGACTGACCGTCATTTTTCCTTTTTGGTTTCAAATAAGATGTCAGATATTCCAAAAAAGATAAATAGAGAGAGAAAGAGGACCTGGAGCTCAGTGGTAATTGGGTACTCATCCATGTCAACGTAGTTCTTGTTGAGGGAGGCCATAACAAGCTGATCACACTCAGTTTCCATCCAAGTAGTCACAAATGAAGCCAAGTTCAACCTTGGCGTTCCGTCCAACATCAACTCGTCCTTTATTATCTGATACGCTACTTCCTTTGGTATCGATTTCTCTCCCATCTTGAATCTGTTCATCACCATATATTAATTTATCAATTTTATTTTTATATTTATTTACCCTGTTACCTACCTAGCTACAAAATTAAATCCAATAATTAATATTCAAAATAAGTGAATGATATATACCTGGGGAGTGGTGATCGTACATATCTGGAAGCAAAAGTGCAGTTCAATTGCTCTCCACTATCTACCACTGTATTTGTTATCATTTTTCCAACTAATTTGATTTACTACGGATATAGAGCTAAGTAATGGTACGTAGATTATGAATGTCGAGATAATCGATCAGCTTCGAATGAGAAGAGTACCGACTATTGAGAGATGATTGGAGAAGAAAACTTACTTCACATATAATGAATTCCACCTAAAAAAAACCCATTTTCGCATAGTAATAATAACAATAATTGTAAAGAAAGATGCTTCTTTAGAACGAGGACACGTCTACACTACCAAAACTTAAAGCGGTCCCCAGCTATCATTTCCAAGATGTCTCTACCGACTACTTTGTTGGTGCTGGATATATAATGTTAATGGATGAATTGGAATCTAAATTTTTTTTTTAAATTGAATTATTTTAGTTAATTTTTTTATTATTATATTTAAATTAAAAATATATATATGATAAGAATTATTTTTATAAATTGATTAATTTCTTTTATTTTTATTTTTACCATTTTTTAAATATATTTTTTCACACACATATATGTATTTATGTAGCTTTTTGAAATTGATTTTTTTAAATAATTATTTCATATAATATAAGATATTATTTAAAATGAGTTTGATGTGTTAAAATAATATTTTTAAAAAAATACAAGTTACGGTGAAGATAATATTACAGTGTCATATCAGCTACTTAACAATCAACTACAAAGAGAGAGAGAGAGAGAGAAATTGATAACATAGATGTTGTGCATACAAGTGAAAGAGAAAATACGCGTAACAAATACATTAACTACCAGTCAAAATTAGTTATGTAAAATTGAATCAAATATGTAAGTGTGACAGCTTTGCGTGATTTGCAAGATGGTCACTTAATCTATATATATAGTAAAGAAATGACAACATGTAGCTGTAAGAAATGTATGTATTCAGTAGACAATTTTTTGAACGAAAATGAAGTTCTTTCTACTTCCTGCATCTTCTCTACTCCCTCTTTTCCTTGTCACTCTTGCCCTTGTTTGCATTTTTCCTTTGTTTGTCATGATATGATAGCCAAGTGGTCACAAGAGCTTGTCTTTTAACGTAGATAAAGTATCAATTGTTATCCAAACTCGATTGATACTAATCAAGATATTATAACTTTTTATAATATTTTAATTTTAATAAAACTCGATTACAATAATTATATAATTAAATTTTAAAAATATTTAAAAGTTATGAGCTAGAAGAGCATATTTTGCTTGATACTACACCATCTAAGGTAAGGTCATCAATGAAGGAAGTAATCTTACTTATAGGGCATGGAAGTGGCAAGACGAAAGTTTAGGCTGTTGGCTCATATCTTGCATATTAAATTATGTGCTCAAGCAAATTTTAGGCTTTGATGGAGCTAGAGATGCTTGGACTAGGCTAGAGAAATCATATGCCTCTAAATCAAGAGCTATAGCCATTATTGTGATGAAAAAGCTGCAAAGTCTGAGAAAAAGGTTATTCAACAATTTCAGAGTACATGCTATCTATGAAAATGCTTGCTAATGAACTGGAGGTAGGTTGTTGTGGTCTCATAGAGGAACGAAATTTTACGATAGTTCTGGGTGATTTAGACGAAAGCTATGATAATGGTTTTTCTACTATCACATAAAAGATGTTAAATGAAACAATTATTTTAGATGATGCAAAAGATTTCCTTCCAAGTTATTGTTATAAAGCTCCTTAATTGGAAGGCAACGTGGAAGCAACGTGGAAGCGGCAAATTCATGGAGCAACAAGGAGCAAAACATGGAGCGGTCGTGGGCAAGCAAGGAGGAGGCAATTAGTCGAGAGCGATTTAAGGCAATTAATTTAAGGAGTAATTCAAGGAGTGAATTTTCCTATAAATAGATGTATAATTGTAATGAATTAATCGTCCAAAGTTTTCATTCGAAATTGAGAGAAAAGCTTAGGAAGCGAAAGGCTTTTGTGAGAGAAAATTGAGAGTAATTTTCTTGAGTGTAATTGGGTTGTGGGTTGTGGCGTTGTAAGCACGCTTGTGTAATTTCTCTTTCTTTCGGTAAAAGATCTGCGGCTGGTCAGGAGGCGTAGCAGAATTAGGCGAACTCCGTTATTAAATTTGTGTGTTATTTTATATTCTTGCTTTCTCGTAAATCCGAGCACATCGAATTTGCGTTATTTCCAATGGGTATCGGTATTGGTAGTGATTTACGTCAATTTTACGCAAGAAATAATCGAGAAACGATCAGGAGGAAGTCGGATTTTAGTGGGAGCGATAGCAGCGAGATGAAGGAAGGAGTGAAACTCGAGAAATTTGATGGCACTGATTTCGGGTTTTGGAAAATGCTGAGATAGAGGATTATACGTATCGAAATCTATATCAACCTCTCTCGGGGAAGAAGCGGAGGTATGAAGGAAGAAGATTGGAATCTTACAGACGAATAAACCTCGGAGGTTATTCGATTGACGTTATCCGTAATGTTGCTTTCCAACGTAGCAAAGGGAAAAAGACAGCGGCGGTAGTGCTTATGGCCATTTCTCTCGATATGTATGAGAAGCGTGACCTCAGACAAAGTGCACTTGACGATGAAATGACTTGTTCAATTTGCGGATGACGGAAGGCGCATCGGTAACTCGACATCTCGATAGGCTCAATACGGTTACAGCCCGGTTGAGTTCGGTGGAAATTAGTCGATGAAGAAGTACGGCATTGATACTTTTGTCTTACACGGAAAGGCGGAATCTCTTGTCCACGGTGTGAGTGGCTCGTCGAGGAAACTGATAAGTTGGGGGTGACGATGTTCGTGATTTGGTTCTCGGTGAAGAGATCAGACGTAGAGGCAATTGAATCGTCGACCTCTTCGGTTTGCATACGAGTCAGAGGAAGAAATTCAACCAAGGAAATGGACGTGATAGAGCCGACTCTGAGGTAGATCAAAAGACGGGGAGGTCGAATCCGGGAATCCTAATAATTCCCTTAGCTCGAAGACTATCGAGTGTTGGAATTGTGGAAGAACCGGGCATTACAAAAATCGGTGCAGAGTGCTTGAGAAGGACATGACAGTGAAGGCGAGAGGCGAATGTTACTTCCACGCCGGGAGGAGATGATGCATTGATATGCTTTCTTTGGAGAAAGAAGGAAGAATCTTGGGTGTTAGACTACGGAGCGTCGTTCCATTGCTACTTAAAAAGAATTCTTCGAGAAATATGTCCCAGGAAACCTTGGAAAGGTATATCTTGGTGATGATCAACCGTGTCTTGTGTGGCGAAGGTGTAGTGAAGATTAAGTTGAACGGATCTGTTTGGGGCGAAGGATGTCGGGCGTATTCCCGTCTCGGAAGGAACTTAATCTCGGTGGGGCGATTGGCCGGTGAAGGCTACTCTCTGATCTTCCGTGGTGATGATTGGAAGATTTCAAAGGGTGCGATGACGGTTGCTCGAGGCAAGAAAAAGTGGCAGCATTCTTTACATGTGACGAATGACACGTTGTTCGATTACTGATTGCGGCAATGATGAAACACGAATCTATGGCGCGAGGAGACTAGGCCATATGAGTGAGAAGGGGATGAAGATTATGCACTCGAAGGGAAAACTTCGAGTCTACGATGCGAAGATAGACATGTGCGAAAGATTGCGTACTTGAAAGCGAAAGTCGACTTTCGGACGAGTTGCGAGAATCCCCGAAGAAGGAAAGGCTAGAGCTTATTCAGCTACGATGTTTGGGGACCCGGCCAGTAGTCTCATCTATTGGTGGGAAACAACTCTTCGTGACTTTCGTCGATGATCACTCTCGGAAGGTATGGGTTTACTTTCTAAAGCATAAGTACGAAGTATTTGAGGCTTTGAAAGATGGAAAGCTATGGTGGAAAATGAGACGGGTTTAAAGATCAAAAAGCTCGAGCCGATAATGGTGGTGAATATGAAGACACGGATTCAAAAATTTACTGCTATGAGCACGGAATTAGAATGGAAAGAAGCGTGCCGGGACACGCCCTCGCCTGATGGTGTAGGCGGCGTATGAGCCAGAACGTTGACGGAAAGAGCCGAAGCATTCGTATGCGATCGGTCAGTCCTCAACAGTGCCGGCGAGGAAAGCGATCGACACGGCGGCACTTGATCAGCGAGGCCCGTACATTCCATTCGGCGTAGAATACCGGAGGAGGTATGGAGCGAAAAAGAGGTGAAACTATCACGTCTAAAAGTTTTCGGTTGTGTAGCATTTGTGCGTAGGTGATCGGCGGGGAATAAGCTTGATCCCAAAATCAAGAAATGCGCACGTTCATTGGTATGGTGAGGATGAGTTTGGCTACCGCATTTGGGATGACGAAAAGAAGAAAGTTATCGTAGCGAGAGATGTGATTTTCAACGAAAGGGTGATGTATAAGGGCGTACGTAAAATGACGCCCGATGACTCGAGGAAGCGAGAATGAGTCGGTATTTGCGGAATCTGAGATGATGTCCCAGGATACTTGCATGTGAGAACCAATTGTAACAAGTCTCGACCGGAGGAACTTGTTGGACAAGCAGTCTGACGTTCGACCACCTGCGACCTCTACTCGAAGCTCACCGTATTGAGAAGGTCTTACCGACCTCGTGTCTTTAACAGGAGATACATGTGGTATATGTTCTTTGTTGATGGAGGGGAGCACAGATCTTATGATGAAGCTTGTCGGACTCGAGATTCCAACAGTGGGAGCTTCTTTATGAAAGAAGAAATGAAATCTCGTCTCGACGAACGTAGAGGCCCAGGTGAGTTACATGGGAAAGAAGGCACTTACCGTAACAAATGGGTGTCTGCAAGGGTGAAAGAAGAGCGTGATGGTTCGAGAGATACAAAGCACTAGTTGTCGAAAGGGTTTCAACATGGAAAGGAAGGAGTTGACTGCCCGACATTTTTGCTCAGTTGTGAAGCTCGATACTATCGGATCCGGTATTGAGTATTAGCCATCGAAGATCTTCCTCTTGAGAGCAGTTGGATGTGAAGGCGCATTCGCTTCATGGAGATTTAGATGAAGAGATTTATGTACCGGCGAAGGTTTCTCGAGAAAGGGGGAAGAAAGAACGTGGTGTGCGAGACTTAAGAAGAGTTTGTATGGCACGAAAACAAGCCGAGACAATGAGTACAAAAAATTTGACGACTTCGTACCTGAGGAAGGTTTCCGAAGTGCGATGCTTGATCATTGTTGCTACTTGAGAGATATAAGTCGAGTTATATCATTTTACTACTTTATGTTGATGATATGTTAGTAGCGGTTCGAGATATGGATGATATTAAAGGTTGAAGCGGCCCGATTGTCAAAGGAATTTGACATGAAAGACTTAGGTCGGCAAAGAAGATTCTTGGAATGCAAATCACGAAAATAAGAAGAAAGGATCCTTGCAGGTTATCTCGGGCGGTAGTCATTAATCGTGTTTTGCAAAGATTGACATAGGCGATGCGAGCCGGTTAAGCACCGCCGCGGTCATTTTCGCCTATCGAAGGATCAGTCCCGCCAGACGGAAGAAGAGGGAGAATTCATGGCTAAGGTTGTATGCCTCGGCCGTTGGAAGTTTAATGTAGCGATAGTGCATGCGAGAGACATTGGACATTGTACGATTGGGAGTTGTTAGCGGTTATGTCAAATCCAGGGGAAAAACTCATTGGGAAGCGATCGAGTGGATTTTGAGGTATCTGCGAGGCACGCGAGAAAAGTGCTTGTACTTTAGTAAAGGAGAGTTAAAAGTACGCAAGTGCGTGAGGCAGCGGACTTTGGAGGTGAAGTTGATCATAGAAGAAGCCTTGTGGGTTATATATATTCTTGTTGGAGCTAAATTTGTTAGTTGGATGTCTGAGAATACGAGAAAATTGTCACTACATCCCCTTCTGGAAATTTGAGTATGTAGCGATGGCGAAGCTAGTAAAGAGATGATATGGCGAGGTTTGTTAATTGGTGGGATTAATGAGAAGAATGTTACTGCGTAGTGATAGTCAGTCTGATACACTTGGCGAAGAATTGACATTTCATTCTAGAACAAAAGCATATTGGACTTCGTTATCACTTCATCATTAGGATCTACATTGGAAGATGATGTGTTAATGCGGAGAAGATTCAAGGAAGCAAAAATCCAGCGGATATGTTAACAAAGGTGGTGGTATTGACAAAGGCGAAGTTGTGCTCGGCAGGTTAGTTCATATAAATAACAAGACTAGAAAAATTTCTGCGTTGATCGAGGTGTGAAAGGCAGTTGAAATCGGTCTTGAGTGGGAGATTGTTATAAAGGCTCCTTAATTTAAGGAAGCAAACATGGAGCAAAACATGGAGCAAAACGTGGAGGCCAAACATGGAGCAATTCATGGAGCAAAGCAAGGAGCAAAACATGGAGCGATTCGTAGGAGCCAAAACAAGGAGCTTAATTGAGGAGCGATTTAAGGAACCGTTAATTTAAGGAGTAATTCAAGGAGTGAATTTTCCTATAAATAGATGTATAATTGTAATGAATTAATCATCCAAAAGTTTTCAAATTCAATTGAGAGAAAAGCTTAGAGAGCGAAAGCTTTTGTGAGAGAAAATTGAGAGTAATTTTCTTGAGTGTAATTGGGTTGTGGGTTGTGGCGTTGTAAACACCTTGTGTAATTTACTTTCTTTTCGATCAAAAGATCTGTGGTCCGGAGACGTAAGCAAGATTGGCCGAACTCCGTTATCAAATTTGTGTGTTATTTTATATTCTTGCTTTCTCATAAATCTGACTTATCGAGAATTTGCGTTATTTCCCAACAGTTATAAGTGCCGTTTAGTTAGAAGAATAACCGTTGAAGTTTCTAATTTATCAATAACAAACATGAACCACGTTATGACTACTTCAAATAGAAACATTAAAATGGCTCTTGCTAATACTAATCAACAACTTAATTAATCGAGTTTAAACAATCAAGGTGTTCAAGGGAATAACACTTCATATGCATGACATTCACACATGAATGAAATCAACGTATTCTTTCTACACACCAACCAACCTACTGATATTTTTATTAAAGCATTATCTATTCATCACTTTATTTTTCATCACACCAAATTTAAAAGCAAAACAAATACATTAGCTACCAGTCAACAACCAATCAAACCAAAAGAGAAATGATGACATGATGTGCATACAAGGGGCAAAAAAGATAATATTGCAGTACCATCTCAATCACTTAACAAGCAATCAAAACAAGAAAGAAATGATAGCATGGATGATGTGTATACAAGTGGTAGTGAGGATGCAAGCAACAAATTTAACAGCAAAACAAATACATTAGCTACCAGTCAAAATTAGTTACATAAGCAAGTGAAATAGAATCAAATATGTGCCCCAGTAGCCTTGCATGATGTGCAAGTTTGTCACTTTAGCAATATAATGACAACATGTAGATGTAGGAAAAATGTGTATTCAATAGACAATTTTGTGCATGGAAATGAAGCTTTTTGTATTTCGTGCACTTCTCTGCTTTCTCTTGTTCTTGTCTGTATAAACTGCTAATTTGATTATAATAGTATAAACTGAAATGTATTTACTTAATTTTAAAAACAAATTGATTTCAAATGACTCACTCAAAAACAAAATAATTAAAATTGTATATTTATAAAAGAAATTAACTTGTTATAAATTTCATCGATTTTAATTGTATGATATGAATATTAATATGATTATATTTTGTGTGTTTTATATAAAAAAGATGTTATTTTGTAATTTAATTGTAAAGGTAGAATACTTTCACAATTCAAAATAGTATTTTTAAAATTATTTTTTGTTAATAAATTTTATTTAATCATATTGTTTTTTTAGATATAATTTTTATAAAAATAAAATATATAATTCGTATATTTTTATTAGAATAATAAAAATAGTGAGTGTGAAATATTATGGCTTGTTGTAAAATGTCTTCTCTAACTTTTTATATTACTAGCAGTTTTTACAGTTAACTTAAGATAAAAAAAGTTATTGACTACAAATATGTGACATTACTATTATTTTAGTCTTTCATTTACTAAAATTATATATTTTTTTAAATAGTGTGTTTAGGTAATTAATTTATTTTGTAATAAATATATATTTTTTTATAAACATCAAGAGGTTATTGTTTGCTTCAAACATGTCTACATGAATATGTAGGTGTGTAATTATTATCAAATATTAATAGTAGTAATAATAATTTCAAAGAAAGAAGAAGATAATACCTGATCTCTTGCCAATAAGGATCCAACAATTACAGTCTGTAATCTCATATAATCAGTATGATCCTATTTTAAGTTGATGCCTCATATTTAAGATTAACCCAATTTCATGTTATCCTATCCATCATTTTTTAATTTTTATTTTCATTTTATAAATAATTTAAGAATTTTATTAATTTTATTTTTACTTTTTTAATTAAAAAACTTGTGTCAGTCTCGGCAACGAATTATTGACGGGTTACTTGGTAATCTGTATCTTTCGTGCGAATAATTCAATTTTTTTCTTTTATCAAAGAGTGTGGATCTATGTTGCATGATGTTTCTGAAAACACTCTTATTGTTGTGTTTCATCAATTACATACGATTCTTCGCGAGGGCAAGATAGAGAAGAGGACCCAATTCTTAATTGAATCCTTTTTTGCAATAAGAGAATCTAAGTTCAAAGGGTACCCTGCATTTTTTTCCTAAATCGGATCTTGTAGACCCTAATAACAAATAGACTCTTAACATTTCTACTGGAGATAAGATTGATCCACAAATTAGAGTCTATGTGTTCAAACCAGATCCTAATTTTCTTGAAAATGTGTTAGAAATTAAATTTAATTTTAAATCTAAAAATCAGTTTGTAAATTAAATGATTGTTTAAATTTATAATCAGATTATTATTGATTTTTTTAACCGCCGTGTTATAAATATATTTAACATTTTCTCTCACACCATCATTCATCTATGAACTATAATAAGCTTATTGTTGGGTGCCACAAAATGAATTTTCTAAACACGTTCAATTGGATTAAATCTGTTTTGATGATATCACGTTAAAAATACAAGCATAACTCCAAATATAAAAACAAATTTATGAGTTACAATAATCGTTTAAATTTAGATTTATAACCATCAATTTCTTGACCAATGTACGACAAAAATCTTTAACAGAGAGAGGCGTTGTGAGAAAATGAAAAAATACATGCTCGGAGAAGATGAAGAGTCTAGAGATAAGGTTTTAAGAGAAAGGTTGATGGTGACATTTTATCTGATGATGACGACGATGAAGATGAAATAGAACAGAGGATGATGATTGAAGATGAGACATGAACAAATTTGGTAAATGTGTCGGTAAATTTATCAATGAAAAGTAGTTTGGGTTTTAAAAAAAAATATTGATTTGACCATTTGGTCTTCTCTCAATGAGAGAAATGTTTTAAATTTTTTTAACAGTTTATTTATTCATTAATACTCATGTTGCTTTTTAAGGTGAGGAAAAAAGAAGAAATAAAACTTTTAATTTTTGTGCTCTCGTTTTAAAATTTTAGAATTAATTTTATTTTTAATAAATTACAGACACTTGATATTTCATTGAAGTAATAAGATATTGAAATGTGACGCATGATTGTTCAGTGTTGTAATGAAGAAAAAACATACCTTAAATATTGCCTGATCAAAAATGTCTACCAGAAAATTTTTGAAAAATGTTTTGTTCAAGACTACGCAATGATTCACCGGCTAGAAACCAATAAGCTGCGTAAGGTGGCCATATTTCATCCACATTTACTTGGAGATCCTTGGCATGTCTTGATTTATATCCAGTTGTCCGAAATAATTTGATAACAAATGAAAAGCCGAATATTGTTATATTTAGCTTTTGCATTTTTAATGTTTGGAAAACAAATAAACGTAGATACAGATGTATAGGATACAAGAAGTTAACAATAAAGGTTAAAAGGAAGGTTTTTTTTCTTTCTAAAATAACCATATTAATTATAATAGTTTAGAATAAAGCGTATCTAATATTTAATTTAAAAAAAAACAAAAAAAAAATTGATATAATCAGTATCCAAAATTTTTGTCACATTGTCTCTCCTCTTCGTGCTCATGCTTCTAATCTTTTTTATTTTTTTTACATTTTCATTCTCTTTCCTCTCCACGCGTAAAACATTTTTTCTTTTTTTCTATTTTCTTATTTTTTTTTCTCTCTCTCTTAACCTCTCACCTTTTATTTAATAATAAATATATAATTTATTATAACAAATAATTTATCAAAATTTCATTATAAATTAACTTAAAATAATAATAATAAATTATAAAATAATTACAAAATTAATTATTATTATTATTATAAAATAAATTATAAAAACTGGGTTAATAATTATAATAATATTATATTAGATAATATTTTCACACAAATTTTACGATATAATTTGTTATGTTTGTATTGTATATTGTAAAAAGTTAGATAGAGAGGTTTCACAATTTTTTTATAATTTAATTATTTTTATGAATATTATTTTTATATCATAATTATAATTAAATATTATAATTATTTATTAAATATAATTATAATTAATAATAATATATTATATTATTTATGAATTATCAAAATATTTAGCATATGATTTTCAATATATGTATAAATTTATATTTATTTTATTGTAAAATAAATTATTTTTTATTTTTTAAAATAATTTTTTTAATATATAATATGATAAAAAATATTTATGTATTTAAAATTAATTATAAATTTAAAAGATATTAATATTTTTTTATGCTTACAATAATTATTTTTTTATAAAATAGAGATAATATATATTTTTTTAAAATAAAATTAATTAAAAATTTTGCTTTCAAGTTTAAGGTAAGATTTTGCCTATTTTTTAAAAAAATCCAACTTGTGCCAATTTTTAAACTATTGTCCAAAAATTGACTATTATAGACAAAACCCCTAAAAGGAATGACAATAAGCATTCACATTGGCACATACATGGTATCATTACAATTGATCCATAGAAGTATTGGCATAGTCCTTAACATTTCTCCTCAAGTCGAGCGAAATGAGTGGCCAGATAGTAAGTTTTAGTGTCAACTGATAGAAGAATTGAACACTCAAATATTTTATAAAGATATATGCAGCTTGATCACATGATAGTACAAACCTAATTTGAATTAGGTAATGAATGAAATGTATGTCCAATTCCACATGTTTAGTTCTAGCATGAAGCACAGGGTTTGAAGTAAGCGAGATGATACTCTGATTGTCCACCCAAATTGTAGGAGTATGAGAAAGTGTGACATGTAACTCCCTGAGCAAAGCATGAAGCCATATTACCTCTGAAGTAGCATTAGCCAAGTTGTGGTATTCAGCTTTAGTATTTGAACGAGATATTGAGGATTGCTTCTTTGAAGACCATGAGACAATATTTTTACCAAGAAAGATACAAAAGCCAGTGATGAATTTTCTATCATCAACATCAGCTCTCCAATCAGCATATGAGAATCCTACTAGATCAAGATTGTGTCCCTTAGTAAAATGAATCTCATAATTGATTTTGCCGACCAAGTACCTGAGAATCTTTTTCACTGCCTTCCAATGTTCATCTTAATGACAATACATGAACTGGCATACTCTATTAACACTATAGGCAATTTCTGGTCCAGTGAGAGTAACATATTGGATAGCACTAACTATACTCCTATAAAAGGTAGAATCAACTGTAGGCATACCCTAAAACTTAGATAATTTCAATGAAGAAACCATTAGTGTGGGCAGACTCTTAGCTTGAGACATTGCAACTCGAATGACAAGATCTGTAATATATGTCCTTTGACTGAGATGAAGACCAGAGTTGGTGTGAGTAATCTCCAATCCAAGAAACTGATGGATTTCACCTAAATCTTTCAAAGAAAATTGCTTATCAAGATGAGTTATGATAGAATGAATGTCTTTGATGTCACTTCATGTGACCAATTTATCAACAACATAAACAAGAATCCAGATGTAACCAAAAGAGGTATTTAAAAAAAAAGTTAGTTATCTACTCTTGAGCAAGTAAAACCATGACTGAGGAGAGTATGTTTGAGTTTATCTGACCAAGCTCTGGGGGCTTGCTTAAGCATATATAATGGTTTGACCAATCTGCATACTTTTAAGGAATTTTCACTATCACCATCATTCCTGCATTCAAATCTTGATGGTTGACTCAATCACTTCTTTGTCCAAATCTCCATTTGGAAATGCATTGTTTATATCGAGTTATCTGACTACCATCCTTCATTTACAGAGATAGAAAGCATTGTTATTATGGTAGTTGGCTTCACAACATGGTTAAAAGTCTTTGAAAAATCAAAGCCATGTACTTGATTATAGCTTTTAACTACCAATCTAGCTTTATACCTAGCTATACTTCCATCTGAGTGTCTCTTGACTTTGAATACCCACTTACAACCAATAACTTTCTTACTAGCAGGTAAGTCACACAAGGTCCATGTATGATTCTTCATAAGAGCTCTATACTCCTCTTCCATGACCTTTTTCCAATGTGGATTAAGAAGAGCCTCCTTGTAGGAAAAGGGTTCTTGTGTGTCATTTATTGTTACATTGAGGACTCTTGGCTTTAAGTTCCTAGTTCTTGATCTTGTGACCATAGGATGCTTGTTAAGAGTACTTGTAGCTGAATCATTCACATTAGTATTACCAATAGACTGAGGAGATGCATTAGACTCAGTTGGTAGCTCATCAATAAGAAGAGTATGAGTATGACTAAAAGCTAAAGAAAGAATAGAAATAGGCGAGTGATGAGATGGAGGAGACATTTGGTGAGAGTGTAAGGAGCACAGAGTAGAATGAGAAGGGAAAGATTTAACAGGTGAAGTGTGCTAGGATGAGGTAGAGTTAGAGTGTAATTGAAAAGGGAAAGGGAAAGTAGTGATTGGTAGAGGTCCTAGAATGGATGATTAAGTGTTAGAATTATGATATCTAGGATCTTGAGCAAAAGGGAATATGCTTTCATCAAAGATCACACTTCTGGATATTATGACTACCATTTGACAATAGTGTTTTATAGCCTTTGTATTTACTATTGTACCCAAGAAAAGTGCTTGGTTGTGATCTGTATTCGAACTTGTGCTTATTAAAAGGTCTAAGATAAGGATAGTGGAGACAACCAAATGTTCTTAGATGAAGATAGGCATGCTTGGATTTGAAAAGCATCTCATAGGGACTTTTATGATTTAGGATCTTTGTTGGAAGCTTATTAATGATATAGACTGAGGTAGTGAAGGAATCATCCCAGAACTGAATGGGCATGTTTGAGTGAGCTAACAAGGACAATCTCATCTCCACAATATGTTTATACTTTCTTTCAGCAAGACCATTTTGTTGAGGTGTATAGGGACATGAGATTCTATGTAAAATGCCATGGTCATTGAAAAGTTTTGTAAGCCTTATGAACTCACCTCTTCCATCACCTTGAACCGTTCTAATTCTGGATTGAAATTGAGTGGAAACAATGTTTTGTAAATGAATGAAAGCATTTTGAACTTCAGATTTTTGTTTAAGAAGATATAACCATGTATATCTGCTATAATGATAAACAAAAGTAACATAGTACTGAAAGCCATTAATGGATTTTTGTGGTAAAGAACCCTAAACATCAGTGTGAATAAGTTCAAAGGGATGTTGATACTGAGTTTCACACATAGGAAAAGTAAATTGATGACTCTTAGACTTCATACAGGAATCACATAAAAGATTTTTATTTAAAACATCAGAGAAATTACAATTCTTCATAATTGTGCCAAGAACATTTCCTACTGCATTATTTGAAGCATGGCCTAATCTATTGTGCCAAAACTGAATATCTTGATTATTTCTCTTGACAAGAAAAGTTGAAACATGTGAAGGTAATTGAGTGGTGGCTGAATGAACAGTTTGAGATTTGAGGGATTGAATATCAAACTTATAGAATACATCCTTAAGAATGCCTTTGAGGAGTGTTTGATGTGTGACCTGATACTTAACACAACAAAAAGTGGGATGAAATTCAAAATACATAAAATTATCTTTGGAGAATTGTGAGACACTAATCAAATTCTTAATTATCTCAAGAACACGAAGAAGATCAATTAAGATAAATGTTTTATAAAAATTACGAGACTTGATTTGTGAGCTACCAATGCGAGTAATGCACAAACCTAATCCATTCCCTACTTGAACCTTGTTGGTGCCTTGAAAGTCTGAAGCAATATTGAGATTGCCAAGCTCACTTGTCACATGGTTGGATGCTCTAGAATCTGCATACCAAGACATGTCTATCTTTGAGTCAAGTGAAATACTCAAAGCAGAAGAGCTTGTTTTAATGACTAGATATGCTGTGAAGTTTTGAAAGTTATAAGCCATAGTCTGAGTATTTGAAGGTGAGCCATAGTTGGCATCAAATCTGTAATAACACTTATCAGCAGTGTGATTTGTGTAGTTACAAATCTAACATCTATTCTTGTTTGAGCTTTTAAAACTCACTCCTCCTTTTCCTCTATAAGAAGACTTGTCTCTTCCTCTTGAATTTTGAAAGTTGCTTCTCTATCTACCTCATTGATAGTCATTTCCATTATTATTAAATCTTTTTTGAAAGTTGGATTGAATGTCAACATTCACAGAGAGATTTGAGTCTTCATTGCTGACAAAATGATGTCTAGTATTTTCAAGCGTGGTTTCATAGCTTAGGAGCATAACACAAACTTCTCTGAGTTTACATAGTTCTATCCTTGAGGTGGCTGCCACAACAATAGGAGTAAATTCACTTCTTAATCTAGCAAAAACTATCATTACTTGATCATCATCTGAGATTGGTTAACCAACCGATGCTAGCAAATCACAACAAGACTTTACCTTGTTCAGATAGTCTCTCATAGGTAAAAAGCTTTTTTTTATAGATGAGAGTTTAAACTTGTAATGCATCTTACTTGCTGCAGATTGAGATGAGAAATTTATCTCTAGGGCTTCCCAAATTTGAAAAGATGATTCTAGATTGACCATCATCACTAAAATATTCTCAGATAGAGAGGATAGAAGTCATGAGGCAAGGAGTTGATCTTTCCTTGTCCAGCTCAAAAAATCTAGATTAATCTATTTTTCTCTTGTTTCTGTGTTCTCTTTGAACTTTGCTGGAGCCTTGTTGGTATAAGAAAGAAAATGCTCGAGATCATACCTTCTGATAGCAATGAGCACTTGGTGTTTCCAAAGAAGGTAGTTTGAACCATTTAATTTGAGAGAAATGAGATGATTTTGTGGTTGAACCACAACTCTTGCTCTATTTAAGGATGTTAAAGGAATCCTAGAGGTGGTGGACTCACTAGTACTCATTGAGCTTAAAAAAGAAAAGAAAAATACAAATTCAAGTCAAAAAAATTTCTAAGTGTTTTATGAAGTATGGCTTTAATAAGTCATTTTTTTATATTTTTTTAGCTTTAACTACCTACCAGCCAAATATATATTAAAAAAACAAAATATACACATGTGAATTAGAACCTCTCGTTAAGGGGAAAATCGCGCACTTGTTTTTATGATTCA
The DNA here is from genome assembly GCA_033030585.1 of Hippophae rhamnoides. Taxonomy (NCBI): domain Eukaryota; kingdom Viridiplantae; phylum Streptophyta; class Magnoliopsida; order Rosales; family Elaeagnaceae; genus Hippophae; species Hippophae rhamnoides. The sequence continues at coordinate 50,870,485 of CM065433.1, read as the reverse complement.
ACCCTATACGAGACGAGAAAAGAAGAATTGGAACAAGCATCGTTCATCTCTACGATTCAACCTTCTTGGAGAAAGGAAGATATGGCGATGTTTATCCAAGAAAGACTTGGAATCTAGCTTTGTCCATCAACGACTTCCACTTTGCAGCACCACTTAAAACCTTTCCTTCGATGATATCTAACGACCAATCAAGGCAAGCCACGTTAATGTGGCGACGTCAAACAAAACCCTTCCAGGAGCCATTACAAATTAGAATAAAAATGGTGACGACTTTGGGTGTGGAAATTGACAAACTTGTGGTATGGAAACTGACAAAACTGATAACTATTTTATTTAATTCTCGATGACCACGATTTGAGAGCTTATTAATTTAGCTTCAATTAAAAAGCATAGAAACAAACATAGGCTAAGAGAGAAAACAAATAGTCAATGGTCAACAAGTATCGATGGACAAAAAAACAACGAGTTCAATTATCTGAACCGAAAATTTAATTTTTAATCGATAAATTTCGAAAATGGGAACAATTTCGAATAAAAACCAAACATAAAATATCATGTACGATTCAGTTACAGTTATACTAAAAACCATACTTGCATGTACCCGAAATTAATTATATTTAAATAATTTATTTATATATTTAATAAATTAAATTATAAATCAAAAATTAATTATATATATTTAATAAATTAAATTATATTTTTTTCGAATTTTTTTCATAACTGCCTCAAACCGTTAACTAAGGATAAAAAACTGTCCCCAAACCATAACGATTTTCAAACAATTTCGAATATAGATTTTATAATTTGATTCGAAAATAGTTATATCAAAAACCGTTCACAATCGTACCCGTGTCATTTCCTATCAATAGGTATACTCTAATACCATAAAAGAATTCGAGAACAAATGAAAAGCAAAACATTGCTATATTTAACTTATGTATTTTTAATGCTTGAAAAACAAATGAACTTAAATACAAATATATAGGATACAAAAAGCTAACAATCAAAAAATTAAAAAGGAATGACAATCCATTTACAACAAAACCTAAATTGACACATGCTAGGTATCATGGTTAAAAAGAATGACATTAAACCTACACATTAGCACATGCAAAGTATCACTACAACTGATCTATAGAGGTGCTGACATAGTCCTTAACATATCATTACAGTTGGTCCATGGAAGTGTTGGTATAGTCCTTTAACATTATTGTCTCGAATTTTTACCAAGTTTATCTTCCATGAATTATCAATGAATATGTTCAGAAGGTTGCACATGGATTCATTTGGAATTTACAAATGACAATCCTAAAAACATACTGTTTGCCGTCAACTTTTTCACTGCAATTGGACTTGGTGGTCTCACCGAAGGGATGCACGACAATTTAAGAATATGACACGCATCACAAAGAGAGAAGAAACGATTGAAAGGAAACAATAAACAAGTGTTAATTATTGAACTTATCGTTTTTGGTAAATGAAAAAAAAAACATTGCATGTAACCTTTCACAAGCAGAAAAATATTAGTTTTGATTAGAACATGCAATAGCAATAGCTAACAGCCTTCTTTTTTAAGAAAGAAACATGCACCCAAAATAAACTATAGTTTTCTGCTACCTATGTGCTTTTCAATTAAGAAAGAAACATGCACCCAAAACAAAGTTACAAACCTTTTCTGTCCTCAAAGAGAAAATTGAATCCATTCATATAAGCACATAGTAGAGGGTCCAGCAGCATAGACTTTATTGTAGCCTACTCAACATTTAAATGACAGACTATCAATGGAGACCATTCTGAACCTACAAATCTTCCTTCAAAGGTTTCAAATCTTCCGAACCCATCTCTCAAGTCGAAGCTGCTTCAGAGGAGGTCCAAGATTTGGCTTGCTTTTCTGAGGACACTTCCATTTTCCAGTGATCCCAATTACTGAAGACAGATGAAAATTTGTTTTTTCTTTTAAAGGCAGTCTTTTCACATCAGAATCCATTCCACCTGCTAATGAAACTATTTTTTCTTCACTCTGCTTTGGTATTTGTAGAGAATTTTCGTCATTTGCTCTTGAATATCTGTATTTCTTTGTTGCAACGAAACCATTACTTAATTTTTCTTTCCTGTCATCTTCGTTGCTATTACATCCGTGAATCGATTTTTTCAATAAGTCTCCACTAACCACCATTGACTTCGAGCTGCTATCGGGTAATAAATAACCAGATGGCTCCAGTCTTTTTATTTCAAGATCCTCTTGTAAAAGTTCAACCCTTTTCTTCAACTTTTCTGAAGAGTTTCCATCCGGGCTACATGAACCCCGTTTGATACTTGACAGAGTACAACCATTTTCACAACTAAAACTTGGTGTGCATTTAATATCATCTGAACACAATTTTTCAACATCAGTATCTGGACTAATGATATTGTGATTTAGCAGTGTTTCACAGTCTGAGCTTTCACCAAGCCTACCTTCAAAACACATTTTACTCTTATCAGACACTGTTATGTTCTCCTCTGCAATCATGTTTTCACCCTATAAAAGGAGAAATGTGTAAACAACACTAAAAAAATAATAATTTAATAATAGTAAGTTTAACTGGAAATTGTTTTGGGGTTTGTTGTACATTCAGCCACCTGCATCTTTTTAGATCCAAACTATATTAGCATTGCATAATAAATACAATTGATCGGGAATTAATTTCATTATACCACAAAATAAATTATTTGGAATAACACATTAATCAATTAAAAAAGGGAGGAAATAGGGCAACAGAAAAAAGTACATTACACAAGAAAGTATTTCCTGCTGATTATTTACCTGGAAACCGTTACAGTTCACAGGCCCTTTTGAGATAACAATGTTTGCTACAACTTCTTTGTCATTACTACCTTTCCCATATTCACCAAAATCATGTGCTTTTCCTCCGTGGCTGGTTTCGGCAACAAAACCATCTTTCTCAAATGTATTCCTTTCCTCACCAGAATCCCTCAAACTATCACTAGTCTCCAAGAAAGGGGATTCATAGACATAGCTCGAGAACCAGTTTCTGATGTCAATAGGTTCTAAAAGATGAGGAAAACAAAATGGTTAATCCAAATCAACAACTAGAAACAAGACAGAAATAGTAATAATCAAAAGTGACACAAACCAGAAATAAGCAGGGACGAGCACGAAAAATCTGCATCCTATGACCAAAAAAGGGAAAAAGTTAAAATCTTAACACAAGAAAAAGTTTATCTCCATTAAATTCAGTTACAAAATTGAATGCTTTAAGAGGTAAAGAGGGTGAAGAATGAAAGAAAGTGCTAGCACCTTGCTCGAAGATTGGTTCTCACTCTTATCACCTTTAAAAGCTGCATCTGAGTTCACCTTCTCATCATCAAACCTTATCAATTTCTTACTTATTTCCTGAAACCCACCAACATTTTCATTTTCTCTTTCGTTCTCATTAATGAAAATCTTGTCCTTGCCACTTTCATAGGGAACTAAATCTCCAGTATTCTCATTGGAATCCAGTGCAGGTGACTCGTACTCATAACTTGAGAACCAATTCCTGATCTCAGGAGGCTCTAAAATAACACAAAAACAAAATACTGAAATTATATTATGGCTGATGAGAAAACATGGAAGTTTTTTAGGGAAAAAGACGTACCAGAATGTAGAGAAAGCAAATCCGAACTACTCATGATCTACAAAAGCTAAAACCCAGCTTCAAATTTACAGCTTCCAATTTCACAGTGCCGTCTATGGCTGGCATAGAATTGTGGGTCTAAGAAATTTAGGTCATAAACTTTGAACAAGGAAAAATATCCATTGGCATTAAATGGACAGAATACGCACTCAATTGTCAGATATTTTCACGGGAGCGATACTAATTACAAGCAGAAAAGAGGTGGAACAGGAAGAGTTACCTAAGAATTTCTTTGCGGAAGAACTCTTTGAAACAAAACCAAACAGAATGTATCCCAAACACATTAAGAGATTTGGCTCACCGCATCATTAGATTTGTCACTGCTATACTATAGGAATCGGAGTAGCCGCTTCCATTTTTTGTTATTTAATTTTAGTTTTCAGTATTTCGCGGCTCCTATAAATGGCGCCATTTTTTGAAAAATTAAGTCTCGCTTTTTGGAGGCGGTAATTAGAGCAGGTTGCGCATGTTATTGCTAATATTTTTTAATATCAAATTTATATATTTTTTTAATATTATTAAAAAATTAAATTATTTTTATACAATTTATTTAATTATAATGATAAAAAAAATCAATATCTTTGCTGGTATAAAAAACTTAGTAGATAATTTTAATTTAAAAATAATTTATACCCTAACATATTGAATTGTGTAACTAAATTATCATCCATATTTAAAAATTAAAAATATTATGTATCTAAATTTGTAATCATTTGAAATGAAGTGGTATAATTCATCTAAGCTTTTACTAAATTAGAAGGCAATTTTATAATGGGTTGTGTAAGTCAATTTGTCTGGGACACTTTTATTAATTTGTTTTTACTGTATTTTAACATTTTAGTTATTTTTTTAATATTAAAATATTATTTTATCAATAAAAATAATTTTTAAATAATAATAAAGTGAATCTTGATACAAAAATATCATTTTATTTTAATAATTTATAATTGAATTTAAACATTATGTTAACTATTTTTTTTTGTAAATTTTATACTTTATGAAATTTTTATATATTTTTTGGAGCATTTTATGTGTTTTGCGTTCAAATAGAATCTGTAAATTTTATAACATAAAATATATTTTAAATAAATCAAAAAATTACAATAACAATAATGTTAAAACTATACGAATAAGTTTTCAATAATCAATCATTCTTGAATACTACATAGTACAATTGTTGTATAATTTCAAGAAATATAAAAGAACCTCATCGTTCAACGTCTGATATTCGTTTTCAAAGATATGTCATTTCAATGTATCTTGTAATTTTTTAACCAGGATAATACATATTTTGATATTATAAAATTGAAAGTTTTGAATTAAACAAAATTTATGCAGAAAACGCAATAAAAAAATTATCCAAAAGTAAAGAAAAATTTAATAAAAAAATAAATTTATAAAAGTAGTTTACTAAAAAAATTTAAAAAATCATAATTTTTATATTTAGTTTTAAATTATTAAAATAAAATAATAATTTATCTAATTAAATTTGTTTTATTATTATTTAAAAAAAATATTCATAAATTTTTTATTATTATTTAAAAAGTTACTAAAATCTCGTATTTTTATAAAAGAAAATAGTGACGTTAGTGTTGCTCAGTAAAGTAGTTAATCGAATTTAATAAGGATTTATTATACGGCAAAAATTATTGTATTTAAATAGTGCTATATAAATATTAAGTTTGTAATTGAATTAGGTTTTTTTTTTTTACTTCTTCTAATAATTGCCAATATTATATAAATTAAAAAAGGTGTTGCATTGAATTAATATCTATTTGTTTAAAGATAATTTCAAAAATTATAAATATAAATAATTGAATTATATTATATATTCTTTTTACGAGAAGAATATATATATAACATTTAAAGTATGTCATAAGTTATCTACTGTACCATATGGGTATAAGATGATTACATGATTTAATAAACATTACATATGAATTAATTAAATAAAAAATATGTTGTTATAGACGTTACATCATAAAATCGTTATATACAAATAAATGAATGTTGTTATATGCCATTTTTCAAGTGAATTTTTTCAATTTTTTACAAAAAAAAATGGAGGATCAAGATCACATTAGAATCTTATAACCTCACCAAGTCTACTTTTGTGACATCGTAGAACAATAACAAAATGCTCTATTGATTAAGTTGTACACTTTATCAAGTTTGATGGATGTTTGGTAATTTTAAGTAATCTTTATAACCTCAACATCTCTATACTTATATTTATTAGGTCCCATACCAATTACGCATTTAATATTAAAGAGTATTAAAATAAATATAACAATAATTAATAAAATATTATATAAATTTAAGATAAAAGATATAAATAATTACATATATATAACGTGAAATTAGTTTTATAAAGAGTTAATATAATATACATGATGTTATAATATATGAAAAATCTCATTTTATGATGATTCTTATTTTAAGTGTTATTTATTTTTTCGTGATTTTATTAATTTTATTGGTTTATTTGTAATGAGATAATAGTTTATATTTTTTAACCACGACAATTAAATTAATTTACACTCTTCTTAGTTTTTATATATGATGTTATTAAAAAATTTAAAAAAATATTTATTTTAATTTTTTTAATTACATTGCATAATATATATATATATATATAAATATATTTATACGCATGAAAAATACTATATATTTACAATTTTACTCTCAAATAGATAGATTTATGTAAGATATTGATGTCATTTAAAATGGGTAGAAAACGAATGTTATCATAAATCACTCAATTTATTAATTTTTTAATATAATATTAATATTGAATGTAAATTTTAATGCAAAATTGGTTGTGTTTTAGTGGATACGTTTTACTTCTTCAAAAGTCGTTAAGTTATATTGATAGAACTCAACATTTATCCCCAGCCGACACCGTCAAAAGAAATAGATGGGGCAAAACACAAAAAATTATACAAGGGCAGACATAATTATATTTTATTTATACAAAGTTTAATAATAATTGGATAATATAATGGAGTAAAATTAATTATAAATATTTTAATAAAATAATTTATTTTTATATTTTTATTATATTTTAAATAAAAATATTATTTTTAATTTAAGATAAAAAATTAATACACATAATTTTATAATTTAAAAATTAAATAGATTAAATTATGTGTTGAATAAAGCTACCATAAACACTCCTTAATTATACTCAAATTATACATAATTGTAATTAAATATATGATTATAAAAAATTATATAATTTGAATTTTTATTACTACCCAACAAACATATAGCTAGTCCATCACTAAAAATCTAATCAGTTTTTAAAAATAAAAATTAAATTAATTCAACATATAAAATTAATGTAAATAGAAAAAAAAATTGTGTTAAAATATAATTATAATTATAATTATAAATTTTTATTTTTAAAAAGTAAATTTAATTCAACAAATTATATATATTAAAATATAATATGTTAAATTAAATATTATTGTATGTATGTATATTAATTTAAATATTTTTATTTATATAATTTATATATTTAAATTAAAAAATTAATCATAATAGTATATGATTGGTTATATAGTAAAATTTAAAAAAATTTAAAAACTCAATAGACTTGAATTATTCTATAAAGTTTAAAACTAATCTAATTTAATAATTTTTGAAAATTAAAAAAATTAAATTAGATTGAATTAATTCGAAATGTGTTGATTTAATTGGAATAACTTTTGCACACCCGTAAACTATTCCACACACGGTTTTTTAGGATTAGATTCCATTTGGCTCTTACCCTTACTTTCTGCCGCATTGGCTAGGGTTTTCCACATCCGCAAATTTCTCTCTCTCTCAAACTTGTGCTCTCGTATCATTATTTTTGTGTCAGTACTGTAATCTTTGTTCATGGAATCGAATATTCGATAGGGTTCTCCAGTTGCTACTTCCAGGTCGTCGGTGAATTTCTTAGGGGGTTTATTTAATCGGATTTTACGAAGCTAAGAAATGGCAACCACCAATCCTTTTGATCTTTTGGGTGACGATGATACCGAGGATCTAACCCAGCTCATCGCTGCTCAGCAGAAACTTGCTCCTGCTGTTCAACCAAAGAAGCCTCAGGCTCCGATTGCTCAGCCCCCTAAGCCTGCCAATCTTCCTTCTAAGCCTCTTCCTCCTTCTCAAGCTGGTGAGCAATGTTTCTCGTTTATTCGGTCTATGTTCTTTAGATATTGGGTAGAAGAAGATTGATTTATGATAATTAGCTGGCAGGATGCTCGAGAATGTTATGAAAAGTTAAATTTTTTGATGATGTATAATGCTTGTTTTTTTTTTGCTGCTGAAGTTATCATCTGCTCAAATACTCTTTTAACGTCATGTTTTATAATTTTTTGTTGGGTTATTTCATGTTTATCTTATAAATGTAGCCAATAGTACCTAACAAGTGTTCAATATATTAGAAATTAAACCATTGTAAAAACTAAGATGTATATGAAAAGGAGCCTATTTTTAATGTATTTATCCCTTTTTCTTTTGTTTCCTCTTTTTTCTAGCATTATTATTTTGAAAGTGGCTTCTGACAAGCCATTGATATAGTGGATTTCGTAGGAAGTAGTTCTGGATAATGCAGTTCATGTGTTAAGCCTTTTGATATTCTGGTATTGTATTCGTGAGGGTTTGGCCATTTGTGCCAGTTGTATTAACCCAGCTCCTTAACCTTTTTGTTTATTTGTCGATAATAAAATGTTCTTAATGGCCGATGTAGAATTTTTTTGTCGTTTTATGTGTATCATCGATCCTCTATTCGTATTGTGTAGTGAAGGAATCAAGGGAAACTAAAAATGAAGGTGGTCGTGGAGGTGGACTTGGTGGCGGACGTGGGTCTGGACGTGGACACAGAGGTGGAAGAGGATTTAATAGAGATTCAGCCAACAATGACAACTCATTTGGCAATGGATTTTCTGGAGGATACAAGCAGCTTGAAGATGGAGATACTGGGAAATCTACCGAAAGGCGTGTTGGTTATGGTGGTTCTCGCGGTTCCTTCCATGGCGGTCGACATGGTGGTTTTAGTAACGATGAAGCTGCGAATGGGGAACGCCCCAGGAGGTCGTATGACCGTCGCAGCGGCACAGGGCGTGGGTAAGTCATTTTTGGATTGTGTTTGTCCAAGTAGGCACTTTTTCCCTACTTTTAGTTAATATTAGCTCACTTTATGCATTGTATTGTAACTTGATCAGGAATGAGCTTAAGAAGGAAGGATCTGGTCGTGGGAATTGGGGAACTCCTGATGATGAGATTGTTCTGTAAGTATATTTTTCACTATTGATAGCATGGAGAATGTAGACACCTTATTTGAATATATCATTTGGTTTATAGTATAACTTTCTCTTGATGGAAGTCATGGATGTCATGTCATGTTTGATTATTTCTGTTAAATTAAGGGATGCTGAAGAGCCTGTCATTGAAAATGAAAAGACTGGTGGTGCTGAAAAGCAGGCGGTTGACGATGAAGCTGCAGATGCTAACAAGGAGAAACCTGTCGATGAGACAAAAGAGAAGGAGCCTGAAGAGAAGGTATATTCCTTTGTTCTTGTGGGGTAGAACCTATTGCTTATTAAACCTTTGTGGTTGGATAGTGGTCTGTTTTGCTCATGTGTATCTTTCTTTGTTTTTTCTTTTTTTTTTCTTTTGGTAACTGTAACTATATCGTAGTATCTTTGGGGGTTTTGGTTTTTCAATTGAGTATATAGTAACTAATATTAATATATATCTTTATTGTTTTTGGAAACTGAAGGATACCATACGAAGAAGAACTTTAATGTTCTTTTTATAGATTTCTTTTAAAAGAACATGTAAAAATTGTGATAAGTCTTCTTGGCCCATTTTACTTGCATTGATTTATATAAAGACATGCAAACTGTATGACGTTTAATCTACACATTCTTTTTTATACTATGTTATTCTGTTGTGATGAAAAACTTTGGGTTTCATATCTTAGTAGTACCTTAATTCTATTTTTGGTGTCCTTTTTATACCCTTATTTTTCTGATGGCATTTTAGTGATATCCACATTTAAAAAGATGTGCCTATTTGATACAATTTTCACATATACTTAGTACGTGTGCTTTAAATGAATGGTATTTATGCCATTTTTGACCCATACAACATAAAAAAAAAATTCCCCTCATTTTTGAGTCCTTGAAAGCAGATTTTTAATGCTTATTGACTCATTTGACCTCATCTTCATTATCTCTTCATCTTAGTCAATTTGCACTCTCTCTTCAACCTCATTTCCTTTTAGTTTTTTTGAAGATGGTAACAAACCCCAGCTATGGCCCTTTCCAAAATTTTGTGTAGAAACAATACCAAATTCCCTAAAATAAAAATACTGATACATATTAAGCAAAACCATTTCTGAATTTTATGTTATTTAAAAAAAAAAACCTTTCCAAAATTTTGTGTAGAAACAATACCAAATTCCCTAAAATAAAAATACTGATACATATTAAGCAAAACCATTTCTGAATTTTATGTTATTTTTTTTAAAAAAATTCCATTTTGGTAAAGATACAAATGAGACAATGAGTCTACTTTTTCCAACCGCATAGACATGTCTAATGGGATAGCAACAATTTTTTTCCTTAGAAGGTTAAAAACATTAAATTCCATTTTTGAAAAGATAGAAATGGGACAATGAGTACTTTTTTCCAACCACATAGACATGTCTAATGGGATAGCAACAATTTTTTTCCTTAGAAGGTTAAAAACATTAAATTCCATTTTTGAAAAGATATAAATGGGACAATGAGTACTTTTTTCCAACCACATAGACATGTCTAATGGGATAGCAACAATTTTTTTCCTTAGAAGGTTAAAAACATTAAATTCCATTTTTGAAAAGATATAAATGGGACAATGAGTACTTTTTTCCAACCACATAGACATGTCTAATGAGATAGCAAAAATTTTTTTTGTTAGAAAGTTCAAACATTAAATTCCATTCTAAATCATGGAGAATTATCATATTTTCAATGTTATTATTGGGTGATTCTATTATTAAAAGAAATTATTATTAGTTTGTAGATTACGTTCTACACCTACAGTTTGGGAAATGACCATGTGTGGGTTTTGTTTCCATCTTAAAAAAAGAGAGTAAGAAAGTGAGGTTGAAGAGAGTGCAAAATGACTAAGAAGAGGAGGTAAAATGAGTCAATAAACATTAAAAACCTGCATGTAAAGACTCTAAAATGTGGGAAAAATTGTTTCTGTTGTAGGGGAAGGAAGAGACATAAATGCCATCCATTTAAAGTGCATGTGCTGGTCACATATGAAGTTTGATGAATTGGTAATTTTTTTAAATGTGGGTATCATCTAAAACATAAGGGTACTAAAATAGAATTAGTGTACTATTTAAGGTGCCGAACCCAAAAACTTTATTGCTTTTTGGGGTCATCTTTTACCAGAACCCTTAAAATTGAAGTATTAAATATTATCGAGATATATAAACACGTGTAAACTACTTTAAGATGCTTAATCCAATAGATCATTTATTCTATGATTCTGCCTAAGCATCCGAAAGTGCAAATCAAACTCTTGGAAGAAATATTTTCCCCCTGAAGCATATGATTTTGATCCTGTATATTTGGAGAATCAATTGAGTGTTTTTTTAAAAGATTTTTGTTAGACCTTTATGCTAATGTCAATGCTTTGAATAAATAGGAAATGACTTTGGAAGAGTACGAGAAGATACTTGAAGAGAAGAGAAAAGCTTTGTTTTCTCTGAAGACTTCTAAGGAAAGGAAGGTCGATGACAAAGAATTCCAGTCCATGCAGCAACTTACTAGTAAAAAGGGGAATAATGAGATTTTCGTCAAATTGGTAGGAACTTACTCAATATAAAGGTGCTGTGCTAATTTACTTAATGTGATTTCATTTATTCACTTGTTACATTAAATTCTTAGGGTTCTGATAAGGATAAGCGCAGAGATGCTGACAAGGATCAAAAGTTGAAAAAGGTTATTTTAACTTCCATTCATGATTGCTGTTTGTTTTGGTGTTTTGGTTAATGCTGATAAAATTGATGAAAACACTAGCACGTTTTTGTTATTGTGTCATTGCTGGCTTGGAAAATGTTCAGTATCTTTCTGTCCTGTATTTTTTTGGTTCTTTTCTCTGCTTAAAATTAATTATATTTCTCCATTGGATATGTTCCCCCCCTGGTACACATCTGACAAGTGACTGATATTTGGGTGTATGTAGTCTGCTGTCAAAAATGAGTTTTTCAAGTCTGAAGGGGAGAGTTTCTTTACTCCTGGTGGCCGAGGAGGCCGTGGCCGTGGGGGTCGAGGAGACCGTGGTGCAAGAGGAGGTCGTGGGTTCAGCGGCACTAATGCATCATATAATGTGCCTGCTCCCTCCATTGAAGATCCTGGGCAGTTCCCCACCCTGGGTGGTAAATGAGGTTCTATTATCAAACCATTGCATCTCTATCCAGTTGGGAAATCCTGTTGTTCACTATCCACAAGAAAGTTAAAAACTATCTTTAATATTTTTGTTTCTTTCTCTATATGCTTTTGGGTGTAAATTTTAGATGTTATGTCTTGGACTGAAGTCATGCATCAGTTTTGATTTGGATTAGGTTGAGGATAGACAAATTTGCATTCGAATTATCTAATGTTTTTATTTCCTTTATTCATGCCCTCGAGCTTTGCCCTTCTTAGTTTTGAATTATTTTTAATGAGTATTCTTTCCTAACCTGAGATTTTATATTTGGGAAAAAAGTGTCAACTCTCCCAAGTATTTGAGTAATGTTAAATATATTAAGTTGTTGTATGCATTATGGATATGTCAATTATTGATTAAATGTAAAGTTGGGAATGTGAGATGATGAATTGGTTGTGTGCTAATAGTTTGGCGTGGTTTGATGCATGTATTTAGGAATGAGCATGGACGTGGGAGGGGGCAATTTTCTCTCTTTCTGTCCCCGAAACCGAACATATAATTTTCACTCTATCTCAAGGAATAATGTATTAATAAAGTTTTTAAATATTGTTTGATATATTGATATGACCATAACGAATTCAAATTTGATAGTGAAATAAACTATTCTAAGCAACCTATCAATTGTTGCAATATCACCAAAAGACTTGTTTTCACCTAAATAGAGATAAAAAGAGGGAGGAGTTGGAGGATGTGGAGGAGATCCAGAAGAAGAGAGACAAAACCTTGACTGTTAGGCGATGACAACCAGTGTAAGTAACTTTGTGGAGTACAGATCTGATATGGAAACAATAAATGTGGAAATTTTTTAATTTCTTTAATTTAATTTTAATTGTTTTTTATGGAAAAAGAAATCATTAAAGATATAAAAGTTATTGTCAAATGTTCAATGGTATATCTATATTTCAGGAATTTGAAACTTAATGCCTGATGTTTTTTGCTTTTTAATAATATTAAAAGAAAAAAAAACTAGAGAATCAGATGCCATCGGATAAAATGCCTATAAGATGTAAAAAAAATATATTGTCCCCAAGTATTATCACTCTATCCATAAATCAAAATCATGGTTGATATATTATATTGCATAATTGTGAAACGAAATTATCTTGAATTTTTATTTTTATAAAAAAGAAAAATATATTAAAAGTGAGTACGATATTAATAACTGTTATTACATAATTTTAACATATTATTTACAAATATTTCTCCTCAACCTATTTTGGTTGACCCACGTATTTTTATTTGAATCTTTGGCGTATTATCTTTTAAATGTGGTACCTAATATATTTTTCACCAAAAATTCGTGTATATGAGCTTTTGCCAGCGAAAAAAAATAAAAATCGTCTATATCAGAGGCATCAATGCAAAACAAACGTATCAGGTCAATTTGGAAATGCAAAACTTTTTCTTAAAAAAAAGAAAATACATAAAAATTACAAAAAAATAAAATTTTTGAAATTTATAATATTTAATGTGATTTAATTGGATGGTATTATTTAATGTAAAATGATTATACAAATTTTTTTATGATAAAGAAAAATATATGAGTTAGATATAATGATATTAATTTTATGATTAAAATATTATGGTTAATTCCGATTATAACCTGTTGACTTTGGTTTCCTTTGTGTTTATTTCGCTAGAGCTGAAGGTATTTATCCTACGTGCTTCGTCCGTGTTATGGACATTCATTTATCTCTTGTTGATATTGTTGCTTGCCTTCGGACAATAGGGTTTTCGGTTAGTTTACATGTAATTATTTGGATAAATTCATTTATTTTATTAATTTTTAAGGTTAGGTAATTGTCGGATAAAATGTATGGTTTTAAAAAAATAAATTCCATACATTCAGTATAATTTACTAAATCAAAATAGAATAAAAATGACATCAAGATTTTAACGTTGAAAAACCTTTTAAAATAAAAGTAACAACCACGGGACCCGTAGACCACTTAAACTTTCACTATAATAAGATGTGATTACACTTCACCTTCAGGTTGATCTCTCACAAAAATACAACAAATATGTATCTTCAATTTGTGAATAAAATTTCACAAATTTCTCTCTTAATTTCTCTCTCAGAAACTCTCTCTCTCTTGTTTTCTCCGCTTATGATATATAAAATATTTTGATATTGAAGCTAAGGCTTTATAAAACCAAAAACTCCAATCTTATACCTTCTTTACGCATTAATTGATGGAGATAAAACAAAAACTTTTTACTTTGTTTTTTTTTCTTCCTTTTTTTCGGTGTCACACCAAATCCATGAATTAATGGAGACAAAGTATAAACTTTTGACTTTGTTTCTTTTTTTCATTCTTTTCTTTCGGCGACACACCAAACCCATTCTTCAATTTTGTTGTCCACGTTAGTTGGCAACATTAATGAATTATTTGAACATCATGTCACCATGTTTATCTATAGTAGTAGAATAATAATTTTAAAATACCTATAAAAGATGTATATATTTATTTAATGAAAAAAAATCTGATATGACATTATTATTCTCGAACATTCATCTTCTGATAAGACCATAAAAATTATTATTCTCGAAATTTCTAAACTAAAACTATTGATCCAGATGATGTATATTAATCGAATGATATTGAACCTTTAAATTGAAAGCCATTGTAGGAACATATTGGTCTTAAAGTATGGTCTTATCAGAAGATGAATGTTCAACGGTCTTTAATTTAGATTTATGAACTGAATGTATATTCTGGTTGGGACGAAATGAATAGTTTCTTTTCTCCTTCTTTATCTTTTTTCTTTCTCTATTTCTCTCTGCGAGTCGATTTCCAGCCTCTTTCTTCTCCATTTTCCAACCCATTTCTTCTCCTAATCTCATTTTCCTCAATTACTCTTCCTCCGCTCTTGAAAACATCACTTATTTACTTATCATGTATTTGTTTTCTAACATATATTTCTCCAATCTTTACTTTGTTCTTTTAACCCCTATTTCATTATTTTTATTTTTATTTTGGGACCATTCACAATGTTTTGACTTTTCATACTCAAGTTGCTATAATGATTTTTTTTGTATCTTTCTTTTATTTTTGATATACCATTTTTGTATATCTAACTTTATTATTGCTTACAAAATATAGGTTGATGCTTTGTTGATTCATACTATTTAATACTTATTAGTTATATGTTTTGTGTTATTCAATATATTTGCTTGTTTAAACAAGTATTATTATCAAACTCTTCAGATTTGATTAATTTATTTATGATGTCTCTTAAACATAAAAGAAGATTTGATTATTTATTAATTTAAATTAAGTTATAATATAGAAAAAAATATCACATAATTCCATCAGATTAGATCATATGTACTTTTTAGTTTTCTAGATTAAAACAATATAATTTATTCCATTAATTTTATAAAAAAATCAATTAAAAACCAATTATATTATGTTAATAAATTTTTATTTAAATATTATTTTTTTAATTAAATGATTAAATCTTAATTAAAACATAATTCTTTAACAATAACAAAGTTATAATTGATACGAAAAAAATCATAATTTTTTTATAATATACTTCTATGTCACCTCACCTTATAATATAATAAAACATTAATATGTAAGCTCAAAGTCAATCAAAATTCTTCATTCTTTTATTAAGAATATTGAAGAAATTTAACAAAATCAAATATGTCTACTAACATAAACTCATTGTTCTAAATCTCAAAAATATGAACTTGAAAAACATGATACCAGTTCTCTTGATTATCAGATTAATTTTTTTAATTTAACTCTTTCTATATTTACTGTAGCCATAGAATATGTATTCATCGATAAAACTTATCAAGACAGAGGAATAATTTTTAATACATTGTTTACATTGAAAGAGACTTTAATAAAAATATTGATTTAAATTTGATTATAGATAAATTCTATGTATTGAAGTATTATAAGCTCCACTTGATTTTTTTCCCTATTGTCAAGTGACAACCTATTCACAACTATAACATTACTATTATGGTAAAACAACACTTTTAGTTAATTTTATACTATTTATTATTATTTCTAGTTACTATTAATAAATTACGATGTTTTTATAAATATACCTAATTTTTGTGTTAATATTTATAAAATACTTAGACTTTAATACTCCTTGAAAAAATAATATAATTATATGACATAATATCTTTTATATACGAAACTTTATCTTTAACCACGTTAGTAAAATATATATATATTTATTTTTCTTACAAAATAATGAACATATATTTTTTATCATTAAAAATGAAATTATGTTAAAAATCTATTCATTTATATACCAACAGGGAAAATATTCCTGACCCGCAACTGACGACACCTAAAGAGGTTTTTTATTGAAAAAAGGGCATTTATATGAGCCTAGTGTCACGTCCCGCCCAAACTGCCCCTAAAAATCCAAATGTTGACTGCCTAAAGGATCTAAGACATGGAAAGTTCTAGAGTTGCCTAGAGAAGTTTAGAAAGGGCTGGAGTTGGACGGACTCAACTCAAGCTAGAAAACCCTAGAATGTTCTAGAGCACACTGGAGGGTGCTAGAATGGGCTGGAATATTCTAGAATGCGCTGGATGGTTCGGGAAGGATGTAGAAGCCGCTGGAAGCTTACGGAACATCCCGGAAGGTGCATGAAGGAGCTAGACAAACCTAGAAGACTCTAGAGTTGGCTAGAAGATCCTAGAACCTTGTGGCAGCTTGTACATAGAACTCTCTTGTATATTCTAGAACTAGAAGGATCTAGAGAAATGTGGCATACTCTTAGGCTTGTTGCCACACTATAAATAGACCACTTGGTCTTCATTTGTAATCATCCTTGGGAATTCTTAGCAATTGTATCATAAACTCTCTCTAGAGCAATACAAAGCATTCTTTGCAAACTCTCTCTATTCTCTTTGGAGTTCCATTTTCGGATTGAAAGGCAGGCTTAGTGCGACGGACCGAGCTAAGTGCCGCACGATCGCTACTTGAGAAATTTAAGGTCGTGACAGTTGGTATCAGAGCATTAGGTTGAAGCAATCTTACTCTTGGCATAATGAAGAACGTTGGTCCATCTACTCCAAGCGTTGATGTTCCACCTATGGAACGTGGACGTGAGGAAACCCGGAAACCATCAAAAGAAGCCCGAGCCAAGTCGAAAGACATACTTTCTAGCTTGGAGGCACGAGTTGGGAGTGCGCAGGACAGCTTGGGGGAGCTGTTTGACCGAGTAGACAACTTAGAGGAGCGTTGCAATGGCTTGGAGGCCGAGGATGTGGAGATCCATGCAGCGGTTAAGATGTCACTCAACGAGCTAGATGGTGGGTTAAGGCAAGAGATTGATGGGTTGAAAGCCGAACTTGTCAAGGTAAGAGATCTCGTCCAAAGAGAACTCGCAAATGTCTTGCTTAGAGTTGAGGATATGGGTGGTGATCTAGCTCTTTGTAAGCGGGCTATGGCCGCGGGAACTAGCACAACCACTGTAATTGAGGCTAAGAGGGTGGATGTTCCCAAGCCCAAGACCTTCAATGGCGTTAGGAACGCTAGGGAAGTGGAGAACTTCCTATGGGGGCTAGAACAATACTACGAGGCTACTGGCATAACGGACCATGCCAGCAAGATCCGAACTGCAGCCATGTATTTATCCGACACTGCGATGTTGTGGTGGAGACGGAGACATGGAGATGTGCAACGAGGGGTTTGCACAATTGACACCTTTGATGACTTCAAAAGGGAGTTCAAGACGCAGTTCTTCCCCGTCAATGCTGAGGAGGAGGCAAGGGGCCGATTGCGACGATTGAAGCAAACGGGTAGCATAAGGGATTATGTGAAGGAGTTCACAACCTTGTTGCTAGAAGTCCCCGACACAACCGACAAGGATGCCCTATTCTTGTTCATGGACGGTCTCCAATCGTGGGCTAACCTTGAGCTCAAGCGACGTGGTGTCCAAGACTTATCTTCGGCCATTGCGACCGCAGAAAGCTTTATCGACTACTCCACAAACAAGGAGGGCTCCAAAGCCACAGATAAGAAGTTTGGTGGAGAGAAGAGTAATGGAGGCCATGCCAAAAGTCAGGGTTCCAAAAACCACAAAGGCAACTCCTCATTCAAGCCACGGGATAAGGGGAAGGAGAAGGAGGATCGGAATGCCTCAAAGCCCCGTGTAACGTGCTTCATTTGCGACGGACCGCATTGGGCACGTGAATGTCCGAAGAGGAAGGCCTTGAGTGCCTTAGTTGCCTCCACACATGGTCAAGATGGAGGTGAATCGGACGAAGGTGCGAAGATGGGTTCTTTGCGCCTACTTGGTGCAATGCAGAGCGCCCCAAAGACCCCTAAAGGCTTAATGTACGTGGATGCCACCATTAACGGGAAGGTTGCCAAAGCATTGGTCGACACAGGAGCATCTCACAACTTTGTTTCGGTGGAAGAAGCAAGGAGACTCGGCCTAAAGGTTGTCAACGGAGGGGGATCTCTGAAGGCAGTTAACTCAGCAGCACTACCACTACATGGAGTCGCTCGCGGAGTTAAGGTCAGTCTTGGTGCTTGGACTGGCCAAGTAGACTTGTCAGTGGCGCCTATGGACGACTTCTCGGTTGTATTTGGCATGGAGTTCTTGGACCAGGTTAGAGCTTTCTTGGTGCCAAGCTCAAACTCTATGTGTATCATGGATGGCTCGAAGGCATGTGTGGTACCGACGGAGAGGACCACCAGATCTACTACTCAAGCTCTTTCGGCGCTTCAATTCAAGAAGGGATTGAAGAGGGATGAAGAGAGTTACTTGGCCATCCTAAAGGAGTACGACGATGAAGAGGTGTCACCAAAGCCAAGCTTGCCAACGGAAGTGCAAGCTGTCTTAGACAAGTTCCAAGAGGTGATGCCGGAAGCATTGCCAAAGCGGTTACCTCCAAGGAGGGAGGTAGACCACGAGATAGAGTTGGAACTCGGCACCAGGCCACCAGCAATGAGTCCCTATCGGATGGCGAACTCAGAGTTGGCTGAATTGCGGAAGCAACTTGATGAATTTCTGGATGCAGGCTTTATAAGGCCTTCAAAGGCCCCCTTTGGTGCCCCGGTGCTATTCCAAAAGAAGAAGGATGGCTCGCTGCGGATGTGCATTGACTATCGGGCTCTAAACAAGATCACCGTCAAGAACAAGTATCCTATCCCACTTATTGCCGATTTGTTCGACCAATTGGGGAATGCGAGATACTTTACAAAGTTGGATTTGCGATCGGGTTACTACCAGGTACGCATAGCCAAGGGAGATGAGCCCAAGACTACTTGTGTGACCAGGTATGGTGCCTATGAGTTCCTTGTCATGCCATTCGGTCTCACTAATGCACCTGCCACCTTCTGCACACTCATGAATAAGATTTTCCATCCCTACCTCGATCGGTTCGTGGTAGTATATCTTGATGATATTGTGATATATAGCCAGACTTTGGAAGAACATCTAGAGCATTTAAGGAATGTGTTCGAGGTCCTGAGGGAGAATGAGCTATATGTCAAGAAGGAAAAATTTTCCTTTGCCCAAGACGAAGTGATGTTCCTAGGGCATAGGATAAAGGATGGAAAACTGATGATGGATGGTGTTAAGGTGAAAGCCATCCAGGACTGGGAGCCTCTCACCAAGGTTCCTGAATTAAGATCTTTCCTTGGACTGGTAAACTATTACAGAAGGTTTATTAAGTCCTACTCAGCGAGAGCAGCCCCACTCACTAACTTGCTTAAAAAGAATAAGGCTTGGGAGTGGACAAGCGAATGCCAAGCCTCATTTGAAGACTTAAAGAAGGCCGTTAGTGAAGAACCGGTGCTTTGTCTACCAGACCCTTCCAAGACATACGAGCTGCATACAGATGCTTCAGACTTTGCCATTGGTGGAGTATTGATGCAGGAAGGACGTTCGATAGCTTATGAGAGCCGCAAGCTCAATGACACTGAACGCCGCTACACCGTACAAGAAAAAGAAATGACAGCCATCATTCATTGCCTAAGGGTGTGGCGACATTACTTATTGGGTTCTCATTTTGTTATTATGACGGACAATGTGGCGACAAGCTACTTCCAGACTCAAAAGAAGTTGAGTCCCAAGCAAGCTCGGTGGCAAGATTTCTTGGCGGAGTTTGACTATAGGTTGGAGTACAAGCCTGGTAAGGCCAATGTAGTGGCTGATGCGCTGAACCGCAAGACGGAGCTAGCAGCCTTGAGTAGGCCAAGCAGTCCTTTGCTAGATAGGATCAAAGAAGGGTTGGAACATGATGCCCTTGCCCAAAACCTCCTTGCCCTCATCAAGGAAGGAAAGACGAGACGATTTTGGCTGAGTGATGGACTACTCTATGCCAAGCAGAATCGAATCTTCGTGCCAAAATGGGGGAGCTTAAGGAAAGAGCTTATCAAGGAGTGCCATGATTCGTTATGGGCAGGACACCCTGGAATGAGGCGTACTCTTGCTTTGATCAAGTCCATCTACTATTGGCCTCAACTTCGGGATGATGTCGAAGCTTATGTGAAGACTTGCCTTGTATGCCAACAAGACAAGATAGAGCAGCATGCACCCGGAGGATTGGGGGATTGGGAGAGTGTCTCTATGGACTTCATTACTTGTCTGCCAAAATCTGAGGGCTTTGGCAGCATAATTATCGTCATCGACCGCTTCAGCAAATATGCAACATTCATACCTGCCTCAACGGACTGCACGGCAGATGAGACGGCACGTTCATTCCTTAAACACGTTGTGAAGCATTGGGGGATTCCATCCAATATAGTAAGTGATCGAGACCCACGGTTCACAGGAAAATTTTGGACGGAATTGTTCAAGCTGTTAGGATCAGACTTGAACTTCTCTACAAGCTTTCATCCTCAAAGCGATGGACAGACGGAGCGTGCCAATGCATTACTGGAGTTGTATCTCAGGCACTTTATGAGTGCCAATCAGCGGGATTGGGCCAAGCTGTTGGATGTAGCCCAATTCTCATATAATCTACAAAGAAGCGAGTCCACCGCTAAGAGTCCCTTCGAAATTGTCATGGGGCAGCAGCCCATGACCCCTCATGCCTTGGCCACGAGTTACGAAGGAAAGAGCCCAGCTGCTTTCAAGTTTGCCAAGGCTTGGCATGAACAAACGGAGTTGGCCCGAGCCTATCTGAATAAGGCGTCTAAAAAGATGAAGAAATGGGCTGACAAGAAGAGGAGGATGGTAGAATTTCAGGAAGGTGACTTGGTCCTTGTCAAATTATTACCCCAACAATTCAAGTCCTTGCGGAAGGTTCATAAGGGGTTGGTGCGGAAGTACGAAGGACCATTTCCCGTCCTTAAGAAAGTCGGAAAGGTGTCATACAAACTGCAACTCCCTCCAAAGCTTAAAATCTATCCGGTCTTTCATGTAAGTATGCTGAAACCCTTTCATGGAGACAAGGAAGACATGAGTCGGGGAGAATCCAAGAGGGCGCCTACCGCAGTGGTAACCTCCTTTGACAGGTGTCATTATAGTATTACTATTAATTAAAAAAAACAAGATATTTATGGTAGTTTAATCCATTTGAAAGTTTTCATTTTTATTTTTGGAAAATTTTACTACATAAATTTTGTTGTTTACTTTCCACTTTTTCATCGTATACGTGAGCAACTATTAAATTTAAAAAAAAAAATCACTGCCCATCTTTTATATATTATTTTTTTGCCTTTTGAGGTATCTTGTTATTAATCAAGCTAATTTTAGATATCTTGGTGTAAAAATAATATAAGTGAGATTTAAAAATAAGTTTTATTTTTTATTTGATAAAAATTTTGGATTATCAATTTTAATTTGATAATTTGATAAATTTTAAAATTATATATGTTTGATAATTCATTTTTATTTTTTATTTTCTAAATTTTAAAACTCAAATTTGAAAATTGGCCAAAATCTAAAATTAAAAAAAATCCATTTTTGTATTCAATTTCTATTTTTTTTATATCTTGAAATTAAAAAATAATAATACAATCATATTATATTACAATCAAATTGATTAAAGAGTCAAATTTAAAAAAAAATTGATAGAAATTAAGTTTGAAATTTAATTTTAAAGTTTAAAAGTTGAAAATTTAATATTAGAAATTAGTTATCAAATTATTAAACAATTTTTTTTTGAAAATATTTTGAAAATAAAAATTAAATTATAAAATTAAATAATTATAAATTATAAATTAAAATGGTTACTAAATATGTTTAAAATAATTTAATAAAAAAGTTAATAAAATATTTAATTAAGTTAATGTATAACTGAATTGAATACAAATCATTTAAAAAATAAATAAATTAAAATGAACAATGACTCCCTTAATATAAATTAAAAAAAAGATCATATAGTACTTGTAGATGACACGACAGTGTAAGGGTAAAAAAAGAGGGACAATAAAGGAGTAGATTTTTATTTATTTTTAAAAATAGGTTCGTTTGGTAAATTAAGTAGATTTTGTATTATTAATTAAATATTTAGTTTACTTTTTCGGTGAGAACGATGGGATAAGTTGGCGGTGACAGTCTTATTATGCTATTACCACGTTTTGTTGGAGGTAATGGAATAGAATCAGAATTGATTCCTTTCATTTTGTGTGTTTTGTTGGACGGAATGGAGGGCGGAATGGAATATGATTACTAAAAGAGAAGAAATCACAATTCATTCTTCCACCTTTGGTAATCATTATTCCATTCCCATCTAAACATTTTTTTTTTCAATTTTACTCTCACTTAAAATATAACCTTAAATTCAAATCCCAAATTCTCAAACCCAAAATTCCAAAACCCAAAACCCAAAATTTCAAAACCCTAAATCCAAATCCTAAAATCCTAAAACCCTAAACCTCAAATCCCTAAACCCTAAACCTTAAAACATAAATCCCAAAACCCTAAACACATAAATCCCAAATCCCAAAACCACAAATCCCAAATTCCAAATCCTAAAAGCCCAAACCCAGAACCCCAAACCCCCAAATCCCTAAACTCCAAATCCCTAAACCATAAACCCTAAATCCCAACTCCCTAAACCCTAAACCTTAAAACATAAATCCCAAAACCCAAAACCCTAAAACATAAATCCCAAAACCTTAAACCTTAAACCCTAAACCCCAAATTCCAAATCCTAAAACCCTAAACCCTAAATCCCTAAACCACTAGCGTTAAACCCTAAAAACCTAAACCCCAAATCTCTAAATCTCTAAACCCTAAACCTTAAAACATAAATCCCAAAACCCAAAACCCTAAACCCCAAATTCCAAATTCCAAATCCTAAAACCATAAACCCTAAACCTTAAACCTTAAAACCCTAAACCCTAAATCCAAAATTCTAAAACACTAAACTATTTTTAGAAAAATAATAATTTTAACCATAAACCTTAACCTACAAATATAACCCCAAATCATAAATCCCTAAACCCTAAATCACACATCCCAAACCTCAAAACCCTAAACCCTATTTAGAAAAATAATAATTTTAATAATATATTTCTTTTTAATTAAGTAATACTTATTTAGAAAAATAATGATTTCAATAATGTATTTTGTCTGACGAAAAAATAGTAATTAAATGACATTATTTGAATTTTACAGCATGTAGGGGTATTAAGGCCATTTACAGCTTTTTTCATTCCATTCGAGTGGTAAACCAAACACTATAATCCTGATTCTGAGCTTGATTCCAGTGATCAAAACAAACAAAATTGTTTCCTTTCCATTCCATTTCATTCCGATTCCGATTCCGATTCTATTCCACGAACCAAACGCCACCTATATGTTTGTATTATTATATTATATTTTGATATTAATTATATTGTATTTAGGAGATAATTGATACATTAAAAAAATTATTAACTATTTCAAATATTAAAACATAATAAAATTATTGATTAATTATAATTAAATTTTTATTATATTGTATTGTGTTTATATATACATAGCCGAAGATATAAATAATTTTCCAAAAAGAAGTGTGCGTCACGTGGATGCTCCTTGGATAAAAATAAATAAAATTTGTTAGAAACCCATAAAATAATGTAAAGCGTTTACTAGGAATATTATTGAATATTTTGCTTTATAAGTGCTTTGATTCTTCCCTGCGTATATTAAATATTTGAAGTTTCAGTAAGTGCAATACAAATATAGCCAAATATGGGAACTTAACGACTTAAGCTGTGTTTATTGGAGTAAAAAAAAAAAAAAAAACTGCGTTAGTTGGAGATCTACCTATTAAAATGTGTATATACTTAATTTACAAACATTGGTAAAACGATAAAAGTAATAATAATTTTTAAAATTTGTTATTGAAAAAAAGAGTACCCTTATATTAAATTTATATATTTTTATTATTAAAAAAATATGATATATTATTTTATTTTAAATATAGTCTAATTTAATACCGTTTAAATTGAAATCATTTAAATCCGTTCAATATTGAACATCATCCGATTAAAAACCTTATTCAATATTATTAATAATATGTTATTTTTAATATTAAAAGTTTTAGGGTATGATTTTTGTAATTTCTCAAAAATAAGTCAATGATTTTTTTTTAATTTATCATTAAATGTCAATATTATGATAAAATACTAAGATTAAAAATATGAAAAAAAGGAAAATCATATGAAAAAAACACACCCTAAAACTCATAATAAAAAAACAACATATTCATTTTACATCGAATGTGATATGAGTTAGTATTATAGGTATTATTTTTATTATTATAAATTTTAAGTATATTATTTTATGTTTTTTTTTTAATAATTATTGAGAAAATTTCGATCACATTTTCTTCTTCTTCTTCTTCTGTTTTCCATAAGTTTTTAAAAATATTGGCTAAATAAGTTATTGTTTTTAAAATGGTTGAAATTTTCTTTTGCTCCATAATTTAAAAATTTGTCAAATTTACTTAAAATTTATTTGTAAGTTACAGGATCGAATCTTCTAAGATTTTCAAATTTGGTAATTGTTGCAATAGATGAATACAAGATGTGTGTTGATAATGAATTAATGTATTTGAATTATGGGTTCTCTCGTGGTATTGGTGGGGTACTAAATAGAATGATTTGTGCCGAGTATGTAATATACAAGTGAATCGAAACACTTTAAAAATACCAAAGTATAACATTAAACATGTGTATTTTGTAAGTACAAATTAATACTAATATACATTGTATTTTGTTTAAGTATAAAGTTGATTGGAAAAACAACTTGTATTATTTGATTTTATTCTCTTTTATTATTATTTTTTATTCTTATAATTTTGCTTTTATTAATACACTTGTAAACATGAATGAATTCAAAAATATCAAAATTATAATACTACATCTTTAATTGGCTTTGATATAAATACCTTGCTGCCATATTTAACAAGTGAAATGCAATTGAGAAGCCAAGTGGCCAAAATGGAAACAGAGGTGTATCATGTAAAAATAGGAGCAGTTCAGACTGTAACTCCATCAAAAGTTACTGATCCAAGAAAAATACTCAGAGTAGTTTCAGATCCCAATATTGGTTTGGGCACTCTTAGCCACCAGTGCTTGTATCTAAATTTTTACTACAAAACAAACCAACAAGAATCTATTTTTTTTATAGTAATTTAGTTCTTTTGTTATCAAAAAAACTGATTAAATTTTAAATTTTTTATTATTTATTATTAAAGATAATTTATAAAATTAATATTAACAAGTTATTAGAAAAAACATGTTACAAGAATAGAAATAAAATGAAAAATTAATTATTTATTATTATTATACTATCATTTTAAAAAAGAAAAAGAAAAAAGAATAAACTGCAATTCTTAATATAACTAAGTAACTTGTGCATTGATATGGTAGTTATTTATTTAAATATAAAAAATGTTTAGTTATATTAAATCTGAACTCATGTGTTATTTTATCACCTTAGTTTGAAAAAACTGTGACCAAACTGTTGTCCTCGATATCACTGCTGTTCATGAAACAGATGATTCAGAGAATGAAATAACAATTAGCAAGAGATTTACAATTAATGCTTTGTGTTGAAAAAGCAGAGAAACAACTTGAGAATAAAACTATACCTTCAGATGATCACTTCTCTCTGGTTGTGATTGAAAGCTTAACAAGATGTAATCAAGGTATATAAATGTTCAAGATAAGTTATCACTGTTAGAGATTATTGTTATAAAGCTCCTTAATTTAAGGAGCAAATTAAGGAACAAAACAAGGAGTAAAACAAGTAGCAAAACAAGGAGTAAAATATGGAGCTTAATTCTAGTAGCAATTCAAGGAACCATTAATTTAAGGAGTAATTCAAGGAGAGAATTTTCCTATAAATAGATGTGTAATTGTAATGAATTAACCATCCAAAGTGTTCATTCCAATTGAGAGAAAAGCTTAGAGAGAAAAGCTTTTGTGAGAGAAAATTGAGAGTAATTTTCTTGGGTGTAATTGGGTTGTGAGTTGTGAGTGTTGTAAACACCTTGTGTAATTTCTCCCCTTTCAGTAAAAAGATCTGCAGCAGGTCCGGAGACGTAAGCAAGATTGGCCGAACTCCGTTATCAAATTTTGTGTGTTATTTTTCTATTCTTGCTTTCTCATAAATCCGACTGATCGGAAAGATGCGGTATTTCCCAACAACCGGTATCGAGCTATTGGTAGTGATTTACTGTCAATTTTACGCAAGAAATAATCGAGAAACGATCCGAGAGGAAGTCGGATTTTAGTGGGAACGATGGCCGCGAGATGAAGGAAGGGTGAAACTCGAGAAATTTGATGGCACAGATTTCGGGTTTTGGAAAATGCGGATAGAGGATTATACGTATCAACGAAATCTATATCAACCTCTCTCTCGGGGAAGAAGCCGAGATCTTATGAAGGAAGAAGATTGGAATCTTACAGACAGACAAGCCCTCGGAGTTATTCGATTGACGTTATCCCGTAATGTTGCTTTCAACATAGCAAAGGAAAAGACCACGGCGGGTCTTATGGCGGCTCTCTCCAATATGTATGAGAAGCCGTGACCTCGAACAAAGTGCACTTGATGAGGCGCTTGTTCAATTGCGGATGACGGAAGGCGCATCGGTAGCTCAACATCTCGATGAACTCAACACACTTCTGACCCGGTTGAGTTCGGTGGAAATTGAATTCGATGAAGAAGTACGAGCATTGATACTTTTGTCTTCTGCACGGGGAAAGGCTGGAGATGCTCTTGTCACGGTGTGAGTAGCTCATCGGAAGCAATAAATTGAAATTTGATGATGTTCGTGATTTGGTTCTCAGTGAAGAGATCCGACGTAGAGAGACAGGTGAATCGTCAACCTCTTTAGTTTTGCATACAGAGTCAAGAGGAAGAAATTCAACCAAAGGAAATGGACGTGGTAGAACTGACTACCGAGGTAGATCAAAAGATAGGAGGTCCAAATCCAGGAATCCTAATAATTCCCATAGCTCGAAGACTATCGAGTGTTGGAATTGTGGAAGAACAGGGCACTACAAAAATCAGTGCAAGAATGCACCGAATGACAAACAAGTGAAGGCAGAGGCAAATGTTACTTCCACCTCAGGAGGAGATGATGCATTGATATGCTCTTTGGAGAGCAAGGAAGAATCTTGGGTGTTAGACTCTGGAGCATCGTTCCATGCTACTTCACAAAAAGAATTCTTCGAGAAATATGTCCCCGGAAACCTTGGAGAGGTATATCTTGGTGATGATCAACCTGTGCTATTATTGGCAAAGGTGTAGTGAAGATTAAGTTGAACGGATTTGTTTGGGAACTGAAGGATGTCAGGCATATTCCCGATCTCAGAAGGAACTTAATCTCAGTGGGGCAGTTGGCCAGTGAAGGCTACACTACGATCTTCCATGGTGATGATTGGAAGATTTCAAAGGGTGCAATGACAGTTGCTCGAGGCAAGAAAAGTGGCACTCTTTACATGACAGCGGAGGCACGTTGTTCAATTACAGTTGTAGCAAGCAATGAAACACCAAATCTGTGGCACCGGAGACTAGGCCATATGAGTGAGAAGGGGATAAAGATTATGCCTCAAAGGGAAAACTTCCGGTCTACGATGCGGAGATAGACATGTGCGAAGATTGCATACTTGGAAAGCAAAAGAGAGTTAGCTTTCAGACAAGTTGTAGAATCCCAAAGAAGGAAAGGCTAGAGCTTATTCACTCTGATGTTTGGGGACTAACGACCGTCTCATCTATTGATGGGAAACACTACTTCATGACTTTCATCGATGATCACTCTCGGAAGGTATGTGTTTACTTTCTAAAGCATAAGTACGAAGTATTTGAGGCTTTCGGAAGATGGAAAGCTATGGTGGAAAATGAGACGGGTTTAAAGATCAAAAAGCTCAGAATCGATAATGGTGGTGAATATGAAGACACCTGATTCAAAAATTTCTGCTATGAGCACGGGATCAGAATGGAAAGAATTGTGCCGGGCACGCCTCAACCTGATGGTGTAGGCGAGCGTATGAACCGAACGTTGACGAAGAGCCGGAAGCATTCGTATACGGTCGGGTCTCACCGAAGCAATGCGGGCGAAGCGGTCAACACGGCGAACACTTGATCAACCGAGGCCCGTACATTCGATTGGAGCATAGAATACCAGAGGAGGTATGGAGCGGAAAAGAGGTGAAACTATCACATCTAAAAGTTTTCGGTTGTGTAGCATTTGTGCATATTAGTGATCAAGGCAGGAATAAGCTTGATCCTAAATCCAAGAAATGCACATTCATTGGCTATGGTGAGGATGAGTTTGGCTACCGCATTTGGGATGACGAAAAGAAGAAAGTTATCCGTAGTAGAGATGTGATTTTCAACGAAAGGGTGATGTATAAGGACATGCATAAAATAGACGCCAATGACTCAGAGCAGAATGAGTCAGTATTTGCAGATGCAGATGATGTCCCAGATACTTCCGCAACAGAACCAATTGTAATAAGTCCTCAGCCAGAGGAACTTGTTGGACAAAGTAGTACACAGCATTCCGACACACCACAACCTCTTACTCCAGCTCCTGTATTGAGAAGGTCTTCTCGACCTCATGTGCCTAACAGGAGATTCATGAACTATATGTTGTTGACTGATAGAGGGGAGCCTGAATGCTATGATGAAGCTTGTCAGACTCGAGATTCCAACAAGTGGGAGCTTGCTATGAAAGAAGAAATGAAATCTCTCATCTCCAACCAAACATGGGAACTAGCTGAGTTACCTATGGGAAAGAAGGCACTTCACAACAAATGGGTGTACCGGGTGAAAGAGGAGCATGATGGTTCCAAGAGATACAAAGCCTGCCTAGTTGTCAAAGGGTTTCAACAGAAGGAAGGAGTTGACTACACTGACATTTTTGCTCCCGTTGTGAAGCTCAATACTATCAGATCAGTATTGAGTATTGTAGCCATCGAAGATCTTCATCTTGAACAGTTGGATGTGAAGACTGCATTCCTTCATGGAGATTTAGATGAAGAGATATACATGTACCAGCCAGAAGGTTTCTCAGAAAGAGGGAAGAAGAACATGGTGTGCAGACTTAAGAAGAGTTTGTATGGCCTGAAACAAGCCCCGAGACAGTGGTACATAAAGTTTGACAACTTCATGCACAATGAAGGTTTCCAGAAGTGCAATGCTGATCATTGTTGCTACTTCAAGAGATATAGGTCCATTTATATCATTTTACTACTTTATGTTGATGATATGTTAGTAGCAGGTTCAGATATGGATGATATTAAAAAGTTGAAGCAGCAATTGTCAAAGGAATTTGACATGAAAGACTTGGGTCCAGCAAAGAAGATTCTTGGAATGCAAATCACAAGAAATAAGAAGAAAGGATCCTTGCAATTATCTCAGGCAGAGTACATCAATCGTGTTTTGCAAAGATTCAACATGGGCGATGCCAAGCCAGTTAGCACACCGGCCGGTCATTTTCGCCTATCCAAGGATCGGTCCCTCGAGACGGAGGAAGAGAGAATTCATGGCTAAGGTTCCTTATGCCTCGGCCATTGGAAGTTTGATGTACGCAATGGTGCATGCAAGACCGGACATTGGCCGTACGGTGGGAGTTGTTAGCGGTTATGTCAAATCCAGGGAAAACTCATTGGGAAGCGATCGAGTGGATTTTGAGGTATCTGCGAGGCACCACGAGAAAAGTGTTTGTACTTTAGTAAAGGAGAGTTAAAAGTACAAGGATACGTAGATGCAGACTTTGGAGGTGAAGTTGATCACCGAAGAAGCACCATTTGGTTATATATTCTTGTTGGAACTACGGTTGTTAGTTGGATGTCACAAATACGAGAAAATTGTCACTCTATCCACTACGTAGGCCGAGTATGTAGCGATGGCGAAGCTAGTAAAGAGATGATATGGCTTCAAGGTTTGTTAAGCGAGTTGGGATTCAAACAAAGAGAAGAATGTTACTGCGTAGTGATAGTCAAAGTGCAATACACTTGGCGAAGAATTCAACATTTCATTCTAGAACCAAACATATTGGACTTCGTTATCACTTCATCGGATCTACATTAGAAGATGATGTGTTATCTTGGAGAAGATTCAATGAAGCAAAAATCCATGAGATATGTTAACAAAGGTGGTGATTATTGACAACCGAAGTTGTGCTCAACTTCGGTTGGTCTCTTAAAGTAACAAAGACTAGAAAAGTTCTTTGCATTGATCGAGGTGTGAAGACAGATTGAAATCAGTCTTCAAGTGGGAGATTGTTAGAGATTATTGTTATAAAGCTCCTTAATTTAAGGAGCAAATTAAGGAGCAAAACATGGAACAAAACAAGGAGCAAAACATGGAACAAAACAAAGAGTAAAACATGAAGCTTAATTCTAGGAGCAATTCAAGGAACCATTAATTTAAGGAGTAATTCAAGGAGTGAATTTTCCTATAAATAGATGTGTAATTGTAATGAATTAACCATCCAAAGTGTTCATTCCAATTGAGAGAAAAGCTTAGAGAGAAAAGCTTTTGTGAGAGAAAATTGAGAGTAATTTTCTTGACTGTAATTGGGTTGTGAGTTGTGAGTGTTGTAAACACCTTGTGTAATTTCTCCCCTTTCAGTAAAAAGATCTGCAGCAGGTCCGGAGACGTAAGCAAGATTGGTCGAACTCCGTTATCAAATTTTGAGTGTTATTTTTCTATTCTTGCTTTCTCATAAATCTGGCTTATCGGGAATTTGCGTTATTTCCCAACAATCACTGTTACAAAAGGATCAGTTAAGCCTTAGAAAACACATAATCATTAGCACAAGTTTAGAAAACACATAATCATTAGCACAAGTTTGGATGATGTTGGAGTAAAAGAGAACGAGTTTAACAAAGGGAAACCAGCCTTTGGATTAGATCCAATTCAGGTGGTCTTGTTATATCAATTCCATTCACTGAAGAGGGTAAACCAAAAGCCAGAGTAATTGCCTCAATTCCTAATCAGAAACAAAGTTGTTTGAATTAATGAAGATCTTCTTCTTCTTCAGAAACAAAGTTGTTTGAATTAATGAAGATCTTAAAGTTGTTTGAATTAATAAAGATCTTATTCAGGAAAAAAAATTGTTTGAATTAATGAATTTCTTCTTCTCCTCCTCCTCCTCCTTTTATTTATCACTGATCTTTGTATTTGATTTTTATGGAATAAAAATTAAAAATACTCATTTATGAACATAGAAGTTATTGTAGTTTATTAAAATATGATTGTATTCTTTTTTTCTTTTTTTATATTTTTTACGAGTAGTAGTTGAAAAATATAATATTAATAATATTATCCCATTTAACTATTTGTGATTATGTATGTTTTTTTATATATTTTATGTATTTTTAAAAATATATAAAATATACGTGTTTTTTTATAATATAAAAAATATATACATCTTTATAAAAAAAATATTAAAAAATAAACTCAACTAAGAGATTCCATAGCAAAAATCAATTTACCATCGATTCTTGTCTTTGGTACAGTTAGGTTTTGCCAGTAATAATATGTGTGATAAATAATCAATTACGAACGACTACCAGCATTATCGAGTAGGACATAGGAATTTAAAGATGCAATTTCGTACTTGTTGGACAGAGTTGGTAAAAATTAATTTAATTCAAATTAATAATGATGAGTCTAATTAACAGAAATTAAATATAAACAAGCTGATTTAAATTCTTACAAATTAAACTGAATTGTTAATCGAATGTTTTTTAATTCATTAAACTGTCTTTTATAAAACAAAAAATATATTCCTGAGAATTATATTATAACAACTTATATTTTAAATAAATAATAAATTAACAATAAATAAATAATTAGTGCACGCTTAACTATAAAAAATAAATGTATGTTTAACTATATAGCATTAGAAATCATACCATACAATATAAACATAAATAAGATTAACAATACCAATAATTAAAATAAAAAATTAATCTAATTTTTAGTTTAAATCATCCTAACAAAACTTAAATATAGGTTACATAAAATTGAATATATATATATATATATATATATATATAATTTTTTTAATGTATTCAAATAAATCATGCAGTGATTATATAAAAGAAAAAACCGAAAAATATTTTAATTTATTTTAATGTAAATAAGGTTGTTGTTGGAAAAGAGTAAAATTAGAAAAATAGGTGGTGGTTGTTGGAGAATCAGATAATTGAAAAGATGAGACTCAATCGACTTAAAATTAAGAGAAAAGATATAGAATAAATGTGTCTTTAATTTTAAATTTTTAACACAACGTGTTTACATATTATAAATTTTTTTAAATATTTTGGAATTTTTTCGTGTTATTTGAACTGATTCTTTTACCTGAATTTAATTTGATTTATATTCTATTCGAATTTTATGATTCAAGTTTGTTTTTATCAATTCAATTACACACAAATTATCATCCTTATATAAGAGGAATGAATCTTATGAATTTTAGATACAATTTATTATACTAATTTATTTTAAGATTTATAGTAAAGAGAAGAAAAAAATTAATTATTTTAATTTTAATTCTTGGATGAGGGAGCGTAAGAAATTATGTACAAAGTTAGTTCATAATCTTGTCTATTATACGATATGATCGGTGTAACTAATATATTATATAATTTTTTATATTTTTTTATTTCAAAGGTTAAGATTTAGAAAAAAATTGTTTTATCCGTTATATTTCTTATAGATTTCTAATAATGATGTATTCAGATATAAAAAATTATGTAAAAATTTCATATGAAAAAAATCAATATTAATAATATTTTAATAACAAATTATCTAAATGTATAATTTTATATTTTTAAAAATAAAATAATGATATTCATAAAATATTAAAATAAATATTCTTTGATTTCCTTTTTATATTAATTCTCATCTTGTCTTTTATTCTTAAAGATCCATATTTTAATCACGTTTTAATTATTTAACACAAAAAATTAATATTTTAATACAAAAATATTTAAATAATATATATTTTTTCTTAATAGACTATTTTTTTTAAATTAAAGTACTAAATGAAATTAGTTTAAGAGATTAAATAACACAAATGACTTAATAGAAGGAAACTCTGTCATATTTTTTAATCAAAATAAAAATAAAATTTAATATAAAATTAGTTAAAAAATCAATAATAATAATATTCAGACAAACAAATTTATTTAAATGTATATTTTAGTTTTTAACAAGAATTAAAGAATAATAAAATATTAAAATAAAATAGTGACAATTAACGTATTAAAAATAATAATTTATAAATTTTTCATATTAATTATCACTTTATCATCGTTAAGACTTATGTTTTAATCATATTTAATCAATTCTAAAAAAATAATAACACTTTAATAAAAAAAACTCATTAACATAATATATTTATCCTTAAGGATATTTTTTTTAATAATTAATGTACTAACGAGATAAATCTAAGGAACTAAACAATACAATTAACTTAATTTAAATAACTTTTATGATATATTTTTTTTCTTATTAAAGATTCAAAATTTTATTATGTTTTAATCATTTAAATAAAAATAAAAAATACTTTAATAAATTTTTTTTAAAATAATATATTTTATCAGTAATTATTTTCTTTTTTTAAAACTAGAAAAATAATTATCATTATTTTTAATCTAAAGGTTAAACTATATAAATAATCTATTTTAAATAACCCGCACTCCACTTTTTTTTTTTTAATCGACACTTTACAAACAAGAAGCAGTTGGAGTCACCAAAATTTTCATCCATTAATGTTTTCATCCTCTAAAAAAATACTTAGCATCCCCACCCGTGCCATTCCAATGAAGACTCTTAAAAAATATGTAACATAATAAACTCTTGACATTTGTTTAGTCTTATTTTCAGTTATTATATTACAATTGTGAGTTTTAATTTATCATTATTATAATTATTTCATATCTATTGAGCATTCTCATAACTCCGATTCCATCCATCTAATATCTTATTTATAATCAATTATTTTGTAACGTAAGTATATAATTATTATTAAAAAAATTAACTTAAATACTTTGTGATAATAATGAATAATCATGGGAAAAATTTATGTATACTTGTTATAAATTGCATACATGTTATATATTTAATTAAAAATAAATTATATAATTTATAATACATCATTTGACAATGGACATTCTAATCGTCGGTCAAAGGGATGATACAGCATTTTTGTTTTTTCAGTTCAACGAATGTTACTTCTTAGTCCTAACTACATTTGACATTCGGTTAGCATCTTACAACTTAGGTACAACCCCTTCGCCGTGTTTAGACTTCATGGTACCAGGACATGACTGTCATTTCCAGCAAAAGTTGAGGGTAAAATTATAACTTACATCTTGGAAGACATTGTTGAACTCTTAGTTGGCACATTTCTGCCTTGCAAGCCTAATCTTAAATAATGATTTGGTCCCCAGAGAAGTATGCAATATACAACACCTCTCGCTTCTTAGACGGCTAATGTTTCTGTCAGAACAAGCAAAAAGACTGAAGGAGGAAACTTGCAGAGCAAGACGGATTTCGGAGAAATATTCAAACAGAAAAAGTGAAGCTTTAACGTTTAAAGCTATTTAGAGAGAGAGAGAGAGAGAGACGTCATATTTAAGCTTTCAGAGAGAAATAGAAAGAAAATATCATTGAGAAATGGAGGGTAGCAGTGGGGGCATTGCGTTGGTGACCAATCAGACAACACAAAGTCAGGGAATTCGAATAGAGAATCCGTTTACTTTAAAAGTGGGTCAAGTTTTCACAGGTTTTGGCCTCGGCTGTGGTATTGGTATCGGCGTTGGGCGCCCAATAAATCTAGGTACCTATTACTCACTTTTCACTCTCTGTTTGATTGTTGCTATTCTCTCTCAGTCTCTAATATATTAATTAATTGATTGGGAACATTTCAAGTTAAGAAATTGGGAAACCCATTTTTTACCAACTGCAAAGAAATCATGTATTTTTTATCTTCTGCACTTATTGTTCTTTTAGGTTTTAGTTTCCCTGGATTTATGATGAAATGTAGGAACAAATACTAATTAGCATTTATTCTGATGAAGCTTGTAACTTTCAATCTGGTAACAATTGTCATACATCTGCTCACAAGTTCATAAAGAAAATAAATAAATAAAATTGGAAGATATGAAAATGTACTGAAATTTCTGGAATTAAAGTAATTCACTAATCAGTTATGATCTTAATGTAGTGAGTAGTCCTGACTTGTGTGCCATAGGAGCTACCTAGACATTTTTGAATATCCTATGATATTGCATCTTCTATTGCTTTTCTGTTATTTTTGTACCATTTTTTTTTCTCTGTATATTAGTTGCTAAATCTTTAAATAGATAAACTTATTCATAAAATCTTAATTTAAAGACCTTTTTTGGTGCTGCAAAGATTATAGATCAATTACACAAAGAATATTGCTTGTGAGATAATAAATGTGTTATTGTGTTGTGATCCTATATTTAGAAGTTTGTATAAGATGTTGACGAAAACAAAACCTTCGATGTATAGTAGTTGCCAAAATTTGCAAACTTTGCAGATACTGATTTGAACAATGAACCAGGTGCAATACCAGTATTAAATCAAGTGATGAGTGCCACAAGAGGTGCTACTGATGCATTTTCTGGTGTAAGTCAGCATGTAAATAGTGCAGTAAGTCTGACTTTCTCCTTGCCTTCCCCTGTTTTCTTAAGTTTTGCCAGCCTTCCCTCCGGTGTTAAAATGCTAGAAAATGTCAAAGGAGAACATTATTAACAGCTTAGAGGCATAATGATGCCATGGTTCTATTTTCTTTCTTTTTCCAGTTGAAGAAGGTAGGAGCAAACAATATCGAAGCTGGTGTTGGATGTGGAGTTGGGATTGGCCATGGTTTTGGAGTTGGTATGTCAGATTATGTGCTCCAAATTACTCTTTAGGCCAAAGTTCCAATTTATTCTGACATTTTTACTTCCAACCGATTTAGTCCTCTCTATTTTAATTTGACCGATTTCATCCATATACTTTGTAAATTTTGACTAACATAGTCCAAAAATATTTTAATTGGATCAATTTAGATCTTAGTCTTTTAATTTTAAACCAATTTAGTATGGACCAAATTGGTCAAAAATAGTTCAAATTTTGGAAAGGTTATGGAGTAAATTGATAAAAAAGATTTTAGACTAAATTGGTCAAATGTGTAAAACCAATATATATATATACATATACATATTTTTTGTTGGTTTTACTTAATCACTGACCTTGCATGGCAGGCCTTGCTTTGAAGCCATGGGTGTTGCAACGAATGCAGTTTTGTTTTGCTGTAAGTGTCATTTCCTTTCATCTTGTTCTATTTGCCTTCTACTATTTGCTAGTCTTATGACTGAGCTTTTAGTTTTTTCTGCTAGCAAACCATGACAAAGATGATGGAAAAAGTTGGAATTGTTCCCAATCTACCCATTGGTCAAAGTCCTTTTCCAAGTTCTTTGCAAGGCGGTATGAGCATGATAAATAACTCATCAAGCCAAAACCCTATTGGAAGTATCACGCAGCTGCAAACAAGATTATTGGATCAGGGATCTCTAAACCTTCCTGGATATGAAAATAAAAGTACAGGTTTAAGTTCTGAAAGCTTTGTGTCCAAAAGCACTTTAACTAATGCTCCTTTTGGTAGCCGAACAGAACAGGTTATCAGCAGTTTTCTACAAAGTCAAACTTTGAAAGGAGAGGAAAGCGAACAAAATGTGGTACGTAACAGGTGGAACATGTTTCTTTACGAACTGCCTATTTTGTAGATCTAGCTTCTTGAATTACTCTATCATGTTTATCAAGTAGAGAGCAAAGATATACTTTGTTAATGAGGATGGAACTATGCATCACAATCTTTTATCAAATTATTTCCCTAGGATGATAGAGCACTTGGCCTTGACTAAAACCTATGGCTTCTATCTCAATAAAATTCCAAAGGTTGTATACGTACCTCTCATGATTGACTTTTGTTATCATCCATCCAATCAAATTGTCTTGCATGCTTTTGTATTAGCTTGATTATTCAAGATTGTGCAATAGTTTCATGCGCAATACAACCTTGTTTTGAACTTTCCA
This sequence comes from Hippophae rhamnoides, assembly GCA_033030585.1. NCBI lineage: Eukaryota > Viridiplantae > Streptophyta > Magnoliopsida > Rosales > Elaeagnaceae > Hippophae > Hippophae rhamnoides. The sequence goes on along the minus strand of CM065433.1, from coordinate 50,832,817 downwards.
TCTTTTCTATGTTCATTTGATGGCTTGGGTTTAATATTAGCTGTTTTTGACATTCATTAAGGAAAAATGAAATTGTAATTCTTGACAACCTTTGCAGGCTGGAAGCTTGAAGTCAGAAAACGGCATGCTTCACATGGTAATCTCTTAGATAACATAACAGTTGTTGATTACTTTATAGCTGAAGGACGTCAAGGGTCATGTGGCTTACACAAGCGGAGCGTATAAATCCCGTAACTTTTTAGTAGACCACATGGATCCTCTTGTTTTCATAAAATTAACTATTTTGACTGTTAAATGAGAAATTGTACCAGATTTCTGTCATTTGTTAGTTATGTTATCAAAATTGTGAGTATTTTTAGAACAACAATTTTATTGAAGTTATCACGATGATGGTATATTATTAAAAATAACCTTACAAATTTGGTTACATGACCAACAAATGATAGAAATCTGGCAAATTTATCAATCAATTGTCAAAATAAGACTTTAATGTTAATTTTATAAAAGCAATAGGATCTATGTGATCTACTAAAAAGTTACTTCTAACTCCTTTACCCTTATTTTCTTATGTAATGTGAAAATTGCTCCAAATAACTAGTTTCTAACTAAAACATAACTATTTTCACATATTCTCAAATTTTGACCAATCGTACCACGAGTATAACATCCTAGCTGTACAATTGTACAGATAATTGTGAAGATATTGAAAGTTCACAATAGGACCAAATAACCTTAGAGAGGGTGAATAATTATTTTAAAAATTAACAACTTTTAAAAATATAATTTAAACAAAACGGTCAGACATGCAATCGCATGTAAATAGTAAAGTACGGAAAATAAAAATAACATACGATATTTTTAGGTGTAAACAACTTATAATCACGAATTAAGAGAAAAACCACCGGATTAACTAATTTTCTACTATGAAAAACTAAATATTCAAATACAAACTCAATCTTATATTACTCTTTTTAGGGTACTATCCCAATGTACCTAACTTAGGAGCCTTATTCTGTTTTTACAATTTTTAAGATTATCATAGAAACACAAGTATTTGTGTGTGTTCTAAATGAATTTCAATGATGAATATCTAAGCTAATTGTCTCAACAAATATTTCAATAGATGAAAATTTATTGCAATCCTAGAACAACGATTTAAGAACAGGATCAGTAAACATAGCTTCTAGACCAACGTTACAATTAACTCCTCACCAATTAGATACTTTTACAGATTCACCTACAAAAAAAATTAGTACAAAAACACAAGTATTCGTGTGTATTCTAGATGAATTTTAATAATGAATATCTAAGAACTCAACAAATATTTCAATAGATGAAAATTTATTCCAACCATAAAACAATGATTTAAGAACGTGATCAATAAACATAGCTTCTATTAACCTAAATAATGAATTCAAGAAAATATGATCATACATGTGAAGAGTTTATGCAAGCAATAGAAATTTCTAAGAAGAATAAGCTATATAATCATGAAGTATTTCAAAGAAAATATAAATTGAAAACTTATAGATTTGTGTTTTTTAGAATTATGTGTTGTGTTGTAATGAAATCTACAAGCAATGAGTTTTATTTATAAGAAAATGAAATCCTCTAATCCTATGTAGTAGATAATTATATTTTCTACTTCAAATAGGATTAGTAATACTCATTAAAAATTGAGTATTTAATATCTTTAGAACTTAGTCCATGTTTAAGATGAATTTTAAATCTATAAATCACGCGCTTGTTTGACGAAGAAAGGGTATCGATTGATTTAGTTATGCCTCAATTGATCTAGAATCCTATTCGATCAATCAAGTAACAATAAGTCAGTTTCAGAATTCTAATCTACGAGCTTGAACAAACTCGATCGAAGTTTGATCGATCAAGTAATAATAATTTTAGCACTAAAATATTTTTTGTGTTTTTATCATGTGTTTATGAATGCATGAATGCAAAAGATATTTTTATAAGATAGAAATTTATATTTGAAGTGTATCTATACAGAACTCAGGTGTTTCTTTGACTCAGGTGTTTCTTTGACTTTAATTTACCGACATGATTATGAGTCTAAAATCTTTTACTTCAGCTTTAGGTAAACCTTTTTTCTCCAAAAAAATTTCAACACTCATAATTTCTTACAGATATGTAATTAGCTACAAAGTGAACATACGTGGATGATTGATGGTCAAAATGTGGGTATATAAGTTAATTACTGCAATGATACTATCAATTATCGAAGTAAAAGATTTTAGGGTAATTATCAATGATCATTCCTGTGTTTAATCCGAATTTCAGTCTACTCTGTTACGTTTCAAATTGGCTTAGTCAAGTCTCCTCTGTTTTGAGTTATTCTCAAAGTTATCCCTTTGTGTCAGAAAAAGGCTAAAAAATATATTATCGACCTCCCCTATGCTTTACCCAAATATTATTCTGACCCATGCCAGATTGCCAGGTTTAATTTTGATTTGATCATCTCCTCCCTGCTTTGTAACAGATTCAATTCAGATCATTATTGGCAAAATCACTTTTCGGCTATATTCAGCTTTTTTTTTTTTTACACAAGGATTGTCTTTGAGAATAATTCAAAATATTGGGGATGTAACTGAACCAATTCAAAATGTCCTTGAGGATATTTGGGCTAAACACAGGGATGATCGTCATCTCGTCATAGATAATTACCCAAGATTTTATTCAAAGCATTTATTGTTTAAAGATATGATAACATAATGAGGTTTTATTTATTTGTCTTCGTGTTCTTTTTCTGTGGTTCAGAAAATTCATACTTGGATTTATTATATCATATAATGAATTGAATTGTTGTTTAAAAGGCATAAAAAGCTATTAATTTGGTACCTATATATAGAATATGTTTGTTTATATGCTGATATTAAAAACAAATCAGGTCTTGAAGCACCAGCAAGTCATTGAAGAACTAAAGAAGGAGAATGAGAAGCTTCGCCAGATACTTGTGGAAGAGCTAAAAGTAGCACCAGAAAAGCTGGAAGCAAGTAATTCAACTAAAATCGAGTCTCCATGTACTGATTGTTTTGATTGTAGAAGAAAACAAAGGAAAGGTAGATGACGCCGGTCATAGTTAGAATGTCATGAGCGGCAAAAATTGTTTACTTGTACTCGTTTGAGCTATTGATTTGGATCTCTAACCCGGTCATTAACATTATCAGAGCTTTAGAGGTCATGGTTTTATCCAACGAGCACACAGCACACGATAGAAATCCAGATTAGTTACCAATATATAAATTTCAGTGAAAGTTTGGAGACAATTGATCTAGCATCTTTCCGGCCATTTGAAAAAGGACCACAAGGTGGTGAATAAAAATGGTTATTGTAAGTTATTAGTATCCATATTTTTTCTTGGTACTCGTTGAAAATTGTTGAAAGTTTTTGAGTGGTACTAGTAATCATCGTTAGATGGATTTAGACGGTTATGTTTATATTTACGATCATTTTGCATTAATTTTGATTACATTCATTCATACATATTGTAAATGTTAGTTATGATTGTGTAGTAGTTTTAATCTCACTTTTTATTTATTAATATATATTTAAAATTATATTTAATTTTTAAAAAATTAAATGCTATTATAATTCTTTTATCCTATAACATTAATTAAAATATTAACATTATTTTTTAATTTTTAATAATTTAGTCCATGTTTTAACTAAAATAAAAATATAAAAATAAATATAAATTTAATTTAATTATTTTGTATTTTATTATTTAAAATGTATTTTTATTTAACTATATGTATATAAAAAATAAGATTAATATATTATTGATTTTGGTTAATCATTATTAGTATTGTAATAAACATTTTTATCTAACGTCTTATTGATTATAATTATTTAAAAAAAAATAGTTAAATTTTTACAAATAATTACATTTTTAGTAATTTATAGTTAAAATATCTTTCCTCAAGTAATACCTTAAAAGTAGTTAAATTATCTAAAAATATATTTATTTTAATAATATATATATATATATGCACACTTTCAACTTTTATTATTATTCTTTTCTCTTTTTTTTCCTCTTTTTCATTGGATTTATTTGTTTAGGTTTAGGCTTAAATTTATTGTTTAATATTAGGATTTAAAGTTTATGTTATAATTGAAAATAAAACTAGAGAATTTTATGAAAGTAGATAGAAACGTAAGAAAAAGACTAGACAGAATAGATAAATAAATGAAATAGGAAAAGATGAAAGAAAATAATTAAATTTTATTTTATATTTTTGTACATAAAAAATAATTTTAGTTAAATGGATTTTTTTTTTTAATATGGATATTTTTAAAATTTCATTAGGAAATTTGGGCATTGGTTACCAAAAGAATAATATGACTATATATGAGTAGGAAAAAGAAAAGAAAAAACTACTGTCTGAATAAAACGCCAACCACAGAAAGTTTAAAATGACTACATTCTTTAATGAAATCGTCAATGGACGAAAACATTCGCGAGCTTTAAAGATGTTTTTGTTCTCTTTCTATTGTAGAATCACATCCAATATGAAGCAATGGAATACTAGTGTCCTCCTCCTAGACACCACTCAAAGGAGAGAAGATGTTAAGGATGGATGAGTCATAGCCTTTGTCATTGGTACTGGCATATTTGTCTTTTTGGGCTATGGGGGACACATCACACATGTAGCGAAGGCATATAAGACCTTAAATTAGTTGGCAATTTGCCTTCCATTTTGAGAGACTCTGCTTAAACCAAGCCCCACTTCTTCTTTTTGTCACAAATTGATCACTATATCATATCACTTGTAGTTGCAAATCCGGCGTAATGTACTTTTTATCAAATTTAGCACTTGTAAAAAGCTTTAATTACTGTACCAAACACACGTTGATAATTATATATTTATTCATTTTGAAAAGAAATTAGAAATAAATTTTTTTATAATTGTTTAATTTTAAACATTTATGTAATTATTATATTGGGTATTAACGATGTCATAATTTAAAAAAAAAAATTATAGTATTTTTGTTAGCACGTAAATATTTTAATATCCTAATTTTTAAGTTTAATTATTTATGAAAATTAAGTTTTATAAATATTCACCTTTAATACTTCAAATGTATTAGAACTATTTATTTAATTAATTATAAAGTTTATATTATCTAATTCATAAATGATAAAATTAATTTACTCATTTAATAAAAATTATATCATCGTTAATATAATAATTATAAAACTAATTTACTCATTTAATAAAAATTATAATAGAGGATTTTTTTTAATTTTTTAATACAGGAATGCACAAATTTATATAGGAGGGATTGAACCGTCCCATTCAGTACCTACTTGTTGGGAAAATCGGGTATATTTTCCCTATTCTAAGTAGTTACTATTCACTTATGATTTAAATGAATAGAACTCAAACTAACCCGACAAAATAATGCTATTGAAAATATAATGCTAAAATAAACTAAAACAGATATTGAAACAGTAATATTAAAGCAGAAAAATAATAACACCAGAAATTTAACGGCGTTCGGTATAAATGTTACCAGGTCTGCCAAGCTGCCGTCGTTACTTCCATTATCTTCAAATGAATTTAACTTCAAAATTACAACTAATCGGGCAAAAATTTAATCAATTACTGCTTACAAAAAGAGTAAGATTTACAAATTTTGGGATGTTTACAAATGGCGAGTGCTTTATTTATACCACAAATCCAACACCCATCTTCATTCCTAACTAATGCGAAGGACTTTTCTAATTTTCTCACTAAGCGAAATAATATATAACAAATCTCCACCTTAGCGACTTAATGGTTTTAAATGATTTCTTCAATCATAGATCAACGACGCTAACGCCAATTCAGATTTGTAGGATGTTAATCAAGTCCAGGACAATGTTTGAACTTGATCATTTACCACCTCGTCATCATATCTCGGGATTCTCTCGTCCGTGACTAATCTTCTCGAACTAGTACTCCACCTTTCTTCAATAATCTCTCGCATGAAATGATAAATAACGTCAACGTGGCTTTGTACGTGCATGGTAGACTTGGTTCTTTGCTAAATGAATAAAGACTTCCACTATCACAAAACACCTTAATATGTTTTCACCAACTCCCAAGTCTTCAAGCAAACTCTCGTAACCAAATAGCTTCCTTCATGCCTCTATAATCGCCATATACTCTGCCTCCGTAGTAGACAAAGTAATCGCGTGGACCGCAAGGTAGACTTCCAATCGATTGGTGCTTCTAGCAAGAGTAAACACATAACCTAGCCGACGACGCTTATCTAAATCTCTGCGTAGTCGAATCACAATATCCGATCGCACATTGACCAATGGTATTATCCTGTTGAAATACTAAACCAACATTTACAAGATTTTATAATATACCGTAGAATCCATTTCACAAACCAACCAATGTCCTTTACTGGATCACGTACATGTACCGCTTTACAACACCAACCGCATGTGAAATGTCGGTCTTGTACACACCATTGCATACATCAAGCTACCAATCGCATTTGCATATGGTACTTTTGCCATATATTCTCGTTCTCCGCATCATTCGAGGAGATAATCGAGCACCAAGCTTAAATTGGTGAACTAATGCGAGTACCACGTGTTTTGTCTCCGTTCATTCATACCAAAACGTTGTAGTATCCGCTTCAAATATTGACTCGGGGTCAAACTAAGCTTCCCCTTCTTCCCCTCTCGCTATCTCCACACCGAGAATCTTCTTGGCTTCTCCCAAATCTTTCATCTCGAACTCCCGACTTAGTCGAGCCTTCAACTTTTCAATTTCCGTTTGGCTCTTCGATGCAATCAACATATCATCGACGTACATAGGAGATATACGAAAGACTCATTTCTAGAGCCATAAAATACACACACAATGATCGTGTGTAAGCTTTCGGTATACTTTTGTTGCAACATAAACCGATCAAATCGTTTGTACCACATCAGCTGAGATTGCCTAATCCATACAATGATTTGTTCAATTTACAAACCCAATTCCTTTTACCAAAGAACAATAAACCCTTTCGGCCGAGACATATAGATTTCCTCTTCTAAGTCACCGTGTAAAAACGCAGCTTTTCACATCAAGTTGAACTAGTTCCAAATCAAATCAGGTTACCAAGGCCAACAAAATTCTAATGGAAGAATGTTTTACAATCGGAGAAAAATACCTCATTATAATCGATTCCCTCCTTCTTCCTCGACGTAGCCCTTAGCCACCAACCTTGGGCTTGTAGTCGAATACTATCTTTGTTAGGAAATCCATCTTTCTTTGCATACACCCATTTGCATCCAATTGCCTTTCGCTTTTAGGTAGTTGTGTCAACTTCCATGTTTTATTCTTCCTGAAGCGGACAAAAGTTCTTCATCCATGGCTTCCTTCCATCTTTCAACTTCGTGGCTTCGATCGCTTCTTTATATATGGAAGGAACATCATCATGCACAATCGAAAGCGCACGTGCCACCGTATTCTTTAAACCGAGCGGTAGGTCTTCAAAATCCTTGTATCGGCAGGTACCTTGACATTTTGTCGCCGTGGCCTATCAACCGTAGTTTCTTCGTTCTTGTGGAGGTTCTGGGTTAAAACCTCTTCATCCGATTCATCTTCGCCAATGGAGGATCAACTGCCTTATCTTCACTAACTGGATTAACAATTTTGCTTTCCAAACTCCACTTGTTTCGGAGTTTGCTCCACCTCGCTCTAAAGTTGCCATCAATCTTCTTAGTTACCTTTCTTAACAATGCAGATTCATCAAAGGTAACATCTCTCGCTTAAAGATTATCTTTTTCTGCTTTCAAGGCACCATAGTCGATATCCCTTAGAACCATGTAAGGGATCCCCAAAAAATGGCTTTCGGCTTCGGGGTCCAACTTTGATTCTCATATAATGGGTAGTATGCAATTGAACCAAACACATGTAAGAAATCATAATCTCTAGCAGTGTTTTCCGCACCATACCTCCATAGGCGTTTTGCCTTCAAGAGCAGACGATGGTAGGCCGATTTGTGATGACATGCATATGTCACAAATTTCTCACTCTCAATACCGCTTGCCTAAACCAAAGATTTGACAACATACATCGAACCTTTTCCAACAAAGTCCTGCTCATAATGCTCCCGCAACTCCGTTTTGTTGTGGTGTTTTTCAATAGTGAAGTGTCGCACTATCCCTTCTTCTTCACAAACTTTCATAAATGGATCATTTGTGTACTCGGTGCCATTATCGTGACATCGACGCTTGATCTTTTACCAATTTGAGTCTCGATCATCTTCTTCCACTTGAGAAAAATACCTAACACTTCATCCTTTTTCTTCGCGTAGATACACCCAAACTCTTACGGGAGTAAGTCATCAACGAAAGTGACATAATAATGTTCACACTCATGGATGGAGTTCTTGCCCCCATACATCAAGATGGATGTAATCCAAAACGCCCTTTGTATTATGAAGAAGGCCAAAGCTTACTCTTTCTCGCTTCCCCAATACACAATGCCTACAAAATTCCAACTTGGCTTCTCGCACCTTTAACAGGCCTTGCTTTACTAGAATCAGAAAGCTTTTTTCACCAAAGATGTCCCAAACGCATATGCCACAACTTGGTAGTTTCTAAATCTCTTTCTTCATCCGAAACCGTCCGCCGATGTCTCCTAATAACCGTACTACCAAGGTAGTAGTACAGTTTATTCTTCCGAACACCTTTCATCGCCACAAAGTGCTCGAAAGTAACCTTCAATGCCCCATTTTGTATGGTCACGGTGAAGCCTTTTGATTCTAAGACTCCCACAAAGAATGAGATTCTTCTTCATATCCTGGGAACATAACGAACATCCTGTCAAGACTCGTTGAAATCCATCTTGATTCTTCAAACGAATCCGTACCGATTCCCAAAACTTTGCATGGATAATCATTACCCATGAAAACAACTCCACCATCTAGTTCTTCAAAGTTAAAGAACCACTCCTTGTTATGACATATGGAAAGTACATGCCGAATCAAAAATCCAATCACCAGGATGAGATGATGTTTAACCAACCAATGCAAAACTGCGACCGAATTGCTTTCTGCCTACACATGAATCGAGCATTACCTTTTCCTTTCTTTTGCAGCCTTCGGACAATTTTTCTTCCAATGGCCTTTCTCACGACAAAAGGCACATTCATCTTTACCAAGTCTTCCTTTTGATAGAGATCTAACTCTCCTTCCTTTATGTCATGGTTTCATGACGTCCCTCTGCTACGTACAATGCCTCTACCTGCTCTTCATTCTCGCTTTCTTTATCTTTCTTTCTAATTTCATAACTATACAAAGAAGACAAACTTCCTCAAAAGACACTTTATCCTTCCCAACGAGTAAGCTCGTAATAAGATGATCAAACTCATCGTGAAGGGAGGCTAACAACATCAAGGCTAAATCTTCATCTTTAAAAGTTTCATCCATATTTAACAAATCACTACTTAATTGATTAAAAGGGTAATGTAATGGTCGTTTATTGTATGACTGGAAGGTATTCAAACCTAACAACTTCTTTTTCAAATGAGCCGATTTTGTCCACTCTTCTTCATGAACTTGTTCTCCAACGCCTTCCACAACTTACTAGATGTCTCCTTCACGAACGCTGCGATGTCTTTGTTTCTCGAGACACGAACGGATTGTACCACATTAATAATCGGCCGATATTTTTTCCACTCTATTTCATCCTGTTCCATCCGGTTTCTCTTCTTCAATGGCGATGTTCAGACCTTGTTGAAACAGAGCATCTAGAACTTCGCTAAATGCCGCCGAAATGATCGGCTCCATCAAACTTCTCCACCTCGAACCTTGCGTCATCACCATACTGCTGACGCGTGGATGACTGGCCTTTGTTTGAAAGAAATTTTTCTTCCGCCATTTCTTCAAATTACAACAACTAAAGAACTATATTCCAATAGCAAACAAACGGAATACAAACAAATGCCTAGGTAGAAAACCTTCAGCTTCACGATACCAATAGGTGTTGGGAAAATTCCAGATATTTTCCTATTCTAAGTAGTTACTATTCACTTATGATTTAAATGAATAGAACTCAAACTAACCCGACAAAAATAACGCTTGTGGAAATATAACGCTAAAATAAACTAAAAGATATTGAAACAAGTAATATTAAAGCAAAAATAATAACACCGTAAATTTAACGAGATTCGGTATAAATGCTACTGCTAGATCCTGGGCCGTCGTGACCACTTTCCATTATCTTCAAACGAATGAACTTTAAAATTACAACTAATCTAAGAAAAATTGAGCTAATCAATTACCCTTACAAAAAGAGGAAGATTTACAAATTTTAGATGTTTACAAGCAAAAGTATAGCTTTATTTATAGCCACAAATCCAACACCCATCTTCATTCCTAACCAATGTGGGACTTTTCTAATTTTCTCACTAAGGAGCAATATATAACACCACTAAACGAAAAAAAATGTATATGATATATTTTAAACGTGATAACATAATACGACAGATATTACAATTCATTTTACGTAACTTATAAAATAAAATTTATCATTTTATAAGTTTTTGTAATATCTTAGAAATAAAATAAAAATGTTACAAATTTATAATATATCTTAAACAAGTTAACAGGATGTAATTGTACGGTACAATGTATAGACGAAGAAAAAAAAAGAATTATTTTAAATTGTTTTGGTATTAGTTTTTTTCTCTTAAATTGTTATGTTAGTAGTCTTTTTTCTATATAAATATCAATAAATTGTGACTATAAATTTTAAAATTATTTTACATTATTCTGACATTAATATTTTTTCTATAAATATTAATAAATTTGTAAACATAAATTTTAAATTGCTCTGATACTAGTCATTTTTCTCTATAATTATCATTTCCTTTTTTGATGTGTTTTCTTCTGCAACGTAATACTTTTAATTTGTCCTAATAGGTGGTTAAGAAGAATAAGAACAAAAAACAATAACAAGAAGCATCTAATCATTATTATGATCATAAATTTTAAATTGATTTGAAATTAGTCTCTTTTTTTCACTATAAATATCAGTTTTTTTTTTAATGTGCTTTCTTTTGCAATGTACTACTTTTAATTTGTTCTTATATGTGGTTAATCAATTCTAGGTTATAGCTTTCTGTAATGAATCAGATACCTTTATTTATTTATTCATTATCAGATACCTTCATTATGTAAGTTGGTTTTAATTTATTAAATTTTAATAAAGTAAAACCAAACTAACCATAAGCAAAAAGGTGCAGTACTACATTTGATTTGCAAGTTGTAAGATAAATATAAAAAGTTAAAAACATTACTGAAGCCTGGATATTTAGCAACTTAAAAGCTTTTCAAAAAAATTCTTTAATTTCAGTGGGAGTTTAAAATTTACCAAATGATCCTTTTAGTTAAGTAAACTTGTTCTATTTGTAGAAAAACTAACAAATTGGTTTTCCTTTCAGAGATCTTTAAAATGTAGTCTGGAATTCGGCATTTATTGTAATTTACGTATATATATTGTGCATAAAGAAATATACAATAATTCTACCTAATATCAGAATTACTTGTTATAAAAGTTCTTAGCTTAATACCACGTACCCTCATCCATATAACAAATGTGATAAATTAAATAAATTATACAGAAACGATGGGGAAAAAGAAAAAAAAAAAAGATGAACATGAGAGCATGAAAAACCATAATTCAAAAAGTAGTAGAATAAGAAAAGATAAAACACAAATGGAACTAACAATCTAAAATATCACTAAATTATTACAACAGTTTAGTTTCTAAAAACCAAATGCAACTCCAGCCAACATGAGTACTAGCACGGAATTAATTTTGTTACTCTGAATTAGAAAAGCAGCAGCATTAACTGGAAGCTGACCGTCAGGTGAACCAGCAGTGGTGGAAGGTCCTGGAGACATTGGTTGTGAAGAGGGAGATGACTCAGATCCAGCAGATATTGGTGGGGAGATCGTACTAGAAGATGGAATTTGGGCCTCTGTTGGGGAAGATGATATTGGGCTTGTAGATTGTCTTGATGGGCTTGATGTGCTTGTGGGTGTTGGACTAGCCATGGAAGAAGAAGGAGGAGGAGTAGTTGGTGGCATAACCATGAATATTGGTGGTTGTGTAATGGTGGAAGAATATTTGGCTGCAGAAGCTAGTGTAATCTGAGCATTAATATTAGAGATTGCTACTAAAACAAAGCAGAGACTTAATGAGAGCATGACATTTGTGAGAGATGCCATGTCTCTCTGATGCTGAGGTTTAGAGTGAAGAGAATTTTTGTGTGCAAAGAGCTGAGAGGGGGAGTGATGTGAGACTGATATATAGAGAGAAATTCTGTGGACCATTCTTTTTTCATTATTTTTTTTTTTTTGAATAGTTGATTAACAACAAAATTCTTTACACTAGAGCACTTCCATTACCACTTCCATTGATGGCATAAATTATGTTTGTTGTTAATTATATTATTTAACTGTATTTTCTAAATTATTTTTATTATTATCATAACAAAAATATAAGATTAATTTTTATTAACAAAATTTATTTAAATATATATTTAAGATTAGTATTTATGATTCAAAACCTTTTTCTAAAATCATAACATAATTTTTTAATATTTCCCTAAATTCTATCAACTTTTATGCTTTTATTTTATATGCATGTAAAATCATTTATTTCTGAATATATATATATATATATATAAAAGTAAGGATGACTTAAAATGGAGTTATTTCCATCTTCCATGAGATTTTGTATAATGACGAAGTTTTCCACATTTTTCATTCTTGATATCTAAAATTGTTATCACATTTTCTTTATCTTTTGGGTTATTTTTATCACATTATCTTTTTGGGACCCATATGCCGAGTTTAAAATAGAAGACTGACGAATTTATCATTACAAAATGCCAATTTTAGTATATTCCTTTTAATTAATACGCTAATTAGAAAAAAAAAAGAATTAGTTAGTTTTTTATAGCCTGACTATCAAAAAGACATGTATTTACTGAATAAAAAAGGGAGGACACTAGTATTTTATTTCCAGCAAATATTCATAAAACTAAATAGAAATAATTGATAATTATGTCTAAGATTGAAGGTATATTATAAAGGACAAAGAATTTTAATGCAATTGCATTAATGATAAGGGCATTTTTGTAAATATTAAAGCAACATGTTCTCCTTGAAAACAAAATATTGCTATCATTTGCTGATCTTACACACATTACTTGTGACAGCTTGCTGAAATTACTAATGGTTATGGTGCTTCTTTATTTGCCGTGGATCTGAAAATCCTATTTCCAGTACACGAAGGAACTAAGGATTCAAATGCATAATATTTTATTAAAATAATATTATTATTTTTTTAATTCTTTTTTTTTAGTTTTAAGCACTTAAAAACACATTTTACCGTCTAAAAAACTAAACGTTATCAACATATCAATATAAACTTTTACCTCTACATACTCACTGAAAATATGAGTTTATTTGTGAGGATATACCTAAATGATTTTAGGACCTAAAAAAAATTATAGCCGCCTAAACACTAAAAAGTAAACCAAATCTGTAAATAAGCTCATGATACCATATTGGAGATAAAATTAAGGAGTAAATTAAGGAATGCCAACTCTTTAATTTAAGGAGTAAATCAAAAACCTTAATTCAAGGAGTAAATTATGGAGTTGTGATCCTTAATTTAAGGATTAATTCAAGGAGTAAAACAAAAAATCATTAATTCAAGGAGTAAAACAATGAATCCTTAATTCGAGGAGTAAATCAAGAAATGTTTAATTCAAAGAGTAATTCAAGGAATAAATCTACTTATATATAGCTATAGAATTGTAACGAAAATATGAAAGAAAGAATACAACTTTGAGAGAGCTTGTTTCATTTGGTTAGGCCTAGGCCTTGGCCTTTGGCCTTGGCGTTCTCAAAACTAATTTTCAACATGGTATCAAAGCAAGTCGATCTTCTTGGACAAAAATTGTTATTCCTCTACTCAAAGTGCGTTTGACACTCTATCAGAGCGATTTCTTATTCTATTTGTTTTTTCAAACCAAATTCTCTTGGTGATGATGGATTAAATCTCTCCTGCAGCTTCTACCGACTTGATGTGGAGGAGAAGTATTGTGATAAAAGGAAAGGTCTCACATTGAAACCAAGCTCTTGGCGATGATGGATTAAATCTCTCCTATAGCTTCTACCGACTTGATGTGGAGGAGGAGTATTATGGTAAAAGGAAAGGTCCCACATTGAAACCAAGCTCTTGGCGATGATGGATTAAATCTCTCCTGCAGCTTCTACCTACCGATATGGAGGGGAAGTATTATGGTAAAAGGAAAGGTCCCACATTGAAACCAAGCTCTTAGCGATGATGGATTAAATCTATCCTATAGCTTCTACCGACTTGATGTGGAGGAGGAGTATTGTGGTAAAAGAAAAGATCCCACATTGAAACCAAGCTCTTGGCGATGATGGATTAAATCTCTCCTACAGCTTCTACCTACCTGATGTGGAGGAGGAGTATTGTGGTAAAAGGAAAGGTCCCACATTGAAACCAAGCTCTTGGCGATGATGGATTAAATCTCTCCTGCAGCTCCTACCTGCCCGATGTGGAGGGGAAGTATTGTGGTAAAAGGAAAGGTCCCACATCGACAACAATATTGGTTACGATAGCAAAAAAAAATATTGGAGATAAAATTAAGGAGTAAATCAAGAACCTTAATTCAAGGAGTAAATTAAGGAGTTATGATCCTTAATTTAAGGATTAATTCAAGGAGTAAAACAAGGAATCCTTAATTCAAGGAGTAAAACAAAGAATCATTAATTCAAGATGAATCCTTAATTCAAGTAGTAAATCAAGGAATGTTTAATTCAAAAAGTAATTCAAGTAGTAAATCTCCTTATATATAGCTATAGAATTGTAATGAAAATATGAAAGAAAGAATACAACTTTGAGAGAGCTTGTTTCATTTGGTTAGGCCTAGGCCTTGGCATTTGTCCTTGGCGTTCTCAACACTAATTTTCAACACACCACCTTAAATTCTCTACCACAATATTATCTTTTTATAAATGTTATACCTTTATCTTTAAAGTCATCAATTACAAACGAAAAGGAAAACAACTCCTCATCGGACTGCTTGTATTAATTACAAGAAGAGTAGAGATCTAGTATTAATGAAAAATTTATTTATTATAAATACTATAAATTAAGATTTATATGAAACAATATTATTAATAAATACAGTTTTATCTATTTATTGAAAAATTATGACATCATTTATGATTATTATAATATATTTGTGATATAAAAAAAAAGTGTTTTCCCACTTAAGCAACGGAATTTTAATAATTACTACTCATCTACTACCCGCGCTTAATAATATTGCCAGGAAAAACAATAAAAAAATTCTAAACTAAAATTTTACCATTGATCAAGTGCTTTCTTTGAAATTATATTGCTTATGCCGTGGAAGAAGCTTCCGGAGGCCATCGCTCGGATTTTTCCATTTTCCTTTTTCATTTATTGGGAGTGAACCCTTTAAATCAGCTTTGGTCACCTAGAAGCGGTTGTGATGCTGAAACTGCAAAAAAAATGATGAAATAGTATGATTAATGAACAAACAGAAAAGAGGACCAATAGTTCGTTTAAACATTTTAAAAATGAGATAAATTCATTGCTATGCATTTAGAGTAAAATATTTTTATTTTATATCAATAAAAATAACACCCTTAAAATTTATAACCACAAAAATATCACTATTTGTATCAAACTCGTATATTTTCACTATTTTAAAAAAGAAAAAAAAAACATACATATCATTTAACATTAGGCATCGTTTCATGTTGAATTATTTAACCTCTCTCTTTAATGTTATTTAAGTACTATTTTTATTATTATAATTTTTAAAGTTTCTTTTATAATTTTCCAATTTTTTTTTTTGTTAAAGGATATATAGAGGTAGAGCAAAAAGAGGGAACATTTTAGTCAAAAACCAATAGACGTCTTTTGAAAGAGACGGTACGGTATAAAAGAAATGAAGAAAGAGCTACTAGCAATTTTTAGATGACTTCAAATATCATTGTTCATGTTTTCAACAATAATTGACACTAATTGCAGACAAACTAAACTAACTTGCTGATAACTTCAAAAGTTCAAATATATCACTTATGAGTTATATGAATGATCATGATGTAAGTCCCTCCTACATTTAAGAGGAAGAAAACACAAATGGTAGGTGCAACCACCAATGGTAGGTGCAACCACAAATGGTAGGTGCAACCACCAATGGTAGGTGCAACCACCAATGGTAGGTGCAACCACAAATGGTAAGTGCAACCACAATGGTAGGTACATCTAACATTGATATGCAATTTTTCCTATAAATAGGCAATGTCTTTGCCTTAGAGAAATATCAACACACCAAACAAGAAGTGAAGCAAAGCAAAGCCAAAGGAACAATTTCCTTTGAAGAAAAATAGTGTTGTGTGTAAGAAAGTGGGAGAGAATATCTTAGAAAAATATTAAGATAATTTTCTAAAGGGGGAGTGACAAAATAGTGAGTTTGGGAAACACTTGTGTAACATTATTTTGAGTTTATCTCAATTTGTTGTATTGACTCTCACTTTGTACCCATTAATCTTATTAGTGGAAGAAATATTTTCGGAGTATGTCCCGTGGACTTAGCCCAAATTAAAGGGTGAACCACGTTAAATTTCCGGTGTCATTATTCTACTCTGTTGAATTCATTTTATCTTTACCCGCTGTGCCCAACACAACAGTTTAACTAAATATAAATCATAAAAAGCAAAATAATATATATATCGACTATCTTCATGATTTTGATTTTTTTTTTTTTTTGCCTATTGTCTCCTTCTTGACTCTCGAGTGAAACTCACATGACATAGAAAGAGGACACCTTACTGTTAAAACACACAGTAGTTTCTACTTTCTACTACACTTTTTATGACTTCCTATTTGAGTTTCTTTAAGTTCTTCTCAGTCACTTCCATGACAAAACAAAGTATTGGAAATTTGAAGTAACAATCTGCTTAGATTCCCCAAATGTTGGTAAGCTTTTGTTAGAATTTAACATCATTAATTCCTCCCACCGCGTTTCATAGTTATGATTTAATTCTAGTTTGTTTAGCTCATATAGGATGACTTAGTTGTACTCACCCAAAGGAGCTTCAGTAACCATAATAGAGTAAATACTTTTATACCAAGAATGCTCACTCACAAAGGTGACTAAACATATTATCTTTAAATCAAAATGCTTAGTTAAATAATCATGCTCAACCTGGTTTCTGAAAATCATTTTCTCAAAAGATGGGAAAAATCAACAATATAAGACACTCTTGCCTTTTTACGCTACCAGAAAGAGAGTACATAAACAGTTACCTCCATCAGTTTCTTGTACACTGGACACCATTGCTGGTTTGCGAGTTGTTTCAGAAAATTCAGCTATGACCAGTCGGGATAAAAGAAGTCCGGCAATAAGAGCCCCAATCATTAGCATCAGAAATACCATATCCCAACCTTTTCTTGAAAGAAATCCAGTAAGAAGAGGTCCAAGAGCAGCACCGACAGATCCAGTACCATCAATTATGGCAGTGACTGTTGCTAGAGCTCGAGAATCTCCTTTGAGAGAGCAGTGAGTACCAAGGTCTGCTGAAACTGCAGTTGTAATCAGTGCATAGGGACCATTTACAAACAAGCCAGCTATCATCATAAGAAGGATGTTGATAGTCTGAGAGTGATGCCCATATGAACGATATAGAAGCATGCAAGGAATCGCTGCATACATGAAAGTAGCGGCTGTTGTAGCCCGGGCATGAAGCCTATCAGATATATAGCCAGCAAGGATTCCACCAGCAATTCCCCCTACATCAAATAAAGTGGAGAGATTTCCAGCAGATTTTACAGAAAGATACTCTCCACCAATTTCTGCAAAATTAATAAAACAAGAACAATCTTAGATGACTAGAAAGATTCAATGACTGAAAGTTTTACCTCATTGATTAAAAAGAGCTATCAATTTTCATGTAAAATATAAGATATAAGTTTGGATAGAGACTAATTTAATTCATGAAATAAACACTAGGGTATTCATTAATAGTAATTATCACAAGATTAGCACCTCTTTTAACTCAACATTCAGAAGCTATCACACACGTCAGACACCATACAAATATCAAACAACATTTGGGGTAATGGTTGCTCAAGGGCTTCTTCTAAAAGAAAGAAACAAATCATAGTGAAAAAGAAAAATTGCCATTAGTAGAACGTAAAACACATTTTGTGCGCTTTGAAAATGCTCTCTACGGAAATTAGTTTCACATAATAATATTTTTAACATGTATACACAAGAAAACATACAGTTTATACTAACTCCAAACTTGTTCTAATGTACCAAATAGGTGAGCCAAGAAACAGACAATACCTGTCTCACTTAAATAGAATGGTAACCAGTACAAAAATGTGTAAGCTACAAGCTTTGAGAAGAAAAGGCACAACGCAAATGGTATGACTCCAGGTATCGAACAGGCCTCAAGAAGCCCAACACCTTTTCTACTAACAGACCCATGTCGACCAAAAGGTTTGATTTGGCCTTCAATTGAAGTTCCTTTCTCAAAACCAATTTCCATATCCTTAGGCACTACTTGCAAACTTGAAGGTGAGCCATGTGGAGATGAGAATCCAATATCCTCGGGATATGCAGCCAGGTATAAAAAAACCATAATCCCACCTAATGCAATAAATAGACCAGGAAGTATAAAAGACCAGCCCCATCCATAATCTAGAACACAAGCAGCAAGAAGAGACCCACTAATATTCCCAATTGAAGTATGAGCATTCCAAACACCCATTATTAATCCTCTCTTGGACTTTCCAAACCAATTACCAATTACTGCAACAACTGAAGGCCAACCAGTAGCTTGGAACAAACCAGCAACCATTTGCATCACAAGAAAATACCCAAAAGCATGAATGTCCCAAAAATATCCCATTCCAAATAGCACAACAAAGAAACCACTCCCAATCATCCCACAAGTCAGGAACAGCCTGAGGTCCAAGGAATCCCCTAAATGCCCAGCAATATACATTCCAACGGCATAACACGATAGGAACGCAACATCAATTTCTCCCAATTTGGATGTCCCATCTACTTCATTAAACGGAGCCCAGCCCTTTTCTCTCCCATATTTCCCATTGCTTACAAATCTCTCCTTCACAAAAACATTGCCAATCGGCCATGGGTAACCGAAACCGTTGTCTTTTTTTGAGTCAGGATACAGGACACTCTTAACTATACTAGTTGGTTTTCTAGAAGCATGGTAACAAGTGTATGCTATGAACGTAACCAACAAAATCACATATCTATATGTAGAAAAACTCCAATCTTTGCCTCTAAACCTTCTAAGAAGCAAAATCCCAGGTGGGATTGCCCTCATTGAATCATAGTTCTCAGCCATCTTGACAATTCCACAAATCCAACCAAACAAAACTGAGATATTCCTTCTTTTTTTGGTCACGACCTTCTCGTCAGAATGTTACCACATTCATCTTTCAAGGCAAAATAAAAATCCAAACAAACCCAGAACTCAAAAATTTAATATATTATCAATTTAGAAGAAAACAACACTAACAGAACCTGGTACCAGGGCATGGACGTTGTTGGGTCATATCAAAATCAAAATATGACCGGCTTGCATAGTTTCTTAGGGAGCGAACGAGCGAATGCGAAAGTGAATTTGGGTGGTTTTGAAGGAAGGCGAAGTAGACGGACAGAGAGTTAGAGTCTATGTGTGATTGTATGTGTAAGCGTGCGCGCGCAAGAACAGAGCTAAAAACGTGGCAAAGTTATGATTGTGCCTTGTTTGAAAACGCCGACCCGGATGCTGACACGATTTGACAGTTCTGATGCATCACCGTTCTTTCTCCGTAGACACACCACGTGGAAGGTGTAGGCATGAGTCACACTTCTGGTATAGTATTTTCAATGTTACAATTACAATTGTATCACAAGATCGTAACAAATAAAACTAATTTTAACGATCTCATTTAATATATATTTACTATATTATTTAATATCTATTATAAATTCATAATATTTAAACCATTCCTTTTATCATAATATAAAAATATTTTAAGTAATTTTTTATATAACTTTTCCTTGTTTTCTTTTCCGATCCGGTATAAATATTTTTGAGAAAAAATAAAATAATATTTTTAAAATTTATAATTAAATATATATCATATATTATTTTAAATTATATATCATTTAAATTAAATTATATGTTTAATGTTGTTTAATTGAATGTCATTTAATATTATTTAATATTATAAATTTTAAAAATATATTTTTTTAAATTTTCAGATATCTTTTTGGAAACAGTTAGCAATTACCAGTGTCTTCCTGGCAATAACATAGCTGAAAATGGCAACGATTAAAGGGGGTATATAAGTATCCTAGTGGTTGATAAGGAACAATACTTGCATGTTAGGGGTTTTATTAAGGGTTAGCGGTTAAGTAGTCGTCAACTCTTGTAAAATAGCATTTTAATCTCTAACTTTTGAACTAATTTACAATAATTAGTCCATTAAATCTTGAAAACTAATTGATTTTTTTATATAAAAAATTTGCTTAAAAAGTTACGTGTTTTCCATTAGTTTTTGTATAAAAGTGTCCAAAAAGTATATTATAATTAGTTTCATTAACCCTTGTAAAAGTGCACCAAGAATTTTATTATAAAGACTTATAAAAGTGCAGAGTCCATTCAATGTTTCACCGTTTGGCTTGAATCAAGCCATAATAAATGGTTGGATAAAAATATCCAATTTTCTCTATCTATTTCAAGTTGTTTTTATACGAAAGAAGATTTGATTTAACATGTTATATTAAATAAGTAAGAAAAAAAACATGATTCTATATTTTTTAATAAAGACAAATAAGAAGAAAATCAAGGTAATAAGATGAATTCTTTCTTCTTATCCAAAAATCTTAGCATTTTCAAAGGAATTGGAGTTACATTTCTTTTCCCATTTTCATTTAAGAGTTATTATATGCTTCATGCTCCTTAAAGACTCCCGTTAATGTATAAATTTATTTTTTTCAAAAACACGTATAAAGTTCGTTATTATTATCTACTTTATTTATATTCATTTATGAATGTCATAATTATAGTAACAGATGTCGTGCATAATTTGTAACTTGTTATAATATACGATAATTATAAGAATTTTTTTGACACTTAATCAATGTATTCAAAAATAACAGGTTGTTCTAGCTAAATGTCACCAAGAATTCTTTACCATTAATAAATAGTAACAGATCCATCTTGAAGTATTTTCTTTCAATATTTTTCTATTTGAGCTTTCCTAGTATTTTTATTGAGCATAATGATGTAAATTGATCTTTAACGAGTTTTAATATATAACGTAAAGTAGTTCTTATTTGTCATTCTGAAAAGTGCATTTGGAGTTGAAAAACCTTGAATCTTATAATCAAGTTAATATCAAGAATTCTTTTCTTCCACTAACTTCAAATACTTTGTTATAATTTCAAATATGTTACATGTTTTTTCTAATTTTTATTATTTTTGATGTCGAAACAATTTTTATTTATCCTTAGTCTTAGTTTATTATATATATATATATATATATATATATATATATATATATATATATATATATATATATATATATATAGTATTTATATAAGCTTTCATTTTCGTACTTACATTAACTATTGATTTCAATATGTATTGAAAAAATTAGCATTGAAATGATCTTAATTCTTGAATATTCATCAAACATTAAATTTTATAAAAAAAAAACATTGAGATAGCTATTAATTTCATTATTGAATTTTTCTTTTTGGATGAAAAATCCTAAATTCAATTATTTCAACTACATTCAATAATCTTTTAAATTAATCAAAACTCTATAGTTTATGGCCAATGCTTTATAGTATTAATTGTTGTTTTGTTCATAGGTTCACAATTTAATTTTGATAGTTATGAATTGGTATCAAGATCTAATCAATACTAGACAAACTGAATCAATAGTTTAAATTATTATTTTTATATTATTGATAAACCAACTATTATATAGAGACATAGGAAAGTTTGTTGAAAAGTAAGACATCTTTTAATTTATAAAAAATTATTAATCTAAAAACACACAGAAAATGCGTTGATCATTGAATAGGATAAGGAAGTGATTTATGAGGTTCCAAATGAATTGACTTTTTTTTTCTTTCCAAAAAGCTTTGTTTTTTTTTTGAAGGATCTATATAGTGTTTGGTATAATATGGTTTCACTTTGTGAAAAATTCATATCTTTTTCTTAAAGTCTAATGTTTTTATAGATTGAAATCGTAACAAGATAGTAATATTATAAGATGTAGTTAGGTCACCTACTTTTTAAGGATAAGTAATACTTATTGTGTATTTTGATTTGACACTATTTCATGTTAAAAAATAATAATGAGTGGATTATATCTTAGTTAAATTTGAAAATATAAGTCTCTTTATTTTACGATAAAGTAAGATTAGCACATAAACTTATAATGATAGGTTAAAACAAGTTGATAGGATAAATTCCAATGGTGTAGTAAAAAAAATTAGATGAGTTGGATTGTGTATGTTTTAGTGTATAAAATATTAAATATAAAATTCATAAATTAAAGAAAAAGAGCTTTACTTCATCTACTTAGATTTTATTATTTAAATTTATGTTTTCTTTTAAAAATATTATATTTCATTCTTTTAAATAGAATGTGCAATAATAATTATATCAATTAGATGAAAATGCATCAAATCATTATGTATTAAAAAACATTTAGTTGTTTCCTACGTAATAAATGGGTTGTGTATTATGTTGATGATTTTATTTTAACAAATTAGATATACTAATCATATTTATTAAATTTAATACACGTCAATAACATTGTATTTTGGACAATTTAATTATTTCTTTTCAATTTTATTTTTTTGGATATTTCCTTTTTAGAAAAACTTAATTTGAATTGAGATAAATTTGAGTCATATGGAGAAGACCATGTTCACATCGAGATACCATAATTTCACTTGGTCTTGATATCCAATACCTTGCATTTTGATAACAAGGTATTTCTATCGATTGGGTTGTATGCTTTATTAAGTTCATTAGCCCTAGTTCATTTGTTAAACAAACCCTATATCCTTGATTTATCTTAACGGGATATATGCACTTATTAGATAGTATGTCTGTTACATATTTAATACCAAATAATTAAAATTAAAATTTATTAATATTGTTAATTATATTTTAATATAATAATTATTATTAAAATAATAATAATTTAAATTGTGTTGATATTAAAAATATATTTTGAAGGAGTAAAACGTAACTTTTTATATAAAATATAGAATTTTATTTAAATATTTAAAAATAAAAAATATCATAAATAGATTAATAAAATGTTAAGGATTATGATATATTATTTTTCAATGAAATAAAAAACTTTCATGTTGTGTTACAATAAAAATAAAAATAAAGTTAATATATTATAACTTATAATCAAAATTATCTAACATAATAAAAAATAAAATATAATAATTTAATAAATATTAATGTCACATATGTATAAGTGTTAAAAAACGAAATACTAACACATATATATTTTTGTATCTATTTGTTTGGTTGATTTTTTTAAAACAATTAAATGAGTCCATTTTGTAGTGATAAATTGACGAAAAAATATGGATAAAATATTAATTTTTTTTAAATAAAATGTAAAATAATATAATATTAGATAAAATATAATTTTTTTGACAATATTAATAATAAAATCCTTAAAAGTTTTAGTTGGAAGTTTTTCATAATATTTTTATTTTTATTTTAATTATTATAATATTTGATATTAAAATTACGTTATTATGAATTAAATTTAAATATATAAAATATTATTAAAATAGATTATATTATTATATATTTATAAAATATATAAATAAAAATATAACTATTTAATTATTCTATTCATAATTTACTTAGTGACTTTTGTCTACAAAACAATATTAAGTATACGAAGACAAAAAGTTGGATAAATTAAATTTTTTATTTAATATTAAAAATGTATGTATAATAATAATAATAATAAGAATTATTATTATTGTTATTTTTATTTTGATGATGCTCAGCTCCTGTATACAAAAAAAACCTTTAATTAGTTTGGAGCTTAAAAAACCATTTTGGGTTTGAAAAGTTTATCTCGTGGTGTAGTAATACAATGAAAAGTTAACTAATAAAGATTGTGAGAATATTCATACGGGTTTTGAAAGAGAAGGAGAAATATCTTACATATGCCTTTGGGAATAATTGTTGATTTTGTCAATTTTTCTTGAACTTCTTTACTTTTATAAAATAAAAATAAAAATTAAGATTAAGTTATTTTTATTCACTACTAATTATATCAGAGACAGCTTGCCGTGATGTAATAATTCATTGACAGATGTTTTATTATCACCCTTTTAAGCTTTTTTAGATGATAAAATGACAACGACTGCTGTTACATAGACGTTTTGACTAATTGCCTCTGGCCCTTCAATATGTCCTCTTGTGACAGAAAAATCAATTAAATAACAGAGAAAAATTCTACACGTTCACGTCATCTAGTTATCAGTAACTGACACCTAAAGATATGATTTAATAATATTATTCATTTTTTTTAAAATATAAGATAATGTATTATTTTAAATAAATAAATAATTTTTAACGTATCTAAATTTATAAAATGTTTGAATTTTGTTTTATATAAAATATATAATTAATTAATATAATATTTTAAAAAATTAAATATATTAAAAATATATTTAGATTTTTATATAAATTTATTATAAATATATCATTAAGTGCTGTATCCACACACGAGTGCCCAAAACACTCATCTTTCGCCATCTAATTCGTAATTCCTTTACCTCACAACGTAAACAACGTTCCCGACTCTACATATCGCCATAACACTCACATGGTGGACCTCAACCAATGTTGCTCGGCTGTCGTCAAAATTATTGAAGCCCCAATTCCCACCGTATGGTCTATCGTTTCTCACTTCGATAACCCACAGCCATATAGACACTTCGTCAAGAGCTGGAGGAGATCATTGGTTAAGAAATTACAAATCAGTCACAACACCTTCATCCAGCACAAAACGACAATGGAATTGTTCTCTTTGAATCGTATGTTTTTGATGTGTCTCCTGAGAATCCTTACGTATATGTTGGTGTACTAAATCAAGAAGCCTTTTTTTTTTTTTTGTTTTTCAGCTTACTCTCCATACCAAATCCCTATTTATATATTAATTTTATTTATAAATAATATATTTATAATAAATTGAATATTCCATGGTATAAAAATAAAAAATAAAAATATGATAATATGCATATAATAACAAAAATCTATTTACTTTTATATAAAATTCCTCTAAGCTCAAAGCCAAAAGCTATTTTTTGCTCACTCTTGAAGCGGGCGTCATAATTCCCTCAACTTGACACTTGCCAATCTTTCTTCCTCCCGAGAAACTCTCATCCTTCTTGTTTTGTACTCTCTGTGTAGGATTTATTAGGAGCTGTTTAGTAACTGTAACGAACAAGTAAGGTAGGTTTTAGGGGTAAGTGTTCGAAATCGTGTGGTTTGCCTCCTAAGTAGCTCCTTGTTATTCGTTCCATCACATATTACTGTCCAATTTAACTCATCTGCTTCTTTTCCAATATTTCTTATTCAATCCACTAACTCTTTCCCCCACCCCCCTTTTTTTCTCTCTCTGTCTTGAGACAATTTCTATTAGCTTCTCTCTTTCTATCTGGAAATTAAGCAAAATGGGTATTTTATGTTTGTTGTAATGTGAACGGAAGAATTTGTGAATAATTGTTGAGTTATTGTGGGGTCATCATGAGTGATGCTGCTGGTAATGCTTTGATCTCCGTGCAACCTGATGAGCTCAGGTTACAGTGTATGTTCTTCCTTTCTTCTCTGTTTTTTTACAACTTTAATATCAATAATCAATATATTCAATCTAGTTATACAAATATTATATTATATAAAATAATAATTTTCTCTACTTCTTCTTTCCTCTTGTAAACCCTGGTATGTGGAGGGAATTTTGTTACTTGGAGGATGATTGGATGAACTGCGCAAGCAAAATAAAATTACAAATCTAATTAATAATACATTAATAAAAAATTAGGTTGGCTTCTGGAAAAAAAATTATGAAAAGGGGTGACGATATAAGTGTAATCAGTGCTGAATTAGAGAAAATTTAAAGACCGAGGTCTAAGGACAGGCTCCTACGAGGATTTTGGCTGAAATAAGATATTTGCTTGCTTGGGGTATAATGGACATTCGACGTGAGCTCTAGCCGCTAAGGTGATATAGCATCTACTGATGGAAATTGAAAAACTTTGGATCTGGAATATTTGTTTCTTATAGTCTTTTGGCTGAGATAAAACCATGTATCTTCTGTTTGTGAGGCTTTTGCTTCATTTTGTTTTGGAAACTTCTTAACGCTGCTACATGGAACATTTTAAAGCTTTGTGGGTACCATGTAATTTGTGTTCTGAAGAGATCTCTTAAAATTCTTAACCTACCGAAAGAAAGTATTAGCACCAGTTAATAGTACAAGGAAAAGAGAAACATGGGCATGATGGGGAAGCGGGTACAGATTTTAGATATAATATAAGAGATATTAGCAAATAGCAATATGTTTTCTGCAGTACAACTCTTTTTTTACAAAGGCCGTTAGAAAAAATAAACAGGGTAAAATCTAAAATTGATAATAAGAAGCAACTCGTGAGCAGTTAGACAAAGTTTGGAAACCTGCTAGCATGGTTGATCTTTGGAATGTCCGAGTCTTGCCATGTTAGCACATTTTTCTAAGCTTTTACCCTCCTATTAGACTTTTTATTCAATTGAGTCCTGATGACCTCATGGTGATAGGAAAATGCTTGAGAACACTATTCAATTACTCAATGCCACTTATGTATCAATTATCAAAAAATTAATTAATGATTAGGTTTGTAGATGTGGTATTGCTTTCCCACTGATGTTATATAGAATTACTAATGGTGATGATATTCATGCTATCAGTTGAGCTGGAAAAGCAAAGTTTTTGTGATCTTAGAGTTCTCAACAACGCAGAAAATGATGTTGCTTTTAAGGTACCACTGATTTTAGTGTGTGACTGCACCCACTCATATTTGCTATTGCACATCTGTTTCCTTAGCCATATAATGACTTGACAATCAATGATTATGTCTTCTTTTTTTCTTTTTTTAATTGTTTCTCCCA
Organism: Hippophae rhamnoides; assembly: GCA_033030585.1. Classification (NCBI taxonomy): domain Eukaryota; kingdom Viridiplantae; phylum Streptophyta; class Magnoliopsida; order Rosales; family Elaeagnaceae; genus Hippophae; species Hippophae rhamnoides. Next base: position 50,805,487 of record CM065433.1, on the reverse strand, counting down.
TTCTCTTTTGCTAGGTCAAAACCACTTCACCAAGGAAGTATTTCGTAAGACCCAATACTGGCGTTGTAAAGCCTGGGGAGTCGTGTGTAATCAGAGGTGCTACTTTTATGATGGACAAACATTATTTTTCCTTTTAATTCATGTTTTTCCATTTTCAAGTTTCACCTCCTTTTCATAAAATTCATGTGGAGATATCTTCTGGATAGACATTCCAACAGCCATTGGTTGAATGATTCTTTTGTTACATGTGCATAGTAGTTAGATCAAATTTATTGACATGTATTTCTCGGTAATTTAGCTTGTTTGGTTTTTAATTAAATATTTGACTCACCTTGATCAGTCATATCACATTGTTAGTTCACTTTTGTCCGCCTGCATTGGTATTCCTAGGCCCAAATTTTCAACCTGATTATTTCATGTTTGGGATTCAGTATTGGTTTCTGACTATATATATTCGATTTACAGTAACCCTCCAAGCCCAACGAGAATATCCTTCAGATATGCAATGCAAGGATAAATTTCTTTTGCAGAGTACTGTAGTACCTGCAAATAGTGACGCTGAAGAGCTTCCACCAGATACTGTAAGAATTAATATATGACTCATACATTGTAGTCTTTGTTTGAATAATTCATTTATGATTTCCCCATTACCCTGGGTTGATTATATGTTATTTGATGTTTAAAATAGTTTAATAAGGAGAGCGGAAGGCTAATTGAGGAGTGCAAGCTTAGAGTTCTGTATGTCTTACCTGACTCAGTTCAAGCATACATGGAAGATGAATCATTTAAGGCCTCTTCTTCACACAGTCTTGATGGCAATCCTGTGAGTTTTTTGTGAACGCTTTTGGTGTGTTATTGTATAATTCTCCTATCTTAACTTCTTCTCATGTGGTTATAGATGTTTAGATATAAATTAAGAAAACATGACAACTATCTTGCAAATGAAAATGTCTTTATCCCTCTACTTCCGTCATTCACCTACACATTTCCTTGATCATGCCGTTTGACCTTTAAAAGATTCTTCTTTCGCATTCCTACCATTATCACTGAGATGTCTTGCATCATGCTTTAAACACTTAATCTCCATTACTATTTTAGCCATTTACCTTTTATTTAGAATGAGGCTGCACGTCTGAAGGAAGAAAAAGATGTCGCTGTTAAACAAACCCACCAACTTCAACAGGAATTGGTTAGTATACACTGTCCTGCTTGCTTCTGTGCTTAATCGATTCCTGTTTTATTCTTATGGTATGTTCAATTATAATATTTGAGCTTTGAGCCTATATTAATGATTCTATTTTCATGAATTTGAACAAAAAATATGTATTATCCTATCTGTACTCTGCAGTGCTCCAAATTGAAACTTCATAGCATATGGTCGTGTGCTTTGCTCTAAATTGAATTTTCACCAATAACTGTGAATCGAATCGGATCCCCTATTTGATTTTGAACAGAATACAGACCAATCTTCTATGAGATATAAATGTGGTAATAACATCATATCAAAGAATTAGGATATTATTTGGTATATTGAAAATTTACAAATGAAATTGAAGAAAGATGGCCATTTGTATGATTGAATTGGAGTGTTATAATTTTTATCATTTTCAGACATGGTTTTTGAAGTAACCAAATTCTACGGATCTTACTTTGGAATGTGGTACAATTTGATTGTATGAGGTTGAAGGTACTAACGGGTCTGACTAACATTTAATCTTGCAAATTTCTTGCCTGCAGGACATGCTGAGGAAGCGGAGAAATCGAAAAGGTGAACAAGGCTTCTCCTTTACATTTGCAATCTTTGTGGGACTGATTGGAATCATGGTTGGCTCTCTCTTGAGTCTTCTATCATCTTTGCCATCTTCAGAATAGACTTGATAATATTCAATACTTAAAAAGGTTGAGACATTTCATTTTGCAAATTTGATGTGTAACTTCTTAGTGCTGTTGGATACATAGCGTCAACATACCTTCTTTGTATATTGAAAATGGGCGCGTAACTTGTGATTTTTGGTTGATTGTTTTATTGGTAATGTTTCTTTTTATTGCTACTACTAATGTCTGTGTAATCTCGTTACTTTTGACCTCCATTTCTTCTCAAATGGTAAAACTACTAGTTTACTCTTGCTATTGCGGTCTCAAGCCACAAAATGATTTTTGTTGTTAAATTTGGGTCTAATTCCGTCTCAAAACTCAAGTTATAAGATAAATAATTATCCTCATTTATATATGAATTGGATACTTCATGTCCAGTCGATGTGAGATTTTTTAACACTCTTTATCACATCGACAGTTCATCGATGTATGGTGGTGGGCTTACAGTTGCGTACCATATGGTGAGTTTTGTCTGCTTTTTATACTATGTTAAATTTGAGTCTAATTCTAAGATATAAGATTGTCTTCATTTATATATGAGTTGGATATTTTATGTTTAATCGATGTGAAATTTTTTAACATTTGTCTTTTATAACGAATAGATGAAAATATGAAAATGGAACATTTATTCCATGTTACCACAAGAACAAACTTAGACATCATCTTCTTTTCCTTGTGGATGAATAATAGATTGCAAAGACTAATAAGAAAGTTTCTGGTCACAAAATGGGTGACCAAATTTAGAAAGGATTGGAAATTGGTGGGGAAAGTAATGCCTTATACCTTTGATATTGTTAGAAACTGCAATTAAAACGTTTATTTGTAATTTGTTTCTTTAGTAACAGTAGCTTAAAAGATATGTATTATTTTCATGACTTAGATTATACTTAATATTATGGGAAAAATTATCTTCAATTTCAAAAATATTTATTTGTTCTTAATAAAAAATATTCAAGATATTTTTTATTGTTAAATATTATACTTAATATTTATTTATTTATAATTATTTTGTGGTAAAATAGGCTAACTTAATAAATTTTATTATTTTTATTATAATGTGATTTCTATATATACAAAAATTGTAAGAAGAATATCTTATTAAAATAAAATTAATGAAATGGGTTATCTTAATTTAATTTTCAAAAAAAATTAATAATTTATAAATACATGTTAAAAAGTGATTTCAAAATAAAATGATTAGTTAAAATCATATTAACAAAACCTAAGCAAAACACTAGGATAGTTGGGGGTGTGGATGGACAAACCAACTTATAAAAATGATAAATTTAATTTAATTGAAAAATTGTAATGCATCGAACTTCAATTTTTTATAAATTTTAATGTTACTTGGTTTATAAAATTTAAAAAATTATTTAAATTAAATCATACAATTATAATCAATATATATATATATAAATATTATTATTTACTGTAACATGTCGCATAACTTGTTGAAAAAAAAAATATAGACATTATCTTGATCTTTAGTTTGAGTTTTATATATTATATTTATTTTTTTATTATTATATTAGAAGCAAAAATATATATAAAAAATGTATCGAATTCAAAATTTATTTGATATGAAAAGAAAATTAATTAATAAATTATAAAATTATTTAATTAATTATTTAATTATAATGATATTGGATTGTTTTGATTTTATAGGTTTGATTCGACATAACTTGATAAACACCAATAATTTTATCCCATTTTGATAAATTTTTAAAAAATACTAAGAAAAAGATAAGAAAACATAGAAGAGACTTAATAGTGTCAACGACGTCGTTATGTAGGCGGGATCTTTGCATGTGCGAATTATCAAACTATACGCATCGTCTTCATTTTCCCGCCTCTCCTCCCATCCCTAGCCCTAGGCGTATTATCTCGGTAAAGACCTCCGAATTTCTCATTCACAGCAAACGATTGCATTCGTTCTCCTATTTGAAAATTACCCTCCACAGAGTTCTATGGAAACTCATTGCACTGTCCCTGAGGAACTCAGTATTATTACCAGCTCTGACTTACCCAAACACAAGTCGTCCGCTTCCCTCGTAGCTTTCGCCGAGTCGTCCGCGAATTTGGATTCAAACTTGACTACCGCGTTTTCGTTATCTTCATTGCATCAGACAGTGAGTGAACTTTTTGGGCCAGATCGGCTTTGTAATGGAACTGATGCAGTTAGTGTTTGCTCCGGAAAGCGAAAACGAATCGTTTGGGACTGTGAAGTTGTGCCATCATCGAAGAGAAGATTGACATTGAAATTTCGAGACGGCAAGTTTTAGTTATTTGTATTTGTTGTTTTTTTCCTTTTGCCCCTCCTTTGATTTTGGACTTAATTCTTTTTCTTGCGGATTATGGTTAGAATTTGCAGCGAATGGACTGGTTCAAGCGCTGAAAGGGTTTCAATGTACTTTTCCAGAGGTATTTGGACTTCCTAGTGATACGATTTGGATTTTTGGATAATTATGTTGTATATACGTCTGGAGTGGCGTACATTTTAGTTTACTGACTACGAAGAACCATTTTGTTCGAAATAAGATATACGTACCTAATTATCTCATGGCTCCAATGTTAAATTAGCTACTTGCTTCGCTTCCCTTTTTTTCTTTTTACGGACTAACAATAATTATTTTCACCCTTGTTTTACATCATAAACAAATTCCCTCCATTATTTTGTTACCCTTCATGAGCAAATTAAAAAGTTATTATTGGTCCACTATTTGTTGAACATAATGTTCTTTTTTGTTGTACATCATGAGCGGGTGAAATTTTCTTATTTACGCGAAAGAATTATCGTTAGCTAAATAATCTGCAACCTTGAAAATTTATATTCCCTGCGAATACTTAATCAGATAATTGTGCAGGTGATTTTTCAAATGTACGACCTTTTCAATCAGAGAATCAGTTTATTACCAAGAGATGTGACGACCGTTAATAACTTCATACTTACTGCCCCTTTAATTGAAGAACCCAACATTGGGCGAACAAGTTGTAAACTTAGGAACATTGGACTTTTAGATGGTCGAACTGTTGAAAAAGCACTAGAGGATATCAAGGTTTACAAAGAAACTGTTGTAATTGGACCTGATACAAAGCTAGTCCTCCCATCCAACAGAGTAGATGATGGGACAGGGACCGTACCAGTCAAGGGAGATGAGAGAGCTTTCAAAAGTACAATCAATTATGCTACAACAGTTTACTATAGTCGAAGGAAGAAATCACTTTTGGAAGTTGGAGATGTGGATGGACAAAGTAAAGTATCAGTAGTTGGAATTGATGGGTACAGGACAACTATAGAAGAACCACCTGTTGCTGCCTTTTGCAGCTGTAAAGAAGAATCTGACAATCATTATCAGTCACTTAATACTGTACTTCTGGATAAGCCACACAAAGATGAGCATGAAATGGTGAAAAATGTGGATAATGAAGATACAGTCCTTTGTATTGGCAAAGATAAAACAAGTAGAAGATTGGGAACCACGGTTATCTATCCAGCTGCTGAGTCGTCTGTTGTACCCAAGCAATTATCAGAATGCTCTGACAAGATCGTTCATGAAGATGCCATGTCTCAACGAAGAAAACCATTCTGTGAAACTTTAGAGAATGATAAGGCTATTAATGATATTGACAAGAAATACAGTACGCGTAATCGGATGCCAAACAAAAGTGTAGAGAAATTAATGGAGGATGATTGTGGTGATGTGCTTGATGAAGAGAAAAAGAGGTTGAATTCTATTTCTCAAAAGGTAAGATTCACATAGTAAAATTTCAATTCATCAAAGCTTGTAGTTTTCTCATCTCATCTATTATGATATTTAAGCATGACAAATCTTGAGCTGATTTGAGGAAATTTGCTTTACAGGATAATATGGAGAACAATTTTTTTCCAACATTTGAGTCTTACGTTGTAGAAGAGGAAGAAGGCTCAGGTATTAACCTTCCAATTCTATGTTAAAGTTCTCACCAAATTCCTTTACATTTATTTATTTATTCTAATTTTGAATTCAAAATTCAGGTGGTTATGGCACTGTTTATAGGGCAAGGAGAAAGAATGGTGGAGCTACAGTTGCCATTAAGTGTAAGTGAGAATATCAGTGTTCTGTATTCTAAATATGAAATTTACGATGCAGTACTTTGCTGGCAAATGTTAGTCTGCAATGTCCTCCATCTTCCATAGTATGTACATGGGAATGAATCCACAACTGGTTAATTTTTTCCCCATAGTTTTAGAATGGGTTGAAAATCAGCATTACAGTATCTTTCTTTCTTTCTTTTTTTGTTTTGAATTTGTCAATTATGCTTTGCAGGCCCTCATGCTAATGCTCACAGGCATCATGTTAGAAATGAGCAGAGAATGCTGGAGCGTTTTGGGTAAGGATTTAAATACTAAGAAATTTTTTCATATTGTTTGGAGGCAAAGCTTTGGCGCTTACAGGCTAGTTACTTTTATATACAGGGGCAAAAATTTTGTTATAAAGTACGAAGGTTGCTTTAAAAATGGGAATACTGATTGCTCTGTCTTGGAGCATGTTGAGCATGACAGGCCTGAGGTAATTATTGTAATTTTTAAGTAATCATTTTTTGCCTTCTAATCTGATCTAGATTTTGGTTTCAGGTTTTAAAGAAAGAAATAGATGTGCTTCAGCTGCAATGGTATGGCTATTGTATCTTCAAAGCACTTGCAAGTCTTCATAAGCAGGTAACCATTGATAAATGAGAACTCAAATTGTTTTCTACATAAAATAAGGTCCTCAAAAATCTAGTGTTTTTTATGTGCAGGGAATATCTCACAGGGATGTCAAACCTGGCAACTTCCTCTTCTCTTGTAAGACCAATAAGGGATACCTCATCGATTTCAACCTTGCCATGGTTAGTTTTATACCACTGTTACTTTTACATCCATGTGTAACGTATCTCTTCTAATTCATGTTATCTTGCGTAAACATCCTGCAATATGTTGATTCATTATTCATTAATAATATTTTTCTGTTGGCAGGATTTGCATCAGATGTTTGGAAACCCTGGTAAGCTCTTGTCCCCCTCACAGGATTTGCCCCAGAAGTACGAGTCCAATATATTGAATGCAGGATAATAAATAACTTGGTATTATGTAATATTATTAGTTGACTAGGTCACTGAAAGATGTATTTCTTATTTTTTAAACTGTTTGCCTATGTGCACTGTCTATATACTATCTATATCATCCCTCTCCTTTTCTTCCCCATGCATATGCATATTTTCGACATTATTATAATAATGTAAAGGGGAATAACCATTCAGTCTGAAGTTCTCTAACCTTAATAACCCATGAATATAAGACCAGTCATAAAAAGGTGATGACTCTTATTTACATGTTTTCATAGCCAAACAGAAGGTGGGACACGATGCTAACATTAAGAATATCAAATTTGACAATGCAAAATCTATACTTCAAACCAAAGACGCAAAAGAATTCAAGTCAACGTTAGATCAGCATAGCTTGAGAAAGAAAGCCTTGATTCAAACTAAGGCTAATAACTATTATTTGAGCAATCTGAATATTAGCAAAAGTCAAGGTGCAGATGGCTCGGGCATTACCTCAGCAAGGGATGCAACAAGTACCGCAACTCCTTCAGCTGAAAGGCCGAGGGAACCTCTTCCATGTCATGGTAGGAAGGAGCTTATCAACCTTGTTCAGAAAGCAAGACAAAATCCAAAGGGTGAAGTATCTAGTGTTCCATCACCACTGAGAAAGAGAGTGGCTGCTTCTCCTGGAAATGTGGATAGTACCCTGATCTATCTTACACCGATGCCTCTTCATTCAACTCTCATTTCTCTTGGTGTTTCAGGCTCGATGAGCATAGGTATGTTTGTGTATATGGTTTGACTATAAATGCTTTAAAGTCTTAAATTAGTCACACCAATTTCAATTTAGGGGATGGAAAGCAAAAAAGAGAAGGTCCTTGCATTGGAACCAAAGGATTCCGGGCTCCAGAGGTAGGAAAATAATTTTAAGTGTTATTTTTTCAAATTCTGTGGTTGTCTCAGATCTTTGACTGGTCAATTTGATCCTACAAAGATGCCAATGATTTGGTTGCCTTTGGAAACTCCCAAAATTACTAATAGAAAATATATTTATTTTCTTGAGTTTTTTAATGATTTGCGTTATGCATCATGTCAGTTTTATGTAAGTAATTTGCATTTTGTTGAAATATTTAATTGTAGAAACAAACTCCTAAGAGATTATTCAAGGGTCGATAGAAAAAATGAAAATTTTGACTTCAATTTGTTTTGTTACCGTAATTGATAAATTACATTTAAACTCAACTTTGGTTTTCGAGTTTGGAATATGGTGTTTCTCACCTATCTGGTTTGGCAGGTTTTATTAAGATCTCCACATCAAGGACCCAAGATGGATACCTGGTCTGCTGGTGTCACTTTACTCTACCTTATGATTGGAAGAACACCATTTGTTGGCGATCCAGAACAGTAAGTATTCATTCAAATGGTGTTTGATACATTTTTTTTTATGATCGTATTTCTATTTACTGTCCATGTCACTGTGATCGTCAGGAACATAAAGGATATAGCAAAATTAAGAGGTAGTGAATCTTTATGGGAAGTCGCCAAGCTACACAACCGTGAATCATCATTTCCGACGGTATTAGTTCTTTTAAAGGACCAGTTGCTGATGTAGTAATCCAAAAATAACATACTGAGTATTGTTTTCTAACAGGACCTATACAAAGCAGAGTTTTTGCCATCCATGAAACTAAGGGATTGGTGTGAACTAAACACAAAAAGGCCAGATTTCTTTAAGAAAATACCCGAATTGCTTTTTGATCTGGTGGATAAATGCTTGACAGTGAACCCTAGGCTGAGGATAAGTGCAGAGGAAGCTCTTAAGCATCAATTTTTTGCTCCATGCCACGAAGCCCTGAGAAAACAGAGGTTATATCGGCAGACATTCAGCCAGGGCTCTATAAGTGATTCCTCCTCCGGCGATCAAAACATCTTCAAACAAGCAAAGCCTCCTAAATTAAAAGCTTGAACCTCTTTATGAAACTTAAGCTTTTTGAGGAGTTGGACATGCATGTGTTGTCTCTCTTTCTTTTACTATCGTAAATGTCAAAATATTGTATTTCTCTGATAATTATCATGTATATTTCATGTTATTTCTGTTCTGTTATTTTTACAAGAGTTTACAATGTATATAAGGAAAACGAAAATTAAACAATATCCATAAAACCTGCACATCCAGCTTCTATGCCTCCACTAATATCATGGTTGTCCGCTTCCATGTTTTACTCCATCGAAAGCATTTGTGTTCCGCCATCGTTTTAGCACACACCAACACTCTCTCCCAAGTGCATATATGTCTCTTATGCCCAACTCGTCGAGTCAGGTTCCTTGCGCATTACGCATTTTCATGAAAGATATCGCCCAATCGATCTTCGACTTAACAAATGGAAGCTAATAATCTTTTCTTCAAGATTCCGTTTGATGAAGTTTCGATCCACTTCAACGTGCTTCGTGCGATCAGCGTTGAACTGGATTGTGCAGATATGGCAAATGGCCGCTTGTTATCACAAAATGTTCATTTCGTGAGTTGTGAGCAACACCAATCTCGCTAGAAGTTTTTTCAACCAAAGCCGAGCTCACATATTCCTCGACCATTCCTCGAAATTCAAATCTTCAAAGACTCGCAGTAACTACATTTTGCTTCTCGCTTTCTCCACGTGACAAGATCGCCTCCCCACGAAAGTAAAGACTCAAATAAGAGATTTCCTATCCTTCATATTCCCCGCCTGGGCACCGAATCAGACATATCCAAGCGACTTCCAATCGACCATTCTTCGAAAACATAAGTCCTTTCCTGTGAGGATTTTAAGTAACGAAGTATTCGTACGATCGCATCCATATGGTCTTCACTTGGCAAGGCATTTAACCGACTCACGACACTCACAAAGATAAGCAATATCGTCGAGTAATGATAAATATACGAGTTTACCTACTAACCGTTGATATCTCCGTTTATCCGTTGGTACTGGGTCCACATATTCTCCGAAGCATGATTTTGAACCATTGGAATATCGACAGTTTACAATCTAGTAGTCCCCGCCTAAGAGTCCGCAGTATATTTCCTTTGGGGAAAGACATATGCCTTGTTTTGATCTTGTTACCTCAATACCTAAGAAGTATTTCCGAGCCCTCCTAAGTTCTTCATTTCAAACTCATTCGACGCTGTTCTCAAGCTTAGAGATTTCTTCTTTATCATCCCCCGTAATGATCACGTCGCCTACATAGACTATAAGTACGTTATCTTCCCTAATCTATGTTTTAGGAAAAGAGATGATCGTAGCCGTTTGCTTGAACCCATATTTCTTCATTGCCGAACTCAACCTACCAAACCACGCCGAGGTGATTGTTTTAGCCCATACAACGCCGTTGTAATTTACATGCGCTTTTTTTTCTCGATGTAACAAGAGATATCCCAGCGGGATATCCACGTAGGAATCTCTTTCTTTTCAAGGTCGCGAAGGAAGGCATTCTTCACGTCAAGTGTGCAATGGCCAATCTAAATTTGTCGCAAGAGATAACAAAACTCTCGCGCTTTTTAGTTTAGCCACAGTGAGAAGGTTTCTCGATAATCTATCCCATGTTCTCGTATATCCTTGCTACAAGCCTCGCCTTGTAACGATCAACTAACCCATCCGCTTTATACTTAATGGAGAAAATCCACTTGCACTACCATCTTCCTCCCTCGAGGCAACTCGCTTAACACCCATGTGTTATTCTTCCGTAGCTTGCCTCAAATTCCTCTTTATAGCTTCGAGTCCATTTTGGATCGTATAAGGCTTCTTCAATGCTACCGGAATTGGACACTAGGAGAAAGAGCTCAGGCAAAATGCCCCGACAGGTTCCGATAACCTTCGAAAGAGATACATAATTTGCTATCGGGATACTGGGCTGTCTCTTTTCCGGGGAGTATCGATTCGAGGTTTACCTCGATCGTGTCTCGAAAGGTAAAACATAACCAACAGATGTATCTATAGCATTAGTCCTCAGAAAGGTGCGATAGGATAGCTTACTCGTGAGTGCTCTCAGCAGAGGATCATCGGGTACTAGCAGAATGGAGTGGTACATCAACCACTTCATCTTCTCGAGATTCAAGTACTACTCAGCCTTTCCGCTTCGGAAGTTCAAGCTCGGGTCTAGATACGGGCTCCTCCATATTATTGGCACGATCCGAGTACGTTGACTCAGGTGTCTAATATTTCAACATCAAGCCAATTTTCGTTCTTCACCATAACTCTCCTCCCGAAAGGGAATTGGATACCGTGATGGGAAAAATATTCGATTCGAGGAAAGCGACATCCACGGTAGTATAGTTTCTTTTTAGTAATTGGATCATAACATCTGCACCCTTTTTTGTACCCCATACCCCAAGAATACACATCGGACAAAGACATGGATCCAACTTAGTTCTGTTGATTTTTACGAGGTGGACAAAAGCAACACATCCAAAAATTCAAGGAAGCATTAAAATAAGAGGGTGAAGATGATGATCGATAAGACCTTTAACGGAGTCTGAAATTGTAAGGTCTTTAGTGGCATTCGATTCAAGAGATACACACGTAAGAACAAAGATCACTCCAAAGATTTATTGTGCATAATGCGGCACCGATTAGTAAGGCCCGAGCCGCTTTCTAAAATATGCCTATTCTTCCTCTCCTCAGCCCCATTCCATCGTCATGGGCTCAGGAACACGAGGTTTCATGGAGAATACCATGGTCATTCCAAGTATGTCCTAATTGTCGACAACATACTCCCTCCATTATCGACCTAAGTATCTTAATTTTTTCAAAATCGGGTCTCAATCATGGTGGAAACACGTGAAATGTAGCAAATACTTCATCTTTATGTTCGAGAAGGTAAAGCCATGTCATTCGTGTACAATCATCAACAAAAATAACAAACCAACGACGACCCGACGACGTAATAACCTAGGAAGGTCCCCAAACATCGAATGTACCAAAGAAAAAGGAGTCATACTTTTATTCACGCTCACAGTGATAAGACGCCCATACGACTCTTTTTGCTAGATACAAGTATCACATTTGAACTGAATGTGTGATATTTGAAAATAAACTAGTGAGAAGGCCTTAAATACCCGAATGACGATGCCCAAATCTTCGGGCGACATAGCCAACTGCTGCTCGTTACCAACAACGCATGTCGTACGTGATCGGGCTTTTCCTCGAACCGAGGTCATCCACATAATATAGCCCTCCTCTCCTAGTACCACGCCCAATGATCTCCTCGCAGAATATCCCGTAGAAGGCAAAAAGTAGAATACATCAATACTACACAGCTTAAGGTCCAAGCGACTCGACTTACGTACATTAGCCCTGCTTGACAGAGATGGTACAAGCAAAGTATTAGATAATGATAACGAGGAGATAAGGTCACCGTGCGCCTCCCGTAACCGGATAAGTTGACCCCATTTGCATTGGCAACATGGCTCCGCTTGGGCCGGGTTGTATCGGGAGAGACGTCGGTCAAATGTCACGTGATCTAGCCCGCAGTCCGTAATCCAATCCTCTTTATCACTACGAGTAGATACGTGAAATGCTTTACTTGAAATACCCGGATCTCAAGATTCACCGGGAAGCAAGTGATAGCAGGAGGCATTATTGGTAGCCACAGCCCGTCCAACAGGTCCCGTTTCTTCCGCGTCAAGATCATCATTCCACCATTCTCGATACCCAGCTGAAGCCTAGCTTTCACCGGGTGTGGAGTTTCCGCAACGGCCACATTTCATGTCAAGAGATGGTGGATTTCCCGAGGATTTCTCGGCACGCCATGAGGTTCCCTGCTTTTGGTGGCATCTCGACGGTGTCCTCGACCCCTTTAAAAGTCATAATCCGCTCCGGTGTCGTATCTACACCGCGATCATCACAGATCGCTCGACTCTCTTCCCGACGGGACTAATCCACAGTGCTTGTTCCACCGCAGTGGAAACGGTCTCGATTCGGAAGCACATCACTTCGAGTTTTGTCGAGTCCATCATCAAGTCCATCAAGGAAGGTATACACTCGATCTTCCCGTACGACGGAGTTGTATTTTTGTATGTCATTCGCACACTCCATTGGATTAGGACGACGAAATCAATTTCTCGCCACAACCCTCAAGGTCAGTAGTATTTTTCAATGGATCCACCCGCCCGTTTCATACGAGTAACTCGACGACGAAGATCATACACTCGAGACGTGTCTCGTCCCATCATGGGCGTGGTACAGTTGGTAATCCCAAACTTGTTTCGCCACTGGGAATCGAATAAAATTTGCAATCCGGCGCAGGGTCCATCGAATTGATCAACCATCCTTTAACAATGGCATTTTCAACAAGGCGCTCATCTCCTCGAACGAGCTCAAGCCAACAGTGCCGAGAAAATCCCCATTAATATATCCCGCTTTGTCTTCCAGCAGATATACATCTCCACCACCCTGACCACAAGGCATAGTCTGATCCTCCCAACTTGATACTACAAGGGCCGACGCCGACAGAGTGTCATGAGCTGATCTGAGCTTTAGTGAAAACTTCCGTCATTTTCGCCATAAAATCTTCCAACATAAAATCTTCGTACACTATATATAGAAAAATTCCGTAACCCTAACCCTCTTTTTCCATTTTCGCGCAGCTTCTTCTCCTAACCCTAAAAATTTTTTTTTTTCAAAAATCGCGTTAGCCTTCTTCCTCAACAGAATAGCTCTTCTTCCTCAAATATAGTCACAGCTCTCTTTCTTCTTCCTCGCCGCAACACAGCCTCTTTCTTCTTCCTCGTCACAGCCTTCTTTCTTCCTTCTCAAATAAGTAGCTCTTCTTCTTCCTCAAATAAGTAGCCTTCTTTCTTCCTCAAATATAGCTTTCTTCTTCTCGCCGTCTCTCAACGCAGCCTTCTTCTATTGCTCTCAAGGTGCCCTCTCATAGCTTCCTTCGTTCCACACGTAATGGTTACCCACAACTACACTGCATAAACCACAAAATATAGGTCACGTGCAGAGAAACCGTGATAATTTCACACCAACTAGAAATCACCGTTATCGCCAGTGGTTCCGTTTCTTTTCCAAACAAGAAACCGATGGTGAACCGCCACACCGCGAGAAAACCGCAAACCAAAACGGCCACCCCCGTAAATCGTATTCGTAGCAGGTGTTGTAAAACTTAAATAAAAAACAACACCGGAAATGTAAATCGCTAGAATCGTAAAGCAGTAAACGTAAAATCACAGCAGTAAATCGAATCGCCAGAAACGTAACCGCAATCGTAAATCGCAATAGAAAAACCGAAATCAAGCCATGTAGCTCCATTACCAAGAATAACTCGCTTCCGATACCACGTCAAAATATCAGATTTCTCGATAATTATCACGTATATTTCATGTTATTTCTGCTCGCTATTTTTACAAGAGCTTACAAATGATATAGCGAAACTAAAATTAAACAATATCCATAAAACCCGCACATCCAGGTTTTATTACCTTCCACTCAATATCATTGTCGCCTCCACGTTTTACCCATCAAGATTCGCTACAAGGCCGCCATCGCTTTTAGCACACACCAACAGTAAATTCGTAAGGCTTTCTCTTTTAAGTTTTTGTTTATTTTTCCTAATTTCTTTTGACGTATTGTATAATTTGTAATTATTTCACTTTTATTAGTATAAGAATTCCATTTTCCACCTAGTAATGTTGGGTGAGTATAACAGTAATCGAGAGAGTATATTTGATAGATTTGTCATTTTAATCTTTTGTGATATTTGAAATGAGAGATTTACTATTCAAGTTCTAAATGACGTACAGCCCATATGAGTTACAAACCTTTCAATACGAAATCCAAGTACTGAGTCTCCTATATTAATGTAAGATTGATATCAAAAAAAATAATTTATGATACATGGTTGCATAGTTGAAAATAAATCTGAGGTTAGTATAACTTTAGATGTTATCTCTAGTTGATTTAAATAAGAGAATAGTATAAATAGTTTGCATTTAGATTTATTATTTATTTTTAAAAAAATGAAAATAATTTTTCTTAAAATTTATAATTTTAAATTAAATTATTTAATAAATTAATTGAAATATCTTTATTTCATAACTTTAATAAAATATACGATATAATACGATATAAGATGATAATAATATTCTATCACTTCACTAAAATTGATGTAATATTTTACATTAAAAGAAAAAATGATGTAATATATTATATTTTAAAAAAATAATTATATACCATATTATAAATAAAAATAAATAGAAAAAATAGAAAAATATAAGTAAATATTTCTTATTAATTGATAATTTTGATTTGTTTTAATAATTTTTAGATATTTTGAAGATAAATATAATATATTATATATAAATGTTAATATTTATCAAAATAAAATAAAATTTAATATATTAGAGCGAATATAACTCATTAAATACATATACGAGATTTAAGTAATATCTTATATATAATAAAATTTAAGTTATTTTAAAAATTCATCATCGTAATAATGTAACATATTTTATATTATTATATGTAAAGATAAAAATAAATACTGATAATCAGTAACGAAATTGAGTAACGAAATTGTATTCTCAAAATGGGTTTTTTACTTCATTCAATTACCACTGTTCCTCATTGGTCACAGACTCTTGGACAACATGAGCAGAGAAAAATCAAAAGGGAAAAAGAAACAACTTGCAATTAAAAGACAAGACCAAAACCGAATACTTAAAAGAACTCCCATTTTACATCCAATAAACTCTGAAAATACAAATAATGGGAAAGAAAGAAAAAAAAAGGAAAGGGAAGGGAAGAGAACACACAAGGCCAAAACAGAGATGGATGGATAAGTGTAGTCAGGTTATGGAGAAAAAACACAAAATGTATAGCTGTAAAAAGATCAAGTTCTCACTCATTTTTATACCAATAACCATCTCAGAAGTCTTTCCTGCTCAAGCACCTCATGAGGTACATGTGCTAACACGTTACACCTCCGATGTCTTGCTGGTAACGTTAGGGAGTGGAATTCTATTGTCAGCACAATCGTCT
The DNA here is from genome assembly GCA_033030585.1 of Hippophae rhamnoides. Lineage (NCBI taxonomy): Eukaryota > Viridiplantae > Streptophyta > Magnoliopsida > Rosales > Elaeagnaceae > Hippophae > Hippophae rhamnoides. Next base: position 50,789,531 of record CM065433.1, on the reverse strand, counting down.
TTGATCATGTGCTTGATCATCTGGGATTCCAGAACCACCGCCTCGTCAACCTCTAACATCTGACCATCGAAGCCCTTCAAGGAAGGCTATCTTCCTTCCTGACGACATCGTTTGGTCGATCTGTGGGGTCGAAGAGAACGTGAATTCAGAATAGAATAAGAGAATCCGATTTAGGGGAGAAAAGAAATAGAAGACAAAATCTATTGATTGTAGGCGGTGATTGGTTTGGCGTTATCGACTTTTAGGACGCTGCGACGTATAAAGAATGAAGGTTAAAATTGTAGTCGAAAAATATGCCATGAGAAGAAGGCATTCTCACGATTTAAATAATTAAATAAAAAAAAAGAGAGTAAATGATTAAATTAAATAATAAAAATAAATAGAGTTGTGAAAACTTCTTTTAAAATAAAAGTGAAATATAATTTTTTTTGTTGGACGTTTTACACCCTTAAACGATCCACTCGTGTCTCACGTGGCAAGTGATTATTGGTGGTGCCACGTATACTTCTGCAATGCCTACGTAAGTACACATGACTTTGGCTTCTCGTGAGTTTGGGGGATCAGATATTTTGCTTAGTGGCAAAGCTATTATGTCTACTATTATGCCCGAAGTCATTTCCTAAAAAACCCCGAAATTTCTAGAGAAATTCCTTATTGTCACTTTTACGCTTCTTGACTGAATCACCCTATTTACAAGGGTATATTTAAATAAAATTTTAATAAATTATAAAAATTTAAGTGTATTTATTAATTTTTTTAATAAATATGTAAGTGTATTTATTTAACTGTTTAAGAACTTTTAAGAATTATAAAAATTTAATTATATTTAAATAATAAATACAATTCAATTTAAGGTTATTTAATTACTCTTTTTTAAAAATTTGCAAAAATATTAAGTTTGATTGATCATTTAATTCAAAAATTATTTTTAAAAGTTGTTTTCAAATCATAACTTAAAAACAGGTGTTTGGTTAATATTTTAAAAAGTTATTTTTAAAAATAAAAATATGTTGAATTGTTGTTTTTTAATAATATGGTCATTTGATTAATTAATATAGTAAGTATAATAATTTATTAAATATAATAATTATAACTTGTTGAATATTATAAAAATAATTATTAAAAAGTAAAAAATAAAGTTAAAAGTATTAGTATAATAATTATAATTTGATAAATATTATTAAAAACAAAAAATAAAAGCTACAAAAGTGTAGAAAAATCTAAACCAACCTACCAAAGAAAAGAAAAAAAATAGGTGAATCATCTGCATGTTTTCAATTTTCTTAAAAATAATAAAAACATGTTAGAGCTATTTTCAGTTTTTTATTTTTTAAAACATATTATTTTAAAAAATAATAACCAAACATTGTTTTAAAAAGCAATTTTTTTTTGTTTTTAAGCATTCAATCAAATATGTACTAAAGGTATTCAAAATATCAATAATTTTTAAGTTTTTTTACTTAATTATAAACTTTTGGAGATTTTTTTAAAATTATTTTCACTTTTTCGTTTTTACATTTTTTTTCTTTTTTCTCAACTCTTAGACCCTATATTTTTATTTTTTATCTTTTTAAATTTCGAACATATTAACAGATTTATAGTATAATTTTCCTAATTCTTATATATTGCATTAAAATAATTATTTTCACGCACTAAATCTCATATTATAAACTAAATAGATTAGGTATATCTTCGTAAATATATTCTTATTTTTATAAAAAAATTGGATATTTTTACCGCCTAAAAAAGAATATAAATTTTATTAAATTTTTAAATAAAATATATAATAACATATTAAATATTTTTTTATAATGGTAAAGAATTCGTTAATAAATTGTAAAATAATTCAAGTATAATGAAAAATTGTGAGTATGATAAAAGTTTAAAATACATTAAATTTTATAAAAATTTATGAAAAAAATCATATAAATTTATAGAGTTTTTGAAAAATTATATATTGAAATTTTTAAAAATATAATAAAATATGTATAATTTTAAAAATTTAAAATTTATTAAAAAATTTCTAAATCTTAATTGAATTTTTTAAAATTTAATAAAGTATAAAATGAATTTCTTAAAATCTATTAAGATTTATCAATTTTTTAAAATTTTAAATATATCAAAACGTGTAGAATAATTAAGTTTTCATTGAAATAATATCCACACAAACAAAATACTTATCAATTAAAAATACATAAATAAAAACGACCCACGTGAGAATGCTATGTGGAGTGATTCTATATAGTGTTATTGTGTAATAAATCAACAAAATAAATATGTTAAGTAATTAGATAATATCTTTTTAATTTTTATAATTTTTAAAAAATATGTATATAACTTTTTAAAACACTTAAGAAAAACAAGTTAAACTTGACTTAGATTTAAATTTTTAATTAAGTGGTTATTATTAAACGTATCAAAATATTTTTATGTAACATATATATTTAAATTTAAAGATTATGTATAAAAAAATATGAATAGTATAATATTATTTAAATTTTTTTAAATTTTAATAGCCTCATAGTCTATTAATTTTTTAAATGTTTAATTTAAATATAATTTTGATTTTTTTTTTGAAAAGTTAAAATTAAAATAAAAAAAATTTATTCTCTTATTTATAATTATTCTCTCTCTACCGAACATTCGTTACGATTAGTGATTGCAAAACATGACAATGAGAAAGGAATGAGTTGAATAGTAGTTATTCGGACATCTATTTATGTGAATGGCAACATTATTGCATGATTGAGGGTTTTTTGTAACCCTTATGTAGTGGCAACGAAGATGATGTGGTTCTTGATTAATATTAAACTCAACGAGGGATGATGACGTAGTTTTAGAGCCAAATGTGCTAATGATGATAATTTATAATGGGTGATGGAGATTTGTACAACAGAGAAATAGCGCAGTGAGAAGAAGAAAAAATTATTATTTTAAAATATTTATTATGTGTTTTAATTAAATTTATATTTTATTATTTAAAAATATTATTATTTTTAATTTTATTTAAATTGATTTTTTTAACAATTATTATAAAATTATAAAAAAATAAAAACTTTAATATTTATAATAAAATTCGAGTTAAATTTAATATAATTTAATATTTAATGAGTTTAAAATAATTATATTTAAATTTGAATTATATTTAATTAAATAATATTTAAATAGAATAATGTATTAAATTTTTTAACAGTAAAAATATATAAATTAAAATAAAAGGTATTATTTATATATTTTAAAATTTTAAAAGCATTATTTTTATTGTTTTTAAAAATTATTATAATATTTGATAAGTTAGGGGACCAAACTTTGTCTAATCAATGGCATAAAAGTAATTTAAATTTAAATCGAGGGTATCTCAGTAAATTAACTGGGCCCTAGAAATTTCGTTGAAACAATCTATTTAGTTCCCCGTTATATATAAGAAATTCCCAAACCAAAACTCTTCACACAAGTTGAATCGTTTTTCAGCATTTTCCTCTTGAATTCCATTTCAACTGTTTTCTCGGTGTTGCTATGGACGCTTTCTCATCATTCTTTGGCTCTCAGACCGCTTCAAGAAACCATTGGAGCTACGATTCTCTCAAGAATTTCCGTCAGATCAGTCCCGTTGTTCAGGCTCATCTGAAACAGGTACTCGTATCTTTTCTCCCGAAATAAACGAAGATCTTGTAGGAGTATGAATTCTGTAGTTCGAAAATATTAAGTTATTTTGAAAGCATGGTCGATTTTATTTCAGCTTTCTGGATTTGTTGGTCGAGTTCTTGGTTTTTTAGGGTTCGCTGCATTTCGTAAAATTTTCCATTGAATTCGTTCTGTATTTTATGTATTGCTCACTTTATTTAATTAGATGCATGCCTCATTTACTTAGGTTTCTGAGTTAGAAAATCGGTTTTCTTGTTAACGATTTTTCTTTCAATTTCCTTTTTTCCTTTTGTAGCAATTGGTGAAATTAGAATCACTCACAGCTGTAATTCGTTGCTCGAAATTCTTAATATGTAGGTTTACTTCACCCTATTCTGTGCTTTGATTGCATCTGCTGTTGGAGCTTACATGCATCTTCTCTGGAACATTGGTGGTCTGCTTACAACTTGTGCTACTTTTGGCTGTATTTTCTGGTTGTTGTCTACGCCTCCTTATGAAGAGGTATGGTTTGTTTTCTGTTTTTGGTTAGGTTTTCTTGTTTCATATTCTTTATTGAATTTTCACTTCTCTTTTGGGCAGCAAAAAAGAGTTGCACTGTTGATGGCGACTGCTGCCTTCCAAGGGGCAACTGTTGGTCCTTTGATCGACCTGGCTATTGAGATTGACCCAAGGTATTTTGTTATTTATTTTCTTTTGTCAACCGTAATGATGGATTTTCGAAGTTGGGTATATATCAGATTGGATAGTGACTTGTACAGTTGTGCATCATCGTTCTGGTTGTGGTATTAGGATGTGAAATTGCCAATTTGATGAGTCAGTTTTATTTTTTCAGTGATCATCTATATGCCTGCAAGCTGTATGGATGATCCATAAAAGCTTTAATTGTGCTTGTAATGCCTAGTTTCTTGCTTTATAGTCATTTAGGTTTAGTTGTTGTCATGTTGGATATGAGCAAGAGTTAATGATGTTTAAATTTATTTATTAATAATCAAGTTAGGCGCATTTGTTTTTCCAAGCATTGGATAATTTGACTGTATTGGTTTAAGTATAGCTATTATGGTATATTTGTATAATTGTACATATATTTTTCAAGCTCACTATATCAAATACTTTTCTTTTTCCAGCATTTTGATTAGTGGATTTGCTGGAACTGCTCTGGCCTTTGGTTGTTTCTCAGCAGCAGCCATGTTGGCAAGGCGTAGAGAATACCTCTATCTCGGTGGGTTGCTTTCTTCTGGCTTGTCCATCCTTTTGTGGCTACAATTTGCTTCTGCTCTATTTGGGGGTTCCACAGCCATTTTTAAGTTTGAGGTGAGGAAGTTACTCTTTGATATGTGACCTGAATTTTAAAAAGCTTCGTAATCTGACATATTTCTTGATATATTTTGCAGTTGTATTTTGGTCTTTTGGTGTTTGTGGGGTACGTGGTAGTGGACACTCAGGATATTATTGAGAAGGCACACTATGGGGATTTGGACTATGTGAAGCATGCCCTGACCCTTTTCACCGACTTTGTTGCTGTCCTAGTCCGAATTGTTACCATTATGGTTAGTAGTATTCTCCATCCTGCTGCACAAGTTATTTTGGATTATCTTGTTGTTTGATAACTTTATCTTTCGACATGCAATAACCAATTTCTCCTCTATGCAGATTAAGAATTCAGCTGAAAAGAGTGAGAAAAAGAAGAAAAGAAGAGAGTGAACGTTATGGATGGTAAATGGGATGGATCTTCTTTTATTGCACTGTCAAGCTTATGTCCTCACATTGGTTTATAAACTTTAATTCCCTTGCTACTAGTTTTAAAAACATACATAATAGAAAAGTCAATGTTGATGGTTGAAACTTTTACTTACTGGTAGTTTTGCTAATGGCATGTTTCTGGAGCGGCACAGAATTCACTTCATTTTGCATGTGATTTCTTTTGATGGGAAATTGTTGCATATGTAAATTCATTATTACATAATCGAAGACCAGCTCTCGTAAGAGAAATTATAGTTGCCACCATAGTTGTTGCTCGGATTTTGTTTGTAACAATGAAATGGTTGTTGCTCTTAATGACCATGATGGACAGTTCCGTAAGTTCTGTTTGTGGGGGCATCCTTTGGTTTACTTGTTCATAGATATTGTTGCATAATTGTGTCGTTGAGATCGTAGTTTTCCTGGAAAATGAATTGGCGTCAGAAGTTCTCGATGAAAAACATTTTTTTCTTACGCTGTTCGGTCTTTTGGACGGTGCACTCTATCGTCCAAATTCCTACAAACATCAGGAATTATGATTTTGGATTTTGTACTCAACTGATCACAACAATACACAATTTGTTTGTACTATTTACTTATTCCTTGTTTTTAATCGAAAAATGTGTTACTTATATATCATTTAAATTATTGGATGATAATGAGTTATTATTTGAAAAATGCACTATTTGCATATTATTTTAGTGTGAATATATTCGTGTTATTGAATCGAAAGCGAATTTTTTGTTTTTTCGAGTATTAAAAGGAAAAATTTAAGTGGTATACGTCCGTCAGACATCACTATTGGCTATTGGATCGGCCCATAAGGGAGAAAAAAAAAACAAACGTAAGAAAAAAAGGGGATAGAAATGAAAATAATAGAATAATATCATTAGCTATTATTATTAGGATAAAATTTGTATGTATTGTGTATTATAATTTTATAATTAATTATGCTCCTATAATATGATCATTGGTGAATAATTATTTTAAAAATATTGTAAGTAACAGTTTGAACTTGTACTAATATCCTCATTCAAAATGTCAAAGTTGACTGAAAAATGCCAAATATCCGCAAGAACAATTATTATTATTATTATTTCCAGATTTTTTCAGATAAAAACTGGGATAAAAATATTTGCTAGTGGCGAATGATCAATTTACACGGTAAACAAAATTTAAGGCGTCCATAAATGGAGAAAATAAATAACAGAATATTGGTAAATGTCCTTATAGTTTACCTGAATGGGAAAAAAATAGGATTTTTAATTTATTTGATGAGATAAATTTATGCAAAAATTAAAAATTAAAAATAATAAAATGAAAAATTAGAAAATACATATTTGTATTTTATAAAATGAGATAAGACACCGATAGGGATTGTATTTTTTTATATTTTATTTTAATATAAATATAATTTTCAAATTTTTTAAATTTAACTTCATTTAAATATATATTTTATGTTAATCGATTAAATATTAATAATTTTTATTTTTAAAAAGTTATTTAAATTTTAAAATTTTACAATTATAAAATCTTATAATTATTTTATAATTTGTTTTTATTATTTTAACTTAGTTTATAATAATATTTTATTAATATTGTTTAATATAAAAATAATATGTATTTATTATTAAAAATATTTTATTGTTCTCTTTTTTACATAAAATATTGTTTATTTATATTATTTATTAAGTTAAAATTGTATTTTTATTATTAAATATTTATAATTTTAAAAAAATTATAATAAAAATTAATTAAAAATAAAAAATAATATTTAAAGTATTATTTAGATCTTTGTTTTTTATTTGGGGATTTTTTTTTTGATTGAATTTTTTTAACATATTTAATTTAAATTTAAATGAAAACGAAAAATAAATTTTATATTGTGGATGGGTCTTTATTTCCGTTCGGTGAGTACATAGGAGGAGGATAAAAACAAAGAAGAAAAGAAAAATCCCTTAGTACGGGGAAAAAATAAAAACGTACAAACGTCACAAATCATTTTTATACGAAAACTGATAGAAAGTAGAAATGATAGAAAGTAATTCTAAATATGCTCTTTTTTATACGACTCTCTGGGAGATAGAAATGAACAAAAACGGTTGAAATGTACGACATAAATTCATTTATATATAAATAGTTTTATTTTTTAATTTTTTAATTTAAAATATATGTTTAATATTAAAAATGAGTTAAATAATTAAGTTATTCAAAAAGGAAGATAAAAAAAAGTAAAAATGCAAGAATAAAGAAAAGAAAGAGTGTATCCATTTAAGCCGATCATCGAGGACAAAGTCGACTATAGTTCCTGATTTCCAAACGAGAAGTCTCTGTTGTTTCCCAGTTTCATTCCCCAGCCAGCAGTGTACTCAACAGTTTCATTGTTTCCCGCATGTATAGGTCAGTGATTTCGCTCTCGTTTAGGTTGAAATTTTAGGGTTTTTGTTATTGAAAGTGGAAATGTAATTTTTCAGGAAAATCAGAACTTATCAGTATGAATAAACTATTAGAATTTGGTAGGAAAGCCTTATTCTATGTGAGGGTTCTTTCTGGATATGAAGAGCGGAGAATTCGATCCCTTAGATTGCAGCTCGAGAATCGTATGCAACAGGTTCTACTTATTTCTGTATTATTAGCTCCATCTTATTAAGGTTTTCTCTGCTCTGATGTCAATAGTGTGGTTGTAGGTTTGTAGTTTACAAACTTGTGATTTTCTTGTCGACATTGTTACTGAAACGCTTTTGGCTTGGATTGGGCCGATTTGGAAATGGTTGATGAATTTTGTACGAGGGACTATAATAATGAATGTATCGTTGAGATAACACTACCATGAGAATGATAAATATATTGAATCATATTATCCTTGCAAATGTTGTCTTGATAAATATGGTTTATCATTGTATGTTTTTCTTGATTAGTTATTGTAATTTTTGTGCGTATTTCTGGAAAATCTCATCGAATTTTTGGACCTTCTTTTCCCTTGCTCCAAGTAATGTTCAGGTGACGTCTAAATTGTGTATATTCTCATGACTCAATCGCAAGATTTGAACTAAAGCCATATTTGTTTCATAGAACAGAAAGATGATGAAATTTTGGTCATAGTAATAGGAATTGAATTTAATTGAAACAATTTTATTATACAAAATTTGTAATTTTCAAGAAGGAAAATAAAAAAATTGTTTTTTTTTCATCAAAAGTAGGAAATATGAGAGAAAAGCATAAATTATGTAGAGCATTTCAAGGTATTCTTGAGGTGTGTGGGATAAATGAGTTTTGGTGCCATTGGTTAAATGCATTTCATTCAATTCCAAGTTTACACTTAGAACTAAACACAAAAATGCTCAAAATTCTTGACCATTAAAATTTTCATTATTGTCAAACAAACATGACCTAAGGTTAATGCAAGCTGTAACTACCTTGCTTGCCCCATTTACCCAATGCCGTGAGTGCTTTTAGCTATCCTTCAACAGTTATCAGTTCCAAAATGGTCGTATCATGCATCCGGCCATGATTTCTTGTGCTACACTTGAAAGAATTGTGTTTCATGTCCATGTCCACTAGATAAATCAGCAGTGGTCTGCTTTTATATATATATAGTTAAGTGTAAGGTTTTTGCTTAATAATCCATTCTTATGAAATATAGAAGTTAAGTACATTAGAGCTGGCTTAGTAATTTAATCATAAGGCAATTGGGAAGTATTCCAATGATCTTAAAACAATAGGGATTTTTAAGACATTAAATTATTCTTATAACAATATATTTTATGGAAAATATGTTAGTAACAGATCAAAAACACTTAACATGATGCCCCTTTACAAGCAATTTGCACCAAAGCATTTACATCTATCAACTGTCCTGCCGCAATTTTTCTGATTGTGACTCCACAATGATTCTATTTCAAATATCAAGAAATGTATCTTATTATGAACATTTTTGTGTGTATTGAAAGAAAGCAATTGAAAAACATGTGTATATTGAAATTTTGTTAAGGCAAATTGCATTCTTGAAAACAAATTCGATGTCATTTCTTGATCATTGAGCTACTTTCTTGCTGAGTTGTTTAAATTCTTCTCTCAAGTATTCATGGAACCTATTGCAATATGGTTTACAGGCTATCTTTGGTAATTTTGCTGAATCTTTTTGGTTTAACACTCTAGGCTCAAGAAAGGAAGGCAGCTTTAAGAAAGATTCCAGAACAGGTTATTTTATCGGAAGTCCGTCGCATGGTTGAAGAGATGAAAGCTTTAAACAAGAAGTTAGAAGAAACGGTAAGTTTTAATATGCCAATGGTAGAGGCTTTTGAAATGGGATTAGTTATAAATCTGTTGTTCATTTAATATGTTCTGGTTATACTGTGATATTTATCAACTTAGTACTAATTTACTTCAGAATTATATTGTTGGCTTTTTTTTTTTTGAGCCCTGTTCCTGATTAAGCTGCTACATTTACTTAACAGTGTAATCACTCGGCAAATTTTATCAAATTGTATTTTAATAAATTTAGTAGTTGCGTAATGGATACCTCAAATTCCTGTGGATATTCTGCCGAGTTTTTCTTACTACCCCTTTACTATTGGATTTCAATTTCTCACATTTCATTTATATTGGACATTTTCTGTTATAGTTGTTCCAGTACTTATGTTAATATTATCTCTCAATGTTGATGTTAAGTATCTGAGGTTGAATGGGGTATCATTATTTCTATCTTTCACCACTTTCTTTCAAAAATATAGAAAGGTGCTAAATATATTCATATGTGCCAGATTGTTGGAGGTGATAGAGGAATGGTTATCTGATCTATCTATATATAATGGTGGAGCACCGAGCACAAGCTCAAAGTCTTGTGTGATAATTCTATATTTGAATTCATGGTATCTGATTTACGTGTGCAGGAGGGTGCTATTGAAGAATACTTTAAGCCAATAGATAAAGAGGCTCAGACTATAATGGATATGCAGCTTAAAGGGGAAGACAAAACAATGAGAGAGATGCTGAAAACCATGCAACAACAGGCTTTACTTGAGAAACTGGAAGCAGAAAAAACTGCAAAAGTACACCATGTAGACAAGAACTAGAATAACCGGGAATCGACATCCTTTGCAGCCCCCAGGAAGCTTCAATAAAATGATTCTGTGAGTTTTTAATTATAGATTAAGGATTATATTTGTAACAGCAAAATCAACTTTGGCTATTGGCTTACAAATTGTAAGTTACAATCTTTTTGACATGATCAATATACATGCTTTCAATATCCAAGCTAAGATACTTTTGATTCACTTCAATTAAATTTTAGCAGTTTATATATATATATATATATTTACAAACTGATTATTGCAATATTTACCTCGTTTTATGAAGCCTTGTGGAAGGAAAATGTTGCATGTGATATGTGTATAATTCTATTAGCTAGTCTAATATTGTTTGGGTAGGGTGTGATGGATGTAGATGTGCTATTGAATTATCATTATTTTCCTAAGCTGATTAATGATTGGGTAAATATTATGCCTTGCCCGACAGCAAATTATATGGGCATGAAAGGCCAATAGAAAGGAAATACGGAAACATGTTCGACATTTATGATTTCCAAGCAAAGCACTTACAATGTTATCCATCAATCCACTAAATTGAATTTCGAAACAAACATTTACTTTTCTTGAGAATGAAATTATCAGTTATGTTACTTCTATTGAATTTTGATGCTACCTAACCTAGCCCAACCTTAAAAATACCTATATTCATAAGATTTTCAATGAAAATGACATTTAGGGAGAAAAGCATGAAGAAACTTAATGGAAGAGTTGTAGTTCCAACCTAAAGGTGCGATGTAGGGAACCTTTAAAACTAATTAGCAAAAGGGTTCTTTTGCCTGGTGGAATTGGTAGATTGCAAGAAAGTATTGCAATACATGATTGTCAATGCCTTCTCTCCATATCTTCTTGAAAAAAAACAAAAAATTAAAAGCCTTCTTTGCCGTTTCAAATATAAGAATGTCATTTCAAGAAAATCTGGTAAGTATAGTAGGAAATGAAAATGGTGTCTAAGAATGTAAAACTAGCACTTCAGTCTAGTTTAATTAATTTAAAGTTGTTTCCTTATGTTTACGAGGTAAAAAATCATTTAACTCATAAATTTAAATGATCAACTCTCGTTACTTTATTTAATAAATTTTTTAGATGGATATAATTTTTTGGTTGAATATTTTTTTTTGTTAAGAGGTTAAAAAATAAGTTTTAGAGACATCTTCCATTCAACTCTCATTACCATATTTTGATCTTTTGATTCAAAATTTCAATCAAATCTTTGACTCGTCAAATACAATGAGATTTCATATTTTTTAAAAACTATTTTGATTGATTATTTTGGAACATTTTTTTTACCTAAACAATCAAATTTTTTCATTAATGGACAAACTTAAACTATTAATTTTTTTATTTAACTAATTACAATATAGTCGTCATATTATTATCTAACATTTAAAAAATTAATATCATAGAATTATCAAAATGAGTTTAACAAAAATAATAAGTCAATCTATTTTAAAAAAAATTAATAAAAAATAATTACGATCGTAAAAAATTAAAATTAAATACTTTAGATAAAAATGAGCTACAATTCACTTAAAATAAACTTGACACAAGCGAGTTAGTTAGCTCGTTTGACTCCTCTTATTATGTCATCTTCTAATAAAGTGATAAAAGATTTTGTTTTAGCAAAAAAATATCCCCATTTTCTTCGCTCTAATTACATTATATTAAAAAAATACATAATTATTATATAATGTGTTACATTAGGGGTTTTTCTTTCCTAACAAAAGTAAAAAATGCAACATGAGTATAGCTTTGAAAAATTAATGGGACAAAAACTTCACTTAATATTTCAATTTTAATATAATTTACTCGATATTTTGATTGATATTATATGTACGAGATTGTTGTTTCAAGATTAGATCTCTTACTTGATCTAGAAAAAATAGTATGTGTTAGCTTGAAGTTTAATATCTTTTATCAAACCAATGATCTTGGTGATAATATTTTTTTAAGTAAGTTTTTTTTTAATTAAAAAAAAATCCTCCACTTAACATGATTACGCGGTTCCTATGTAACAAGTGAACAATAATGAACAAGAAAGGGAACGTCCCATAACGAAATGGTACCAAAAGCATATTCTTCTCTACCGAAAATTGACGTTTGAATCCACCTTAATATCATATCAAATTGCAAAGCAGTACGTAGTTGCTTACACCATTGATTTTTCTTTATTCTAAATTGACTACTACTTAAATACACAAAAGAGTATATGCTCTTATGATCTCCAAGTTTTACTAATTATGTTATAGAATTTGCCAACGGTTGAAAGAGACGCGCATTGTTGTTTACCTTTTCTATTAGCAAGAAATTTGCCCAACGGTTGAAAGAGAGAGGGAGAGAAAGATAAAAAAAAAAGAAGGAATATCTCCATAAATTGTACTTTATTTGTATCATTATGACTTATTGGTTTTGTGTTTTTGATGTTTCTTTTTTTTAAAATTAATATCAGTATATAGTCTACGTACTGTTTTTAAGTTTTTCTTGCATTTGTATTGGATTTTTTTTTAATCGATCATATTCTCGATATATATTTTTTTAAATTACTTGCAATCTGTGATCTAGAACAGAGATGCATTAATAATAAGGGGTAAGTGTGTGGTATCATTAGACATTAGTATTTCAGGAACACAAGGGACAATAAGTAACGCCTGCAAATGACATTTAATAAATTTCAATTTCTTACTCTTATTACATCAAAAGTATTAAGTATTAATTCCACTACAATTACAATTACAATTACAATTACAATTACATCTTAAATGTATTCCCATTTAAAACTAAATTACAAAATTCATAAATAATCTTAAGTTTTATATGATTTAATATCAAAATCGTGTCTATAAACCAATAACAATTTAACATAAAAATAATTTATTAATCAAAATTTTATTACTTAATTATTATATTTTATTTATTTATATAAATATAATTTTATATTTAACTTCACAGACCAACCAACTCCGATAAATGATGCCACACATCAATAAAAATAATGACTTTTCCTCACCAATCTACATCTTTTGATTCATTCTTGTCAATTATCTATTTCAAATCACGATTTAAAAATACACTAAAATATATACAAATCAATTATCCTTCTTCAAGTTTTCAAATTACACATTCACATGAATCACATCAAAGGAATAAAAAGTAATTACACCACTTTAACTAATAATTTTTTATTATGGGATCTTTTTTAATGTAAATGGAGTAGAAATCATATATTTTTTTTATATAAAATGATTTAAATGTATAGATATTAATAAATATAAAAACTTAAATTAGTGAGGAAAAACAAATGGATGGATCTTTACATCCCACTTATTTACCACCCATCTAAGGCTTAATGGGTGTTAGCTTAATCTTGTCTTTATCACTTTGAATTTATTCCGGAGCTTATTAGGAACTGTTTTGGATCTTTAAATTGCATTTGCATATCAATTTATATGTTCATGGCTGAATTTTTTTCGTTCTTTTAGGAATTTTTGGAATAAGATTCACTCATCATTTATTAATTAAGAAAAATTCTGATTTTTTTATTAAATAAATAAAATATTATATAAATAAGATTTTAAATTTAAATGTATGATATTTTGAGGTGAGGGACTACTCACGAACCAATCACTACACTGAACGTTAGGAAAATTCTAACTTACGTACGCATGTAATATACATAGATGCTAGCTAAAACAAATAATCACCTACTATTTTATTTATTTTAATATAAATAAAATTATTTACCATTAAAATCCTCTCTCCCTCTCTCTCTCTCTCTCTCTCTCACTCTTATTGATCTGGGTTCATTCGATTCCATTAAACTTGATTGTTTCTAGTTCTTTCTCAGTCCATTTTATCTTCATATTTATCTATCATATTCGTATCTCGTTATTATTGTTTTTATTTTATTTTCTATCCTTTTTTGATCAAGATCTTAATTGTTGATTTTGATGCCAAATGTTTTTTGGATAGCAATTTGAAATTAAACTTTTGCAAGGTGGTTTCCTTTTATTGATCACGAATTAAAGTCATTATTATTCTTCAGTTTCGGTTGTTGTTTTTTCTTGGCTTTGGTACTTCTTCTTTATGTCCTCTAAAAAATTTCATCAATCTTAGGACCCAAAAAAAAAAAAAAAGTTTTCATCAATTCATAAAATTGGATGTTTTTAAGAGATCAATGTTAAAGTTGACGTGGGGAAGAGATCGAAGCTTTTGAAACTCCAAAGGTGAGACCTTTGTAGGAAACTTGGAAAACGGTGTTTTAGGGGTGAATGAGATTTGAGTTGGAGTGTTATACCAAGATGGTAGTAAAGGAAGAGAAAAGACACCTGATGGAATTGAATTTTTTTTTTTGTTATTAAATCTTTCGGATTATGTAATTAAATAATTTATATAATTTAGTTATGTAATTAGGTGATTTATATACTTATTTAATTTATATAATATGGTTACGTAATTATATAATTTTTATAATTTAATTATATAATTTAATAGTACTATTTTTTTATGAGTTTTGTTTAATTCAATAATTTAAAAGTATTATTAATTAATCAAATATTTTTAAAAAGTGAGATGAAAATTATATATATTTATTATTAAGAAAACATTAAATAAAAATAAAAAGAAAGAAAAACACAATCAGTAAAGCCCCATTCTCCCTGTCCACTCCTCCTATCTCTCTCTCTCTCCCTTCATTTCTCTTCCTCTCCCTTTCTCTTACATTTTTCTCACTTATTCTTCTTTGTATTCACTATTTATCTTTGTTAAAGTTATAGTACTAATATTAGAACTCGTACGTCTAAAAAGTTACTGTAATAAAATAACTATACACTCAATTTTTTTCTTTCAAAAATGGAGGTTTTGGTAGTAGTTTGTAAAGATGAGTAAGCTTTTTCTTTCAAGAATCCCTCCTTCAATAAAATATTATATATATAAACCTACTTTATTGTTATCGAATTTGCTAATGTATTTAATTTGTGTATGGGTGAATAAATAAATCAATTAATACATTAAAATTAAGAAAATCATTCATGAGATTTTAATTGAATTTTACAAACAAATTTTATAATCGAATCAGATTTTAATTAAAAAGTATATCTATTCGTAATCAGAATAGATTTAAATTAATAAATTTTATAATTAATTAAATTTAAATTATTATTAAATTATAAATAAATAAATAAATATTTTATTTTATTATGTGTTATATTTAAATTTTATATATGTTATAATTACATTCAAATATTATTTTAGCTTCAGAATAAATATAAATTTTACATTTCTATAATAATTTAATAATTATTAAGATCATATATTTTTTATTCTTTTTATTTTATTAATTATGATTATAAATGATAAATTTTGTTATAAATATACTAATTTTAAATTAAAATGTTATGTATGTTATGTGTTATATACGATGATAATTCATAAATAAATTCTAATATCAATATGATTTTATTTAATTCAAAAAAATAAGATTTATTTGAATTTAGATATATTCAAATTAATTAAATCATTCGATTGATTTAGATTAAATTTAAATGAACTAAAAATAGATAATTTGCCCATAATGTTCACCCCTGAAATTTAATTCACCCCTAAAATTTAATATAGATGTTAAGAAGATGTAAGAGTTCCTTTGCTAAAATCAAACATAATTGAAATCTAATAAATTGGAATAAAAAGAAATCAAAATATGTAATATAATTATATTTTTAAAGTGGATAGTGTTGTTGGTGAAATGTAGCATATAATTATATTTTTTGCATTTTATTGACTAAAGAAAATTCAAGATGCAGGAGATGCATAAAATAACGACAAAAATGTTCGATATAAGGGGGGAAAAATGTTACCCGATTTGCATAATAAGAGTATTATGATTTTAATTTGTGAGTTGAAATAAGAGATATTATTTTTTATTTTTAACCATTTATAATTGATATTTATTACATTTTAAAATTATTAAATAAATATAAAAGTAAAAGTAAAAATAGTTGTTCAAGGCTCTCTGACAATGATTATTTAACATTTTTCTTAAGAAAAGTAAAAATAAAAGAGGACTAATATACAAAATTATTGATAAAAATTAATAATATATATATTATTTTAAATTATATAGTTATAAATAAATATATTTATTTATGTTATAAATATCATTAATATACTTACAGTATACTACTAGTATTAGTATACATAATTATAAGAATAATTTTGGAAAATATACTGTTTTAATAGTGATTTTAATACTTTGTTTTTTTTACAAGTAATTATAACACTTGACAAATTGTTAGCAAATAAGTTTTGCAAAAGTAAATTATTTTAGGAGTTTCAGCTAATATAATTTAATTGTTAAAATCTTTATATTCTTTTTTTTTGTTACGTTTATATAATAAAAAAATGAGAGAATTTATGAAATACAACTATATTTATAATGTAACATGGACATAGAAAATATTTATTGATATAAATTATGTAATATAACACATCTTTAAATTATGTAATATAAATCATCTTAGGTTAAAATTAAAAAGATAAGTATATAATTTAATATAATTTAATTAAATAATAAATAAATATTTTTTTTTATTACGTGGTATTTTACTTAAATGAATCTAACATTACTATTGGTGATCAAGTTGGAAGGCAAAATGTTGTTGTAATGAAAATGATATATTGACATGCATAGTTAGCTTAATAAGATTGAAGTCAAGATTTGAATGTGTTTACGTACGATGAATTGACGAGATATTTTAAACCTTTAATGCGATTGAGAGATTACCGTCACATGGAATAAAATATAAAAATTAGGTAGTTATTTTATTTCTATAAATAATTAAAATAAAATATTTTATTTTTATATTTAATAATATATTTAAATAAATGAAAAGTATGTTAGATCCACGACTTTATACTTAACTTTGACATTTGTATTTAAACTTTTGTTGATAATTTTTTTTTTACACATAGTATCAAATCCATAATTTTAAGTTTAAATATTTTATAACTAGATTTTGATATCACTTATATGGTTGCATTATATATATATATATATATAATTGGGAATATTATATAACA
The DNA here is from genome assembly GCA_033030585.1 of Hippophae rhamnoides. Lineage (NCBI taxonomy): Eukaryota > Viridiplantae > Streptophyta > Magnoliopsida > Rosales > Elaeagnaceae > Hippophae > Hippophae rhamnoides. Next base: position 50,771,988 of record CM065433.1, on the reverse strand, counting down.
TTTAACTTTATTTGAACTCGATAAAATTTAAGATTTTTTTATAAAACTTGTTAATAAAAATAGAAAGTAAGAAATTTTTAAAAGATTATAATATTTATCTCTTAAATTTGAATAAAAATATATACTAAAAATGTACTTTTAATTAATGAATTATTATTTTTAAAAGTATGAAATAAATATTATCACAAATTAGGACCTCTTATCTGAGGTCTAAGGTTGCCGCTCCACCAAAGACGCTAGCCATAAAAGTAAATATAAAAAAAAAATGAAATTCCTTCCTAGTAAAAGATTTTTCATCTCCCTTTGTCTTTCAAGTTTTAATTTTAGTCACATTATTTGTCCAATATTCACTGTTTCACTAACAATATTTTAATTTTATATTTCTTAAGTTGAGGGTTTGAAAAATAACGAGCAAAGAGTAGAAAAGTCTATAGTCAACAGAATGTGCAAGTATATTCTTCTAACTTCACTTGAATTATTGGATTAAAAATTCGTTTTTAATTTCTATATTATATGATTATATTAAGAAAAACAATTGATAATAGTTTAAATGCATCCAAATTATGTTTATAATATATACATTTGTTAGGTATATTTCAATAATAAATTATTTAAATAAATAAAATTATAATTATATTTAAATAAAATTATTTAAAAATATAGATATTAATAAATATAGAAACTTAAATTAATGAGTCATTTAAAAAATATAAAAAAATTAAATAGAACAAAAAATGCATATATAATTAAATTGTATTTACTCAAAAATTAATATCATTTGATTAAATTATTTATCTAAACTACTTATATCAAGAACAATTACCTATTTATATATCTATACTATTATCCTTAATTATTATAATATTTATTTATTAACTATGTAATAAGTTATTAGTAGTTAAATATTGATAATTATTATTACAACTATTTATCCTAAAAATATAAACAATTAATTATTTAAAATTTTGTACTAATATTTATAAAATCATAATTAGTATTGAAAAAAAAAACTAAACATTTAACACAAACCTTATATTTATTATAAAAATAATATATATATAAATTATGTATTTATTTTTTTAACAATTTAGTTTTATTATTTTGAAATAGTAACTGTACATATTAAATGAATATTTTTTTTAATTATTTTACTTATAACTTATTTAAATTAAAAACATTCTCAATCTAATTTAATCTGAAAAAATAAAAGATAAAAAATATTAATTTTTATTTTTATGTAATTAATTTTTAGTAATAATAAAATAAAATTATAATAAAAAATAAATATAAACTTAAGTATTATTTTTTTTTTGGGACGAACGAACATTTCCAATAGATTTTATGAACCAACTATCTAAGTCAAGTAACTTTTTTTTATAATAATCCATTGATTTTAAAAAAATTAACGTTACAAGTATAAATAATTAATTTCGTGTTTTTTATTTTTCAAAATATTTTTTTAAAACTTAAAATTTAAGAATTTGATGGAAATTATTAATCTTTAAAATTAATAAATTAAATTATTATCTTTAAAATTAATAGAATAAACTATCAAATGAAAAGATATTTGAACTTAAATAATTAAAATGAGATAACTAACGTACGTATCCGTCATTTGTCTCTATATTTTTTAATAAGTTACTTGCAGCATTTTATTCTTATTCATTAGCAATACAACAACAGGTCATACATACAAACATGCATCTCCTCTTTCTCTATCTCTCTCTCTCTCGCTCTCTCTCTCTCTCTCATTTCAGTTTCCTTTTTCACACTCATTTATAAGATTCTCCAATGGTCTTTTCTTTTCTATTGTTTTTGAAGATTTCCAGCTAAAATAGCCCTTTCCAATCCCTTAATTTTTGCTGATTTGATGCTATTTTTTGTTTGTTTGTTTTGTTTTTGTAGGATATAAGACATCAAACTCATCTGTGTATTTTGGCTTTTGCTTTGTTCTGCAAACTCTATTTCTGATTTTTCTGCAGAAAAAAAGCGTTCTATACCTAGGCCCAGTAGTATACGCCATTAAAGGCTGAAGAGAACAATAATTTTTGCATAAATTTTTAATTTTTCTCTCTTTTGTCAATAATCTCCTTTTATTTATTATTTTTTTCCTCTTTATCAAATTTCTCTGAATTTCCACTCTCTTCACTTGTGGAAAAGAGAGACATGGGCAAGCAAGGGCCTTGCTATCACTGTGGAGTTACAAGTGAGTTCTTGTTTCTCCATTTTCCTCTTATGTTCTCAATAAACAGGGAAAAAAGAAGAAGAAAAGGAAATTGGAGTTCTCATTCTAATGTTCATATTTTTTCTTAAAATGGATATGCTAAAATGATTCAATATGCTCACATAAACATTTCAATAACATAAGAATATAATCGAGGGCAAAGAGAAAGTAAATTATCTGGGCATATACTAAACTGCAAAATCTAGAACTGTGTTGCTATCTCTAATATAAATAGTTCGCATATGAATTCTGAAGTACTAGCCTTCTTGTTTCTTTAGAAATCTATAATGAAATGAATTGGATCTAATTTTGTCTGTGACTTTTGTTTCCTTTATCAATTAATCTTTAACCTTTTCCCTTTTCCTTCCTGATTCACGTTTCAGGGTATTTGACTCTCATTCAATGCTAACATTTTTTCCCAAAGAAAAATTTAAGTTCAGAGTCCTTTGTGTTCTGGGTATTAAAAATCAATAAGTCAGTAGACTAACATTCCAACTGAGAACCCAAATACAGAGCCAAAGCTCTTAAATTCTGTTTGTAATGTTAGTGAACGGTTCAATTGTAAACAATGTATGTTTTACAATGCTCATGTTTCAAGACTTTCATCAATTCAAATAGGTTCATGGATCATGACAATGTTCTAGCCAATGGAACCATTTCCACTTAAGAGCTGAGAAACAACTCAAGATCAAGAAGACGAGTAAGAAGAGAGGAAAGGAAATGAAGCAAAGAAAGTGTGGGAAGTTTGTTATTCATTAGTAGAAAATCAATTACAATGCACCTATTTATAGACTGAGTATATTGTGATAGGATGTTGTTCTAGACTTTGTACTAGCATGTGAGCTGGCATAACAAACACCTAGCACCACTTACAATATTCTTAACGACCTCCCACAAGCTAATGGTTTTTGTATGACTGTGAGCTTAGTTCTTAGTTAAATAAATCTAGCTATAGGAGCTTATTTAAGACACCAAGCTATGATTAGACATCCACTTAATTTCAGATACCAAGCTATAGGAGCTTATTTAAGATCATAAATGATCTTTTTTAATTTGCAAACATAATGGGGATATTGGGGATCTTCAAAGCTCTGAGGTTGTGCCATGAACACCTCCTCCTTACTGTCACCATTCAAAAATGCAATATTTGTTAGATATTATTGTTATAAATCTCCTTAATTTAAGGAGCAAAACATCCTTAAATTAAGGAGCAAAACATGGAACAAAACAAGGAGTAAAACATGGAGCTTAATTCTAGGAGCAATTCAAGGAACCATTAATTTAAGGAGTAATTCAAGGAGTGAATTTTCCTATAAATAGATGTGTAATTGTAATGAATTAACCATCCAAAGTGTTCATTCCAATTGAGAGAAAAGCTTAGAGAGAAAAGCTTTTGTGAGAGAAAATTGAGAGTAATTTTCTTGGATGTAATTGGGTTGTGAGTTGTGAGTGTTGTAAACACCTTGTGTAATTTCTCCCCTTTCAGTAAAAAAAAATCTGCAGCAGGTCCGGAGACGTAAGCAAGATTGGCCGAACTCCGTTATCAAATTTTGTGTGTTATTTTTCCTATTCTTGCTTTCTCATAAATCTAGCTTATCGGGAATTTGCGTTATTTCCCAACAATATTAACATCAAGTTGTATTAGCCAATGATGGGACAAAACTAAACTCAAAACTGTATGAACTGTAGTGGGTTTATCTACTGGACAAAATGTCTCAGTGTAATCCAATCCTTCAGTTTGTTGAAATCCCTTTGCTACAATTCTGGACTTATATTTATCTAAGGACCTATCAACTTTCAATTTGGTTCTGAAAGTCTACTTGTTGCCAATTATTTTACTTTCTTGAGGAGGTGGAACAAGATCACAAGTCCCATTGGAAACAAGGGAATCATACTCACTTTACACTGCTGCCTTTCATTCTGGCACTTTAAGAGCTTCCCTAACCGAAGATGGCTCAGGAAGAATAAGTGATGCATAAAGAGCTTTAGGTTCATAAATGCCTTGTTTACTTCGAGTGAGCATTCTGTGAGTATTAGAAGCTGTAGGATGTCTATAAATGCCTTTATCATGAGTAGAAGAAAAATGGATATCAACTGATAAGGAATGCCTAATGGATCGAAGATTGTCATAGACTTATTAGTAGATAAACAATATAATGTGATGGAAGTGAGCCAGAAATAATAGGTTCAAGTGAGATAGAGTAGGGTAGACTGATTCTGAAAGGAACTGAGCTAGTGTTTGAGGGTGAAGAAAGAGGTGTGTCAAGTTGACTGTCATTAACTCCAGGAGAATGTGAAACAGTAGGAAAATGACTTGTTCAATTGGGTGATTGAGACTCAATATGTGTCTCTGTGTGAGGTTTTGTATTAGGAGATACAGATGTTTGACTGGTGGATGAAGAACAAACAGTCTCAGTAGACAGAAGGTGAAGTAGGTTTTGTAATTCTCATTGTGTTGTTTGAATGTGTTATAAACTGTCCTAGAAGAACAACCAGTTGGTATTGAAACAAAAATAGGTGTATTGGTAGGCTGTGTTAGGGGTAGTGTTAGATGACACAAGTGAAAACCAGTTATAGAAATAATAGACAAAAAGAGAAATTCAAGTTCATTAAATTTCACATGAGTAGAGACAAATACTCTACCTGATATTGATTCTAAACACCAATATCCCTTGTGTTGGGCAACATACCCTATAAACACAGAGGGTAAGGCCTTGGTTCAAGTTTATGACTATAGTAAAGTATCAGATGAGGGAAACAAAGACAACAAAATTTTTTGAGATAAGCATTATCAGGTTTTGTTTAAAACAAAAGTTCATAAAGGTTTGGGAAGTCAAGAGTTTTAGATGGCAACCGATTTATAAGGTGAACAACTGTTTTGAAGGTATAATCCCAATAACTCATAGGAACGCCTAACTGCATAAGCATGGTTAAGCAAGTTTCATCAACATGCGTATTCTTTCTCTAAACAACTCCATTTTGTGAGGTAGTGTGAGGATAAGATATTCTTCTCAGTAAAGATTTCAGTTTTGTACCTCCATCACTTTGGAGATGCTTAATGACAACATTAAATTGCCTATGCACCGTAGCCTCAAAATGCAAGAAAATAAGAGTAGCTTGAGTCTCATTAGCAAGAACATATATCCACTGAAATCTTATGCAATCATCAACAAAAAGTAGAAAATACTTCATATTATGAATAGAATTAACAGGTAAGGATCCCTACAAATCCACATGAATGATGTCAAAGGTTTTAGAAGGCTTAATATGCACATTATTCGTAGGTAACCTATGTGACTTGCCTAACTGACAAGTACTGCACAACTCATAGCTACTATTAAATTTCATAGTTTTCTTCGTACTATGTATCACTTGTTGTATCATCGACAAGTGAGGGTGCCCTATGCAATCATGCCAAAGTGCTCTACCGCTGATAGTAGTCTTTAAATTGTGTCGAATCTGATACAATCCATCTTTAACCTCCCTTGTTAAAATAACAGTCCCTGGTGTTCAAATCCCTAACACATTTTGTGTTAGGATAGAACTCAACACTGACATGATTATCAACATATAATTGCTTCATTGAAATCAAATTTTTCTCAAGCTATGGAGCACAAAGCAATCCTCTTAACTTCAGTTCATGTGATGTATAAGGCAGATTAGTGTGTCCTGCATGTATAATAGGTATATGAGAATCATTACCTAGCATTACGGATGCATCTCCACTATAATCTGTTGAATGTTGCGGCATTGCATGATCTTATGTAAGGTGATGTGTTGCTTCTGTATCCATGAATCATTGTCGATGCAAAACAGATGGTGCCACAATAGAAGCAAGGAAAGCTTGAGGTGAAGGATTCTGTGGATAAACTGTGATATCAACATCAAGAAAATTTGAAGTAGATATATCAGATTGTTGTGTTTCTTGAATTTGTGACAAGTGTGACTGAGGTGAAGGACCTCGAGCCTGCAGTTGATTATTTGTTGGACTACTGTTTTTGGTTTAAGTAATATGAAATAACATCCAGCAATTGTATGCTCCATCTTCTTACAGATTTGACACTGAATATTCTCATACTTTGAATTTTTTCCTTTATCCTGACTTGAATTCTGAGTTTCAGTTTGATCAAATACATGTGAAGAAGTGCGTGTGTTTTTGCTATCAACATGATGTGGTTTATTGCTAAATCCAATGAATCTATTATTCTTTGAATAATTTGCATAGTTTGCATGAATAAGATCTGGATCAGAAAAATGCATTCTTTCATGTTGTCTTTCATGCATTCTCATGCGTGGGAAGACTTTATTAGGAGGTAAAATTCTCTTCATGTTTGTAATTGTAGTAATGAGAGATGTATAATTAAAGTCTACGCCTTCCAGAACATATAGAATTTGTTCACGATCATTGATCTTGTCACCAGCAGCTAAAATGTAGTCTTTTAGATCCTTAGCTACACTGATGTATTGTTCTATAGTCTGTGATCCTTTCTTGAGAGTCTGTAGCCTGTATCTAAGTTCCATAAGCTTGGCCTGAGAATCCTTATTGAACACTTTTGCAAGAGGGGCCCAATATTCATACGCAGAGCTCTTAACAATGAGATGTTTTAGAAAACTTGAACAAACTGAAGCATAGATCCAGTTTTGTACTGTCTTGTCTATCCCACAGTACGCAGTTTGGATTTTCATAAAAAAATTCATAGATTCGTGAACTTCCATTATCATTCATAACTATAACAGGTTTCATGATAAGTCTTGGAGGAACTTTACTCGATTCATTTATTAGAGCTTGTAGGCCATAAACTACAATAACTTGCTTCAATTGTTCACGCTAGATAAGGTAATAATTTGATTCATTAAGTTTAACTGAAAATGTAGGGTTGATCGGATGTGTAGGAAAGGTAAAAGCAGAGGAAGTGCCTCCATTGTTGTATTGTTGAGTAACTGTTGTTAATGCATATTCATCAATTGCACAAGTTTTAATTGAAGGTATTGTAGCGAAAGAATTGAGATTACCATCGATCGGCTCTGATACCATGAGAGTTAAGTAACAACTTAATATCAAAAAGATGGGTAAGAGGAGAGGAAAGGAAATGAAGCAAAGAAAGTGTGGGAAGTTTGTTATTGATTAGTATAAAATCAGTTACAATGCACCTATTTATAGAGTGAGTATATTGTGATAGGAGGTTGTTCTAGTCTTAGTACTAGCATGTGAGCTGGCAAAACAAACACCTATCACCACTCAATATTCTTAACACCACTGGTTGTCATCTGATAACCTTTTCACATTCTATCAGCATTCTTTGCTCTATGACTTTTACTCCAAATGATAGCTGCTTCAATACATACTTTCCACCTATTCATTCTTTAACTGTTTTGTCATGTTTCTTGGTATCCAATTGTATTTTCAGAATTACACTATGAGTTGATCAATTTGATGGAGTTTTTCTCTGCTGCCTTAGTTGAGGAAAGCTTCATTTAAGTTCTGAAACCATTATTTTTATTATAGTAGGATAATTAAATTTTTTAACCAAGCTTCTTTCCTTAAGTTGAAAGTGGGCTTTCATTTAGTATTGCCTCTGCTCATCGCAGTAAACTTGTTCAAACAAGGCATAACCATACATTGTGAATGTTGTTGGAGTTATACATGATTCTTTAGCTTGCTATGTTTAGTGGAGAGTCAACTGGGGTTATTATTGTTCAATTACATATTGATATATTGTTTCTATAGACCTATAATTCTATTTGAGCACCCCAAAATTTAATTTCCCTCCAAATTCTGTGAACTTCGTATTATGTGGGGCAATTGTTGGTAGATTCTTGTGGTCTATGGGCATCATTGTTCCTTGATCTGGGCTTATGATATAAAGATGAACTGACTTGGTTTTGAGTATGGCTGTTTACTGCTATCATGTTGATAATACAAATTGAGTGGGATTCTTGCAATGGCGTATAAACCTTGCTCAACTATGTTACATGCATCATATCCATATGCTTTTCTGTGAAGTTGTACAATACTGACTGCTAGAAATTGATGATTGCAACAGGCACACCTCTTTGGCGTAATGGGCCTCCTCACAAGCCAATACTGTGCAATGCATGTGGATCTCGATGGAGGACTAAGGGTACACTAGCAAATTATACCCCTCTTCATGCTCGAGCAGAACCTGATGATCTTGAAGATCATAGAGTTGCCAAGGTGAAGAGTATATCCATAAATAGGAACAAAGAAATGAAACCGCTTAAAAGAAAGCACAATCATGACAATGTGGTGCTTGGAAGGGCTACCACTGATTACAACCAGAGTTTCAGAAAGGTAGTAGACGAAGACACAAGTAATCGATCAAGTTCCGGTTCTGTCATATCAAATTCTGAGAGCTGTGCACAGTTTGGCAGTGCAGATGCAAGTGATTTGACAGGTTGAGCACTTTGCAAAAAATTATGTTCATTTGGAGATGACATAAATCAAGTCTCAACTTTGGTTTATAATTACATCTTTTGATGAAGTTATTCTGTAGGGACATCATAAAGCCAAAATGATTGTTCTATTAGCTTTTATACCTAGACAAGCTTCTGAAATAAAGTTCTATATGCCTGCCGTGCAGTTGTCTTGAATACTAATCTTAGTCAAAGCTCATTTTTTTCTTCTTACCTCTTATTTATAATTATTAGTTTTAGCTCATAAACTAGTGAAGTTTGTCTTAATATTTGTTTGATGATCTTCTCTAGGTCCAGCTCAGTCTATGGTATGGGACACTACTGTACCTTCTAGGAAAAGGACCTGTGTCAGTCATCCTAAACAATCTTCTGTTGAAAAGCTCACGAAAGATCTCTATACCATTTTACATGAACAACAGTCTTCATATTTATCTGGTTCCTCTGAAGAGGATCTTCTTTTTGAAAGTGAAACACCAATGGTTTCTGTTGAGATAGGACATGGAAGTGTTCTCATTAGGTATCCTAGCTCAGCAGCACAAGAAGAAGAATCTGAAGCTAGCTCACTTTCAGTTGATAACATACAAATGCATAGTAATGAGGCTTATTCACATTCTACAACCTTTGATGCTAATAGCAGAGCTATAAATTTTACCAGCCCCGTGAGTGATAAAATGAAGAACACTGCTGGACAAGCGATGCAACAAGAATCACATAAATTGTACTTTTCCTTCACAATCTTATCAAGCTTCTTCGTGCCTTTTTTCTTAATATGCTTATCAAAATCAAATGCATGATCATAGTTGCAGACCTCAGCGAAGAACTTTGCACCCAAAACACGTCAGAAAAATATGATATCTTCACATACAAAATGGGTATTGGACATCCAATATGGCTTGGAAAAAGTAAAAGTTTGACGCACTTCCTAATACAAATATTCATTTCTTATTGTTTTGCAGGGACAGGTCTCACCATGAGAACCTGCAGACTTTGACAACACATAATTCACCACTGTGTCATGTTGACTTAAATGTATGTAGCTTTTTTATTGTTTAGAAGAACAATTCTTTCATAATAGTGTATTATTAATATATAGACGAGGTATAAATACTTATCCTTTAAGAAATGGAAGCATAAGTATAGCGCATTGTGATTGATGTATTAATGATGCCAATAAATCTCCAATCGAACCAATTTCCCAATACTTAAAAGAGTATATGTTAAAACTGCTTTGATATTTATTCTTTCTTCATTTGTTTAATGTGCTTTTCATATTGTAATTCATGTATGGCGTAGGAAATTCTGAATTTTGAAGAGTTTACAAGACACTTGACAAATGAAGATCAGCAACAGTTACTGAAGTATTTACCACTTGCTGATATCATTAAATTTCCAGATAGGTTAGACTCTTCGTCATTTGTGCTCTGCTGTTCTATATTAGATTATGATGCTGGTACTGAATGATATTAAATCTCAGAAGTTGAAAGGTATAGATATATCATATTTCAGCAATTTGTCATTGTGCACTTAGAATGCTTTATTTGCCAAATCCTGTCCGGGAAGTTTAAGAATCATGCAGTAATGAAACAATCTCTTGTGAATTATCTTGGCAGTAGATATCATAAAACTCATATTTCAGATTTACTATTTTACTACGCAAAGGCATTACTGCTTATTATGAAATGCATTGGAGATGAGTAGTTCTGTAAACTTGAGGTAACAAGTTTTAACTGGTTGATGTATGATTAAATTTTTTTCTTGGTTTACTTGCAAGTTCAGTGTCAAAAGCTTATTTGGCAGCCCTCAGTTCAAGGAAAACTTAACCTCCTTTCAGCAACTACTTATGGAAGGGATCTTCAATTTTTCCTTTACCAGGACAAAAACTGAAGATTTTGAAACTTTGAACCGGCTTGCGTTCTTCAATTTGTCAAAATGTGAATGGGTTGAACACTATCAGCTTCTTAAGGTATTTTCCCCTGAGATGAAATGTCAAATTACAAGTGAATTTGGAGCTCATCACCATTCGTTTATTTTTTCTTTTTCGATGCAGAATCATAGACATAATCCTGGAAGTTCTGTTGTTTCTGGATATAGTGCCATGGCACCAAGTAATTTAATAAATTTCAAGAGATTGCGTGATGAACAAAACCAAAATTTTCAAGGTTTGCTTAAAATGTTCTCCTTTTGGTTTATATGGTTTAATGATGTAAATTCTTCCATTACATTGGCCAAAGTAGAAGCATATCAAAGAATTGGAGAATGATGGTGAGCTGCAGAAAGACAACAAGTTTTGGGAAAGTCAGGAAAAGGAAGACGAGAATCAATAGAACATAAAACAAATAAAAATCCTGTCAAAATAATAAGATGAAAAAAAAATTAAAGAAAAAGTAATTGGTTAATGCTTCAAACATCTTGAGTTCTTATGTAAATAGTACCAGTAAAGGCTTAAAACAATCCGTTTTGGTTGCAAATCAGACTTCATGAGCTTCAAGGTGTACCCAAATGATGTTTCATGCTTCTTGTATTCCAATTGTTTTTTGCAGCCCAAGGACAAGAAGTTTTTGACATTCTATTACTGATTATTTTATAGGTTCATACTCCATTTCATTCTTACGCTCGCAAATTGTGTATTGGTCAGGCCTTATTTGTTCTTGTCTTTAGCGTACATGATGAAAGAAGATTTGCTGATGTTGTAAGCTTAGGAATTTCTCTATTGTTTTTTTAGAGCTCTGAAAAATATCTAGCACTATTGCTTTCACTTCACATGAGTGACTTGTATCACGAAACATAATCCCTTTATTGCTTGAAGAAATTATTAGTATAATTACAAATGATTATTCTTAAAGAGGTGTCTTGCATATTTCAGAAGCAAAGGCCACGATGAAGAGTCCAAAAAGGATGATTGTAAAAGGTAGCCATGAAAACAAGGAACTTATAGACAGTGATGGTTCTTCCTTCAGTCCGAGAAGCCTGTTCGCTTTACCTTCTGATGGCAGCTCGTTCTTGCTGGATCCTATAAATTTCATCGAATAAATTTCTGATCAGGAACTACTGCTAGAGGGTGCCATCTAATGGGTCTTTTGCACAGGCAGAGCTTCTTCATCCATCGTCAAGTTTTGGTTCTCAACAAGCAAGCATCAGTAGAAGCTCAACTTACCCACATCTCATCAATCACTGACGACATCTTTGGCATAATTAATCATATAACTATATACCATGACCTTCTCACAAGAAGCCATGGTTTACATATGTGCACTGTCTAGACACAAAAAGGTTTCTGAATGATATTTCATGGTTGCTCTATTCCTTTCTCCTTGCCCTCCTTTGAACTTGGATTTTAAGGGATGAATTTGGGGGCCTTTTTTTTTTCCCGTATAGGATAAGAGCAGGTTGTAATGTTTAACCGCTCATAAAGCAGAAAGTGGTAAATTCTAGAGTTCTGTCTGAATTGCAGTTTTAGTCTTGTATGAAGTGAAAAGTTAGCCTGGCTTCTTTTCATGCTTATGACTTTTGCTGGTAGAAATAAAGAGGAAAATATAGAAGGTATTTGACCCTGAGGTGGTTGTGACCATCTTGCTTGCTTATTATAATCTGACAGCATTAAAGGAGTTTTCTTGTGAAAGGATGCATTGAATGAGATTTATCTAATGTTCAGAAGATTGATATGCATGTTAGATGGAATGTAAGATAGAACCACTCTTTTCTCTAAAAAGAAGAAGGTAGAACCACTCCTGTGAATCACTACTCACTAAGGAGTTTACTTGTGAACGTACAATTCGTACCATGGAAATTACCCGGTTCTAATTCAAGAAAGAAAAGTTTTATTATGCGAAAGAACCAATGTTAACAGAAGTAATAATGAGGTTGAGCCACCAGTTTCGGTTGTTACATTTTTTTTCAAATATACTTCTGATGTGATTTGTATGTTATAAATTTAAATCATTTGATAATGGTAACATAATTTTAGAACTAAGATTAAAGATGCTAGAAATAGCTACCATCGTCCATGAATTTTCATCAACATAGACCTATAAATATGATTTTTCGTGTGGTTTCTTATGTTTCTCATCCGGTTCATTTTTTCTCAAAAGAAAAGAAAAACATATATATCTATCATCTTGGTGAAAACTATTATCGTAAGCATAGATGGGTTGGTTAGATCAACCTGTTACTCGGGTTTCCCACCTTTGTGTGAAATGATTACCACATGGAATAGCATCTGCCCGTCTAGCTCAGTTGGTAGAGCGCAAGGCTCTTAACCTTGTGGTCGTGGGTTCGAGCCCCACGGTGGGCGCGTAATTATTATTTATTTATTGGGTGCTTTTGAAAAAGTCGGTTTCTTGGATTTCTTGATTTTTCTTCGATCAAATTGAAATTTAATTAATTTGAAATTTTCGCGCTTTAATATTCAATAGGTATGATACGTTGATTTCTGATCAATATAGTTAGTTAACTTTATTCGAGCGTTAAATTGTAATCTGCTAGCACAAAATTTATCACTGTCCTCTGCTTTTCACATATTTTTCATGTGAACCTGGTTCTTCTGTCCAGTATGATTATCAATTTGATTTTCATTTATTCATTCCTTGTTGGATAACGTTTGAAAGTTGAGGAAACAACATATCAGTAAACCTAAAGATGATCAATAATAACTTCAAAATTGCTCAGCAGTTAATGACGCTTAAAGAGTGCATGGCAAACAATTTCTCCTTCTCCCTCAAATTTTTCTAGATAATAATAATAACAACAAATGATTCACAATAATGAATCATGAAGAAAAATATCCACGCACACAAAAAATGCGAAAACCCAATTATTTATGCTATTTTAATTTTAACTTTTAAAAAAAACATATACAGATTATGAGAAAAAATTATATATGTATATTATTATATTTTTAAACATTAGAACGTTATATATATTAAGTAATCATGATATAGAATTAAACTATAAATTTATTATATCTTCCTTTCACCAACTCAAAGCACAAATTACATTATTTATTTAGGAAAGGCAAAAAAGAACACTATTATTGCCAACCCAACGTACTATATCATAATTAAACAAACAAAAAGCAAAAAGCAAAAAGCAAAAAGCAAAGGAAATACTTTCTTAACAAGTAACAATATCTATCCTAATTAGTTAGAAAAGAAGAGAAAATTATGTAAGCTGAATAGCTGAGTCATAGGTAGCCCCAACCTTCCAATCATAAGGAATAACATTTGTTTCCTCAACCCAAGTGTAGTAGCCTGCACTGCCGCTCACATGGAACCTCAATTTGATTGAACTCTTTGGTGGGTTTTCCGCATCAAATACGGCACCATATGTTCTGCGCATTGGCCTCCATTCTTTGCAATCCTCCTAAAAAAAAAAAGTTAATAATTTTCTATTTGGTGGGATTTTCTTAGTAATTTCATTGTTTGAAAAGCATATAATAGTGAATTAACTCAATTACCTGACATAGCTCAACTGCTGTAATGTCATTTTGTCCTGCGACATATAAAATCACTATAGCCAAGTAATGAGGGTAATTGCTACGCTCATGGACCTTAAACATGATGTTATAACCCGAGTACCGGCAAGAAATTCTCCGGTACTCAACCTCAACCACGCCATAAGCAAACAACTCGGGAGCTGCACCTGGCCTTGCCAGCCTCCCGTAGGCTTTGGGATTGAGGATGAAATCAGTATTGTGTCCTTCACCATGGTCTGTCACAACGATGTTCACCCCATCCTCACTGCAACGCTCTGGGGTTTTACATCTAACCTGAATCATAAATTAATAATAAAAAAAAATATTAAGCATATGTTGGAGGTTACAACAGTAAAGAAATTAATTAATTAAATATGTGTATGTTAGTAGTGGTACCGTGATTATTGTTCTTTTAATTAAGTGTTAGAAAAATCAACCAAATTGTATATATGACACATGTTTTTGCTAATAAAATATAATAGTATTTTTAATTGGAACAAAATGATAAACTGGATTGAAGCATACCTGATAACAAGCTCCACAACCAGTTCCATTCCTATAGAGCCTATAGGAAGCCCCAGCTACATGTGCATCATTCACAGTCCTTCCATATTCACCAAACCCACAAGCTCCGGCTAAATATTAATATTGAAGCCAATTAATAATTAATAAAATATTATGAGATTTTTAATTAATATTGGAAGAAAATGATTATTTATCATTTTTTTTTGAATAATAATACTAATAATAATATGAAGAATGTAAGGGAGGTGTCACAAAGAAAGAATATAGCTAGGATACTACATAATGGTCAAGCTAGCTAGAAAAATGATTAATTTGCTCTAAATTAATTAGGTGTATATACAATATATATGATCTTTATAAAAAACACTTGGATATATGGCAAATAGTTTACGTACTGGGGTTTCCATTGCAATCTGGACTTCCATAATATGTTGCTCTAGAGGGTGTAAAGTCGTGAGAGGTACATAGAACAGGCAAGAGCATCATGATACCTAACAGACATATTTGCTTTTCAAGTGAAAATCCCATTTTTATATGACCAGTCTAAGAGAAGATATACCCAAGAGAAAATTAAAGGAAGCTCAAGTACAAAGTGAAGAGGGTTGTGAGAGCAAAGAAATCCAATATGTCATATTTATAATCGAGGACATGAGGCTTTAGTCAAGGGTATTAAGTGCTATGTACTATTAGCCACCTTTTTTCGTCCACTTTGGACTTGGGAACTAAGGTGAAGCTGAACTGATGTTTAAGGATTAGAACAAAGATGTAAAATGTAAACCTACCTATTGAACAATTAAACACCTATTACATATTAATGCTTGTATGTCATGTTACACTTAGAAATTAAAACCATCTTAAGAGTAATATGATACAACTTGGCATGCATATAATAAATAATATAAGTGTAAAAATGTAACAAAAATAGAATATTTTTATATATCATAACTATATCACAATTATAATTGACCTGACAGTTTTTCATTAGATATATTTATACGAATTCGATTATATTTATCAATAATAATAATATATCATATTATTTGTAATTTATCACAAACTTGATATAAATATATATTTCTGACTAAAAATGAGTTAACTTATTATTTTTTATATTGTTTGAAAGGATTTCTTTTTGTTGTATCAGTTAAGGGGAGACATTTGAAAAAGGAAAAAAAATGTAAAAAAAAAACACGTAATTGGATTTGCAGATAAGTTTTAATAGAATTCGAAACATTAATAATTAAAATAATGGCTATTTCATTCTTTTTTATTCCACTATACTTGGCTATCTTTGACAAGAAACAGAAAGCCGCCCCTACTACATCTTGTTTTAGTATTTGTGCTTTGAGAGATTGGATCAGAAACTAAGTACAAAACTTTGCAGCTTGTTGGAAGCCATCGATTGAAGGGGAGGATTTTAACCTATAAATTTATTATAAACTTTTCCTATCTGTTTTTAATATAATTAAGTTATTTGTCTATTAAGTCGCGGCCAAGAAAGAAGCGCAACAACGCCCTTATAAGTCACAGAATCCTCTAACTCACAAACATTTTGGGTTAAGAGTTACTGTTCTAAGATGGTATGAAATTACGCCTAGCTTCCTCAGTACTCCCATCTACCCTCGTCGTAAATTGACCGTCAGAACCGACTCTAGCCAGATGTGGAGGATGTTAAGTCCCACGTTAAGAAGAATGAACAATCTTTCCTTATAAGTCCTCTAACTCGCTAACTTTTGGGTTAAGAAGAAGGCGCGGTTTAAGATGTCCGGGTTTATTTTTAACTTATCAAAAAAATAAATATGTGTTAAATTTTTCCTGTATTTTTAACATATATTGAGCACATATATATAATTTTTTGTATAAATATGTTCATAAAAATATAAAATAAATATATATATATATATATATTCACGGATTAACAGAATCTATCGCTGAAAAATATTATATATAATAAAAATATTACAAATATAATTAATTTCATAATAATTTTATAAATCTAATTCTATTATCCAATTAAACTTTATCACGTCATTTGATAACTATCATAAATATGAATATATTTGGACTTCTTGTTGGTACATAGAATCAAGAAATACCAAAGCAACGGGCTCTAGACAACTGGATTGATGATTTATAGTAACACCTACCCATCGCCATCGCCATCGCCATCGCCATCGCCGTGTTTGGTTGTAACGCACTAAGGGGTTTACTATATTTTTAAAGTATCATCTACATCTTATCAGTGGGATCATTAGTTGGGGGTTTGAGCACTACGATATTTTTGTTACTACAATTACCATAACATATTGAATTCGATCGTGCTTCTTCAAGATCGCGTACAACGCAAAGAGAGAGAAGAGAAAAAGAAATGAAAAAAAAAAGAAAAAAAGAAAAAAAGAGAGAAGACTTTCCTAATAGCTAGCTAATATCAGTATGTGCGGGTAAAGTGAGAGGGCAAAAAAAATCACGGCTACGAGTCACAATTTTGGTAGGTGACTCTTGATGCCTACCATCCAACTAGTTGTTTGCTTGACTATGAAGGTTTATTTGTTGTTGTGTTTATGAGAGATAATTACCATGACTTTCAGATTTAATTATCACTTCCACATTCTAATTTTAAAGTCGTTCAAGAAAAAGCTTAAACAATGTATTACCATTTTTATTCCCGAGTTTAGCACATCAATCCAACGGACCACTTTAAAGGGACTTAGGTTGAATTGGGTCAGTCACTTTACACCACTACGTATAGATGCATCACCATATAGATGCAACAAGTAAGGGAAAAAAAATGCAAGTGATTGAGGATAGAAGGCTCCTACGTCTTCCACGCAGCACACCATGCAGGTCCTACCTCTATTGATGGACATAATTTAACATAAGCAAGATTGACCTTATAAAATGCAGCTCCTACTTTTGTTAGCTTGATGGGGATTTAACTTAGGTTACAGGGTCTTTCATATGGATTTCACTAAGGTTACATGGTATTTCATAGGGATTTCACTTAGGTTACAGGGTGTTTCATAGGAAACTCTACCTGTGTGCTTCATGCACTGAGTTTTGTCATGCATGGTGTGACTCTTCATCAGATGCTCACAATTTTATGACTACAATAACTTGCCGCCTTCCTGGTTCAAACCCTGTTAGGTGTGTATTCAAATATATTTTAATTACTTAACACAACTCTCTTTCGTAAATAAAGTTTTATTTTTAAGCTTATCCCGTTATGCACAAAAATATTTTGAAAAATATATTTTCATTCCCTTTTGTTAGAAAATTCATATTTTAATATTTTTAATCCCAAAATTATTACTTATTAAATAAAACAAACTAATATTAAACAAAAAGATGCACCGATAACTCTAATTTCATAGAGTTATTATACTCTTAAACTTAACTTTTTGTTTACCTTCAAGTAAAGTCAAGTCTAATTAGATAAATTGATATGGACAATTATAATACAAGAAGTTTCACATATCTATCAATCAACGTTCTATCAATACAATGATATGTAAGGTTTTTGATGAATTGATTCGTATGTGTGTTGCACGTGATATCATTCAATACACTCATAAAATCAATCTATATAAACATGCTAATCAATTCAATCTTAGAACAAGTCTTGTAAGTTTATTTTTCGAATTCTTCTCCACTAATATAAATATGCAATTAGCTAAAAATTAAGTTATTTTCATATCTTAGTTTTATTTTTATTCATCATGCATTTTTTAGCAACAATTGAACTTTTACTTTATATTTTAGTACAACCTATCTTTCTACTATTTTCATATTCTTTTATTCCTCATTTTTTTAACATCATAACATCCCTAAATTTATTTTTTCTTTTTGTTTAGAAAGCGTTCATTGTGTTGTGATTTTTTTTATTGGGTGCATTACATTTTATCTTAGTATATAACATAACAAGTGATTATATTTTTTCTTTTTTCATATAAGTTAAAAGGTGTAAGAGTAAAGATAATGCTTATTTATTAGGTATAAAATGTGACTTAAGGATATGAAAGGTTCTTAATTGGGCTCAAATTGTTTACTAAAGATATTAACAATTGTTAACTTGAAAAGCTCGATTGATCTAAATAAGGTATAATTCATTTCTTATGCTAAAAATTATTTAAGATTTCGCTTCAAGGGGTGGTCAAATAGATTTTAAAACATGATAGACCTCATCAACTTACATAACTCAACACTAATTTTCTCTCAATAAGAACACCAAAATCACTCATTAATATGTGCATAAAATTTTGAATCAATAAAATGGAAACTAACAAACATATCACATGATTAATATAAGTACCTTAACGATATCATGTCAACATGTGGCAATGCCTACATCATCTAATACACGCGATGCGCTACGACTGGTCCCTTACTTGCGTGGTATCCACGTGTCTTGTTTTGATTGGTCTTACATTAAAAAAATTCATAAAAAGTTCAATAAATTCTAGAAATTTTTTGAAAAATATATTTTTATCCACTTTCACTAGAAAGTTCATATTTTAATATTTTTAATTCTAAAAGTACTACTTATCGAATAAAACGAACAAATATTAAATATAATAGTGCAATAATAACTATAATTTCATATAGTTATCGGTTTGATCCTCTTTTCTTTTGTTCTCTAATTGATTATGTGTCTTAGCAGTTCTAATGAATTTTGTTTTGAATTGTGAGGTCTTAGATTTTAAAACATACTCTATATTTTGGTACGGTATTTGTGATTTTTCTATTCTTCGATTTCTTGCTTGATTTATGAGATTGCAGTAGATTTGGATATGGAGATTCTTCCTATTGCTTGCTAGATTGCGAAGTTTTTTTTTTAATATCCATTCGAGAACTGTGTTTTCATGGAATCTTTCTCTTTAGGAGTTGTACCTCCTTAGTTTTTACCTAACTTTACTTGTTAATTGTATTTTATATCTAAATTGATCTCACTAGTACTATAACTTTGTTATCGATCAAAATGGAAAATGTAAAGATGATTAAATTTTTTGAGAAACTGCATGTAGTAACTGTGAGGGTGGAATGCTTGCTAGCTCGACAACCTTATGCTATGAGCTTTTTTGTGATCGTGACAAATATGATGTTTGAAAAATGAAAATTGTTACTTTTTGGTTTTGTAAGAGAGATATGTGATGCTGATCTTATAGACAAAGTTGAATCAGATTTATTCTTATGCAATTTGCATTGGGTGGCTAACTAGGTAGCTAGAGACAATCGTGTGAACGTATTTGTTTTGGATGCATCCATAGAAGATGAGATAGTTTGGCATTGGTAGAAGTTATTAATGTTACTCATAGATGCAAGATGGCTTCTAAATTCCAACTTAAGAATGCATATCTATGGGACAGTGGAAGCTAGTATTCTTGAAAGTTTGAGATTTAAACAAGTCCTTAAGGATGCTAAGAACCTATAATTTCTCTTTCCAAACAAGCAGAGAATTAGAAGAGAACTATATGAGTTAGATAAGTTATTTGATGTTTTAGGCTATGTGCTTAATTTTTCTTATGTAGCTCATATAGTTGTGAACCAAAGTAAGTTTTTTAAGCAATGCAATCTCTTATTTGACAAAAAAAGAAAGGAAGAAGGTAGGATTTCCATTCTTGCTAATTAAGACAAAAGGCAATCTAACTTCCTTCTAATAATGGTAAAACCAGATTGCCTACTATAGGAAGCCTCTGAGAACACAAAAATGCAATAACAGTTCAAGTTGCAAACTGTAGGCAGCCTACAAGAGAAAAACAGAACACTTTGCTTTCCTATAAACGGCCATGCCAAATATCACCAACTCAAAGTATAATATAGCCAGAAGCATAGGATAGTCAGTTCTAAGCACAATTCATAAAAAAGAGGCTTTAAGACATCATAAAAAATGTAACGAGATGCAAAACAAGATGCAGTCAAATTTAGATAGTGACATAAGTACAGACTAAAGAGAGATCATAAGATGAATGACTTAGTAACATGATAACACGTTTTTGTCTTGCGTCTCAACCTAAAAAACCTTTAAAAACAATCCACCAAATGAACAAATCAATGCATAGCATAAATGAAGTAAAAGACCATAGTTTATGAAGCATGGAGTTCTACATCCACATGATATTAATCTGAAATCAACATCCAGTAATGTTAGCACAACCATTAGCAGCTTTTTTGTGTCATTATGCTCGGAGAAATTTTGCCATGAAAAAAATTCCTTTTTCATTACAGCTATTAACACAAGCTACAAAAGGTACGAGCTTAAGAGTAAATTGGTAAGCACAAATACAAGAACAAGATAAAATAATACTAGCAAATCGGGGTTTCATAAAGCTACAGATTACAAAATTATCCAACCGGATTCTAAGTTTCAAACTATGAAGCTCCTTCACACCTTACATAATCAAAAACCCAATTGCCATCTTTATTGCTACAAAATGAATATCAGCCACCTGCATTGACTCACATGGACTTAAGACCGACTTGTAAGCTACTAATCCCACACGGAGTGCGTTTCAATCCAAAAGCAAGACTCATTTGTTCACTTAAAAAGCTTTAGGATCATCATCATCATGTCTCAAGGATTGAATCCCCCTTCTGGCCACCACACTGGCTGAGGAAGAGTCATACCACGCTGCTTATAGATGTCCAAAAGACTACGATGTGGAATATTATGATAGCAATCTTGCCCAAGAATTTTCAACACATCCAACAAGTTAACTTCCCCATGACCCTTATCAGATATCGAATTGCAATGCACTCTTTTGGCTGTATTCTTTGCATTCACCTGCCCCTGAAATGTACTAGGCAGCACCCTTCGTGATGCAGCAGGCTGACTATCAACTGTTTCTTGCAAAGTAGAGGTACTATCTTGTTGCAACATTTGCATAGTCTCCATAAACTCTGCAGTAGATAGACTTCTCTCAGAATCGTTCCTTAGTTCAATCAGATTATAACCCACTCTATCCCCTGGACCATTTTCACCGCCCCTCTCGTCATTTCCCAACTCCAATACTCTATCTTCTGTATCATTATCTGTCAAAACATCTCCTGTTGTAGTGTTTTTGTCAGTGAAATTCACTTTCCTCTTTGCCGAGTTCTCATCGTCAAATTCCTCACCAGAACAGCGGGATTCACTTTTTCCAATGGAATCAGACTCGTTTTCGTTCAGGGTAACCCTTTGAGAATCCAATCTCAGAGTGGATTGATCAGAATTTTGCTCTAAAATTTTCAATTTCTTTACGGGATACCCGCCGAAACCCTCATTGAAACACAGTTCCGACATAGAAATCCTCTGAGTCAATTCGACTTCCGAAAACAGAGTGTCCGAGTCCCGGTTCAAATCGACAGCTCTGCCACTTCCACGTTCAGTACCGCCTACGTCAATGGTTATCGGTGAACGGTGTTCTTCTTCGCTAGAAGGGGCGGAATGCTCCGGTGGAGTCTGGAAGACGTCTTGAGAGGTGTTACTATCTTCTAGATCCGGACTCTCCGGCGGAGAAACCATCATAATCCCGACGGACTCCACACGCATACCATCATCGGCTTCTGACGACGTGTCCTTTTGGGAATCGTATGGATCAAGGGTAAATGGACAACGACGAAAGTGTTCCTCTTGGGAAGATGAAACGTTGCACAATCGGATGATAGAGGCGTATGGATCATCGTCGCTGTTGGCGCTCATATCCCACTGTGCTCTTCGTTTCGACGTTGCTTCCGATGGTTCAGTTCTTTGGTTTATTAATTTTAGTATAAGATGATAATATGGTGAAGATGATGTGATATTTTAAATTAATAAAATTTAATATTAATAAAAAAGCAATATATTTAATAAATAATATATATTCTAATAATAATTAATAACATACGATGAGTTAGAGTTTGTAAATTTTCTCGAAATGGCAAGGATTATTATTTCGAAGATAACGATAATAATAATAAATTGAGAAATGAAGAATGCATGATAAAGATGATTATTTTATAATAAGAGTTGAAACAAAAAAATATTATATTTTTAAAAATTATATAACCTATTCTAATAAATATATTTTTTTTAAATATTTAATTATATATAAATTTAAATTAATCATAACTAATATTTTATATATTTTATATTTTATATTTTATCTTTAAATTATATTTTTATTTTATTATAATATTAATAATTTTTATTTTTAAAAAAATATTTAAATTTTAAAGATCTAAAATTTTATAATTATTTTTAATTTATTCTTATTATTTGAAACTAAATTAATATGAAAAAAATTATATATTTATTATTACATATATTTTATTTTATTTTTCTTTGAAATAAATTATTTATTTTATTACTAGTTCAAAATTTTCTTTTTCTATTTTAATATATTTATTATTAGTTTAGTTTTTTTAATTATAATAAAAATTAAAATTAAAATTAAAAATTAATATATAAAATATGACTTAAATTCATGTTATTCATTTTCGATCCCTAATTTTCACTATAAGATCCAGGTATGTCCTACAATAATTTTAAATGAGAATAATAAACAAATTATTAATCGAAAACAATAATCAGGATGGGGTACCTAACGATGCCTATCCTATTGACAAGCCTAGATAGACATAAACATTTAATTGAAAAACCAATAAAAATATTGTTTTTAAAATTTATAATTATAATTCATTATAATTATAAAAACAATATTCATTATTACTGTGTTTTTATTATTAAAAAAAATTAACCCATAAAATTATAATTATAATTTTTGCATATTTTAGATAAAAATTTATACGAAAATAGTAAATAATTTTTTTAATTAAAAATCATAAATAAATATGAAACCTACAACTTATTACATATTTTATCCTAAGTTGAAATACATACTAAAATTACTTTATAAATTTTAATTATATTTATATAATTTTTTAAATTTTAAAATATTTAATTTTATCCCAAAGTTTTTAAAACTTCACGTATCAATCCTTAATTTTTTAAATCTTATAATTTTATTTCAAATTTTTAAAACTTTACACATATGTACTAACTTAGTTACTAAACTAAATATTTGTGAATCAAAAATTAAAAATAAATTTGTAAATTTTTAAAATTTCATTAAAATTAAATTAAATTTATTTAAATTTATTTAATAGGAAACATTGTTTAATTAAATCACATTTAATATAATTGTGATATTATTTATATTATTGTAAATTTTATAATTTTTTTTTTAATTCTTTAAAATAATTTTGATTTGCTAATTTTTGCATATTTTAGATAAAAATTTATACGAAAATAATAAATAATTTTTTTAATTAAAAATCATAAATAAATATGAAACCTACAACTTATTAGATATTTTATCCCATGTTGAAATACATACTAAAATTACTTTATAAATTTTAATTATATTTATATAATTTTTTAAATTTTTAAATATTTAATTTTATCTCAAAGTTTTTAAAACTACACGTATCAATCCTTAATTTTTTAAATCTTATAATTTTATTTCAAATTTTTAAAACTTTACACATATGTACTAACTTACTTAGTTACTAAACTAAATATTTGTGAATCAAAAATTAAAAATCTATTTGTAAAGTTTTAAAATTTTGATAAATAAATCGTATATTTTAAAATTTTAAAAATTTATACGTAAATTTAGTTAAAATTTAAAGATTAATAATATATTTTAACTTAAATTATATTTAAGTATGATATTTTTTACCATTGAGATTAGTATTTTACCTAATTTTTATTAACTCTTAAAAATATAATAGATAAGCTAAAGCAAAATAATAATAATATTACGAAATCTTCAATTATTTGAAAAATCCAATTTAATTTGATTAAATAAAATTTAAATGTTTTTAATTTGAATCTGATTTTATCTTATAATTAATTTGAACTAATTTGAACACAAATATATTAAAATTTTAAATTAGATAAATTTAAATTATGTTAAAATTTATTTATTAATTATTCTTTATTAAATTTTTTATTTATATTAACAACTAAGAAAATTAAATAATAAGAAACATTTTTGGATAATTATTAAATTATTACAGATATTTAATATATATATTTTTTAAAAATTAAAAAATAATTTAATGTAATTATAGTTATAAAATATTTAAATATAACATATATTTTAATATGTATTTATTTTATAATTTTAATAATAATTTAATATCTATAATAGATTATAAAATTTGTCATTTAAATTTGATACAAATCATGGTATATTTTCAAATTTTTAATGATACTATCAAATTTTTTAATTTAAATTAATTAATTTTATTTACTCCGAATTTCTATGATACTATTAAATTATGATTTTTTTAACGTAAAACATTATACATTTTATTCGGTTAAAAAAAATGAAATAATAATATTCATCACTTTTTCTTAGTACAACTCTAACCCATAGAGCGAAAATTAAGATTTTATCCGAAATACTAAACGTGTTTAAATTAACTTGATGCTTTTGAAATACAGCTTGTTCGCACACTGTTATAATTTCCTTTTATGTATAAATAATATTATACAAGTTACTTATAATCGGACAGTAACCTTAACTTTACAAAAGTTTTTTAAAAAATTATTTAAAATAAAACTTATAATAATAAAAATAACATTTTTATCTTGAATCGAGAAATTTATAAATTAATATTAAAAATTATTATTTTTATTGTTATAAATTTTAAGAAGTTTAATTTTATGATTTTTTTTTAAATTTATTGCCACTAAAGTACAATTGATCGACTAGTTTCTAAAGTGAATTTTTTAAATATTTAAACGATGTATTAAAATTAAATAAAATAATACAATTAAATTATTAAATTTTCAAATGATTAATAGTTGTGCTAAATTAATTATATTTATAATATATAATAGTGTTATTTTAAAAATAATTTGTTAAAATATTATTATTTATCACAAAAATTTTACAAATAAATTTTTGTTATTATAATTTCATTAAATATAATTTTATAAGTTACATTATATTATCTAATAAAGTATATCATACTCTTAATATTTATAGCAAATTATTAGAATTTTAGGAACTAAACTTTTAATAATTCAAGATATTAACTTGATAATTTTGAATCTATAATTATAATATTATATAAAATTTATATCTTATAAAATAAAAAAGTACATACCATATAATTTAACTTGAAAGTTATTCTCATAACATATTATATTATTTAATCTTTTATCATTAAAAAAAGATAAAATAGTATGAGTATATATTATGTAAATGTATAATTGTGTTTGTTTTCAAAAATAATTATTAATTTTTTTATATATTAATTATAAAAAAATTAAAAAATAAAATATGTTTAACAATTTACCGAACATCAGATAAAGCTATAGATCCAAATGAAATCTCATATTATTAATCAAAAACATGTAATTTACGTTATAATATAAGAAAAAACTATTAATTTAAGATTTAAATCAATTTCGATACATCAATTGATAAGAATATAACGCGTAATACTCAAAAGATAAAACAATTAAGTTGACCATTAATCTAATATAATAATTTAAACAACTCTTTTACAACAAAAAATGGTGTTTAAAAATTTATAATAAACTTACAAATATTTATTCTATGTCATTTTCAGTGTTGAATACATTATAAATATAGAAATTAACATATATAGATCAATAAAACATATATAAAATGGTTATTATTTTTTATAATTGATCTGTTTTAAAAGTAATAACACAATTTTAAATAAATTTAAAATTATAATTATAATATATATTATATAAATATAAAATAGTAATTAAAAATATATTTAAAAAATTAGTATATATTAATATCGTAGTTTGGTTAAATTTATTTAATTTTGGTAACTTTTAAACCTTTAATTAAACCAACAATTTTGATATATTTTAGATCCAACCTCCAAAAAAATATATATAAATTTAATTTTAAACTCAAATTAATTGATCGTTTTAAAAACAAAATGCCCACCCAAGATGTTTTTGTTTTTACTCTGAAATCGCTAGAAGGTGAAGAAAAAAATCACCAAAAGTTAAGTGGAAATTTTTAAGATGGCTAAGATAGTTATAAGTTAAAATTATATATTTTATTATTTTAATTAATAATTATATGTTAATTATATATAAAAAAGTGTACAAACTTAACCATAAGTCAAAACAATTTCCTCTTCCATATATCCATGGTCTTGTTTTCTCCTCAAATGTCCAACCCATATCCGAGCTCTCTCTATTTATTCATGTCCCAAACCCCATCTCACCCTCAATCCTTATCTCTATCTCAGACCAAGAACCCAACTGAACCTTTGGAGCCGGTCTTGAATGAGAATGACAGCGTTGCTGGGACCAATAGTCATGTAGCAACTTCCCTCGACGTGAAGGAGGTGGCCATGTTTGAAGGTCCCAAATGGGTCAATGGGACATGAGATTTGAATCAGTTTCAGAAAAATGGCAAGACCGACTGGAAAGCTGTCATCAATGCTGGTGGGTTAGTCTCTCTATTTTTTTCTGCTTTTTTATTTCCTATTATTTTTTATGGAATTTTTGTGCTTTTCTTGGTTCAATTTACTTGATTGTTCACTTTTATGATTAGTTCAAATGTAGCTCTCTTTAAATTGTTTCGTTTATCTAAATTGAGGGTTTTTGGCATTTTGATTGTAATACTAGTAAGTCAAAAGCTTGTATGAAATTTCGAGTGGCTGGTTAAATGGAAGAATTTAAATTTCCTTTCCATGTCATATCCAAAACTCTGATGTCTTCGTAGAAGATATCTTATGTCTATCACTCTTTATGCTACCATTGTTTTTACTTTAGTTGCATGTTTGCATGTACTCTCTAATTATAACATATCCAACCCCACTTCAAATCTCTATATTCAATGCAAAATTTGGTATCTATTTGCTCCAATCATGCATTAAATGTTGAGTAAAATTTAGAATGAACAATTCTAAATTTACTAATATTAGATCCAAACAAGTAAACAAACTATTTATATTATACTCAATATAACACATTTCAAAGTCAACTCACAAATTGAAGAGAAATACAAACACTCAAAGAGAAAGCTCTCAACTCACACTCAAAATAAGAATACAAAGACTTATTTGTTTTTGATGTAATCATTAAACCAAATGCAAGGTAATCTATTTATAGTCCTCACCATACAATCTACACCACACAAATATAAAACTAAGAAATAATCCTAGCCATACAAATCTTATCTACACACTTCTTTTCTACAACCTTCAACCACGTTTATTTATTTCTACAACCTTCAACTACTTCATTTATTTCTACAACCTTCAACTACTTCATTTATTTCTACAACCTTCAACCATTTCATTTATTTCTCTACCTCTTCAACCACTTTATTTATTTATCTACCTCTTTAATTATTATTTTTGTGTTGATTTTCAACATTAAATCTTGCACCAAATTTGATTTGATGAACAATATCGCATCAAAATTAGCCCAACATTGTTCATCATTACAAACACGGTTCATATTGCGTTATTTTTTAAAACTTTTAAAAATATTGTTAATTTTTTTATTACATATAAAAAATTTAAAGTAAATATATGATATTGAATAAAAAATACTATAATATATAACATGGAGTTAAAAAATTAATATAAACTAAAATAATAATTTATCAAAATTTTAAAAATATTGTTAAATTTTTATTACATATAATAAATTAAAATTAATCACATAATACAAAATAACTAAAAAAAATACTAATATAACATAAAGTTAAAAATATAATATAAATTAAAATAACAATTTAACAATCTGGTAAATCATTTATGAATCCTCCAATATTATTAAAATATCGATAAAAAATATCCTTACTATTTTGAGATCTTTGGTTTTAAGTTTTAGATCCTTTTCCTTATTTAGATCCATGTCCTTGTTCATTAGATGTTTTTTTTTTTTTGCATAATTCTTACTTGTTCATTTCATATAAATTTACGGATCAATATATAATTTAAACATTTGAATAATATCTATACATATGTATTTTTAATTGTATTTTTTAATTAAATGTAATTTTTAATTCATATAATAAA
The DNA here is from genome assembly GCA_033030585.1 of Hippophae rhamnoides. Taxonomy (NCBI): domain Eukaryota; kingdom Viridiplantae; phylum Streptophyta; class Magnoliopsida; order Rosales; family Elaeagnaceae; genus Hippophae; species Hippophae rhamnoides. Next base: position 50,743,282 of record CM065433.1, on the reverse strand, counting down.
TATAATATTTTATTTAGTGAATTATTAATTTTTTAATTAATTATTATTAATTAATTAATAATAATATATAATTGTTTAATTGGTTGAATATAATAATTGGTAAAATAAAAATAAAAAGAATAGTCTATTTTATAAAGAAATATACTTTTTAGTGTAATATTTGGTGTAATATTTGGTGGTGTGGGTTAAAGAGGAGTAAAAATTTGGTATAATTTTTAGTATAAAATGGAGTAAAATTTGGTGTAAAATGAAATTTAGGATTGATTGTAGTCTGTTTCTTCTTGAATAATCAATCTGTAACTGTAATTTTTCTTGACAAATGACAATTTAGGAATAACTTGATTTCTAATGGATTACATAATGATTTTCAGAGGCTAGAAGGAGAAAATGGCTTGAGATTAACCCTGAATGGTCAAGTAATGAAGACCCTGTAGCTTTTGACACGTATATCATACCTTGGTGGGCATGGATGAAAAAGTTCCATTTAGCTGAAGCTGAGCGACTCAATGGTTTGTTCTGTTCCACTTATGTTGGTTGAAATGTGAATTAGAAGAAAACTCTGTTTCCTCATAAAAATCCTTATATGCTTTATGAATTTTATGCACGACATGCTGCTATGGTAGGAATTTTTATGGCTTACTTTGTTGATAGCTTGGCTGGGGTCTGTTTGGTCCATCAGAGGAGCAATTTTTTCTGCAAAACGTTATTGTTTATAGCCGTGGCTGGAGTACTTTCTAATATGCTTGCACGTGGATTTTGAAACTTTGAAGAAGTGGTGGAAGATGTTGGCGTGAGCTGGAACAAAAGAAAATAAATATGCTGCAGAAGTATGGCAGCAGAGAGCAACAGAATATGGGATGCAGAAGTATGGCAGACAACATGTTTAGTGGAGCAATATCAGTAGCATGCTTGGAGGAGGATATGGATGCATTCATAGGATAAAAGATGCAGCAGAGAGTATGGGCAGAAGAGTAGTGCTGCTGCATTGGTGTATAAGAGAGCATTTTGTCACGTCCCGCCCAAACTGCCCCTAAAAATTCAAATGATGGCTGACTAAATGATCTAGACACATGGAAAGTTCTAGAGTTGCCTAGAGAAGTCTAGAAAGAGCTAGAGTTGGACGGACTCAACTCAAGCTTGAAGATCCTAGAATGTTCCAAAGGCTTGTTGGAGGTGCTAGAATGAAATTTGGAAACGTTCTACAGAATCTGTGGGATGGTTCGGGAAGGATGTAGAAGCCGGAAGCTTACGGAATATCAGGAAGGTGCGTGAAGGAGCTAGACAAACCTAGAATACTCACAGAGTTGGCTAGAAAGGTCCTAGAGCCTTGTGGCACATTGTACGTAAATCTAGAACTCACTTGTACATTCTAGACTAGGAAGACTACAGAAAGTGGTGGCGTGCTCTTAAGCAGAGCCCTTGTATAGTAAATAGACCCAGTCTTCGTTTGCATTCATCTTGGAAATTCCTAACATCCTTGAAATCTTGGGAAATCCTTGAGAATTCTTAACATTTGTATCGTAAAGCTCTCTACAGAGCAATACAAAGCATTCTTTGCAAACTCTTTCTATTCTCTTTGTAGTTACATTTCGGATTCAAAAACGGAGGCTTAGTGTAATGACCAAGGCTAAGTCTTGTAGCGATCGCTACTTGAGAATTTAAGGTCGTGACGGTTGGTATCGAGCGTTAGGTTGAAGCAATTTTACTCTTGGCATAATGAAGAGCGTTGGTCCAAGTCTACTCCAGCGTTGATGTTCCACCAATGGAACGTGGACGTGAGGAAACCCGTAAACCATCGAAAGGAATCTCGAAGCCAGAGTCGAAAGACATACTTTCAGGCTTAGAGGCACGAGTTGGGAGTGCGTGGGGCGGCTTGGGAGAGCTGTTTGACCTAGTGGACAACTTGGAGGAGCGTTGCAATGGCTTGAGGCCGAGGATGTGGAGAGATCACGTACGGCGGTTAAGATGTCACTCAACGAGGCAGATGGTGGACCAAGCGAAGAGATTTATGGGTTGAAAGGTGAACTTGCCAAGGTAAGAGATCTCGTCGAAGAGAACTTCATGAAATGTCTTGCTTAGAGTTGAGGATATGGGTGGTGATCTGGCTACATGTAGCGGGCTATGGCCGCGGGAACTAACATGACCAACGTAATTGAGGCTAAGAGGGTGGATGTTCCCACGAGCCTAAGACACTTGATAGCGTTAGGAACGGCCCAGGGAAGTGGAGAACTCTATGGGGGCTAGAAACAATACTACGGGGCTGCGGCGTAACGGACTATGCCAAAGAAGATCGGCTTCTTGCCCGTGTACTTGGTATGCTTTGCCAACACGTGTTGTGGTGGAGAAGGAGACGTGGAGATGTGCGACGAGGGGTTTACCTGATTGACACCTTTGAAGATTTCAAAGGGGAGTTCAGATGCGATTCTTCCCAAGTAAATCTTTGAGGAGGCGAGGGAAATGGCTGCGACGGTTAAAGCGGTGACGGGTAGCGTAAGGGATTATGTGAAGGAGTTCTGACCTTCTTGCTTGAAGTTCACGACATGTCCGATGAGGATGCCCTATTCTTGTTCGTGGACGGTCTCCCGATCGTGGGCTAACCTTGAGGCTCGGCGACGTGGTGTCAGAGACTTATCTTCGGCCATTGTGACCGCGAAAGCTTTATTGGCCTACTGCAAAACGAGGAGGGCTCAAAGCCACGGATAATAAGTTTGTTGGAGGAAAGAACGGTGGAGAGTCGTACCAAAATTCGGGGGGACGAAAACCACTGAAAGGCTCTGCATTCGAGCCACGGGATAAGGGGAAGGAGAAGGACGATCGGAATGCCTCGAAGCCAGGTGTAACGTGCTTCATTTGCGACGGACCGCGTTGGGCACGTGAATGTCCCAGAAGAGGAAGGCCTTGAGTGCCTTAGTTGCTTCCAGCTCACGAGCGAGGATGGAGGCGAGTCGGACGCGGTGCAAGATGGGTTCTTTGCGCCTACTTGGTGCGATCTGAGAGTGCCGAAGACCACCAAGGTTTGATGTGCGTGGATGCCACGTGATGGGAAGAGCGCCGAAGCATTGGTCGACACGCGGAGCATCTCACGAACTTTGTTTCGGTGGAAGAATCAAAGAGACTTCGCCTAAAGGTTGTCGATGGAGGGGTTCTGCAAAGTAGTTAACTCGGCGACCACCGTTACGTGGAGTCGCTCGAGGAGTTAAGGTCGGTCTTGGTGCGTGGGTGACGAGTGGACTTATCGGTGGCGTGTAGATAGATGACTACTCGATGGTATTCGACGTGGAGTTCTTGGACCGTGTAAGAGCTTTCTTGGTGCCATACTCGAACTCGCGTGTGCGTCATCGTGGATGGTTCGAAAGGCTTGCGTGGTAGGACGGACGGGGACCGCTGACGCCTGATCAAACTCTCTCGCACTTCCAAATCGAGGGGATTGAAGAGGGACGAAGAGAGTTACTGACCATCTCGAAAAGTACGACGGAGGAGTCGCCAAAGCCAAGCTTGGATGGACGTGCGAGTTGTCTCGAGATAAAGTCCCGCGAGGTGATGTTTGAGGCGTCGCCCAAAGTCGAGCTTGCCAGCGGAAGTGCGAAGCTACCCAGAATAAATCCGTGGGGTGATGGCTGGGGCCTCGCTGACGGTTACCTCCCGAGGAGGGAGGTGAACAATGAAGTCGAGTTGGAGCTCGACACTGAGACCACGATAATGAGCCACGGCCGGTGGAAAAATCGAGTTGCGCGGCCAAAGCATGGTGAGCGATGCGGCCCGGAGTCGAAAGGGAGACAAAGCGGCGTACACCGGAGGTCTGCTGAGGCCGTGCCCGTTCAAAGAGACCGTGGGAGAGTGTCTCCCATGGATTTCATCAACACTTGCCAAAATCGGAGGGGCTTTGGCGGCGTTATTGTGGTGATTGATCGCTTCGGCAAGTATGCAATATTCATGCACACACTCGATGAGCGCACGGTAGATGAGACGGCGTGTTTGTTCCTCGAAGAATGTTGTGAAGTATTGGGGGATCCCGTCTAATATTGTGGTGTGAGACTGCGATTCGTGGGGAAATTTTGGACTAAACTATTCGAGCTATTGGGATCGGACTTGAATTTCTCTGCGATTTCCACCCCGAAAGCGAGTGGCGAACGTAACGTGACAATGCATTCTTTGAGTTGTATCTTAGGCACTTTGTCGATTAACGATCGGCATGATTGGGCTAAGTTCTTGGATGTGGCTGATTTTCCCTACAATTTGCAAAGGGAGCGAGTACACCCCAGAAAGAGTCCGCCGAGATCGTCGTGGGCGACGACCCGCGACTCATGTACGTGGCCACGAGTTATGAAGGAAAGAGTCCTGCTGCCTTCAAATTTGCCAAGGCATGTAATGAACAGGCGGAGTTGGCCCGAGCATACCTGAATAAGGCGTCTAAAAAGATGAAGAATTGGGCTAACAAGAAAAGGAGGATGGTGGAGTTTCGGGAAGGAGATTTGGTCCTTGTAAAACTATTGCCCCAACAATTCAAGTCCTTGTGGAAGGTTCATAAGGGGTTGGTGCGGAAATATGAGGGACCATTTCCTGTCCTCAAGAAAGTCGGAAAGGTGTCATCTATTTGACTCACTCCAGCTTAAAATATATCTTGTTTTTCATGTAAGCATGCTAAAACCACTTTCGTGGAGACAAGGAAGACATGAGTCGGGAGAATCGAGCCGGCGCCTCTGTGATGGTAACCTCGCTTTGTGAGGAAGTGGACTCGATTTTGGCGGACGGCCGATCCAGGCGAAGGGCGTACCAAGTTATAAGGAATACTTGGTGGAAAACGCGCACAGAAGAAGAGAAGTTGGGAACACGAGGATTCCTTGTGGCAATTCAAAATGCTATAGAGAGGTTTCAACTTGAAGGCGCGACAGGGGCGTCGCGAACTGAGTGGGGGAGGGTGTCACGTCCATGACGCCCCTACAAAAATCCAAATGATGGTACACTAAAGGATGCAGACACGTGGAAAGTTCTAGAGTTGCACTGAGAAGTCTAGAAAGGGCTAGAGTTGGACGGACTCAGCATTTCGAGCTTGAAGACACAGAATGTTCCAAAGCGCTGGAGGGTGCTAGAATGGGGCTGGAACGTTCACAGAATGCGCCGGATGGTTCGGGAAGGATGTAGAAGTCGGCGGAAGCTTGGAACATCCCGAGAAGGTGCGTGAAGGAGCTAGACAAACCTAGAATACTGCAGAGTTGGCTAGAAAGTCCTAGAGTCTTGTGGCCGCGTTGTGCATAAATCTAGAACTCACTTGTACATTCTAGACTAGGAAGACTACGAAAGTGGTGGCATGCTCTTAAGGCAGAAGCCAGCTATAAATAGACCACTTGATCTTCATTTGCATTCATCTTGGAAATTCCTAACATCCTTGGAAATCTTGGGAAATCCTTGGAAATTGTGTAGCATTTGTATCATAAACTCTACAGAAGCAATACAAAGCATTCTTTGCAAACTCTTTCTATTCTCTTTGGAGTTACGTTTCGGATTGAGCGGGACACAGTCTGTCGAATGAAGTAAGTGCCGCACGATCGCTACTTGAGAATTTAAGGTTGTGACAATTTACTTTCTTGTTTTCAGAGAACGAACAGATTATATAGCAAGGAAAATATGAAATACAAATTCAAGAACTGAAAATATGAAATACAAATTCATATTACTAGCAGTTATAAGTTTATAATCTGAGCAAGGCATCTCTCACTGAGCTTCCCAAACCTTGTTTCATAGAAGTGCCACAGTTCTGACCAATAAGCCAAGAACTGAAAGGGTGGCACTTACAACAGATCCATTCCAGGGACTATTTGAACTTGAATGTCCATTTGGCTGAAAATGAGAAAAAAGCAGATTCCAACCGTAGTTTGGACCCAAGCTCACTTCCGTTGAATGGTCCAAGTGAGAAACTGTATGACGAAATCAATTCTCATTTGCTGCCTGACTCTCTGCATAACAGAGAGAGGGAGTCCCATGCTTGTGATAGTGATAAGATTGGGAATTTCCTTAGCTCTGAAGAGCTTGCAGGCCTTGAAGAGGGTTTCCTAGCCAAAAGCTGCAATATTGGTTATCGAGCAGGCCGGATATTGAAGCTTGCTCGAGGTATTGTAGATGGGAGAATTCAACTGAAACAATTTGAAAAAACTTGCAAAGAAGCAAGCTTGTCTGGCTATAACAATTTGTCTGACCAACTGAAACAAATTGATGATGAAGCAAAACATTAAATATATTTGAAGAACACTTTTCAACAGATGGCTTCAGTGGGAATGATGCCTACTGCTATGATCGAATCCAGTGATCATAATATTGGTATTGATAAGTTGGCTGAGGAGTACAAGGTCTCTTGCAGACGAAACAGTGCATAACTCATCTTTAATATTGGCCGAAAAGAGAACCCACCGGAAAGATCCACTTGATGGCCTTAAACTGTACACTGGTGGCTGGAATATCAGCAATGAACATTTTTGGGCTTCTGTTTCAATCGTTGGATGCATTGTGTTGTATACTGATCAGGGGAAGGTCCATAGCAATACAACAAATACATTGGATTATGTGTAAATCAAGCAGACGTAACCGTTGAAGACCTCTGTTATTTCTACTTCTTCCTCTGCGTCTCTTCATCACAATCGGACGGTCCACAATAAATGAAGCTTCTTCTGCTATTTTCTTGACGTTTTGGAGTCTTAAATTTTCAGATCTGCGATCTCCGTGCTTCAATCTTCGGTTCTGGTTACTTTTAGGTGCACGAATGGAAAGCAACTACGGAGCAGTGGGTTTTTGAGTTCACTAACGGCGCGCTAACTTGGGCAGCTTTGCTAGTCTCGGCTTTAGTCAAAAGCCAGCTTTTGGTTCTGCAGGACTACATCGGACTGTTACTGATGATAAATACTGTGAAGATTAAGGGAGATCACTCCCAATGCCAAGACAAGGTGGTTGATGCCGAGGGAGATCATGGGGATGATGACGATGATGAAGATTGCTGGTGAAATTGATGGAGAGGGTGCAGAGTTGAAGCCGATGAAGGAGTTTATAGATCTCGAATTTCAGAGAAAGAATGTACGGCTCTTTGCCTCTGATTATGAAGACGATCACGGCGACGGTACCATCGTAGCCCAAGATGTTGCTATCTCTGATGGTGAGCTTACTGCCATCTTCAATCTTATACTTGTCGGATGGCTATGAGGCAGTTATTCGGCATGACCCATTTGAGGTTTACGCCCGTGAGAAAGTAGGTAACCGTGTAATCTCTATCAATGCTCATGGGTTGATTGGTTTTGAGCAATTGAGAATGAAGAAAGAAGGTGAGGATTGGGAGGAAAGGTTCAGGTCGAATACTGATACGAGGCCTTATCGCCCAGTCTATTAGTTTCTATTTATCTTTTCATGGTGCTGATTTTGTCTATGGGATACCCGAGCATGCTACAAGTCTTGCTCTTAAGGCTACTAGAGTAGAATCTGAACCTTATAGGTTGTTTAATTTGGAATATTTAGGTTGGGACTTGTAGTGGATTTTCTGTCACATGCTTCCATTGTTGTATTCATGGCAGGTGCAGTTGTTGTTATGGGTCTTCAACAACATAAGGATCTTCTTGGCCTTTATCAATTTACCCGCAAAATTGATATGGTTTTGGCTAAAGTTAGTTTTCGTTAACGGTAGGCATTCTATGCCTATAGGGCCTATAATACCTCATTTAGAGCATATATATGAAGATTGCTCTTAGAGGCAAGCTGAAGTTGGGCTTCGTTAATAGTAGATATTCTATACGTATGGTGCTTATAATAACACATGGAGGTAAATACTTTACTTGGAATATATATATGAAGATTGCTCTTGGAACTAAACGAAAATTAAGTTTCGTTGATGAGTAGGCTTTCTAAACCTAATAAAGGAAATACAGAGTATGAACTCTGGGATAAGAGTTATCTACATGATGACTTCTTAGATGCTCAATTCCATATCCAAGGATCTTGTTGATAGCTTTCTTTATACAACTTCACCCAAATAATTGTGGGATGAGATATGGTGAGAGCAAAAAAGCCCTTACTCACTTGAGGAGGGGATGAAGAATTATCATGATAAGAACAGCAAGGTGCATCAGCAGCATAGCATCATGGTGACTGTAAGGAACTTTTATAACTCACTATGCACTAACTTTATGGGTAGTGTTGGCATGAGTTGGAACAAAAGGAAATAAATATGCTGCAGAAGTGGAGCAACAGAATATGTGCCGTAGAAGTATGACAAACAACATGTTTAGTGGAACAATAACAGTAGCATGCTTGGAGCAAGGTATGGGTGCATTCATAGGATAAAAGATGCAACAGAGAGTATGGGCAGAAGAGTAGTGCTGTTGCATTGGTGTATAAACGAGTATTTACTTAAATTTAAGAGAGAACTTTTTATATTCTGATTTTTTACGGAAGAGACAACTTTGTATGACAAGCCATGGCAAGATGACACCTCTAGTAGTTTCAAAGATGACTAGTTAAATTGTTGTCCTGAATTTGGCATTTGAATGAAGGCTCTCTGTATTTACTGTAAGTTCTCAGTGCCGATAGAAATTTAAGATTTATATATTGTATCTTAGATCCTCCTTGGAGTATTAATTTCTATACTACTAATTGAGGAAAATAAAAGGATTTTTTTTTGTGTGTGTCTCTCTTCTATGCAATATTCTCTAGCTATTTAAGAGGACTAGTTCATTACAAATAAAAAATGAACCTTTAACAGTTTAAGGTATGTGATGTCTACAATCCATGGAGTGTATGTATATTGGTTTAGGTAATTAAGTAAAATATCGATATCCATGAGTCACCACTTTGGAAAGAAATGACACGTTACACGTATTAACATACTAAACTTTGTTTTCACAGTGTAGCTAAATATTCAGTATATTAGTGTGTCCTTCAATGTGTATTTTCTTTTGTTTTGGCCAGCATGACTGCATGAGATAGTAATATACAACCGATCAGTCTTTGCATGTCCCAAGATTTAACTTACAATATCCGACTAATATATTAGGAACGTTGTTTACTAGTAACAATATTATATGGTTTCGTTCAAAACAAAGAATTTATTATGGCCTCCTCTGTTTGTACTCATTCTTTTCAGACAATTTGCTGGGCTACATTTACACACACACAAACCACTCACTCTTGCTGATCACAGATAAACCATCTTCCGGTCTACAATAAAAAGAAATGGTAAGTAATATAACCTCTTTATCTCTCAGTGTGTTTTTTGTTAATATATGATTGAATTTGAAAAGATTTGGGTTTCAGGCAACATGCAGTAAAAACAAGGGGGTTCTATTGACCTTGTACGTAGAGAGGCCACGGAGGATTTTGCCAAATAATCACCACCATCACCATCATGACCATGATCATGGCGGTAAAAGATATGTTCACAGGAGAGCTGAACTCCTTCAGTATTCTCATCACCTTCGCCAATCTGCTGCTAGACAACCAGCTCTTGCAGCTCCCTTAAATAAATTACCAACTTCTTCCATCAATCAACAGCCTAAAACTCAAGTATTTACCACACTTTATTCATTTCTCTGATTTTTATTTATACATCATCTACCACTGTGCACTTTTCATATATTAATATATATATATATTAAAAAAAAATGGACATAAATAATATTTGACTGGATAGCTAGTCTTCAAGTCTCTTGCAGGAATTAAATGTTTGATTTAATTAAACTCATAAGCCTTTGCATTGAATTTGATGCATTTAGAACTTTTATGATCCAAAAGGAGGAGAGCGTTGAAATTGTTTATTTAATGTTCCTACTCATCATAAGTTAAAACAGAAGTTCAGTTGTTAATGTTTGTATTGGTAGGCTGTTATCATCGGAAGAAAGCCACAAGACGACAAAGACCCGACTTGCCTCGGCAATTGCAACTTCTTCGGACATTTCAAGAGTTTTCAATCCAAGAAGAGCAACAAGAAAAGGAATGGCAAGTTCACGAGCAACACCTTAAAGGATGTCATGAAAAGATTGCAGGTAAATTAGCCAGGAGAAGTTAATTTTCGTCAAATATTTCAAATTAAGCAAGTAATATTATGTTTTTTTAACGGAAAAGAATATTGTGTTTCTGAAGTGAGATAATCCTTAACTACCGGTGGTCTAATATAAATCCAAATTCTTGCAGCTGAAAAAGCAAAAAGGGGTTTATTTCCAAGCTGTTTTCATCACTGCGAATAAATAGGTGATTAATGTGACCCTTTTACTTTTGGTAATTTTTTATTTTATTTTATAGATAAATAATATTTGATGTAATTTGAATACTTAACTTTAAAAGTTAAAAAATTGTACCATTAAATTAATTTGAACATCCTATTAAGTAAATTACCTAAAAAGAAATATTAATGATATACAAATTTTTACTATAATGAACTTTTTTGTTTAATAAATCAAAATAAAAAAATCTTAATGAAAAATAGATTTTTATATCTAAATTTCTTAACTTTTTTTTTATTTAATTGATATTCTATTTATCAATATTTTATTGATATGTGTCACATGTTAAAATAACCTTGAAAATGATGAGATTGTTTAATTTTTTTTAAAAAAAATCTTACATGTGACACACTTTAATAAATGTGTGTGCAAATTTTTGCAAAAATTTGTGTGAATTTAACATTTAATATTATCCAAATAAAAAAGAAGAGGATTATTAATTTATCGAAGTTTGTTGTTAGGAAATTAACTTAACCAGAACAAATAGAAAAATAAACGAAAATGATGAGAATATAGACATAAATGGAGAATTTTGGACAAATTAGGTTTATAGATTTAATTAATAGAAATTAGGGAAGATTTAACATAAATAATAGGAAATAAACTAATATTTTAATTCATAATTCAAGTACTATAAATAATACTACTTCTTATTCATAAGATTAAAATAATAAGTTAGATAAATATAAAATATCTAATAATAATTATAAACAATAATTTAAATGATAAATTTAAATTTAAATACTAAATAATTGATAATTATTTAAATTAATCTATAGTTGGATTTAAATTTACTTATAATGAATTGTAAAACCATGTTAGATATTATTGTTATAAAGCTCCTTAATTTAAGGAGCAAATTAAGGAGCAAAACATGTAACAAAACAAGGAGTAAAACATGGAGCAACGAACAGCAAGCGATAAAGCATGGAGCTTAATTAGGAGCGATTCAAGGAACCATTAATTTAAGGGAGTAATTCAAGGAGTGAATTTTCCTACATAAATAGATGTGTAATTGTAATGAATTAACCATCAAAGTGTTCATTCCAATTGAGAGAAAAGCTAGAGAAAAGCTTTTGTGAGAGAAAATTGAGAGTAATTTTCTTGGGTGTAATTGGGTTGTGAGTTGTGAGTGTTGTAAACACCTTGTGTAATTTCTCACTTCGGTAAAAGATCTGCTGTGGTCAGGAGGCGTATTAAGATGGTAGAACTCTAGTTATCAAATTTTGTGTTATTTTTCTATCCTTGCTTTATCATAAATGCGGCTTATCGGGAATTTCGTTATTTCCCGACAACCTGTAATTTATTGGTAGTGATTTACATCGATTTTAAGAAATAGTCAAACGATAGGAAGGAAGTCGGATTTTAGTGGGAGCGATAGCGCATGAGATGAAGGAAGGGTGAAACTCGAGAAATTTGATGGCGTAGATTTCGGGTTTTGGAAAATGCGAGATAGAGGATTATACGTATCAAAGAAATCTATATCAACCTCTCTCGGGGAAGAAGCGGAGCTATGAAGGAAGAAGATTGGAATCTTCTGAAGCAGAATGACCACCTGAGGTTATTCGATTGACGTTATCCGTAATGTTGCTTTCCAACGTAGCGAGGAAAAGACCAATGGCGAGTCTTATGGCAGCTCTCGATATGTATGAGAAGCCGTGGCCTCAAACAAAGTGCACTTGATGCTTTGTTCAATTCGGTTGCGGATGACGGAAGCGCGTCGGTAGGCTCGACATCTCAGATGAACTCAATACGCTGACCCGGTTGAGGTTCGGAAATTGAAGTGGTCGATGAAGAAGTACGGCATTGATACTTTTGTCTTCCACCGAGAAAATTTGGCACTCTTGTCACGGTGTGAGTAGCTCGTGAGGGAACGATAAGTTGAAATTTGACGATGTTCGTGATTTGGTTCTCGGTGAAGAGATCCGACGTAGAGAACGGTGAATCGTCACCTCTTCGGGTTTGCATACAGAGTCGAAGGAAGAAATTCAACCAAAGGAAATGGACGTGGTAGAGCGACGAGGTAGATCAAAGAGACGGAGGTCCAATCTAGGAATCCTAATAATTCATGGCTTCACACTATCGAGTGTTGGAATTGTGGAAGAAGCAGGCCTACCAAAAATCGGTGCGAGAATGCCTTAGAAGGACGAACAAGTGAAAGCGAGAGACAAATGTTACTTCCACGCCGGGAGGAGATGATGCGTTGATATGCTTTCTTTGGAAACGAGGAAGAATCTTGGGTCTAGACTCACGGAGCATCGTTCCATTGCTACTTCCACGGAAAAAGAATTCTTCGAGAAATATGTCCCAGGAAACCTTGGAAAGGTATATCTTGGTGATGATCAAACCATGTGCTTATTGTGGCAAGGTGTAGTGAAGATTAAGTTAAACGGATCTGTTTGGGAGGCTGAAGGATGTCGAGCGTATTCCGACCTCGAAGGAACTTAATCTCGGTGGGGCGTTGGATGGCTAGTGAAGAAATTTCTGTTCACGATCTTGTGGTGATGATTGGAAGATTTCAAGGGTGCGAATGACGGGTTGCTCGAGGCAAGAAAAGTGGCACTCTTTGCTGCGACAACAGAAGCCGTTGTTCCAATCACGGTGTAGCGAGTACGATGAAGCACGAACCTGTGGCACCGAGAGATTAGGCCACATAGGTGAAAGGGATAGAAGATTATGCCTTTCAAAAGGAAAACTTCCCGGTCTAGATCTGTAGAGATGGACGTGTGCGGGTTGTATACTTGGAAAGCGAGAGTCACTTTTCGGACAAGTGGTAGAACACGAAAGAAGGAAAAGCTAGAGCTTATTCACTCGGATGTTTGGGGACGACAACATACCGTCTCATTGGTGGGAAACAATACTTCGTGACTTTCGTGATGATCGTTCTCGGAAGGTATGGGTTTACTTTCTAAAGCGTAAGTACGAAGTATTTGAGGCTTTGAGAAGATGGAAAGCTATGGTGGAAAATGAGACGGGTTTGAAGATCAAAAAGCTCGGATCCGATAATGGTGGTGAATATGAAGACACGATTCAAAATTTTTGCTATGCGTGGGATCGAGAATGGAAAGAAGCGTGTCGTGCACGCTCCCGGCCTGATGGTGTAGGCGAGCGTATGAGCCCGAACGTTGTGAGAAAGAGCCGAAAGCATTCGTATACGGTCGAATCCAAGACGGTTACGGGCGAAGCCGATCAACACGGCTTACTTGATCAATGAGGCCCGTACATTCCATTGGAGCGTAGAATACTGCAGAGGAGGTATGGAGCGAAAAAGAGGTGAAACTATCACATCTAAAAGTTTTTCGGTACGTGTAGCATTTGTGCGTATACGGTGATCAAGGTAGGAATAAGCTTGATCCCAAATCCAGAAATGCACGTTCATCGGTATGGTGAGGATGAGTTTAGTACCGCGTTTTGGGATGACGAAAGAAGAAAGTTATCGTAGCAGAGATGTGATTTTCAACGAAAGGTGATGTATGAGACGTACGTAAAATGAGCGCGTGCCTCGGAGCGAGAATGAGTCGGTATTTGCGAGATGCGAGATGATGTCCTGAGATCTTACCCCGAGCAGAACCAATTGTAATAAGTCTCGGCCAGAGGAACTTGTTGGACAAAGCAGTACACGCAACATTCAAACCCATACGCCTGACCTCTTACTCGCTCACTTGTGTGAGAAGGTCTTACCGACCTCAATGTGCCTATGGAGATCATGGAACTTATATGTTCTTCGACGTGATGGAGGAGCACGAGATGCTATGATGAAGCTTGTCGGACTCGAGATTCCAACAAGCCAGTGGGAGGCACATGAAAGAAGAAATGAAATCTCTCATCTCCGACCCGGACATGGGAACTAGGCGAGTTACATGGGAAAGAAGGCACTTACAGCAAAATGGGTGTCTGCAGGGTGAAAGAGAGACGTGATGGTTCCAAGAGATACAAAGCCCGCCCTAGTTGTCCAAAGGCTTTCAACGGAAGGAAGGAGTTATTTCTGTTGACATTTTGCTCCCGTTGTGAAGCTTAATACTATCGAGATCGGTATTGAGCATTGTAGCCATCGAAGATCTTCATCTTGAGCAGTTGGATGTGAAAGCGCATTCCTTGTGGAAGCATTTAGATGAAGAGATATACATGTATACCAGAAGGTTTCTCGAGAAGAGGGAAGAAAGAACGTTGAATGTCCCAGACTTAAGAAGAGTTTGTATGGCACGAAACAAGCTCGAGACAATGGTACGTGAGAAAGTTTGATAGCTTTATGCGCTGAGGAAAGGTTTCAGGAAGTGCAATCTTTGACCATTGTTGCTACTTGAGAGATATAGGTCAGTTATATCATTTTACTACTTTATGTTGATGATATGTTAGTAGCAGGTTCGAGATATGGATGATATCGTAAGATTGAAGCATCGATTGTCAAAGGAGTTTGACATGAAAGAACTTGGGTCGTGAAAAAGATTAGGAATCAAATCAGAAAGAAGAAAGGATCGCTTGCAGTTATGTCGGGCAGTACATCAATCGTGTTTTGCATAGATTCACATGAGCGATGCGAGCCGGTTAAGAGACACCATTTAGTCATTTTCGCCTATCCAAGGATCAGTCCCTCGGACAGAGGAAGAGAGGAATTCATGGCTGGGTTCGTACGCCCACGTGGAAGTTTGATGTACGCAATGATAGTGCACGTACGAAGACCGGACATTGGCCACGTGCGTGGGAGTTGTTAGTAGATTTATGTCAAATCGGGAAAAGCTTCGTTGGGAAAGCGATCAAGTGGATTTTGAGGTATCTACGAGGCACGCGAGAAAAGTGTTTGTACTTTAGTAAAGGAGAGTTAAAAGTCCTGAGGATACGTAGATGCGAGACTTTGGAGGTGAAGTTGATCAGAAAAAGCCATTGGTTATATATTTCTTGTTGAACTACATTTGTTAGTTGGATGTCACGAAATACGAGAAAATTGTCACTCTATCCTTCTGGTGAGTATGTAGCGAAAGCTAGTAAAGAGATGATATGGCTTGAGGTTTGTTAACCGAGTTGGGATTCAAACAAGAAGAATGTTACTGCGTAGTGATAGTCGAAGTGCAATACAACTTGGCAAAATTGACATTTCATTACAGGAGCCAAACATGTTGAACGTTATCAACCGTGGTCTACATTAGAAGATGATGTGTTATCTTGGAGAAGATTCGAGGGCAAAATCCAGAGATATGATGAGGTGGTGATTATTGACAAGCTGAAGTTGTCTTTCAACGGTTAATTCTATTTAGAATAACAAAGACTAGAAAAAGCATTGCATTGATCGAGGTGTGAGACAGATTGAAATCGGTCTTCAAGTGGAGATTGTTAGATATTATTGTTATAAAGCTCCTTAATTTAAGGAGGCAATTAAGAAAATTAAGGTAGGAGCAAAACATGTAACAAAACAAGAGTAAAACATGTGAAATAGCATGGAACAATGAGTAAAACATGGAGCAGTGCAGGAGCAATTCAGCAATTAATTTAAGGAGTAATTGAGGAGTGAATTTTCCTATAAATAGATGTGTAATTGTAATGAATTAACCATCAAAGTGTTCAAATTGAGAGAAAAGGCTTAGAGAAAAACTTTTGTGAGAGAAAATTGAGTAATTTTCTTGGGTGTAATTGGGTTGTGAGTTGTGAGTGTTATACAGCGCTTGTGTAATTTAACCACTTTTCGATCAAAAAGATCTGTGGTCAGCATGTAAGCGAATTAATCCTAGTTATCAAATTTTGTGTTATTTTTCTATCCTTGCTTTATCATAAATCTGGCTTATCGGGAATTTGCGTTATTTCCCAACAAACCATAGATTAATAATTCAATTTTTTCATCCTTGTCATTTGCAATTCTAACATTTCATTTATACGTGAATCTATTCAAGAATTCATTTTTTATCTAATGCTTCATTGGATAATTCAATTTTTTCATACTTGTGATTTGAAAGTAAAGTAATATTGTTCAAGCTCAAAAATTTCGTAGTAAGATAAAATTAAACAATCTGCAAAACAAAAAATTTTAGTGTAAATCGTGATTTTTTTTTCTTTCATATTATTTTTAAAATTGTTTTTTTTTTCTTCATAATTTGTTTGCGCTGCCGGTGATGGTGGCTATGGTAGAGGGCGACGATGTATGGAACAACCAGTCGGTGGGTTCTGGTGGTAGGTAGGTCGGTTGTGGTGACAGAACATGCCAGGCTGACGGCGAATTTAGGCGGCATCGTGGGTAGATCGGGAGCCTGGTTTTTGTGGTAGTTGGCTGGGTTTGTCTATGGATGAGGGGAGGTGGGGCACAATTCTGCTGTCGATAGCAGGTCTGGTCGGTGGGGTTTGATGCATGTTGTGGCTGCCTGGGGTTAATGACGACTGGTTTATCAGCAGTGGTGGTCTGGGTAGGAGTTGGGTGTTTCTGATTTTTTTTTCTTATTAGAGAAAAAAATCTTCTTCTTCTTTTTTTACTTTTTTTTTTTGTAAGGATTGGATATGATTTTGTTTGGGAAAAGAAAATCATGTTGCTTCTATATCAAACTGATATAGAATATATAAAGATGATACAGAGGAAAGATGTGAGAATATGGGAGAAAGTGGAGAAATTTTGTACAAATTACGTGTAGGGATTTGACTATAAATAATTATAATATTAATTCTTATTTATAAGATTAAAATAATAAATTAAAAAAATATAAAATAAGAAATAATAATTTATATAATTAAATGATAAATTTAAATATTAAATAACTATTTCAATTAATTTACATTACTTTGATCACCACTTGTCAAAATACTCGTCAGGACTTTAGCATCAAATTAAAGCTGATGGATTTTCTTTCAATAGAATAAAATTCAAAACCATTGTATTAAATCTTTTATCTTTTGATTTAAATTTTATTTGTAACAAAAGAACCTAAAGGTTATAGGATCAGATTTTTATTTCAATTCAGAAGTTTTAAGAACAGGGATTCTACTAATCTTGTCATTTCCTGGAAGGATGGATTGCCACTAAAACAACCACACGTTCAGATTGTATTTAATGATGTCCCTCATATTTAACTAAGTTGTAGCTCATAAATTTTACATGTTTATTTTAAATTACATTTTAATAAATTAAATTTAGCAATTTAAGAGTTTATTTATTTATTTTCAAAATAGAAAACAAAATATAAGATAATAAAATAACTACATATCTCCTCCACCGTCCATTAGCTTTGATCGATAATGGTGTTGCTCATGGTCATAAGCCATCATCGTAAGCTTGTCGGTTCCGGGTACACTTCAATTATTTTTTAAAAACAATAAAACTATATCATTTATTATTTAAAAAAATTCTTACATTGTGAAACAATTGAAACCCATTTAATGTTAACTCTTTTTTTTTATCTATTGAGTTATTATTTTTATTATTATATGTTTTTTATATATGTTATTTTTTATAATTTTTTAATATAATATAAAAATATGTTTATTTTATTTTTAAAAATATAATACACATATTTTTTATATAAAAAAATAAAGGGGTAAAAATAAAATCATATGATTAGATGAATCATATAAAGATAATAATAATTGATTTTGAAAGGAAAAAAAGTTTAACTATACAAATAGTTTCATATTTTATAATTTATATACTTTAATATGGTTATTATTCTTTTTTATGATTTCATCATTTTATTTTTATTTTTATCTTTTTTTTTTTACTTTCAAATTAATATTAAATTTTAGATTAAATATTTAAAAATTATAAAAATAAATAGATTAAATTATAAAAATAAAAATTAAAGAATTAAAAAGATTAAATTACAAACATAATTATATTAGTTTATAAAATAAATACAAAAGCATAAGATTAATTTGTGTTGTTTAAAAAAAACAACTTCCTATTTATAATCATTAAACACAAGGAAACCATAGACCTATCCCTTTGGGTTTCTGCTTGGTATTAAATGTCTAATAGACATATGACTTAAGATGTGGTGTAGCAGGATAATAGGATTAGTTTAACAATAACTTGGGTTCAAAAAGTTTAGTAAAATGTACAACTCAATCGACAAAATATTTCGTTGTTCAAATGCGAGGTCTTAAACGTCAAAATCTGATGAAATTACGAACCCTCTTATGTCGATGTGATCATAGTCCTTCCTCTCTATGAGCGACCTGAAAAAAGCTACTTAAGAATCTAAAACGACTACATGTAGCGATCTTCCTTATATGTATGTAACGACCTCATAACGTAACACATAATGATTTTTTTTCTGTTTGTATTAGTTTGCATATCATTTTATTACATGTAAATGGTATATTTAGGTCGCTTATGCGCACCTTATTATGTACGTAAAATGTTATACATACATATACCTCTTATACAAGGATAATACATGATCCAATTTAATTGTTCAATTTCTTATTTCTTACTTAAAAATCACTAAACTCTTACGCTTAAATTGTATCCTAACAGTTTCTATTCATAGTTTATTCCCCACTTTAATCATTTTTTTTTTGGTTCCGCATGGATGCTGTGCTTGTAAATTGTAACTGTATCTTTCACAGAGTAATATAAATTAGAGTAAATTAGTAAATATAATATTAAAATATTATAAAAATTATAGACATATTATAGCACTCAAAAAATAAAAGTGATATAATATATTTATAATTTTCATAATATATTATTGGTATATATATTTATTAATTTACTATATAAATAATTATATATCTATAAATGATACATGTCATTAGCTTTGAAAAAAAAGAAAATTTTAATATATATGTGTTAAATGAATTACTCATTATATTTAAGTTAATTTAAAATTGTTCTATTAAATTCATGAGTTGAAAAAGTTCAATTCACTTAATTTTAAACTTAAATAAGCATCTAACTTGAATTATTAAGAGTTCATAAACAACTTCTCATTTATCAATTTAGTTTGCTGAATATAATTTTTTTGAATGAGCATAATTTTTAGTACTTTTTTGGTTGATTTTTTTTAACATTTTTTTTACTCAAACAATAAACTTTTCTCTAAATAATCAATTTTTTATTGATAAACAAACTTACAACCATTAATTTTCTAATTTTATTAATGATAATATAATCATCACATCACTATTTAATATTTAAAAATTTAATATCATAAACTTGTCAAACGAATTCAATAAAAATAATAAATCAATATATTCAATATCATAAACCTGCAAAAAAAATTAAATAAACCAATCTATTTCAAAAAAATAAATTTAATAAAATAAATAAATGTGGTTCCAAAAATAATTAAACGAGCTTCTTATGAGCAGTGTAACTTAACTTATTTCATTTCATTTAAAAATTAGATAAATTGAGTTGAGTTATTTTATTACATTTGATATCTATCTATATATATATATACATGAATATGAGAAAATTAAGCAACTATTTTTTTTACTTTATTATAAAATTTTTTATTTTTTATTATCAGTGGCAAAGCTTTAAAGTTACTTTAGTTGGATTGATATATTATTTTACCAAAAAACTCAATTACATGAATAAATTATAAAAAATAATACTTTTAAAACTTATAACGATAAAAATAAAATACAATAATATTAAATTAGATTTGATTGGACAACATTTAAAATTGAATAGGTGACAATGGCGATAATTAATTTGAATAACGTCTAATTAAACGATGTTTAATATGAAATTATGTGTTATATTATATATTTTTTAATAGTAAAAATATATGAATTTGACAAAAAGATTCTTATTTTTGTGATTAAAAATTTCAAAGATATTAATATTTTTATTATTTTCTAAAAAAAGTAATTAAATAGTAATAATAAGTTACCCATAATTTATGAATATCATATTTCTTGATTAAAATATGTTATACTAAAATTATAAAGATAATAAAACTACAATTAAATGATATCAAAGTGGTTTATACTATATTTCAAATAATAAACCTTATCTGTTATGATAGAATAATAAAAAAATTATATACCAATAAATTATAAAGATAAACAATTTATATACTAATAAGACTTAATAAAGGATAGGAAAAAATAGTAATAAAATAAGGAAAATACATGAGATTTTTTTACTTAAATTTACCAAAACAATAAGAATATTTAATAAAACAAAGTATAAAAATAAAACTAACAAACAAAAGCACGATGAAAAGAGATGAGATATTTTTATTTGATGTTTGTTACTCATTTATATGAAGTTTTTATTTATTTATACTTTTATATACTTTATTTTTGTTTTTTGATTTTGATTTTTAAATTTTTTTTAAATATCTACTTTACATACACACATAATTAAAGCTCAAACTTCATATTTTTTACATACTTTAAATAGTAACTAATTATGTTTAATTTTTAATTAATATAAATAATAGTATGTTTATATATGGAGTATAAAAACTTTTGTTTAAAAATTAGATTGGTTCTTATTGATTATTATTAAAAAGTAACAGTAAAATAATAAAATTATTTTATTTTATTTTTTAATTATAATAAATAGAAATTATTTTAATTAAAATAAATTATAATTGAAATAATTAAAAATGTAAAAACTTAAAAAATATATAAAATATGTAATTTCTCATTAACCGTTATATTTTAATAATAATAAGATTGTTAAACTATTAAAAAAATAAATTATAAAATTTAAATATTATTTTTAAAATAAATATATAAATTGCGGAGTCACACTCCCATTATATATTTGTATACAAATTACTTCTTTAAAGCTATCATTAATGGCATATTTTGAGTCACAAATTCAAAAGATATTTTTTTCTTCGTAAAACTCCTCAAATTCAACTATTGTTGATTTTTTTTATAATTCATTTTAGATAAGTTTTTTATTTTTATTTTTTAATCGATATCTTAATAATATTTATATTTAATAAAATATATTATTTTGATATAATTTTTTATTTTATTAATTTTTTTCCTCAAATGTATAATACAGTACATTTAATAAATGATATTTATGATATATTTTACTTTTCCCTACTATAATATCAATGATATATTTTTTTCACAATTTTTAAATTTTTAAATATATATTTTGAATCATTTTATATTCTATTCAACATCTCTTATTTATTTATTACCTAAAAACTCAATAAGTAATTCACTTATATTATGTTTATCACCTATTAATCACCTTAAATTAAGATGTGTTTTCTATTGTTAGTTTTCTTTTAAGTATTTTTTATGATTATAATAATGACAAAATGTTGGGGTTTATTAAGTTACAAACAAATCACACATTTAATGGTATTTATGATATTAATATTTCTTGTAACAGTGGATATATGTTTAGTCGTATACAATTTATTTTTTATTCTGACACATCTAATTTTTTTCTACATAAAAACTACAAAAAAAAGCATGTATATAGTTTTTCTGTAAACAAAATTCAAAAAATGAATAGTAAAAAAAATACTAAATGCTTTTTATTAAATATACATATGTTATATATATTTGAGAAATTTTCGATAAAATAAAAAATTATATCAAATTAATATATTTTATTAAATATGTACATTATTAAATTATAATATAAAACTAAAAGGTAAAAAAATATCTAAAATAAAATTATGATACCACTAACCGATTATAAAATAAAGTATTCGTACTATTAACACAACAGGTTAAGAATTACGGTTGATTAATAGGGTTTTGTCCATAGAAGCAACTCTTAGACAATAGTTTAAAAATGGGCATAAGTAATATTTTAAAAAAAAATAGACAAAATCTTACCTTAAATTTGAAAGCAAATTTTTTAATCAATTTTATTTAAAATTCTATTTTACAAAACATAATTATTATAAATATAAAAAAATATTAACATCTTATAAATTTATAATTAATTTTAAATACATAAATCTTTTTTATCATTATTATATATTAAAAAATTTATTTAAAAAAATAAAAAATAATTTATTTTACAATAAAATAAATATAAATTTATACATATATTGAAAATGATACGTTAAATATTTTGATAATTCATAAATAATATAATACATTATTATTATTAAATATAATTATAATTATGATATAAAAAATAATATTCATAAAAATAATTAAATTATTAAAAAATTTGTAAAACCTCTATATCCAATTTTTTACGAGATATAATACAAATATAGAACATTACATCACAAATTATGTGAAAAAATATTATATAATATAATATGATTATAATTATTTTTATTATTAATATAATAAAATATATAAATTATATTGAATTAATTATATTTTAATACTTAAATATAATTATTGTTAATAGATATTTGTTATCTTAGTAATAATTAAAATTCTAATAATATTAGAGATATTTGTTACAATGTAATCTATTTTTTAATTTTTTTAATCTTAAATAATTTATTTTTTTAAAATGTCAATAATTTTTATGAAAAATTATTGAAACTATTTAGTAAAGTTTTTAATAATTTAAAATTTTATAATTTATTATTATTATTTAAAATTATTTTATAATAAAATTTTGATAAGTTATTTGTTATAAAAATATATATTTTTTATTATATAAATATAAATATAAATTATTTTATTATTTTATTATTTATAATAAAAATAAATTGTTATTTATAATAAATTGGTGAACGGGTATATTTTAAAAAAAATAAAATTTTCGAAATTAGTGAAAGAGAGAGAAAGAAAAGACAAAAATATGGGCTGTTAATTAAAAAGATGAGAGAGACAATGTTATAGGAGTTGGAAAAAATAAATGAAAGAGAGAGAGAAAATGTATTGGGAGTTAGAAAAAACAAATTAATAAAAATTGTTTAGTAAATTTGATTTCTATCATTTTTAAACTAAATCTTAATTAAAACTATTTCTAAATTATTATATATTAGTAGAAAATCCTTGATTAATTCCCTTAGATTATTATTAAAATATCATATTTTTATGTTAACTAGAATGTTATATCTTTAATTAACAAGCTAGTTTAACTCAATATAATCTAATTATCGTGCATAATTGATATTACAGAAAGAGCGATTTTATCACTAATTAACCAATACTAATTGCCTTATCATATAAGAAAGAAAAAGAAGATTAAAAAAATTCTTTTCATATTTATTAACGTAGTATATTTATTAATAGATTAATATATATGTATTAATATATTATATCTGCTAAATAACCTAATAGATATCCCATTAGTCTTCAGGAATCTTGAAGTCTTAGTATTACCATCATGATCGAGTTGGCCGAAATTGGAAAGAAATGGATAACTTTTAAAGCATTGTTACTATTGTGATAGTATTCTCAATTCAAATATTAATATTTGATTGTAAATATATGGAGACAAAGTGGAGCTATTGAGATCCACTGATAACAGGAGATAATTATGTTGAAACAAGATCTTCCCTTGATTTATCACAATTACAAAAATAAATGGAGGATTTATATTAAGTATTAACTGGAATTGTATTTCAGGTGATTAGAAAAAGGAAAAAGGAAAAAAAAAAGAGACTTTGATTGTATCTCATATGTGACAAATAACAATATTTTAACTTAATTTTAGCTACAATTTAATTTATTATCTTGAGTACTTGCATATTATTTGAGAAAAATGCTTAATAACGCAATTTTTAGAGTATTGTTCATTGTCATTACTATATTTTAACCTTTTATTTGTATCTTTCTTTTATTTTTTTACCTTTTTTCTTTTATGATGAATATGATAAGGTAGTAACATATGTCATTAGCTTTAAAATTACATTCCCTTGCATTGCATAATCTATTTAGTCCATCCATTATCCCCTTACATAAATTTACAATACAACTATCATGATAATAATTAAAATTAATTGAAGCCAGATCCTATTGTGATAAAATTAACAAGTTGAGATTCTATTCTAAAGATTAAATAATAAACTAGAATTGTTTAACCATTTTTTTAGCTTATAATTTAAGCTTAATTCAATATAATTCTAAGGGGGGACATGGGCATTTAGGAAAGATATTTTAACCAATGTTAGAGCCTTACAGCATCTCTAACCCATTGCACAATGTTGGTTCAACTTTTATATTATTATGATGCATAAGTTACGTTATATTTTTCTCTTCTTTGAGACAAAAAAAACATCAAATATTATACTAAAATATATATTCTTTTACGAAATAGAATATTTCTTTTATTTTTTTTAATTAATTCATTAACAATTATTATCTGAAAATGTTTTATCCGATTATTAAATTATTGTTTAATTTATATTATATTTTTAACTCTATATTATATTTAGTAATTTTTTTACTAATTTTATATTATATACTTAATTTTAATTTATTATATATAATAATAAAAAAATAATATTATTATATAATAAAAAAATATAATTATAGCAAATTTTAGTCAAACATATACAATTAAATATACAATTAAAGTCAAATATAAATTAAAACAATATTTTAAATTTTTTATCATTTATTAAAAAAATATCGCATTAAATAAATAATATCTTATCAAATTTAAATAGTATATTATTTACTACCCTATAATTAATACCTTTTTAGAACAACTTTAGTAAAAATTACACTATTTTAGTGCAATAATGATGGGTTAGAAATGTTACAGCTAACCACCATTTTGATAGGTGGTTGTTAGACTTTTAATAAATGATTTTGAAAACAAAATTTAGATTTATCATAAATTTATAGTAATCAACATAATATACTATAACTTATCGATTATAGTTTTCATTGAAATATAAAATACTCTTAAATCGATTAGGGGAAAAAACTCTTAAATTTGTAAAACTTATGGTCTTAAGTGATCCTATGAAGTATTTTCTGTATAATATAACAGATTATATACCGTTTTCCCCAAATCTGACCCATCGTTTAATTTTAACTTTTACCATTTTTCTCTCACTTCCTATTCCCTTCTACAAAGATATAAATAGCTGTTGGATTTAATTCTTTCCATAAAAAAGAAAACACTACGTTTATGGATTTTTTTTCTAGAAACTAAATATCATTTTTTCACTTTAAATCTCATTTAAACTTATATCTAATGTAATTATTATAGCTATAATAGATACTCATGTATTATTTTTTATTATTTTTCTCATCATTAATTGGACATCCTATTATAATACTATCTTATAACTATTTAAACCCAATTTTTTTCACTTTAAATCTCATTTAAACTTATATCTAATGTAATTATAGCTATAATAGATACTCATGTATTGTTTTTTATTATTTTTCTCATCATTAATTGGACATCCTATTATAATACTATCTTATAACTATTTAAACCCACAAAAAAATAAAGGAGATAATATGATATTGGTTCATAAAATTCATGGATTATATAACATTAAATAAGACTTTACATAGTAATTTATTTTTCTAAGATGTCCCATTAATTTAATTTATAGTATAACACATAAATTTTATGATTGATCCCATTTATTTTTTTGGTGGATTGTTTTAGTAAAGTAATTGTATTATAATGTGATATTTTATTTATTTTAAATGAACTTAAATGATGAGTAAAATTAAAAAAAATGAAACATAACTATTTATAATAACTATGAATCTATTAAATATAACTTTATATATGATATAATTGGTGGGGTGAGATTTAAATAGAATGAAATAATTTTAATCCATAAATATTAAATATGATAAATCATTTAATATTTTTAATTAAAAATATAAAAAAATATTGTTATAAATAACAACACTTTGAGATACTATCAGACTATAAAAAGGATAATGGTTAAAAATAATAATAACGTGATGTCACGACCTTATCATCCTTGTTTTAGAGTCTATATGCACCATGAATTTAACAGATACTAAAATCTCGTAATCCGTATTAACTTCTTTTTTTTTTCCTTTCTTCTTCCCAAAAGTCGTCCATATAATCTTATCATTCTTGAGTAATACTCTCTTTATGCACACACGCATGAGAGAAAGAATTAAATTAGTTTTTTTTGTTTTTTTTTTAAATTGGTAGCACATGAATCATGACAACATTAATTAACTGGTAGAAAATTTTGGATTCTTTTAATTTCTTAATGATGCATGGCAGACCACATCTTGATTACATTTTGAGTTTTTCAAATTTTATACCTTTTGATGTCACAACAAGCATTAATATTCAGTAGAAGACAGTACATAAACTTTACCTGTTCTTATGGGAAGCTTGGATTTCCTTTTAATTTTGGCTTTATGTTATTTAAGTTCCTATTTTAATTGCTGGGTGGGACTAGTACCTTTCCATTAGCTTTTCTTTCAAAAATCCTAGGTTTATTTTAAAAATAATAATTAAATTTTGTAGTTATCTTTTATTACAATTTAATTATATTATAACTAAAAAATATTCATCAAAAATAAATATATAAACTAAATTTTATTTTTATAATAATTAAAGAATCACGATAATATTTTTCTTTCTTTTGTTGTTACTTTATGAAAAGAACGAAAAATGGCACACATAAATGAAAATATATATTTATATTTATGCTAATTATTATTTTATATAATAAAATTTTCTTAAAAAATATATAAATTTTACGTTTTCTAAAACTATTTAATCACATAATACATTGTGTCATTTGTGTTCTATTAGCGATAGTAGTTGCTTTATACACTAGTTTTTATTTATTTTTTATGTTAAGACAGCCTTAGTTAAATTTCAATTATTCTTTCTCGTGGTGAACGGGAGATTGCACTCAATTCACTTCGCCGTTTAAATTTCTCAACCATTCTATCGTTAAATCCAATAGCAATTAATATATATATATATATAATTAAATGCATTGTTTAGTTTATTTGTCAACAAAATATATTTTAAAATGACTTTGTTCGATAAAAATGTGTAAGGTATTTGGAAAGAATAAAATTAACTTTTTATAGTATCTTTAGATAAATATAATAGAATGATACATATGTTATATATATTTATATTTTTTTTCATATTTATATAAGTAAAAAATTAATATTTA
Source organism: Hippophae rhamnoides (assembly GCA_033030585.1). Classification (NCBI taxonomy): domain Eukaryota; kingdom Viridiplantae; phylum Streptophyta; class Magnoliopsida; order Rosales; family Elaeagnaceae; genus Hippophae; species Hippophae rhamnoides. The sequence continues at coordinate 50,716,053 of CM065433.1, read as the reverse complement.
ATAAAAAAAATTACTCAAATATTTTTTAATTTTTTTAAATTAAATAAAAATTTCAATAAATTTTTTAAAAAGATTTCATTGGCTAACATCAAAAATTAGAAATTAGATAAAAAAATTTAATTTAAGTTTAATCAACAATAAATTAATTTTTTAACTAAAATTATTTCATATAATATATGTCTATTTAAAAATAAAAATAAGTATGTATAATATGTATTACTATATTATATTTAACAAAAAAAATTGAATAAAAAATTATTATTTTTTTGTTATGTAACACAATTTTTTATAAATAAAACAAACTAAAAATATGTTTTTAAATAAAAAAATAAACAACCTCTCAAACTTAGCGCCAACTGATCCTCGAAGATGGCAAGATGTGATATTTATATAAGTCTTAGCAACAAAACAAAAATCTTTGGCCAGGAGATCAAACTAATACAAAAGAGTATCAGTGTATAAAAAAAACATTTTATATCAATAGAAAATATATTAATGTAATATTTATAAATAATATGGGAATTATTATTTTTATATATGTTAACTTTTTAAGATTTAATATTTTATGTTACTTATAAATTATACAAAATTTACATAATATTATTAATTTAATCTATCAATAGATTAAGAAAAAACTAATGTACTTTACACAAAACAAAATACATAAGTATTATAAAAAAGAAATATAAATGATACAAATAGAATTAAAATATAATAAAGATATGTTAAAAATATAAAGTATTCAACGATATAAATAAATATAATTTAATTTAAATGAGATCTAATTGAACAATATTCAATATAAAATGATATGTATTAATTTTTTAATAATAAAAATGTATAAGATTGATATAAAAAAATTATATATTTCGTGATTACATATGTTAATGGTTGTATTTTTTTATATATTGATTTTTTTAAATAAATCAATTTGAACCTTTAGTTAGTGCAAAATAACTGGCAAATGAAAGATGAATACATGAATGTCTCACGGTCAAAAAGGGGTATTTAAGTTTGTTTTGAACCTATTTTAAATTGATTGATTTAAAATTTAAATTCCGTTCGTTACGTCAATCGATGCTATTAAGGCAGTTTAAAATTGAAACTTTTTTAGGTTAATTATTATTTTATTTGGATTCTATAAAATTTAATTTGAATATATATATATATATATATATATATATAGTATAAAAAAATAAAAAAAATAATCTTAAAGTACATAAAATTAAATATACAAACAAATACACAAAATTATATAATTTTAAAAACAAATTGTCTCAAAAAAATTATAATATATATATCCAACTTAGATTTTAAAGAGTCAAATAAAATAATAATTGACTTAAAAAAACTTTGTACCTAAAAAAAATTTTCAATTGTAAAATGCATTTAAAAAAAATACATGTGGGATATAGCGTCATTTGACGTGATGAACCGACACTATACACGTGTGTAGCGTCTGTTCGTCCCGTCAACCGACTCTATCTACATGGACGTAACGTTTGTTAACGTGACGAACTGATGCTATACATGTGACGAATCAATGCTATACATGTGGCGAACCGACACTACATCTTACGTGGATAGTGTTGGTTCTATATCGAACTGATTTTAAATTTATTATAAGTCAATTTTTTTAAAAATTAAATTTACATATCGACTTAAATACCCCTTTTTATAGTAATGTCTGTACATTTTTTCTTGCTCGTAAGAGAGATAATATTCTTAATTCATATAAAGGTAAATATCACAAGCATCCTTGAGGGATTAAATTTCAAGTAGCTATTAAAATTTACATTTGACATCTTTTACATTATTAATTAAAATTTACATTTGACATCTTTTACATTATTAAGGTTTGAAATAATATCAATGGTTTTTTTTAATTAAGTAGACAGCATCTGTCTCTGTCAACTAGGCATAAAATTAATAAACTAATTACTAAAATATTAAATTAAATAAAAAAATAATATTTATAATACCTTTTAAATTTATAACTACAAAAATAACATTATTTTTAATTTATATATTTTTTCTATAAAACAAAATTCAATCCAAAAATTTCACAATGAATATTATCAGTTGAATTTTTTTGAGTTAAAATTTGGATAAATAGATCCATTTAATATTAAACTTTGGTCATTGAATAGTGTTTAATATTTTTAAGTTGTTATAAATTTTAAAAATGTTATTATATATAATTTTTTAATTATATAAAAGGAAAATTAATTTTCTTTTCATTTTACTAGTTTCTATTTCGTTAAATAGCTATGTTTATTCTACTTGCAAATATTAATTGTTAAAAAATTAATATCCATTTTTTTTATAAACTAATATCCAAATTATATTAGCAATGGATCCGATCTCATCTGCTCAAAATAAAAACTACAAATATATGAGTAATCCAAGTAAAAAAAAAATACATCAATTTGGATAAGATATTTCTAATTTGATTTGTGTGTGTGATTGCATTATTTGGGTATTCTGATTTTTTTTAAATGATTACATTTAGATATAGAAGATTGGCCGAAGGATTAGGCGAAGAGAAAATATATAACATCTAATTTTATTTTATTTGACCATTTTGTTTTGGTATGAGTAATTATTATAATATTTTTTATTAATTAAATTTTTATTTTTTATTTATGCTAACACAAATTAATTCAATTATATATGAATTATTTTTTATTGATATTAATCCAAACTTTAAGGATTTAAAAGATATAAAATATAATTTTTGGGAGCTGCTTGATATTTAAACAAACATTGGGGACGTTTGTGATATTTTTCCTTCAATATTTTTCATACTATTGTTATGTGATCTACAATTCTCCTTTTTAAGCTAAGATGTAAAGGCTATGAAATTAATTAATCCACCATCTTTAAAGTCATTACAGACAAGAAATTTGGGGTTTGTGGGAGGCCTATGAAGAACAATATATATGTTAACTTAATTTAATATTATAACACCTCCGCGTCAATTTTGGCTTTTGCTTATAGTATATTGATAAATTAATTAAAGGGGGTAATGAAAGATATTATTATTTCATAAGGAAATGCATTGTATATTAAGTTTTACTTTTATCTTATTATATATATATATATATATATATATATATATATATATATATATAATTAATCCATGATATATAGAACTTGAAAGTTGAATTTTCATTTTTCTTTTAATTTATATATTCTTAGTAAAAATAAAGCATATTGACCTCACTAATGATATATAGTGAATGACCCATGATGATAATTTTATGTAGATAGAGACATGAGAGGATCAAGTTGTACTTGAATTAGTAGCTACTAATTAGGCCCTTTTAATCATGGTTTAAATACTTGATGATCATGAGCTACTTGTTATATATAATTATAGAAATATACTAATTCTTAATTAATAGACCTCTAAAATCCTAGGTTTTTTTTAATCACATTAATTGTATGGTGATGCGAGTTTTTCGCAGAGGAGGAAAAGTTTGAACTCCTCGTCCTTTTACAATTATCTTAAATACTTGATAAGTTTAAATTTAAACTATGTATTTGTACAAATATCATGTAACAGTTTACAAAAAGTCGGAAAGAAGGAATGCTAACAAGTAATTAATAACAGATATTTACATATAATATAATTTGTACAAAAAAAAATTAAAAAGATAAATAAATAAACAAATATTTTTTTTAAATAAAAGAACCTGGATAATTGAGATGATAATTCTAAACCTTAGACACATCAAATTAGAATTCCACTGTCTAAATTATGATGGTATTTGACACACGGTGATTGATGTGTACAAAATCGATTATAAGTATTTAATTAGCATTTCTCTCCTTATTAGTCTTCTTTTCATCATCTCTTTTGCACAGTCATTGCCTAGATTATATAGGATCATCATGTATTCAAACGATCATCAATAATCATGATACTAAATAAAATTGGTCGGGCCTTCTCACCATAATCTTAAAAGATAATTAATTTTAGTTATAATTAAATATATTTTTCTTAATTCAATTTTAGATATGACGTATTAATTTAAATTTTTATGTTTATTAACATCTTTAATTTTAAATAATTTTTAAATTGATTCAAAATAATAGTTAAAAATAATTTATTAAAACCATTTGTTAATATTATTTGTACAAGTAACGTATAATCTAAATCGCAACCTTTATATTATTATCATTATATTTTCGGCATAATGAAAATTGTGTGCAGTTATTACCTAAATATTAAAAAGTAAGAAAATATATATTTTTATTTTATTTTTCTTATCTACAACACTTGTTAGATTCTTTTAAATGACTTGAAGATTAAGAAATTAATCCAAAAATAAAAAATAAAAAAAAACTAACTTTTGTAGCTAACGTATAATATACAAAATCTTAGAAAACTATATATAATATATATGATAGAAATAATTCAAAAGTGACTTTTGTATTTAAGGATTAATATCTTGCTGATTCCTTCGGCTCCTTAAAAAAAGATATTTTTGTTCCATAGAAACTATTGCGTATCACTTTGTGCATCCCAATATATACCATCCACCAAGTGTTAGTTATTTAAGGAGGAAAAGTAATAGAAAAAAATTGAAAGATTTAGTTATAATTAGTACAAATATATAATCATATGAGATTATTTTATTAATAATACATGCAATAAAATATAAACATGTTATATATGAATTTCTTCATTTTGTTTTTGTTCATTCCCTCCTGTTTTTATATTATTAACTTATTCAATAATTTTACTTTTAAAATTCTAAAATTCATTTTTTTTTATTTTATAAAAATAAAAAAAATACATGTGTATAATATCTTTAAACATACCAAAACATGAAATAAATTAAAAATAAAATTCTATTTATAAACATAATTTTTTTTTCCTTTCAATTTTCTTTGGTATTAGAAATTAGCTTATAATATTTCCAACCACAATCACCTTTGAGACAGCTATGTTAAGGAAAAATAAATAATTTCAAATTTTTATTTTATTTTATATAATCTCTAAATATGTATGGACGACCAAATTTATAGGAAAAAAATTGAAAAGCATGGAAGACTCCCAACTTCTTGCCATCACCACCCTACTAAGTGCAAACTTAACACCCAATCCATATTCTCCTAACGCTTTACATGAGTAATATGCTAACTACTGTTTTGATATGAATTTAATAAGTAAAAAAGTAAGTGGCACAAACAGTACCCTTAATTCTCTTTATGTGTTTAAGATATTGTATATTGAATTTGCCATCTAAACCTTACTTTTTAAATTTTAAATTTGAGATTTGAAATTGCAAAATATATATATATATATATATTCCTGTCTTCCCGTTCAAGATTATTTTGACTTATATAAATGAAAACTTTGAAAAGAAAAAAAAAAAAAAACAGAAGTTTCCTATATGCCATGTATTTTGACGCGTGCTCATTGATCTCAAAGAAAGACCTTGAACCACTAAATCTCAACAAAACATTCTCCATATGTTTTTCATGGATTAATCTTATATCATATATGAGTAATCAAGTTACGCATAAGTATTATTATTAGATTAGATGTAATTACACGTAATTAATACCTATTATTAGATGAGAGTATCACTAATATATATAATCACCTAATAATAAGCATAAAATTTTAAATAAAGTATCTGTGGTATGAATCTCATATATTCACGAGTCTCTTTAAACATAAGGTCGGATGATCTATTGCTTTATCTCCATAATAGTAATAAAAAAAAATTAGCACGAAAAATCAGAGTCCAAGGATACTGGATTTGATTCATCATATCAACTACAAATATCCGACTTATTTTCTATATCAGTTTCCAGGGGAAAAAAAAAACAGAGGAAAGCAAAGGTAGTACGAATTACTCTTATCATTGCATGATCATCCACTTGTTCACTGATATAATTTACTTTATTTAACCTTCAACTTCTACATCTTTTTTTTAAAATCCATTTAATTTCTTCCTTTAAATGAAAAACTGCATTTATAAAAAAATATATAATCAATTTTTAACTACTACTGATAAAGCATATTTAAATGAATATTTGAGCATTTACTTTCCCCAGAGCTACAAGTTTATTCTAGCTAGCCTCGAAAAGAGGTTTAAATACAAACATCTCCAATTTTGACAGCTGATCAAAGATAAAATCAAATATTCAAATGTTCGAGATGCTTATTTACTAGTAAATTTCACCTTCTAGCTTATATGGTTCTGGATAAATACAAACTCAAAAAGATAATTTATTATTTTACTAATTACATAATAAGTAGCTGTTGTGATCGAAAGCAATAAATAGCGTATATGAATATTTCAAAGCGATAAAATGAACACACAGAATTTACGTGGTTCAGCAATTCGTCTACATCCACGGGAGGCAGCAGATATTATTTGAACTGAGTAGAAAATATATAGAATACAGATACAGATTTCATCACTAATAATATCTCTCAAGTGTTTCCCAAAACTCACAAGTATTTTCTCTCTTTGAATTTGCTTATACTCTCTCTGATTTTTGCCTTGTTCTTCAATGCATGAACTCTTCCCTATTTATAGATGAAGAAATGCTCTCTTTTCCTAAAGTGTGACATAATTTAAGCCTTAAATTAGGTCACCAATTTCCTTAAATTATGCCACTAATTTCCTTAAATCATGTCACAAATCATGCCATAAATTAGGTCACTAATTTTCCTAAATTATGTCACTAATTTGTTACTTTTAGAATCAATATTCAAGAATAACTGATGGTTATATTAACCTTAGTTTTTTAGTCCAATTTTCCTGTCGTTATCCTTGCAAGTAAAACACCAATAATAAGTAAATATGTTACAAGAAAAGTAAGCAAACGGTGGAATGTAAAAAAAGATTAAATATAATTTATATGGGTAATACTTTGATTAGTGACACATAATGAGTCATGACACAATAAAAATAGAACTGTAGAATTGAGTCATGTATATTTTTGAATCATATCTATACATGTTTGACGAAAACGCTTTCAAATGTGCCAAAATATTTTTAATGTTGCTTAAGAATATCATTAATGAGTTTAGAAGAAATAAATAATATTACATTTAAAAAAACAACAACTTTAACTTGCATGCTCCCTACCTTAATCTAAGTGGCAGTGTCTAATTGGTATACCAGCCTTTGTAAATTGTATATTTTATTCCACTAGTTTATATTTAATATCTTAGAAAATATTAAATTTACAAAATATCACTGCTATAAAAAATGGTATTAAATTCTGTTGAACCAATCTTAATTTTTTTTTTACAAAATTTACTTATTTTTTATTATACTCAAATTAAAACATGTATTCGATCATTATATAATAACAAGAAAAAATCAAAATCAGTTTAACAAATAGTTTAAATAATACAAATATTTAAAAAATAAAATATTAATTAATAACAAAAAAATTACTATAGTGTTGTTTTATGTTATTTAAGATCATCATATTCTTCTCCTGATGTTATAATACAAACCTACATATATAATACAAAAATTTATACACATAAATAATAACACATAATAATAGAAAAAATGAATAATAAGTGCGTAAAATTAATAGAAATACTTACAAAAGTAAATGAAGTGATAAAATGAAGGAAATGAAGAAAAAAATGGTGTTTTGTAAGTGATGAGTATAATTTTTTTTGAGTATTTTGTTAAAAAAATAGGAGATTTAAAAGATTAGTTAGAGAGGAAGAAAACTCACTAACCGATGCTGAAATTGGTAGTCGTAGGTGGCCGAAAAATGAGAAAAAATGGAGGAGAAGTGAAATAGGTTTTGGGTTTTTGAGAGTTATACATCGCTTGTAATAGTTTCTGTCTGCGGAAGAAAGAAGAGAAAAGAATTTATCCACGTGTGTAGCGTCGGTTGACACCTGGAACCGATGCTACGTTCACGCATAGCGTCGGTTCGACACGTCAACCAATGCTATGTCCTACGTGAATAGCGTCAGTTTTACACCGAATCGATTTTAAATTCATTATAAATCGATTTTTTTTTTCAAAAATCGACTTTACATATCGACTTAAATAATCATTTTTGTAGTAGTGTATGATATTAAAAATCCTAATGGATTTATGATATAACATTTTTCAAACTTAATATATCTCTATTGTATTATTCGTTATATTTGAAAAATGGAACTAAAAATCTATTAGTTTGAAAAATAAGACACTAATGTCCTACTTTTTAAAAAATTAATATATTATCTAAAATTTAGTGAATTTAAATGAATAATTTACCTAAACTATATAATTAATAGTATGATACTGCTAAAATTCATTTTCAATAATTTTAAACCATACACTTGAATCACTTCTAGAAGATCATATCGAAAGAGGTCAATTAAGAGATCTTTGTATAAATGCTTATCCTTGATAATCTCGATAGCATTAATATACTCTAAATGATATATTTTTTTAATCACTCTCCAACTGCCAGTTGGGCTTCTTTATATTCTACAAGAAAGGATGTGATGCTTTCTTAACTTGTGTATCTTGCTTTGCTCATAAACTAATAAAGAGTGCCACAATCCACAGCTTCTTATTAAGTAGTAAACCTAGCTGCATGTATAAAATTAGAACGTACGTACATTTTTCTGAGACTTGTTGTGCTATAATTAATTAAGTGGCATAACCCGTACAAAGCTTCCAATAGAAAAACAATGAAATCTTCAAACCTGCTTTCTCTTCCTCTCCTTTTTATTCTGGGACATATATGATAGATTTTAGAGCAAGTTTTAAATATTTGTTATATATAGCTCCATTAATTTTAACCTAAATAGTATTGTTTATGTATTAGAGTATAATGTGGTCATAATTGATAGATGCACTGCACTAACACGTGTTTTGCTCCAAATTAAGCACTGGTGGAGATATTTTAGAAACAAGCAGGGGATATATAAACTGTGAAATTGAGAAACATATTCTGTTGAAGAATCAAGTCCAATTATTCTCGAGAACTCTGAAATTAAGAAATTAATTTATGTATTGCTTTAACAAAGTGTTTGGATGCTTCTCACATCTTTTCAAACTTATGAAAAACTACTTTAAAAAAAGATTGATTTAAACTTCATTGTTGAGATGTTATTCATTATTTAGAGTATATTATTTACGAATCAGATTATTTTTTATTTTCATTTGTGATTGGATATTTGTTTATTAAAAAAAAATTATATTACTCTTAAATTTCCTTAACTTAAATGACACGTACTAATATATTTAAAAAATAATGAATAATTTATCCATTGTGATTAGTTTTCTAAATGGTTAATTAGGCCTTTAATTATCATCAACCCTTCTTCTTTTTCCTTTGCATGCCTCTGCAACAGAACACCGCCTCTAACTTTTGGAATTCTTGGGACATTCAATAAAGCTCTAGTGTGCATGTATAATAGTATATGTGTGGGGACAAGAGAGAGAAGAGTAATTAATAAAGGAAAAAAAGAAAAGAAAAGAAAAAAAGGTGGGCATTAGGTGGAATAGAACAGGAGATAATTGTCATTTCAAAAATCCACAAGGCAAACTTTAGTGAAAGAATCAAGCAAGCAAACACAATAACATGACATCCTAGCTTCCAAATTGCATATTTAAACCCTTCACTCTCTTCTTATAGAAGACAGACAAAAAAAGAGAAACACTACTAGCTCCATTCAATAATAAAATGGTTTCTAATTGCAATTTCTTGACAAGTTATCTTCAATCTCTATCACAAACACCACACAAGCTAGGGAAGAGAATGCTAGCAACATGGACACCTGACGAAGAACTAAACCAAGTGAGACAGAGGTCAGGGGCAGATATGAAGAGAAAGCTGAAGTGGTATGATTTGATAGCACTTGGTGTTGGAGGAATGCTTGGTCTTGGAGTATTTGTCATAACTGGGAAAGTAGCTCACAAAATATCTGGTCCTTCTGTCTTCATATCTTATATAATAGCTGGAATAACAGCCCTTCTTTCTTCTTTGTGTTACACTGAATTCTCTGTTCAAATTCCTGTTGCTGGTGGTGCCTTCAGTTATCTAAGATTGACTTTTGGTATTTATCCATATTCCAATAATTAAACTCATGTTTTGTTGTATTTCCTTTAAATTCCAATCGAATAATTAGATTCTACAGTTTAGGCCCTAAATAGATGGATTTGATAATGTACCAAATATAGGATACTTATGTACAGTATCCACATGACTCGTGTCAGTCTATACATTGTGATCAAAACAAGCTATTTGGTTCTAAATTTATTATACAAGCACTTTTTTTTTCTTTTCCTAACTCTGACTGGTGTAGGAGAGTTTGTGGGGTATTTTGCTGGGGCAAATATACTGATGGAGTATGTATTATCAAACGCTGGTGTGGCTAGAAGTTTTACTCAATATACGAGCGTTGCTTTTGGACAAAATAAGTCAAACACATGGAGATTAAAAGTTGATGGATTGGATAAGGGATATAACATGTTGGATTTGCCTGCTGTTGCTATTGTGCTTTTTCTCACTCTATGCCTATGTCACAGGTTCATCTCTTTATCTCTTGTAAAACTTCTGTATGTTGAAAATGGTATAACTCTACAATTCAATTCCCAAAAAAAAAAAAAAAACTTAGTTGATTATCTGTAATTAATTATGTTGACGCTTAAAGTAATTGTTGCATGTAAAACTTCGTCATATCTCTATCTAGGTAATACATCAGTTATCAGTAATCATGTTTCTTCTTCTTTTACTTATACTCATCATCTTCATGTAGAATACATATATGATTCAGATAGAATTTTAATTTGGTATCTATGTGCTAGTGGGCATTAAATTAGTCAGAATTTATTTTTCTTTTACTGAATTAATTAATATGTGCCATTACTTTATTGTTTTTTCAGTGGATATTGAAAGTGACTTGTTATGCTTCTTTTTCATTTTGGGATATCTTGTTGGTGCAGCACAAAACAGAGCTCAATGTTGAATCTAATAATGACAGTATTCCATTTAGTTTTCTTTGGATTTATCATTATTTCTGGTTTCTACAAAGGGAGTGTGAAGAACTTGGTAGAGCCTGATGGACTTGACCCTAAAGGACTTGGAGGCATTTTCAATGGAGCAGCTATTGTCTATTTCAGTTATATTGGATATGACTCTGCTTCAACCTTAGCTGAAGAAATCCAAAACCCTTCAAAGAGTCTCCCAATTGGCATAGCTGGTTCTGTTATCATTACCTCTGTGCTTTACTGCCTTACTGCCTTGTCTTTGTGTGTTATGGTTCCTTACAATAAGGTGAATATATATCAAGTAGTAATTACTAATCATAAATTCTCACTCACAAAGAACAATCTCACACAATTCTGAAATTAATTTATCATTTCAATATAGATATTAAAAGAAGATGCAGCATTTTCAGTGGCTTTTGAAAATATTGGATGGGGATGGGCAAGCAATGTAGTTGGAGCAGGTGCAAGCTTGGGAATAGTTGCATCTTTATTGGTTGCAATGTTAGGACAAGCAAGATATCTTTGTGTACTTGGAAGGGCTAGGCTAGTGCCTTCTTGGTTAGCAAAGGTGCATCCTTCACATGGCACCCCATTGAATGCTACACTTTTCCTAGGTAATTACTTCATTTCTTACTCACTTGTTAATTTCTTTCAAGTCCTATTACTTCAATATATTTTAACAAGATCAGCAAAAAAAAAAAACATACATATATATATATATGCATGCGATCCTTAGCCAAACAAATCGCCTTCTCCTTAAACTTTGTTGGCTCCTTGACTCTTTTTTTTATAATATTAAATTCACTATCTTTTAGTATTTGATACATTGAATTCAAATTTAAAGATAATAAATTAAATGTATTAAATTTAAATATTAAATATCAAAATAATATATTAGAATAAATGTGATTAATTTGAAAATAGAAAGTACTTAAAATTACAAGAAAAAAAATGTATTAAAATCTATAATATTTTATATACATATGCTTATCATTCTAAAAATTTAAAGTAAATTTTTTTTACTATTTTTAAGAAAATGAACAAAGTAATCAACATCAACTACGTGACAAATAATTAATGGATATATATTATTAAAATTCGTAGTATATTTAATATTTGATAGATATAAAACATATATTTTAATCAATTAAAATTTTATACATTAATTATGATATAAGTCACTACTCATTTAAATAATAATAAATAATATTATTGTTATTTTCTCTAATTGGTTAATTTTTTTTTCTTTTGTTTGTTTTAGTTTTTTTACTTTTTATTTTAAGATGACAAGTTTTAATTTATTTGGAGGATAATATATATATATAAGTTGTGTAATTATTAAAAAAAAGAAGACTAAAAATCATTGATATTCATGAAATTTGATAATTAAAATTAGGTTAAATTTATCATAATTACATGTTTATAAGATTTAATTGTAAGACATATATCTTCTTTGTGTATAAAGTTTCACTTATAAATAAGTGAATACAAGTTTAAGTATAGTTAAATTTTGTTGACAATGTTTATTTAATTTAGAAAAAAATAGAATTAAATAATTAATTAGAATATTTTGAGATATAATAACAATCATAAGCAAGTAAACATATAAAATGAACGAAAATAGATATTAAAAAAATAAATTAAATAAAAACCCATGAATAGATGACTTGTCTCTTTCGAAATGTTGTAGGAGTTTTGACGGCATCAATTGCTCTATTCACCGATCTTGAGATAGTGCTGGACATGATATCGATTGGCACACTCTTTGTGTTCTACCTTGTGGCCAATGCTCTTGTTTATCGTCGATACGTGATCATTAGCAAGAACCCTCCATCGCAAGTCTTTCTGTTTCTTTTCTTTCTCTCATTTAGTGCCATTGGTTTCTCTTTCTCTTGGAAGTTCAAACAACAATTGTGGGGTTTATCTCTATTTGGAGGCTCAACTATCTTTATTATTGCCTTCTTTAACTACACATTGCCTTGCCTCAGTAATTCTAATGGATGGTCAATGCCTTTAATGCCATGGCCTCCTGCATTATCAATCTTCCTAAACGTTTTCCTCATGACCACTCTAAAGGTAATTGCATTTCAAAGATTCGGTATTTGGACATGTTTCATAACTTTGTTCTATTTGCTTTATGGAGTTCACTCAACGTATGAGGCCGACGAAGTGGACTTGCTTGGAGTGAATATAAACTCCTCAATATTGCAACAAAATAAGATAAATATTAATCAATTGCTTTGAAAGAAGTTTACTTATTTGTATTTTATTTAGTTTTGATTAAAAATAAAATTTAAGAAGAAAAAGAAAAAGAAAGCCTCCCAACAAAGATATAGATAAATATTATGCTTGCAAAGTATTTATACAGTTGTCTAAGAACACAAAATCTATATTGTTTGATGTTCGTTGCATCATTGCATTCAAGTATTACATGAATTCGAGTAAGATATGAAATTGATTGTAGGGTATGGTTGAAGGAAAAGACTTATGTATTATATAATAAATCATGACTTAAGTACGTAAAGTTATATTTACATAATTATAATCAATAAAAAATTATCATATTAATTGTGATTATGATATAATTATAATAATAATAAAATGTTCATAATTAAAGTATATATGTTTTAAATATAAGGAACTAAATTGAAAAAAAAATTAATTTTGATATGTTATGTTAAACATATAAAAAAAGAGATTGTAATAACACAATATTTGATTCATTATTGATGGAGAAGTAAAATGAAGAAGCCATATTGTGATTGTGAGGTTAATAACAATATTGTTAATCTTGGCGCTAGTTGATATAATAAGCAAAATCATTCAGTATCTTGATTTGAAAAGTGACATTCTGTTTGTCACGAAGAAATTAAACAATTACTACTAGATGATGATGATGATCACAAGAAATTATCACGACGTCTTATTACACATTAATGTATTATTCTAATTTTTAGAGTTTTTATATTTGTGATATATATAGCAATAAAATTTATGATGTAAAGAGCAAAAACAATATGCTTCAATATACTTTGGTATAGTTCGGCATGGCAAAAATCAAAATATAAAGAGTTTTAGTATGAATAACATTAGAATATAAAGAGTTTTCTCTTAAATTTTTATTTCATATTTTTCTTGCTTAAATCTCTTATGTACAAGGAATGATGATATATTTATATTAAGAAAACTGAAAGAAAAACATATTGTTGTTCTACTAGCAGCTTCTACAACCATTTTCTGCTTTCCTATACTGTTGTGTCCACTATAAGCATGTTGCTGCTCCACTTCTACAACACACGTCAACACTCTCCCTCAAGTTGGTGCATAGATATCTTTTATGCTTAACTTGTTAAGTGAGTTGTAGAAATTCCTTGCAGCCACCATAATGCTGCTGATGCACCTTGTTGCTCTCATCATGATAATTCTTCATCCATTCCTCAAGTTAGAGTTTGATAGATATCATGCAAACTCAACCTGAACATTAACTTGTTAAATTAAGAAGCTGATAGAGCAAGGGCTCATTTGCTCTCACCAAATCTTTGAGTTATCTCATATCATAACCCTTTGGTTGAAGTTGTATAAAGAAAGTTATCAACAAGATCCTTAGATATGAAATTGAGTATCCAAGAAGTAACCATATAGTTAGCTCTTGTCCCAGAGTTCATACTCGTATTTTATTTATTAGGCTTAGAAAACCTACCATCAATGAAACCTAACTTCAGTTTGGCTCCAATAGCAATTCTTCATAGATCTCCTATAAGTGAGGTATTTACCTCCATTCATATGTGCTATTATAAGCACCATAAACATAGAATGTCCACCATTAACGAAGCTCGACTTCAGTTTGGCTCTAAAAACAATTCTTTATAAATATGCTCTAAGTGAGAAAATGACATTCATCCAGATGTGTTGTTACAAGCACCATAGGCATAGAATGCCTACCATCAACGAAACCCAGTTTCAATTTGGCTCCAAGAGCAATTCTTTATAAATATACTCCAAGTGAGGAAATGACCTCCATTCAGATGTGTTGTTACAAACACCATAGACATAGAATATCTACCATCAACAAAACTTAGCTTCAGTCTGGTTCCAAAAGCAATCTTTTGTTTCTTCCACCAAAAACTTTAAAACAAAAAGCCATAATAGTTTTGCAGGTAAATTGATAAAGACCAAGAAGACCCTTTAAGTTGTTGAAGACCAATAACAGTTGCTACACCCATTCACGAATCCAACAATGGAAGCATGAAAGATTCCAACAACTGGAACAATTGCTATTTCTCTAGAACTCCATATTAAAGCATCAATCAGAGGTGGTACAAAACTTGTATACAACCCATATTGAGGATCAAGTTTAGCTAGACTTGCATATCCAATATTTTGTGGAATGCTAAGACTAGCAAGAGTTAAACCAGCCAACAAGTCTCTTTTAAACTTAGATGCTTTATAATTCCTTCCCCATTCAAGGATTGGAAATAGATCATGCAAGAACAAAACAAAACGTTTTGATGGAGTTTTGTTCTTAGATGTTGAAGGATACTTGTTCTGTTTTGGAAGAGCTTTAATAACAGCATCTGCATTAGCAAAGATGACTTCACTTTCTGCATGGGCAATGATTCAAACTGTTTGTCCAAACCATTTATGATGTTACTGCCACCATCAGAAACTATCTTAGCCCAGAAGCAAAGAACCAGCGACATCAATACCCCCAACAACAATTATAGTCCCAAGGCTTTTACCGCTTAACCCACCACATTTAGACCCAAAAGGCTTACCACAAAGCCCATTGTTCCTATCGAAATCATCTCTTTCAAACATCGATAAATCAGAAGGTACAGTACCGAAAGATCATTGTTAGCCACAGGGAATCGCTTCAACCGCTCAAGCTAACCCAGTTCGTAAGGTATGGAACCAGACAACTTGTTTTCGTTAAGAATTAGAATGTTCAAAAACTGACAATTCACAATCTTCGGTGGAATCGAACCAGAAAGCTGTTGGGAAATAACGCAAATTCACGATAAACCAGATTTATGAGAAAGCAAGAATAGAAAAATAACACACAAAATTTGATAACGGAGTTCGGCCAATCTTGCTTACGTCTCCGGACCTACTGCAGATCTTTTCGAAAGGGAGAAATTACCTGAGGTGTTTACAACACTCCTGACTCACGACCCATTACACCCGAGAAAATTACTCTTAATTTTCTCTCTGAGTTTTTCTCTCTAAGCTTTTCTCTCAATTGGAATAAACACTTTGGATGATTAATTCATTACAATTACACATCTATTTATAGGAAAATTCATTCCTTGAATTTCTCCTTAAATTAATGGTTCCTTAAATTGCTCTTTGAATTAAGCTCCTTGTTTTGCTCTATGAATTGCTCCATGTTTTGCTCTTTAATTTGCTCCTTAAATTAAGGAGTTTTATAACAATCTCCCACTCAAGGTGATTTCCAATCTGTCTTCACACGTGTCAATGCGGCCGAGCTTTTCTAGTGCTGTTACTCTGAGACCAAGCTGAAGTTGAGCCTGACTTGGTTGTCAATAGTCACCACCTTTGTTAACATATCTGTGGATTTTTGCTTCCTTGAATCTTCTCATTAACACATCATCTTCCAATAGAGATCGATGAAGTGATAACGAAGTCCAATATGCTTTGTTAGAATGAAATGTTGAATTCTTCGCGAAGTGTATTGCACTTTGACTATCACTACGGAGACATTCTTCTCTTGTTTGAATCCAGCTTTCAATTAACAAACCTTGAAGCCATATCATCTCTTTACTAGCTTGATTCTTTGCTACGTACTCGGCCTCTGTAGTGGATAGAGTGACAATTTTACGTATTTGTGACATCCAACTATGAGTTGTAGTTCAACCGATAAATATATAACAGGTGGTGCTTCTTCGGTGATCAACTTCACCTCCAAAGTCTCATGCAACGTACGTACCACTTGTACTTTTAACTCTCGTTTACTAAAGTACAAGCACTTTTCTGTGGTGCCTCGCATACCTCAAAAATCCACATTGACTTCCCGATGAGTTTTCCACTAGATTTGACATAATTCTACTAACAACTCCCACATGTACATCAAACTTCCAATGGCCGAGGCATAAGGAACCTTAGCCACGTGAATTCTCTCTTCTTCTATCGAGGGACCGATCCTTGGATAGGCAAAAATATTGACCAAGGGTGTGCTAGCGGCTTGGTATCGCCCTATGTTGAATCTTTGCAAAACACGATTGATGTACTTTCTGCCCGAGATAACTACGAGGATCCTTTTCTTCTTATTTCTTGTGATTTGCATTCCAAGAATCTTCTTTCTTTGGACCCCAAAGTCTTTCATGTCAAATTCCTTTGACAATTCCGCTTCAACCTTTTAATATCATCCATACGAACCTGCTTTACTAACGTATCATCAACATAAAGTAGTAAAATGATATAACTAGACCTATATCTCTTGAAGTAGCAACAATGATCAGCATTGCACTTTTGGAAACCTTCCTTGTAATGGTAGGCACATGTCAAATTTTTGTACCATTGTCTCGGGTGTTGTTTCGAGGCCATTACAAAGCTCTTCTTAAGTTTGCACACCGTGTTCTTCTTCCCTCTTCGAGAAACCTTTGGTACATGTATATCTCTTCATCTAAATCTCCTACTTGAAGGAATGCAGTCTTCACGTCCAATTGTTCAAGATGAAGATCTTCGATGGCTACAATGATCAATCTTGATCTCGATAGTATTAAGCTTCATGACGGGAGCAAAAATGTCGGTGTAGTCAACTCTTCCTTCCGTTGAAACCCTTTGACAACTAGGCGGGCTTTGTATCTCTTGGAACCATCACGTGCTCTCTTTCACCGGTACACCCATTTGTTGTGAAGTGCCTTCTTTCCCATGCAGGTAACTCAACTAGTTCCAGTGTACGGTTGGAGATGAGAGATTTCATTTGCTTACATGCAAGTTCCCACTTGTTGGAATCTCGAATACGACAAGCTTCATCATGGCATTCAGGCTCCCCTCCATCGGACGACAACATATGGTTCATGTATCTCTTGTAGTACGCTGAGGTCGAAGAAGACCTCTGGGAGCTGGAGTAAGAAGGTTGTGGTCATTAGGAATCTTTGTGTCTTCTTTTTGTCCAACAAGTTCCAACATTTGAGGACTTGTTACAATTGGTTCTTTGCGGAAGTATCCGGGACATCATCTGACCGCAAATCTTGACTCATTCCATTCTGAGTCATTGCTATTTTATGTATGTGCCTATACATCTGCTTTCCTTGAAAATCACATCTACTGCTACGGATAACTTTCTTCTTTTCGTCATCCCAAATCACGGTAGCCAAACTCATCCTCGCCATATCCAATGAATGTGCATTTCTTGGATTGGGGATCAAGCTTATTCTGCCTTGATCAGTATGCACAAATCTTTACCTGGCCGAAAAACTTTTTAGATGTGATAGTTTCACCTCTTTTTCGCTCCGTACCTCACATGGTATTCTATGCTCCAATGGAACGGATACGGGCCTCGATTGATCAAGTAAGTGCCGCGTTGTTGTACGCCTGCAAGGTAGCTTCGGTAGACTTGATTATACACGAATGTAGCTCTTTCATCAACGTTTGGTTCGTACGCCGGTACACCATTGTGTTGAGGCGTGCCTAACCGCAGTTCTTTCCATTACGAACCCGTGCTTCATGAGAAATTTTTGAATACGGTGTCTTCATATTCACCATTATCGGTTTTGCCAGCTTTTTGATCTTTAAACCGTCTCATTTTCCACCATTAGCTTTCCATCTTCCGAAAGCCTCAAATACTTCAGGACTTATGCTTTAGAAAGTAAACCCATACCTTTCTAGAGTGATCATCAATGAAAGTCACGCAGTAATGTTTCCCACAAATAGATGAGGCGTTCATTTGGTCCCCAGAACATCGAGTGAATAAGCTCTAGTCTTTTCCTTCTTTGGGATTATGACTTGTCTCGAAAGTGATTCTCTTTTGCTTTCCAAGTATGCAATCTTCACACGTGTCTCTCTATGTAGGCGTAGACCGAAGTTTTCCCTTTAAGTGCATAATCTTCATCCCCTTCTCACTCATATAGCCTAGTCTCTGGGTGCCTGATTTTGGTATTTCATTGCTTTGCAAGCGTAATTGAACAACGTGCCTTTCTTCCATGTAAAGAGTGCCACTTTTCTCGCCTCGAGTATTGTCATTGCACACCTTTGAAATCTTCCAATCATCACCATGGAAGATCGTAGTGTAGCCTTTGGCCAATCTGCCCATGAGATTAAGTTCCTTCTCGGATCGGGAATATGCGACATCGGCTTCGGTTCCCAAACGGTCAGTTCGACTTAATCTTCACTACACCTTTGCCCGATAATAGCACTGTGGTTGATCATCGCCAAGATATACCTTTCCAAGGTTTAGGGACATATTTCTCGAAGAATTCTTTTTGTGAAGTAGCACGGAACGATACTCCAGTGCTAACACCCAAGATTCTTCCTTTCTACAAGCATATCAATGCATCGTTTCTCCCCGAGGTGGAAGTAACATTTGCCTCTGCCTTCACTTGTTTGTCCGCCGGTGCCTCTGATTTTGTAGCTGCTCGGTTCTTCCACAATTCCAACACTCGATAGTCTTCGAGCTATGGGAATTATTAGGATTCTGGATTGGACCTCTTGTCCTTTGATCTACTGCTCGGTAGTACGTTACCCGCCACGTTCATTCCCTTTGGTTGAATTTCTTCCCTCTTGACTCTGTATGCAAAGGCGAAGAAGTTGATGATTCACCCGACTCTCTACGTCGGATCTCTTCGAGAATCGAGATCATGAACATCGTCAAATATCAACTTATTTGCTTCATGATGAGCTACTCACCTGGACAAGAGTAGCATTCCAACTTTACGGTAAAGAAGATAGAAGTATTAATGCTTTCGTCTTCTTCATCGAATTCAATTTCCACCGAACTCAACCGGGTTGTAATTGTGTTGAGTTCATTGAGATGTTGAGCTAATGCTCTCATGTTTATCATGAAATTGAACAAACGCCTCATCAGAGTGCACTTTGTTTGAGGTCACGGCTTCTCATACATATTGGAGAGAGGCCTTGTTAAGACGTCGTGGTCTTTTCCTTTGCTATGTTGAAGGCAACATTACGGGATAGCGTCAATCGAATAACTCAGGGGGCATTGTGTCTAGAAGATTCCAATCTTCTTCAGCCATACCGGTTTCTTTCCTGAGAGAGGTTGATATAGATTTCTTTGATACAAATAATCCTCTATACGCATTTTCCAAAACCAAAATGTGCCATCAAATTTCGAGTTTCACCTTCCTTCACGTCTGCCCCACTAAAATCGACTTCCTCCGGATCGTTTCGACTATTTCTTGAGAAAAATTGATAGAAATCACAGCGATACTCGATACAGGTTGTTGGGAAATAACTTGAAATCACGATGCCCAGGTTATGAGAAAGTAAGAATAGAAAAAATAACACACAAAATTTGATAACGAGTACGATCTTGTTTACGTCTCCTGGGACTGTCTGAGATCTTTTCTTTGAAAGGGAAGAAATTACACAAGGTGTTTACAACACTCACAACTCACAACCCAATTACACCCAAGAAAATTACTCTCAATTTTCTCTCACAAAAGCTTTGCTCTCTAAGCTTTTCTCTCTAAGCTTTTCTCTCAATTGAAATGAACACTTTGGATGATTAATTTATTACAATTACACATCTATTTATAGAAAAATTCACTGCTTGAATTAATTCTTAAATTAATGGTTCCTTAAATTATTCCTTGAATTAATCTCATTGTTTTGCTACATGAATTGCTCCATGTTTTGCTCATTGTTTTAACAAAATCAGATTATTTGAAAGATATAGATTAACAAAATATGGCAGCCAAGTACATATCTAGGGAGGGATCGAACCGGAGAGTGTTTTATCGGAGAGACCCAAGTTCTGGAGACTCTGACAGTACTTGAGCGACTCAGGAATGTCACCAGAGAGTTGCATAGAAGGAAGATTGAGACTAATGAGTCTGTTCTCCTTCTCATTCCAGCAAGTTGCACTTGACTTTAAAGCGGACTGAACAGACGAACATAGGGACAATAATTTGGATGCATCTTCAAAACCAAAAAGATGGGAGGTAGTACAGAAAGAGAATCGATCCAACTACCACGTTCAAGAACATCCTCAGTTGTTGCATCAAGCATTCCAATCAACGAGGGGTGTTCAAATGTAGTAACTAGAACTGTACCCTCAGGATACCTGGTCTTCAAGAACTGAATAGGCTGGGGAATACCGAGGTTTTGAAGAACCTCGTAACTGATGAAAGAGTTCTTTGAATAGACAGAATCAACATATTCCTTTTGAGCATGAGCGAAAACATTTGGTGTCCAATAAACTTCTGCCCAAAGTAATCCAAGAATCTCTCCTTCCTTCAAAAGCCCATTAAATAAGGATTGGAAAAGAATGAAGCATCAACAGCCGATATTATGATCACTGGATTCGATCATACCAGTAGGCATCACACCCATTGAAGCCATCTGTTAAAAAGTGTTCTTCAAATATCTTTAATGTTTTGCCTTCATCATCAAACTGTATTCCAACAAGAAAATAGAATCAGAAGCTTAGTCCTGAAATCCAATTCCACTAAATGTCTATAACATGGTTGAACTCTGGGTGTGAATCGCCAAAAATGAGAACTATAATACAGCTTCGCAGTATTATTATTAAAAAAAAAAGATTTGACTTGAATAGAATTCTCCAGCAGATGACTACAAGCCAATAGTCTTCTGCATCTTCTGAATTTGTTTGAGAAAAATACATGTCATCATGACATAAGGAGCAATTCTAACACAATAAAACTGGAAACCCAGTGTAAAATTTCAATGGTCCTCCCGCTTTCAGAGTTTTCATAACACAGTTAAGAGAGTTAATATATGGATACTTTACCTCAACATCAGGTTGCATTTTTTGAATCTGAGTTTTAAACATAATCAAAAGGCAAACTATATGGAAAGCATGTGTGTGATTTCAGCACTGAGCAACAGGTAAAGTGGCATCAGCCTTCATACAAATGAGGACTAAATCAGCTGGTTAGATCTTGTGTTTGATAAGCAAGAATAACATTAGAATATAAAGAGTTTTCTCTTGAATTTGTATTTCATCTTTTCCTTGCTTAAATCTCTTATGTATAAGGAATAATGATATATTTATATTAAGAAAACTGAAAGAAAAACACACGGGTGTTCCACTTGCAGTTG
Organism: Hippophae rhamnoides; assembly: GCA_033030585.1. Taxonomy (NCBI): domain Eukaryota; kingdom Viridiplantae; phylum Streptophyta; class Magnoliopsida; order Rosales; family Elaeagnaceae; genus Hippophae; species Hippophae rhamnoides. The sequence goes on along the minus strand of CM065433.1, from coordinate 50,693,803 downwards.
TTACAACCATTCCTTACTTATCTTTACTGCTGTGCCCACTATAAGCATGATGCTGCTCCAACACACACCAACAATAAAGATAAGATATGTGCAGTAAATCAAGTTGGTTAATTGCTACTAATAACAGGAGAATATATATGTTACGGAATCATTAATAATGTTTTTATATATTCTTAGAAAAATTCCATTAAATAAATTATCGTTTGTTAAAAAAAAACTTATTGATGTGATTTATACGGGTCCTCATATTGTGTTTTCACCGATGGTATTCTATGTGCTTTTTTTCGTGATACTTACCAATGTCAAATATTCTCAACTCATATGACCAATGTGATAGGTTAGTTTGGTCCCAAATGAAATGGCTCGATCATAATCATCAATTTAAAATCAATATTGTCAGTATTCGACTTCTCTCAATAAGATAAACTCAAATGCTTAACAGGTTGCATCCTTACTATTTTTTTGTTCAGTTGTTTAGTTTACGACCTTGCAGTAACTTTTATTAACCCACCTAAATTGTGATACATTCATCACCATATATATGAACAATTTTAATTACAGTGAGTTTTTTTTTTAAATCTATGATATTGTGATGCAAATCTATGGATGATACTTGAAAACCAAATCAAACATCAAAGGTTAGACTAGGAGTATTATATGGAGCTGAAAATAGTTTTTAGCATTAGTCGATCGATTGAAAGATAGGTCGACTATTCATTCAAGCCAAACTATTATAGTACATTCTTCAAATATTGTTTCTAAGATAAACAAATTCTACCTCTTCTTATGTCTCTATGAATCTCCATACCCAAAATTTTGCTAACTTCACTAAGATCTTTCATTTCAATTTCTTGATTTAGCTATAGTTTAACGGTCTAATCTCATCTTTGTTTGTAGAAGCTATCAGCATGTCATCAACATATAAAAATAAATATATAAAAAATCCATTAGCCAGCTTGCAAAAGTATGCACAAGAATCAAATTTGCTTCTTGTGTACTTGTGCCACCTTATAAACTAATCAAATTGTTTGTACCATTGTTTTGGAGATTTTTTCGAACTATACAACGATTTGTTCAATTTGTAAACTCGATTTTCTTTTCCAATAACTTTTAACACATTGGCTTGACTCATACAGATTTCGTTTTTTTCAAATTACTATTTAAAAACACGATTTTGATATCAAGTTGAACTGGTTTCAAATCATGTTACTCAACCAAGGCCAATAAATTTTGAATAATATTGTACTTTACAATTCGAGAAAATACATCATTGTAGTCAATATCTTCTTTTTGAGCATAACCCTTTGCTACCAATCTTGCTTTAAAGCACATCTCATTCTCGTTAGAAAATTTTTCTTTTTGATAAATACCCATTTGCATCTAATTGCTTTTTTTCCTTTAGGAAATCAAACTAATTTTTAAGTTTCATTCTTTCGAAGAGATTGCAACTCTTCCTCCCTTGTAAGTTTCTATTGTTGGTATTCGATATTGTTAATGACTTCTTTATAAGTAACCAGAACACAATCGTTTATAATTGATAATGCATATGTTTCCCATTCATAGTCAATGAGTCTGTCTTTTCACTTTTCTAATTGCAATTGGATCTTGTTACTATATAGGTTCTTAAGTAGGAACCTCTTCATCATCTTCTATTATTAATAGATCATTATCTTCCTCTAAGATTTCAACTAAGTCAATTGACATTTAATCTAACTCCACCTAACGTGGAGTACTATTGGTCTAATTTTTCTTTTGAAAGTCTTTCTTCTTTTCTTGTAACAACATAGAAGACTTATCAAAAGTTACATCCTTGTTAAAGATTATCTTCTTTGATTTTGGACACAGGAGACAAGATCTTTTCACTCCAAATGTTATACCCATGAATAAAACCTTTTTAGCTCTTTGGTCTAACTTCAATCTAACTTTAGATCGAATCCGCTCTAATATCACTTGTTGTATGCGACTCACTTGAATACTACTATTAAAGAAAGCTCCTTGAGGCATACACCAATACCATTTAAATTCCAATCTCCTTAGATATAACTTTCCTAAATATTAAATGTCTAATTGAGTAATAAATTAACTACAATAATCCAACAGTAGATAAAAATAAATAATAAGGTGAACACATAATTTACATGATTCAACTTAAGGTTTAATACATAGACAAAACACTACTCTATTTATAGAGAAGAAAAAGTTATTATTGAAGAGGTAGTTCTTGTATGAACACTTCTTACAATTTCTTATTTTGTGGATTGCATTTAATTTCTTAGAGTTTTTTTAGATGTCTCCCTTTAACATATTTTCAATGTAATAAAACTTGGGCTTAATATGAGTCATTTGTATTTTTTTAACGAAATCTTCATTCTTAATACGACTGTCCACGGTTTCATAAAAAGGACAAAATGACAAAAAGGAAACATAATACACATATGACGTCATAAACCTCGTGGTAGGCTTAAAAAATACATTTATTAACAACTTACGAATTCATTTAAAAAAATATTTTTATGAAAAATGCGATAAAAAGATACTTTTTTGTATAAAAATATAATTAAAAGTTAATATTTATATCAATACTTTTATTTTTTATTTTTGAACAAAATTATAAATATTTTTTATTTTTTAAAAATATAAATAAATCCATTCATTGTTTAACTTATATAAAGATAAACTGAATTGAATTAATTCACATAAAACATAAATGAGTTAATTTATCGGTAACACCTATGTAAAATTAAACAAGTTAACTCAATTTAATTAGATAACTCTAATAACATCATTGTGATAATTAATCACAAAAATAACAGATGTAACTCACGTAATGATTTGTGTAACTATTTGATTTTTGTAACAATTTAATTGTTAATTGGAATCTATGTGCAATAAAGCTCTTAACCTATTGCATAAGACAAATCTTCAATCCAATTTTAAGATACTTTGTAGAGGTATATATTAGGGTATATAATCAATCATCCACTGTACAATAGGATATAAATATAATTCAGGTTGGACATAAATTTACTGTCAAACTCAAAAACTCAAATCCTTTGGAGAACAAGATTGTTTTTGTGAAGATCAAACATCATTCAGATACTCCGCGCTGACATCAACCTCAGATTCTGCATCGGTCTCATCAGCATCCTCTGATGTGCCAGCTCCGCCTTGGCCACTACCCTTAGATCCTTCTCCAGGTGCCCTTGCCTCCTGTATGATGCGCATTATTTCTTCAATGCTTTGTGTTGGTTTGTCAACTTCTGATTCTCCATTGTTTGTTTTCTCAATTTCAATTAACTCCCTTGGCAAATTCTTCAGAAACCAAGGGTGCTGCTTTATTTCAAGGATGGTAATTCTCTACGTGAGAAATCAATTCAGAAATGTCAGTGTACGTATTATCTAGTAAACTAAGGAAAATTTTCACGAAGCAACTAATTAATAGAGGCAAAACAAAAAATATGGAAAGGAACCTTGGCAGGATTGGCAACAAATATGCGAGAGAGTAGGTGCCTACATTCTGCAGACACACGTACGTAGTCTGGTACAGAATATTGAACATTCATAATTCTCTGTTTCAATAGTCACATTAAATTAGTTGTTGAGCAATGGAAAATACATTGTATACAAGTTCAGATCAGAGCCTCACCCCAATAGTCTTACGAAAATTTTTTGGATCTTCGGGATCCTCAAAGGGATATCCTCCTACCAACATCACGTACAATGTGACACCACAGGACCAAACATCTGCAATCTACAATCTCGCCTAACTTAGCAATCATTTTTGAGGTGAATAATAGACATGATATATAAAGCTAGAAGTGGATGGTCATATTAATCCATTAATGCAACAGAATAGATACCTTTCCATCATATTCTTTCCGTGACAGAACCTCAGGGGCAATGTATGCAGGCGTTCCAACTGTTGATTTGGGTTGTGAGTGCAACAAGGCGGACTGCAAGGAAGAAATGTGTCGTTGCAAGTTAGTACATGAGTTAAATACATTCTAAATAGAAATAAGAAAGTAAGCAGATTTGTAAGAAAGACCAAAAAGAAGTAAGAATAATGCTGCCTAAATCACAATTTAAAAGAATAAATCATTAACCTTGGAGTAGCCAAAGTCACAAATCTTTAGTCGGGGTGCGGGACTTCCATCCAAGAGTGTATTTTCCAATTTGAGATCTCTGTGACAGATTTGCTGCATGGAATCTTTCGATTAAGAGAAAGAGTTGGAATCATAAGTAGTTAAAGAAAAGTAAAAAAGTAAAGCATACCATGGAATGACAATAACTAACTCCAGATATTAGCTGTTGGAAGAAAAATCTAGCCTGTCATTATAAAGATAATGCTATCAATTAAAACTGCAAAATTTCAATGAATCTCAAGCTTCGTATAAATTCAAGAAAATATATCATGTCTAGTAGCAAATAAAACAAAACACACTTACCTCATCTTCACTAAATCTACCAGCAGTGCATATCCTCTCAAATAGTTCACCTCCAGCTGCATATTCCATAACAATAGCTAAATGTGTTGGGGTCAACAGGACCTGCAGGCCAAAATGATTATTTCAAGTGCTAATCTGTTAATTTACAGCTCAAGACTGCTATATACTGAATTTCTATGGTGGTTCTGGTGTCACCATTGTTCCTAAAATATAATATTTTAAAAAAGGCATAATAAATAGATGCAAAACTAAACTCTTACCTCTTTGAATCTGACAATATTTGGATGCCTCAAAGATCTATGATTTATAATTTCTCTCTGAACATTCTCATCAATCTGAAACCAAAATATTTTTAATTTTCTCAACCAAACTAGGTACAAACATATCCATGGTCGACGATAATATTTTTGGAAAATATATTAGAAAGGATCACTATTGAAAGCAGAGAGCAACCACAATTATACCATGGTTCTGTCAAATGCAAATTTATTCTAATAACTGTACCGTTCAAAGTTTACTAGGTAGAGGTAGCTAGTTAGTAGTGATTCTATAATATGGTCTTTCTTCAAAATTGGCTAATCAACTTCTGGGATCCACCGGAAGTCTTCAAACACACACACAATATGAATTCATGTACTAGAAAGTAAATCTAACAGGTAAAGTTTAATACAAAGAGTTTTGAGGATGAACATGAACAGAGAGTGAACAAGTCGTCGATCATAAACTTATTACCAACTCTTGCGAAAAATCTAAAGCCTTTCCCATCATTTGTGAATATCTTTATAAGACCCTATCCAAAATGGCAAATATGAAGCCGAGTATCACACCAAAAAAAAAATCTAAATAGTAAATTGGGTATATAGTCGGATGGTGTACTTAACTTTCTGGGTTCTAATCTAACCGAACAAGTAATATCCAGAATAAGGTCAAATCTGAACGAATGGTGGATCCACGTTGAATCGATGTTCTATATTCATATGAAATCTGAAGATTACTCCTCTAACTTATTCCTAATAAATTAGTTAAGCTTTTGAAACAGCAATCTATTAGTTGATCTTAAAGGAATATATAGGAATAATAAGAAACATACACAATCAGAATCGTCAAAAAAAAAAAAACACCACCACTTTTCAAGATCCATAAAGAAAGTTTCAATTTTCGAGTATAATAAAATGAAATTAACCATCTTTCCCCTTTCAATGTATTTGACAGCAACAAGTTCTTTAGTCATCTTATCTTTGACCAGCCTTGCCACTCCAAAATTCCCTGAACCAAGCTCCTTTAGCGGCTCATACCTCTCCTCCATTAAAGCCCCTTCAATAACCCACCAATAAACTGATCCTCAAAAATTATTAGGGGAAGGAAACAGAGAAAGAGGGTAACCCAAAAGAAAACGAATCGAAAAACCCAATAGAGAATAACCAAAACGGGAAGAATCTGGACAAAACTGTTTAACAAAATAAACAAAAAGATCGCACGCGTCAAGGGAGAGAAATTGCTGAAAAATAAGAAAACAAAGAAGCTTCAGGAAAAAAAAAACCCGAGAAAGACGCAGATTATTCTAAATTCCAAGCTGCTGTTTATAGTAAAAAAATCAGAAAGATGGTAAGAAATGAAAGGTATGAATACAGAATATATGATACAATTACGAGATAATAATAAGACACGGACGCCTAATTACTATAAGAGGGTCCCATTTCAGTGTCACTTATTAAGATTATTAACGACAGCGACTCTCACAGACAGTACAAAAACCTTGGTCTTACGTTATCGAACACGCGGTGGGCAAGTTAAAGTTGAAGACTTCGCTTTTAGTTGGATAAGTTACTCTCCCTGTCCGAATATACGTTACTTGTCACGTATTAAATAAGTTGGTGGAATTTTATTAGATAACACCACTTTTGTGGTATGGGTTTAATTTCAGTATGGCTACTCTGATTCGGGATGTAAATTTGCTTAATAAGAGAAATAATTTGTGAAAAAAGAATTAATTTTAATACCTACGAGAAATGACCCCATGAGAAGCAAGATAAAATTGGAAATCATTTTTTTAACATTTTTATCCGTATTTTCTTATATTTTATTTAAAATAGTATTTTATATTTACATAATTCTATAATTATATTTAATGGTTTTATTAAAAATATAAAATTATTATTATTTTAATGATCTTTAAAATAATAAAATAATTATTTGAGTATATTTATTATTTTACTAAAATTTTAAGTTTTTCAATAAACAGAGAATCAAATCCCGGTTAAAAATCCAAAATTTCATAAAAAAAATCCTACTCTATGTTTATAATGATTATTTAAATGAGTAATAAGGATAGCATTTCCAACCCCATCCGTTCGCATCCCTATCAGCAATGCTACTCTCTTGATGAAAGAGACACAAAAGGATCTAATTGAAAAGAAAAAAATAGAAAATATAATAACATAAATGGATCATAAATATTTGAATCTCTATCTTCAATAATTTACGCAACAATCTATGTAGATTAGAGTGAATCATTAGTATTTAAATTTTAATTAAAGTTACATATTAATTTATAAATTTTTAAAATATAATTTAATTCTTAAAATTTTAAAACTTATCTATAGATTTTTAAATTTTTTATTTCTATAATTTAATTTTTAAAATTTTAAAATTTTATTAGAAGTTATGTATTTGGTGTATATATATATATATATATCTTTATTTTCATTTTATTACAATTTTTTATTATTAAAAATATTTTTATTATATTATAATAAAAATATAGAAAGTATTTTTTTAACCTTATAACTAATTATACTTTATTATTAATAATTATCAAATAAATTAACCATTGATAAAAATTAATTTTGACAATAATAATTTAATTGTGTAAATATTGCCACCAAATATATTTATAATAAGAATTATGATGTTGATAAATTTTAGTACTATTAAATTCTATCATGTAATTAATAATAGAGACTTTTGACAAAATAATACATCATTTAACTCAAAATTAATGATATAACTCGTCTATAGGTGGTGGGTATATTATGTAAAAATAGGTGAAATTTTTTGGAAATATAACATTTTTATAATATTTATTGATAATTTTTAAAAATAAATTTATAAAAATATTATTAAATTATTATATTTGTTTATTTATACTACCAAATTTTTTTGTCAATCTTGTTTATATTATCAACTTGTAATTTTTTTATTTATATCATTAATGTAATCTCTATTTAATAATGTCATAATTTAGATAATTAAATAATTTATATTATTAATTATATATATTGAGAACAGTAATATATATTATAATTTGTGAAATTATTAAACAAAATTTAATAAAATATTATAAATAAAATTTATATTAATTAAGTGGCATAAATAAGGTGAAAAATATAATCTGCACGTTTTCTGGGTCCCACAACCTTAATTCTTGGTTTTTCTCAGTATACTTTGTGGGAAAATGAGGTATAAAAGAAATATACCCAATCATTAGGGTCTCTTTTCAATCTTCATGAAATTTGGCGACGCTCTGTCACTAGTTTGAACTTTAGAGTGACTTGACCCATGCGCTTTTACTTTCACAGCAGCAAGTTGGTGAAGCATAAGAATTAGCATTTTAATCCCCGATAATTAATTACATATTGGTATCTCACATACACCTCTAAATCTCTTAATAATGAGATCAAGTTCATATAAGAGATTGATTTGGATTGGATTGGATTGGATTGGATTGGGTTTACAAGGAGTAAGAAGTTGTTTCTAATAATTATATATGATTTATATATTTTAATTTTAATTTAATTTTTTATATTATTTAAAAATATGATCAATTAAATTAAAAAATTAAAATTTTTTAAAAGTAAATTAATAAACATATATTTTATTAATAAAAAAATGTTTAAAAAAATAACTAATTTTTTTCCTTTTTTTCTCTCTCCTGACTCTATTCTTTTTCTTAATTTTTCTTATATCATCATTATTTTATTAATAAAAATAAAATTAAGAGAATGAAAAAATTAGCAAGAGAGAGAGACGAGGGATTGATACTTTTTTTAATGATTTTTTATAAATAAATTATATAATTTTCAAAAAAAAAATTAATTTTTAATTTTTTTAATATAATTAATTATATTTTTAAATTATAAAATTAAAAGATATAGTCTCAATAATTAAAAGATTAAAATTATAAAACCTAAATATCTTAATCCCTAATAAATATTTTCTTCTTTTTAACGTGTTTTTCAACCTACATGAGTTCATGATTTTAACTACGAGGCATCGTATAATTATAAAAAATAGTATTATTTATTCTTAGTTGTTTTTCATTAAAAACTTATATATATTTTGATAGTAAGTATATATAAATTATTATTTGAAGTGAGTTGAAAAAATTATAATAAAGTTTTTGGGAAAGAAAAATCATTTATTTCAGTATACACTATGCAATCTATTACCTCCATAAAAGACAAATTTTACTTTTCAAAAATACTTATAATTTTCTCATTTTATATTACGTCTAATTCATCTTTAGTGCAAGATAAACCACATTTTCATATTTTATATTCTATCAAATTCCTCCTCATGATAAAGATGTTCCTTATTTTCACGATTTACAATATCTTTCAGCTCAATTCAAGGCCCCAGCAAGATTTACATTCACGCAAATAAAATCCACAACAAACTAACCTCAAGTTCATACTAATAGAGCTCATGCAGTTGAGAGATTCACGTAAATATCCACAATAATTAAATATGAGATTTATTCTGATACTACTTGTAAATAAATTATAATTTAATTATTAAAAAAATAATATATAAAATAAACTAATTAAAATCCTTATAAACTTATAAATTATTCTAAATTCAACTAGGTAACACGTTACTTTATTCCTATATTACAAACATGAAAAATATAAATAAAAAACAACTCCTGTTAACAACACTTCAACTTCCTGCACTAATTTACTTAGAGACCCCTTTCACACATTATTTTCTAAACATATTTTTTTAAAATTAGAAGAAAAAAAATCTAGAGTTAAAAATTCTTCAATGAACCTTCTACTTGCGAAGTTTAATTACTTTGCAATGCCATTGGACCGAAAAATATTGTCTTGCCGTCTCACATATTTTAGCTACCATGGCAATGACAAAAGGTTTGATGTGTATGTTTGTCAAATAAAACAAAACCAGACCTTTACTTCTAATTGCAACTATAACTCTATAAATAAGAAATAAATAAATAAAGTTATTTCAAATGAAAAAAAAAGGATACAAAATTTGGGTACGTCATTATATTATTATATTTGTTAAAAGTTGGATGAACTTTCTAAGCTGCATGAAAAGAAACATTAGAGAAATTGAACAATTTAATCAAGTCGGTGGCTTTAATGTCATGGTTTTTGGAGTTTCTTCTTTTTAAAACGAACATAAATAAAAAATTAAAAACAAAAACAAAAATATACCTTAAATTAATGTTCGGACAATTTTACCAACCATTTATTTTATAGTCTTTATGCAATATTTGGTTGATTGAAATATAATGTAATGTAATCAGAATTTGTTATTTTCAATTTTATTTTTAATTGGGCTGAAAACTTAGAATATAATGAAATCGATTTCTAAAATAAAAAAAAATCAAAATCTTTCTCCCTTCCTAAGAAAGAATTGTGATTTCATTCGCATCTCAATTTTTTTTTCTAATTTTACTCCAATCCCAAATATAACCCTAAAATCCAAATCTAAGATACTAAAACTCTAAGCCTTAAACCCTATTTATAAAAATAATAATTTTAACCACAAGTCTTAACCTACAAATATAATACTAAATCCTAAATTTTAACCTATAAATATAATCATGAATTCTAAATCTCAAATCACAAAACCCAAAACTCTACTTAGAAAAATAATAGTTTTAACCCAAATTTTATTCAATAAATATAATCCTAAAACCTAAATCATGAAATGAATGCTATTAAACTCAGAATCAAAATTTGGATGCAACTGTCCACTCTACAACATCAACGAACGGTTTAGGCTTAATTATTTTCCTTAGCACTTAATCGCGTATAACTTAAGTGCCTTTAAAATAAGTATTTAAGTTTTTTTTAAAAGGCCTTGATTAATTTTTTATACTGCTTAAACACCGATCAATATACATCATGGCTCATTAAATAAATATCATAAACAATTTTTTTTAACTCACTCAATACTCAACTATTAAAATCCTATGAAATTTTTTCAATGTTAGCTTATAAAATAGAAATAGAATGATGAAATTTCTCATCTCATCATTGTCAAACAAATAAGCTCAAACCATTACAAACAATTTGTCAATTTGCAAAATCCTTCCTATTCATATTTTCACCACAACCTACAAAACAAATTAGCACAAATCACTATAAGAATTCTTCTTCACCTAATTTTTACTTTTATTCTTAAACAAATAAGACATTCTCACGATTCTTCTTCACCTAATTCTCAGTGTAAGAACTATGAGTGTTGATTATTTTTGTGAACAAAAACCGAACAAATGCTCAAGTTCAAGATAGTTGTATTCCAAGTATATCTTTTATAACTATGACACATAAGATTGTATTCATGCATTTAATAGTACATGTTCATAATTTTGAAATTATATTTGTACTAAAATATTTATTTAAACTTAAACCAATTTAAGAAATTATCAATTAGTTATCTCTTAGATAAATGTGTTTAAATATTTTTTAGATGTGTCTTAATATAATAAATAATATTTTTTATAATATTAAATTTTTTAATGAGCTTTGAAATATTATGCCCAAAATATATTTAACCTTAATATTACCAAGTCATTATTATTATTATCTATATATATGGACACATTAGGGTTGAATTAGAGTGACTAAATTAAAAAAAAAACAAAACTTACTGAATCCATAGAAGCAGTCACAACCTACCGAAGAAGAAAACACAAAAACAAAAGAAGAACGACACAACAATTGTCTTAATCTAGGGTGAGTTCTTCTTTTAGCGGTAGCAAAGTTACAATTTCAATATAAATAGTATGATATAATTAATATATATTTATTGATTTGTAAGCGACGTTGAAAAATTATTATAAAAAGGCTTTATTGATTTAGTAATTGTAATATAGTAATTGTAATATTTTTATATTTATATAGTTTCTTCTTGATTAAATTTTAATATTTTTAGATTAAATAATTTTATTTGTGATCATAATTATTTTATCTTATTATTAAATTTCAAAGAAGTTATTTTTTGATGAACTTATTTTTAATATTTTTATTCTAGAATTTATTAGTTGATTTAATTTAAATGACATATATTTTGAATCATCTAGTTATGATTATTCATTGTAAAATCTATTCTAGAACACATACAGGCACTTGTGTTTCTTTTTGTGCTAACTTTTTTTTGCAGTTAATTTGTGAACGATCTGATTAGTTGGAAATTTATTGGAACGTTGGTCTAAAAACTACTCACGCTAATTTTAGAAACTATGAAAATAGAGCATGGACTCGTAAGTAAAGTATATTGGGATAGTATCCTAGGAAGGATAGTATAAGACCAAGTTTGTACTTGAACATTTGATTTTCATAGTGGAAAGTTAGGTGGTTTGGTGGACCTGTGGTTTTCCTCTTAGGTAATTGTTATGACCTATGTTATTTTCACCTAAAAATATCGTGTGTTATTCTTTTATTTTAGCACTTATTTTTACACACGATTGCATGCATAACCGCTATGTTTAAGTTATTAAATTATAAATTGGTAAAAATTAAAAATAATCTATTCACTCCCTCTAAGTTAATTTGGTCCATATTTTATAAACTTTCACTCATTTTATAAACTTTTACTCAAGATTAAAGTTTTAAAAAATTTGAGCAAAGGATACTTAGTGTGATTCAATGATGAAGTTATAAAAATATTATGAGATAGATTGAAGTGTAATTTTTTAAATAAAATATAGAATTTCATTTAAATATTTAAGAGTAGAAAGTATATCATAATATAAATCTAATAAAGTTAATAGTTTGGTAATTTTTGTTACTAGGTTTATATCATGACATAGATATAGTAATAAAAATTATCTAATATAAATAAAAATATAATAATTTAATTAATAATAATATCATATGTTAAAAATTAAAATTAAAATAAATGTATTAAAATATAAATAATAATATTTAATTTAAAATTTTAAGCTTGAGAATATTTAAAAATAAAAAATTGTTAAAATATAAAAAATTAACAGATGTAAATATATTTTTATACGTTCTTGTTGCCTTTTTCTTTAAACCTACAAAATGAACAAGCTTTTTAAGAGTGGTGAAAATAAATGAAAAAATTAAAAATTTCATATTAAAATTTTCAAATAAAATAATATAATATTAGAGAAAATAAAAATATTGAGTTAAATAAAATATGATAAAATTTGAATATATAAATAAAAACCTTAATAGTTTTAGTTTTAAGTTTGTCATCATCGTTCTTTTTTTATTTTATTTTTTATAATATACACTCATATTTTATTATCATAAATTAAAGTTATATATGAAATATTTTTAGATTACATTATATGGACTTAAGAAATATTTTTATATAATATATAGTATTATAATTTTATATGTACATCTAAATAATGTTTGACAATACATGAATAAAAATACTTAAATTTAATCATTTTATTCACGATTTATTTGTATCATTTTTGTTTACAAATACATGAATATTATTTGTGTTGACATGTCTACTAAATATTGATGATACATACAATAATATATTAAAATATGTATATAAAAATTTAAACATATAATAATAAGTAAAATATTTATTTAATTTAAAATATATATACGTAATTAATTTACCCGAAACTACAGCAGCACCCAATCCCCATAAAGCTTCACCCTTAGTATGATTCGAACCTGACATGAAACCTTGAAGGATGAATCTTACTGTTATGCTGTTAAAAATATAAAGAATAATTAATGTGTTGTATTAAGTATCAATTTTTTTCTTATATTCTTAAAATATGAATATTCATCGTATTTTTTCTCCACAAGAGTTAGTGACGTCAAGAATGAGTCATGGATTAAAAGGGTAATGTTTCTCCTTGCTATTAATATTCTGCATTACAATAAAAAAAAATTAAAGAATATATATCTTTTTTTTTCTTATTGAATTTTTAAAGTTGATACAAAAATATTATCGTATTTTTATTTATTACTTTCATACTATTAAATTTTACAAATATTACAATTTTATCATTAAATTTTATAAATTTAAAATAAATATCATAAATATACGTGTAACTTATCATTAACTTTAATTGATTGACGTTGATAATATTTTTATAATATTTTGTAAAGTTTAATGTTATTAAAGTAAAAAAAAATTAATGATACTTTTATAACAATTGTAAATTTAAGATATAAAAATAATAAATTAAAATTTAATGTTAATTATTTTTATAACTATCTTTTTTGATAAAAAAAAATCTACTTACTCTTTTAAATAAGATAAAAGTTAATATAAAGATAGTTGTTATACATTTAATAAATTATGAAACTATCAACAATAACATAAATAAATATATTTACACAGTTGCCAGAAAATAATTCTACAGTAATATAAATAGTACTTTTTTCAAGATCTATATAAGATAGAAGGTAAAATGTCAAAGTATTATTGAAGTCTTTGTATTAGCACATGTCTTATTGTCCAAAATGCACATGTTGCAAAACAAAAGTTACACCACGGTTTACAATAAATAAAGAAAAAAGAAATGGAGAATTGCACCTACCATATATTAAGTGCGTCCTGTATCACGAAGAGCTTGAGAGCAATGTATCGAATAGACTTTTTGATTGGGGCATTACACCGAACCAAAAATACACCACTAACAAAACATCAAATACAAATATATATAATATTGTCTAAAAGGATAAGACAAGATATAAATTAATATCAATTACGAGGAAAACGTTAGAAATTATTTAGATAGTATTATTTGTGTCATTTAGTTTCACATATTATTTTAATAATTTTTAATATAAAATAATTTTTTAATATAAAATATTAAAATAATATAATTTGTTTTTAATTGATTTTTTAAAATTAAAAAAATTAAATAATAACACTTATAATCTAATAAAATAAATAACAAAAACAAAATAATCTAAGAAACTTATATAAGAATTTTCAATATCATTTAATAAATGCTATTACAAATTTGAAAAGAATATGTCAAGCACAGTAAGGTAAGCTTAAGTTTAACATGTAATAACTAGTAACGGGATGTATTATGTTATTCTTAAAAAAAATGGCTGTACTAATATTGCATTTTATTAGCATATAACAACACCTACATTATCAAATATTCTAGAAGTAATAAATAATCAAAATTTGTACCTAAATATTTTACTAAAATGTGTATTAATAACTTAAACATAAATATTTAATATATATAAGTTAAAAATATGGGTAAAAAGTATTAAAACAAAACTAAATATAGTCTAAAAATACTAAACTCCTTATGTGGTAGGTTCAAGTACAATATTAACAAAAACTTAAGATTTTCGGTGACATTTAATTCTCATAATGAAAAAATAATAGGTATAACAATGGTAATGGATTTGAATATAAATAAAGCAATATTATTATTATATTGTTTGGTTTACAATTAAAATGTAATGAAAAATACTATATATTACGTTAATACACATATGTTCAATGAAGTTTATATAATGTTATTTAATTGTTATTTTTTATGTTAGACATAATATATTATTTTTTAAATAATTATTACTTAAAAAAATTATTTAATCTTAAAAATTTTAAAAACTAGTAAAAATATTATTGATAAATTTGTCTTCCATATATTTACAAAATAATACCCAAATATTAATATATGGTAGTAAAGTTCTATTGTTAATCCATCATTTCAACATTGAATATCAAATAATTAAAATTGAAAAAATAGCATAAAATTTAGGATTTAAAGTTTAGAATTTTAAAATTTTAGAATTAAGGGTTTTGAATTTTAAATTTAAGATTTAAAATATTAGAATTTAAGATTTTAGTGTGAGTTGTTTTAGTATTTTAGAATTTTAAAAATAAGATTTAAGATTCGAGGATAATATTATAATAGATGTATTTATATAGTAGGTACGAGAATAGAATAACAATTCCTTCCATTAGATGATGATAGGATAACAATATCCTTTTCAAAAATTATTTTTATTTTATTATTAATTTATAAAACTATCAAATATAAAAATACTTAAAAAAATCATTTTTTATATTATTCTTAACCACCAAAACATATCAATATGAAGTTGAATACATGTTACTCACATTTTTTCATTCATGCTGATCTAATAAAAAACATCTCTCTAATCAAATAACAAAAGATAGTATTTGATTATATAATCATTTATCAGTTATTTCAAAAATAATTAAAATTAAATTATTATTTCATAATTAAAAATATTTTTTTTGACATAAATTATAATATAATTATAATTAATAATAAAAATCAGCTTTTTTTCCCAACTGTGACGACTCGTCGTATTCGTGTTAAATATAAATTTGATTTGCTAGGGTGAATAAAAACACCTCGGCAAGGGGAGATACATTTTACCTTGGGAATATGCTCGAATACAAATCCGTCAGTCGATGTTTGCGGCGCCCTACAAGCTACGAGCACGTGCACTGCACTCGCCTTCTTTGCCCTGCAACTATAAGTTAATGGTGTCTCGTCTCAATTGGTGAGCTTCTCCGAGTCTCCAACTTGGCTTAGTGGCTGTCTTTTTTGGGCAAATCAGCGTTTAAACCCTTTTTGGTCCTCCTTCCCAACCGTCAGCTTTCTTCCATTTGCCTTTTTCAAAAGCTCCTATTTCACATATCTCCGCCTCTTTTCTATCTGTGGCTTTTCTGGCTTTTTCTTTCTTCGGGGTTATTCAACTAAACTCTACTCAAACGGTGTATTTCCGGCCAGATTTTGGTCGGTGAGTTTGTTTGCCATCGTTATTTTTATTTTTACTATTGAGCTCAATTTTCACTATCGGATACTAATTTAGTGTTTGTTCTTATTGTCTTGTCATTTGAACTTTTTTGCTTTATTTTTTTTTCCTCGTTCTTTTTGAAAATAAAAGTTATGATTGATTTTTTTTTTTTGAGAATTCGAGATCATTAAATGATAAAACAATAGAGGAAGGAAAAAAAATTGCAATTTTTTTCTGGTGCACCTACCAAGGAAATTGTGAACTTATTTCTTCGATCTGGTTTGGTTTCGTCTTGGTCCTGCCAATTCGCCAGCTGGTTAATCTTGTCCTTTCATTTTCCCTCTTCTCGTTCAACATGTTATATAATTATTTATCCTTTGATTTCTTTTGATCCTGTCAGTATGTAACTGTTGGAAATTGACATATTAGTTTCTTTTATCTATATATCCGTATTCTCAAATCTCTAGAGGGATCAACCATGCAAAAGTAAATGATGGGTTTTGTTGAGCGGTTTTGCGTCTGATTTGTCTTGGAGTCAAAGGTCAAGTTGAATATTTGAATCTGATTTCTTAGTTTACAAATCATATTGATGGTATTGTTATGTTATTGCATGCTTTAAGGTCGGTTTGACGATGGAATGGTAGTTGAACCCAGGCGCTAGTGGAGCACTGCACAGCTTCTTCCTCCTCTTCAATAGATGGGTTGTTTTTCATCTAAAACCAGGAGACAATTTCCGGGATACGAGGACCCAGTTGGGCTTGCTTCTCAAACGGCCTGTAAGTCTTGTACTGTTTCCTTGACAGCAGGCCATAAATTCATTTAAATTTATTCTCGATTTTGGAAATTTCTATTATACTTGTGTGTTTGTTCCATCCAAAAAGAGTGTTGTGTATTGATCCACTATCAAGGATCCATTACAAATTTCCGTGTTGTTATAAGCTCGGTATGTTTCTCAAACTGTCACTAGTGCATCTAACAATAATGTTCAACTCTCCACTTCATGATGAGCAAAACCTTAAACAGTTGTTTATGGATCCAATATCATTCCCCTCTCATTTCTTCTTCAGCAAGTCTCACTCAACTTAAAAATGGTTATCAGTCACTTAGCCATCATTCTATTTCTACTCCCTCCCCCAGCTTTCTTTCTTTCACATTTAAATTTACATTCTCAATTAATTTCATTGTGCAGTTAGTGTTAGTGAAGTTGAAGCACTATTTGAGCTATTCAAGAGCATTAGCAGTTCTTTGATTGATGATGGTATGATAAGTAAGGTAAATGTTTTCCCAAAGGATTCTTTACTATGATTTGTTGCGCCTGTTAATTGGCAGCAAATGATCTCAGCCTTTTGCTGTTGGATTTATTATTGGACAGTACTGCATCCAAATGAATGTTTAAAGGTTTAACATGAATATTGGTAGTTGGTACATTCCATCACTATCTACTCAGAGCCTACATAGAGTTGCTCCCACATGTTCATTTTGTGATAATGTTTTCTATTATGTATTAAAAGACTCTGTTTAGCTTAATCCAGGTTCTAGTTCTGGAGTGACGTATCTTTATATATTAGGACGTAGTCTTTTCTTTATGTCTGTCAGTTTAGTTGATATGCTTTTCAAGCTAGAGCGCTGTTCAGAAATATGGTATTGGAAACTGTGGTACTTTTGTGCTGAAATTTTAATGACATTGATTATTTTGTTGTCTCTTCATGTATGCAGGAAGAATTTCAGTTGGCTCTTTTCAAAAATAAGAAGAAAGAGAATCTTTTTGCAAATCGGGTAAAGTATATAATTTTCCAGAGTTTGTATTATGCTTATTGGATTTGATATCTACAACAATGCGACCCTCATTTGCTACATGTGATGGTCTTTCTTTGGAAGGAATGAGTTTTGAAATTGGTGTATTTTATGCACAGATTTTCGACTTGTTTGACGTTAAAGGGAAGGGTTTCATAGACTTTGGTGACTTTGTTAGAGCACTCAACGTCTTTCATCCCAATGCTCCACAAGAAGACAAAGTCAACTGTATGATTTTTTTTTTGTTTAAGAAAGAATTAAATGTAAATTTAATGGATATATATTAGATACCTTATTTTGGTAACTGTAGTGTATTGATTATACCAGCATGCTAAATACCATATCCTAGATTTCTGTTAATAGTTTTATGTGCATTGAATTACAGTTTCATTTACGCTTTATGACTTGGATGGCACAGGCTTTATCGAGCGCCAAGAGGTATGTTGGTGTCAGGACTTCTTTAACTTCCCTATATGTTGGTGTTTTTCTTCATTAGGATCTTATGTTTTACTACCACCCATCACTTTAACTTTAACTTTACCTTTTCAATATGAAATGTTCAAATATATTCCTTTATTTTTAAATGAGTACCCCGTACTTTTCTTCTGATGATTTATAGTTTACATGGTTTTTTACACACTTGTGTCTCTATCTGTTCAGTACACATTAACTGATTATGTGTTTGTATGTTTCCATTCAGTTAGACAATGGAACAAAAAATACTGCTTTCTTTAGTTTTCTTGTTGCATGGCACCGTTCATATCTTGATTCACTTTCTGGATTCTCTGTTAGGATGATAAGTTTCAGACAAATTTTAAACTTTGAAGTCAAATGTTCCAGCAATTTGTTTACTTTGTGATAGGGGAATGAAAGACAATCCACTGTATTCTACTCTACTATATGAAAGAGAGAAGTGGGCTTTTTTTTCAATCTCCCTCTACTCATCTAATTTTAATTGTTTTTAGAGTGCCATATAGATCAGTTAAGCATGTTCATTTTCCTGTCTGCAGGTGAAGCAGATGTTAATTGCACTACTTTGTGAATCTGAAATGAAGCTGGCCGATGAGACCATCGAAATAATACTTGATAAGGTGTATATATTTTATCAAGTTTGGGTTTATTCATGGTTCTTAATTGTTTGTTTCAGTATTTTCAAATTCCTTTTTTTGCTTGTGCAATATTACTTGATAAGTTAAATGTTGAATTTTCAAAATTTTAACTTATTGTTCCTCTACCATTAAATATCTATCAGCTGCATAGACTTATGATATATTTCAACACACAATCACATAAGAAAGAGTAAAGTTACTAATCAACCCTTTTCCTATATTAAATTAAATAATTTTGTGCTGAAGTGGGTCTTGAATATGTTTTCGGACTAGACCTTTATGGAAGCTGATGCCAATCAAGATGGAAAGATAGACAAACCAGAATGGCAAAACTTCGTTCATAAAAATCCTTCATTATTAAAAATCATGACCCTTTCCTACTTAAGGTACGTTATATGTTGTGTTTGGCTCACTACAAAGAAAAACATGATTTTATTTCATATGGCAATGTTCTAATTTAAATATATGGATTTAAATCCAGGGACATTACAACAACTTTTCCAAGTTTCGTGTTTAATTCGGAGGTGGATGAGATTGCTACATAAGGGATTGTAGATTATTAGGAAGTTTATGCATTTAGTTTCATTGTAATATTTTGGAAATAGTTCAGAGCTATATTTTATACGTATGCATTTAGTTTCATATATTTTGCTGGTTGTGTATAAACATTTCTCTGATCTGAACACTAACGCTGACTAGTAGTTTATTTTGTTGTTTACTTCGTAAGTCTTTTTTACCCGAAATTACTGTTTTGTAAATTGGGTATTTTTGTTTACATATTTGTAAGTGGCACATAAAGTAATAGATGATTTGAAATCTTGTAAATGATGCCAAATTCATATATATATTTTTTCCAGACGAATCAATATTTTAGGAATTGGGTTCGACCTAATTTCGAAAGAACCCAGTCCTTTGTGCCATACCTTTAGAGAAACTGATCGCCAATTGTATTTAAGATGCATAAATGTATGTCAATAGGCCGAATGGTTGAAGCTTATGGAAAACCCTTTTACTAAATGAGATGACGAAACCCATCTAAATGTCTAACAAATTAGTTTTCTACAAAAAGCTGTGTATAAGTAGCAGTGCTCTGTTCTTATAGCATACAATAATGGTGGACTTAAAGTAATGAAAACACTGTAAACACACTTGATCCAAAGAAGGAAAAAAGATTAAATGAACACACTGAAGCAAAATAATATTGGGAGGAAAATGGAAGATGTGGAGACGGAATCGCCAAATTAAGTCACGTGACTTAATTTACGTTTTTTTTTTTGGATAAAATATGAACAAACATTTATTACTAATATTTTTAAATATGAGATTACGAGGCATGATAATTCATTTATTTTTAGCACAAATATGTAAATTAATTTGTACAGAAATTTAACAATGTTGGAAATTAATGATGTCACCATCAAGTTAAATTTCTTGTGTTCAAATTTTTTGACGGTTTGGATATATCATGTAAATTTTGGTTAAACAAATAATTAACACAATTTTCTAAAAATTGAAAAGTAAACTGCTGAAAACTCGCAGCAATCCATAACCCAAAATCGAAATCTTACTCAATTCCAAACCCTCGATAACAGAAATTCCATTCAATTCCTATATTTTCATTTTGTATTTGGATTTAAATTTTTAAATTTTATATTGCTTGTTAATTAGTTATGTTTTCATTTTACAATTTTGGAAAAAGAAAAAAAGTTTTAAAAGATGTATTTTTTCATATTTTAATATTTCACAATTATATTTCATAACACATTTTAAGATCACATTTTCACAACGTTGAAGATTCAAGACTTCACCTCTTTTTTATTGTGTTGTAATTAAATCAACTTAGATTTGTGAATATAAAAGATAAAAATAGTATTAAATAAAAAAATAAAAAGCGAACATAATCCATAACATAAATTTACCGAACAATGTGTTGTGCTTTTTATTTTTAGAAAACAGAAAATAAAACTTGTCTTGTTATCAAATAGGTTTTTATTTTCTT
The DNA here is from genome assembly GCA_033030585.1 of Hippophae rhamnoides. NCBI lineage: Eukaryota > Viridiplantae > Streptophyta > Magnoliopsida > Rosales > Elaeagnaceae > Hippophae > Hippophae rhamnoides. The sequence continues at coordinate 50,672,460 of CM065433.1, read as the reverse complement.
TAAAAATGAATTAAAAAACAAACTTGAAAAATGAACAATGCTATTTGACATGACTAAAACGATTGTCTACGATAACAATGAATTGAGCTTTGAAAAAGTAAATGATGATAAGTGTAATAATGGTGTCCTAAAGCTTGCAGAAGAGAGCATATCAGGTGAGCAAAATGTGCAACAATAGGTGATCATATGTGATGTTTGGCTTGGGTGATATGTAAGGAGTCTCGTAAGCTTTACAAGCGTAGTCTGCGGCTATGTTTTATGTGAGTTTTTGGTTAACACTTTCGCTTTCCAGCCTGTGTCACATGGTTGGTACTTGAGTGCTTGATCAAGGCACTTTGTTATGGTTAGTTAGCAGTTTGTTACATGTCTAATCGGTAGCTTATAATAGCAGTACACATGCTCAACTTGCCTTGTGGGGTGTGTTAATAGAACTACACCATAACAAATTTAAAGCAGCAAAACATGTCTAGTTCAAGTCAGAACATAATCAGTTCAACAAAGATACATGAGAAACTAGCTAAACATGTCGCCCCAATCTGACCTATATCAATAGTTCAGCAGATATTCAACAAAGGAAGAAAAAAGATTTAATTGCAGAATAGATAGTAATACAAAAGCATATTTGTTCATCTAATCATCTCTAACTCCGCCCAGTAAGCCAATATAAGATGATTAAACTGCCTAGTTGACAAACAATAAATTGAATAATTCCAATATAGGGAACAGCCGATGAAAAAAAAAGAAGAGAGGCCAAGTTACACACTCCTTTTAAGAAAGGATTTTAGCTGCAGCTTTGTCCATGATGCTTTTGTAATATTGTGTAAATGGAGTATTCCCGCTTTGCCTTTCTAGCTGCAAAGAAGTCGTTTATTAGATTAATTTATAAACAAAATATACACAAATAAATAACTAAATTACAAAAAACACAAACCTGAAGAAATAATCCTGCAAGTTCCTGATCATTAGGTGAAAAAGCCACCTCATCTCTTTTTTTCTCCACGAAGTCAACATTTTGCTCTACCTGTAGGAAAGAATAAACCCTTTAAGAAATCTATGCATACAATCAGTAAAAATTGTACCTTTGATTTTACAATCTTTTTGTCACCCCAGGAAGGCATAAACAGTTATTAATACATTTATGAATCCAAAAAGCTAACAGGGGCACCATTTTATGATAATGTTAAAAGCATTTAAAGGGTATATAAGACAGGTTTGAGCGTGCTTTGCAGTTGGCTCTTGCATGTTAGACATGTCAGGTAATGGTGATAGTATCCTTGCCTAAAACCGTGACAAGCATCACAAGTATCTGCGAATTTAGCATGTTTCAAAATCTATTGGCAGTAATAATCATCACCAAGATGACTGGCGAGACCGAAGTAAGACCAAAAATATAGTTAGATAGTGGTATTCTTTCTTATCTATGGCCTTTTCTCACAAATAGGAAAAATACTTGTTTTCATACCATTCTGATGTAAGTTACCATATGAAAATGAGGAATCTACCACTTGAATTAGAAAACCAAACACAAAATGCCAATTTAGTCATGGCTGACATCTACTAAAGATCTATATATGGTACTGCAGTTATAAAAACTTATCTAGCACAAAAGACTTTTGGCCATGTTATTCTTTTGTATTCCTTCTATTTTTTTAACCCTAAATATTTTCTCACATGAATTTACAAACTTCACTAGGGGAAAGTGGTAGACAAGTAAAGTTCTCAATGATAAGAGAAAGTGCTGGATACTCTCATGATTCTTACCTGATCAATAAATCGTTTCACCACGCGCCTGAAATTCTCAACAGTGGTCATTTCAATAAATTTCCTCAGGCGGATAAGTGGAATAGTTGCCAGCTCTGGGAAAGAAATATGGTAGCTCCACTGAGCAAAGTGTTCTGTAAGCAGTTCAATAGTAGATAAAACACATTGCTGCTGGAAATCCCTTGATTTTAACCAATGTTTAGGCAACTGTACAAAAAATAACCAATCACAATTTACTCAAAATACAAAAGGCATGGCAGATATACGTATACAGCCATTAAGTTTCAGCCACCAAAAGAAAAGACCAGAGTCAAGTGAGGACGTTATGATTGTAAACCAAAAGAGATAACAAAGTAACTGCTAGTGTGTTTACACTTTACATTAGCAAGATTACTAGTTCCTTACCTTGATGGAAGTTGAAAAGATGAAGGCCTTTCCAGATTTCCCCCCACCATCCTTGCTGGTTTTATATTCTAAAGTATCCAACGCAAGTGATGCAACAGGTATAAAAATTCCACTTGACACAGAGAGATGATTCAACCATTGAATACATTTAATTCTTAAAGGTAAATATCTGGGTCCTGGAAACAAAGCAGCCAACCCATTTATAATCTGAATAATCGCAAAAAACATTGACTGTAGATCATAATCACGTATATTAGCTGATATAAACATAACCCAAAGATCAATGCAACTAGTATATTGCCAACTGCAGATGTTCTTAAGAGCTTCCTGCAATTAAAGAATAGAACACGGAGAAATTATAAATTACACATATTACTTACTTTTCAAGCACTTAATTTCAAAAAGCAGTGTATATGCATGAAACAAATATTGAGTGAATCCAGGACAAATCATAATAAATGTGCACCTTCTTCTTTGTCAGTAGAGCCTGCTGTAGTATCTTAGATAGTTGTTGGATTGAAATCATAGCTTTGGTAGATGATTTTTGTACCTCTATAGAGCATAGCTCAACAAAAGATCTTTTCAGAAATAGTATATGTTTCATTCGAGCAGGATCCACAGACTGGCAATGTCCAATTAAAGATTTAAATAACTTAACAAAGCAGATTTCAAAGCAATAAGAACCATGTACAGACATGAGGTCACGCATGAGAAGAAAGGCAGAGGAAGATACATTCCCTCCACCTGTTGCCCACAAATGAACGACAACCTGCATTTAAAACTTGAAATGTTAACATGCTTCAAACATAGCATGAGAATAACCTACAGCACACACAACAAACAAAAAATATTGGAAATACTGACATAATAAGGACTAGACCACTAAGATATTTCTTTATTGTAGCATATCATAGGCCGCTACAGTTGTTCGCATGAGCTCTTAAAAACAATTAGGCAAAAAATTGTACTGTATTCATACAAAAATATAAAGAATAATAATGAAACAACCTAAAATTAACACCTACTCAAGTGCAAAGAGATGCAGCTCAGTGGTCCTGTTAGAGATGTTAGTTGTGTATTAGGTGTCTATCACTAGTTGAATATATTAATTGTGCGTTAGGTGTTTTAGTTGTGTATTAGGTATATGTCACCTAAGAGTGTCCCTAACTTTGTATATAAATATGTAATGTCTTTGAATGAAAATAAAAAGATTGAATTCTAAGTTTTACATGGTATCAGAGCATTTGAGTTACAAAATTCGAAAAAAAAAATCATTCAAATTAGGGACTGATTTTGGGTAAACACAAATTAAGATTTAGTGCATTTTTGGGTTCAAACTCGAAACACCCTTTTAGAGTGCACATTTTTTCTCACCACCGGCACAAGGAGAAAGCCTAGCCGCCGACCAGCCAAACCTCGAAGTCCGGTCACCAAACGAGCCGCAAGTGAGCCACACACACCACCGCGACTTTCTGCCAACTTTCCACGCACCGACGCGTGACAGCGCATCCCTGCAAAGTCTTCTCCGATCGACCTCGTGTTGCTCTCCAACGTTCCCCTGTGTCATCTGTGGTGGTTTGGCACTCATCGCTTATGATTGTTTAGGTTTGGGTTCTTCCAATTTTGTGTTCTTGTTCGCTGCGTGTTTGGTCACTGCTGTTGTTGGATTTTGTTTGTTCGTTTGTTCGCTGCCTTGTCGTTTGTAAAAGTTATGGCTGAAAATAAATCTAATGTTGTGACGGATATGGTGCCTGTGATGTCTAAAATCACGGACCATAAGCTCAATGGCTAGAATTATTTGGCTTAGAGCAAGACCATTCGAATTTATTTGAGAAGTATCGACAAAGATACTCATTAAATTAATGATTCTCCTAAAGATGATTCAAAGCAGACATGGCTTAGAAAAGATGTCCGCTTCTGCAGATTCGAAATTCTATTGAGAGCAATGTAATTGACTTAGTCAATCATTGTGAATTCGTTAAGGAATTGATGGATTATTTGGATTTCTTATATTCTGGTAAAGGAATTTTTTCTCGCATGTATGAGGTATGCAAAGCATTTTACCGTGCAGACAAACGAGATCAGTCACTCATGAATTATTTTATGGAATTTAAAAGGACTTATGAGGAGCTCAATAGTTTGATGCCTTTTAGCCCTGATGTAAAGGTTCAGCAAAGCCAACGAGAACAATGGCAGTCATGAGTTTTCTTGACAGTCTTCCCTCTGCTTTTGAGATCGATAAGTCCCAAGTTCTTTCTGGTTCTGAAGACACTCCACATCCACCTGCTCAATTAAATGGTGTTTTGGTCAGCCAAAGTAATAATTATGAGCATGGACGGTCAACTTATATGAACAGAAACAAAGGAGACGGCTCGCACGGGTTTGAAACTCGACTACAGGACCTAGGAGGCATTGTATGTCACTATTGTCACAAACCAGAACATACGAAACATGACTATAGAAAGCTTCAATACAAGCATTAGAAAGGTTACTCGACTCATATTGCATCCATTTATGATATTTCTGAAAAATCAATTCTTATCTCTACAGATGAATTTACCAAGTTCTCACAGTACTAAGAATCACTAAGGTCTTCGTCACCTTCTGTCACTGCTATTGTTGATTCAGGTAAATCAAATACGTCTCTTTTCCTCATCTTTCAAATGGGTTATTGATTATAGTGTCACAGATCATATGACAGGTAATTCTAGTCTCTTTTCTACTCTTCAGTCACACACTTTCACCTCTATTGTTACCTTAGTCGATGGGTCACCATCTCATGTTCTTGGGTCTAGCACAATTACTCTCACTCCTTTGCTTCCTTTGGTGTCTGTCTTACATTTACCTAGCTTATCCTTTAATTTGATCTCTATAAGTCAGCTTACTCACAATCTTAACTATTGCATCTCATTTTTTCTGATCGTTGCTTATTTTAAGATCTTACGACAAAGAAGACTATTGGTAAAGGACATGAGTCTGGAGGCCTCTATATTCTTGACACACCAATACCGAAATCTGTTGCTTGCTCTGGTGTAACCTCTCCCTTCGAGGCACATTGTAAACTGGGTCATCCATCTCTTCCTTTACTTCAAAAACTTTGTCCTCGGTTTAGTAAGGTGTCTTCGTTAAATTGTGAGTCTTGTCAATTTGTAAGACATCATCGTCTTAGTTCAAATCCAAGAATTAATAAATGTGTTAGTGTTCCTTTTGAATTAGTTCATTCTGATATTTGGGGTCCTTGTCCTATTTTGTCTAAACCTGGATTTAAATATTTTGTTACTTTTATGGATGATTATTCTCGTGTAACTTGGTTATATTTAATGAAGACTCGTTCTGAATTGTTTTCTATTTTTTGTGCATTTTGTGTTGAGATTAAAACTCAATTTAATGTTTCAATTCGTACTTTGCGAAATGATAATACCAAAGAATACATAAGCTTTATTTTAATCTTATATGGTTCAAAATGGCATGCTTCATGAAACTTCGTGTGTTGATACTCCATCTCAAAATAGAGTGACCGAACGTAAGAACAGACATCTTCTCGAAACTACACGTGCCTTATTATTTCAAATAAATGTTTCTAAACCTTTTTGGGCCGATGCAGTTTCAACAGTATGTTTTCTTATTAATCGCATGCCCTCATCTGTTCTTCATGGTAAGATTCCTTACAAAATTTTGTTTCTTAATAAGTCACTATTTTCAGTTGACCCTAGGATATTTGGTAGCACTTGTTTTGTTCGGAATGTTCGTCCGCATGTTACTAAATTAGGTGTCTATCACTAGTTGAATATATTGGTTGTGTATTAGGTGTATGTCACCTAAGAGTGTCCCTAACTTTGTATATAAATATGTAGTGTCTTTGAATGAAAATAAGAAGAGTGAATTCTGAGTTTTACAGGTTCAAATACAATGCAACATTAATACATGCAATGATGCACGTGGACTTTCCAGTAAATAAATTTTTAGCTGAAAGTACCTTGCCAAATCTGTGAAGAAAAGAGGGAAAAACAACAAAATATTTCACTGAAGCTCTGGCTCTGTCCAAGGAAAATGTTAACAACTCTGTATCGGTGATCTGATTTAGAAGAAAAATGGTACTCCTCAAATATGACTTGATTAGTGGCTCAAGTTTATTCCATTTTGCAGATTTCTTTAACTCCAATACTTGCTTCTTCACATTGGAACTTGATAATCCTAGCAACCCCTTAAAAAGAGTATCAGACTCATTAAGCATGAATATCAGTATCTTGCAAAATGTCTCACTGTTCTGAAATTCACGAGTCAAGTCAGCATTCAAGGTATCGTTTGATTCTACTCCAAAATGGCATGCAGCCCGATAAGTATTCAATAGACAAGTCAAGGCAGCTAAACTTTGCTGCTCTTTGACTAGTTCACACCAATGATCAACAACAGCACTAGTAAATAACTTGTTCCTGCTAAAACTCAGAGTATTTCCATTTGCAACTGGTATGATAGCATTTCCCATCTCATCCTCATCCTCGTACTGTTGAAGAGTATCATGTAAAAAGAAGATTGCACAATGGAAAGCCATATTAAAGGTATGGGCCTTGTTAGTTGCAGTTGCAAACATTAGAAACAGTTGATAACAAGATCACAATATACCAATCATCCTAAAGTAAAATTATCATAAACTAGATAACTTACAGCTTCTTTATTCCTAAAAGGTTTAAGCTCCTTATAGTAGTTATCAAGAAACTTGGAAAATTTGGGATCCTGAAAAAGGTTGAAGGAAAAAAGAATTAGTAAAAGATAGATTAGTGAAAAACTACTGCCGTAATAAGCATGGACTAAAACTTTAGCTCCCAAAAATAAGAAATAAATGTTGTATACAATAAGAGTAAAAATTGTGAGCCTGTGTATTGGGGGGAGGGGGTGTTCAATATCCACAGTTCACTAACAAGCTTATGGAAATTGGTTACACCCATATCTGGAAGGGAAAAAATGAAAGCCCAAATGCTATTACCTTACCTTTGCAATTCAAAATTCTCTATAAGATCAATATGTGGACATAAAGAAGCCAATATCTCAATCACTGTTCACTTACAGAATATTTAACAAGCATACTGTGTTTAAGAAATCTGTACAAATAAAAACATCACCAGTAGTACCTTTTCCTTTAGTCTGTCCAACTTTTTTGCTTTCTTTCTAGATTCTAAATAAATCTCTCTGTTCTGCACCAATATAGCACTACCACCATCATTGTCTGCATGAAAATTTCAGTGATTTACATATGCAAAAGACAGGAGATAAAAAGTGAAAGATTCTACAAAAAATGAGAAGAACATAAAGATTAATGGAGTCCTCACTTTCTTGATAATTCTCACCATCGGGTTCAGCAACATGTATGCTAGAGTCCTGACAGTAAATTTTAAAGTCAATACTCTAAAAACATACCGAAGGTAGAAAAGAAAGTCATGAATCATAATAAGGTAACAAAATTTCTTAATACCTCTGAAAGATATCCATCACTATCTGAATCATCTCCATCTACATCACTGTCATCTTCAGCAAATATTGCATCCAGGGAAGAATGCTCTAGCTCTTCACTGTTGGGTTTCCTGATTAAGGGGAAAAGGGTGTAATTCTATCCAATTATTTAAGGTATCTAAAACATTTTAATAGCACCCCTGAGATGCAGGCAAAACATGTCATCTATAATGCTAATGAAACACGATTATATTGAATTGAAAAAAAAAATTATATAGGACACAAAAATTCTCAAGAGAGGTAAAGCAAAATAATAGTGAAGAAAATGCTCTTATATGTAACAGAAAGAAACTACATTGATAAACAAAGAAATAAGAACTTTCTTACCCTAAGTTAGATAACCCTACCTCGTCCCCCTTTTCATCTTCAATGTCCTCTCCCTTATCTCCTACAGCAATTGCATTCAACCAAACGTTAGAAAATCCAAAGAAAGAGAAAAAAGTGTCTGAGGATAGTGGAACGAGCAAACAGAGCAGACAAGCCGTTAATTGCATCATACAGAGACAAATTTAATCCTCTTTACATAATGAATCAAAACCAGGCTTTTGTATCCCGAAAATTAAGAGAAGTGATTAAGAACCAATATTTCACAGATAAAAGGAAGAACCCAAATAAGAAAACATAGAAAGAGCATAATAAATGTAAACCCTCATAACGACGACTTGTGTAGGATGAGAGTTTAGAGGAAGAATATGGAGGGAGGGTTTTACTCTTTGAAGTTTTCCTCTTGAACATGGACTTAAGCTTGCGCTTTCGTTTAAGCACGGACTGGAGATTCTTCTTTGCAAACTTCCTGGCCTTCTTCCCAAGTTTCCCCATTTTCGCACTCCAACTCTCTCTGCTGTTCAGCCCTTGCCGCCGCCGCTACTAGAATGGAGGGAATATAAACTCAGACTCGTCCCAAGTTATGAAGTAATTTTAAGTCAGTAAAGTATATTATTTTATTTTCAAAATTTTAATTAAATTTATACAAATTTTTAACGTCTAATATAAAAAATAAAATAAATTTATTATAATAAAATAATATTATTTATATTAAATTTATAATTTTTATTATTAAAAAATTTAATATATTATTTTATTTTAAACGAAATATATCTTTTAAATTAAATTATAATTATTTAAATTTATTTAATATTAAATATTATCTATTAAAATATTATTTTTATTATTATAAATTTTTAAAAATATAATTTATTATTAAAATTTTATGAATAAATAATAAAATATCCGACCCGGCATGATAACAAGTTGCCCGGCCCAAATAATGGAAGCATTATCGGGACGAGTTAAGCCAATACTTTTCTTCTTTCAAATTAAACTAGTTGGAGCCATTCTTAAATTAAAATTAAAGTTAAATATTTAAATGAACTGTAAATTAATTGCAAAAAAAAAAATCATTTCATAAGAAAGATTCAAACAAATCCTAGAGTTCCATAGCAATTTCCAAATAAATATCAAAAAGAACTGTTCGTCAAATGACATATTTAATAAATTTTAAGACATCCATAAACACTTGAACGAGTAATGAAAGAAAGAGAACTGTATCGTGCTGCTGGGAGTTTAATGGCCTCCGAGTGCAGAAGCGGCTGGATTCAAAGGATAGACGAAATGTCAGAAACCCTGATGACTTGCTGTCGCTCTTATAAAGATAGACCTAAATGAAACAGGTTTTGAATGTCGAAACTAACGATAAAAACAATAATATTACAATTAAATATAACTATTTAAATTAATTAAATATTAAATATTATTTTATCATTATAAATTTTAATGATATAGTTTTTTTATTTATATAAACTTCTCCTCATTTTCATTACTGAACTCACTTGCAAGCTTTTAAACAAAGTGGATAAATCTAAATTTACCCAAACTTATTTTCTCTTATTGTGTTTTGAATTGGAACTATAATGGTTTTTTCTTTATTTATTTATATTTAATTTTTTTATTTTACATTTAATGTTGTATGTAGTAATTTAAAATTATTAATAAAAAATAATAATTTTATTTAGATTAAGAATACATAATTTAGATAAGTAGAAGGAACAACAATTAAAATATCTTATTTCTTTGAATTGTAACTAGATAATTGAATGTTAGTTACAAAAATATAATTTTATAATTTTTATATAAATAATATTTGATCGTCAAATTATATTATATTATATCTAATAAAAATTATATAATTATGTATACATTTTATCTTATTTAGATAGTGACCCTTGATTTTGTTTAATATTTAATTTAATTTGTATAAATTTTTAATTTTAAAATTATATGTTTTGAATTTTTGGTTCATCTCAAATTATTTTTTAATTTTATTTTTAAAGAGTAAGAAAATGAATTTTTATAATTAAAATATTTTTAAAAAATTTAAAAAATATTAAAAAATTAAATATTATTTTAAATATAAGTTATTTGATTCAAATATTTATTATTAATTTTATTTAATTATATAAAAAATTTCATCAAATATTATACCTAGTAACTAATAAATGATATTTTTGTATTATTCGAACATGTAAATTAAAATAAAAAAATAATAAATCTTATTACAAAAATACACACTAACTATAATACATCTACAATTCAACAATTCAACAAATCATTGCGATTCCATTTATTATTATTTTATTGTACCAACAACATACCACAAAATATAAGTATTCATTTCTTAAAGATTATATCTCAAAATTGTGATAAATTAAGAGAATAAGCAATTGATTTTATAGATTACTGATTTATTTTACAAGTTGATTTTATCTAGATGGTTTTGTAAAACCTAAAACATTAATAGATTTATAAAATCCCAAAAAACAACCTTTAAATTAACTTTTAATGTTAGTTGAGGTGAAACAATTATAAAGTTTTAAATTTATATTTTTTATCAAAAAAACTATTTGTAAAATTATTATCTATAATTGAGAAGGATTATTGACATGATGTATCTTGTTTGTATATTTTATTTTTATTTTTCGTGTATTTAATTAGATCTAAAGATTATAATTTATATAAAATGATAAATATATTAATTAATATGTATAAATATTATGCATAATAAAATTAAAATAAATATAATAGATATTGGTAGATTATATTTTTATGGATTTTATAAAATAAAAACTATTTCGTTTTTTAAATTTCAGCACATATATTAGATATTAATCAATCTATATACGTTTCCTATATGTCTGAAAAAGTGTATCCATTCTAAATGGCATTATAATTTGTCTATATAACATTTGCTGGAAGGTTGCCAAAAAAGAGTTCCATTCTAAAGAGGTACTATATTTTATTCCATGAGCAGAACGTACCTGTTGATTTGTAATCTTCAAATAATATACAGAGAATATATAGGAATAAAATTACATTAATAATTAAAATATGAACGAGAACATTATATAAATTATTATTCTTACATCTAATATATTTATATTATAATATGTGATATAATTATTTTTAAAAATAAATAATTTTTATATTTTTTAAAATAATTACAACACTTATTAAGATTATGTAATTTGGTTGCAAATATAATTAAAAAAAATATTGATTTAAACATTTCTTATAATTAAAAGGGTAAAAAAAATAAACAAACAAAACAATGTCGACAAGTGATACTATAGCAGGTTTACATAATCACAATTCAACAAAAGTATGAAATTGTATGCCACTAAAATAATTTATTATTTAATATTTATTTGAAAATATAATTAAACTAAGAAAATTTGTAAAGTTAACATGATAGATTATCTATTAAATTATATATGTTTTATAATATTGTAATTATTTTCATTATTTAAATGTTTAAAAAATTTAATAAAATATATATGAAGTATGAACAAATAAATTGTAATTAAATTATTCAAGGTGTTATGTTTTTAACATTAAAAATGCCTTGTGTTATTTAATTATATGAACATAAAATTATAATTTTAATATTTATCTAATTTTTCTAATCATTATTTTGAATTTGCAATAAGCATTTATATACACTTAACTTTAAAATAAATAGTATATTTTTTATAAATAATTATAATTATTTAAATAATAGATGCACACTTGAGTATACCTATGTAATGACAAAATTCAAAATAACACAGATATATACCTCTTCATATAGGACTAATAAAATTATATAATAGGTTTTATAAATCTTAGTTTTATATCACAATCAAACGTTTATGGTAGTTAGGGATGGATATACGTTAAAGAGATGATTATACTGATAATTATAATTATCTCACGTTAAATTTGGATAAATTTAAATAACAATCGTGTGTTATGAATAGTTAGTTGTTTTTTGACGGCTTAACCATATTTTTTATAACATTTATTATAAAAAAATATTTTAACAAATTATTAATATTGACATCAATTTATATGTTTTAGATATATAACACATTTTTAAATAAAATAAAATATATATCTATATAAAAATAGATAAGATTTAATATAATTATTCTAAGTGTCATGTGTTTTAGTATTAAAAATGCTTTTTATATAATTATATGTATATAAAAATATAATATTAATATATATTTTATTTTGATTAATCATAATCTCAGTATTACAATAATAATTTTCATCTTACATCTAATCAATTATGATTATTTTGAAGAAAAAAAATTAAAATTTTATAAATAATCACAATTTCAATTATATTTAATTAAATTCAAAATTATTTAAACATAAATCTATAATTATAAATTTTTAAGTAGTATAAATTAGTTTATATATTTTTAAATTTTTATATATAAATTTTAAATTTTTGATTTATAAATATATATTTTAATAATCAAACTAAAATGTATCTTTAATTAATACCCCTTTTAAGTTTTTTTTTAATTCTCTTTCTTCTATTTTGTGATTGTTTTCTGATTTTGAAGCCTGCACGGCGTTAATACCGAGAGTGACTAAGTTAACGTCGACTTCAACAAAAATGGTCTAAGGTTGTGTAAAAAATTTAATCATTAATTTTTTTTTATCAGAATTTAATCATTAAAATGAATTGTATTAGATTAAAAATCAATTATTTTTATCCCAACAACTAACACCATCTTTTTTCAAATTTTTCTGATTAGGGTGAGTAGTTAGTAATGAAATATACATTTTACATGGACAAAAATAATCCAGCGGAAAAAACGTCTTTATAAAGCAAAGGAGGATATTCCATCCATTCTTATTAAATCCCACTATTCATATTTTTATATATTGACGAGATAACATTATAATTAAAAATATATTTTATTTCATTATTAAGCAATTATATAAATAAATAATTTAATTATATTTATAATTTATGCACTAAATTTAATATATATTAAAAATAATTTTAAATTTATTTTATTTTTCAACATAAAATATATAATTAAATATTTATTATTCAAAAATATAGAATCCTCGTAAATTAGATAAAAAATATTAAACTTTTTATGTTTATGTATCTTTTGGCCAATAAAAATATAATTTACACATTAATAAATTCTTTTATTCTTTAAAATTTAACATTCAAGTTCAACTATCAGCCATTTAAATTTCATATTGATAATATTATAATTTATTGTATTATTGTTACTGTTTGAATCATAGTTTTTCGATTTCGGAATATCCACATAGAGCTTAGGGTTTTGGCGTTAATATTCTGCACTGATCTATGTTCACATGTAGTATCATGTTACTCTTTAATAATGTCTTAAAGGTCACGATAAAGGTTCAAAACTTAGTGAGAGTGAAAGAAACATGTGTCAAGCTATGAACACCTCACTGTGAACAAAGGTTGGTGCAGGGTATCAACGCTAAAATCTTAGACGTCACGTGGATATCCCGAGACCAAAGAACTTTGGTTCAAACATCAAAAGACGTCTTTTTTATTTGCAACCATCAAATAGGGTTTGGATATTTGTATTGCCCCCTTGATACTTGGGAAATCTATGTCTATGTCTAGGGTATGCATTCATTTCGTCTTCCTCAACTCTTAAACCCGATCTATAATCTTTAAAGACCTTATTAGGACAAAATTGGTACCATATGGGCTAGTAATTTAAATGATATAACATTATTCTCTAATAAAATCTTAAGGATCTGGACCGAGGTCTGAAATTTGAGGAGAGCGAAAGAATTATGTGTTAGACTATGATCGTCCCATTATGAATATAGATTGGTGTGAAGTATTAATGTCATAAACTTTGATCCTACGTAGATATCTCGAGATCAGATAATTTTGGTTCAAACAGTTAACATTAATTTATTAATAATAGTTTTATATTATGAATGATTTGTATATTTTTATTATGATATTATTAATTTTAAATTAATTTAATTAAATAATCCATAAACGTAAATGCTGTAATGATTTTTTAGTTGATATAATAATATTCACCATTTACTTATTTCATATAACAGGCACCAAAATATCATTTAATCGGGTGAATGTAAGAATTTTACACAGAAAAAAAAAAAGAATGTAATTAATAATTTTTATGAATTAAATTTATTGATGAAAATTGTAAAGAAAAAAAGTTTGTTTTGGTATTTTTTTATAAGAAAATTTTTAATTTATTATTTTTATTATAATTAGTTATTTATGATATTATAATTTTTTAATTAATTATTTATTTTAAAATTAAAAAAGCAACACTCATTTATAGTTAAAGTGGAGTTTGAAAGAAAAAGACGACATGAAGAAAAAAAATAGTTTTTCAAAACTTTTAAATAAAATAATTAATTAAAAGATATTATAATAATATAATTTATTATTATAAGAAAATAATAAATTACTAATTTAAAGTAATATAAATAGTAAAATTAATTTTGTGTAATTGTACAAATAATGACTTGTTTTATTGGTAGTAATAAAAAAATTTTCAAAATTTATTTCATACATTTTTTTATTTAATTGTGTTATAAATTATGAATAAAATAAAACCTATTACAATGAATAACAATTAAGTTATTTTTTTTTAATAATATTTATTTAATTCACATATTTATTTTTTATTCAAAATTTATCTTTAATTTTGAAGACATATATATTATGGAAAAAATAATTAATAATTAAATGTTATTTTAATAATAATTTTAAAAAATAAATAATTTTAAATAATAATTTAAAAATAATATAATTTTAAATAATAATAAATAGTATTTTTTAAGTAATAATTTTTTAAGTTTTTTTAATAATATATATTTTTTAATAATAAATTTAAAAATAAATAATTTTTTTAAGTAAAAATTATTTTAAAAAATAATAATTTTAATAATATATTTTTATTTAATAATAATTTAAAAACTTATGATAATTATAATAATATATTTTTTATTTCATTTTAATTAACAACAAAATATTACAATATTAATTCATTGTGATTAAATAAAATGATATAATAATAATAATAATAATAATAATAATAATATTTTTTCTATTTAATTTTATTACTATTTTTATTCTCATTCAATTTTAATTATATTATTAAAACGTACCTAAAACCTTCTTCTGTTTCCGATTCAACTCTAAGCATCAAGTTGCGAGAGATGAAAACACAGACAAACACCGTGTCACAGACTAATCAAATTCAGAAAATCGAACATTCGAATTAAAAACCACAAAGAGGACTACTACCCTAAACACACCTCATTGAACGGATGGATTCCTCCGAACAAGAGGTGGATATATTCGGCGAAGAGGATGAAGAAGACAAACATGAGCAAGATGGTAACAGATCGTCTTCACCGTCATCGCGTTCGTCTTCATCGTCCGCATCATCTTCTTCCTCTTCATCAGCTGCTTCTTCTTCGTCCAACGGCAGCGGTGGTGGAGCTACCAGCAGTGGCGGTAGTAGAAGTGCGAGCAGTGGAGAAGAAGGAGAAGAAGGAGAAGAGGTAGATAACGGCGAAGAGGTCGGTAACTACAACAAAAATAATGAAGAAAACGATGGGGCTTACCATGGGTACGAAGAGAGCGATCTCTTTGGCTCTGATAATGAAGATTACTGTAAAACCCTTGCTATTAGTCCGCACCCTATTCCGGGTAATTTTTCGATCGAATTTCTTTACTGGGTATTATGCATTTTTCTTTTTCCTTCTGTTTTTGCTGTCTAAGAGGTTGAATTGATGAAATTGGTTAATCAAGTAGGGTTTTTGTGTTATTTTCGTTTGCATGTCTTGTTCTTTTGATTGGCAGCTGAAGGTCACGGCTTTCTTACACATTAGCAACCTTCACCTGCTATAATTTTTCTCTCTATAAGGATGTAGTATAGTCGAATACCAGCTTCAAAGTGAAAATTTAACGAACTTGCTTCAGGCATCTCGTGTTTGTCCATTTTTGAGTTTTTATGATATATAGAATCTCTCTGCATCATGATTTATGTTTCTGGAAATATTTAGAGCAGTTCACTGAGAAATTTTCTTAAATACTTTTTTCTATCCATTTAATTTCTGCCAGTATTGCCCGTGGTGCGCAATAATAACAATCAGGGTAGAGGAGGTTTTGGGCGTGGTCGCTGGCAATCTGCGCATCCAAATGATAGAGGAGCTGGTCTTCTTCCTCGACCTGGACCTTATCCAGGGAGGCACAGTTACGGTTATGGTTCAAAGTTTACAAATGGCCGTCATGATGAACGTTTTGTTTCTGAATTAAAGCTTTCAAAAAGTGAAGAAACATTATCGCGAAAATGTATTGCTTTTCAGGAAGTAAGTAGAGTATTTCTTAAATTATTTTTTTAACGCTCTTCCTTTTTCTTTTCTTTTCTTTTCTTTTTTGTATTCTGCCAACTTTATTCAACTTGATTTACTGAATATGAGAGAAGAAGCCACAAAATTGACAATTTTTGTGGTCACGTGATAATCTTCACTAATTACTCTAAATCTCTACCTAAGATTTGTTTAATTGCATTCATTTGTTAATATTTTATGGATGGGTATTCCAAAATTATTATTTGTGGTGTGATGTATTTAAATATGTAAGATAATAGCATGACGGTTACTGTAATTGTTGTTTTGATCGCGGTTATGTGTTCAGACCTTTTGGTTAACTGCCTGTTTCACTCTCGTATATTGTTCATTCCTAGTTAATTATCTCATTCCCTTTCTAAAGAACTACAATTGTCGAATAGCCATGTGAACTTGCTTGCTACAGTAGAGTAGAAGGTGGTGATGTCAACTTTGATGACAGCGGCTTGGTAAGCATCCTGAACCTATGTTTTTCAATAGATGATATTGTCTTTTGCCCCCTTTTATTATTGTTGCTGATGGCTCACTTATTCTCATTTTTCCCCTGCCTTGTAGAGGCTTTTCAAGCGGCTTATCACCGAGGAAATTGGAGCTGATCTAAATCAAGGATATGATACCTTTATTGAGAAGAAAGGTAGGTATACTTTCTACATCTTTGCAACTATATATTGCTTTAAATAGAGACGTGCATTGAGGTAATATGAAAAATATTACTCTTTAATATAACCATTGCCATTGCTTTATGTGCAAGAGATGCTAATTTTTTAAGGCAACTTTTTTTTCTCCCTCTCTACATACCAGATTTGGGCTCTCAAGGTTTCGGCGATCTTCTTGCTTGTATAAGAGACAAAAATATCCCGCTTCAAAACATTCATTTTGTGGTGCGAAACAAATTACACTTTCTCTTATCTGTTTTTATAATTCTTTTCTGTGTTATTAACATGAAAGTTTTCCCTCTCTCCTGTTTATTGGCAGACCTTCCGGAACAATCTTAACAAGGTAACTTTCAGCTAATTGGCTTAATTAATAAAAGCTTAACATAATTTTTATTTTCTTAAATAGAAAAGGATTATATTTAGTTTTTAATATATTAAAATAAGCCATTAAATTTATAGTTTAGTTTAATTTCTTAACTTAGAATTTTAATTTAGTGGATAGTCATGTTTATTCTATATGTTTGTGACATACATTAAAATTTACAAATTATACTGGCAGCATGTTATAGTACTTGTGTATTTTGATGCTTACTCTCTATTCTTCAGATACTAGCCACTGCTTATATTAGACATGAGCCTTGGGAAATGGGGGTGCATAAAAGGAATGGTGTTGTCTATCTTGATGTGCATAAACTACCAGAAAGACCACAGAGTGACTTGGAACGACGAAGGTACTAGATTATATGTTATATTATTTTTGAGAATGCAATGATGTGTTATTATTTACACCCTAACGAAGACTGACTTAGCAGGTTATTTTTCTAGTGCTTGTTATTACTTGATAGAGCTGTTGTAATGCTTTATTATTCAGATGTAAAGTCTAGAGGGATATGAAGGTACTATTTAAAAATACCATAGTGCTATGTGTTGCCTTTTAGTGTCATAGTCTTAGTAATTCATAACTCATTTTTAGATTTGCATCTTATCATTATTACTTGTAAGTCATAGTCTCCTTTTAGGCATGTGAGTGAAAATGAACTTGTTTCTTCTATCAATTCAACGATTCATTTAACCTTGTTTTTAGTACAGGTGTTATTGGGGATACTGTTTTGAGAGCATTGCCACTGAAGATCCAGGGAGAGCAGATGGAGAAGGAATACACCATGTTGATGCCAATGTTGAATATTGTTCTGTGATTAAAACCAAATTAGGGGCTCATCGTATTTTAATGGGTGCTGAAATGGATTGCTGTGATGCAACTGATGATGGAAGAAGGTTTTATGTGGAGCTGAAAACGAATCGTGAGGTTGTTAAATGTCTCTTTTAGCTTGCTCTACAATGCCTTTGTTCATTCACTGCCTTTTCAGTTTTTTGTGCTTACTTGATAATCTGCAAATTTTTTTCTGTTCTGCAGCTGAATTATCACACTGAGGAAAGATTTGAAAGAGAGAAACTCCTTAAAGTTTGGGTAATTTCATTTTGTGTGATGTGAACCTCAAATTTCTCACATAAATAAATACATTACTTACTGGCTTACTGCAACTTGTAAATATGTCCCGCCAAAAGTTGATCTGCCAGCTTCACTTGTGTTCCTTACCTTTCCCCCTTTCCTCCCTCCCCTCCTCTCCCCCAAAATTTTTTCTTCAAGTTTTCACATTTCACATAAAAACCGAAATTTTGTCTGCTTTTGAGATTTTTATTCTCTCAACTCTCTCGTTTTCTCTCTGGTGAATTTTAGTTTCATTTGTTGGGGATTATGTTATTAAGGAATTGGGTTGTGTTGTGCTTTATTTTCACTCTCATCATCTATTAGCTTTTCTCAGAAGCATTAACTTGTCTTTGTTATTCTGGTCTCAGATTCAATCATTCTTAGCAGGTGTTTCCTACATCGTCATTGGATTTAGGTAATCTTGATTGATAATCCAAAAATTATTGCTAGAACTATGCTTCAAATGCATTGATGTAAAGTTGATTTTTCTCTATTTTTGCAACTCGGTAATTACATTTTATGGAAAAAAAAAATACTTGTGTTATAAATGGTTTGGATGTGTCAAATGGGTAAAGGGCCAAGTGATTTCTTTATTTTGACTTGACTTCATAACCATTACACTAATAAATTCAGTAACACTCTTGTCATTTCTACCGGTCTCAATAACTGCTCAAACATCTTGTATGGGATGGAGTATACATACTCATACTAACTTTATGTTCACTAAATTAAGATTAGTTGAAGCATCTTGTCCTTGATGCAGAGATGATGCAGGCCGGCTTGTTCGAACAGAGAGGTTAAGAACAAAAGATGTAACACAAAGGGTTAAAATGAAGAACTATTGGCAGGTGAGTTCATTCTGCTGCCAAATGTACTATGACAAGTTTTTGCCTTTGTTCCTTTCAAAATTATGCATTGTGATTTATCGTTCATCATTCCTGCTGCTCCAGTTCAATTTTCCCATTGTTCTGAGGAAAAAGGTGCTTTGCTGTATTATTTATCCTTGTTTGGTTGATGAGAAAAAAAATAAACACTAATACATCATCGCATAAATTTATAATAAAACAGCCTCCACTCCCTTTTATCAAAACATTCAAAAAGAGTTTATCTCTTGATCCTGTTAATTTGATTGCCTTGATAAACAAACAATCTCTATTTTTTTATGTTCCACCCTTGTACTAAATGTGAAACTGTGCTCATTAACATTTATCTGTTTGATGCAAACTCTTATGAGCGAGTTAAGTACAATGGGGAATAAATTCTACTGCCTTTGCCTAGTTCTGTTTTAATAAACTGGTTGCCAGGGAGGAGTCTGCCTTGCATTTGCTGATGAAGTTTTATGCTGGCTCTATGGAACAGTAAAAGAGAGTGAGTTTTCTAATTTGTTTCCCTTTCCTCTTGTTATGTTTTTCTGTTTCCTATTTAACACTCCTGCATTTTGATGGAACATCATTTGAACTATCAATGCACTAACGATGATGGTCTTCAGATGAAAATTACATATTGCAGTTTGCTCCACCATTTAATCGTTTGGAGCTTCTGCAAGCTCATTCTTGCCCAGATGTAATCACTCACCACGTTGAGCAACTGTAAAACAGTGATAGTGGTTTTTCATTATTGGTATCCGTTATAGGCACGCTCTGGGGATTATAGCTATTCAACCAAATGTGATCTCAAAATTTTGCCCGATTACAAGAAAGTAACACTCGGCATCCATTAAACCATCCAATGTAATATCAATGTGATGGAAAAAAAATTTGCACTCCTTGGGTTATTTTTCCAATATTTTAGCCGGGTTGATATGGAGAAAGCCTTCAAAAGATATCTTGTTTTTAGGGTATGTTTGTTTTTGCTCATGAGACTCCATTTAAAAAAGAAGCTGAAGTACCAAATAAAAAGGACATTGTCATAAGTGATTTTATTGCACATAAAACACATTTTTGTGTTTATTGATAGAAGTACACAATATGTGATTTTATAAATCGCTATCTTTTGTCATAATCCATTTGGGACGAGAATACTAGATGATTGGTTTCTTTAGAATGTCCCTTTAGTCGATGATGTTCGTGAGTAGTGGATGTTATTGTTGTTCCACCTGATCAATCCTCTCTCGTTCTCCTGCTCTGAAAAAAGGTCTAGTTGATTCCCCCATCATCTCTAAACCATCATTTCAATAGTTTGATAGTAAAGTTTGTGCTCTAAAGTGCTTGAGTTGCAATTGGTAGAATGCTGCACCTTCCGATAAATTCTTGATGCAATTAATCTTTTCTTACCAAATAAAATCATTTAAAAAGACTTACACGTACATGATGTTATTTTGAGATAATCAATTAACAAAATATTTTCAAGTATCATTTAATTAATTAATTATTTAAAAAGTTGTTTGAATATTGTATTCATATTATTTTATATGGGAAATTTTTTTAATTAAATGATAAAATATATCAAATTGATAATTTTTTAAATAAATTATCCTCTAAAATCTAGGTAAAAAATAATAATAAAAGTGAAATGATGGTATCACTAAAATAATAAACCCAAAACTGAATGTTTCAATATCTAAAATGTGTGATGATTTGAAAATTGATACTATAAAATGACTCGTGATTAGATAAAATATTAATATAATAAAAGTATAATTAATTTTAAAATTGAATATTATTATTAGTTTGTATTTAAATTTTATATCTATTATTAAAATTTTATTTATTTCAATTGTATTAATTATATATATACAAATTTATACTATTTAAGTTTAATTATTATAATATTAAATTATTGTAATTAAAAAATTAAATTTAATATAAAAAACCTATATAATGAAAGCAAGTTTTAAAAATAATTTGATAAACGGTAATAAAATTATTGATAAAATATTTTATTATTTTTAAAAACTATAAAAATTATTATTTATTTATGATTTAAAAATAACCTTTAAAAATATATTTTAAATAAATCGATCAAGATTTTATTTATGAATTTTTTTTATATATAAACTAATAATTTTGATGTTTTAATACAAAAGAATAGAGATGATAAAAAGAAGATTAAACTTAAAACTTCAATTAGGGAGAAAAAATGAAAAAAAATATTATTTATGAAAAAATAGTAAATTTTAAGATTTATAATTATAAAAATAATATTTAATTTATATTTATTAAATATTATTTGATATAATTAGAGGTGTAAATTGAGTCGATATATTATAGTCTATTAATTTTTAAAATATATTTTATTTTATCTCATTTAATTTTATGAGAAGAGATAGTAATGAAACGATATTAATTGATATATTTCATTTGTCTCTAAAAAATTCAAATAAGATAAGTAAGAATAAAAAATAATAGAAAATATAATAAATAATAATTTGAAACGTAATTTTAGTAAACTAACGATGAATATGATTAAGGTTAGACTTATTAAAATTAAAATTAAAATAAGATAAAATAAAGAAAGATGATATTTAAATAAAATAAAATAAAATATTATTATATTACGAGATTATCGCGTATAATAACTTTTGGAAAAATTGGGTATATTTTTCCTATTTTAAGTAGTTACTATTCACTTATAATTTAAATGAATAGAACTCAAACTAACCCAACAAAATAATGCTATTGAAAATATAATACTAAAATAAACTAAAATAGATATTGAAACAGAAATATTAAAGCAAAAAAATAATAACACCAGAAATTTAACGAGATTCGGTATAAATGTTACTTAGGTCCTCGAGTGTCGTTGACCACTTCCACTATCTCTAAATTGATGAACTCCAAATTACAACTAATTGAACAAAATTGAGCTAATCAATTATCCTTACAAAAGAGAGAAAGATTTACAAATTTTGGGATATTTTACAAATGGTGAATGAGGGCTTTATTTATAGCCCCAAATCCAACACTCATCTTCATTCCTAACCAATGTGAAACTTTTCTAATTTACTCACTAAGGAGCTATATAATAAATCTCCACCTTAGCGACTTGGTAATTTTTTGAATGATTTCTTCAATCACTAGATCAGCAACGCTAGTACCAATTCAGATTTTCAGGATGTTAATCAAGTTCACACAATGTTTGAACTTGATTGTTATTACCAGCTTGGTCATTATATCTGTAGGATTCTCTGTCGTACTGATCTTTTGAACTAGTACTCCATCTTCTTCAATAATCTCTCGCACGAAATGATAACGAATGTCAATGTGCTTTGTACGTGCATGATAGACTTGGTTCTTTGCTAAATGAATAGCACTCTGACTATCATAAAACACCTTAATATGTTTTTGACCAACTCCAAAGTCTTCAAGTAAACCTTGTAACCAAATAGCTTCCTTTACATCCTCTATAACTGCCATATACTGTGCCTCTACAGTAGACAAAGCAACTGTGGACTGCAAGGTAGACTTCCAACTTATTGGTGCTCTAGCAAGAGTAAACACATGACCAGTAGTTGGCCGACGCTTATCTAAATCTCCTAAATAGTCGGAATCACAATATCTGACTGTGTATTGGCCAACGGTATTATCCTGTTGAAATACTAAGCCAACATCTACAATATTTATAATATACCGTAGAATCCATTTCACAGCCAGCCAATGTCCTTTACCAAGATCATGCATGTACCTGCTTATAACACCAACCACATGTGAAATGTCAGGTCTTGTACACACCATTGCATACATCAAGCTACCAACCGCATTTGCATATGGTACGTTTGCATATATTCTTGTTCTGCATCATTCTTAGGAGATAATTGAGCACTAAGCTTGAATTGAGGAACTAGCGGAGTACTTACAGGTTTTTTCTGTTCATTCATACCAAAACGTTGTAGTATCCTCTTCAAATATTGACTCTAGGTCAAACTAAGCTTCCCCTTCTTCCTATCTCTACTTATCTCTATACCGAGAATCTTCTTAACTTCTCCCAAATCTTTCATCTCGAACTCCTGACTTAGTTAAGCCTTCAACTTCTCAATTTCTGCTTGGTTTTTCGATGCAATTAACATATCATCGACGTACAATAAGAGATAGATAAAAGACTCATTTTGTAGCTTGCAAAAATACACACAATGATCATATGTACTTCTGGTGTACTTCTGCTGCAATATAAACTGATCAAATCGTTTGTACCATTGCCTTGGGGATTGCTTCAATCCATATAATTATTTGTTCAACTTACAAACCCAATTATCTTTACCATCAACATTAAACCCTTCTGGCTGAGACATATAGATTTCCTCTTCTAAGTCACCGTATAGAAACACAGCTTTTACATCAAGTTGAACTAGTTCCAAATCAAACTGTGCTACCAAGGCCAACAAAATTCTAATGGAGGAATGATTTACAATTAGAGAAAATACCTCATTATAATCGATTCCCTCCTTCTAAGCATAGCCCTTAGCGACCAACCTTACCTTATAGCAAATACCATCTTTGTTAGGAAATCCATCTTTCTTTACATACACCCATTTGCATCCAATTGCCTTCTTGCCCTTAGGTAGTTGTGTTAACTTCCATGTTTTATTCTTCTGAAAGGACATAAGTTCTTCATCCATGGCTTCCTTCCATCTTTCAACTTCAGGACTTCTAATTGCTTCTTTATATATGGAAGGAACATCATCATGCACAACTGAAAGTGCACATGCCACCATATTCTTAAACTAAGCAGGTAGGTCTTCAAAATCATTGTATCGAGCAAGTACCTTGACATTTTGTCGCCGTGGCCTATCAACTGCAGTTTCTTCTTGTTGTTGTTGAGGTTCTTGGGTTAAAACATCTTCATTTGATTCATCTTCTATCAATGGAGGATCAACTTCTGTCTTATCTTCACTAACTGGATTAACAATTTTCCTTTCAAACTCTACATGTTTCGGAGTTTGCTCCACCTGTTCTAAAGTGACATCAATCTTCTTAGTTACCTTTCTCAACAATGCATATTCATTAAAGGTAACATCTACACTAAAGATTATCTTTTTCGTTTCAAGGCACCATAATCGATATCCCTTAGAACCATAAGGGATCCCAAAAAAATGGCTTTCTTGGCTCTTGGGTCCAACTGTAATTTCTTGGGTCCAACTTTGATTCCATTACATGGTAGTATGCAATTGAACCAAACACATGTAAGAAATCGTAATTTCTAGCAGGTTTTTTAGACCATACCTCCATAGGTGTTTTGCCTTCAAGAGTAGATGATGGTAGACGGTTGATGAGATGACATGCATATGTCACAGCCTCAGTCCAATACTACTTGCCTAAACTAGCATTTGACAACATACACCGAACCTTCTTCAGCAAAATTCGGTTCATACGATCTACAACTCCGTTTTATTGTGGTGTTTTTCGAATAGTGAAGTGTCACACTATCCCTTCTTCTTCACAAACTTTCATAAATGGATCGTTTGTGTAATCAATGCCATTATTAGACCTCAGACGCTTGATCTTTTTACCAGTCTGAGTCTCGATCATCTTCTTCCATTTGAGAAAAATCCCGAGCACTTCATCCTTCTTCTTCATGAGATACACCAAAACTCTTATAGAGAAGTCATCAACGAAAATGACATAATAATGTTTGCCATTCATGGATGAAGTTCTTATTGGCCCCCGCACATTAGTATGGATGTAATCCAAAATGCCATTTGTATTATGGAGAGCAGTGCCAAAAAGCTTACTCTTTTCTGCTTCCCTAATACACAATGCTCACATAATTTCAACTTGCCGGTTCTCGCACCTTTTAACAGGCCTTGCTTTACTAGAATCTGCAAAGTTTTTTCATCAGTATGTCCCAAACACTTATGCCATAGCTTGGTAGTTTCTAAATCTCTTTCTTCCTCTAAAACTACTGTTGATGCTGTCCCAATAATCGTACTACCAAGGTAGTAATACAAGTTATTCTTCCGAACACCTCTCATCGCCACAAGGGCTCTAGAAGTAATTTTCAATGCCCCATTTTGTATGGTCACAGTGAAGCCTTTTGATTCTAAGACTCCCACAGCAATGAGATTCTTCTTCATATATGGAACATAATGAACATCTATCAAGACTCTGGTTGAACCATCTTGATTCTTCAAACGGATTATACCAATTCCCAAAACTTTGCATGGATAATCATTACCCATAAAAACAACTCCACCGTCTAGTTCTTTAAAGTTAAAGAACCACTCCTTGTTAGGAGACATATTGAAGTATATGCTGAATCAAAAATCTAATCACCAAGATGGAATGCTGTTGACGAACCAACCAATGCAAAATCTAAATTTGAATTGCTTTCAGCTACACATGCATCAGATTGCACAACTTTTCCCTTCTTTTGCAGCTTCGGGCAATTTTTCTTCCAATGGCCTTTCTCATGAAAAAAGCACATTCATCTTTACAAAGTCTTCCTTTTGATAGAGATCTACCTCTCCTTCCTTTCTGTTGTGTTTGTGAATGTCCTCTTACAGACAATGCATCTGCTGCTTCATTCATGCTTTCTCTTTTATCTTTCTTTCTAATTTCATAACTATACAAAGCAGTACAAACTTTCTTAAAAGATACTTTATCCTTCCCAATGAGTAAGCTTGTAATAAGATGATCAAACTCATCGGGAAGGGAGGCTAACAACATCAAGGCTAAATCTTCATCTTTAAAAGTTTCATTCATATTTAACAAATCTGCTACTAATTGATTAAAAACAGTAATGTGGTCGTTTATTGTAGTACCTAGAAGGTATTCAAACCGGAACAACTTATTCTTCAAATAAAGTCGATTCTGTCCATTCTTCTTCATGGACTTGTTCTCCAACGCCTTCCACAACTTACTTGCGGATGTCTCCTTCATGAACGTGTACTTTTGTTCTCTTGAGAGACACGAACGGATTGTACCACATGTTAATCAGTTGATATTTTTCCACTCTTCTTCATCTGCTCCATCTGGTTTCTCTTCTTCAATGGCGATGTCTAAACCTTGTTGAAACAGAGTATCTAGAACTTTGCCTTGCCACATGCCGAAATGATCGGTTTCATCAAACTTCCCCACCTCGAACCTTGCATTCATCACCATAGTTCTGCTTGACGTGGATGATTGACCTTTGTTTGAAAGAAAATTTTCTTCCGCAATTTCTTCAAATTACAACAACTATAAACTATATTCCAATAGCAAACAAACAGAATACAAACAAATGCCTAGGTAAAAAACCTTCAGTTCTGATACCAATTGTTGAAAAAAATCGGATATATTTTCACTATTTTAAGTAGTTACTATTTATTTACGATTTAAATGAATAGAACCAAAACTAACCCGACAAAATAATGACATTGGAAATATAATGCTAAAATTAACTAAAAGAGATATTGAAATAGGAATATTAAAGTAGAAAAATAATAATATCAGAAATTTAACGAAATTCGATATAAATGTTACCTAGATTCTCGAGCGTCGTTGATCACTTCCACTTTCTTCAAATGGATAAACTTCAAATTACAATTAATTGAACAAAATTGAGTTAATCAATTACCTTATAAAATAGAAAAAAATTTATAAATTTTAAGATGTTTTATAAACAGTGAAAAAATGTTTTATTTATAGCGAAACATTCATCTTCGTTGCTAACTAACTTGGTATTTTTTTAATTTGAATACTAAGAAACTATATAACAAATAACTTATTAAAATTTTCCTTTCAGATTGGTCGGAAAAATAAATAACTCAAAACACACGTGACCATCGTGCGATCGTCGTTCAATATTTGACCGACTCGGATTGAATGTATTTTCTGTCTACTTTAACTTATGATTCGCAGAGGAGTGGAGAGAGAAGACATGGAAAGTATAGCAGAGAGGCTATCGGAGTTGGAGGATCTTTACTTCCCTCGAGCCCTTCAATCCACCGCCACAAATCCTTCTCAGCGTAAATCTATACTCCTCGATCTTCTCTCCCGCGACATCCCCGTTTTCTTAGGTAATCTATACTCACTAGTTGCACCCTTCTTTTTTGTTATTTGTTTAATTTGTTAATTATGAGCTTAATTTATGCTTAATTTAATGAAAATATTTAGCCCTAATTTATTTTCTGTATCGTGAAATGGAGGGAAGGGGAAGGATATGTGTTTAGTCTATTTAATCATTTCTAACACTGAAACTGTATTAGTTGGTTCATTGGCTGTTTGCTTTCTTTTGATGGATAATGATACTTACTATTTATCTTTCTTTTAACATAATTTTAAATCGATGGAGTAGAAAACTGTGGAGAAGAAAGAAAACCCAATTACATTGTGCATTGTGTGTTACTGTATGCATCTTTCTTTTTCCTACTTTAGACACCTAAAACTTTATTCTGATCTAGGCCAATCAAGGTTAAGGTACATATTAGACTCGAGTAGATATTGTTGATTATCATTCTCAAGTTACGAAAATTTTAGAATTATAAACAATATTATGTAGAAGCTTAAGGGAGCATTGTTATTTGTTACATTTCCTTCCCAACGTTTTTCATTAGAATCTGAAAGTTCTGTACTGAATCTATATTTTGACTTCAATTCAGAGCGCTATGGTTCAAAATTAACTTTCACTGAGCTCCGGCAGTTTGATGCACTTAGCGTTAATTATGAAGTCAGCTGGCATCTTAATCATCTCAGGAGTATAATGAGTCCATCATCGGGTGAGTTGCGAACAAGGTCGATTACAGTAAAAAACCGCAGGCGGGCCTACTTGGATAAACTCATACTTGAGGGACAATACTTCTCTGAGGATGCAATGAGGGAGAGAGAGCCATACTTGCATCATGAATATGTTGGGAAGTTTCAGGATCCTAGTTGGAGGAGCATGGCAAGACCAGGGGAGCGTTGGTCAGAGACATTAATGAGGAGGTCAGAAGAAGCAATTTTGATTGCAAAGATTAGAGGGGAGCAACAAAGGCTGGGTGTGGCTGAGAGGGACTGGGTTGGTAGTGATAGAAATCAGGAAGAAGAGGAGGAGGAGGAAGAGGATACAGAAGAAAATGAAGCAAAGGATGCAAATGGAGATGCAGAACATAAGGAGGTAAAGTTTTCAGTATCTTTATTTTCTGCATAGTTTGTGAACGCAAACTTGCTTGCATTGGATTCATGTGCTTTCTATAGAATTATAGACGACTATAAAACAAGAAATTTTATGGTTATTCTGACTTTCTTTTGATGGATTTAGGATTTGTTCGACGGCAGAGGTCATTCTTTTAAGAAAATGTCAATGACAAAATTTAATGCATGGTGGAGATAAATTGTGCCATTATCATTGCTTGGTCTGTTTCTATTATGCTAAACATTATTGTCATGATACAGCAAGCCTATGATAATGATGTCAGTCGTACTAATATATAATGACGTAAGTGGTCAGTAATCCTGCAGGTCCGGTTCATATGTATTTTATGTGCATCCTTATTTCTAATTTCAAAAACTGATATATTACATTCTTGTGGAACTTGTTATAGTGTTGGTGATATTTTGTTGATTACTTACATATGTTTCGGATCAGTCTGATGCAGCCAATGATGATCAATCCACTAGAGCAGGGCACATTGTTCAAGCAATATCTGCAGAAGAGTTGCAAGATCTGATGGACCAATTTACCTACTTAATGCAGCAGAGGTTTCTATTGGGGGAAGATGGTGAGCATTTGGACTACTCAAAGATAGACAATGATGAGGCCTTGGATGATCACTGGCAGAGGGAGGCTAACTATGATGCCGAGGAGAAGTACTTTGAAGAAGATTGATATGAATGGAATTAGTACATTTAATACGTTTTATTTAGGAAAAAAGAAATCATTTTGAGTCTTATGGTTTAAATATACACCTTATCTTATATCGTCTCCTGTAAATGATAAATGAACATCTTAATTTTGATTTTGCTCTGTGGCTGTCACGGTTTGAACTAATTATTTCTGTCACTTCCCCCCGTTCCCCTTCATGTTGTGGCTGTTTTCTAATTGACTTCAAGAAATTCTATTTTACACGACCAAATTACTGCATAGTATCCACTATCCATTTCTATGTGATTTCTTAGATTTTTCTTAATACGAGTGTGGATTCAGAGTTTGCTTATTACAGTGAAAACGAATTATCTGTACAAACATGTATAGAAATTTTTTTACTCCATTGGATTTATTTTTAACCATCTAATAAAAAAATATAAAAAATATGTTCATTTTTTTAGGATATTAAAAAAAAATATTTATTTATATTATAAGAAAAAGTAACATATATGTTTTTTAATGAAGGGGTTTAAAAATTAAACTTCAAATATGAAGTAGTTTAGTACGTATAATTAAACTAGGTAACAATAAAGCATTTTGAAATTTTACTTCTGGTTTAAATGAATTGAATATGATATTATGAGTTGACCTTTTATTTAAATATTGATTTCGCTTTAATACCTTTTATTTTAAAATATTTTGCAGGTATGATTCTATCGTATGCTGTAACTTCAATGCCACCTCTCTCCACCCTGTAAGGAAGAGTTTCATTGTTTAAATATCTCACTCCTAAATATAATAATGATTAGAGTTCTATTGAAATCCAAATAGGAAAAAAAAAACATATAAAATATAGCATTTTTTCTTAAAAAATTAAACTTCACATACATAAAGAAAATTTTCCAAAAGCATGCTCTCATTCTCAAATCACATTCCGATAAATGATTTATTTACCCATAAATTTTATTATATGTAAATTTTATAATAATATATATAGTTCAGTCATTAAATCAATTATTATTAGGAATTGATTCCTGGTTAGTAAGATTTTCAACTCTATTATTATAGACTCGATTTCATATATCATCCTGTAATTAGTTTAATATTTTATTTATTTAATAAAAAATAATTTTAATGCTTTTAAAAAATAAAAAAGACTAACACTTACATGGGCCGTAAATAACCTACCGTTAAACTGTAAATCACAAGGAGATTTTAATTTAAAAATAGAATATAAAATCTTACTAAATTGAAAAATGTTATACCTCTCAAATTTTATATGTATTACGGTATCTTATTGTTATTAATAAGTAAAAACAAACATATTAAACTAAGTTAAATAAAAAATTATTAATTTAGTTAAAATTTGTAATATAAGTATTGTTAATAGTATCGAATTTTACAATTGAGATGATATCAAATGTTTTTGTAGTTTACAAAACAAACTTAAAAAAAAAATTAAAAAAAAACATTTAAAATGAATTTTTCTATAGGATTGGGACTAAAATCCTAACCGGTGCAAAAAGTGTTTTTCTTGTGAGATATATTAGTGCTCCATTTAAAATTTTCTATAACGTGCCATTAGATGCGAAAATGTACAATAATCACTATTAGCAACAAAGATTGTGTCCATTATTCATATGGGTTTCATCTCTTTTTAGAGAATGTCAACATACTTTTTCTCAGGGTTAATGGGAAAGAGGTGGGGTGAGACCACTTTCACATTTCTAGTTTCCTATCTAAAATTTATCATCTATTATTATTAAAATCCTTACAATAATATATCCAAGATATTTATTAAAAAATGAGAAATGTTATTCAAGTAATATTTTAAATATTATTTAAAAAATTAATATTTTTTAATTATAAAGAAAAAAATTATTAAACAAACTAAGTCAATTATAAGTATTTTATGATAATAATGAAAATAAAATGTCTACCCAATAAAAAAATGAAAAAAATAAACAATATTATATGATAAGAAAAAGACATGTATATAACAATATATAAACAATCATTTTATATGAAACAAATTTAATATAATATTATTTTAAAATAATTTATAATTATAAATAATTATAAGATATTATTGTTTTAGAATTTTAAAAATAGTTAATTTTTATAAAAGAAAAACTATTTATGTTTTAAAAATATAAAATCATAACTTAAAAATAAAATAAAATATATAACTTTTTATATAATATAATATAGTTGGAGTTTCAACCTAATTAAATTTATAAATAAATTAAAAAATATAAATAAATTCATATATTTATTAAAACGAGTTATATAATTTTATAAAACAAGTTAAATAATACGATTTTCATCCTTATCACAACTCTTATAATAAAATAATGATTTCTATTCTCCATTCATCATTCCTATTTCTTTATTTTTCATTTATTGTCCACTCTTATCTTCAACTGAATAATGGTGACGAAATTTTATTCCATTAAAAACAAATTAATAACTATACTTTCCTACTTTTGGACTACATATATTCTTATTTTGATATGTTTTTTATTTATATTTTCAATTATTACACATAAAATACTTATATTTATGTTATTTGTACAATTTTTGTCAAAATTCAACATTAATTTCAATAAATTTGATAACTTAAAGGTAACATTACTATTAAAATTAATCAAAATATGTATTAATAATCTAAAAATAGATATTTAATATATACAATTTAAGAAAACGATAAAAAAGAATACCAAAACAAAAATAAAGGTAATCTAAAATTACAAAAAACTATTTTTCATATATCATCTTTCTTCTCCTATATAAAATTAATACGTGAGAATCGAAAATTTTTATGTTCTTGTTGCATTTTTTGTCGTTTATCTTATTCTTTATTTTTAATATTTAAAAAAAATAGTCAAAATAATTCTGTTCTTTTGTGTATTTATATCCCTATTGTATACACAATTATCTCACTTGATAATCATATTTAATGTATTTTTTAATTATCATTTTAATATTCAATTATATTTATATTATATATATAATTTTAAATCAAATATATATTAATTTTAAACAAAAAATTGTATATTTATAAATAATAACATATCTTATTATTTTATTTTATTTTAAAATTTTAAAATAATAAATCTCTAATCATCTAAAAAAATTTAGTTAATTATTATTATATTAAATAAATATATGTTTTAGAAATTAAACAAAAATAAAGATTAAAAATATAATAATTTACATGTAGAAGATGTGATTTTTAATTAATTATAATAAAATTTAAAGGTAAAAGAAGAAAAATAAAGTAATTTGAAGCATACAATCTAAAAAGAAATTTAAGAAATATTTACGAAATTTTTTAATGCATTCTTATTAAGAGTTACGTATGAAAAGAAAAGAAAAGAAATAAATAACGCATAAGACGTATCGGTAAACACTGTAATCTATGGAGCCACCGAACTTATTTCTCCAAGATGGGCTGATCATGTGCCACGTGTGTATTTGCAACTACGCGAAAATCTAAATGAATGCCAAGGAAGATATTGTAATTTGTTAATGAGATTTTTAATAGCATGGCTTTCCTTCTCTCTTATTCTAATTGTGAGCTAAGCTACGATGAGAGAGAGATAGTGGGTAGCTATGAGCTATCCTTCGCTGTGTGTCAAAACCCTAACTTAAAAGTTCCTGAGCTCTAGGGTTTTTTATTACAGATAAATAAATTATTTTCCCCCTTCATTGAGGGCTTTGAGCCTATGTTTGGGTGAAAATTTCGAGGTGAGAAAGGGAAGAAAACGAAGTGGGAGAGGAAAGGTGCATAATGTACAGAGACCGTGGATCTAAGGCTGAGGTGACTTCTGTTGATCGTAAGCGGATCAATGACGCTCTCGATAAACAGCTGGAGCGATCTTCAACGTCCACGTCTCGGGGGATTGCCAACAACTGTAGAGATAAGTCGGCTAAGTCGGTTTTGATAGGCAAGACACCAGCTGATCATCGCGTCTCTGGCTCTGCGTCCCTCTCCAAGACCAATTGCTTCGATGGTTGGTCGTCTTTCCTTTTATGTTCGTTCGAATAAATTTCTCTTATTTTTGCTGATGTTTATGATTATTTTGATTCAAGCATTTACTTTAGCTTTATTTTTAAAAAAATATGAATTATGAGCATCGAGTGCGTTTCAAGTTGTTGGTAGTCCACTGTTTGACAAGCATGATGGATTTGGGTAATATGCGGGTTATTTTATCTTTAGTGCACTCTATAACCAAGAAGGTTCTCTTGTCTTTTCTTGTGGTTGAGGGTGATCAGTGTTAGTCACTTTTGGGAGTGGGGTATTCCAGGTTCTCATTTGTGCAATTTGTCTAGCATAAATTCTTTTTACCATGCTTTTAGATAGAAGACTAAGGGAATTACTCATTAAATATTTTAAAAAATATCCTTAATCCTTTGAATCTGCTTTTTGACCCCTTAATGTAATGCTTCCTTTCACCGGTTTGCTTGGATGGTGTAGATTATTGGGCTTTGTATGTTTGAGCTTTGTTTATTATCTAATTAGTCAATAATATTCCAATGCACGAGTTTCTATTTTAGTTGATTAGATAATGGCTTGTTATAAATTTTCATATGAAGTTGTTACATCTAGTAGTCCTATAATCAGTATCAATAGCTTCCTCATGGGTGGCAAAGCTAAGCTATGCATTTCTCATCTGCTACTCGCCATAGTTCCAACTTCTAGTGCCTTCAAGGCTAGTTCAGGCGGATGTAATGAAAATTTTCATTTCATCAAAGAAACAATAGTATTACACTGTTACAATCACTTCTTGACATACTATGGTGTTGTTCATTACATCTTTCATCAGTAGTGTTTTTTAACTTTTTAATCCTGCATACTACAAACTTTGTTGCATACAATCCATATATGTTAACTATTACTCACCATTCAACTTTAGTAAATTTGTCTAATGATCTCATTTAGTTTTAGTGCAACTTAGCCTTTTAACTTTTTTCCAAGTCAGTATTTTCATTGTTGTCCTATCATATTTACATATAAGTTGAATACCCTTTATCCATTACCTTTATGTTTTACCAAATTTTTGTCTTTAGCGGTTTACAAATGTATGTGTACTTATAAACAATTGTTAACCATTTCCATTATTTAGCTGATACCCTTCTTTTTTATGAACTGCAGAGGAATCTGAAACAGACACTAAAGGGTCTGATGTTAGTGGTTCTGATGGGGATGAGACATCTTGGATTTCATGGTTTTGCAATCTCAGAGGAAATGAATTTTTCTGTGAAGTTGATGATGATTACATACAAGACGATTTTAACGTGTGTGGATTAAGCAACCAAGTTCCCTACTATGATTATGCACTTGATTTGATACTGGATGTTGAGTCTTCTCACGGTAAAACTTATTTTGCATCTGGATTTAAAAAATTATGGAATCACTTGAACTTTCCTTTCATGCATAAAGACGACAACCATAGGTTTGATTACTTAGCTGTGTGACTGAGATTTATCTTTCCAAGCTCGGTGTTTTTTGTCATATTTTCCGTAAGTTTCTTCTTTAGACTTGATACTACATGTAAGGCGAGATGTACGAAGTGTGGGAAACGTTTCTTTTGTTGATATATGATTATAACAATGGAGGATACAGATTTAGATTAGTTTATCGGTTGCAGGTGACATGTTTATTGAGGAACAAAATGAATTAATTGAATCAGCAGCAGAAATGCTTTATGGTATGATTCATGCTCGATACATTTTGACAAGCAAAGGCATGTCAGCAATGGTGAGATTTGTTCTTGATTCCTTATCTAAAATTTCCTTGTTTATGACCATAGATTTTGGGCTCTGACTATAATTACTCCACTAAAACATCTACAGCTGGACAAGTACAAGACCTATGATTTTGGTAGATGTCCTAGAGTTTATTGTTATGGGCAGCCATGCCTTCCAGTTGGCCAGTCAGACATTCCAAGATCAAGTCCAGTAAAGATATATTGTCCCAAATGTGAAGACGTTTACTACCCTCGATCCAAGTATCAAGGCAGTATCCTTTTTATTGGATTTTGTAACTTCTTGATTTGTAGAGATGTAAAGTAAGTTATTTCATCCCATCTCATCTCATGTTTCTTTAGTGTCTATAATTGACTCGTAGTACAATATTATCTCATTTCATTTAAATATCATTTCATCTCATTTAGATTGTATCCCTAATGAACCTAAGTTTAAACATTTATTGTATTATTTTTTTTATTAAACTTTGAGTAATTATTCACAAGCCTTGTCCTTCACATCAAATAGGTATTTTCTTCTTATTCGTATTGTAGTTATGTAATGAAATTTTTTTTCAACTGCAAAAAGATGCGGGGTAAAGTATTTGGAACTGTGAATAAACCTACAATAGGCACCAAATTAACTATAAGTATGATACAACAAAAGAAGTTTGGGAATATCTTGTAACACTGTATACACAGTCTATTTTTCCAAAGCAATATCAATTAGAATCATATATAAAAGCTCTTGAACAGAAAAACATGAGTATTCAAGAATTTTATTCAACAATAATAGATCTTTGGGATCAATTGACTCACACTAAATCAGCAGAACTACGAGTTTGTGCACCTTATATTGCTTGTAGAGAGGAACAATGCTTGGTTCAATTTTTAATTGCATTTTGTGATGATTTTGAGGGAGTTTGTGGTTCCGTTCTGCATCGTAACCCACTTCCTTCAGTTGATTTGATGGTCAATATGTTTTTGGCTAATGAAATACGCCTTGGAAGTCTCAAACAAGAAAAGGAATCCTCTAGCACCTAATCCTTTTGTTTTTGCAGCTTCTTCTCAACCTCTTGCTCACTATGGGAACATAAGTTATGCAAAGGTTAGGTTTGATGACTTCAGCTTTTGCAAACAAAAGGGTCATTGTAAAGCTCAATGTCCTAAGTTGAATCGAGCACCACATTAGTATCAACAAAGCATCAATTCAGGTCTCCACAGTTTGGCAAACAATCATAACTATGTCCATATCGCCCTTTACAATTTAACACCGTAGCATTTGTACCTTCGTTGGAATCCTCTGACTTTGGAGCATCATCCTCCAATTCTACACAGGCTACCCTCACCGAGTAGTTTCAAAAGTTTCTTGATACGTAACGGTATGCCATGTTTGCCTCTTCTACGATAGGTTAGTCCCTCTATAGTTTGTCAGGTATATCCTTTTCAACACAAGTTTTTAATTCTGGAGCTTTCCATTGTATGTATCTTGGTTCAAAACCTTTTGTTTCTTTGTGTCCTACATCATTTGTGCCTATCATGACTACTGATGGTACTCATATGCCATTAGTAGGTGTTTGTTCTGTTGTCAATTCTTATTTATCTCTTTCTAATGTTTACTACATTCTTAAGCTTTTATTAAACCTTACATCTGTTGATCAATAGTGTGATTTTGATTGGTCAATGTCTTTTTCTTCTACCTATTGTCATATGCAAGATCTACAGTCCCATAAGTTGATTGGGACAGGCTATAGGCGGAAAATATTATATGTTTTGGACGAGATGAGATTATAGTATTCGCAACTCCTAGTGTTGATCTTTCTTCATTTCGATTGTCTCTCATCTTCTTGGTTATTTGTGGCATTCATGTCTTAGTCATGTTTTAGCTTCCCGTTTACGATTCTTAGCCTTTAATAAAACCTTAGGAAATTTGCAACTCATGATATTTCTGATTGTAGTGGTTGTAAACTTACAAAAAATTTAGCTTTACCTTTTAATAGAAGTACTGTACTTTTTGTTCTGTTGCATCTTTTGATTTAGTTTATTTTGATATGTGGGGACTCTCTTTTGTTGTTTCAAAAGAAAGGTCTCGATATTATGTCTCTTTTATTGATGATCACACTCGTTTTGTTGGGTTTACGTTTTGAAATGTTGTTTTGATTTCTCTGATATTTATAATAACTTTGAGCTCTAGTGTAAGAACACAACATTCTGTTGTTATTAAGTGTTTTAGATGTGATCTTGGCAGTAAATATACTTCCAATAAATTTTGTGATTTGCTTGCTTTAGGTGGAATTACTCACCAAACTTTTTGTACTAACACTCCCGAACAAAATGGTATTGCTGAAAGAAAATATAGGCACATTGTTGAAATTGTTCGTTTTCTTTTGTTGTCATCTTCAATTTCTAGTGAGTTTTTGGGAGAAGCAGTTCTTACTGCGGCAACTTAATCAACAAGATTCCATCATCCATCACTTCAGGTTTGTATTCTTTTGAAAAACTATATGGACATACTATACTCTTGACTATTCTTCCTTAAGAGTCATTGTTTCTACTTGTTTTTTCCTTCGTCCTCGTGTAGAACATACGAAATTACCGTCATGCTCTGCAATTTGTGTTTTTCTTGGTTATGGTGAGGGGCAAAAGAGATATCGTTGTTTTGATCTCACTTCACATAAACTATATATATCTCGTCATCTTATCTTTCTTTTTCATGCATGGTATTGTTCACGACTTGACCCAATGAGATCTTGTTCATATTGATCCTTTCTTTGACTATATAGGTAGTTCTTCTCCACGACTTTATCCAACTATGGATTCTGACTCATGTACTGTTCTTATAGTATCTTTTCCTCTTCAATATTCTCGTAGGGTTCGTACTGTTAGTTCTAAAGATTTTGGTACATCGCAGCATGACACTTTTGATGCTTCCCTTTCTCTTGTAGTTGCCCAAGCTTTTCTTGAGATTGTGGATTCTCATTGTTATCCTCAGTGCACTCGTAAGTCTACTCACTTATCAGATCTTGTTTACTCTTAATCCACTTCTTTCACTTCATTTTTACCATGTATTCATTATCTCCTTGAGCTATTATCCTATAAAGAGGTCATCCTTGATCCCTTTTGGTAACAATCTATGGTTGAGGAACTTACTTCTTTGTATCAAAGAGACACATGGGTTTTGGTACCTTTATCGCTAGGTAAACAAGCTATTGGTTCTCTTTTGGTATATAAAATTAAAATTCATTCCAATGGGTCTATTGAAAGGTACAAGTCTCGAGTAGTTGTAAAGGGACACTCTTAAAAGAGTGGTATTGATTATGAAGATTTTTGCCCGTGTTGTAAAAATGACTACAGTTCGCCCACTTATTGCATTTGCATCTGCGCAGGAGTGGGTATATCTCAAATGGATGTTAAGAATGTTTTCTTGAATGGTGATTTTTATGAAGAAGTTTTACATTATTCCCTCGTCTGATGTACCCATAATCATGGAGAGGTTTGTAAGCTTCAAAAAGCTTCATATGATCTTAAACAAGCGCATCAAGCATGGTTTGAGAAATTATCTACTGTGATTGTCTTTCTTGGATTTTCTTCTGGTGATCATGACTCTATTCTCTTTGTTAAGTGTGCCATTATAGGTCGTATTTTACTTTCTTTATATGTTGTTGATATGATTATTACTAGTGATGATGGTGATGGGACTGCAATGTTAAAGTCTGGAATATCACGTCAGTTTCAAATGAAAGATTTGAGTTCTCTATGACACTTTATATGTATTGAAGTTGTCTTCTCTCCAAAAGGATATTTTCTCTCCTAGTAAGTATATTGTTGACATTCTTGAGCTTGCTCGCTTTATTGATACTAGAATTGTTGATACTCCTTGTGAGCTCAATGTTCAATGATTTCCTTCTGATGGCGCTCCTTTACAAGATCCTACCTTATATCGAACTATTGTTGGCGGCTTGGTCTACTTTATTGTCACTTGTCTGGACATTGCTTATAGTGTTCATATTGTTAGTCAGTCTATCGCTTTTCCCACAAATCTCAAGTCTGTCACGGGTAACCTTGCTTATAGGGTTATGGGTTTGGGCTGGACAAGTTCGCAAACTTTTTGAAAAGTGTATTTTATTCTAATAGAGCTGCTTAACTAAAAAACAATTGGATTAAAAGTTTTGGAAGGTACATGACCTCCCCAACTATATATAAGGTACTATATCCATTGGATGTCTTCTCCGAATTGAACAAGATCCTGATTCAACAAAAAATTAGAAAATAAGTAAATTTATCATCTGGAAAATGAATATTTTGCTATGAATATGTTTTTGGTGATAGAAAATTTGATAAACCTTAATTAGTTATATTTTTCTGTATAATATGGTAGAAGTATTCTCTGTGTATGTATCTCCCTTTTCGTAATTGTCTTTCTTGTTTTTGAGGTAGTTTCTCACTATAATGGATTTTCTTATCATCAGGGCTATGTATATAACACATCTTGGCTCGTGTTTTACTTGTTTATTTGCTTGGAACACATTTTGGATTTTGACTCCTTTTAATGGTGCAACACAGTGCTCATGTGCCTTTGCCCTGTCTTTTTGATAAATTTTAGGATTCTCTTTAACTTTGTTCAGACATTGATGGATCCTATTTTGGTACAACATTTCCTCACCTGTTCTTGATGGCATATGGGCACCTGAAGCCACAAAGATCATCACAGGGCTATGTTCCTAGAGTGTTTGGATTCAAGATTCACAAGCAATGATGCAGGAAGTTAAGCTTCACTTTTGATTGGGGTTTGTTCTTGATCGGGATGGTTTATCTTCCTTGTAGCCGCAATACATTTAAGAACTCATCAAATTTCAGATTCTCTCGATGGTATTATGATCTACTTAGCCCCCTAGTGTGACGAGGAAGATAAGACAGGTTTGCAGCCATGGCAAGTCTGTCTGATCTATCATTAGCTTGCTGTGTCTCACCCAACTCCTTGCAACTCTTTCTTTTCTGGTGAGGTATATTTGTAGCATACTTTGTTAGTGCCTTGCACCTTTCCTCTTTTTTTTTATTTATTATTATTAGTAAGTGACAGTGGATCAAAAAATAACTTCAATTATACGAATTTCTTTGTATTCCCACACTGACAATATCTTCGTGTTTCCGTTTACCAAATGATTCGTCAATACAAATACAATGTTGAATGAGAGTGAATTTCACTATAATGATGTGAATGTTACACGAATGCTTACCATGGGATGATGAAAGAGAGGAACAGGTATTGTTGTCGTATACTTTTTTTTCTCCATGTTTGTCCTACAGAATGAAATAATTTCGGAAATGTTCACATTTTGTTAATATTAAACTAGACATGTTAAGGTAATTATCAGAGTAATCTTATACCATTTTTGTTTATTGATGCGACTCTTTGGGATCAAATGGTTGAGAGAGTTGACAATCAAACTACTCAATTATTTTTTTGTGATTTAACTTTCATAGTGCAAATGCTAATTTATCAGAATAATTTTTTTTTTATTATTTTAATAGTAAACAACTTGGATTGAAAATAAGAATGTATCATCAAGGACGCTTTTAAATATGATTAAAAAAAAGGAGACGGCTAATATAGGATTATGATGCAGAAAATTAACGAAAGGACATAAATAGCAACAGAAAGTATCAAAACGCATAAATTTTATTTTGTAATAAAAGGTGACTAAAATTATTATTGTTACATTGTAGAACTATTTTTGACAAAATACAGTTAGGTATTAAATCTCTATCATTTGAAGCCCTTTAATGCTAAAAGAAGACACGTAAAAATTTATAGTAGAAGAAGAATAATCATACGACTTTGGGCATCTGCATGGAATGGGCAGTTAACTTAAGGTCCATTTGTTCCTCATTGATGAAGCGCAGAATCAATTTGCCTTTATATTTCTTCATTTCTATGTTACCAGTTTATTGTTAGGGTTTTCTCGCGTTTTAATGAAATTCACTGTACTTGATATCTTGGTACTGTTTTCTGATGGAGTATGAATTGGTGATCTAGCATCTTATGCATGAAACCTAGCCGTCCACGTCAATTTAAAAATTCTAAGAATCATCCCTGAATCAAATTATTATGATTACAAAGTTTTTTCCCACATTCATACTATGTACCAGTAGTTAATAAGAATAATAAAATTCCATATATCAAGGCTTCAATAGTTTTATTTGCCTTCTTTGGCCAAATGCAAATATGCAATTTTACTGTCTACGCAAGACTCCTAAGAACGTCTAGAACAGAAGCAAACAATCCAGAAGAAGTGCTCTTCAAGATGAAGATACAAAGGTTTTCCGGATTCCAGGGTCTAGGAAAACATATATTGAAATGGTTCCAAGGGCAACAGTTGCATTGGACATACTACAACCCAGTAATAATTGACAATCTAACGAAGTTATGGAATAAAGAGTCACAAGCTCAAATATCATCAAGACTGAACTGATTCTCTATCAAAAAACAAAATTCAAACTCAGAAAATAAAAATGGGGGTTGGTGACATAAGCTTAACTCTGTCCGCCCTCAACATAAGAACGGCGCTTCTAACAAAAGTTCAAACTCTCAAAATAAAAATGAGGGCCGGTGACATAGCTTAACTCTCTGTCTGCTCCCTCAACCTACGAATAGTGCTCCTAACCGTAACTGCACTAGCAGTGCTGTTGAAACACATTAAATAAGCAAATTAGTTTGATTGTTTAGCTGATTTATATTAATCTTGGGAGAGAGAAAAATCACAGGGAGAAGAATGTTACTTTAACGTGTAAGCTCCACCAGCCTTCACTTTGCCACAATCCTTGCAGCCCCAAATTCCTACAGCTTTTCTCTTAACAGCATACTGAACAAAGTACAAAGATTCAAAATTGTGAACATAACACACCAAAAAAAAAAAAAAACTACGAAGAAAAGCTTCACATTTAAAAGAAAATGAATGACATCACAATGCAAGCAAAAAAAATACATTACCTTGCCACAGAATTCACAGAAGTATTTGCTGTGCTGGCTGACCTCCATTTTCTTAATCTGCTTTCTCAAACTGGCACCATATCGAGTGCCTGCATTACAGAGCAAAGTAATAAATCTCATAAATTTCCTCTAGGCTTTAAATTACAATTATAGTCACCTTGAAAATATTATAGAAAACATCAATACTGCATAAAGTTAAGAAATTTAGATGAAATGCACTAACCAGAATAAGCACAAACCCATAACTAAGGTCTAAGGTAAAGAATTGACAAAATGATTTCAACAAATTCGAAAAGAGCATTCACACGACCAAATTAGTATAGCACATCTCCAAACTATAGTCTCAAAAGGATTTATGCTATACATTTTTATTGAGGTTACAGCAATCTCAGCTCCAAAGAAAGAAAAGAATAATTATTTCAGAAAATACTTTAAGGCACTTACCGTATTTTCCAACGATACCAGCCTTCTTTGTTCTCTTCGTCTGCCCAAATATAAAACAATCGAAAGACGTCAAGAATCGAATAAGAAAATGTAAAAGCAAATACTAAATATTTTCATCGAAGATCAATACAACTCCTAACCTTCTACCAAATAATAGAAGCATTATCAGGACGAGTTAAGCAAATGCTCTTCTTCTTTCAAAATTTCTTAATAGCACGAACTAGCTGGAGCCATTCTTAAATTAAAATTAAAGTTAAATATTTGGAGGGACTGCGAATTGATTGCAAAAAATCATTTCATAAGGAGGATTCAAACAAATCCTAGAGTTCCGTAACGATTTCCAAATAAATACCAAAATGACCTCTTCGCAAAATTACATATTTAATAAAATTTAAGACATCCATAAACACTTGAACGAGTAATGAAAGAAAGAAAAGTGTACCATGTTGCTGGGAGTTGAATGGCCTCCGACTGGAGAAGCGGCTGGGTTCAAAGGATAGAGGAAATGTCAGAAACCCTAATGACTTACTGTCGTTCTTATAAAGATGGGCCTAAATGAAATGGGTTTTGAATCTTCAAACTAACTAATACTAATTTTAATATTAAATATTATTTTTATTGTAATAAAATTTAAAAATATTATTTTTAATTTTTTTAAAAAATTTATTACTACCAAATTTCTCCACATAATCATTATTGAACTCATCTGCAAGCTTTTAAAGAATGTGGGTCAATTTAAGCTCCATCGTTTTTGTATCTTATGTTTTTAAATCCAACTATTAATTTTATATTTAATATGATTTAAAATTATTAATAAACATAATAATTAAATAATTAAATTAAAATATATGCTTTGTATTTAATAAATAAAGATAACATCTTGCTATTTTGAATTGGACTTAAGGGGTTGGGTGTTCCTGATGACGGCATATTTATTAAATGTAAAAATTCAATTTTATAATTTATATAAAAATATGTATTTAGTTATAATATTATATTAAATAAAAATTATATAGATATATATATATATAAGTTAATTTTTTTATATATAAAAAAATCTTAATAAACTTGTAAACTCCCACAGACCAACATTCAATATGACTTTTAATGTCTATTTTGAAGCAATCGACGATTTTGGACTTATATTTTTTTTTATTAAAAATATAAAATTATTTAAAAAATATTTATAATATAATATTAAATATATTATATTTCGATTAATCACAATTTTATTATTATAATAATAATTTATTTTAGTAAAAAAATAATTAAATTTTTAAGAATTACTATACTTTCGATTATTTATTTTCTTTATCCGATCATTGAGTGATTATAAAAAGTACAAATTAAGCTCCACAATTTTAAATTTCTTTACTACAAGATATATCTGAATAAGGAACCTTATATCAATCCGTTGTAGTCTAGGTGGTTAGGATACTCGGCTCTCACCCGAGAGACCCGGGTTCAAGTCCCGGCAACGGAAATTACATTTTATTGTGAGTCGAAGCACTAACAACAGGCAACAGTCTATAACACTCCATTACGTGAAGTATCTGGAGAACAGCCGCAACTGGTGTTTTTAAATATAAACACAACACAAAACCCCATAATTTGTATGTAATAACACAAATACAACGAGTCATTGA
Source organism: Hippophae rhamnoides (assembly GCA_033030585.1). Classification (NCBI taxonomy): domain Eukaryota; kingdom Viridiplantae; phylum Streptophyta; class Magnoliopsida; order Rosales; family Elaeagnaceae; genus Hippophae; species Hippophae rhamnoides. Next base: position 50,628,379 of record CM065433.1, on the reverse strand, counting down.
GAACTCGTTTCGACTTGAAGGTTGAAAAAGCTTTGAGAATAGGTCGATTTTTCTTAAAAGACCAAAAACTTAGTATGGAAATTTCTTAAATCTTAATCAACCATTTTTATTTCTTCGTATAAAAACTTATCTGCAACATTCATTTTCCTCACTTTTTTCTATCTACATAATGCAAATATTTCAATTTAAAAGTCCAAAGGAGGCAACAAGTAAATATGGAACACGATCATTTTATCCTTATCCTTAATTTTCTTCTTTTCGCGCTTTTTCTATAAAAATAAAACAAATATGTTTTTAAGCAGTTGCCACATTAAAAATCAGCATCACTTTGGACTGATGTAATACGTTATAATTTAAAATTATAAAAAAATATTTTTATATCTTATCTCTCTGTATTTTTATTACAAAAAAAAAAAAGCTTCGATCCATTAAATTGGTTTATAATTGAACAACAAATTTTTGCAATGTTATTTTATTATTATAAGTTTTATGTAATTTTTTAAAAAAGTTTTTTAAAATCAAATTGCAAATTTTATGTTTTAACCATATAAGTTGAAATAAATTATTATTTAAACCATTAAAAAATAAGCTAAACAACTAATAGGACAAGAAACGTAAGGAAAGTAAATCATGTTCGGCATACATGATATTATTCATTGGTGATTGTACTATGATTCTGTCAAACTAATTATGGAATAAATAATAATAAAATTAAAATTAAAATTATGAATAATGTGAATTAAACTCAAAAATCACGTGAGTATAATTTTTTTTTATAATCAACGTTTGCACATGATTAGAGACATAATTATTTTTAATTATCAATTCATTTATATTAAATTTTATTACTATTATAAATAAATATTTTTATTAAAATAGTTTAATTTTATAAGTAAATATAATTATAATGGTTTGTAACCATAAGTATCACAAAACTTTATACTATTACAAAATTATAACTAAAGTTTTAATATTGTTACATAAAATAATATCCACCTTAAAATGGTTCATTTAATTTTTTTTATAATCTGAATCGTAAATGTTTGAATGGGAAGATATTAAACTTGACCTCTTCAATACATCCATCGATTATTAAAATAATTATTTTATATAATATTTTTTTTATTTCATGACATATTTTATAAGCAAAACATAAAATTTATAAGTAAAATTACTCTTGAAAGAAAAAAAATACAGTATCCTTAAATCTAATAAATAATAATTTAAAAAAAAAAATATCCACCATTTTGCCGCACGAATGCTATATAGAATTAAGTTACCCAACATTTAACAGAAGTTGAGCAGACAATACAACGAAACGCGTGTCTTCTCTGGGCCCATCCAATCAGCCGATTTCACAGCCGTAAATTTCGCTAAATTTTTAAACAAACATCTCCCTCTCTCTCTCTCTCTCTCTGTTCAGATTCGGAGCAACTCGTATGACCTCCTCACATGCTCAACCAAAAAATTGCCAATAAAATTTGTCGTAAAAAAAAAAAATTTAAAAAATACATAATTATAAAGTAAAATAATGAGGAAAAATTACTGTAAATTACGAGGAGAAATTTTTTGTTTGTTTATGTAGTTTCGAGGTCGAGAGGGGACGCTGTTCGCCCTTTTTCTGTTTCCTCCATTGCCATAAGATATCTGATTTTTGAACGAAATCCAGCTGTGACAATTCGGATTTTATGTGCATTGCATGGATCTGATCGGGATTTCCAGCATTTGTACATAGAATTACTTGGTTGATCCCCAAGATCCGAATCTTGATTGCGGTTGTAAGGATTCGATTCACTATTTCTAAGCCATTGTGAATTTTAAGAAGGCAGGGGATTGTTGTTTTATGTTTAGTATATTTTGTAGTTGAATTGGCGAAATGGGTCCATTATCTGCTGCCAGGGAAGAGCTTGCGGAGATTGAAGGTCAAATCTCTGATATTTTTAGGACTTTATCGTAAGTTTTAGCATTTTGGATCCTCAATGTTTGTTTCATTGTGCGTATCCTCAGTTTTGGCGTTTCTGATAGTTACGATTTTAATGTGTTTAATAACAGGAATGGATTTCAGAAGTTGGAGAAAATTAAGGACTCCAACAGGCAGAGTAGGCAGTTGGAGGAGCTCACTGAAAAGATGCGAGAATGTAAGAGGTATTTGACAATTGACTCCTTCTTATTCTTATTCTGATGGGCTTCTCTTTAGAACTGCGATGATGTAATTTGTTATTTGTTTTAGACATTATATTCTTTGAAAGGTTCTTTACATTCTTCTCCATCTTGTGTGCTATGGATTTCATTATACGATGAAGTGACCGGTAATTGTCCAAGCCTCCAAGGAGGATGAGTTAAAAGCTTTAGTTTAATTTTAGTAAGAAGCTACCACGGACTCCGTTAGTTAAGGTAAAGTTTTGTCTTAATAAACTGACCTTTAAGTTCGGGGTTTATCAGTTCATTTTTTCTTTGGTTGATTCGTATTCGCCTCAGAAGGTTTCTCATTTTAGTCTCTAATGGTTTGATTAGCGACAAATTTTTCCTATTGTTTTCACCCAAAAGATGTTGATCCGAGGCTGTAAATTTTGTAGATTGAATTTTGGTGCATAGTTAGCCAAATTTACTAGCTGTTATGAACAACTATCAAAACGCTGTAGTAGATTTTTAAAAATAGTTAGTGAGGCTTGACTAAGTTTCATTTATGTCTATAAATGGGTTCATCCAAGAGGCTTAACAATGTTAAGCTCCTAGTAAATTTCCACTCTCTTATCGGCAGACAGCATCCAACTTGTAAATATTGATGGGCAAGTTGTTAATAGTTATAATATTTCTGTGAGAGTTTATTTGTGGCCATATTTTATGAATATGAAAAATACAGCGAGTTTCTTAAACAATGGTGATGTTGTGCTTCCCTCCCACTCCAACCAAAAGCAAGGCTCTGCTTTATGAATATAAAAATGTAATTTCGATTTCAGGCTTATCAAAGAATTTGACAGAGAAATCAAGGATGCAGAGGAAAGAAATGATCCAAACACCAACAAGATGCTTCATGAGAAAAAGCAGTCTATGGTAGGATATGATTTGCAAACTTATGCTGCAAGTCTGTTCTGAATTCTTTTGAACTGTTATTCTTAACCTGTGTTAAAGTGTACTTGGTGTCTTTATCCTTTTTGGTGCAGATTAAAGAGTTGAACTCATACGTGGCTCTAAAGAAACAGTAAGTTTATTATTTGGCTGATAAGTAAATAAGAGATGGTACTAGTAGATGCAGTGCATTTAACTATTTTCAAAGCATCTTTTATTTATATCACTCTTTCTCCTACAACTAGCTTTCGTGCTCATGCAACGACAAAGTGAACAAATTTTATGATAATTTTTTATTATTTCTGAATGGTATATTGCCCCCTGGTAATGATAGACCAAAATATCACGCATGTACACACTTGCATACAGGCATAAAATAGTTATATTATACGTTTTAATATGTACACACTGTCACACACACTCCCGTCTCTATGTAGGCACAAAGATATATTGATACTTTTAAAGAGATCAATGTTCATGTATGTGAAAACTGGTGGTTCAAGTTCAAATCATGTTTCTATTGCATAAAAAAATAAAACAAATCAAACAGATGTTTTCCCCCGACGAGTGCTTTTTCTGTTGGTGATTTATTTTTCTTGTGAGTACAGATATGCAAGCAATATTGAAAACAAAAAAATTGACCTTTTTGATGGGCCAAATGAAGAATACGGAGAGGGAAAGGTATTGCTAGCTTCAGGTAAGCATAAGTAGGTATATACTAATGCATACAATTCCATGGTTTCACTAATGATAGTAAGTTTGCATTATGATTTGGATATTACTGTTTATTTACTACCAGTATGCAGTCCATCTCTAATTTGTTTCATAAACATGTGGTTAAAGGAGAATATAACTCTGGAAGACTCTGAAATTGTTAAGAATGTTTTGGCCATATTTATTGCAGAGATTATCACATAGATTTCTTGGATTGGTTTGAATCTTGCACTACGTCATGAATTTGACATAAATCTTTACAATGTTAGTTGCTAATACCTGTTAAAATAAGACTGAAAAGGGAAAACTGATGTTATCTGCTAAAATTGACAGTAAAGATAATATGCTTAATGTAAATTACTTCTGAAGCTGAGGTATTTATTTGCAGAAATGACAAATCAGCAGCTTATAGATAGAGGAAACGGAATGATGGATGAAACTGATCAAGCTATTGAGAGGGGGAAAAAGGTTGGTTTATTGCAATGGTCACTTACGGTATTGGTTCTAATAAAAAATGTTACTTTTTCTGAAGCTCATTGAAGTCCAAAGCAAAGAGACATGGTTTTGGCAAAAATTAAAATGCAATAGTGCTTGATTGATAGTTCATTACCTAAAATATTTTTTTTCTTCAGCCAGCATGCATGGCCAACACCATATTGTGATTTCCAATCTAATATGTTGGCTAATTGATGCCATTTTCCACCAGGTTAACATAACTCCAAACCTGAGTTTTTGCTCCATTTACATGACGTGAAAAGTGCTCATTTTGAATGTTTCTGATGGATGCTTTGTCTTCTTCCCCTTCTAACAAACTATAATCCTAGATGAGGCCTTAGAGGTTCATTAGTCTGTTGTTAGGGATGATGCATTATTCTGCTAATCTAAATTGCCATGTAGTATGCAAAATTTTGGTTTGGTGTTGTAGGATACATACTCATGAAATCCTAGGGATTTGAGGGCAGTATATTTTTCTTCTCTTTTTGAAACTTAAAAGTGAGCTTATAATGACTTTTTTTGTCAACCTTAAATTTGTTGATAATATCTGCCAAGTCTATTACATCGTGCGGCTGAGTTCACCTATAAAGGTGCACCTTGAATCTGGCTTGAGAAGATGGAATTCTATGCTATGCCTTTTTTTTTTTTTTTGAAATTTGACTTCTAGTTAAACTTTCACATACTAGGTTATCTCCTTGTTGTAGGTCGTTCATGAGACTATCAATGTGGGAACAGAGACTGCTGCAGCTTTAAAGGCTCAAGTGGGTTGTCATGTCACTTTACCTTATTTGATCTTTAATATCATCATCATTATTTATATAGTACTTGGTTGGCATTAAAACTCAACATATTTTACTTTCATCTTCAGACTGAACAAATGAGTAGGGTTGTTAATGAACTGGACTCTATCCATTTCTCTATCAAGAAAGCATCTCAGTTGGTTAAGGAACTTGGTAGGCAGGTCAATTTCTGAAACACTACTTTCTTGTCATATTTTTATTAATTTTCCCATCAAAAGAATTTAGGATGTTAAATGTATTGCATAATCTTCTTCTTCATCAACTTCACCCTCATCATAATCATCATCTTCTTGTCCGTATCTGATTTGAAATATTTCCCATTAGGTAGCAACTGACAGGTGTATTATGACATTACTTTTCCTCATTGTAATTGGAGTAATAGCCATGATCATTGTAAAGGTAACAGATATCTCTACTTGTACTTTTTCAATAATCAAATTTAGTATGTACTCTTTTCCATTAGCCTAGAACATTAGAATTTTCCATGACATGACAATAATTATTGCCCTTTTCTTTTGACTTTCTCGATTTTGTTGCAATCTTTCTCTCTCTCTCTCTTTCTGTCTTTTGCAAGGAGTCTACTTTGTACAAAGTTATACCTTTGCAATCTTTGAGAGAGATCACTGTTTATATTTAGTGAAAATCTACCTTCCACTTCTAAATTTCTGTTATCTGTGATAACAATGGCAAACTAGCTTGTTGAGTTACTTGCATTACATTTTCTTGTTTTGGAAATTGATGTACACTTAAATAACTTTTATTTCTAATATTTCAGATTGTAGATCCTAAAAACAAGGACATTCGTGACATCCCTGGATTAGCCCCTCCAGCAATGACACGAAAATTACTTTGGAATGCTAGTTAAGACAGTAATGGATCACATTGTCAAGTTTGCCACAATATTTAGTTAAAGTTTGGATGAAAAGAAGTTAGCTTGTGATGCTATTCTCAGAGTCCTCGTGTTGCAAAGGATATGTTACAGTTAGGTAGTGGAATTGTTTCTTTGTTCCTTTTGGTTTGAAGACTAGCAGGCATTTCAAAATGCTAGTCTCTGTAATGCTGTTGTTGTGCATTATTAGCTTCATCTGAATTGAGAAATGTTCAATATTTTTTTATTTTTTTTATTTTTGCTACGAAAAATGCTCAATATGTTTTCATTCCCGGATTGTAAAACTTTCCATATTCCAGCGACAGAAATCCATACTGTATTTAAGGTCATATCGTTCCTAATATTCTGTATAATAACAGTTGCTTCAATTTTTTTTAATAGTTTGCTGTTTGAGAGATATTTCATTTTGGAACTTACTTGCATACCACGTTTGACTGTAATGATTCAGAAACACTCATGTTTGTCATGCATTTTGGTTCATTTTATGCCCTTCTTAAAGAACCAAATTTTGTAATGACAATTGTCTCACAAAAAAATGAGTTTGTCAAAATTTTATCTACTACAATAAAACCCATTAGGCTCCCTGTTAAATCAGTGGTTAACCCATCATGTGGGAAAGGTGTTATAAAGCTCCTTAATTTAAGGAGCAAACATGGAGCAAAACATGGAGCAAAACATGGAGTAAAACAAGGAGCAAAACATGGAGCAATTCATGGAGCAAAACAAGGAGCTTAATTCAAGGAGCAATTTAAGGAACCATTAATTTAAGGAGTAATTCAAGGAGTGAATTTTCCTATAAATAGATGTGTAATTGTAATGAATTAATCATCCAAAGTGTTCATTCCAATTGAGAGAAAAGCTTAGAGAGAAAAGTTTTTGTGAGAGAAAATTGAGAGTAATTTTCTTGGGTGTAGTGGGTTGTGAGTTGTAGTGTTGTAAACACCTTGTGTAATTTCTCCCTTTCGGTAAAAAGATCTGTGACGGTCGGGAGGCGTAAGCAAGATTAGTAGAACTCCGTTATCAAATTTTGTGTGTTATTTTTCTATTCTTGCTTTCTCGTAAATGCGGCTTATCGGGAATTTGCGTTATTTCCCACAAGCGGTATCAAAGCTATTGGTAGTGATTTGTCCAATTTTTTGCAAGAAATAATCGAAACGATCCGGAGGAAGTCGATTTAGTGACGATGGCCGCGAGATGAAGGAAGGGTGAAACTCGAGAAATTTGATGGCTGATTTGGGTTTTGGAAAAATCTGAGATAGAGGATTATGTATCGAAAGAAATCTATATCGCTTTCTCGGGGAAGAAGCCGAGAGGCTATGAAGGAAGAAGATTGGAATCTTAGACAGGCAGAAGCCCTCGGAGTTATTCGATTGACGTTATCCCGTAATGTTGCTTTTAACGCATAGCAAAGGAAAGACGGCGGGTCTTATGGCTCTCTCCAATATGTATGAGAAGCCGTGACCTGAAACAAAGTGCACTTGATGGCGCTTGTTCCAGTTGCGGATAGGCGAAGGTCATCGGTAGCTCGACATCTCGATAGAACTCGAACACGATTACAACTGAGTTGAGTTCGGTGGAAATGGTCGATGAAGAAGTACGGCGTTGATACTTTTGTCTTCCTGCGAGAAAAGGCGGAATACTCTTGTCGCGTGAGGTAGCTCGTCGGGAAGCGATAAGTTGAAATTTGACGTGTTAGTGATTTGGTTCTCGGTGAAGAGATCAGACGTAGAGGCAAGTGAATCGTCAACCTCTTGGGTTTTGCATACGAGTCGAAGAGGAAGAAATTCAAAGGAAATGGACGTGGTAGAGCCGACTACCGAGGTAGATCAAAGACGAAGGTCGAATCCGGGAATCTAATAATTCCCATGGCTCGAAGACTATCGAGTGTTGGAATTGTGGAAGAAGCAGGAGCATTACAAAAATCGGGTGCAGAGTGCAGAAGGACAACAGTGAAGGCGGGCAAACGTTACTTCCACTCGGGAGGAGACGATGCATTGATATGCTGCTGGAGAGCAAGGAAGAATCTTAGGTGTTGGGCTCTGGAGCATCGTTCCATTGCTACTTCACAAAAAGAATTCTTCGAGAAATATGTCCCGGAAACCTTGGAAAGGTATATCTTGGTGATGATCAACCATGTGCTATTATTGGCAAAGGTGTAGTGAAGATTAAGTTGAACGGATCTGTTTGGGAAGCGAAAGGATGTCGGCGTATTCCCGTCTCGAGAAGGAACTTAATCGGTGGGGCGATTGGCCGGTGAAGGCTACTGCTACAATCTTCCGTGGTGATGATTGGAAGATTTCAAAAGTGCGATAATGATTTACTCGAGGCGAAAAAAGTGGCACTCTTTACATGCGAGAGGCACGTTGTTCGGTGATTGCGCGAAGCAATGAAACACCGAAATCTATGGCACCGAGACTAGTATGAGTGAGAAGGGGATGAAGATTATGCCTTTCGAAGGGAAAACTTCCGGTACGGTGCGGAGATAGGCATGTGCGAAGATTGCGTACTTGGAAAGCAAAGAGAGTCGGCTTTCAGACGAGTTGCGAGAATCCCAAAGAAGGAAAGGCTAGAGCTTATTCAACTCGATGTTTGGGGACCAACGACCGTCTCATCTATTGGTGGGAAACGCTCTTCGTGACTTTCGTCGATGATCACTCTCGGAAGGTATGGGTTTACTTTCACAAAGCATAAGTACGAAGTATTTTGAGGCTTTCAAAAGATGGAAAGCTATGGTGGAAAATGAGACGGGTTTAAAGATCAAAAAGCTCGAGGAGTAATGGTGGTGAATATGAAGACACGAGATTCAAAAATTTACTGCTATGAGCACGGAATTAGAATGGAAAGAAGCGTACCGAGGCACGCCTCGACACAATGGTGTAGGCGGGCGGCGTATGGGCAACCGAACGTTGACGAAGAACGGGAAGCATTCGTGATCGGTTCAGTCTGCAGAAGCAATGCAGGCGAAGCGGTCGACACGGCGGCTTACTCAATCAGCGAGGCCCATCTGTTCCATTGGAGCGTAGAATACCGGAGGAGGTATGGAGGCGGAAAAGAGGTGAAAGCTATCACATCTAAAGTTTTCGGTTGTGTAGCATTTGTGCGTATCGGTGATCGGCGAGGAATAAGCTTGATCCCAGAATCGAGAAATGCACGTTCATTCAAGCTATGGTGAGGATGAGTTTGGCTACCGCATTTGGGATGACGAAAAGAAGAAAGTTATCAGTGCTTGAGAGATGTGATTTTCAACGAAAGGGTGATGTATAAGGACGTACGTAAAATAGACGCCCGATGACTCGGAGCGAATGAGTCGGTATTTGCGGTGCGAGATGATGTCCCGGATACTTCCGCATGTGAGAACCAATTGTAACAAGTCCTCGGCCCGGAGGAACTTGTTGGACAAACGCAGTACAGCGTTCGGCACACCCATGACCTCGCACTCCGGCTCCCGTGTTGAGAGGTCTTACCGACCTCGTGTGTGCCTAACGGGGAGATACATGAACTATATGTTCTTCGGGTGATGGAGGGAGCTGAGATGCTATGATGAAGCTTGTCGGACTCGAGATTCACAAATGGGAGCTGTATGAAAGAAGAAATGAAATCTCTCATCTCGACCGAGACGTGGGAACTAGTGAGTTACCTATGGGAAAGAAGGCCTTCCGTAACAAATGGGTGTCTGGGTGAAAGAGGGCGTGATGGTTCAAGAGATACAAAGCCCGCCTAGTTGTCAAAGGGTTTGAGGAAGGAAGGAGTTGACTGCTGACATTTTTGCTCGTTGTGAAGCTCGATACTATCGGATCGGTATTAGTGTATTGTGGCATTGAAGATCTTCATCTTGAGCAGTTGGATGTGAATGCGCATTCCTTCGTGGAGATTTAGATGAAGAGATTTACATGTACCCGACGAAGGTTTCTCATAAAGGGGAAGAAGAAACATGGTGTGCGAGACTTAAAGAGTTTGTATGGCACGAAACAAGCCCAGAGACAATGGTACAAAAAATTTGGCCTGACTTCATTACCTGAGGAAGGTTTCCCGAGAGTGCAATGCGATCATTGTTGCTCTTGAAGAGATATAAGTCAGTTATATCATTTTACTACTTTATGTTGATGATATGTTAGTAGCGAGGTTCGGATATGGATGATATTAAAAAGGTTGAAGCGTGCAATTGTCAAAGGAATTTGACATGAAAGACTTGGGTCGGCAAAGAAGATTCTTGGAATGCAAATCACAAGAAATAAGAAGAAAGGATCCTTGCAGGTTATCTCGAGGTACGTGATCGTGTTTTGCAAAAGATTCGGCATGGGCGATGCGAGCTTGATGCGCCGCAGGCAGTCATTTTCGCCTATCCGGATCGGTCCCTCGGACGAAGAAGAGGAGAATTCATGGCTGGTTCCTTATGCCTCGGCCGTTGGAAGTTTAATGTACGCGATAGTGCATGCGAGACCGGATTGGCAATGCGAGTGGGAGTTGTTAGCGGTTTATGTCCGAATCCAGGAAAAACTCATTGGGAAGCGATCAGTGGATTTTGAGGTATCTGCCGAGGCACCGAGAAAAGTGCTTGTACTTTAGTAAAGGAGAGTTAAAAGTACAAGTGCGTGAGGCAGCGGACTTTGGAGGTGAAGTTGATCATGAAGAAGCACCTTGGGTTATATATTCTTGTTGGAGCTAATTTGTTATTGGATGTCACAAATCTGAGAAAATTGTCACTCTATCCCTTCTGGTGAGTATGTAGCGATGAAGCTAGTAAAGAGATGATATGCTTGAGGTTTGTTAATTGGTGGGATTCAAGCAAAGAAGAATGTTACTGCGTAGTGATAGTCGAAAGTCTGATACAACATGAAGAATTGGCATTTCATTAGAGCAAAGCGTATTGACCCCGTTATCACTTGTGGATCTACATTGGAAGATGATGTGTTAATCTTGGAGAAGATTGAGAAGCAAAAATCCGGCAGATATGTTAACAAGGTGGTACTATTGACATGGCCCGAAGTTGTGCTTTCGAAACTTCGGTTAAGAGTCTTAAATGTAAGACTAGAAAAGGCTGCTGCGTTGATCGAGTGTGAAGAAAGATTGAAATCATTCTTCAGAGTGGGAAGATTGTTATAAAGCTCGCTTAATTTAAGGAGCAACATGGAAGCAACGTAGGCCAACGTGGAGTAAAACAAGGAGGCAAAACATGGAAGCGGTCGTGGAGCAAAACAAAGGAGAGCTTAATTCAAGGAGGCAATTTAAGGAACCAATTAATTTAAGGAGTAATTGAGTGAATTTTTCTGTACATAAATAGATGTGTAATTGTAATGAATTAATCGTCAAAGTGTTCATTCCAATTGAGAGAAAAGCTTAGAGAGAAAAGTTTTTGTGAGAGAAAATTGAGAGTAATTTTCTTGTGTGTAATTGGGTTGTGAGTTGTGAGTGTTGTAAACAGCGCTTGTGTAATTTCTCCCTTTCGGTAAAAGATCTGCCGTGGTCAGGAGGCGTGGCAGATTAGCGGCTAGTTATCGAATTTTGTGTGTTATTTTTATATTAGCACTATACCGTAAATGCGAGCACATCGGAAATTTGCGTTATTTCACAACAAAAGGTACTTCCATAGTCCTTAAACTTACAATATTAGTACACATTGGTCCCTAATTTGTCAGAAGTTCAGTAATTTCTACACTTGTACTAAATTGCTTATTAAATCTATTAAAATAATAGAAAGAGCATCACACTCGAATTATGTCAAATTCAGTTAAGGGTAGAATTGAGAATTCACACTCAACAGAAGAAATACAAAATTAAACGAAATGTCAGCCCTAAGCCATCCCAATTCCCAAATGAAATCATATCCCCTTTTCTCTCTCTTCTCTATCTCGGAATCTCAAACAGATTCTACCCTAACCCTAAAATCGAGTGAAAAGTTCAATTTGATAGGAAAAAGTTCGACTGGAAAGTGAAACGAAAGATGAAGATGTCTTGGTGCCATACTCAATCGAGCAATGTCTTCATTCTTTTTTTTTAAGTGAAATATGATAAGATGAAGGTGGGTGATGTTTGGTGGTCTAAAATCTGGACATCAATGGCCAGGAAAAATGGCGCCAACTTCTAGAATGAAAAACAACAAAGAGGTGTGAAGCTAGCTGTAACGGGAGAGAAACTGTTAAAATGACTTACAATACCACTACTTATTACATGTGAATAGTTTAACTGTGATAAAAAAGCAATTTCGTCAATTAACAATGGTCACGCATCGTGAGGACTAATTTATTCCATGCTTGGCTTAGCTCAGCTCATTGCATGCCTAAGCTTAATCGTCATTGGTCATTGGTCATCGCTGTAGTTTCTATAGATGTAAAAGATCAAATTTACATTTATACAGTAATTGATAATGATTGATTTAAATAATACGATTTATTTTTTTAATTATCACATAATATCAAAAAATTTGAAACCTTTTTTTTTTCTTAATCCAAATTTAGGAGAACACAATGGCAATAATTTCTAAATACTAAAGCTACCATCATTAATAGCTCATATGCTAAAATGAAGTTGAATATTCAAGCTTCATAGACAAAATATTTTTTATTAAATTAGTGGGTGATGAGAGAAAGATAAACGTTGTTAATTTTTATTGGATCTTGCAAATAATTTTTAGGATTTATTTTTGTTAAAAATCTTCTTACAAGTAATTTATTTTAATTGCAATATAATGTATAAAATATTTATTTATTTTTTATCATATATTAATTAAATATTTGTATCACTATTATACGACAAAGTTAATATTAATTAAATATAATGTTGCAATAAGAAGTAAGAGGCCTGTACATTTTATTTTATTTTACATTTTTGTACCCATAATTGTTTTGATATTCACTATTGTCTAAGTTTTTTAAGGATATCTTTAAGTACTTATATTTTTTTAAAAAAAGTATTCATTTATTCAAAAATGATTTTATGCATAAAAATAAAAAATATTTTAATTATTATTATTATTATTAAAAAAATATATTTTGTTTAAAATATTTTAAAATTTTCTTATCGAAAGAAGTTCTAGCTGAAAAATTAACTAAAAAGTAAAAACACAGCTATTGTTAAGTCCCAAGTCAAAAGTCCCGACTCCTGAGGCTTGACACTTTCTTTATGAGTACTGTATATTTTACGTTGTGGAAGTGGATGTGTGATCGTGTGTATATTTTGTCGAATCAAACCAGACAAATTCAATGGGAACAGTCAGTCGGTCATTGTAAGACAGTTAGAGAGAGAAAGTCTTGTTGGTCTTTACCAAATTATAAAATACAGGGGTTGGCTTGTGTCACTGTCATTTCCTTGCATTTTCCATTTTATGACGTAAAACTTTGGCCTTTTTTCCACATTTTCTCACCTGGCCTTTGCTTGGTTTGTCTTCTGTTTATAAAATTAAACCAGTCAATCTTTTCTCCAATTTTTTATTCGTTTGTTTTCACTTCAATCTCAATCCGGGTATCTGTTATTCACCTGGTTTGAACTTTGAAGTTGAAACCAATTGGGGTTCCCTCGTTATTCAAATTTATCTACTTTCTTTCCTCTTAATTTTTTCTTCCATCCAAGTTCAATTCGTTTTATTTTCTACAGTACGATTATCTTTGAGTATTTCATTTCTATTCTATTCAATCTTCTCTTGTAGCTTTGATTCTCCTTTCAGATAAATGTAAAATAGCATTCTTACAAAAGTCATATTTATTGGTGTTTCATTTAGTGGATAAGCTTAATCAATGAAGTGTTTTTTCCCCTTCAAGAACAAATCCATGACCAAGGCACACTCCGCCCCAGAGTTAAGAAACCCAAGAAAATCAATTAATCCGGCTTTGGATCGTGTAAATAAATCTTCGAGTTCATTGCAATCACAACGGAGCATACTAGAGCTGTACAAAGAGAAAGAGCATAATTTGAGAGTTTTTACTTTAGAAGAGCTCAGAGAAGCAACAAATAATTTTAACAGGTTGCTAAAGATTGGTGAAGGCGGTTTTGGGAGTGTTTATACGGGAACAATTAGGCCTACAACTGGTCAGGGTTCTCCAATTTTGGTTGCCATTAAAAAGTTGAAACAAAATAGTTCACAGGTTCTTCTTCCCTTACTTATCCCTTTTATTGCCACGAAGTTGATTATCAGATGTTAATTAGCTTAAAATTCTATTTTCTGCCAATTTCAGCATTTGGGTGATTTCTCTATTAATCTCAGCTTGTTTTTTGATAGTTTGATTAATTATGTAATCATGATTCATGAACTTGTTGGCAATTGTTCTTCGCCTGGTAGAGCTGTGTCGTCTAGTAGGAATTTGAAGAACTATCAATAAAATAACCAATTTTAAAAGCTAGATACCATCTTGAACTATAACAAGGAAGATTCTTGTTTAAATTTACTCTTATAAGCAGATATTGAACTGTTCCTATCCTGCCTAGGTTTCCCTTTGATTTTGTTTGGTCGTCATGTTGGCATTTTACACAATGCCTAGTTATGTAAAATATTGTAATGGTTCTTTATGCATTTATGAAGTTCAGAATCGGATCGAATGTCTCTATAGCACTTGCTTTCAATGCTGTTATATGTTTATTCATTAAGCTTTTATCAATTAATTTAGGGTTCTTTCTTTTGCAGGGTCATAAGCAGTGGCTTGCAGAGATTCAATTTCTTGGGGTGTTAAGCCACCCGAACCTAGTAAAACTTTTAGGATATTGCTCTGCAGATGGAGAAAGAGGAATCCAACGGTTGTTGGTATATGAATTCATGCCTAATGGAAGCTTAGAAGATCATCTTTTCAACAAGGATTTACCTAGTCTTCCTTGGATGCAAAGATTACAGATTATGCTTGGTGCTGCGCAAGGGTTGGCTTATTTACACGAAGGATTGGAAGCCAAGGTAGGTAGATAGATATACCCTTTATTGAATTGAACTTAACTCATACTATTTGTTTTCGAATGACGGATCCACAAAATACCTTGTTAGATATCCTTTTATTTTCATCCTTAAGAGTGAGATATCCATGACTTAAAGTCTGGTATCTCAGCATTGTTGCTCAATTTTCAGCTGCAACTTGCCTATAAAATGCTATTAAGTTTAGGCTGGATAGTTTTTAATTGAAACTACTAAAGCTAAAACCAGTAGTTGTATCTCTTATTATTGTCTTCCTTAAACTATAAGTCCACTGAGATAATACAGTGACTTTTCTAGTATATGATGTGTTACACGTTCATAAGCTATTGTAAGAGAATTACAAGTCTTCATGTGATTTAATCATGAATTTACACTTTTACTTTTATTTAGGTGGCCGACCTTGCACTTTTACATACTAATAGTTTTATGCTTACTGGAATCTTTACAAGGCTTCAAATGGTCACTTTAAATTTGTTCAAGAACCAAATTCTTTTCTAAATTTAAATAACAATTTACCTTTGCACTCTAAAGGTGATATATCGAGATTTCAAGTCCTCAAATGTACTGCTAGATAAAAACTTTATACCAAAGCTCTCGGACTTTGGGCTTGCAAGAGAAGGACCAAGTGGTGAACTTACTCATGTATCCACAATGGTAAGTTGATAGAAGATAATAACTATTTTTCATTTTGTAATTTGCATAAAGAAGATATTATTAGAATATATAAATATAATTTTGGTCCATAATTACCTAATAACTCAAGTTTTTGGGAGAATTAATAACCAAGTTCTGTAATCTTTAGTCTGGTTGGGAAGCAAATTATCTTTAGCATCAAATTAGTTGATATATGTTAATGTTGCTATACCTCATAAAACTGGTTATAGACTTGATAGTTAATATTAAATTATCATAAACAGGTGATTGGAACATATGGTTATGTTGCACCGGAATATGTTGAAACTGGTCACCTCACTACTCAAAGTGATCTATGGAGTTTTGGGGTAGTGCTATATGAGATCCTAACGGGAAGGCGTGCCTTGGAAAGAAATCACCCAACTTCAGAGCAGAAGCTTCTAAGTTGGGTGAAGCAATACCCAGCTGACAGTAAAAGGTTCAGCATGATAATAGACCCTAAGCTGATGAACCGGTTTTCTCTATTTGTAGCCAGGAATATTGCCAAGTTGGCAGATAGCTGCTTGAACAAGAATGCTAAAGAGAGGCCAACGATGAGCCAAGTTGTTCAGAGCTTGGAAGAAGCAATATTAGAATCTCAAGTTGAGTCCTCTGTGAAAATTACAAGCTCTACATCATCTGCTTCTGTATTTGTTAAAGGGAAATCCAAGTAGAGTTGGTGTGTGAATAAATTATCATATATGAGAGCCACTGAATATTAGCCCTTTATCTTTAATAATATATCCTTACCGGTTAAGAAGCTTATATATAACAAAACAATTTAGGGTAAACATTTTTTTAACCTATTCTAGTTCTGTATTTAAGGAATATGTATTCACATTTCTCAGGTTCTAAGAATTTCATAAAGAAAAAGCTTTAGTCCACATGCTAACAACCAAATTAAAAAAAAAATTCTCCCAAGAATTTGGTTTAATTCTCTCAAAAGAAAACAAAGGATGTTATTTTGGTGTAAGAGGACAACACCACTTAACTTTTGGAATAAACTAAGTTGATAATTATTATAATAATAAATAATATATTCCTTATACAAGTGATATACATCAAGTAATATACTTGGTGATCAATTAATAAATATCGTTCAAATAATATATTTGTTAGTAAATTAAATCATTATATATATATATATATATTATTATTCTCTCTAATTTGAATTACCATCAAGTAAGTTTAGAAGTTACATTATTGAAGGTACATCCGTTAATCAAGTCATTTTTTATTTATTTTTGTTCTCTTTTTTTATCGTATATTATTAATATATAATTTAAGTCTTTTCTTCCCAAGATTTGTTGTCATATTTAAATATGCTTTGTATATTGATACCTTTGTTGGGAGAGATTTGAGTATATTTTGTGTTTGGTTTTGAGTGGCTTCTAAATATATGTATCTATATTTTTTATTTGATTATTAATGAATTTTTTTCAATATATCATTATTAATGGAGTAGGCTTTTTATATTAAAATATCATTTTATTCTTTGTGTGTTATTTATTTTATTATTGTCTTTTGTTTTATTTTAATACATCATTATTTATTTGTGCAATTTAAATTAGTTCCTGAATTCCTTTTTTTCATTTGCTAATTTATAAAAAAAAATGGTATTAGAGCTTCAAGTTTATCTTTTTTGAGACTAATTAAATTTTTTCTTTTGGATTTTTTATTGTTAAGATTTTTTTATTTGATTTATTTTTGAATTTTGGGATTGTGCTTCTATGGATTTAACTTGAATTTTTGTATCATGGCAACAAAATATGAAATAAAAAAAATTCAATAGCATGAATGATTTAGTCTTTGGAGTTTGAAAATGTAAGTTCTATTAGTTAAATAATGACTCGTGAATGCACTAGAAAGCAATGATAAATTATCAAAAAAATTGATCGAGGAATAAAAATATGCATTGATGAAAAATGTTCACTTCAATTTAGTTGTCATTGTTTGATGAAGTTTTTCGTGAGATTAGTGATAAGAAATTCACTACTAATTTATGGCTTAAATTTTAGAGTTTTTATATGATCAAATCTTTAACTAGATAGTTATATTTGAAACGTTGCTCGTACACATTCAGCAAGTCAAAAAATGCTGCTTGCTTTTGGCATATATGCTTGGAGCATTTGAGTGATGCGTGGATGATTACTTTAAGAATGAGAGATTCTTTTTGGTTGTAAGAAAATTAAGTGCTTTAAGCCCTAGCATTGATTTAATATGTTTGGAAAAGTCATTTTGTTGAGTTCTATCAAAGAAGAGGCGTAGTGAGGCATCGTCCTATATGTAGTACACCACATCAAAATGGAGTTGCAAAATATATCATGTTGCATGCTATTTTCAGGTTATTTTAGGTAAATCATTTTGGACTGAAGCTTATAATGCCTATTATTTTATGAATTGGTCTTTGTTGATTGTATTTGTGTTAAATACTTTGTTTGAGAAAAAATTAGTATATTTTACCAGTTGAAGACAATAGTATCAATGAACATATAAAGCTTGAGAATGGATATGCTAGTAAAGTACAAATGACACTTATGTTCAATATTTAGTGAACAAGTTAGGTTATTTTGTTAATTATTTGGTAGTACACCTAGAGCATCCATGTTATATTTTCTTTGATAAAAGGCAATTTTGGGAGTCTTATTAGTTTTGCATTAGTTCATTTGTTTATTTATTGGTCTTTAGTTATGGCATTTCATATGCCAATGTCGTTAGAAAGTTATTGTATGCTAAGGTTTGTACTTGTTCTGACACGTAGTTTATTTTGCCATTTGTTTTATAGGAAACTTTTGTAAATATGTTTTAATAGCTGTGAAATGAAATTTAATTAATACTTTGAATTTTGACTTATTTGTGGTAAAAATTCTAACACTAGTTATGCCTTTATTGGTTTTATCAACTTCATTTGTGTTAGTAATTTTACTTGAAATTTCTTAATAAATTTTGTCTTCATTTTTTATTATGTTGTTAGTTGAAAGAAGATTTTATAGACTACAATTTGTTTGTTTATTATAGAAGCAAAATACATGGCAACAGTGAATGAAATTGTTTTACTTAGATGTTTGGTTTGTAATCTTTACCTATATCAAAATATTTATATTATAATTTGTGATAACTAGACTTTAATACATTTGATTTATAAGATGTGTGTTGGGAAGCTCAAGCATTTTGTTGTAAGATATTACTTTATTGGTAATATTATGTTTTATTGCGACATTGTTGTTCAAAAGATAATCACTTCATAGATTATAGTAATTGTGTTGACTAAGGGTGTTAATGTT
Source organism: Hippophae rhamnoides (assembly GCA_033030585.1). Lineage (NCBI taxonomy): Eukaryota > Viridiplantae > Streptophyta > Magnoliopsida > Rosales > Elaeagnaceae > Hippophae > Hippophae rhamnoides. The sequence goes on along the minus strand of CM065433.1, from coordinate 50,609,566 downwards.
TACACATTGTTTAAATTTGATTGGTATTTGTAGCAAGTAATTGATGTTTGGAGTTTTAGAATAATGTCTTTTTGTTATTTTGAGGAATTTTTTATTTGAAAAACTTGATTATGTTTTGTGCTAGAGGATTATTATTTGGGTGTCACAAAATACCATCGCTTAATTTTTAGAATAAACAAAATTAGTAATTATTATAATGTTAAACGATATATTTATTGGTGAAGTAATTATCCTTATATAAATAATATATTCATTGGTTAAGTAAGGATTTTTAGACAAATAATATATTTGGTGGTTAAGTAAAAACTCTTTTTCAAATAATATATTTGTTAGTGAAGTAAATTATCTATATATATATTGGTATTCTCTTAAACTCGAGAGACTATCACTGTAAGTTAAGAAGTCACGTTCGTTAATAAAGCTATCATTTAGCTATCTTTGTTCTCTTTTTTGTTAAATTATTATATATATGTAAATTAGGTTTTTTCTTGACAAGATTTGTTATTATATTCTTGCTTGTATTGTTATTTTTATTGAGAGAGATTTTGGTATATTTTGAGTTTAGTTTTAAGTGATTTTTTGATATTAGATTTTGTACTATTTATTTGATTATTAATATATTTTTCTCAATGTGTTATTATCAATAGAATAAGTCTTTTATATTAAAATATCAAAATATTTAAATCTTTATGTATTATTTATTTTCTTATTATATATTATTTTATCTTAACCTATTATTATATAAATTTAATTCTCACTTTTTTCTCTGTTAGTCTTAATTTATAACTAGTAACGTATCTACGTAAGTGTGATCATTAGTGCTAAACCACCGATAATTTTTATATGCAATATATTTGACCATATTGATTGAACTTGCCTTTAAAGTTCAAATCTACGTAGCTGAAGCAATACTTATCTTCTCCGTTTTGTTCACTTATTTAAGCAAATTTACTGGCTCACATTTTTGTTTGCAAGGGAAATACGATTTACTATTTTTTTTTTTTAAATAATGAGATATGTTAAGAAAAATAATCATGATATTTTATTTTTCTCCGAATTACATGTTTAGAGTTTAAATTCAGATGACAAATAGAAAGTGAACATATCAGTAATTTTTTTGTAAGACAACTCTACTCTTCTCCTTCTACTTCTCCTTCTCTTTTTAATTTAAAGATAAGTAATGAAAACTAAAGTTGGGAGTTAAGGTTGAAGAAGTGTCGGTAAAGGTGATTTAATAGGAGTATTAATTATTGGTGCCAAAAACCTTCAATTTTAGTTTTGCTATTTTTTATTACTTTGAAAATGCTTCCCACTTTCGATCCAAAATTTTATCAACAGTCAATGCAATAATTATGTGTTATTTTTTTAAAAGATACAAAACTTATTAGCAACAATTAAAAAATTATGTGAACTTTGTGTTCCTTTATTAAAATAATGACTTTCTTTTAGGTTATAAAATAGGAAATTTTTATTTATAAATTATGCTATAATTATAATTATTGTAGTGGATATAATACATTCATTAGGTCACCGAAACTATGATAGATATAATAGTTTATATATAAAAATACATGTGGATGTAACACGTTATATCGAGTGAATCGTCAATAATAATCGACGGAATACCAGTGGGTCACCAACGATGTTTCGTCAAACATTAACGTGTCGTCAGAACTCTATTAATAATAACCGTTGTATATTTTATGAGATCTAATTTTATTAAGTTTATGTTATAAGGATATTTTGATATTTATGGATATAAAATTTTAATAAATTCAAGATAAATTTTTGTTTGGGTGTAAAAATTGAGGTAGTAAATAGTTTAGGTTATGTAATTACGTGATTTCATCTTATAATTTTTTAATTGAGTTTTGTTAGTCTTTTAATTTAAAAATAATATTAATTAAGTTTAGAAATTTGAGATTTTCTAAAAGTAAAATAAAAATTATATATTTTATTAATAAAATATATTAAAAATAAATAAGAAAAAAATACTAATAGTTTTATGCTATTTCCCATCCCTCTTTTTTTATTTTTGTCTCTCTCATTTACATTTTTTTTATCTCTCATTTATTTATTTTTTCTTTTTCTTTTTAATTTTAATTTATTATTAATAAAATAATAAGGAGAAAAAGAGGAGAGAGAAAAATGAAAATCAAGATAGAAAGAAAAAGATAGCACGAGTAAAAGAGAGAGATGAATGATTTTTTTAATTTTTTATTATTAAAATATATAATTTTAATTTTATTTTTAAAAACCTTTAATTTTTACAAATTTTAATTTAATTTATCATATTTTTAGATTACATAAATATTCTTCCAAATCCAAAGCAAACAGCCGACAGCAAAATTGGAGAAAAGGTTCACTTTGCTTAACCCTGCTGGAGAGTGTAGTCTTTTCAGCTGTTTCTTTCTGGTTTTTTTCTTATTGCCGTCACTTTTTCGGTAATTATGATCGCCGTGAGTTAACGTCTTAAAGTCGATAATTTTTCCTCAGTTTATCTCTAAATTTTTTCCAGGTATGGTTTCATGTCTGGAAGAGAATCTGCTCGTAAAGAGGTAGTGACTTGATCGAAAATCTACGTCGCGAGAACCCTATTCCTAACCCGCCAACGTCTTATTCTTGAGTTGTATTTGGTATCTTCTGTTTGTATCTCCCTTTTCGATTCAATATTTTTGTTAACAACTGGCTCCTAACTGAAATTGAAAACTATGTTAAAGAATATGAGATCCAGCTGGTGACAACCAACACACTTTAAGGTTTTGCTAACAACATGTGAAGGATATCATTCATGAATACGCTTCTCCATAATTACGTTTATTTTTAATTATTACAAATTCGCTTTTTCAGATAACAGTTAGTAAACATTCGCTTATTCATATCAATAAATCCATTTCTTACATTGCAGATCGTAGCCTATGTGAAACAATTCCCATAAAATTCACCATGTAAATTTTTTTTCCCATTTTTCTTCAACTCGCTTTTTTTCCAAACCAATTTCGATCCACAAAATAATTTAAATTTCATCCCATCATATTATTCAGATTCATCCGAGCACTGCAATTAAAATCAAGCCAAAATACCTATTCACGCCACACGCTTCTGTTAAACTCACCTGGCTGTTTCCACGCTACCGGAGACTATCGCTTAACACGCGCGCCAAGAAGAAGACGACTCAACGACATCGCCGTCATACTGGCCGAAGCAAACGACGTTATGCTCACTCTGGCTTCTTCATCCCGGCCCCGGCCCGATTCGGCTTTTTCATCCCGGCTCGGTGTTCCAATCACCGCTGCGGCTGTTTTACCATTCCAACCGCTCCACTCCACTTTCCGAATCGGTTCTTCTACCGAAATTTCCTCGTAATCCTTAACTCTTTTTCTATAAGATAAAGATATTTCACCATTATTTATTTCATAAATAGTCATTATTGTCTAAAACACACTTAAACCTATCCCGTAATTTCAATTTATTCAACAAATAATGTCTTTGACTACCAATACCAACCCTACTTTACCAAAATGGTATGATGACCCTAGCCATTCATTATATTTACACCACTGCAGACCAGGCATGATTCTCGTAGCTCAATCCTTAAACCAAGAAAAACTATCACATTTGGAGTCACGCAATGCGCTCATGGCCCTAATAACCAAAAACAAAGAAGGATTCATCGACGGCACAATCAAAAGCGCCATCAACAAACCTTGAAACGTAAATCAAACAATGGACTCGCCGCAACATTCTTGTACAAAGGACGGATCCTCAACACTATATCACCCAAAATTGCAGAAAGTGTCATGTATAAGATACCGCATACGAAAGTTAATGGGAGGAATTAAAGGAACGTTTTTTCGCACACCAACAACCGTGCACCTATTCCACATCGAGCAAGAGATCCATGATTGCATACAAGAAGGTGTAAGCATCGGAGAATACTATACAAAATTGAAAAGCATGGATAGTCGCGGATGCACTATGTCCTCTTCCACATCATGGAGGAATGCACGGCGGAACTACAAGAATATCAACAAAAGCTACTAACCATAAAATTTCTCACGGGGCTTAACAATGTTTACACATCCGCACGTGGACAAATCTTGCTCATGGAACTATTACCTACAAAAATAAGGTCTATTCACTTATTTGCTCAAGATGAAAAGCAAAAGAGTCGCCTCCACGAAAGGGAAGGATACCGAAGTCACCGCACTTGTTGCCGTCATACGAGATAGTCGTCCACAATATACTCACAAAAATTACCCACCAAGGAATCCACATCTCAAGTGCAATCGATGCAATAATATAGGCCATAATTTCGAGAATTGCCAAGTCACCTCAAATGTGATTTTTGTGGCCTCAATGGACACAATTTTGAAAACTCACAAAGCGTCTCAAATGTAATTTTTGTGGTTTGAATGACATGACATCAACACGTACGGCTCAAGAAAGGAGCAATTCAAGATAAGAGAAATACAAGTTACGGCTTCCTTCCAAAGCTCATCATACCGACTTTCAAGAAAGCCGGCCCGACACAAAAGACACCATTCCACAACCTTACATCTTCCCAATATCAAGAAATTCTTACACTTCTCAATCAATCCAAATCAGTGAGTGGCAAGTCAAGTGACTACTTCTTCAGGTAACACATTACGTGCAATCGTTTTCCATTCAAACCCGCGATTTTTTTGATACAGGCAACTGATCACACGGTTCCGTGCTCCCAAAACCTTACGAGTTCAAGATTCCAAATACTAATCGACATGTACATTTACCCGATCATTCTCTCGCCCGTGTCACACATATTGGCACCGTACATTTCTCAAATAATTTCATACTCCATAATGTCTTCAGTGTGTTCCCTCATTCAAATTAAACTTAGTTTCAAAGAGCTAAACTAACTCAAACCTCATTATTTCATGTCACCTTCACTAATGATGTGCTTTGTTCAGACAAATGCTCGGGAAGACGATTGGGACGGAACCGAGAAAGCGGGACTCTACTACCCGACTATTTCAAAAAGGCTGGATGTTTCTCCGTTTCAAACACTGCCTAAAGAATCCTCATCTATGGCATCAACGACTTGGTCATTTATCTAATAACAAGCGGTAATTTCTCTTTTCCATCAACACACCTTTTTGTTCCATTAGTGATCAGTTCTATTTGTCCATTAGCTAAACAAACACGTAATCCATTTCCTTTAAGTTCCATCAATACAAAAGCACCATTTGAAATGATTCATGTCAATATTTGGGGTGGTTATCACATTCCAAAGACTTAACGAGCACGTTATTTTCTCACTATCATTGATGACTACTCAAGATGCACACGGGTCTATCTCTTACACGCTAAATCCGATACACGCACATCTCTTTACCACCTTCATCAATCTTGTTGAAACACAATTTTCATCCAGAGTTAAAATCATTCAGAAGTGACAATGGACCGTAATTTTCTGGGCGACCCGATGTTTTCTACCAAGCGGAATCCTTCATCAAACTAGTCAGGTCTCTACCCCTCAACAAAATGGTGTCATTGAACGCAAACATCGTCATCTTCTCAATGCCGCTTCGTTCATCGCTTCTTCCAAGCCAATCTTCCTAAACAATCCTGGGGAGATGCCATTCTTCATACCACACATACCTCATAAATCGTACTCCAACATCTCGTTCTCGGCGGTAAAACACCATTCAAGTCCTTTTTCACAAAGCCTCCTGTGTACGAACATCTTCGTGTTTTTGGTTCTCTTTGTTTTCACCGCACATCAGCGATCGACTCACCAAGTTTGATGCTAGATCACATAAATGCATATTCATTGGGTATCCATCCGGGATCAAAGGTTATCGTGTCTACAATCTGAAACAAGCAAGACTTTAAGTGTCTTCGAGATGTTATCTTTCACGAACACGTATTTCCTTATTTCACTTCCGCCAACACTCCAACCCTATTTCCTCCATCGTAAGATACTATCTATGATGACATACCCAACATTCGTCAATCAACCAATCCAAATATATCACTTGATCATACATCGAATTGCCCTTCCAACAATCACTCGTACACTCTTCATCTTCAAGATTCATCTTCGTAAACATCGTCATCAACTTCTCCACCACACACAACTTCTCCAACACCACCACACATAGGCTTGCCGATCCACCAACGTTCCTAGCTACCTTCAAAAATATCATGTGTAAGCTTCCCTTACCTTCTCTGGGCCCTTCCCTTCGTCTTCACTCAAAGATCGGCCCAAAGACAAAGGTACTTCTCATTCTTTATCTCATGGTATTTACCTACGACCAATTATCACCTGCGACATCGCGGCTCGCTACTTCTATTTCCATTCTCGTGGAACCAACCACTTTTGGCCAAGCTTTCAATGATCCAAAATGGCGTTTGCCATGAAAAACAAGAACTCGGATGCCCTTGAAACTAATGGCACTTTGGACGCCTAACCTATGCCTTCAAACAAGAAACCAAATTGGTCAGAAACGGGTCTACAAAATCAAGTATAATCCCGGATGGCTCGCGGAACCATACAAGGCTCGATTAGTGGCCAAAGGATACAAATATCAAGCGTTTTGACTACCAAGAAACTTTTGCACCAAGAGGCCAAACTTGTCACCGTTTCGCTGCCGTCTATTCAAAATTGGCATCTTCGACAACTTGATGTCAACAATGCTTTTCTCTACGCGATCTTCACGAAGATGTTCCACACGTCCCTTCCACCTGGATTCGACGAAAGGGAAACGCGAGTACGTAAGCTACATAAATCTTTGTAATGGACTTAAACAAGCCTCACGACAATGGTTCATCAAGCTATCAACAACACTTAAGCAAGCCGGTTTTAACCAATCCAAGTATTTATCACCATCGTTCGTCCGAACCCGTGGTAATTCCTTCTCAAATTTCTTCTTGTCTATGAGATGATATAATCATAACAGAAACAATATACAAGACATTGAAGAAACTAAGAATCATCTCAATAGAGACAATTCAAGCTTAAAGATCTCATGAATTAAAGTATTTTTCGGGCATAGAGGTTTCAATGCTCCAAGAAGGGAATTGTTCTCCACAACGCAAGTACGACTTGAAATATTGGAGGATATGGGTTATCTTGGTGCCAACCGCCAATTCACCTATGGAACAAAATTTATCCCTCAAAGAAGGTCAAGGAGAATTCATCAAGAATCCCACATCCTATCGAAGACTGGTTGGGAGATTAATATACTACCATCACAAGGCCCGACTTAATGTACGCTGCACATTCTCACTTCAATATATGGATAAACCACGACAACCACATTTGGAAGAAATTTCAACGAGTGCTACGATATGTCAAGAACACACCAGGCAAGGTCTCTTTTTCTCAAAGAATCAGTTCATTACAACTAAATGCTTTTTGCGGATGCAGACCGGGCAAAATGCAGGATACACGACGATCAACCACAGGATATCAGATGTTTCGAAACTCGTTAATTTCTTGGAAAACTAAGAAACAAAATACGCCTCACGATCAAGTGGTATCACCGCATTCTACGGCAGCGTATTGCTAAGAACCTGGTTACGATATATTTTCGATGATTTGGGTATCAAACACTCTCAACCAACCAAGTTATATCGTGACAATCAAGCCTTCTTCACATTGCATCAAATCCAGTTGTTTCATGAACGAACCAAACACAGTAGATCGATTGCCATCTAGTAAGAGAAAAGATTCAAGTTCGAATGATCAAAACTTATCATATCTCTACATTGAGCAACCGCCAGATATATTTACCAAATCCCCGAGTTTTCCACAATTTGCTTACTTAACAAGTTAGGAATAATTAACATATATTCTAACTCGAGGAATGTTAAAGAATATGAGATCCAAATTTGGTGACACCAACACACTACCAACAGCTAGCCCACCAACAAATATGGGATATGTCCGTCCATGAACATGCCTCTCCATAATTATGTTTATTTTTAATTATTACAAATTTGCTTTTCTTTTGTATAAATAGGTTGTAAACATTCGTTTATTCATATCAATAAATCCATTTCTTACAAACTACTAATTTTTTTCTAACTGCCAATGTCAAAGTCTAGGGGATAAACGATTGAATTATATTTCCTACGATCATAAGGTTGCAATGCATGTGCATTCTTAATATATTCTCATTCCTCTCCTTTTTTTTTTCCTCTCTTTTCCCATAACTTTTTGTTTCATAATTTTCTTGGCAAGCTCTAATGCTTATTAAAATAGTGTAAATTCTCATAAAAAAAGAGTTAAACTTGACTAAGAGATGTAGATGGATATGTCAACTCATGAGACCAGTTCATGTTCGTCTGAATTGTAATTTACATATTGCTTGTTAAAGTCCCACATCAATCGATCATTGGGTTTCTGCTGCACTTGTAAGTCTATGGCAACCCTTACTTTTTAAGAGCTCTTTTGGAGGGAGTTAGGCCATGTATTTCTTCATGGTATCAAAGCCAGGTGACTCGGTCGGTACCCGGCCGGTTGTATGGGATGGACCCTGCGCTGGTGTGAGGGGGAGGCGCTCCATATCTCCGGTCGGAAATCGATGTGAGGGGGAGTGTTAAAGTCCCACATCGATCGATCATTGGGTTTCTGCTACACTTATAAGTCTATGGCAACCCTTACTCTTTAAGAGCTCTTTTGGAGGGAGTTAGGCCATGTATTTCTTCATTGCTGCCCTTTTGAAGCATGAATTTATCCTAATTCTGGAAACAGGTGCTTGGGGTTGAGGTTAAAGGCATCAATTTGGCTGTATAGGAAGATTTTGTGCTTAATACTCGGGATAAAATCAAGCAATACCTCCTACAGGTTCTCAGACCCTTTTGAATCACTCTCTGACATCCATACTGATGTTTTATTACATATAATGGACATGAAGTGTTATATATGTGCGTATTTTATTCTGTTAATTAATATGAAAATGCTGTTAATCACCTGGCTTTAGCTCCCTATTTGTGAAGAAAGGTTTTTCCTGAGTTTTTTTTTTTGGGGCATTGAGATCTATATTTTTAATTCTCCCATGTCTTTTTATCATCTCGCATGTTATTACGAAAAACCTAAAAAATTGAAATTAACAATTTCAGTATATTTCTTTATTCTTAATACAAGAATACTCTTATATACGTCATAAACCAATGAAAATAAGCCACTTAGCATAACAAAAAAACAATATTCTAACACTCTCTCTCAAGATGTAGAGTAGATATTAATCAATCCCATCTTGTCCAGCAAACTTTTGAAAATGGAAGGATGAAGAACCTTAGTAAATATATCAGCCAACTGATTCCGAGTAAAAACATGTAAAGTCTTCAAAACTCCTGCCAGAATTTTATCATGAACCAAATGACAATCTATCTCGATGTGTTTTGTTCGCTCATGGAAAACAGGATTCGTTGCAATGTGTAAAGCAACTTGATTATCATAATATAGCAAGGCAGGCCTAGAATGGCTTACCCCAAACTCTTTCAACAACGACAACAACCAAGTCAGCTTGCAGGTGGCATTAGACATGGACCTGTACTCAGCCTCTGCTGAAGACCGAGAGACTGTAGTTTGTTTCTTAGACTTCCAGGAGATCAACGAGTCTTCTAAAAATACACAATAACCTGATATGGAACGTCTACTGTCAGCACAACCAGCCCAATCAGTATCAGAGAAAACTTTGAATTGAACTTCAGTTGTTATAGATAGATCACTTTCAGCATAAGCTCAAAGTTCTACTTCAGACTTAGAAGGAAGAAAAAGTCCTTGTCCAGGAGTCCCTTTCACATATTGCAAAACTCTTTGCACAGCTTTGAAGTGAGGAAGTCTTGGTTGAGACAAGAATTGGCTAAGTCGATTAACAGCATATGATAAATCCGGCCTAGTGATGGTGAGGTATAATAACTTCCCAATTAACCTCCTATAAAGAAAAGCATCTGGCAATAAATCTCCTTCATCTTGACTTAATTTCAGATTTGGTTCCATAGGTGTAACCATTGGTTTACAACCTAGGTATCCTGTGTCAGCCAAAAGTTGCAATGCATAAGACCTTTGTGAAACTGATATGTCCTTCTATGTTCTGCCCATTTCTAAACCAAGAAAGTAACGCAAAGTTCCAAGATCTTTCAACTTGAATCTATCATTAATCCTACTCTTCAAGTGTTGAACAACCACATCATCGCTGCTCGCTATAATAATGTCATCAACATACACAAGAATAACCATGAAAACTGACCCCTTGCTGCTGATAAACAAAGAATGATCAGTTGCTGATTGATGAAAGCCTTCTTCAATCAAGGCACTAGAAAATATTGTATACCACTGCCTTGATGCTTGTTTCAAACCATACAAGGACTTGCTTAGTTTGCAAACAGCATTAGGAGGTAATTGTTTCTCCCCCTTATGACTATAACCTTGAGGAATAGTCATATATACTTCCTAAAAAAGGTCACCATGCAAAAAAGAATTATTAACATCCAATTGATGTAAAGACCAACCATGAATTGAAGCTAAAGCAAGTAAAAGCTTGACAGTAACAAGCTTTGCTACAGGAGCAAAGGTATCAAAAAAATCAACTCCCTCTTGCTGAGTATATCCCTTGGCAACAAGTCATGCTTTGTATCTTTCGACAGTCCCATCAGCCTGAAACTTGACTTTATACACCCATTTACAACCAATGGCGTGATGTCCAAAAGGTAAAGAGACAATAGACCATGTATTATTGAGTGCTAAGGCGTGTAACTCATCAGCCATAGCTTTATCCCACTCAGGAATACCGGAAGCTTGAGAGAAAAATTATGGCTCGGGTGTGTTAGAGATAGACATAACAGCCGCCTTAAAATCCCCTTTGAGCTTGTCATAACAAAGAAAATTAGAAATAGGATGCTGAGTAGAACCACGATGATAAGCCTGCAAATAGCTTGGCTTTTTAACACAACGTTGTGGTCTAGGAGAGACTAAATCAGGAGAAGCAGTAGGAACAAAAGGATGCACAATGTCAGAAACATCAGCCGGCTCAGAACAAGGAGAAATATTGTCAAGAACAGGCAAAGGAAGAACATTATTGGGGAATAAGGCACCAATATTAGCAGAGGAACTCTTGGCAACCAGAGGAAAAATAGTCTCATGAAACACAACATCACGAGAAGCAAAAATCTTATTACTCTCTAAATCTAGCAGCTTATAGGCTTTCATCCCAAAGGGATAACCAACAAAAATACAAGCTCTAGATCTAGGAGAAAACTTGTCACATTTACTCAACAAAGTAGAAGCATAGCATAGACAACCAAAAGAACGCAAGTGACCATAAGAAGGAAACTTATTATTCAGCACTTCAAATGGAGTTTTAGAGCTTAGAACAGGAGATGGCAACTTATTCATAAGATGAGCAGCAGTCAAAACAATATCACACCAATAAGAGAGGAATACCTGAATGAAATAAAAGAGCATGAGCAATATTAAGCAGATGCTGATGTTTACGCTCAACAACCGAGTTTTGCTGCTACCTTTCAACACAAGATCGATAATGAACAATCCCTTTAGAGTTATAGAAATGAGTCAGATCCAATTCCTTAGCATTGTCTGAACGAACTCCTTTGATATGCTTCCCATATTGGGTCTAAATCAGCATAAAAAAATCTGAAATAATCTTCTGAGTCTCAACTTTAGTATGTAAAAGGAAAACCCAAGTATATCTTGAAGCATCATCAACAATGGTTAAAAAATATCAAAAACCTTCATTAGATATTACTCGAAATGGACCCCATACATCAACATGAATGAGATCAAAAGGTAAAGCTGAAAGTTTATTATTAGAAATAAACGACAAACGTTTTTGCTTTGCAAGAGGACAAACAGTACAATGAGGCCTTTTTTCAGCTCTAAAATTGAAAAAAGGGAATCTTATCCTTATGCTGAGAAACCAAACAAGAAGGATGTCTTAGACGATAATGCCATAACGTCTCAGTGGACAAAACAGAGGAAGAATTACAAGCAATATCAGAGTTAGAACTAGGTTGATACAAAGCTGGAACACTGAGATGGTAGAGATGCCCCACTCTTTTACTCGTCCCAATCTTCATGCCCTGAGTATCCTGAATCACACAGCCATCATCATGAAAAATTAAAGAACATGAGAGAGGCTCTTTATGAGTGAACTAACAGATAATAAGTTGTATTTGAAAGAAGGAACATAGAGCACTTTAGATAAAACTAAGAAAGACGATAACCGAACAGAGCCTATCTTAGAAATGGGGGCAGAATGTCCAGTAGGTAGAAGTATAGTTGTTATCAAAAGAATCAAACAAACTCAAATCATGACAAACATGATAAGTAGCACCTGAGTCAATAATCCAAACATTTGTTGATATAAGAGAAGAAATACCAGTAAAGTTTGATACTACAGGCTGATGTTCTTTAGTATCCTGAGAGATCCCCTGCATCTGAGTACTTAATAGAGATATCAAATGTTGATAATCATTAGCAGTCAAAGCATACATAGGGGAAGTATTGTTATTAAAATTCTTGTAATTCTCTGGATTGACTTGAGTTTTAGCAACAAAAGAAGTCTGATTAGCTAAGGGCTTTGAAGAACTTGTCAGATTGGAATATCATGGATGACTACTTGTTTGGCTTTTAGAAAAATCTGCAGAACGGTCTTTTGGTTTAAAACCAGAAGGATATCCATGAATTTTGTAACATTTATCCACTGTGTGACCAGAGAAACCACAGTGTGTACAGACCGGTTTGTGCTTCTTTCCCTTATAAGCACTGTAATTGCTACTAGTCACTCCATAAGATGCTGAAATAGGAGGCAGAGATGAACTAGAAAAATGCATAGATCGTTGCCTTTCTTCTTGTATAACTAGAGAAAAAACTTTGTTAATCGGAGGCAATGAATCACTCATGAGAATTTGAGCCCGAATCTGACTGAAACACTCATTCAAACCCATAAGAAATTGTAAAACATAGTCTTCATGTTGATAATCTGTCAGACTTTTCATTCCTCCACAATTACATACTGGTGTAGGTCTAAAATCACGTAATTCATCCCAAAAATTCTTTAGTTTGGTGAAATAAGCACTAACATCATTAGAACCCTGTGTGAGTGCGTGAATTTGTTGCTTTAGTTGGAAAATTCTAGGACCATTGCTTTGATTGAACCGATCATGAAGATCAATCCACATACTTCGAGCATCATGAATATACATAATACTATATGCTATGTCCTTGCTAACAGCATTCAAGATCCATGACATAACCATGTTATTACAACGAGACCAAAAATGATACAAATTATCCCCAATTTCTGGTTTAGCAATAGATCCATCAACAAATCCAAACTTGTTCTTAGCAATAAGAGCCATAATCATAGATCGATGCCAAGAATTGTAGTTGCTACCTGTTAGAGGGTTCAAAACCAAGCCAAGCCCTGGATGATCTCCATTACCGAGATAGAAAGAACTATTGGAATCTTCATGAACACGATCAGTGTTATCCAAGACCGAGAAAGAATTTTCATTGCTCCGATTGACTCCAGTGTTACCTCTTCGATCTCATCATCCACGAGCCATTGAAGAACAATCAAGAATCAAGAACAAGAAAGATCAGTGAGAGCCAAAAATGGTGCTTTGATACCATATTACGAAAAACCTAAAAAATTGAAATTAATAATTTTCGTATATTTCTTTATTCTTAATACAAGAATATTCTTATATACATCATAAATCAATGAAAATAAGCCACTTGACATAACAGAAAAACAATATTCTAACACATGTTTTAGAATTTCAAAGGAAATTAGGAATCTAAGATGTGTATCTTCTCTTCTCATCCAAACTTGGAGAGAATGAGTGTCAGGGACAAAAGGGATGGATAGTTTAGAGGTGGCGCAGCGAATTAGGATTTACAGAGCAATAGGTATTGGGAGGAAAGAAATGACCTTAGACACTCAAAATGTTTGTTCATGTTATTTGCCCTGGTCCAATCCAAAGAACATAATCAAGGTTATACTTTCAAAATTGGACTGAAATAAAGTTGGGAGCTAAGCGCCGGTGACATTTATGACCGTAAATCAACTTTGAAATCAGAAAATTTATTGAAACTTTTAAAGTAACTATGAAACTTTTCGTTGACAATATATAAAACATTTTGACCGGTGTATTTACAGGGAATCCTCAAAAGTGCTCCAAAGGATAAATAACTACAGATGAGACACCAGTAATATTAGTGGAAATTAGGGGTAACTTCCACCCTTTCTAATTGTTGGATTTCAATGTTGAATTAAATATCGTAACTCTCCGGATATGAGACATAGTTATAGTGTATATATAAATGAGAGAATATCTCCCCTCTTTCTTTCTCTCTATGATATAATACACTAACAACCTCTGCCATGTTTCACATGAACGTGCACATTTTGAGATTTTACACTAGAGAATTATCCTTTGTCAGTATCATGGAGGTCTGTTCTGCCAGTATCATCATGCTCTGATAGTCTTACATTTCGTCCCCCTTGAGACATGTTTCTTTGTTAAGCTACCGCCAGAGAGCTTACCGGAAAGAAAAGAAAAATCTGCAGTGCTGAGAAATAAATTTCTTCTTTATTACAAAATTCCAATGCAAACTCTCTCAATATTTCTCCTTTGATATCGGAAGATTTGTAAATGTCTAGCCTTTGAGAATAGATTTTCAGCGCAACGCAGATAGAAAATTGTCTATTTTTACTGTTGCTCTCATTTGTATATATAATATTTGATTTTATAAAAAATTTGTAAATTTATCTTGTATATTAAAATTAATTTAGATGTAGATATTTTTTGCTTCTATTTGAATTTTTGATATATTTTGTGAATATCTTTAATGATTATTGTTTTTATTTTTATTTAATTATTAATAGATTTTTTTCGATATATCGTTATTAATATAGTAGAGTTTTTACATTGAAAAATTAAACTAATTAAATCATTGTCTTCTATTTCTTTTTCTGGTACTTATTATTTTGATGTTATTCATAATTATTCATCTTTATAATCAAATTGGACCCAAATTTTATTTCTTTCCTAGTCCGTCAACTGTCACCAATTTTCTCCTTAGAACAACTTCTTATTCATTCTTAAAAATGTAAATGCACACAGTCCATTGCCTGTATCTGACCTGCTAGTTATCAAAAATTGATCATAAGCTCTGGCATCATACCTCTCCAATGCATTCTCACCTGCTAGACCAATGTTAGCTGACTTAGTTGCCATTTTAACTTACCTAACTAACCCCTCTGGAGAGTAATTGGCACTCTGAGGTTGTTCTTCATCTTTCATTTCCATACATGTGAAGTTGAATACAGCGTCATGTTCGGCAAACATTTTAGTTATCAGTTGGTAACCATCCTGACCTCGTGTGTTATAGTACCCTGCTGTCAACTCTGCTGCATGAGATCGTGTTCCGTAATGCCAGTGGATTCCAGCTATTTTACCTGATAATTTTGCTCCACTACCTTGAAATACACCTTTTGCAGCAGCTAGAATTCTATCTCCATGCTCTAAAAGCTTGTCTGAGTACCATTCAAGGAAGAACCTACCATAGTCAGTGTTCCAAGTCCCCTCTCTTCGAAAAAATCCCCGTATCTTCAGGAAATTGATTATACTGTCCAGAATCGTGTGGTCCACTTTTTCCCCAGTCTTTCTTCCCAATCGCATCAGCTGATGCTTCCAGGGTAGCTTTCATGTACTGTATGAAATTAAAATTAATAAAGAAATTGAAAAAAAAAATGTTCAATCAGTCTTTTTCCCCAGTCTTTCTTCCCAATCGCATCAGCTGATTGTACTTTAATTAAACAAATGAATCTGCAAAAATAGAGTAGAAAGTTTGCTGCTAAGTTTGAAGACTACCTTGCATATTTATGTGGATGTTAAAATCCTAAAATTAATTAAATTTAATCACCACTCTTGGCTCAGAACTATTATTTCCGGTGGAAAAAACACTGATTGCTTACTAAGTGATTATATAAAATTAAAATATATTAAAAATATAAAATATTTGATAAATTCACTGTTCTAAATCAAAGAAGTTTCGTTTCTTCTAATGGTTAACTCGTTATTTTTGAAATAAACAATTTGCTGTCAGAATTGTTTTTATGCTTTTATAGGTTCCAAAAACAGTAACAATAGACACTTAAACTCACATACCCACTATTAACTAGACTCGAATTTATGTTGTTTATTTGGAAAAATATTAGTAATATTTTCGAAGTTCACGTATTATTCGTGAATACTCTTTTCAAAAATGTAAAATATAATCTTTAACCTTAGCATAATTTAAGATAACGGTTAATTAGTAATAATTTTACTATATGTTTAAAATTAAATAGTATCTTTGATTTTAAGTTAAAATTTTATTTTTTTATATTTTAATATTAAATAATTAATAGTATTAAATTAATAAAATTAAAAATATTATATTTTTATTTTATTCTAACAATGTCAAGCATAAAAATTAAAAAAATAAATAAATATACATAAAATTAAAAAATATATATACACGTGCTTATATTTTAATAAAATAAAACTAACATACATACCATGAATGATTTTTTTAGTTATCCCAATCACACGTAGTAAAATGATTAATTTTATTTTTTTAATTATCTACAAATGGTTAGTGTCTAATTTAATTAAATATAATGACATGTAATTCAAGGTGTAATTATAAAAATAAAATAATATTTTTAATTTTAACATTTTTATAGTAGAATTAATAATAAAATTAACAAATTAAAGTAATTGATAAAAATATAAATAATTGAGACAATTATTAAAAAATTAATGCTTATGAATTAATTTACTTGGATTAAATTATAATAAATTTATTTTTATTAAATTATCCAATTAATATAAACACATATTCTATTTCTTAAATGTCATAAGTAATTTTTTAATTATATTTATTGTACCAAAAATTAAATTTTAAATTATTATAAGACAGTCAAAAAGTTTTTAAAATGTTTTTTATGAATTCAACTAATTAATTAATTAATTAATTTTTTAATCAATAAATATCAATAACGAGAAAAGAAAAATTTGTACAATGTAGAAAATATAAAATATTTTAAAAAAATTAAACTTAAGAGAGAGACAAAGAGATGTGAATGAGAAAAGAAATAAAGAATATCCAATTAATTTTTATGACTATTTTTTATTTAGTGTATATTCTTATTTTTTTAATCATAACAAGTATACTAAATAAGTAAATATATATTTTTACTTTATTATTATTATTATTATTTTTAAAAAGTATTTTTATGAGAGAAAATGGATGGAAAAATATTGTTATTAATGAAGGTTATTTGTGATAATATATTTAATCTTAATATTATTAGATATATATTTTAAAATATTAAAGGATATTTGTAAAGATAATATGAACAGTATATTTGGACATTTATTTTACTATGAATAAATAATTAATTCAATATTATTAATTTTCTTTTATTTAAAAAAAAGACGGTGATAGTTTATTTTGTGATATAAAATTATCATTAACAAATAAAAATTATTATTATTATTATTGGTACATGTGATAACGTGTTATTGTAGGTAAATAGAAGTTAAAATTAATATAATTTTTTTCAAAAAGAATAAGTATTTAATAGAAGTCAGAGAGAAAGTACGCTGATTTATAAAAAATATATTTTGAGAATAATAAATAATATATCTATTAATTAATATTAATTTTGATTAAGAAAATATTATTAAACTTAATTTTTTTAAAAAAAGTCATTCTTTCTCCAAAAACTTGAGTTCTTTTGATGATTATGGAGTCTGGTTCAAAATAATATTTGTGTGTAAATTCAAAAATAAAATGTATATATTGTACATATTTTATGTATATTTTAAGATTAATTTAATTACATATTAGTTAAAATAATAGTACGAGATATTTTAAGAATAATTTAATTATATACTAGTTAAAATAATATTACGGGCCAAAATCAAGATTTTCAACTTTTAAACATCTTCATAAACAAAGTTTCGGTTTTAAGGGTTAACTCACGTTTTTGATCTTAATTAAAGAAAAAAAAAGGCTAGCTCAAAATAAATCATCCATGGTAAAACCGGCGATTCGCAATTAACAATTCTGTCTGTGAGTGTACCTACTTATATCTCAACGTGGTCGTTAATTTAAATGAAATTCTTGGATAGAAAATACGAAATATCTAAAAAATCAATAAAAATATAATATTCTAAAATTTACTCAAAAGTGAAATCCGTATTTTAATTTAGCCAGGAAATATGAAAAATCTTAAACCGGTTACTACGTAATTTTTTTATATTTTTTGAATCTACTGGAAGTTCTTAAGACTTTAGAGCATCCGTCTGGCCTTCTCAAAACTTTCTATTAAATATTGGGAGAGAAATTATAAAAAATAATATATTTAAAATTTATAATAATAAAAATAATATTAAATAAATTTTAATTATACAATGTTCAACATTAAATAGATTTAAATTATCATAAATTAATTTTAAAGATATTTAATTGAGATAATTATGAATCTTATATTCACATTGAATTTTGTTGACATTGATGATGACATTTATTAATTCATTCATTTTGAATAGATATCTAAATTTAAATAAAATATTAATAAAATTTATGAGATAAATAATCTATTAATTTTTAAAATTTATCTAATTTTGTCCTATTTGATTTTAAAGAGATAAAACGGTAATAAAATAATACTAGTTAAGATATATCATTGTCTCTAATATGCCTAAATAGATTAATAAAAATATAAAATTAATAAAAAACACCATAAAAAATAATTTATAATATAAATTTAATAAGAAAAAATGATTAACATATATTTAAAGTTAAGCGCACAAGGATCACAATTTAAATAAGATACGATTATATTTAAATGAAATGAGATAATATTACATAATTAGTTTATTAAAGATACTAAATGTGATAAGATAACTTAATTTTATCTCTAAGATTGGGTGATCAATGTTTATAATTTTTACTAACATTTACTAGTGTATAAAAAAATGTCTCACATTCATAAAGAAAAATACCAGTGTAATACTTATAAATAATACGAGACTTATTTTTATTTGAAGGTTAATATTTTAGTATTAAGTGTTTCATGTTGCTTATATACTATACAAAATATGTATGACATCATGTGTCAAGAAAAAAACTAATAAATTTTTAAAAAATATATATATATACAAGTCTTACAAAAATAACAAATAATTCAAATAAAACTAAAATATATATATGAGTCAAACTATGTACAAATTGAGAAGATGGTATTGGATATAAAAATTATTATACATTAATATAATATTTATAAATATTACGAAAATTAGATTTTTTAGGGGTTTAATGTTTTATACCATACAAAATTTATAATACTTTCTTCTATCTGCATTTGACATTTATACATTATTAATTTCCATGATATTCATATATTACACAATCTGATAAGTACTTCTCATAGAATTGATTGGAAATTTTAATTAAAAAAGTTTTTCTTTAATTTGTTTTTATTGTTTGAACTGTGTACATAAGCATTTCGTAGCACAATGGAACTAGCTCGTGGTGGAAAAGGAGGAAAAAGAATCGTCCAACTTTTCATTTTCAGGTCCCACCCTACAGAGCTTTTAGTGTTTGATAATTGATGGTTGGTTTTATTTTCTAATTTAAACAACAAACCGACCAACGAAATTTGATACTTTTTAATAATATTTAACTAAATTTAATTAAAAATTGTTTAATATTAAATGATTTTAAATAATTTTATTTTAATTTAAACATATTTTAAAATAAAATAATATAACAGATATTTTTTTAAAGGTAAAATATATGAAATAAATATAAAAAAATTATGTTTATAATTATAAATTTTAAAAAAATATTTTTATTGATTTAGTCTTCTACGTAATTCCTTATTTGCAATTTTCATTTTTACCTACTTTTTCAAGCCAATTATTTAGGCTTACGTTTGTCAAGTACGCAAACCTATATTTATCGATTAATGTGTGGTGATTTGTTTTATTCAAGTAACTCACTTTTTTTCCCTGGTAAAATGTTTAAAAAGATAGTTAATAATATTAAAATAAAATTTTAAAAGATATGTACATAAATTTTTTTCATATTTTTATCGTGTATTAATAAAAAACAGAAAATAATTTATTAATAGTAAATAATTTTTTAAACTTATATCAATTTTTTACATAATATTTAAATAAAATAAGTCTAACAACATTAGATAATGAAATCAGTTATATATTAAAAATAAAAAATTTTATCCAAATTTTATGTAATAACATAAAAATCAAAAACATTGTCAAATAGACACAAAACAATAAAAAAAATTATTTATAAAATATTTTATTATATATAAAAAAGAAACAAGACTTTTTTTATTAACGAAATTTAGGAGATAAAGTCTTAATATGTATCAAAATATTATTAAAAGTCGTAAGCTCAAAAAATCTTTTAGATCCAAAAATTAATAAATTTAAAATGATTTCTAACATAAAATTAAGAAAACCTAATAAATTTATTATAATAAAAACCAATGATTTATATTCTAGAAGACATTATTGAATTTGAGAAATAAATTCAAAAAATTGTGGAACTAAAAATCATAATAACAAGTAATTTAACTCATTCTAGTCTAGAATTCTTAGTCGGAAAAAAAGTTAAAAAAAAAATAAAAAAAGAGAATAATAAATAACTTCAAGGTATTGAGCAAAGAAATTAATGATTATGAATATTTTATTTGAAATCAACAAAAATTATTATCTTTCATAAAAAATACTTCTTGATTATGAATATTTTATTCGAAATAAAGAAAAATTATTATCTTTCATAAAAAATACTTCTTGTTGAAAGAGTGGATTTTGGCAAATAAGATTAGGTAAATAATCTCAAAAATTAATAGTATTTAGTTGCACTCAAATATAGTTCTAATTGATGTACCATTTAGATTAAAATAAGGTCCATATATCTTTGAAAGATATATGGATAATATTTTCAAAAAATTACAAAATATTTGTTGTGTTTGCATAAATAATATTTTGATTTTCAGTAGTGATTTAAATAGGTATTATTTGGATATTATTAATATTTTACAAAAATAAAGGAAGAAATGTATTACACTTTCAAAGAAGAAAACAATAATTACTTAACGAAAGATTAAGTATTTAAGGTTGAAAATTGAAAATGAAAAATATAATCTACAATCTCATATACTAAATAATATTTAAGGATTTTTCAATGAATTAAAGGATAAAATAAATTATAAATATTTTTAGAATGTTTAACATATACTGACGTATATATCTAAGATGTTTAACATATGTTGACGTATATATCTAAGATGTTTGACATATACTCAAGTACATATTAACAAAATTACAGAAATGTGAAAATACTTACAAAAAAAATTGAAAAAAGATCATATCTAAAAATAGACAAAACAAAATACTTTGTATATAGATAAAGTAAAAACACAAGAATATTGGAGAACATTTTTGAAAACAAAAATATATAAAAAAGATGAATATTTTGGTAGAAATATATCAGGATCTTTCTATATTCTATAATTAAATTATCATAGTAATAAAAAATAATATTTAACTATTAAAAATGTTATTAAGAAATTTAAAATAAATGTTATAAGTTTCAAATTAATTGTTAAAACCAATAACAAGAATTTTGATTACTTCTTAACAACTAATATTACATGTGATTATAAATAAAGAAGATTATATAAATGACAACAGTAGTTTAACCACTACAATTTTGATGTCAAACATCTCTAAGGAAATAAAAATAATTTAAAAAATGCTCTTACGAGAGAATTAACACCTTTAATTATTTTTATGCTTGTAGGAATGAAATACCTTGATATTAAGATTAAGATAAAGGAAAGGGGGATAAAAATCCTTGAGAAACAAATAGAGCCTTTATACCTCGAGAAGTCTCGTATAAAGATAGGAAATAAACGGAAAGAACTTAATTCTTCAAAACAATTCTTAGAGTTCAAAAACTCTAAAAAGTAATCCTCATCAAAAATTCGAATTAAAGAAGGTAAAACTTTTAAAGAAAGATTTCAAGATTAAAAAGATAAACTTGATAGTTCAAAATAGAGAAACTATAAAAAAGAATGAAAAAAACTCAATTAAGCTAATGAAGTCGAAAAGGATGAACATAAAAATACTTATGTGATTTTATAATGATCCAAAATAAAGAATCTAAAACAACTAGTCAAAATCAATTAAATCTATTAATGGGTTTAGTTGAGTAACTCAAATAGCCTTCACCAACAAAATATAGACTGAATGCAATTATGTCAATTATAAAGTACCAAAATTAATAACTTAAGAGAAGATAGTATGAAATTACTCTACAATATTACAATAATAACTAGTAACATCTAACAGGTTGACAACTCTAAGAAAGGTAGTACAGTCCTTGGTACGATTTAAAGAGGCATATCTTCTGAAAATATTAAAGATAGTAAGGCATCTAGTACTATTCAATGAAACATCCTCCAAAAACACATTAGTCATTAAAGATGAAAAAACTAATATATAAATCTCAACAAATCACAATGGTTAAGTCTTCATAACTTGGTTAGAAAATATACTCAAGAATGAATCAATCCTTATTATTTTATCAAGCTAAGGATTTTTAATATAAATAGAAAAGTTCCCAAATTAAGGGTGCTTTCAAAAAATAAATTTAACATAGATGAACTTTGTATTAAGAGGTTAAGTGTTAAGTCAAATTTACTATGAAGTAAGAAAAATTGATAATTCTACTCAAATTAAAATAAATTACTCAATCATTAAAGTCACTATCACTTTTCATATTATTATGTCTCTCAACAAAGTAGATGCTAAAAAAATCATTAAATTTGAGACAAATTTTAACAATAACAACAACATGAAAATTGATCAAAAAACAAGGAAATTATTCTGCTTACATGCTCGAAAAGCCAACAAATATCACATGTGCTTTTACTACATCAAGGATCGAGAAGACGAAGATGCATCATCATCAACATCATTCAAAGAATTGTTGGCAAAAAATGATGAGTAAAAATAAAGAGAAAAATTGTCGATAGAAGAAAATAAAGAAAAATAAAGATTTAGTACCTACATATTTAGTTGTGACAAGAAAAAACAATGGTTGAAATTGATAAGTTAAAAAATAGTAAAATAGATTAATTATTAAAATAAGAATAAAATAATAATTTTTATCCTATAAATAAGAATTACTTATGCTATAAAATGAACTCTTATTTTAATTTGGATACACATATAAAAATAGAGTACATAACTTAAAAAATACTTAACTTTTAACATAGTAATCTTTTATATCCATAATTACTAACCATTAATTATATATATATATATATATATATATATATATATATTAATAACTAGGATTAAAAATCTCTTCAAGTTTTTTATTTAACCTTAAAATTATTATAATTAATATATTATAAATAAAATGAAATTTAATTACTTTTTTTAATAAATTTAAATTAAACATCATTTATATATAATGCATAAGTCTTATTATTATAAGAAATACATTAAACGTTAAACAAAGCTGAGTCATAGACGACATGGAACTATTAAATTTAAACATAATAAATATAACTCGATTTTAAGTTAATTAGAGATATTAAATATTTAAATATTTAATTATATCAATTTATAATAATATTAAACAAGAAGATATAGATAAAAATAATAAGATGTTATGATAAAAAAATTAAAAAATTATGTTTAATAAATAATATATATAAATTAATAATTAGCATTAAATATTTGTTCTATAATTTAGTATCAAAATCATAAATTTAAAGATATAATAAAATTAGATTTAAGAATATCAATAATATTAATAATAAAATTTAAAAATATTATAATATTTTTTTTTATAAATGTGAGGAATATAAATAAATATACTTTAAATATAAAAATATTAGGTAAATTTCGCATATCATTCGGAATTATACCCACGTCAAATCAATAATTTATTTTCGGGAGATTTTAGGAGTAGGCTAGTAGTTCGGGTTAATTCGATTATTTTAGAAAATTACGCTGACCTGATGCGTTGTAGAATGCAGGTACTATATGATATTTTCCTTTTAAGTATTTTAAATTAATATTTAGCCTTTTTTATTTCCATGATATTTGTTGGATATTTATGCAAATGCAAATCTAGATGAAAACAATCTGAGAGAGAAACCTTAGTCCACAAATGTGATTATGAAAATATCTTTCTAAGTCGATAGATATTTAGAAAGGTAGAAACTCAATATGTTGTAATTGTAATATTTTTAATTTTTAAATTTCGTTTCGACCGAATGCATAATATTTTTTTTTATACACTTGTTTTATTATATACTATATATTTTTAATTAATTTTTATTATATTTTATCGGTCATTTATCCTTCTTTAAATAAGCAATGAGTGTTTTTTTTTCTTCCTGGAAATGATAGTTCTGAGTAAAAGTGGCGATTAAATTATATTAATTTTAGGATTTTAACATCCACATAAAGAATCGAACTTTCGTACGTTGGTTGGTTTTGTCGTTCAAAGGAAAATAAAAACACCCATGAGTTATCAATAACTACAAGTTAAAAAACTTTGATTAATTCAAACTTTTGAGTAGGATGGATGCCTTATTAACTTGCAATAGATTCAAAAATATCAGCAGTCAGTCTTCAAAAGATATTTCATATTTTCTCTCGAAATTAACATGCCGACTTCACTTTTTACTAAATTTTATAGGATCTTTCTTTTTATCCGTTTTAGATATTTCATATTTTCAATCTGCGAATTTCATTTAAACAACACATTTTTTTTATGAACTAGAACATCTTTGACAGAAGTAGGCCCGCTGTTACAGATAAAAATGATAAATTGCAAATCATTGGTTCACGATTAATAAATAAAATGTACTGTAGTTCATTAGGATGTTGGTTTATTTTTGCTTAAAAATCATAAAAAAAGTATAGCTTTCATAAAAAGATATTTGAGTTCCCTTAACTCAATTATTAAACATATATTCCCTTCTAATTAACTCCCTTTATTAAAAAAAAAATAACAAAAGGATAATAAGATGAGAATGGAAATTTAAACGCGTGACAGAAAATACTCAAAAGTGGGAAAATGATTAGTTTTTTTTTATATTTTGATTAATTTAACCGCGTCTTACTTTTATGTATTTTAAATATTTATTTAATAAAAATAAAAATATACAATTAATATATTATAAATATAAACTTTAATATCATACCACAAATTACCATACGGACCACTTATATTTTTTATGAAGTTCTATCTACAAAATATGCATGCATATGTGTCAGTGTTAGAGAAAGAAATAAAAAAATAAAATATTAATATAATTTATAAAATAATTATTAACTTAAATCACAATATTGCAAAAATGAAATGAAAAGAAGAAGAAGAAGAAGTAATATCTTAATAAAAAATAGTTACTAAATTGCTATATATTTATATAAATTATAGACGAAAGAAAAGAGAAGGAGGGAGGTCGACTCGGGTGAAATTCACTACTTTTCAACTATAAATAAGAATACAAGATAATCATCCTTATATTCCCATTTTTCCTCTTCTCCTTCCTACTCTAAAAAACACAAGTGATCAGAGAGAATTAAAAATGACATTAACACTGCCTTCTTCAATTTGTTTTATCAATCACAACGTCGAAAGCAAAGATCTCAAATTTAGTGATGTCTCACCTACATCGATTGGTTATGCCAAAATCAAACCTTCAAATAACCGTCTTCGGACAAAGGCTTTGAATCAAGAAGTACAGATTTCGTATGAGAGTAGTGAGAAATGGGAGAAACTCCATGAAGTCTCAAGTGATGGTGGTCATACAAGTAATAAAGAGGAGTCGTCAAAAGTGCCTGTGTTTGTGATGCTTCCACTGGACACAGTGACTCATGGAGGCCATTTGAATAGGCCAAAAGCAATGAATGCTAGTTTGATGGCTTTAAAGAATGGTGGCGTTGAAGGAGTAATGGTGGATGCTTGGTGGGGTTTGGTAGAAAAAGATGGACCTTCTATATACAACTGGGAAGGCTATGCTGAACTTGTACATTTGGTTCAAAAGCATGGCTTAAAGCTCCAAGTTGTTATGTCTTTTCATCAGTGTGGTGGTAATGTTGGAGACTCTTGCAGGTACTTTAATTAGGATTTCTACATATTTTATAAACTTATTTTGATAATTGATATGCCTTTGAGAAACTGCTAATCATAACATATTTTTAATCAAATTATCAGCATTCCTTTGCCTCCATGGGTGCTTGAAGAAATAAGCAAGAATCCAGATCTTGTGTATACAGACAAATCAGGCATGAGGAACCTTGAGTACATCTCATTGGGCTGTGATTCATCGCCTGTTCTCAAAGGAAGAACACCCATACAGGTCTATACCGATTACATGAGGAGCTTTCGTGACAGATTCAGAGATTACATAGGTGGTGTTATTGTGGTATGCATTAATTACTTTAGCCTAACTAACAATAAAGGTTATTACAACTTATAAATAAAGAGAAAATTTAAAACTCAAAACGACATTTTCAGTCAAAACATCCCCACTTTGTCATCTAGTCATCTAAAAAGTTCAATTTTTGCTTTGCTACACTTTTAATCCAAAAAATAAACTCACGATTGTCCATACTATTTATATATCCAATTTACTTTTTTTTTTGCACACCCATCAGTTTTATAAACTAAATTTATACCCTGTATGAAAAATAAATTTGTGTGTATAAATTTGTCTATATTGAAAATTAGACATCATCTCTAAGTGTGAAATATCTTTGTTTTCTAATTCTTAATTTCTTTTTCTCAATTTTAGAAGATAAATGTTGTATTCACTTGCAGGAAATTCAAGTGGGTATGGGTCCTTGTGGTGAGTTAAGATATCCTTCTTATCCAGAAAGCAATGGAACCTGGAGATTCCCAGGAATTGGAGAATTCCAATGCTATGACAAGGTAATCTTTCAAACCTAACAACAAACTTTCTTCTCTATTTTTGAGGATGCACTTGTTTAATTAAAGTACAATCTTTATTTTCGTACAGTACATGAAAGCTACCCTGGAAGCATCAGCTGATGCGATTGGGAAGAAAGACTGGGGAAAAAGTGGACCACACGATTCTGGACAGTATAATCAATTTCCTGAAGATACGGGGTTTTTTCGAAGAGAGGGGACTTGGAACACTGACTATGGTAGGTTCTTCCTTGAATGGTACTCAGACAAGCTTTTAGAGCATGGAGATAGAATTCTAGCTGCTGCAAAAGGTGTATTTCAAGGTACTGGAGCAAAATTATCAGGTAAAATAGCTGGAATCCACTGGCATTATGGAACACGATCTCATGCAGCAGAGTTAACAGCAGGGTACTATAACACGCGAGGTCAGGATGGTTACCAACTGATGGCTAAAATGTTTGCCAAACATGACGCTGTATTCAACTTCACATGTATGGAAATGAAAGATGAAGAACAACCTCGGAGTGCCAATTGCTCTCCAGAGGGGTTAGTTCGGCAAGTTAAAATGGCAACTAAGTCAGCTAACATTGGTCTAGCAGGTGAGAATGCATTGGAGAGGTATGATGCCAGAGCTTATGATCAAGTTTTGATAACTAGCAGGTCAGATACAGGCAATGGGCTGTGTGCATTTACATTTTTAAGAATGAATAAGAAGTTGTTTGAAGGAGAAAATTGGTGGCAGTTGATGGAGTTTGTTAGAAACATGTCTCAAGGGGGACGAGATGGAAGACTATCAGAGCATGATGATACTGGCAGAACAGACCTCTATGTTCGGTTCATCATAGACAAGAATGTAAACGAAACAAAGGATATTTCTCTAGTGTAAAATCTCAAAATGTGCACGTTCATGTGAAACATGACATAGGTTTGTGCACTAGCTAATATTTGATTGAGTTAAAAAGATTGATTTAAGGGGGAAAAGAGATTCTCCCCTATTATATATATATATATATTATATGTTTATACTATAATTTTCACCTCATATATTTAGAGGCATATGATGATTTGTAAGATTCTGGTTTAATAAAGTCTTATGGATTAATTATTTTCATACGAATTAATTGCAAGTGAAACAAACGTGTCAGTTGAATGTCATCACTCATAAATGGTTTTGGTATTTTTTTTTTTAGCTTAATCATCACCTTTTTTAGAATTTAATGATTTCGTTAAATTAAATTGGGTGAGTGAATTTAATAAATAGATTATTCAATTAAGAATCATGTGTACATTTTAGGGGGTAATTTTTCATTTTTAAACCTCGTTGAGGTTGATGCTATAGATAAAAAAAAAATTGGTTTTAGGCACCAAGAACATTAAATAATAGTAATTAAAACTTTTGACCTTAATTTGTTTTATATATCAAGGTTTCGAAGATTTGGTAAATTCCTTTTTTCTTAAATTTTGAACTCAATTCATGTTATTCAGAAGATGTTCTAGAAATGTCTACGGGATCGATTAAATAGCTCTACTAATAGCTATACGAATGTCATTGTCATTAGAGTGTTATAACAAAAAGAAAGAGAAAGTTTTTTTATTTATTTACTCACAAACCTCGAATCAAACCTAATTTAACTTCTTAAAATGGCCTACACTACCGAAGAGTTTTTGTTCTCTTTATTTTTAGCTGACCAAACTTTATTTTTTTATTGGTAAAAAATAATCATAAATTTTGATAACATTTGATAGGTTAAATTCTTATCAAATTTAGAATAAGCTTAGATGGATAAGAATGTTTATAATGATAATTATAACTATTTTAGATATATTTTATTAAAAATCATTAGTTATGAGTTATTAGTTCTTTTACTATTTATTTTTAATATTTATTAAAAATATATATTTAAATTAAAAAAATTAAATATTAATATTAATTTTTATTTTTAAATTATTTATCATAATTTTTAAGTAAAATAAAAAATATAAAAAAATAAATATAATTATTAAAAATATTGTATTTTTTTTTTACTTAATTATACGTATAGAAATAATAATATTAATACCTGCTTGCATTGCAATAAAACAAATTCAAATCAATTAATAAAAAAATAACCTTTAATATCCCAAAATATTTAGTTATTTTTTCTTCAAAGGATAATTTGGCAGGGATTATTTATGGATTTGAAAATGTATACGTCTCCGAAATTGAGAACCACAAGCAATATCTTAAAAGCAGAGACGCTATATATGAGTGAGAAAAAACTTAGCTTGTTGCACAGGGGGACCCTCATAAGTTTTATTACTCCAGAGAAAGACAGCGACACCTTGTGTTTTTGCCAGTGTGAAAACAGAAAGCATATGTATAGCTAGGATGCAATTAGTTTCCAACCTTTCATTATTATTGCCGAATATCAGTTAGGATCGTTCAAAGTATCTCTATAGATTCTCATTTTACCCGGGAGATAGTGAGTTATTTATATAGATCATGACATTTTCACATTAAGTACTGTATAATGCTAAATTTACAAGCGAGAGTACAAAATCTTTAGAGAGAGAGAGAGAGAGATAGAGCCTACAACCAAACAAGAAACAAAAAAGGCGAGATCCCACTTGTGACAAGTCACAATCTATAGAGTGAGAGACACTTTTAACTTTAACTTAGGGTCGGGTGTCAAAGAAAACGATATGTAACATAATGGTAGATCCGATCCAATTTGATATTATATAATATTTGGATAAATTAATTAGGTGAGATTGATTAAGTTATTTTGATTAAAAATAATAATAATATAAATATTATCACCCATTTGGGGTTCCCAGAGGGCGAGTCAACCAGGCTAGTTCGTTAATTCTGTTATAGATAGTTTCTAAATATATTTGTTTAATACAAACATTGTACTTCGATATAAAAAAATATATATATATATAATGAGAATTGGTATTTTTAAATTACTTTTTTTTTATACGTTTAATTTTAACCGGTATCTTTTTACATTCCTTATTTAAATTATTAGTAATTTATTTGGATTAATTTTAATAATTAATAATACTTTAAAAATATTATTTTTATTAAAATTTATTAAAATTAATATCAATAATCTAAATAAAAATAGTTTAAAGATATCAATTGATAATAAAAAATTAAAAATAATTCAAAGATATCAACCCGTATAAAATATTGACACCAATAACGTAGGAATCAGTCACAAAAGCTAATAATTACTAGAAATAAAAACATATTATTTTTTTTTCTTTTACTTAAAATATTATATAGTGAAGCAAGAGCCAAGAGAACAACTGCTCAATTAACATAAAAAAATCTTAAACATCTTGGCATATAAGCTTTCATTTACACTAATTAATAGAAAACGGTAACGTTACAAAACTGTACTCTAGCCTGAGTACGTTCTTATGACTTGGAAGTCGGAATAAATATCCTTTTAATGTATTTTTTTATCATTTATTTCCAAATTTATTATTTTCTGTTCAAATAATTATTAATATTTTCAAATCGGTTTTAATTCATAGATTCAATCCAAAGTAAGTAATGATATTTAATAAGAAAAAAAATCATATATTTCCAAATTAAAATCCTGTTAATTTCTTCCTGGAATATTTTTCAATTCTTAGATATTCTCATAAATAGGAGCCGCTGGAAGAAGAGATAAGATCTAATGAACTCCACACACACTTTAATGGTAGGGCTAGCATTTACACCGACTAAGCTATTATAAAACTTATTTAAATATGGACGAAATTATCAAGATATTATTCTGTCATCTACAATTAAATCTTTTGTTATTTTTTTTAGTATTCTTTTGAGAATATATATGTCCTGGTTACATACATATTAGCTTAGTTCATGTATTTCTATATACATGTAAAGCCTTTAAATTTAAATAATATCTTGATATAAGTACTATTTAGATTTATAATATTATACAAATAATTCATCTTTTAATTAAAAAATATTATATTCTTAATCGTTTATTTTTTCCTCGGTTTCCTCTAATAAATAAACACGTTAGTTATAATCTACATTTGATTCGTCGATTAGTCTTAATTCTATTTTAAAAGTTTCTTCTAAGATTTTTGTTTTTTGTAGAAATTATTTTTTATATTAAAACCTGTTAGGGCATTAATTATCATAATATCCTTTTTCATTGCAGATCTAATATATATATATTTTTTCTTTGAAGAGTAATAATTCTTATTTTCACGAAGTTTATAACTTTTTTCTTTTAAAATATCTTTTTTTATAAGTATTCTTATTACATTTTTTTATATTTTTTAAAATCTTGTTTCTCAAAATTATATCTTTTAAATGTCTTGTATTTTTTATATTTCTATTTGTAGAATTTTATATTACATATATGTTTTATTGGTATTTTGAAATCTCTTAAATCACAATAGATTTTATTTGTTCCTCTTATTTATTTATATTCCTTTCTTTCTTGATATTTAATGATTATATAGCTTTTAAGGTTTCTTATTATTTTTCCTTAGGTATCTAGTATGGTTTCTCTATTTCTCTTATTTCGATCTTTTGTTAAGGTTTTATGTAATACTCCAATTAATTTTTGAAAAAATATTTTCTTATAAATTATTTGTATAAATGATCGTAATTTATGGTAATACATTTCATATTCACAAATAAAATAATCTATATAACACATGTTACAAATTTTAATATTTGTTAAATGACATTTGACTTTATTAATTTTATTTTCACTACATTTCGTGATAATTCTTCCTTTATCTTCTCCTATGAATTCTTTGTATATTCTATTTATTACAATATATAGTTATTCTTTTCTTGTAAGAGCATTTCTTTGTATTAATAAATTTTGTTGGTATATTAAATTTAAAAATCAAACTTAAGCATTTTTTGTCATTTTATGAGCTACTAACACCCTATAGATCGAAGAGTTTATTTGTATAGTTTAAGAGGTTTTTATGAATACACTCATACCACTAGCCCATTCATCTAAAAAAAATTAATCTCTTATACAATCTAGATGTAAGATATCAGATCTATAATTTTCATAGAGCTTAAATTTTGATAGAAGATTACCTGTAGTTTTTCAATATAATCATTCTTCTATTTTTGGTGGGCTTTTGCTTCTCACGGAAGTATCAAACTCTCATTACATTTGTTTATTTCTTTTTTCTCTATATGGGTCAAATCTTTCTTCTTGATAAGAAAATGGTAATGAAATTCTAAATTCTTCCGACCTTTTGGGGTTAATTATTTGTCTAAGCTCTTGAAAGGTTTTATCTATTTTTATAAGTTCATTTTGTCAATATATTAAATTATTATGACTACTTATTAATGAACACCCTACTATATAGTATATTAAAAATTAATGATTTTTTTCTTTTATTAAATCTCCTTTTTCAAATTAATAAACTAAATTTAATACTTGGTTTAAGTTTTTATCATAAATAATAATAAGAAACTTAAAATATGCTCTAAATTTTAGTTTCTAATATCTTATGTTAACGTAAACCATTCCTAATAAAGTATCTTTTTATTTATTATTCTATTATCTAATAATGTTAATTTGATTGGTGTATTAATTCATTCTCTAAAATGAAATTTTATTAATATTTGGATTCCTCTTAAATGAATATATCTATTTTTTTTATCATTTTGAGGGATTTTTTACAACTTATTTATTATAATTTCTTTGTTAATTAATGATATATTATTTTTTTTACATATGTAATATTAATGCTAATTTATTTATTACTTATTACATAATAAAATATATCTTTTCTTATGAATAATTTCCCTAATTGTGAAAAATGATGAATCTTTAAATCCATCTATTTTTCTAAAATTTAATTTTAATTTTTGAATTTTTTTAAATTTCTTTTTACTAAGTACAATTCATTGTCAAAAACATATTGAGATATCTTCTATTTCTGATTCTAATATTCATTGATTTTTTATTATTTTTTCTTCCATTTTTATTTATAAAATGTTACTATTTACTTCTATTAAATTTAACTTTCGATGTGTTAAATTTGAGGAATATTTTTGAATTTTTTAAAATCTTGGGATACATGAGATTGAGAGTTAAAATGAAACACTGACATCTCGAACATGAATCTTTACAGCATGGATGTGAGAATATTAGCAGCTAACCACTGCACCCAACCAACATCTCAACTTGTCCAACCTTTGCTAAAATTTACCCTTACAGGATCATCAATCATGATCAATTAGTTTTGACAAATCATTAATAGGGAAAATATGATCAATTCCAAGAGCACATACAAAAATGATTTCAACATAATAATGTTCTTGTTCACAATTCAGTAATCAAGAGTTATGGGGCTTACCTGAGACATTCTATCAAAGCAATATGAAACGAATGTGCAGAGTGAAGGAGTTGAATGCAATATATACTCTCATGAACTTGGTCGAAATTAGTTAAACAGATTACATAATTTCTAATTTTCTTGTGTTGAAAAAAATGACATCACAAAGAAGATTTCTTAATAAGCCAGTATACGTGTCTCTGCAAGTGCACTGAAGCAGTTCTATAAGCTTTAAAATGCAATGTGGTTCGCTAAGTGATAACTCTCCAACTCACACAAAGTACCGATTCATCTAAAAAAAACTTCATTTTCCAACTATCCATGTACCTATAGATTTTCATTAAAAAAAGGTACCGAGAGCTAATGTTAGAAAGTAAATGATCTCATGAATGGTGAGAATCACAAAGAATACACACTTCAATTCTACGCTTTGATAGAAAACACTATCATGCGTCTCAATCCAAGAAGGCAGCAACATCTTCACTGTGCCTTTTTAATGAACTCCAATACAGCAAAGTAGGATTAGAATCATTTTGAGACAACAAATGAATGAAAAGCTCTGCGGTTGATGCATCTGCAGAAAATCCATTACCCACCATTTCTTGAAGAAGTTGAGTTGCCTTCGATATTTCATTCCTACGAACTAATCCCCGAATAACTGTATTATAAGTGACACTATCCGGAAAACATCCATTTGTTTTCATTTCTATCAGTAATTCATTTGCTTTAATCATTTTTCCTTCATGACAAAGTCCTTTAAACATTACATTATATGTATTAACATTAGGTTGTAATCCTTTCGATGATAAGCTGTAAAACAAATCCCATGCAGCTTGAAGTTTTCCAGCAATAGATAAACCATTAATAATGATATTGTACATCACAATATTGAGATGTGATTTCTTATCTGCCAATTCTTGAAACAATTCCATTGCTTCTCCAAGCTGTCCATTTTTACATAGACCATCCAATGTTATAGCATAAGTATGAAGAATTGGAGTATGACCACATGCTTCCAGTTCTTTTAGCAATTTTCGTGCAGCCTTCAGTCTCCCAGATTGGAAAAGAGCATTTATAAGAGTGTTGTATAAGCAAATATCAGGAACAAGTCCTTTACTAGACATTTCTTGAAAAACTCCCATAGCTTCATCTATATTTTTATTTTTGCAGTACCCACTGATTAAAATAGTGTAACTGATAACATCAGCCGCGTCAAATTTGTCAATCATGGTATCAAAAACTTTTCTTGCCTCAACCATTTCTCCTCGAAGACAATAACCATCTATAAGAGCACTGTAAGTACGGATATCTGGTTGGATACCTCTTTTAGTCATAATTTCGAGTACATTTTCTGCTTCTAAAACCATACCGTCTTTGCAGAAACCATCAACCAAGACAGTAAATGTTCGCAAATTTGGATAGATATTCCTTCCAATCATTTGATCGAACAAATCTTTAGCATCTTTCCACCGTCTCAGCCAGCCAAATCCTTGGATTAAGCAGTTGTAACTGACAACATTTGGAGCTATACCTTTGTTTATCATTTCAGAGAAGAGATTTAAAGCTTCAATAACTCGTCCCTCCTTACAAAGGCTATCAACTATTGTGTTATATAAAACTACATCAAGATTGCAAATTCCTTGTTCTATTTCCCTAAGAACTTGAACAGCTGCACTAGTCTTTCCCATTTTGCATAAGTTGTTTACAAGCGTTCCATAAGTAACCACATTAGGTATGCAACCTTCCTTCACCATTTTGCCAAGATATTCTGCTGCCTCCACAGGTTTACCCTCAAGAGAGAACCCCTTAATGAGAGTGGTAAAGGTGAAAGTGTCCATTTTATAACCAAATCTAAAGAATTTTCCTATGACAGATAAACTAAGTCCCATATGATTCAAATGAATAAAAGAATTGATCAAAATATTCAAAGTACAAGCATTTGGGACGAGTTCCAAGAAACAAATTTGCTTGTATAAGGTAATCAAGTCTGAAAAATGCTTCATTTTCGCCAGTTGGGCAAAGAGTTTATTAAACCATATAATGGAAGGTAGAGGATACGATTGGAGCATCCTATTGTATAAGTTTAAGGCTTCCTCAAAGCTAGAGACATTAGATGGGTCATTAGCGATCTTCTGTTGGTGGGTAATTTTGACTATGCTTTGTTTAGCATTCCCATTAATAGTATCAGAAGCTTCAGATTCAAAACAGGTAACCGAATATTTGAACAGAGCCGCACCAGAAGGAAGACGATGCATACCTTTACTGAAACAGTGGCAATAAGACGCAAAAACACCAAAACCGCCGCCAATAGGAGCAGCTATTTGCATCTTCAGCCAATTTATTACAAATTTGTACTTACACAGCTGTTAGGAGAAAAGATTGGATAGCTTTTGCTGAAAAAACTCAAAATGGCTTGAACGAGGAGACATTGAAACAAATAAAGCAGACCGGCATCTAGGATGATTTCACCAGTATGAAATTTTCGGAAATTTCCGTCACGGCCAAATTTCCGAAATTTTGGGTCACTGAAATAAGAATCGGTGAAGGAACTTTCGCTAAATATTACAAAAATCATATAATTATTAAATTTTACACAAAAATCTTGATATTTTCAAAAAAAATACATATTAATTCTAAGTTTATCATTTATTTATTTTTAATTTTTTTGGGTTAAAATTAGTCATTTTAAGTTAATTTTTAGAATTAATAAAAAAAATAAATTATATGCAATACAATACAAAAAATATAATAAAACTAAAAATTAAAATGAAATAAGAAATAAACAATGAAACCAAAAATACAAATAGAAAATAAATAAATATCCAAAATAGATGGAAAAATTTGAAATAAAATAATGAGCTTCTAGACAATAACAAAAATAAAAACATTTTAGTAAAAATTATTGATTATTCGAGAGAACTAGCTATTGTTTATAATATAACTTAGATGTCTTATAAATATTATCCACTTTGAATATTTGTTTATAATTAGTTATGTGATGCAAATATTATGAGCTAAAATAAATAACTATTTTCTTCTTCTTTTTTGTAACCAAATAAATTGATTTTGATGTTTAGTGCTTGACGTTTAGTGCTTTGCACACATGATCGTTAGGCCTTATGTTGCGTGTTTGTGTGTAGTGTCTTGAGTATATGGATGGTTGTTAAGCCCTTAAGTTGTATGTGTGATGCGTCTATAAGGCCTATAGAAAACCTTGCTGAGGACATAATTTTTTTGTTATTTTTGTCTCTCATGGAGAGTTTGTTTTAATAATTATCATAGTTTAATCATTGAGTTGTACTTCATCATCAATATAAATCTATTTTTGTTTTTGAGTTGATTGTCCTACATTAGAATTGGCATAAGAGCTAGAGTTTAAGCTTCAACTCAATTGGTAACATTCAGTATAGACAACGAACCTTTCAATGATAAAATTGATGACTCGAAAGAGTGTCTGGACTATAATGGTTGGTCTCAAGAGTAAATTTGAACAATGGATTGAAAAGGTGTCACAAGACCTTAAACAATCATTTCAACGTACCATTAATCAAATCCATTCCTAGATAGTAAAATTCAAAAGCATTTATTTTTTGTGATATTTCACCCTTTGAGTAATCTTTGTATCCACCACTCAGTTTACAACGTATGCCTTCATTTCATTGCATTCAACTAAATTTTACAACACCACAAATACTGAATTCCAAAAACTTTTTGTTTAATGAAGGAACCTCAAAATGGGTAAATAGAAAACTAGTTAATGAGAAAACTAATTATACTTCTCAACACTATGAAAAGCAAAATTACAAGCTCAACATTGATCTCCCTACCTTCGTTGGTCATTCTCACATGCGAAGAATTCCTAGACTGGATAGTTGCTATCAAAAATTCCTTTAAATACACAGAGATAAAAGAAGAGAAGAAAGCTAAGCCAGTGGCTTACAAACTCAAAGGGGGTGCCTCTACGTAGTGGGAGCATGTGACGAATGAAAGGACTCTAAAGGAAAAATCATTAATCAACTCTTGAGAAAGAATAAAAAAATTGAGGGTGCAACAATTTCTACCAGCTAACTATGAGTAGCTCATTTACCAAAAATATCACCAGTGTCAACAAGAAAAAAAGAGTGTCAATGAATACACTAAAGTATTTATCAGGTTTGATTTGTGAGCTAATATGTTGGAACGTAAACCCCATAGAGTTTCCAAATATGTACAAGGACGAAATTTCCCTATTAAGGAGATGCTAAAAATGAGCCAAAACCCTCTTGACTGGAAACTAAGCTAAAAACATGGTTCTGAAGGTGGAAAACCAGTTAGCTAGACCTAAGAAAGCAAAACCATTTAGGTTTCATTTAAGTGACTCCTCCACTAACACAAACTTGGGTGACTTCGCACCAAAATTTTCTTGACCAATTACAGTTGAAACAGCACAATCTCCAAAAAAAATTCATTCCTAAACAGACAAACAATAACCCAAATAATCCATAAACTAAGCCTAACTCCCATGCTAAACTACTATCTCTTAAGTGTTTTAGATGTTATCAATATGGCAACAGATCCAACACAAGTTCTGTTGGCTCTGATCATGATGTGAAATTTATAAGCCACTTTTAGAGTGAACTATTGAGAAGGTTTGATACTTCTTTGAACTTCAACAGCGCATATCACCCACAGACAAATGGATAAATGGAAGTCATTAACCGAACCATAGGTAGCATATTGAGGTGCCTAACTCATGAAAGACCTCAATAATGGGATGCTTATCTTCCACAAGTCAAGTTTGCTTTAAATACCATCAAAAACAGAACCACTAACCATTCAACATTCTCTTTTGTCTACACCAAACTGCGCAACTTTAGTGTTGACTTACAAGTCATACCTAGTCCAAAAAGTGAAGCTATAAATGTGTAGGCTACTGATTATGCACAGTTCCATCAAGAAATTGAGGAATACATTGAAAAGATGAATGTGTAATACAAAATTCGCACAATTTCATGTTAAGGAACTGGTTATGGTACACCTTAACAAGCACCAATTATCATCATGCACTTATTTCAAACTCCACCTCAAGAACTATGGTCATTTCCAAATTGCTAAGATAATCAATGAAAATGCTTATATTATTGATCTTCTTGAACATTGGTCTATTTCACATACATTCAATGTGACAAATCTTCACAAATATTATCCCACAGAAGCAATTGATGTTATCGAATTGAATTTGAGGTCAAATTTTGTTTAAGGGAAGGACTATAATGTAGATATTAGGAGCAAAAATTAATACCTATTTTTTCTTTTTCTTTTTTTGTAACCAAATAAATTGATCTTGTCATTTAGTGGCTTACGCACATACATGTGTACATGTGTCTGAAGTGCCTTTCGCACATGGTTGTTAGGCATTAGGCGTATGTGTGTGTAGTGCCTTGCGCACATGGATGGCCATTAGGCTCTTAAGTTTCATGTGGGTTACGCTTATAAGGTTCACACAAAACCTTGCTTAGGACACAATTTTTTCATTATTTTTGCTTCCCTCTTAAAGATATTATTATGCGAATTATCAAAGTTCAATCATTGAGTTGTACTCCATCATCACTATAAATTTATTTATGTTTTAAAATTGATTGTCCTTAGTAATAATGATTCTGTAGTTAATATTTATAAATTTGATAATATAATTTAAATTTAACCTATAAAATTATTTTTCTATCAATTATAAAGTAAATAATATATTACACCATATTTATAACCATTAATATTAACATTATGTATATTGTTTGTATTATATAATACTTGCAAATTTATGTGTATATTTCTTATAATTGAATTGCGAATATTCACCGATATGTAAATTTCGGCCTCCGATTTCAGTTCACTTAATTGAATATATTGTTTTCATTCCTTTTATTTGTTTTTGGGTCAAACTCAACTCTAGTAGGACCATATTTTTTTTTTAATTTCATTATTTAGCTTTATTATTTGTACTTCGTATTAACAATTTCATTTTTCTCTTAAATTTTACAGTATGAACTTCGAATAGCAAAGCGCGATAAGAAACTTTGCTCTTTTTCCAATTGAAATCACGAGATATATATCATAATTTTTGGAGTTACTATTGCATAATTACAAGCATGTTGGGCCAATATCCAGTTTCGGTCCAAACATGTGGTCCAAGTTCCTTTATATTCATGCTACATGAGTTTTTAAGGAATTCAAAAGCCAAAATAAATAATAATAATAACCTAGTTTATTAGTATTTTTCACACTGTTTTTTTCCATGATAAGATGTAAAACCAAAGACTAAAAGATTACCACTAACATGTTAACATCAGAGTAGAAATAAGTCAATTCCTTTTGACAATTTATTATCAAACTGACCCATCTTATAATGATTTCAGACATTCATTAAAGTGAAATTATTCAGACCCCAGTTCCCATACAAGTGTTTCCGTTTGTTTTAAAAAGTCGAAATCAAATTATAGTGACGGGAAAATCAAAAGTTAAAAACACAATAATGAATTTTCTTTTTAGCCCTTTTGAAAATGAAAAACTCATTACTATAAGATAACATTTCAAGAATCACAAATATTTTATATCCTAGTCTCGGGTATAGAACGGTTCATGAATGAAATCTTTATTATTATTATTATTATTATTATTATTTTACTAATGATTTTTCTTTTTTACAAAATAATACTTTCTTCCTTTCTTTCTTTTTCTTTTTTTTTTTTGTATAATTTAAATCTGACTTGAAACCAAAAAAATAAACCTACCATTAATCAAATCAGAAGCTTCGTCGATGACTAACTTCCTAGGAATATGTTTTTGGCCCTTCTTACTCAAATTCTTTACTTCTTAGGAACGAATGGCCAATTCAAACAGTATGCTACGCCTTCACTTTACAGTTAGTTAAACAGCTAGTTATCAAAACCGGAGACGTTTTGTACAACGTACTGATATCAAAATAACAAAACGACAAAACAAAAGCCCAGATGAATAAAAAAAAACTCACAAATTGCTTGTTGCTTCAGAAACACATACCAATTAAAAATTATGGGAAAAACAACCCAAGAACGATGTTGAAGAATAACCCAAGAAATTACTCAGCAGCCAGGGATAATAGCACACACCCTAGCCTGTCCCTGGGATTCTTGTTTCTGGGTAAAGTTACGGGTTTGATGAAATTTCCTTTCGTGATCAAAGGTAAAATAACAATAATAATAACACAGATAAAAGGGAATGCAAATTCTATGGGCAAAAATTAAACCGAGCACGAAACAAAGAGTCGAACAAATTTACTTGTTATATAATTTCTTTTGGCTATTGAAGGCCAAATGGTAACTTCTTCTTAAGTTGCCAGATGAAAGATACAAAAAAAAAATGGAAAAAAAGGGGGGGAAAAAGAAAAGAAAGAGCCCTCTCACAGAGCAAGTCCAAAAAAAAAAGATCACACTTTCAGGTCTCACACTATGTAAAACGTTCAAAGCTGCTATATAGACTAACAAACCGTCTACACTCTCCAAACAGGAGTTATTTTCTTGATCGCCATCACCTTTTTCTTCTACTCCTCTCATTGGCTTCTTTCTTTATGAACCACAAGTTCTTTTTTTGGGAATGTTATGCTAAGTCTTTTATGTCTTCTATTTTGATTCATTTTCTTTTATTTTTCTTTTTTACTTATTAACTTTTAACCGGCAGCAACAGCGCCTATACGGAAAGGGTAGTCTTGTTTCTTGTTAGAGGAAGTAGATTGTTTCTGTTCCTTCTGTCTTAAGGCTTTCATTGAAGAAGACTTGTTCAAGTTCTCTTTGGCTTCGTCTATTTGAATCTGCTCTTCTCTGCACTCAAGGCTACAGAATGGTATGTCCCCTCTGCATATTACCCATCAAAGAATCTCATCAGAACTCGATCAAACATAGCCCAAAACAGTTTTTTTTTTCGATAAATTTTAAAACCTAATAGTATCTATATATCAAGAGGAAATAAACCCATCTTAGTACAAAGGACTTGGGAAAATAAATCCGAGCCACATTTTCTACATCAAATCAATTCAGACTTTGATTGGTGAAATAAATTGCAGAGTTGTAGTTGATGCAACCCATACAAGTGAAATTGATCGATTACTGAATAGAAGATCAACCTTTTATTTAATCTTTTCTTCCGATAGATGGATATAAAGATACAAATATGAATTAAATTTCCCGAATAGAAACCAGTAATCAACAAAATGGTACTAAAAAATAAATTGGATCCATCTCAGCTCTCAATCCCCTCCTCCAAAAGGAATAATAAAAAAATCCAAAATTAACAGAGTTTAAAAAAGAAAACTATTATAACTTTGAGAAGATAACTGACCTGTACATATAGATGTCTTTATCATTACTAAGCTGTCTCTTGCAAAAATAACAAGCTTTCAAGAAGTGGGACTCATCGAATCTTGCATCATGAAGCCGAGGAGATCGAGGAGATGAAGCGAAACCAGACATTGAAGAAAGATTTCTAAAACTATTTCTTGAATAACAGAGAGGCCTAGCATAAAAAGGGCGTTGATTTTGATTCCCCGAGAACCCAGCCTCCATACTACCAGCCAATGAAGCCAACCCATCAACCTCCTCCACGAAACAAGGCCTCTTCACACTTGAAACAGAGTCCATTGGTGTTTTTCAGTGCTGAAATCTTTAGGCTAACTCACAGAAAGAGATCTCGAGTGAGAGTTTTGAGAGAGAGAGAGAGAGAGACCAAAGGTGGGGAAGAAGTAGAGGAAATGAGTGGGATTTAAAGAGATGTTAAGTGAATACTTAGAGAGAGAGAGACCAGAGGAAGGAGAGAAAGCATTAAACAATGGCAGGTTTCTGAAATCCGTGCTTGTGAATCCATTGGCTTAAAACACCTGCATCTCTAAGTTGTAACTCAATTGTGGGATTTTGCCATCAAGATATCTAATAATTACAGACGAGTACATTTACTTCTATATTAGTGCTATGAAGGTGAAGAGGTGGTGGTATTTTTGTAGTTTTAGAAACAATCAGGGCGAGAATGGGAAATTTATTGTAGCTTCGGTTGCTTCAGATTTTTAAGCAATTTCCACTGCTAGATGGTAGCTCCCACTCGCGACCTAATTGCACATGCTTCTCTTTAAGTTACAAGTGTTAATTGAGATTATAGGTTATATTAGTAAATGTTTATCTTATAAATTTTATTGATTTCTCCTTCTTCTCTCTCTCTCTTACTTATGATAGTAATGGATAATATATAATAGGAATTTTTTTAGTGATTTTGAATAAGTTTAAATAGAAAAATTAAAAAATAATTGTAATCATAATTATTATATTTGATACAATTTTAAATGTATTTAAATAATTTAATCTATAAATAAAACACGGAAAAGATCCAGACTATTCGTTCTAGTGTTATTATTGTGGTACAAAATTAAATGGTCCCACGCGAGTACGAATGCGCGTAAATGTTAACGAAACACCCCAAAAATCATCTAGTTAAGAAAGGGATTAAATTTCTTTGAAGTTTTGGCTAATCGTGTGGTTAAGAAATAAACCTTTGATTGATTGAATCTGTTAAGGGATAAATTAAATTAAATTAAATTTTCTTATTATAGGCTTAGAAGTTATAGCAATTGAAACCGCCTTGATATAATTTACGAAATTTTCATCTACATACACAATTTTTTTTTCTTACCTCCTTATGCGTTGAATTTATTTAACTTTTAAAAAAAATATTATTTTTTATTAAAATAAATATATATATATATATATATATATATATATATATATATATATATATTTTTAATATTGTATGATAATAAATATATATTTTAATATTGTATGATAATAAATATATATTTTATTATAGTTTGATGAATAAATTTTATTGAGTATTATTATTCAATTCTTTTTGAGATTTGATTCTACTAAATAAAAATATAATAAATATTTAAAAAAAAAATCATCTACTGTTACATAAG
The DNA here is from genome assembly GCA_033030585.1 of Hippophae rhamnoides. Classification (NCBI taxonomy): domain Eukaryota; kingdom Viridiplantae; phylum Streptophyta; class Magnoliopsida; order Rosales; family Elaeagnaceae; genus Hippophae; species Hippophae rhamnoides. The sequence continues at coordinate 50,566,205 of CM065433.1, read as the reverse complement.
TTCTTAAATTCTTGAAACAACAACAAAACTTCAAACAAAATCACTATATCTGAATTTAGTTCTAAACAAATAGTCAGTCAAAACATAACAAAGCATTTTTAATATTAACATGATTTAGTTTAATAATTATCGTTTTAAAATTAAATCGACGTGGACTTTTAATAAATAGTTATTCATATCAAAGAAATAACCAACTATTTAGCTAGCTGTGATAAAGCTGTAATAACCAAATTTAAAATATATATTAGTTATTTTATAAATATTATTTTTTTTAAAAGAAACAATTACGTTGTGACGAGACTGAACTGCGAACAAAGAAGGTAACATGAGTATAGAGACTAAAAAGCACCAAAACCCATGTTCCACTTTTTTCCACCTTGTCTCTCACTCAAACTGACGTCACACGCGACCCCCTTTCCTCCTTTTACTTTTTAAAAAAAAAAAAAACAATTCCAGAATCTTTTGTCGTTTTCCTCCAAAACCCTCCAATTTCAGTAGACCCTACAACTTATGCCCAAACCATCAATACGTAGGCCCCATGCCGCACTTTCTTTTAATTTTAAAAATGTTAGTTTTGGGATTTGCTTATTGTGCGTGGCAAGCCCTTTTTACGAGGTTTTTGTTTCCTTTATAAACTACTTCTGCCCGAGTATCGCGGGCAGTTACTCCTGCCCATGCCCGTTAATCATTATTCATTACCGTTTACGTGTGTATTTCGCGTGACACCACCGCACCACAGTGCCATATATCGTTGTGCCGCGTGATGGACATCGAATAAAAATGATGAGGATAATAATTAGATAAATAAATTCGAACATATTATTTAATTTTATCGTTCGATCCATACATAAATTAATTATTTATTTTATTTTTATTTTTAATTTTTAATTTTTAATTTTTTTATAAAAAATATATAATTATTTTTTTATTACATCCAAAATATTTATGGATTTATATTAAAAAATAAAATTTATATATAAAGATATTATATTATGTAATTAAATTTATATTTTATTACATATTAATATTATATAAAATTTAAAATATTTTTATAATTCCTAAAATAATTATTATACAATAAAATAAAATTAACTTATAGACTTAAATATATAACATCGGCAACGAATGATATGGTATGTATCTATCCTATATATTATGACAAAGGAAGGGTTGTATTTTATTTTGTTTAATAATTAAAAATAAAGGTGATTTGTAAAATTATAGTCATTTTTTAAAATAATTATAATAAGATAATAATTATTATTATAATATTAAAATTATGATTAATTTATTGAATAAATATTAATATTATTTTTATAAGTATAATTATATAAAAAACTATAGTTTAATAATAAAATTCACAAAAATGTTATAAGTAGATTGAATTTTATTTATTTTTATTTTTTATATTTATTTATTAAAATATAATAATTTTAAATATGTTATATTTAATTAAATATATTTTAGGTTGATAGTAATTAAGTAAGACACTATAAATTGTTATCGTTAAATATGTTATATTTAATTAAATATATTTTAGGTTGATAGTAATTAAGTAAGACACTATAAATTGTTATTGTTACAAAAAAAAATCTTAAAAATGAAGTTAATAGATTTATATTATCCAACTTTCAAGACAAAAAAAATTGAGTTGATATAAATCTATTAACTTTATAAAATAAAATTTAAAAATTTATTTAGTATAAATCTAATTAACTAAATGGAGATGAATACATAATTATCAAATATATGATAACTTAAAATTTTTGCAAACAATTAAATATGTAAATAAAATAATACAAAAAGATAACACAGAAGTTTTTAAGTGAAAATAACCAATGTCACAACAAAAATCTAAGAGAAAAATCATCTATCCAACAAAACACTTAATTATTTACTATGAAAAATATATTTGATTACAAGACTAGTATTGAAACTACCCACCAAATTAATACCCAAAAGTAATCTATTTATAAGCATTTACTTTTTTCATGGTCTTTACAAATAAGGCGTTCAAATCCAAACTAACATTTTAATAAACTTTAATCACACGAGTTATCGAACTCGTTCAATTAGCACGTCAAAAATTATCACAATAACACGAGTATAAAATATATCCTATAACATATTAAACAATGAATAAACTTATCTAGAAAATTCAATAATATATCAATTAATATTAAATCATGTGTAATTTTAGAACAAACAAATTAATTACAAATTCAATAAAAAATAGATTTTATAATGATAAATAATCAAACCAAATAAGTATGTCATCACATACACAATTATTTGATCCAATAATCTAATAACAAAAAAAGAGAGGTTATATGAATATTTAATAAAAATATTATAAATTAATTAGACTTATTAAAAAATCAAATACAACAATTAATGTTTGACATATTGATTAAAGAAACAAACTTAAAAAATATGATATTATTTTTACAAAATAATTTGAAAGAGATAGATTAAAATGAAAAAATTGATACTCTTATAATTAATTAAAATATAGAACATTAGGTTATTTATATAGAAAAGATTAAAGCTCTAATGCTACATTAAAATCCAATTATAATTATGTCTATAAAACAATGCATAAAGTAATAAATAATAAAGACAAAATAGAAATTGAAACATTTGGTTCGAGTATAAATTATGTTAAAGTTTAAAACCTGGTCGCTTGATAAAAGTAAGTCGAGTTCTATCGATCAATCCAAAAAAATTGATCAATATAATTAATCCTCGATCGATCTAGGTTATTAAATAAATAAATCTTAAAACAGAGAGATCGATCTACTTATATTTTGATCCATTTAGTGCATTCATTTATTTTAATTGAAAATTAAATAAGGGATTTTTTAATTAATATCGATCGAGTAGCTTAAACTCAAAATATTCTTATGTGTAGAATGTATAATCTAATGTACATTACAACCTAGATATATATTATATTGTTTGTTTTAAACTCAACTGTTTCTTCATATTAAAAAGTATTATTGAAAAATTTACATATAAACTAAAATATATTTAAATTTTTTGTTTATAATTATCATCAATACTCATAAAACTTATAAACTATTACGACTTTCTTGTAAAGACCTAATAGATACATATCTAATGACATTTTTGTTAAAAATAACATACTTAAGAAATCTTTAGTACTTTTTTGTTTTACGTAAAAACATATATCAAATAAGTAAAAAAATAAGAATTAATATCAATATTTTAAAATAATATAATAAATAAGATTTATATTAACATTTAATTTTTTAAATTAAATATATTTTAAATAAATGTTAAAAATAAAAAAAACGTACTTAAACCATAAGAAAATTATTACACACTCATTATGGACAATTATTACTTAAATATATAAAAAATTAATATAAATAATTATAATTATTAATATAACCATCATACAACGTCACACAACTATTCTTACATATAATTATTTGACATATTTTTATAATTTTGAAATATAAAAAAATGATAGATGATGAAACGAGAGTGTAAAAAAAATTACTTTATTATTTTAAGGTTTTAATTTTTTAATAGAATATAAATATTTTATTTAATAATCTTATCATGATATAATAAGGATGGATTTTGTTTATTTTTATTTTATTTTAAATATATTTTCTTAAATTTAATTTATAATATTAATAGTTTAAGTTATTTTATTCAATTGAACATTTTAAAAACAAATATTATTTTAAAATTTTTATTAAATAAAATAAATATTAAACGAACGAGAATTGAATTTGAGTTGGAGAGTAACAACGTATGTATTACAAATCAATATCTATTTTATATAATATTAATATTTTAAATTATTTTATTTTATTTTATTTTTATTTAAGCATTTAAAAACAGATAGATACTTAAATCTCCTTTAAAAAAATGATTTCAAAGGTGTTTGAACCTCTAAATGCGTGCCATTAGTCTAAGTGACTCGTCTCTATGCTACGCAGTTATTCATAAAAGCGATTGCAACGGAGTTTGAACCCCCAGAGTGGTGCCATTATTACGCTAAATGACTTACACCTGACGGAACATAACTATTAACTATTTAGTAACTTCGATAAAAAAAACAATAAATAGTATTAATTTTAGTAACATCAAAATAAAATAATTTTTTTATACATTTATTTTATTTTAAAGTTATTTCTTAACAATAAATTTTTTTATTTGCTACACGAATATGAAATAATTTAAATAGTAACTGTACAAAAAATATTGTTTTTTACTATCATTATATTTTAATATTAATTTTTCCTAAATATAAAGATAAAGAATTTATCTTCATAAACTTTGTTTGACATTTTTTATGATTTGAAATTTTGAAAAAAGAAAAAAATAAGGTGACAGAATAAAATAAGGTGTGTTTTCTTTTATTATTTTAAGAATTTATTTTCTTTAATATAACATACAAATTAATAATTTAATAACCTATACGATTAACAATTATTGAAAAAAAGGAGATAGCATATTTTTTTATTTTAGAATATATTTATCTAAATTTAAAGTTTATTTATAATATTAATATTTTAAATATATTTTTATTTAAACATAAATATTTATTATTTAGTAGAATAAATAATTATTAAAAGAAAGCTAATTTCTTTAACAACATAATAAAATTGTTTTTTTACATTGATTTTATTTAGAGGATTATTTCATTAACTATAAAGCATTTTATTTTATACATGAATATAAAGTCATTAAATAATAGTGATAAAAAAATATATTCTTTTACTCTTATTTTATTTTAAGATTTATTTTTTTCTAAATATAAAGAAAAAGAATTTATTAACTTCATTTTTTGTTGTTCGAACCTGTAAAGAATTGACACTTGCGAAAGCGAATATCGAGTCCAATTTTGGTTGTACAAATTAACAATAATGGGTAACGACAAAATAATCAACAGTTAGAAAATAAATGGCACACAATGATTTAAGTGGTTCAACTTTTCAATAAGAAAAGTCTACTCCACAGACGACGGCACACCGAAGAAAAATCCACTAATAATAAAAAATGTAGATACAAACAACAATTCCCAGAGCTTCACAAATTATACCAAATTCAAAATCAACCCACAAAATATCCCCTCTAATTTACTGGTAATATATACAACAAGATAAATTAAAAAACTTGGTATTAAATCAAAATATTACCGTACAAATATTAATAGTGGGCAGATTCTACGATCTATATTCGGGTAGGGGGCTGAAATCTGGAGAGAATATACCTATGGGCTTGGTGTCGCAGGTAGTGGATGAGTACTATGTTGGTGATGATACAAGAAACAACCTAGAGTGAAATCTTTTATGATAAACACAATTATCATAATCACTCCTACAGTAACCATGATTAGCCCATATAAAGACTTTTTCAATAAACAAACATGATCTTACTTACCTGAAACAATAAACCCCTCTGGTTGATGCATATATATTTGTTCCTAAAGCTCACCATGTGAGAATGGTGTCTTAACATCAAGTTGTTCTAATTACATGTCAAACAATGCAACCATAGCAAGCAACACACGAATAGAGCTATGTTTTACAACAAGTAAAAATACTTCATTGAAGTCAATACCTTTCTTCTGACAATAGCCTTTTGCAACAACATGTGCCTTGAACCTAGTTGCTTCAACCTCATGTATACCTTCCTTTTTCTTGAAGACCCATTTGTTTCCAACAATATTCTTGCCCTTAGGCGGTTTCACCAATTCCCAAGTATGATTCTTATGAAGTGATTCAATCTCGTCATTAATAGCAACCAACCACTATGCAGACTCATCACAAGTGACAACTTCATGATAACTAGAAGGTTCATACACCTCAATAGACTCTGCCACAAACAATGCAAAAGAAACTAAGTTTGCATCTACGTACCTCTGAAGGCGTCGAATCTCTATTATGCCTTTACCCTTAGCAATACTATATGGTTGCTCATGTTGCTCTTCTGCTACCTCATGAGCAGAATCATCTATCTCATCCACAGATGGTTGATTTGAAGTGCCCTCTTGCACTTGACTAAGAGCTCCACTCTCAAGCACCACCTGCTCACTAACACCGTGGTCTTTATTTGCAACAATAGACTCTTTTTTCTTTTGCAACATAGAAAACTCTTCAAACTTAACATCTCTGCCAATCAAAAATTTAGGTGACTTGGGTTCAACACACCATAATCTATAATCTTTCACCCCAGAAGGATACCCTAAAAATATGTATTTCAATGCACTAGGCTCAAGTTTATCATCATTAACATGAGAATAAGCAGGACAACCAAAAACTTTCAAATCAAAATAATTAGCAGGAGTACCAAAAAATACCTCAAATGGAGTCTTCAACTCAATTGCAGTTGATGGAGACCGATTCACCAAATAGCAGGCATGGTTACAAGCTTCAGCCCAAAAGGATTTATCCAAGTCAGCTTGAAAGAGCATACAACGAGCTCTTTCTAAGAGAGTCCTATTCATACGTTTTGCTACTCCATTTTGATGTGGTGTATGACGCACAGTGCGGTGTCTCACTATGCCATTTCTTTCACAGAACTCATTAAACTGACTATCACAAAATTTCAAACCATTATAAGTTCTCAAATGCTTGATTTTCTTACTTGTTTGATTTTCTATACAAGCCTTGAATTTCACAAATTTTGAGAACGCATCATTCTTATTCTTCAGAAAATACATCCAAACATGACGAGAGAAGTCATCAATAAAAGTCAACATATACCGGGCACCACCCTTAGACACAAAACGAGAAGGACCCCAAAGATCTGAATGAATATAATCAAAAATACCTTTCGTTTTCTGGATGACCGTACTGAACTTGACCCTGCGATGCTTTCTATAAACAAAATGCTCACAGAAATCAAGCTTCCCAGTTTTATGACCACAAAGTAAATCCCATTTGCTCAAAATAGACATCCCTGCCTCACTCATATGCCCAAGCCGCATATGCCATAATTGAGTAGTGTCTGAATCTTGATCTGATGATGATGAAACTGATACACTGTCAGTAACAGTGCTACCCTGAAGCATATAGAGACCACACGACAATTGCCCTTTAATAACAACGAGAGCACCCTTACTAACTTTTAAGACTCCACATTCAGCTACATACTTGTAACCTTGTGAATCAAGAGTACCCAAAGATATAAAATTCTTTTTCAAATCTGAAACATGGTGAACATCTTTCAAAGTTCTAACAATACCATCATGCTTCTTAATTCGGACAGTATCAATACCAACAACCTTGCAGGACATATTGTTTCCCATCAAAACAACACCCCCATCAATATACTGATAAGAAGCAAACCAATCTCTACTGGGACACATATGGTAAGTGCAACCCGAATCCAGAATCCAAACATCTCCAGGAGAACCGATAGATACTGATAGAACATTTTCACCATCAGAACCAGAACTATCTGCAACACCAGCAACATCATTAGTACCAGAAGACGTTGCGGCAGATTTTCCTTTACGTTTGAGTTTAGGACAATTTACTTTCCAGTGCCCTTCCTGACGGCAATAGTTGCATTTATCTTTTCTTTTTCTAGATTTGAATCGAGACTTACCTCTATTATTGCTTGTGCCTTTTTCTTCATTTCTACCTCTGACAAATAAACCACTGCTATTATCATTGTTACTAGTAGACACATTTTTCTTCAACTCTCTGGAATTCAAAGCTGCTTTGACATCTTTCAAAGAAATAGTGTCTCGCCCATTAGCATGGTATCAACAAAATGTTCAAATGAATGAGGTAAAGAACATAATAGAACTAAGGCATGATCCTCATCGTCAATCTTAACACCACAATTTTTCAGATCACGAATAATTTTAGTAAATTCATCAAGATGATCGTGCAAAGGTGTACCTTCTGACATTCTGAATGTATACGAACGCTACTTCAAATATAACCGATTGGTCAAAGACTTGGTCATATACAAATTCTCCAATTTAAGCCATAATCCAGCAGAAGATTCCTCATCACCAACCTCACGTAATACCTCATCAGACAAGGATAACTGAATTGAACTCAAAGCATTTTCCATCAATGCATCTTTTTCTTCATCATTTAATTTTTCTGGCAATTTATCCTTACCTTTAAGTGTCTTAACGAGCCCTTCTTTAACTAATACGGCCCGCATCTTCATACGCCAAAGACTAAAATCATTTCTACCATTGAATTTCTCAATTTCATATTTTGCTGCCATGACAAAAAACCCATAAAATATGAAACCAATCAGATAACCAGAAGCTCAAAATAAATCCAAAAGAGCAAACTTGATCAGTTCCAATAAATAACAAAATAACCCAATAGCTCTGATACCAATTTGTAAAGAATTGGCACTTGTGGAAGCGAAGATCGAGTCTAATTTTGGTTGCACAAATTAATAATAATGGATAACGGCAAAATAATCAACAGTAAGAAAATAAATGGCACACAATGATTTAAGTGGTTCAACTTTTCAATGTGAAAAGTGTACTCCACTGACGACGGCACACCGAAGAAAAATCCACTAATAATCAAAAATGGAGATACAAACACCAATTTCCAAAGCTTCACAAATTATACCAAATTCAAAATCAACCCACAAAATATCCCCTCTAATTTACTGGTAATATATATAGCAAGATAAATTAACAAACTTACTATTAAATCAAAATATTACCGTACAAATATTAATAGTGGGCAGATTCTACGATCTATATTCGGGTAGGGGGCTAAAATCTGGAGAGAATATACTTCTGGGCTTGCTGTCTTTGGTAGTGGATGAGTACTATGTTGGTGATGATACAAGAAACAACCTAGAGTGTAAGTGCTTCACATAGCTTCTCCTATCTTCTTCACTGTTCACGTCTTTTCAACTTCAATTGTCGGCAAAATTTTACAGAGAAGCAAAGAGTAATATATATAATAGGGAGATAGTGAAAAAGAGAGAGATTTGATTGTTTTCCAACTGAGTGTTCTCACGATTATTCTGCAACTTTTGCAATCTTCTTTTTGCTCTCAAATTCGGTTAGAATTATATATATATATATATATATAAGAAGCTGGTAGAATAGAAGGGTTTGGTATTGGGTTTTGGGCCAATAAGTTTTGTTTTGGGCCATTATATTAACATAACCTATTACTATAAATCCGACCTTGAGGTTCATGCTCGTCTAAGAGTTTCAATTGTAGATTTCTATGATTTTCATTACGATAGTGGATCGTGATAATACCTTGTTTTCAGACGCAAAATCAATTTTGGTTTTAAATAAAACAAAAGGGTGAGTAATATTTTTCCAATAATAAATATTATTATTAAAATAAACTATTTATTTTAAAATATAAAATATTACAACAATAACAATTTTGTAACACATTTATCATTAAAATAGATTAAATTCGTTACTTTTAATAAAATATAATTTAAATACACTTATATTAAGTGATAAATTATAAGTTTTATAGAGATATAACTCTTAACTTTATCTATTATTATTGAATTATTATAACTTAATTGTTAACTAATATGTTTTGATTCTATCTTGATATTATGTTAGTGGCATTTATGGTCTTTTTATACTTTCTTTTTTTATCTTTTTATAATTATATATTAAGATCCAACCTTTCCGTCTGTATCTTAATTAATAGATAATTATTAAATAAAATTAATATTATACCGTCTAAAAAAAGAAAAAATTATTTGACAATAACTTAGACTACCTATATATAAAATGCATTGCGTTGGCCCTTCGCTATGCTATTACGGTATTACCTATACTACGACAACTTTTTAAATATTTTAGCCATAATAATCTAGAAAGCAGTTGAGCATATTATAGAATAATTATTTTTATAATATATATATATCATAATTTAATTGATATTTTATTAGTCATTGATTGATTGAATGATTATTTACTATTTTACATCATAATTTTATATTTAATTAATAATTAATATATCATTTAATATATATAATAATAATAAATATTTTTATGCATACAATATTTCTAAATTTTTACGTATAACTTTTGTCCCTTGCCCCTAATTTGCGATATTAGATAATAATATAATAATATAAGTAAATATAAATATAATCTACAAGTTTCATTGTAAAAGTATGTAAAATGGAGAAAGTTCCAAATTGCTAAGGGCGATAGAGACCTCAGCATACATAAATGTTTTTTTTTCTTTCTTAAATGCTTGTTTTTATCTGTTTTTTAATACATAATAGGAAAGTGGATTTATTTAATAATTAAAAAAAAAGGGAAAAGGTAAAAGGCGAAAATAAAGAAGGAATCAGGAACGAAAACCTAGAGAGAGGTTTCCAGTTAAAAGGCATGCCGGTTTGTGGGAAGCATACGTAGTTGCTGAAACATCCACGTATTCGCACCATACCGGGAAACAATTTTTTTTTAAAAATATTTATAAATTAAAATAAAAAATAATATTTTTAATATTTACAACTATCTAATAAATTTTATTTTTAAAAAAAATACAATATATCGTTTAATATTACATGCACTTAAAATTAAACTATGATAATTTAAAATTATTTAATATCAAATACTACCTAATTAAATTCAATTAATATTATTTTTATTATTATAAAATTTTAAATATTATTATTATTTACATTTAATTTATAAATTAATCTAAGTAAAATCTAATCGAGTATAATTATTAAGTGATACTAAAATCACTCTATTTATTATAAAACATGACTAAACGTATATGTTGGTATAGATAATATATAAAAAAATAATTTATTATTTTGATATATTTTTTATTTTAATTGATTGCATATATTATCATATAAGTGATTTATATATTTTGAACAATTTTATAAATTTTTGGTCAAAAATTACTTATTATTATTTACTAGTTCGATCTCTTACTTCAATTATATTATTAATGATATATTTTTAATAAAAAAATTTATTCAAATTTTTGTAACATAAATGATAGGATTGCATTTATCCTTTTTTTTGGAGTTGAGAACAACGAATATATCGTTCGAATATTATATCATTATAAAGTGTGTAAGCCTTAGAGTCATTAAAGAATGAGGAGATATTTCTCCTTGTGATCTAGAGAGATAATTGATTTAAGAAAATATTTTGTATCATAGTATTTCTCTTATCAAGTTCTTGTTATGGGATCTTAGTACAAAGTAAATATATATAGAAGATAACACATGTTAATGACCCGTATATGTTGTTATAAACTTATCTTCATGTCAAAGTTATCTCTTTGTAATTATTTATTTATTGAATTATTACGAGGTTGTTTAATAGTGATTTATTCAGTCATATATTTATTTAGTAATGATGCTCATACGATGATTTAACGTATATTGGATTGGTATATGAGTTATCTACTGATCGAGACATGATATTATATCACATTTATAGGTTGTTTCAACTATTTCTTTCGTATCTCTCTTAATAGACTCATCAACGAAGAGTTTTACAAGCTTCCTAATGTCGTGTTCAATCAACCCATGAAGCTTTTGACATACTCTGGACTTGGAAATTCTAGGAAACGATACTTTGAGAATCAGAGTGAAAAAATATTGAAGGTTTTTGGTAGATAATATAACTAATAAAGAATGTAGGACAATAGGGTAGGCATGGTTGCTATTGAAGCTAAAGAGATCGAAGTCTAATTTTGGGCTTTATTCTAGTTATTTGTTTAAAAATTAGCGAGGAGGATAAAAAATAGATGGATTGGTATCAATGAAACATTTCTATAATTTAATGGTAAGAATGAGATAAAATTTAATTCGATGATATATTTAAAATTTTATCTTATTTTTCTTATATCAATTATGTATAATATTTGTATTATGTGGTGAAAAGATTCATACCTAGAAGTATAAGTTAGACAAGTCACGAAAAAAGAAGAAGATTATAAGTTAGATTATAATGATATTTTAATAGTAGATAATTAAAATCATTGTTATTAGTAAAAAAAATATTATTTTTTTTAAAAATAATCATAACCAATAAGATGTAAGATAGTAATAATTTTTTTAATAATAAAACTATAGTTAAAAAAAATGAAATAAATATTAATATTATATTATATATACATAATACATTTTTAATAATAAAGCATATAAATATTTAAAATAATTAGATTAAATTTTATTTATTCTTATTTTTATATAATTTTTAATTATATTTATATAATTTTTACTTATAAACATGTACTAAATAATAAAAAAATAAAAAATGTCTAATATTTTAAATAATATAGTAGATTAAGAAATATTTTAACATTTATTTTTTAAAAATTAAAATTATTTTTAAATAAATATTAAAAATAAAAACAATGGGATTAAATTATTAAAAAATAAATACCAATTTATAGCCAAAGATTGTTAAAAAATATATTAAAAATTGATATAAAATAATTATAATTATTAATATAAGTGTAATTACTCGTGCAGGTAGATCCCTAATAACAATACGATAATGTCAAAATTTCTGTGTTGCGCAGTTCTTAATTTGATTTTTTATTAATTTTCGGTGCCTTTTGTAGTTTAACGGATATAGGACATACAAAATAAAAAGAAAATTAAAAATAATAAAAATACCATTCTTCAAATAAATTATTATAAAAATAAAAAAAATTATATTTAATTTATATATTTTTATAATTAAAAATATATGATATATTATTTTATTTTAAATATCTTATAATCTAACACTATTTAAATTAAATTATAATAATTTAAATTCGTTTAATATACAATAATATTATATGAATGGTTCTCGTTTAATTTTGTGTTATTATTTTTATTTTTATAAATTTTAATATTATTATTATTTTTTAAAAGATTGAGATTTGATTTTTAGTTATTAATAAATATTTGAATAATGTAATTATTTAAAAAAATAATATATATCTTCCTTAAGCACGTTATGATCTATTTTCTCTATTAATTCCAAGACAACGAGAAAAAGCCGCAACCATTTTGAGCCAAAGTTGCACGAGCGTGGTTTGTCTGTCACGGGTTTCAAATGTATAAAGCCATAAATTACTGTTTAATTTTAAATATATATATATATATATAAGTAGAATGAAAACAAAAGAGTATTTACTTTTTCTAGATATGAAATCGAGAAATTTTGAGTAAATTCTGAATTTTGAAATCAATTAAAATTATAATAAATATTTTATTATAATTTTATGCTCACGTTTAAACTAAATTAAGACACCACACTAAACACATTTTACTAAAAATTTAATTTATCTCTCAAAAATCCAATACATCTTATTCATCTTCACTCCTTTTTATAATGAACTAAACAACGTTACAGCTTTTTTCCTAATTTTTTTTTATACAATTCACACACTCGTAAAGTAATTGGAGTCGACTCCGGATCTTCAGCATATATATATATATATATATATATATATATATATTTCTTAATTAGAAACTTACAAATTTTCTTTTAACATTCTTACACTTTATAAGCTGTACACAATCAAAAGGTAAGTAAAAAACAATAGAAAAGTAATATATTAACTTGATCTATCTTCTTTCTCTTTTTTTACATAATAGACAAAAGTGCCGAAGGAAGTATGAAGAAGACGGCATATGGTGGCTCCATCAAAATAGAAAAAAATAAAGAAATGATGGCAAATGCTGGCCAGCTACAAAATATTGCAACAGTAGACAGTAGTGCTAGCTAATTTCATTGTCATGATTTTGGCATGCATACTTCTTGTTATTGATGACAGCTCTGAAAATTCAGCATTTGTTTTAAAAAAAAAAAAAAGTAGGAATCGGTATCCATCCATCCATCCATCCATCCATCAAATTAAGGTTACCTAATTAACCTGTCTATTCTTAATATATATAAAAATCTATGATCTAACCCTCATTTTCAACTCTTCGTCAATATCTTCTGTATCTTTGCTTTATTTTTTTCTTCTTCTTCTTCTTCTTCAAAATCTGCATTTATTACAAGTGTATTATATTGTTATTATTTTATATATTTTAGTGGCATGAGCATGACTGATGGTTTTAATTTTACTAACCGAGTGAAATGCTTGACGTTTGCCCATGTTGTGTTAAATTATAATAAGGTATCGACGGATTAGTTAATCAAATATATGATATTCTTATAGTATTAAAAGTCCTCTAATTTAAAAAAAAAATACTTAAAAGATAAATAATTACTTTATTCTTATAATTTTTAAATTAGATATTTATAATCTTTTTATTTATGAAAAATATGCAATAGATATATCATAATTATTTAATTTAAATAATTTAATTCATTAATTATTATATTTAACATCATAGTTCTTATTATTTTTAAAAAAGCTATCGTAATAATAAATACTTTAGTTTCGTAATTATAGAAACTCTTACCACTGTCACAATTACTATTAGTTAGTAAATGTTATTTTTAATAAATTAACATATACGATTAAACAGGGAATACAATACAATATATATATATTTTAAAAAAAAATTCGATTTGATTCAATATGATGGTGTGAAGAATTTGTCATGAGTTCGAGTTGCTTTTGTTAATTCACTCTAATGCCATGCTTTTAAAGTGTAAGATACTCGTAGTTTGAAACATTATTTTATTATCCCTTAGTTGTTTATTTATTTTATACTGAGCAAAATATAGTTTCATTATCTGATAAAATTTGATACTGTCGTTGCAAAGATATTACATTCTGTAGCTACTATTTGATTTATTTTTGAGAGGTTCATTATATAAGTTTTATAATTATTAAAAAAACGATTAGGTAATTATTTTGATGATAATTTAGTTATATTATTATTAAAAAAAAATGATAATATAAAAATAAATAATTATTTTTTAAATTTTTTCTTCCGCTCTTTACTATTAAAGTATATTCAAATTAAAACATATTCTATTAAATTTAGTTAAAAATGAAAGAAAAAAATAAACTCTATATTTAGAAAGTTACTTTTTAATAATAATAAAAATTAATTATATAATTATTATAAAAACAATTTATAGAATGTTATTTATGTAATAAAAAGATTTCACTGTATTTTTCTTTCATTTTTTAGATTCATATCTTACAACACCTTGTTTGGTTTGTTTGTTTGTTTGTTTTCTTGCTTTCCTAATCTTCGTATCTTTTATTAATGTTTGATCCAACTTCTGCTTTATTGATTTTTGTATAATCGAGGCTCATATTTTTTTGTTTACTTTTTTATTTTTATTAAAAGAATTGGTGAAAAAAGAGAGATGCAAATTGAGGTTAAACGTGGCAGAAAAAGACTTGCATGTAACAAACAATTTAAGTTGTATGTTACAGTGTCGGCACTTGAAACCTTTTAGTGTAAGGGTTTTTATAAATCTAATCCGTTCTAATAATAAATTATAATAATTTTTTAGATAAAATTAAATTAAATTAAGAAATTATTCTTCAAATTAAAAAAAAAATATTTAATTATAATTAAAAATTATATATTATTATATTATATTTATTTAAAAATTTAAATTATTTGATAAAATTATTTATTTAAATTGGGGTAATTTTTATAAATATCAGAAAAAGCAGTTTTACACTTGTTTACATATTAAAGAGCAAATTTCACTCACTTTTAAGAGTTTGTAATTTAATATAAATGTTATTTATAATTAAAAATAAAAATAAGTAGTTAACATGTATATTTTAAAACAAAAAAGATAAATATTTATTTATTAATAATATCTTTTTATTAATCATTAAATTTTAAATACTAAAACCAAAATCTTTAACTCTAAAACTTAAAATATTAAAAACCTAAAATCTAAAACTAAACCCTAAATCAATTAAGATTATTTTAATTTTTTTAATTTTTTTAATATATATATATATGTATTTTTATTTTTTAAAATTATTTATTTTAATTATTAAATATATTTTAATTTATTAAATATATTGTATTCATTACTATATATAAAAATCCACTGTATTAAATTTTTTATTCGTTTTAACTCGTTGGGACGTTGACTATATTCAAAGTGGCTGTAACCACCTTTTTACACTGGGCTTTAAGTTAGGTCATGCTCGGTTAAAGTGGGTTGATAAAGCCCAATTTGTTGTGAGATGTGATCCAATTTATATAACGTGACTGAGATTTTAGTCTAAACAATAGCTGTTATTTACAGCATTTAGCAAAATAAACAGATATATAGGAACTAATAATTAGAAGATAAATTTTAAATAAAAAATAATTTATTAATAATATATATTTATTCAATTATGAATTCATTATTATAATATATACAGATTTATTTTAATCTGCTTAATATATATATATATATATTATTTTTTTAAACTATCTTTAAAATACGTTTATATATACTATTTTTTTTAATGTCAGATGTAAATACTTACTATCTTAGAATAAAAGATCCAATGGATATTTATATAAATGATAAAAATAAAATGTATTGTAATTAAAAGCAACATTTTAAAATATATAATGGTATATATATCTAATTCATTTAGATCTAAGGGATTAAAATTTAAATTTTAATGATCAATAAAGATATATTATATTTTTTTCTTGTTTAAAATATGTATTCAATTATTGGTGTCTTATTTTTGTCAATTTTACTATTAAATATAAATAATAACTATATCAATCTCAAATTCTATTATATCCTGTCTTTGTTTCAACAAAACAACTTTGGATAATTTTGGGACAGTATAAGCTTAAACTACGTCTACACGACATCGATATTAACTTCACAATTTCTTTGTCTTAGGGTACTAATGTTATTAATTATTTATGGTTAACAGATATTAATGTAAGTTGTAACCTTGTAGTTCTGAGGCTGTCCCCCCCCCCCCCCCCCCCCAGTATGTGGCTGGAAAGGAATGGACTGCTTAAATTAAAAGGAAAAGACTTAAAAAGAAGAGAGAGGAGGAGTAAAATTCACTATTGTTTGTGTATTGCTGGCTTGCTGCAAATTGGCTGGCAATGCCAAAACACATGTAACATAAAAGAAATGGTAGCTTTCTGTTTTTGAGAACATGAAAGAACACATAACTTTAGATAACTTTAGACTTTAGCTTACCTGAATATTTATTATTGTCCCATGCATAGTCTTTGATTTGATTAAAAAACAAACAAACAAATTAGTATTTTAATTTGATGAATCATGATGTTATGGGTTTTTAGAAATTAAACGCACTCACTTTTTTTATTTTTAAGAAAACACTCGTATACATTAAATATAAAATCTTTTTGAGTTTTTTTTAATAACATTATACAACACTTTTAAAGTTTACATGAAATATTGTTCTTTGTAATTGTAATATGACTTCATTTTCTAATGAAGAAAAAGAAAAGAGAGGGTAGTGAAAAGGAAATATGATACATGTCAAATAGTAGAACCTTATGGCAAAAACAAAAAAAAAAAAATAGAATAATTATCATTCTAGCTAACAAAGAATTAAGATTATAATATATTTTACAAAATAATTTATCATGATTTTCTAAAATGATAACCATAGATTGCTTTTGCTATAGTTAAAGGATATTTCAAATTTTTAAAAAATAAAAATTATATGTAAAATTTTCAATATATTGAACATAAGAATAATGTAAATTCATTTCTTCTTTTTCTTATTTAAGATAATTAGCAAAAAAAAAATCTCAATTTTATTTCGTTATTCTTAACTGATAGATAATTTTAATTTATTAAATATTTTTGTCTCACATAGACTAGGAACATAAGCAGCAAAGCTGTTTATAAGTTTGGATAATGTTTAACTTAATGAGATTTTATTGAGTTGAAGTAGGTTTTGGTTTCTAACATGGTATAAAAGTTAGGTATGATCTCTACCATAGTCTTACTGTAGCGTTAATGTCTACTTTTGTCCGCCGTGTGGAGTGGCTGTTAAGTATCCTTCTCCTACATCGATTATGAACATAAGCATTAAAGTTGCTTATAAACTTGATCAAAACTTAACTTAACGAGATCTTATTAAGTTGAATTATGTTTGATTTTTTAATACAATTCAACGTGTAATTTATTAATTTTAAATATACATGAGTGAGCCAAAAAGAAAAAAAAAACTTGAGAGACAATAAATTAAAAGAAGGATGGAGGATAATTACATGAGGAAGGTGGTACCTATAATTAATTAATTAATTGCGTGCAGATCCTTTTTTTAAGTTTTGGCCTACATTGTTTTCATTTCAGGTGCAACTAGACAAAAACCATGGTTGTGTTCGTCGTGTATTTAATTAATTTGCTAATAAGTTGCGACAGCTGGACCCATAAGTACTTGCAATTTTCAGTTTTCTTTCACAGCTCCGAGGTACAGTCCAGCCTAGTTTGGTATATGTCTCTTTCACTAGGTTTTTAATAAACTGCACGATCATATAAATTTATTATCATTTTAATTTACGTAACACATGTTTTATTAAATAGTATAAATACAATGCAAATAATATTTAATAAAAATGTATTTTTAATCATTTCACTTAATTCGCTAACTTAATAAAATAAAATAAAAATTAATTCTCTCCTTTTTATCACAGTTTTTTTACCCTTAGCTCACAGTCTAAATAAATCATCATTTTTCAACTTTATTTCTCAGCAATCATCACAATTGAAAACAGATGAACGTTCGCTTTACAATAAAATTAATCATTTCCACCACAAAATACAATTCACTAAGACACATATTTTTCACCCTTTAGAACATCACGCCTAAACCACGTGATATAAAAACCAGCATTTTAATAATAAAAAATTCACCAAAAAGTTAAATTATCATTTCCTGGCTACTTTTTTTTTTGTAAAGAAAATATTTAAAAACACATTTTGTAATTTATAATAATTAAACAACTTTTAAAGCCTAAACAAAGGGTACACTTTTCCTTGAAAATAAAAATCAAAGATAAATAGTTGAAAATTGAGCCTTTTTTTTTTGTTATTGTTGTTGTGACCTATATAATCTAAAGAAAAGTTGAAATTAAATTTTTTTAATTGAAAAGTCGAGCTTAATTTTTTTTAATTGAAAATTTGAGCTCATCAACTAGTCGACAGTGTTTACAATAAGACAGGATGGTATTCGGTCTTCTACTTCAAAATGCAAATTGATTAAAAAAAAAGGGCAAAGTAAAATGGCCTTTCCTTTAATTTTGATTAAAATCTCTCTCTCTCTCTCTCTCTCTCTCTCTCTCTCTCTATATATATATATATATATATATAACATCATGTAAGTCCTTAACTTAGCCCTTACTTCAAAGTTAACATTAAGCCAGGGAAGGCTGTTTGTTTTTTTGTCTATCACACAGCTTTAACTTTGTCTTTCAGAAAAAAATAAAATACATATAAAAATGAAATTTATATATAAAATTAGAGCACTTTTATTCCTTTTTATTTTTTGGATTCATTTGTACACTATTTTTTTTTGTTGTTGACATTTTTTTTTAATTTATACTCTAATTAAACATTTTTTAAAAATAAAAATTATTCTATAAGATGTTAAAAATTAATATTTAAAATCCAAAATATTTATTTAAATCGTATCATGAATCGTCAAATTTATCTAGTTTCACTAATATTTTTATTTTTAAACGCATATATATATATATAATATTTAAATATATGTGAAAAAATAATCAGAGTTAAAAAATAAAAGTATCTCAAGTAATATTTTTAAAAATAATTTTTTTTCTTCTCTATTATACCTTGCTATATTTCCATACCTTTTTCACCTGGGCTTGGTGAGCCATTAATTAATGGAGCCAATTTGGAGCATATTAAACATATGCGTTTACATTTTGTCTTAGTTTACTACTTAATTGCTAGTATTGTAGCATTCTAGCTTCTCAAGTGGTGGATACATATATAATTTTATATATAGAGGTTGATTTTGTACTAGATGCTGTGTCCAGTATTTCTGATTGCAATTTCTAATATTTATTATTAATTAATACTTTAATTTTGTTGTATTAATGACTACCATCTTGATCCTTAAATTACGAGAGTTTTTTTTTTTATTGCTTCTTATTTTTATTAAAGAAAGTTGAAACCGATTTTCAAGCAAGTTGCACACAGATGATCACATTTTTTTTATTAGAAATAAATATATTTTCATTCATAAAAACAAACTAATAAAAGTTTTGGTTGCAATAGCAAATCATAGCACTTAAAGGGCAACAGGTATAACAAAAACATTTCATCAATTCATAATAATAATCCACATAGATATCATCAGTAATAAATATACAAAAAAAAAATATTTAATTAAGGATAGAAGTACATGTATAAATGAGCAATCTACCACACAACTTATTTAAAGTTTGTTTAATAAGATGATAAATTAACAAAATCACAATCAATATATCTAAATCATGTCTTAAAATCAGTTTAACACATATTTCATGACTCAACTCATTTATAAAAATATTATTTTTAAAAGATAATTTTTACAAATTAAAATATAATAATAAAAAATATTATAAAAACATTTTTGTCCAAAAAGATGTAAGGATCACTCTTGTGAATTACTTACCTTTCCAATCCTACACAAAAACATTAAATTTATCGTAAAATTATTTAAATCCAACACAAAATTTGGTAAGATAAATAATGTTATGTCATAATTTGATGTAGTACTGTTCACATTTCAATTTTTTTTAAATTTTTCTGTTAAAATATTGTTAAATTTTTTAATACATATAATAAATTAAGATTAAATATTTGATATATAATTAATAATTTTTTTTACTAAAGACAACATAGAGATGGGTAAAATAAAAAAAAATATTCTATTTTATAAAGAAATATATTTTTTTAATGTAATATTTAGTATTGTGTGTTAGATATAAGTAAACATTTAGTATAAAAGGGTGCTAAGATGATTTAGGTTACATAAAATTTAACACAGGTGGGATGAAGCTAAATGAACTTTGCCAATCAACCCATTGACACTGGAAAAGTATTTAGCTGTTTAATTTCTTAAGATGATCAAACTGAAATATTGTCATAATTATTAATTTTTAAATATTCTTTCTGCTCATTTTTTATTAACTGTGCATTCATTCATATTAATTCACTAAAATGGAGAAAGAATCCTGCAGAGCTAAACAGAAAACGACTACCTGATCGAAAAGATTTTGATCCATGAGATGATGAGCTAGCTCTATCCATATATATCACAGATACATATCAAGAACAATTAAAAACCAAACATTATTGTGAATCATTATGACTTTTGCTGAAGCCATGAAATTTTATTTGTAGGGTCAGAATGCCAAAATACATGTGAAGTGTACAATAATGAGTATATATATATATATATATATATATATATATATATATATATATATATATATATATATATATATATATATTTGTTCTCAAAACATGACAGCTATGAGTTTTCAATAACTCCTTTTAACACAACAATGAGTATCTCTTGCACCTTCTGCGACCTCTTGAATTATATGTACCAAAATATGCACAATGAGGTGTGGAAATGTGATCACAATCACTATCCAACTTAATTATATCGAAGTAGTCATTAGCTAGCTGTTAGGTACTGATTTCTTTTTAATCAATTGGTACAAACGAGAAGGGCAAAACTCACAAATATTCTACTAATGTTTGAACCTAATTATTAATGCATATTATCATGGTTGTCAATTAAGTTAGGTTAACTCACTTCTAGATCTCTAAATTAGCTAATTAAATGAGTTTAGTTAAGTCGATTATATTTATATAAGAGTTGAGTTGAATAATTTATGAATAATTCATTTTTTTTATTTTATTAAACTCATTTAAATTATTTAAACATTCAGGTTATGTTTAATAATCATTTTAGTTTCTAATTTTAGAGTTTTAGAATTAAATTTTTAATTTTAAAATATTTTGAAAAAATAAAAGTTATTTTACGGTGATTTCTAGTTTTAATTTTGAAAGTAAAAATTGAAAAATTAATATTTTTTGTTTGATTACTAATTCACAATTTTCAATTCTTAATATTTGAATTAAATTGAGCACAATTTTATATAAAAAAACTCGAGTAAAATTTTTTAATGTTAGTCTTTTATAACTTTTTAATAATATATGAAATAATTTATAATATTTTGTAAGCTATTAAAATTTATATTTCAAAAATGAGTCAAAAATATTCTACCAAATCTCATCAAACTTTAATAAAATGAGTATAACTTTACGTAGAAAACTCAAAATTACGAACCATAAAATTTATTAAAAAATAATCTTTTAAAACTTTTTAACGATATATGAAATGATTTATAAAAGTTTGTGAATTAGTGCATTTTATATTTAAAAATGAGTAAAAATGTTCCTCTAAATATGAACAATTATTAGTAAAATGTGCATAACTTTATTTATAAAACTCGAAATCATTAACATTAAAATTTATTACAAATTAGACTTATATAAATAATGGTAAGTGAAATGATTCATAAAATGTTATGAATTAATAAATTTTATATTTTAAAAATGAGTAAAAAATATATTATTTTAAATTTAAATAATTATTAGCAAAATGTGCATAAATTTTTATAAAAAACTGTAAAATTTCTTAAAAAATAGACCTTTAGAGATTTTTAATGATATATGAAATAAAACATAATATTTTATAAATTAGTACAATTTATATTTCAAAATTATTTAATAGAATATGAATATTCAATAAATGAACTAATAAGATAATAATTTTTCAATTTTTCAGATGTATTTTTTTAACTCATTTATTGGATATTAATTCTTAATTCAAGGAATAAAACAAGGACCTTACTTCAAGGGGCAAAACAATGACCTTAATTCAAGGGGCAAAACAAGGACCTTAATTCAAGGAACAAAACAAGTAGCTTAATTCAAGGAGTAAAACAAGGAATCCTTAATTCAAAGAGTAATTGAAGGAGTAAAATTTCCTTATAAATAGCTATACAATTGTAATGAAAACATGAAGAAATTAATAAGAGCTCTTTTGTGTAGAATTATTTCTTGTTTTTTCAACATGGTATCAGAGCAGGAAAATTGATTTGCTTCTGCTTTATTATTATCTTAGCATCTTCAATCTTTGAAATGACGGAAGACAAGCCGCTATGATCAGAAGCTGAAAGTTCATCGGTGCTTTCCTTCATGAATATGCATGAGGTGGATGTCAACCCAAATCAAAGATTAAGCTCAGTCTTGTTGAATGAGTTTAATTACTTGCCTTGGTCAAGAGCAGTGTCTCTGGCTCTAGGTGGAAGGTCCAAGTTGGGGTTCATAAATGGAAGCATCGAAATACCTGATGTTTCCTCACTAACCTATGAATCCTGGCTTAGTAAGGATCAGCTGGTTATGTCATGGCTCCTAAATTCTATGGAACATAAATTAGCTGAAATATTCAGTTACTCTGAATCTGCATACCAACTATGGGAGACGGTCAAGGAAATGTATGGCAGTCAAAACAATGCTGCACGAGTTTTTCAATTAAAGAAGGACATCTCAAATCTGCAACAAGATGGTAAGCCTTTTGTACAACTCTTAGGAAGCATGAAAAGCATGTGGAATGAGTTAGAAATATATCGTCCTCATACAACCGATGTAGCTCTGCTACGAAAAAGAGCGAAAAAGATAAGATATTTCAACTTTTGTCCAGTCTCGATTCAACATATGAAGATATACGATGCCACATACTCATGAATACTGAACTTCCTTCCTTCACCAATGTATGTGCGAAAATTCAACGTGAAGAAGTAAGGAGGAAAGTCATGAACAAGGATACAATGGCTAGTGCACCTGAGGCAAGAGCCTATCTAACCAACGAGAGAAAGTACAAAGGGAAGCATCCAAACTTGAAGTGTCAACACTACAACTATACGGGTCATATTAAGGACACATGTTGGATTCTACATCCAGAATTAAAACCTGATTTTATAAAGGATAAAGGTTTGCAGAAAGTGAATCGTACTGTACACCGTGCAAATCATGCTTCTGCCTCTACCTCAAATGGGTCTGATCCATTCAAAAACTTCACAGCGAATCCAGCTAAACTTATGAATGAGTTTATGTTGTATCTTCAAAGTAAGACATGAGGAGCTAGAATTGATTGTGTGGATAGCATAGAAGAAGGAAACTCGACAGCATTGCTAGGCAAGTTTGCAGGTTTCTTGGCAGATACAAAACTCATACCACAAGAGGACATGCAAGGTATCATAAAAGTCTTTAAAACTGCTCTTAAAATAAATATGTTGCATGATTTTTGGGTTGTAGATTCAGGTTCCACATATCATATGACAAACCATGTGTTGAAGTCTCATAAGTTTGAAAAATTAGCAAATCCTTCTCAAGTTTCAATTGCAAATGGTGAGAATGTAAGGGTTTTAGGAAAGGAAAAAATAAAATTAATGTCAGATGAAATCGAGTCGGCGATTTTATATGTACCTTCCTTTCCCTTCCAACTTCTGTCTGTAGGAAAAATCACAAATACCTTGAATTTCTTAGCCATTTTTTCTCCTCACAATGTCATTTTCAGGATTGTGTCACCAAAAAGACGATTGGTGAAGGGTTTTACTTAGATGGTCTCTATTACATATCCAAGAGCAATCCCAGAGGTTTCCAAGCCAAGTTTAACCCTATCCAAGATAATCAATTGTGGCATCAACGTTTAGCTCACCCTTCTCCACCAATTTTGTCAACTTTATTTCCAAACTTAGGAAATGATGCAATTGCATGTGAAACTTGCCACTTGTCTAAGGCTACTAGATTGCCTTTTAATTCTTCCTTGTCTAGGGCTAGTAAGTGTTTTGAACTAGTTCATTCATATGTATGGGGACCAACTAATCAATCTTTTGATGGTTATAAGTATTTTGTGATTTTTGTTGATGATTTTTTTCGAGTTACACGGTTATATCTTTTAAAGTCTAAGAATGAAGTTATGGAAGTATTTAAGGACTTTCATAACCTTGTTAAAAATCATTTCTCCTCTACAATTCAAACCTTAAGGTCTAAAAATGGCATCGAATACATGTCCTATATCATGGAATAATATTTGAGCAATCATGGCATTATGCATCAAACAAGTTATGTTGGCACACCTTAACAAAATGGTGTAGCTGAACGCAAAAATTAGGACTTACTTGAAAAAACTAGAGCATTAATGCTACAAATGAATGTACCAAAGAGATTCTGGTCCCAAGGGGTTATGACAGTTGCTTACATCATCAATAGATTACCCAGCCGAGTCTTGGATTTCAAGTCTCCCCTAGAGGTCATGAAAGGAAGGAAAATTAACCTCTCACACCTTAGAGCATTTGGCTATATCTGTTTTGTACATATTCAATCTCATCATTGAGATAAATTGGATCCTAGAGCTATTAAATGTATTTTTCTTGGTTATTCATCTACACAAAAGAGATATAAGTGTTATGATCCCCAACTTAGGAGATTAATTGTGTCTAAAGATGTTTGATTTTATGAAACTAACCCTTTTTTAGCAAGTCACATGAAATCACAAGTCAAGAGGATGACATCTTGGATGTGTTTCCATTACCAAGAATCGAACTTGAGGCTCTACAACAACAAGATCCCAGCCATGTCAACATTGATACATCTCTCACTGAAAGTAACAATGAAGGGTCTCTTCTTAATGGTACACTGCATGAAGATGGTGATAATCAAGATGATCCTCACAATATGGTACAAGATGTGAATGAGTGTGAGATAACTCCTCCTACTCCACGACGTAATCCAATGCGTGCTAGGCAACCTCCCACAAGACTTCAAGACTTTGTCACCTACAAACCCACACATCCCATCTCAAATTATGTGTCATATAAGAGAGTGACACCAACCCATGCCGCATTCCTCAGCACTATATCGAGTTACAGTGAGCCTCAAAACTTTCATAAGGCCAATAGCCAAGAGGTGTGGAAGGAAGCCATGCAAGAAGAACTTAAAGCCCTAGATCAACACAACACATGTAGCATCACCAAACTTCCAAAAGGCAAGAAAGTCGTGGGTTGCAAATGGATTTATAAGCTCAAATTCAAGTCAGATGGATCAATTGAGAGGCATAAAGCAAGATTGGTGGCTCGGGGATTCACTCAAACATTCAAGGTGGATTACAATGAAACATTTGCATCTGTTGCAAAAATGAACACAGTAAGAGTGCTATTGTCTGTGGCTGTAAACAAGGGGTGATCCATGTACCAAATGGATGTGAAGAATGCATTCTTGCATGGTGAAATCAAAGAAGAATTCTATATAAAATTGCCACCCGGGCATCCTTAAAGAAATGAACTGGATTTAGTGTGCAAATTGCACAAATCCATTTATGGTTTGAAACAATCCCCACGAGCTTGGTATGCCAAGCTAAGCTCAGTTCTCACTAGTGTTGGTTTCAAAAGCACCAATACCGATTCTTCACTATTTGTTCGCACAGGAGCTACGGGAAAATTGGTTGTGCTGATTTATGTAGATGATCTGATAATTACAGGTGATAATGCTAACGAGATTTTCAACCTCAAACAGTCCCTCAGACAAAGGTTTGCAATTAAAGACCTTGGGATATTGAAGTACTTTCTTGGTATAGAAATGGAAACCTCGCACAAAGGACTCTTTCTTAACCAAAGGAAATATGTACTAGATTTGCTCAAGAAGCTAAAATGAGTGATGCTAAACCAACCATTACCCATTTTGACAGTAAGCTCAAACCTAGCTTGAAGGGCATGCCACTCACGGATATAAGTTATTACCAGCGATTAGTTGGTAAGTTGATCTACCTAACAATCACCAGGCCTGACATCACATACTCTGTAAGTATTGTGAGCCAATTCATGCACTCCCCGACACTTGAGCATTTGACCCTTGTTAAAAGGATCTTACGCTACTTAAAAGGATCAGTAGGTCATGGTATCATCATGAAGAATAATGACAACAAATAAATCATGGGATATTGTGATGCTGATTGGGCAGGGAATGCAATCGATTGCAAGTCCACCACTGGCTACTCTACAATTGTCGATGGAAACTTGGTCACATGGAAGAGTAAAAAGCAAAATGTCATCGCCAGATCAAGTGCTGAAGCTGAGTATCGTGCAATGGCTTCAACTGCATGTGAGTTGATATGGTTTAAAGGTCTTCTATGTGATTTAGGTGTTCCTACAACTCTTCCTATGTCCTTATTTTGTGACAATCAGGCAGCCATGCATATAGCATCAAACCCAATGTTTCACGAGAGGACGAAACACATTAAAGTTGATTGTCATTACATTCGTGAACAAGTTCAATTACAAGTGATTCAGACACATTATACAAGAAGCTTCGACCAACTGGCTGACATCTTCACCAAGCCTTTGGCTTCTCATCAGTTTCAACGACTTTTGTCCAAGCTTGAATCCATAAACCTTTTGGATCCAGCTTGAGTGGGAGTATTGGATATTAGTTCTTAATTCAAGGAATAAAACAAGTAACTTAATTGAAGGAGTAAAACAAGGAATCCTTAATTCAAGGAGTAAAACAAGGAATCCTTAATTCAAGGAGTAAAACAAGTAATTCCTTAATTCAAGGAGTAAAATAAGGGATCCTTAATTCAAAGAGTAATTGAATGAGTAAAATTTCCTTATAAATAGCTATGCAATTGTAATGAAAACATGAAAAAATAATAAGAATTTTTTTGTATAGAGTTATTTCTTGTTTTTTCAACATCATTCGAACTCGCCTTATAGTCTTTGTAACGTTATATGTTCTTAGTTTGTTCTCTGCAAAAGATGGTTCTTCGCCTTTCTTGTAATTTATTTCTCATATGTGCAGTTTTATTTCTGTATGGTTTCTCCTTGAAACTAGACTTTATAGTGAAGAAAAGGCGGAAGCTATCAATTAGCATCTTTTGCCCCTAGTTTAATTTTCAAGGTTAAATGCTTTTTTTCTCTATCTCTCTCTCATAAAAAAATTCATTAACTTTTAAGTATCAATGATCTAATCCGTTAATCAAACTCAGAATAATTATAATATATCATGTAGTTAAATAATTTTTAAAAAATTAAATTCATTCATATTTAATTTTTTTTATTACATGTTAGAACATAATTAATATAAATATAAATATAAATTTAATTACACTCAACATTTATCTATTAAAGTCTATAATATATTATTAGCTTATTAGAAAGTAATTTGTGCTTCTATCAAAAGGAGCGATGCTAATTAACTGGCTGCTTTTTAGCTTGGATTACATATATCCTCTAAACTTTGTTAAAGTAGTAACTGCTTTGACAAGTTACCCATAAAAATTACTAATGGGCGCCAAACATGATCCCTACTATATTACAGAAGGTCGGGACAAAAAGGATATTTCATTTAGTAAATTAAATTTAGTTTTGATCCGAATGAATGAAATAAAAAATAATAATTTTATATTATTTTTAGGTTTAGTTGTATAATATAAAATTCATTCAAAATAATTTCTAAAGTACATTAACTTATTATTTCACCACCTTTTTTAAGAATTATTATTTCATTATCTTCTATTTATATAAAAATATATTATTCTAATTTATTTTCAAATCCTAAACGAATACTAATACCTTAAAATCTTAACACTTTAAACCCTAAACTTTAAATTCTTTTTTCAATTTTAAGTATGTGATATTTCGTTTCGATATGTTGGATCAATAATAAGACTTAACTACCATATATTAATATTTGGGTGATATTTTTCAAAAAACATGAAAAAAAAATTATCAAATTTTTTTATTCATGTTTTTAACTTTTTATAGATTAAATAATATTTTTAAGTAATAATTATTTATAAAAATAATAATTTTATATGATAGAGAAAATAATATTATTTAAATTTTATTGAATATTAATATCAAGATAATTTATAATGTTTTTCGTTATATTCTATATCGTAAATTAAATAATATAATATTAATTTTTTTTATTTTAGTTTTCAAATTAATAATAATATTATTTTTTATATTAAATTTTATTACCATTATTTTTTTTATGATGAGAAACAAACGTGAGCTGATGAGTGAAAATATTTTTTTGAGATGTAATCAATTATGTGTAATGATATATATATATATATATATTACTCAAATAAATAGTAATATGCATTGCCATTTATATTGAAAATTGGGATTGCTTACAACCAATCAAGTAATAAATATATAATATGTATTTAATCGTTACGTGTCAAGGACACATTAATTGACCGTAGAATTATGTTTTTAAAGATAAATTTTTATTTATTCTGGTTCAAATATATGGTTAAAATAAAGAAAAAGTTAATTATTAATCGATAATTAGATGAAACAATTTCTTAATCAATAGTATATTATTTTCTATTAATTAAGAGGATAAGTAAAGAACTATGTAACAAAGCATGATCAATTCATTTATATTACAATTAATACGGTAAATTTAAGTGGATATTCGTAAAGAGTGTATTGTAATTGAGTGCTTTATTATTTATTTAGAAAAGGAAAAAAAAATCTCCAATCAAACTCAATAGAGATCGACTTTTATGTGGCCTATAATCATAATTTATAGTACATTTACATGTTAAGATCTTCTCTTAAACCGATTCAGTTCAAATTCCTGCATCAATAAATAAAAAGAAAAATATTTGAATCTTGTAAGTTATAGCCTTATAAGTGCTTATTCAATTAGCCATTTAAAAACCAATTAAAAGAAATTCTATTTATTTTAGGAATCAATTATGACCAAGCAGTAGTGTACAATATTGAGAATAAGACGACCTGGTTTACTATATAAATTGATGAAGATTGACATCATTATGCATATGTACCCTAAAATCAAGCTCTGGCAATTATACCATTGTTCATTTATAAAAAAATTACATGCCATAAATTTAATGCTCACAATCTAACATCGAATATAGGAATTTGGGATCTTAATCATATCCTTTACAACATCTCTCGAGAATTATATATAATGATCCATAATAATTATAATAAACATAAAGCAGGTAACATATTCAAAGCCTAATTATGTTTTGTGAATACGACCTGTTTTTTCAAGATTTAGCTCGACCGAGATCAAGTTTCATCTAGCAATTAATACGTTAAAAGAATATTTAATTTAATTTTTTTTATATGAATAATATCAAAAAATATAAATTTTGGTGTTGAATGACATTTTTTTTTTCCTGTCTTTAGGGTTTGTTTGAGCAATATTAAGGGTTGCGAGATAATGATGGTTCCCGTGAGTGTTTTTTTAAGCTAAAAAAGGATTTAATGTTGTTCGATTCAATTGGTGATTTTAATTAAAAATTAATAAATTTTATTTATATAACACGATAACTAAGTTTAATTGTAAATTATACTAGGTATTTATTCAAATTTTTAGATTAATTGGAAATAAAAATTCAATTATGGAAAGAATAAAATGTGAAAATTAAAATAAAAAAATAAGTAAAAGTAAAGTTTAAAATGTTAAAAAATCAAGTAACACTGTGCATTGGAGAAGAAATATTACAACAGAGTAATTTTGATGTATAGGGAAAAAAGTTTGAAAAATAACATTTATAATATATCTTAAAATTTGTAATTAAAAAAATAATATTATTTATATTAAATTTATATATTTTTACTACAAAGAAAACATAATTCCAAATTTTTTTACATTAACCATCATTTATTTAGATAACATTTAAGTTTTAACTCTGACAAAATAAACACTCTCAAACGGAAAGTTTCAGTTGAAAAAGCCGCACCAAGAATTTAACTCGTTATATCATGGTTTTACCATTCCTCTTGCAACTTCACCCACACAAAGTAAAAGATCAATGCATCATATTATACATCAATTACCTTATCAAATTGAAGGTAAAGTTATCGACAACATTTACAAAATATGAAAAATTACATTATTGTAATATAATATGTAGATTTAATATACCTTAACTTGAAATAAGCTATAGAAGTAAAATCCTTGTGTGAATTAATTTTTCACACAATAACAACAATATGTACAAAAATTACAGGGTAGTAATAATGCATCTTCGTTGTAAATGTGTGGCAAATAATCACTTTAATGATATTTCTAAAAATATTTCCAGGGAAAATAATAAATAAATAAAAAGACAGAATACAGATAGAATAAATGAATTTATATATATGAATTTAATTTCACAGGAAAACGAAGGAAAAAAGAAAAAGCAGCAGCAGCAACGCCACTACCTACGTGTCCATGTAAATCATTCCAAGAGGGAAGACAAGGAAAAAAAATAAAAATAAAATGAAAACTGAGTCTTGATCAGATCATCAGCAGCAGCTAAGAAAATGAAGAAAGCCGAAAAAGGAAATTCCAATAGGATGTGATACTTATTATCCTGGATATAGTTTTTAAATTTATTACTTTTTTTTTTCTTACTCCAGTTATACGGTTGACATTATCTAGTTGGGCCTTTAATGGGCTAGCATTTTAAGAATTGGGTTTGGTCCCTAAGAGAGAAAGACCTCAACACTCGAACTTTTCAAAGAGGGGCAGAGAGGGCATGCCTGTGCCATTTGGTCACATTCAGTACAGAGGCAAAGATGCCGACACGGTAACAAAACAACAGTTGCAACTCGCTTTCGACAAGCTTTGCAACTCGGTCCCGACACAATGACTCGTTCCGGATCAATATACACTGATTCAGCGTCCTCCGCTTGGCCCTCTACGCCCGTGGCACATATTAGTCCACTCTCCGCTCCCCTTCTATCGTGCGCCATCCCACCGCTCATTATAGCCTGTTGCAACTGGGCCTGAAGAGACGCCGCCGTGACTTCCTGTGCCCTAGCCTTGGCTTGCCAAGCTTGCGCCTCCATACCAAGTTGACCCGCTCGTGCTTCTAACTCGGCGTGCCTATGAGTAGCTTTCTCAACCTCTGCTTCTTTTTCTATCAATCTCCTTGCTATTGATTCCTCCGCTGCGCCTAGTAGCGCACGATAGTGTATCTGCCTCTTCTCCGCTAATGTACGCCGAAGTTGCTCTCCCTGCTCGTGTTTTTAACATGAATCAGTCCCTTTCTCTTTGGCTACAAATTTGAAATCTTTGAAAAAAGAACCCATTTGGGCGGAGAGGAAATATGTACCTGGGTTTGAAGGAATTGGTCAATTTCGTCTCGCTGTTGTTTCATGTGGGAAGCTAGGTCTTCAGCTAGCAGAGAGAACAAAGGAGAGGAATTACGGGTATGCTGGAATTGCTGTTGTTGATGATGATTGTGATTTTGCTGTAATTGTTGATGCTGCTGTTGGTCTCCGAATGATAAGCGCAGGCCAGTGGAGACTACATTGGGTTGCTGGTTATGGAGCTGAGAGAGGTCAATGAGCTGAGAATGTTGGGATTGTTGCAGAGAAAACATGGGATTGATTGGAGTTGAATTGCCAGTGGCAGTTGAAGTTTCTCTTCCTCTTTTTCTTGTATTAGTACTTCCTGTGATTGAACAAAGATGTAACAGCAATTTCAATGTCAATATTGAGCTTCAATAACTGAAATTGAATTTCAATGACAGCAAGTTTGAATTGAGCAATCATCAAAATTCCAACTTCTGGAAGATAAAGGCGAAAACTTTGGAAGGAAAATGAATGGGTATTTTTTATTAATTTATTTTGCTAATGAAATGAATAGGTACTTACCATCACCATTGTTGAATATCATAGGAGATTGATCAATAAATCCTCCTGGCTGCGGTTGTATTGAATAAACATGACCTTCTTGACCGTTTCTGCATGTTAGAAATGACAGAAAGCATTGGAGTGATTGAAATTGCCCAAATGAATAAGAAAAAGAACAAGAATAATTAGAGGGGGAGGGGGGATAGACACCTGTTTAGGAGGAGTACATTTGAAGGGTATTGAGCTTGTACAGCCATTATAGATTATAGAAGAAATAAGATTATGACGATGATATAGAGAAGAGAAGATTGTCAAATAAATAAATTTTCAGAGAGATGATATTGATAGAAGCAAAAGATGAGGGGTAACTTGAGCCTAATGGGGGCAATGTGCGGTGGGCAAGAATAAAGGCTAGCACATAATAAGAAGCATGAAAGAGAAGGAAGATGCCTCCCTAAGGCCAAAGGCGGACTCTTCAATGAGACTAGAGAGATAGAGAGCGTTGAATTTGGAAAACCCACCAAAATAAAATTGAAAGAGAGACAGATGCTGTTTAGATAGAGAAAAATAATCCTAAATGGGAAATTGAATTATGTCTGTTGAGAGACCACCAACAACAACATCACAATCTCCACCACCATTCTTAACCTCCCATAATTCTCATATACTACTCCTTTTTAATTTTTTCTTTCTTTCTTGGACTTTGTTTTTCACCTACTTTTCTTTTTTTCTCTCTTTGGGTTGGTTTGGTTCTGTTCTGACTTGTTCACTCTGCTTTGTGCTAATAGAGAGATATATAGAGAGAGAGAGACGGAAAAGAAAGTAAAGAGAGAAAGAATAGGGGAAGGCAGGCAGGCAGGCAGGCAGGCAGGAAGAGATAGATGCGATTGAAACGAATCAGTCCAAGAGAGAGACACCTTATTATTCTGCTCTTTTCTTTGTTTCTCTCTTTTTATTTAACCTTTTGCTTCGCGTGTGGTTGGTTTTTCCTCATACAAAGTCCTCGTGTTTGTTATCTCTTATATCAACACCATTACCATTAATTAAGTCTTACCATATAAAAAACTCTCTTTTTTTAAATTTTCGCCAACTTATTATTTATTTATTTTAAAAACAAGTAAACGAATAAATAATAAGATTAATAATATTTTCATATTTTTTTTAATAACATGAAGTATATAAAATAATTTTTTTTAACTTTATAATAATATCAAATGTAACAATAATAATTTGATTTCTATCAAATAAATCTCTACATATTTTTATGATTATTCACGCTAAAAAATAAACTACATTATTAAGCCTATATTTGTAGATTCACCAAATTTAATAATAAGACATTTATTTACAAACTAATACAAAATTAACATTTTAGTAAAATTTAGCTCCAATAAATATAAATAAAATTATTCCTTTAGGTAATATCGTCACTCAATAATAATAATAATAATAATAATAAATGTAATTAAAAAAAAAAGAGAGAAAAAGAAAAGAAGAGAGTACGGTGGTGAAATAAAAGTGATGTATTTATCGTTGTTGTTGAGGGTACAGGTATTTTAACCGCTGGGATTTTTTTTTATTTGGGCCATGCATCGCTTGCCAGTTTAATTTTCTTCAATACATTAGTTGCTTCTTTAAGTTGTAGGATAAGATAGAGAGTTCCCATCGTAATATTTACATTAATAATCTTTATTATATTAATCACTTAAGAAGCAATTGTATCTGGTAAATAATAATGAGAGGAAACCAAAAAAAAAAAGATAAGTTTTTTTTTTTAAAGTCATTTGCTGACGTGGTTTGCCTTGAGAAATGTTCGGCATATATTTTCGTTTTCAAAATAGTTAATTTAAATTTTTTGGGGAAACAAATGAATTCTAAAGATGTAAAATGAGAAGAGTTTTTTTTTTTAAAAAAAATAAATCCTTTAATCCTAGTATCTGTTAATTTTTCTTCTTCTTTTTTTTTCTCTAATTTTTGGTGGCAAAAGAAAAAGGTAAATTTTCTTAGTTTTGAAGACTCATACTGTAAACATCTATATGTTTGATATTCTCTTTACTTTTCTTAGAAAATTGGGAAAATATATCACATTGTCTTTACCTAATTGCATGGATGTTGTATTGGTTGAGCCCTCCCTTTTCTGGCTAATAAAAAAATATTAAGCCTCTTCAAATATTTCATATATGATTATGACGTGAAAAGTTGGATTAGTTTGATTTTAAACTGAAATTTAAATAAATTTAATTCTTAAAAAGTACAATTAAAAAAAACTTACTAAAAGCATAAAATCAATTCAAATAGAACCAAATAATTTGAGTAGGATATATTATTTTTATATTTTATTCTAATTTTTTAAATTATATCCTATAAAATTGTGAATATTGTTATATACAATAAAAAAACTATTAGGAATAAGATAATGGGTGTAGGGTAGGGCTTTGGAACTTTAGAGGGAAAAAAACTTAAAGGATGATGAAAGGAAAAAAATAAAGGAAAATAAAAGTTAATATAGATACATACATATATATATATATATATATATATATATATATATGTATATATATATATATATATGACAATATCAGTGACCTATGCTTATTGAGATAAATGTCCTTACAATCTATTAGTTATTATATTTAAAGTATTTTAGTTTTTTTTTTTTAACAATTTAGTTCGACAACAAAGTTCTACCAACTTATTTTTTATGGTTTTTAAAATTTTTATTTATTTTTTCAATTATATTTGAGAAATAAGATTTTAAAATGAATAATTAATGATATAGTTTTTTAAAATAAAATTTTAAAAAATAAAAAAAATATAAAGAAAATCATAAAAATAAAGTTAATTTACGTATATTATCACTTTTTTAAAATTGATATATTAAATTATCAAAAAAAAATTAATGGATTTAATTTTTCCATTACGAAAAGATGATAAACATTTATGTTTAATTTATTATATAATTTTTTACACCATTATATCTCTAAATTTTAGATTTATAAAAAAAATAAAAATAATTATTTCTTTAAATCTAACTATTGAGATATAAAGGCGTAAAAAATCAACTAATAAATTAGAGCCATTAAATCATATAGTTATATGTGACAAAATTTATATATATATATATATATATTAATACTATAAAATTTAAAACTAATTAAAGATGTAGTAATCTAAAATAACGTTTTTAATACAAATAATTTAAATCAATATTTTTATCAAATAATTTAGACTTTTAAATAAATACAATCTAACTATATATATATATATTTAGTATAATTAAATATATATTTTAATTTTAAGAACCATTTATTAATTTAAATTTTTACTTTTATTAATATTTATATCTTTAATTAGTTTTATCAAAAAAATATTATAATTTATCAATGTTATTTATTTAAATTTATATATATATTTGATCTGGTTTATTGGTTTTGGTATTTAAAAATCCAGTCAACCCCTGCTTTCAGTTAATTTATAAAAGTTAAAACTTAATTAAAGCGATAATCATCTAAAATTATAAAATTGACTTTAATTTGTTTGAAATAATTGGTAATTTTTTGACACCAAATCTATGACTATGTGAAACCGTTAATGTCAGCAAAATGCTGGCTCAAGAAAACTCTATCAATCCAATTTATATAAATGGAGAAAAAATTGACGTAAATACTGAAAGATCCCTCATGTAATCCACTAATATAACTTAGCCCTATGTATAGTACAAGCTTGAACTAGAAGCTTATAAAATCAACCAATTATCATTATTTTTTTTTTGTGAGCGGTACAGCTATTTATTAGTGTGATTTATTTTTTTAGTTTATAAATAATATTATTTAATCTTATTGTTATAAAAAAAATAGTTAATTAAGAATAAAATATATTATTTTAATATTTTTTTATATTATGTTATTAAAACCGGATTAAAACACGAATTTTAATGACGATAAATGTTAAATTTAATATAAAAATATTTAAAAAAAATTATCAATAATAATATTTTAACTAAAAATTATTTAAATATATATTTTAATTTAAAAAAAATCAAAAATCAATAAAATATTATACTAAGATAATATTTTAATATTAAAATATTAAAATAATGTGATTTGATATTAATTGATTAAGTTTTTTAAAACTAAAGAATTAAAGAACACTTCAAAATAGAAAAACAAATGTCACACATATTCCTTATATTAACCTAGATGGGTCTTGTAATCAGAAAGATGTTATTTCGTCATTTCCTTTGGTAAAAAAAAAAAAAGACTAAAAACCATTTTTTATTAATACTTTAAATAATATAAACTCGTAATTTATTTTATTGATAAATAAGAAAATGATAAAAATATTTTTTTATTATGATATTTTATTATAAAACTATTAAAATAATAAAATAATAATAAAAATTATCATTTTTAGGTATCTTTTACAAAATACAAGTGATTAAATAACACATTTTTATGATATAACATATTAATTAATACAAATCTAATAACGTAAGGGATATTAAAGTTACATTGTTCTATATAATATAAGGTATCAAATTAACATAAATAACTTAATTTAAGAGATAAAATTAAACATTTTTATTTTATTTTTTTGCCTACAAACTTGTGACTCAACATCGTTTACGAGATATAAAATTTGAATATCAGTTAATATACATGATTATTATAATTATTAAAAAATAATAATTTTTTAATTAAAAAGTCATACCATTGTGATTGAGTAATGTAAACTGTAACACCCATCTAAATCAACCGCCTTGCATACTATTTCTTTTAGACTTTTATGGGAAGTATGTTCATATTTTTTATAATAACTCTACAATGACCCTCCATATTAATAGACTAATTTGGCATATTATAAAAATAAAATGCTTATATATATATATATATATATATATATGAATCTAAGATACCGTAAAAGGGAGTTTTTCAATGTTTTCCCTTGTATATGAATCTACGATACACTTAATTAATATATTAAGTAACACATAACACAATAGTAGTTCTTATAAATTAGAACAATGAATAAAATTACTAGTAACCTAACTATTTCTATTTTTATACTAGATGTGAAGATGAGTATAAAACAAGTTAATTAATATTTTTAAACAAAATAAAAAATATTAATACTAAAATAATTAAATATTTTTAAAAAATTTAATAATAAAAATACTACTCTAACATTAAAAAAAAATCTACTATCAAAATATTAAAACATGCCTACAAGAAAACGAATAGATTAAATCCCACAAGAAAAAGTTGAAATTGATCTTCCCCAAAACCAAGAAGGATTTTCAACTTTAATAATACGAGGGGTGATAAAGAAAGAGAGAAGCCACCAAACAAAGCAAATAGAGAAGAAAAAAAAAAGGGGGGGAGGGGAAGGGGGAGGATTAGGACTAATTAGGAGTAGTAGTGTGAAAGAGAGCGCTAGCTTGGAATGACACCACATTATTTGTCTTTGTTGAGGCCCCACTGATGATGGGTCGGCTATAAATCTCTATCTCTTTAACTATTCCCTAATTACTTCGATTACCTTTCATTAATATTAATCATTAATTTAATATTTCCAAACCAACATACATAAAAACATATTTAGTATTACAACCCTATACGGCAATGTGACTAGCTTACACATTATTAACTAAAACTCCTTTAGTCATTCATGTATGCATTGCATTGGTTTCTTCTCCTCTCAAATCTCAACACAACCTTTCTATTTATTTTTATCTTCTTTGCATCGTTTTGTTTGTTTATGGATTTCAAATGCATTGTATAATCTTAATGTGTGTGTTTTAGAAGGAGGTTAATTAAAAGAATAATCAAATATCTTAATGTATGTGTAGTTTAGTTTTTTACATGATTTTCTAATATACATAATCAAAATTACTATTTAATCAATTATCTTATAATATAACAATGTATTATTCCAAGATTTGAAACCCACTGTATATTATGTATGTGCATGGCTACGTGAATTTATTGTTATTTAAAAACATATTACTATATATCTCATAAATGATATTGCTATTTTGGAATACTGATTTAGAGTTACCCCTCAATAAAGTAAAAAAAAAAAAAAGGAAGATAAACAATGGAACTTTTCAGATAATTTTATTAGGATTTGGTTGAATTTATATGAAATTCATGTCTTAAATTAGAGGATGATTTGGTTGACCTCTATCACAAAGTTTTTTGAGTAGGAATAGATAAACACTTATTTCATACAGTGTCATATATTTGATAATTTTATTTATAAAAAAATGTATCTATTTAATTTTTTAAAGTTAATAATGCGTTGGATCAAATTTACGAATATTTAGAACAAGCAAATTGGTGTAAAACTATAAATTAACAAGAATTCATCGAGTCAATACATGACAGGCAGGTCAACCGCTGGTGTTTTTATCTTTCTTTAAAAATACTAGTGCAAAAAATAAAAGTAGAAAAAAACTGTGTACAACTTTGAACATAGAGCTATAATTTTTTTTAGTTTCCTTGAATCAGCTTTTGGCATGGTCTCCTGGAAGCAAATATGAATTTCTGCTCGGGGTTTGGAATATCAAACAGAGTCATGGGTCTGTGACAATTCACTTGGAAGCTTGGAGCTCCCTTAATTGCCTTCTTGTCGTTTTGGGTCAAATATATTTTTTCTGACTTCTCAAATTACTACTTTGTCCCATTTAAACAATGAGAGAGAGAGAGAGAGAGAGAGAGAGATATGAGATTCATGCTTATGTCGTAAATTGCGGTAAATGGTCTGTCATATTTGACAACTTTAACTAAAGGAAAATGCTTGGCTTATTAAGACAAATTATGCTTAGTTAGCAGAATAAAATAAAAAGTATAAGATAATATTACTTTTAAAAATAAAATAAAAAAGTTGTGTCACGAATTGATGCTCATCTCCATCTCCATCTCCATCTCCTTGTGTTAAAGAACCACCAAATTTTCTTATTAAAAAAAGAAAGAAAAAAAAAACAGATTCTATGAGATCATGGGTTCTGGGAAACGATAAGTATAACCCACTTAAAATTGGGTTTTGTAACTTAGTTTTATATCTCATTTTATTAAAATATTTTATTTTTAAAACTCTATATAAATTATTTCTGAAAATTTAAAAAAATAAAAAAAAATCAATCAATTTTTTTCAATATCTAATAAAAATACTAATAATTAAATTATAGTATTAAAGATAAAACATTTTAATAACAATAAACACTAAAAATATTAATAGGTATCAAAACACATGTAGAATAATTAAAATTTGTTGTCTTTTTTAAGTGGTAGTACATTACCATTATCACTAATAATCTGATATTAAACAATTTAACAAAATGATAAAATTTAGAATAAAAGTAAAAATTATTTATTTATTATAATTTTATATTTTCAATATTATTAAAATTTAAAATATTAATGAAACAATTTTTATCATTAATAATAATTTTATTCAACAATAATAATATTAAATTATAATTAATTATAAGATTTAAAAATTGTATCCATATATTTTTTCTTGTGCCGACTAAAATAGGTACATTTTTATTCATTAAAACTTTCACATGTTATAAAATAAATAATTATGTCATTAATTTTGTATTCTCCAAGAAATATGACGGTAACTTTATTTTATTCATTAAAACTTACACTTATTACAAAATAAGTAATTATGCCATTAACTTTGTGTTTTACATAAAATATAACCATAACATTTTTACCATTGTCTTTTTCTTATTATTAAATTTTCTCATATATCATTATCTAATTTGTCCAAAAATAAATAAAATATTATTTAAAATAGCTAAAATTGTAATAATACTTAAACTTAGTAATAAAATAAAATATTTTAATTACATATGACATAAATTATATCATTATATTAATTAGGGTATCTTAGTTACAAATTCCCTAAAATTCATTATAACAGTGAAAATAGGAAGAAGGGCACTACCAAGCTGGTAGCTTTGGGCAAAAAAATGATTTATTCTTATAACTTTCAATTTGAACGTTTGACTCTAAAATTTTGAAAATATGCACTTAATCCTATAAATTTGGTGTAAAAGATACACTTTAATATATTTCTTTTTTGAGTTTTTAAAAACTAAAATGTATATTTTTTTCAAAAATTGTAGAACTAAAACCAAGGGCGAAACTAGGGGGAATGGGGTGGGTTATGACTTTGATAAATTTTTATTACTAATATATATAATTTTTAATGTTTTTAAAGATAAAATAAGATATTTGACCTCTCTTATTGTAATAAAATTATTATTATTATTATATATAAATAAATAAAAACAAGACAACTAATATAATCTTTTGTATTTTAAAAAACATCTTATATTTATTTATTATATAAAATATAACTTTATTTATTATATAAAATATAACTTTATAACACAAAGGTTGATCGGTCTCGTAATAAATCCTAACTCCAAGTTAATTTAATCCCCTAAAAAATTTATCTTAATTTCATCCTTGAAGTCATTCTAATTCTAAAGCTTATGTTTGAAATTACGGAACTAAAACACTAATTTTATAAAAATTACAGAAATTGTATTTCCAGTCACCTATGAAAATAATATCTATATAATACTAATTTTGGTAAGTACCAACGTATTATGTCTCATCTTTGTTACTCGGTATATGTATACTGAAGTTAATGTATGTTATTATATATAAATGAGAGAGAGTAATAAAAGTTTTTTTAAAAAGTTGAGGTAAGTGATTGGA
The DNA here is from genome assembly GCA_033030585.1 of Hippophae rhamnoides. Classification (NCBI taxonomy): domain Eukaryota; kingdom Viridiplantae; phylum Streptophyta; class Magnoliopsida; order Rosales; family Elaeagnaceae; genus Hippophae; species Hippophae rhamnoides. Next base: position 50,524,845 of record CM065433.1, on the reverse strand, counting down.
TTAATTTTTAACTACTGCAACGTGTAAGAGATGGTAAAAAAAAAAAAAAAAAGTGAATTTGTTACCTAAAAAACACAACTTATAAATAATTTTATTTGACCTGATATATATTAATTGATAAATCGAATAATTTACTTTATCCACTAATTTCTATGGCTCTCCTTTACATTTTATCTATGTTGTTGTTCCTCTAAACATTTATTTTCTTTCCCTAGCTAGCCTCCATTAGTATGTGATTTCTCTTTGACTTTGTTCTCTAAATACGCCCATAACATTTGATAAATATATCAAAACGTGCTAATCGTGCGCGCATCTCTACGACTCTTTCTACTTTCTACCCACTACCATTTATTTGCCTTTTTATCACACTAAAAACACCTCCCAGTCCCACTATAATTAGCTCGTTAATCAATATCCACAAATTAGCTAGCTAACTTTGTTTAACTGATTATTTGTTTTCTATTATTTTTTTTAAACCTTATTTTGAGCCCATATTATAATCCGATTAGTTCTAACAAAGTACGTTTAATCATTTATGGAGTTCTATATGTTCACTCTCAACCCCATAAATTTAGCATAGCATAATATTATTTCAACCCGTATTAATGATGCTTTGTTATATATAAGAATCTTTCATCAGATATATATATACATTAATTATAATTAATTAGGTTTTAACTTTTACATAATTTACTAAAGGAATTCTGTAAAATAATACATATTATAATTTAAATTTGGGTAATGTAAGAAATATTGTGATCTAAATATCTAATAAATATATATATATTGATGTGATACATCCACTTAAGCGATGAGCACTAACTTGTATAGAAAGGACAACTCGGTGAGCTATTACCTATAAACCAGATCAATTAACTTCTTGGTATTCAACGTTACATTAGCCGATTAGCTTGCATTTTTGTATTTAATTAGTGGATGTGCATGCACATTAATTGTCCAAATTCATACTTTTCCATTTTTTTTTAAACTCTCATTAAAGATTTAAAAAATAAAATAAAATAAAATTACAACGTAGAAAGTGAAATTAAATATTTATTTATTATTTATTTATTTTTTGTCCTTCCTATTGGCATAAAGTTTTCCAGTTGTTTAATTCTTATTCGAAAAAGAGAGATATTATGATCACACGCACGATCCATCTCTTCCTGTAGTGGTTTGGTGGAAATATATATCAAAATAAATTGAATTGAAACGGTTAAGTAGGAATTTCCTAATTAAACGATGGAAAGTCTGCATATATAATTCTTATGTGATTGGAAAAGTGCAACAACTTCAAGTCTTCCACCATGGTCGATTATGATTAGGAAAGATGATCATGTACATCTGATATTTTTTTTTATTAAATTATTTATCATGTGCATGTGATAATGCTTCATTTGATATTAGCTAAAATTTTGTTGGGTATTTTTTTGGTGTGACATGTTTGGCTACAAATACGGGACGTAAAAGATGTTCAAAATGTCACCATTTTTTACATGTATTTGCCGAGTGGTGCACTAGATATTAGCGAAATGCATTTTAACAATTCATGATTGAAATCGTAGTTATCCTTAAATATTTGATTTAAAAAATAATAATCTTGATAAAAAAAGCCGTAAAATAGGGATATTTATCACGATATAAAAATTATATTTAATCAAAATCGAATATATATTAATATTATTATTTTATATACATACGATTATATATAAAAAAAATATAATTTTAATAATAAAACACATAATTATTTATATAATTAGATTAACTTTATATCAATATTTTAAATAATATGATAAAATAAGAATTAAATTAACATTTAATTTTTTTAAATTAAATATATTATTTAATAAATATTAAAAAATAAAAAATATAATTAAATCGTAAACAAATTAATACTGATTTATAATCGATAGTTATTAACAAAATATATTAAAAAATAATTCGAATTGATTAAGAGTTATTAACATAAACCTAAACCTTCCATACATGACAAAGATGGTAGGAAACCAGTTTATTTATTTTTCGTTGGTGTTTCTTTTCCTTCTGATTATGAAAATATAAACCAGATTCGAATTTTTTTAAAATAAATTTAAGTTTGTGCTGCTGTGTCAGTAACTGTGATTTTTTTTTTCTTCTTCTTTTTCTTTTCAAGAGATATAGTGGTAGTAGTACAATGCACACATGGTGGTCTCCATGCTTACCTGCACTATAATCAATCTACAAAACTAATTAAATAATGATTTCAAATTTAATATTTTGTAATAGATATATATATATATATATATATTTTTTTTGCTTAAACCCTTAATTCCAAGGAACCAATATATTAAATGCTAATTTCCCCTCTGAATACATAGAACTAATAAAAGATACACTATTCTTTTATCCCATTAAATTGAAAGAAAAAGGAAATTCAGAGAAATTGGTAAAGATTTATTTATGCTGGTGTCAGATTGAGAGAGAATGGTGGGTGGTGGTGTTATAAATATATGATACTATGCATGTGTTCTAACTGAAAGTAAAGTATTAGGCTCTGTTTCTGATGAATCTTGATTCATGATGATATATATTATATGCCACTCGCATGAAATAGCATACATAAAACATATTAAAAAGAAAATAATAATAATAATGAATAGGAGTTATGTGAATTTAAAAAGGTAGAGGGAAAAAGATGGTAATATATAACCTAATGTGAGAAGCAAGATCAGAATTCAGAAGGTGAGATTTGCTGCAACAGTTTCAAAGGCTTTTTCACTGAATTCTCTCTCTCTTTTTTCGTTGTGGTCACAGTTTTGGGTGTTGTTATCAAATAGTTCATAGGTCCCTCCAATTGATTTTACCAGCATTATTTTTATTATATTTTTATTCATCAATAATTCATAATATTAAATATTATATTAAAAATACAACTTTTTATATGATATGATATGATATGATATGATATTTTTTTTTGTTTTTGTTTTTTAATTAATTTTTTTATTATATTCAATTAATTAGTTATAATAATAATTTTAAAAATTATATTCTTAATGAAAAATTTAAAATCTTATGAATAAATATTATATATTTTGATGTATATTAATTCTATGAGTTATTATATTTATTTAGTAGATATTTAATTAATATATTTGAAAGTTAGATATGAATCTCTTTATCATTTAATTTAATAGCCCCACCAAAAAAAAAAAGTTCACTAAATATCCAAATGTAAAACCAGTGGTCCCTAAATCCCAAGGATCGTAGCAAAGTATCACTCAAAAAAAAAAAAAATAGCACTGACGTATTATTAATTCATAGAGTAATTATAAAATGTAAAACCGAATTTAATTAACTTTTTTGTTATTTCTTTTAAGTTAACGTACTCTATTTTTTATTATTAAAAAAATATAACGTATCATTTAATATTAAATATTAATTAATTAATTTTTTTTTAATTATATTTGATTATTATTTTTATTGTTTTAAGTTTTTATAATTTAATATGTTAGAGAATTAGATAAACATCTGCCGGTGGCTATTGGTATAAATGATACGATCTACTTTCTCTGTTACTTGCTTGGGTTATGATATAGATGCCTAATTTGGGCTGCAATATTGGGATCAACCTTGACAATTTATTACACCTAAGTTCTACCAGTCAATGATAGGTCGGCTAATGGTAATAGTTATTTTTGCATTACTTACGGTAAAAAAAGTTTGGAATCAATCCAAATCTTGGTTCAAGGATAAAAAGAAGATGAAGACTTGTGTAGTAAGTAGTATTAATTGTTTCACACTTTGAACACAAGGAGGAAAAAGGTCTTACAATATGACAAGGAAAAATTGTCTGACAGTGAATAAATATTTTATTATAATAATTATTGTTATTTTCTATTTTTTGTGACCAGAGAGAGCTAAAGGAGAAATAGAACACGTTGTCATTGACAAGCCAGCGATGAAGCCTGGCTAACAAATTTGTACTAAGTGTATCGTGGACCTTGTGGCCACATTCTGAAATTAGATTCAAATCTGTCAGGTTGGCTTGGCTTGGCTTGGCTTCTGATTTTTCATTTTAGATAAAAAAAAAAAGGTTACAACTTCAAGGGTCATAATAATTATTTCTTTTCCATATTCTTTTATTCTCTACTTTTGATTGAATTTTCGTATTCTTTTGTAGGACTTGTACATTAATAACGTCGTTTTTAACTATCCTTAATTAATTTTATACGTTTTGATTTATATGGTTCATATATGTCACAGAAAGGGTAAGTAATTTTTTTTTATTTTTTATTTTTTTTATAAATTACATTTGCAGTTAAACACATGTAAAAGATAAAATAAAAATCTTATACAAATTTAGTATTTTTATCAAATATTATTTATAAATTAAAAAAATTAAATAAGATTTAAAGATATAAACAATTTATAAGTAAAAAATTGAAATTAAATTTTGTTAATTATAAAGTTATATGATGAATAAATTATGTAAAATAAAATTAATTTGGTTTTAAACTTTATTATGAATAAGATTTTACGGTGTATTAGTAATTAATTTAATTGGGTGAAATTTTGAAGTAAAATTAAAAGTTTAAAATTGTTTGCATATTTATCTATAAATAAAACAAATACGTATACATGATATCAAATTTCAAAGTAAAATTATAAGCTTTTAATAATAAACCTCTAGTTTTTATTTTTTTTTACCATGCAATTAATTAAAAAGAGAGAGATAGTATTAAGAGAAACAACAATTTCATATATAAAACTTATTAATTAAAATTTTAAATTGTTACGCATGTAATTCTCATTTTTTCTTCAATAAGAAAACTAAAAATCAAAAGTAGCATAAAACATTTATTAGTTAATAACATGTATGTATAATAATATTCAATTATACATAATTTTTTATTTTAATAATATATATTTTTTTTTGGGGTGCTCTCATAATTATCAATAAAAACCAGTAGCGAAAAAGAGAGAGTAGATAATTCGAATGAAAAGCATCTCTAAAAATCAATAGGATGGAGATGTGTCGATGCATAAGCAATGATCGATGCTCATTTAATAAAGAAACTATAGAAATTTAAAAGCTATATAGCTTTCAAAATAAACAAAAAATAAAATAAAATGTTGGAGAATGCAGTAATGGTCAGAGAATTAAATGGTGGATGCATGGTCAAACTAAGTACTGGAAATTGTAAATGTGCGTGTATATATTAATTAATATATATATATATATATATATATATATACCAAAATGCGTAGGTTCTGCAAATTAAAGAAATCGCGTGCTAGACCTTCTCAGACTCAGTAGTCTGTGCCGTTGTGGCCGGGTCCCGATTTATATGCATTTACACAATTCAAGTTAAAATATCAGTATTTATTTATTTATTTATTATTATTATATATATATATATATTAGTTTATCAAAAAATAAAAAATCACATATATATTTTAATACAAAAATAAAACGGACAATTATAATTCTATATGCAAAAATTGAGGTATACATGGGTAATTGGGCATGGTTTCCGCATTCCTTTGTCGGTTGAGGCTAATGAGACTATTTTCGAAAAGAAGATAATCCATTAAAAATATAATGTTGTTAAAAAATATATTATTTTTGAATATGTAAAATACATATTTTTTATTTTATACAAAAATATATGTATATTGTGCGTGCATAAATTTAAAAATTAAATTAAATTTGTAAAGAAAATTATATTATATAATTAAAATAGATACTTTTACTATTAATGAAATTAATGATATATTACTAAATTTTTTATACTCTTTTGTATCAATCGTTTAGATTTAAAAAAGTTATTTATCTCTTTTTTTTTTCTTTTATAAATCTTAACTTTTGATATAAGTGGTGTAAAAAATTATATATTATTTGGTAGTTACAGATCAATTAATTTATATAGTCATTTTTAACATCTCGGTGTTTTGGTTGAACTACCTTTATTTCTTTCTTTTATTTCTTTAAGGGATTAATTGAAACCAAAACACTCAAATGAAATGTTAAACGTATGCAAACTTTATCAGAAGATGGCAGGAAATATAAAATTTATGTCTCTTTATTTTCACTTGATTCATTATTTTAAGTTGTGCGAGAATTTGAACCTTGTCATAAGTTAATTGTGTATTCTAGATAGAGTATTGATTATACAGGAAATGTATAGTTTTAGTATAATAATTATTGAGTATTTATTATATACACAGTGCTCATGAAGTTATCTATTTTCTATATATTTAAATTCGATTTTATCCAAAATTATTTAAAGATTTTTTAATCAGAATTCGATCCGATGATATAATCAATCCAAATCGATCTGAATTCGATAAGATCAAATTTTACGAATCGAATAAGGTCATATTCATATTAAAATTTATTTATAAATTATTATTATATATAAAACATATAATATATAAATTAAAATTTTAAATTGATAATTTTATAATAAATATTATTATTTATATTAACACCTAAAAAAATCAAAAAAATAAGTAATATATATATAATTATTAAATTATTATAAATATTTATATTTATTTTTTAAGCTAAAATAATAATCTAATATGATTATATGGTATACATAATTTATAATATTTAAATATAACGTATTATAAAATAAAATATATATTTATTTATAATTTAATAGTAATTCGATACGTATTTGATACAATAAATTATAATATCTATCAATTTTAATTTGATCTAAATTCAAAAGAATGTATAATTTTTAATTCAAATATGATACGAATATAAAATTTATAAATCTAATTCAATCCGAATCTAATAGATAGTATTTAATTTTTTAATTTAAACGAATTCACAACGTGATATAATCATCCCTGATTATATATATAAGGAATTTTTATGATTAATATAAATAAATTAACATTTTCCATTCTAAGAAAAAGTAATGATCGGCAAAGTTTCCTCCTTATTCTTCTTTTCTTTTTTTTTTCTTTTTTTGCAGCGTCTCTTCTTCATCCATCACTTTCCTACACTTTCTCTTACGCTGGGAGACGCATTAATACAATTATAACGTTCACGCGTCAGTCACACAAATGCTTCTAAACTAATTTTCACAACCTTTCTGGCTAGAATTCAGGAAAGCTTCTAAACTAATAAACAAGACTCACTAACGACGTACGTTACCACTGATATAAAATTAACGGAGATATGAGTTTCAATCTCAAATGCATAGTAGTGAAAATTTTGTCGGTAACACTTTTTTTTTTTAATAAATAAAGATAATATATTAATAACTAAGCAATAATCATTTTCTTAGAGATTACATGAGAACAACAAAAAAAAATCAACTAGAAAATCTTTTGAACGAAATTTCTCCCAAATAATTAAATAGGGTATTATTACATTGACAGAACGAGCACAATGTATATATAACGTAAGAACTATTAATCAAAAAAATATAATGCCTGCTATCAACAATAATAATACCATATAAAGAAAGTGATCTGATCTTCTGAACTTCTCCATCCCTTGTCGTAAATCCCTTTCAAAAACCATACTTTGGACACCAAATTGAAAACTACAATTTCAATATCAGAATTAACATCTCATATTGCATCAGCATTTATCTTAATTGTTATAAGAATGTTAACCTCTAGGATATTGTTAATATCTATCCATCCAAACAAGAATATAAATATAAATTTTCAGAACAAACAAATACTCAATGAATATTATCCAACATAACATCACAAACCCTAGAATTAATATCAAACACAATGAAAAATATGCAAAGAAAAATATAAAACAAGAAAACACTAAGTTTATAATAGTTCAATCTAACCAATGTGACATGTCTACTCTATTTATTCATCTCTTTAAATATCAATGAGTTCCATTAGTTTTTATATAGAGATTATAAGTTAAAATGGAGATATCTTGAAAAAAAGATTAAAAAAAAATAACTAGCACTCAAATAAACTTCATAAAGCTTCCTCACATATTAATAGAGAAACTCTAAATGTTTCTAGTACTCTCTTTTCTTTTGTTGAAATGCTCTCTTAATAACTTTTAAGTCGCATTCAAGTGCTTATACACGCCTAAAATGGGCAATTATAGTAATGCCTATCAAATTATAACTTCTTGTCTCAACAATTGTGTTCGAATTTTTCATTTATTTTGTTTTTCTGTAATTACTCGATCGATCGAGTCTTTAATTAGGAACTTAAAATTGAGGAAAAACTCATTGATCAATGTACACTAAATCTTCGATCCATCGACTAATAATCTCATATAGATTGACACGTAGTAGTAACCATTCTCCATTCGACATGCAATACTTATAGTTCAACTTCTAATGTTTGAATTGATTTTCAAGCATCACATGAATTTGCATCACAATAACATACTAATCCAATTTAAAGGTTAATTTAAAAAGAAAAGTATCACATAGGTTTATTTTATTACGTCATTTATATCATTTTTGTTCCATATATTATAAGTAGTATCATTTAATTATTTTGTTTGAAAAAAGGTGTAAATCAAACTACATTATTTTAATATTTTAATAAAAATTATTAAAATAATATGTTTTGTTATTAATTGATTCATTTTTTAAAAAATAATTAAAATAAATAAAATTATTTTTAGTCTAAATAATTAAAATATATCAATAACATGATATAAAGAATTTTTTGTCTTCTATTGCCTCATTTTATAGTTTAAATGAATTATATGTTTTTAAGTAATTGAAAATTTTGAAATGGGATGGAGTTTTGCAAATACTATGACTCTTTTAGAGATGCATTTTAATTTTCATAGGTTTTAGCTAGGTTGTATACCTGTAGGATAACTTTTTGTAAAGTTACTGAAAACAATAAAAAAAAATTAAAATGTAAATTTAATGATAAATTTTGAGGGATATAAATGTAATTCGACAAAAAATGAAAAAAAAATTGAAGTAAAGGCACGACAAACAGGGATGGATCTGAAATCTTTTTTTGACTGGGATAAATTGTATGTTTTACATTGATTTTTTATTTTTTGTAAATTAATACTTGAAATATTTTTTATCAAAATAATACTTGAATTGCACATCTTTATCCAATTAATTAATAGTTTATATATATAAAAAAATATATGATTAATAAATAAATCATCTTGCACATAATTTTGAATCCAGGTGAATCGCCTATTGCAACCCAATAAATTAAATAGTTGAGAGACTTGTTTTTATTCATTTTATTTTCTCATATAATTAATCTAAGTAAATAGTGAATTAATCAATTGATATATTGTTGGTAATAAATCATCAACAAATCATAAAATTTTAAAAATAAATAAATTCATACTTCCATATTTTTCAAAAAATAAAAAAATAAATAATTCGACTTGCAACTCGAGTAGCCCTATTTATAGCCCTTGACAATGAAGGTGTCATATTTAGGTTTTTTTTTGCTTTATTTTAACACGAAATATAATTTATGCATATAGTTTTAAGTATATTAGACTTATACGGTACATATTTATTATGTTAGAGGATTTCAAACGTAACCATTTATAATTAAGTATTTTAAGTATATATTTATAAAAAAAGTTAAGTTGGGTGATCTTTACCGTTTTAAAATTTATTAAAATAATTGTATTTAAATCCTGTCAATATGTCTAAGGACATCTCCAACCTATTATTTCATTTTGTATCAAAGATTATATTATATTTTTACTTATCTTCAATCACAACATCAAATATTACACAAAAAAAATATATATTTTTTTAAAATATAATTATTATTTTTTAACAATTATTATGTTCAAATAATTAAATAATATATATTACTACTAATTAGTTAATAATAATTAATTAAAAAATAAACTAAATAAAATATTATATTTATTATACGAATTTAAAATTATATTTAATTAAAAAAATACAATTAAAAATACATGTGAATAAATATTAATAGAATTTACATTTTATATTTCATTCAAACCTAAGTGAATTTATTGGAAGTTATCGAGTAATAATTATATTATATTTTTTAACTCAATATTATATTAGTATTTTTTTAGTTTTTTATATTACGTAATTAATTTTAAATTAATTATATATAATAAAAATTTAAAATTATGTTTAGAACTTTAATAAATCTTTGTTTTAGTTTATAATGAATTTTTAACTCTATATTTTAATACTAATTTTTTTAATCATTTTGTATTATATACTTAAATTAATAATATTTTTAGAATTAAAAAATTAGCTTACATAAACGATATTTATAACAATAAATAGTATTCGATACGATAAATAATAACGTAGGAATATGCTTATGCTAAAAGAATCACCAAATAGTTATCATCCTCATCCGGTTAACTTTAGATGTCTTTATAATCAATGTTCAAACATATGCATTAATAAAGTCTATCTTAAGCAATTAAATATCTATATTTCGACAGATATCTTTGTAAATCCAAGAGTATTAAAAGCCTGTGTATTAGAAGGCCCCAAATTTTATAAACTCCAAGAAGAAACTTCAAAGATGCATAACACAGTAAAATATCTAATCGATATAGAATATGATTTGACAAAGTTAACGAATAGATCCTTGACTGAGGAAAGATTAATAAAAATTAACAAATGTTTAATTTTGAACTTTTATTTTAAGCCACAAACTTTATTTTTTTTTAAATAATTATATTATTCTTAAATATCACTCTAATTTTAAACTAATAGAACGTAGAAATTTAGGACACACATTATTAGATATGGGAATTAAAAGGAGGTGTACCGTACCAACTTGAGTGTTTCTATACAAATAGTCAAATACTGTGGAGACGGGGGCCATCCGAGTAGGATAAGCACTTTTTATTTTGTACAAAAGTTTTTCTTTAGGCATCATTAATCAAAGTTGGCATATATTATATGCAAAAGCAAAAGCCAAAAAAAAAAAAAGAATAGACCAAATTTTGCTATATTGTCTTGTGAAAGAAGGTTCATACTTTAAAACAATTATGGCTCTCATATACCATATCATTTTCAATAGTAGGTAATCACTCAAATTTGACTAAGTGAGAGAGATTAACTTAATCGATTTTTATTTTGAATGTTTTTAAGAGTGAAGAATTGTCAACAAATTATTAAAATACTTTTTATATATTTTTTTTATAAAAATGAGATTTTCAATTATCAATTTCTAACACTAATTATTTCGTAATAATATAACATATATGATCAATTAAATTATGTATGTATAATATTTAAGGTTTGAGTTGAATGTATTAATAGTATAATTATTTAATAAAAAAATATATTATTTTATAACAATTTAATCATTAATTTTGTTATAAAAATATACAACACACAAATAAATCAATGTTCACTTTTCACTTTTATTTTTTATTTTTTTAATTCTATTGATATATTAAATGTATAGATTATTTTTGTCATAAACTCATAGTGAATAAATAAATGAAAAAAATAAGAATAAATTAAAAAATGTATATAATTTATTTTTGAGAAATCATTAAAAATAATGTATATATTTAAAATTTATAACAACAAAAATAATATTGAATGTGTTTAAATAGATAGCTTCGACATTTAATGGGTTTGTGTAGTAATAATTTAATTTATTTAAAATTAAATTATGTACCATAGTTTTTTTAATAATAAAAATATATAAAATAAATATAAATAATATTATTTTTATAATTATATATTTTATTTTTTACATTTTTTAAGTGTCACTTTAAAAGACTAAACTTAAAGCTTACTATATAGTATACAGTGGCCCGTAAATTTTTAACAACAGAGGTTGGTTTGGCGTTGTTATGGATAAGATTGGAAATATTTACCAAAAAGATGGATAAGAGTGGAAATTTAAACTTTAAATATCTTAAAAGAAATCATATTATTAATGTTTCTTCCTGTGTGTCAGTACCACTAATAATTAATAAATATACTTATAAAATGATATTTTTATGCAATAAAAATCCTCCTTATTTAGCAAAACTTTATCAACGCAATGGTAATGTATGCACAGCAGTGACATATGAAATATCTTAAGAATAGATATATACTAAATTAAAGCCAAGATGTCATGGTTATATGCTTTAGCATATATGGTTATAGCCCTATATATAAATTATAAGAATAATATACACAAAAAACAAAAAACAAAAAAACAAAAATGTGTCACACTCTATTAATAAAATTTTAGATAAAATATTAATAATTAATATTGTATTTATTTTTAATATAATTTTTTATAAAAATAAAAGGTAAAAATAAACTTATTCACGTATTTATGGCATTGTTGTACCTAAAATTTTCTTCCTTCCGTCTAAGATATTCAATTGTTGGGTCAATTACAAAATATTGGACGTCCTCCTTTCAATTTACAAACTCAACGACGAAGAAAGAAAGGCAGCTATCTGAGGCAATAGTAAAATTAAAGAAAGACGATAAGTCTCGAAACGAGGATTGAATATAATAAATAGATAGATCATAAATGTAGAAGTAGAACAATAATATTTGCCCACCCTTTTGAAACTTTTGCATATGCCATATGGTGTCAGAATTATCTTTCCTTTGCCTCCACGTTGCTTTGATGCTTCTTGATTGATACCCTCCTCTTCCTTCCTTCCTATAATTCATTACCTTTCTCAATTATTTGTCACATATCCCCATTTCAAATCACCCTCCCTTTCCTAATTTCTTTGCCTACTTTAGTTATTCCAAACATAATTACAAGAAATTATATATATATAAACGTGTGAGAGGTCAATGATTCACTAAAAATTATCAAATATTAAGATATAATAAAATAATAATGAATAACAATTCATATCTATTTTTAGAAATATCAAATACTTGAAATTCTATTTTAAGCTCAAATTTATTTGCAAAAAATTGTGTCATCATTAACGGAAAAAGTAGTGGGCTAGTTTTACAATTATATTTTTGGGCCTAATGGAAGGTCAATGACACAGGTACTGGTATACTCGACCCATTACATCGATAATAGCCAAGAATGAAAAATACATGGACGTGTTAGTAAGACAAGTTTCTATTAACCAAATTTGAAAACATGTAAATGACAAGCAAATTAAACACATCATGTGCAGCGCATCTGGATTTGGGACGTATGAAACTCACTATACAACTTTTGTTTTAGTTCAATGAATAACGAATTATTTTTAAAGGGAAGTGAATTGCCTTTTTGGATTATATAGTAATCCCTTAAATTTGAGAGAAACAAACTCAATCAAATGAGCTATCAAAATTCATTACTTTATACTCACTAAGTATACATTATAGTACCGTTTTTTACTTGGACATCTTTTTATCACTTTTCCTGAAAAATAAAAAAATAGTAGTTGTATTTTATCTCTTAGATCTCATATATTAATCAATTCTTCTTTCCCTCTCTCCTCCTATGTTTATTTGATCATGTATTATTTAAATGAAATTTATATTAAAATAAATATTAATTGTACACAACAACATAACTCATGCAAGGGTTGAGCTTGGCTAAAGCCGAGCCAAAACTTTTAAATAATCTTCTACTAATAACTATTAGCTCTCGTAGCCTCCCAAAAAAACTGTCACATACTCGCTATCTCTTTTTCTAATTTTTCCTCTCCTTCACGCACTCTATTCCTTTTCCTCTTTTTTTCCTCTCCCTCACTTCACTTCTCACTTTTTTGCCTCCCTTTTTTCTTTATTCTTCTCTTCTCAATTATCACAGCCCCCCTTTCTATCTATATTATATCTTCTTTCTTTTCTAATTTTTCCTCCTCATAGGAAAAAAAAATTGAGATTTTGTGTTGGAATTTTCTCTTAACGAAGGCAACCTGACGGAGCACTTACTGCATAGATGGTGGCTCTTTTTTTTTTTTTTTTAGTATGAGTAGGTAGGGTGTCGGTTGTAGGTGGATATATGGGATAATGAATTTTAGGTTTTTTTATTTTTATTTTTTGCATGTAAGGAGATGAAACTGGTTATGGATGGGACTATGGTGAGTTGATTTCTGAAATGATAGTGGTGTTTAAGAAGAACACAGATGATGGTGGTGGTTGTGGTGGTGAGGTGATAATGATAAACCAAAGCTTAAAAATCTGTCTGTTACAGAAAAAAGGTCTGATACTACAAGTTATCAGCTCTTCTAGGAAAAAAAAAAATTTCTTGGCTCCGCCGCTGATTGTACATTATGATTTACGAGTCTTTATAAACTTAGGTCCTCCTACGTCTTTTTTATGTACAAATTGTATGTTACTTTATGTATAATATGTACATTGTAATATATATATTATAAAAACAGAGCATAATTCATTGAAAGAAATTGCAAACATTACACCCAATCAGATACAAGAAAGAAAATAAAAGAAACCTCTAGTTCCATCTTTTCTTATAAAAAACAGTAACAGAAACTAAAACTTATAAAAACACATAGTTAGTTGATAACTAACAACAATCAACTCTAAGAAATCTTACACAAAAGCTCCTTAGCGAGCTATCCAGTTCAAAATGCTAAAGTGAAACAAGAGTTTTCTAGAAACAGAGTCCTATACCAACTCACACGAAAGTAGATAACAAGAGCAACTTCGAAGCACAAAGAAAATAAGAGCTTCTAAGCAGCAGAGCAACAACACAGAAAAATGGGAAAAAATACAATCACAATTAAACACCATAGCCTAGAAAGAAAAGGCAACACAACCTAACCAAGAGCAAGTCAGCACAACAAAAGCCAAACGAAACCAACATACCAAAAAAATCTTCCCAAAACATCAGTTCATTACAAAGGAGAAACAAGCTCAAGCTTCCATACCTAAATGGTCAAGTCTGCAATTACACTTTCCATCCCACTATCTCCATCAATACATTTCTCACTAACCAAAGGCACATCCTGTAATGGTATAACTAGCTCCCCTTGAATACTCTTATAGTAAATCACATCATCCACGCTTTGCCTCATCTTTTTCTTAACTTTAACAGCCCTTGAATTACCGGCACTCTTTAGTCTTTCCTTTCCCAGACCTAAAAGATACATTCTTCTTCCCACGACTAGCAGCTCTACCTCCCTCTTTCTCTTCTCACAATTGTCACTAGAATCAAACACAAAGCCTTTAGCATTCTTCTCCCTCAAACTCACTTCCTTCACTTGAGTTGGATCCTTCGTGTTCATATTTGATCTTAACCATTCCCCATAATAAACATTCTTAACACAAAAGGCAATACTAAGATCTCCAATAACCTCACGGAACCTACTTTGATGAGTAATCCTTTCACATATTAATAGAATTTTGGTAGAGTCTCGTACTTAAACTCCACCCACACTTGTGCAATTTTATGGGGGATCCAAGCACCGGGAATCAAGAGACTAGGAGATATAAAGCCTAATGCATACCCTAACTGACCTTAAAAGAACTATTAAATAGGGAAAACTTATCCACCTCAATCACAGGGGCTATAAAACCTACAATCCTGCGCACAATCACTTCCACTATCCAATCCATAGATAAATGATGGATTTGGATTCAAATCAGAGTATAATCGAATAGAAGTTTAGATAGAGACACACCTAAGTCAAGCTTTTGAATAACAATGAGGCTGTTATCAAAACTCCAGGGAGCCTTCTTAAGCACCATCTCTAACTCATTAGCATCTCCGAAATAGAACACAAAGGTGTTACGATTAACCTCCTTGATATCCAATCGTTCAGCCTTTACTCAGTTTTTCCTATGAATTCGAAGAAGAGTGTCAACATTGGTAAACTTCTTATAGATTATTTGAGCAGCAATAGCAATATTAGAATAACCTTGCTATTGTTCGATTAGGTCACCAACATCAGTTATGAGATCGAGCATATAAACACGATTTCGAATCCCCTCCATCGATTAGGGTTTCAATAATAAATTTTCACAAACAGCAAGAAACCACAAAACGATAAGAGCAAACAAACCAGCGAGGAACAGAGATTAAAGAAAGGAGAAAACGAAAGAAAAGAACGAGGAAGGACTAAACAAAATTGGGACTAGATTTCAAGATAGCCAAATGAATTGGGAAAGGGAGAGAGAATCAGTCTCTCGATTAAAAAAAAAAATGTAATGTGCTATACTAAGGCCAATTAACTTATGCACAAATTTAATTATTATTTTAGGACTAATTGACCAATATACAATCTCTATTAGCTATTTAAGTTCGCATTGGATTTATTACTTCTTTGTTGTTTTATTAGTTTATTGATTCATAAATTCGATTTTTTGTCTTGGTAGTTATTGTTTTTTTTTAGTTCATATTTATTATGCCCAATAAAATTAGAATATGGGCTTTATTTTTCTTTTTTAACCATCCATAATTTAAGTGGATAATTTGAAAATGAATATTCACTTCAAAAGTACAAATTCTTTTATTATTTAATTAGAATATGATTACTTAGATTTGTTAGTTAAAAAAAAGAACTAATTTAATTAAAAAAATTATATATTTTAATGTATAAAAAAATTTAGAAATAAGAGACTTTGAATTTTTTTTAAAAAAATTGCCATTATTATCAAAAAGTAGGTACGCTAGAGGAGAGATTCTGTAGAGGAAAACTTTAAATAGAATATACAGTAAGGCTATACTTACTAATCTAAATTTGAAAGAAATGAAAAAAAATAATGGAAGGAATTTATTTAATTATCAAAAAACAATATAAATAGTCCTGTTGAAATTTTTCCACTCATCGATTTTTACCATTAAAATAAATTTTGATACGTTATTTTACATTTAGTGTTGTAATATTAAAAAAATTAAACTAATATTTAAATTCATTAAATGTTAAATGAAATTCAATTAAACTTAATTTAATGTTAATGAAGTATTATTTTTAATGTATTATTTTTAAAATAAAAAAAATAATATCATTTAAACTTATAACCATAAAAATATCAATTATTATATTAAACTCATACATATTTATTATTAGAAATAATATAATATATTATTTTATATTGAATGTCATATATATTATAATCGTTTAATTTAAATTATAACTATTTATATCGGTGTAATGTTAAAATTTCTTTATTTAAATTTTTTTCACGATATTGATTATTGAGTTTAGATAATTTTTCCTTTTTTTTTATTTTTTGTGTAATGAGGCGTGGGTGAGTGGGCCGAGTTGAGAATTTGTGTGGGGTGACAGTAGTTGGACTGGACTGAAATGTTAATGAAATTTTTAGGTCGATAGTTGAAAAACATATCCATGTAATTACGTTAATATGGGTGGATTATTGAGTTAAGTTATTACATTTTTTTTTAGTATATCCTATACCTACAATAAGCAATTTAAAAATATATCAAAATGATGTCATGTAATAAACTTTATGAGACTGAAAATCATATTTTATAAACATAATGCAGATTATAACATGAACCAAATATGCTGGATAAAGGAGAAGGTAGCCCGTAATTATTTTATTAATTGGTAAGACACTCGCTTCTTTTTCTTTTTCTTTTTCTTTTTTGAGAGAGTGATAATCATTAGTTTATTTATATAAAGTGTATAGTTTAAATAAGTAATCTCAAATAAAAATGAATAAAAGTGGGGAATAATTTCATAATTTAGTTAAAAAAAATGTTTTATTCAAAATGAAGTTTATTTGACTATATGTTTACAAGTATTATTCATGATATAATATTTTTTTTTAAAATATAACATGATTTATACGTTGTTTAATTGTTTGCCTCTTATGGTCGAAGTTATCCGAACTCCAACAAACATATGTACTTTTGAATATATGTAAAAAAAAAAAATATATATCGTTGAACATGTTTTTGTAATGTTTTCATATTCCATGTCTTGTGTTTATAAAGAATAAATAAGGTTGGTTGGTGATCCAATATATTCCACTGTTGGAGCTCCAATAATATACATGTATACAAAAAGAAATTGGCATGAACTCACGGTCAAAATGAGTTGTTCATAGTCTATTACGTTCGTCAAAAATTTTAATATGGTTCACGGATAATTCAATTACTTTCTTTTGCTGGAACTTTAATGATATTTGATGTTTTAGAAGGCATGTTAAAAAAATAACATGTTTTAAAAACACAATCAGTTGATCAAAAATTAAATGATTTCTTAAAAGGAGGAATTCATTCCAAACAACATTTTTTATTATTAAAAAAAAATCAATTACATGAATTAATATATATAAAAAAAACATAATCTAAATTATTTTTAATAAAAATATAATATGTTATGTGGTAGAATGATTTATACCCAATTATAATATGTTATAAATCTGTCTTATTGTATCATATTTATACCCAATTATAATATGTTATGTGGTAGAATGATTTAAAAATAATAATTTATTTATTAGATAATTTTGATATATGGGGCGAATTGTTGTATGTTTACCATAGTGTGTTTATATAGTATTAAATAATTTATTATTAATTAATTAAATATTAAAGTAATTATAAAATTATTTAATATGTATCAAATTATATTATGATAAGTGACTTATGAATGCATCTTTTTTCACTTTAATCTTTTTCTTTTTCATTTTATAGTTGATGAATTAATGGTCCGATCATAGCATCTGTGTGATTTCTTTTTTGAAATTAAAAAAAAAAATAAAATGTAGCAATATCTATGTGAAAAACAATTACAATAATAATACCCTATTAATAAGGAATAGGAGAAAAATCCTTTAACAAAACAAAATATTATTTGGTGCATGTGGATATTAAATGGCAAACAAGTAATTTATAGGCGTGGAAATAATAATAATAAAAAAAAACTACTTGCCATTTGCCAACCAATTAAGATTTGGAGTTTAAAGAAAGATAAACTCAAACTACTAATTAATATACGAGGACATAATCACAAATAATTATATTGAAAATGCATAATTTTTAATTTTTTCTCAACCAAACAAATTTATTTATTTATTTTTTTTGTTTTGTTTCATGTAAAGGAGTGGAGTCCATGCTTCACAAATGTTCTGATGTCAATATCTTTTAAAATAAATAACTGACAAGGATGGTTTTGGGTCCTTTTGGATTGAAAAAAAAAAAAGAAAGCAATAACTTTGTTATTCCTTTGATATATTATTATATTTTTTCTTACGTGGAAATTAAAAGAAGAAAGATTAAGAAGCAAAAC
Organism: Hippophae rhamnoides; assembly: GCA_033030585.1. Classification (NCBI taxonomy): domain Eukaryota; kingdom Viridiplantae; phylum Streptophyta; class Magnoliopsida; order Rosales; family Elaeagnaceae; genus Hippophae; species Hippophae rhamnoides. The sequence goes on along the minus strand of CM065433.1, from coordinate 50,505,722 downwards.
ATAAAAATTCGAAGAAACAATGCATTTATGCACACTTTCCATTTAGCTAAAACGTCTTCTACTTTTTTTTTTTAATCAACATTTAGTTACTAACATATTCATCACCATTTTTTATTTGAGGAATTCAAACTCACCCCAGTTAAATTTAATTTTTTAAAAATGTTATTGTCATTTGAATCAAACATGCTAAAAACATCGTTTAACATTTGGTCAAATAATTGTTTTAACAGCTCAAATGTCTAATCTATTTTAAAAGAAAAATGTGAACTAGTTTAAAGATTACGAAGAAAAACTGAAACTTGTGATTTGACCAAAATAACTTTATAAAACACATTATTTTCTCATTTTAAATAATTAATTAGATAAATTTATAAAAATATTATTAAATTATTAAATTTATTTTATTCATATCATTAAATTATTTTTTTGTCTCATTTATGTAATATAATTATTTTATTTATATTATTTTGTAATCTTGGTTAGACGATTTCATGTGTTAAGGATAGTCTTCAAATAAGTTTTATATATTTAATATAAATTAATTTATTTTTAAATATATTATTTAAATATTTGATTTATTTTTAATATATTATTTAACTATCCATAATTACAAAAATTAATAAAATAATAAAAATAAAATATAAAAATGATAAAAAACAATTTGGTTATATTTTTTCAATTAGATGATAAAGATTTGTTAAGGAAAAAAAATTGATATTAATGATAAAATGATTTAATTTTAAAACGATATGAGATATATTTTAATTAATATGATACAAATTTTATTACATTTACAATTTTTCTAAGTTTCAATCAAACGTTTTTATCGTGAGTGCTTAATAAGAATAAGAAAGAAAGCCACAAGTGATAGATCAAAATTCAAAACTATCAAATCTAAGTGGATGGGATTGAGCGAGCAAAGAGTATCCAGTTTGAGTGGTATTGGTAAAGTACATCTAATCGGATCTCATCGTGTCAAATTGGTGTGGTACTCGTGGCAATAAATGATATATGGACCCCATGGAAGACGTGCCTTATTGATAGTTTTTTTTTTCATCAATGCTTTAATAAGTTGTTTTAAAATGTATTAAAAAATTGTCTATTTTAATAAAAATTATTATAATTATCTTGAATCATTGAGTTAAGCATAGTATAAGTACATTAATTCGTAAATAATGTATAATTTTTATAATCTTCCGAAGAGTCAACCATATCTTAATAAATAATTATTAATTATTTTAAATTTATAAAAATAATATATATTATTATTATCATAAAAATAATTTAATAATAATAATTTTATTTAATAAAAATAAAATTAATATTTTATATATTTTTATTATATTATAATAATTAATTATGTCATAATTTCATAACCATCTAATAGTGAACTTATCCTTAGCTAAGAGCTGACGATGTGTGGTTGACACAACATCCAGTAGCGACGTGTATTACTCACCTTATATGATGATTGTTCTCTCTTTTACGTTTTTCTCGTACACTCATTTATATATCGGGAAAATATAAATTATTAATACAATAATAATATTTTATTCATAATAATTATATTAAAATATAATTAATATTAAAAATAAAATAAATATTTTATATATTTATTAAAACAATAATAAGATTTATTGGATTAATATTATACATGTTTTAATATTTAGTTCAAATAAATTTTATTTTTTTTAAATATCATCTATTAATTAAGAAATTGAGAAAATGTAAGAAGAATTGTGTTAAAACATTGGGAGCTGTTATGAGAGTAAGTGATTTATGTTATTTTTATCGTTTAAATTATATTATTTAATTTTTTTAAAATAAATTAATTAAAGATAAAATATATTATTTTAATAATTTTAAATTAAAATATTATTTTTAAATAATAATTTTGAATCTCATTCTCTTCTCGTATATTAACTATATATATGTAATATGAGCGCACCATTTTTTTTAATTAATTATTTATTTATTCTAGAGGCTCTAAGAATATTGGAATTATTATTATTATTAATATTTTCACTAGTATGAAACTATTTGTGGTTTGTCAAAATCTGTTTTATAATTTTCGCTGAAGCCCTTATAACACGATAAAATTTTATATAATAATTTTTGTATTGATTTACTCTCTAGTTTTTATACATTTTTTCTTTCCTATAAAATAAAAGATTTAGATAAATTTATTCTATCACCTCATAAATATCCTACCTCTCAATACGCGGCATCGCTTTCTTCATTAAAAAAGGGAGAGGCTTTTGATAATATGCTGTTTCCAGTTTAATATTGCTATTTTCATATTCAATATGGCTACTTCCAAATAAAAAGTATAATATTAGATAGTTAAATTGTGAATAGTAATTCACTTTTACATAAAAACAGTAATATTAGACCTGACAGTAATTTTTTTCTCTCTACACCTATTCAATGTTATTATTTTGTTCCCTTAAGAAAATCATGATTTTTTTTTAGTATTTCTTTAGATGAGATACCAAGTAATTTTCTTCTTGTGATTGCCATTTTTGCCATATATATTATAGTATTTGATTTGAAATTTAACAATTGTTTTTTCATAATCTTGTTTTTTAAAACAAGATAATTAAGTTTAGATCAAATTGGACAATAATTTTAAGATTTTTTCTTCAATAATTTAAATTTAATTATCTTAATTATTCATGTAAAAAATCGAAGTGAATAGTGTCAAAATATGGTATTTCTCTGATAATTATCAGTATATTTCATTATTATTTCTGTTATTATTTCTGTACAATAGTTGAGATATATGTATAAAACGAAAATTAAACAATAACTATAATTCCTGCATATCCATGTTTTATGGATCCACTACCATTATTGTATGCTCCATGTTTTACTCCACTGAGTTATTGGTGTCGCACCGCCATAACAACAACACACCAACACTCCTCCTCGTTGGTGCATATATTGCTCTTATGCCCTAACTTGTCAAGTTGGTAGATTCCTTGCATATACGGATTTACAAGATATCGCCCAATCGATCTTCGATTTAACAAATGGAAGCTTAATAATCTTTTCTTCAAGATTCTGTTTGATGAAGTTCGATCCACTTCAACGTGCTTCGTGCGATCACGTTGAACTGGATTGTGAGCGATGGCAATGGCCGCTTTGTTATCACAAAATAAGTTCATTTCGCAGTTAGAGCAACCCCAATCTCGCTAGAAGGTTTTTCAACCAAAGCGAGCTCACATATTCCTCGACCATTCCTCGAAATTCACCAAAGACTTTGGATAAGGCAACTACATTTCGCTTCTTGCTTCTCCATGTAACAAGATTGCCTCACGAAAGTAAAGTACCCAAGAAGAGATTTCCTATCCTTCATATTCTCGCCTGATCCCGAATCAGTATATCCAAGGACTTCCAATCGACCATTCTTTGAAAACATAAGTCCTTTCCCGTGAGGATTTTAAGTAACGAAGTATCTACGACCGCATCCATATGGTCTTCACTGGGCAAGGTCGTGAACCGACTCACGACACTCACAAGATACGCACATCGTCGAGTATGAGATAAATATGAGTTTACCTACCAATCGTTGATATCTCCGTTTATCCTGTGGTACTGTCCACATATTCTCCGAGTTTATGATTTTGAACCATTGGAATATCGACAGTGTTTACAATCTAGTAGTCCGCCTCCGCTAGTAGGTCCGAGTATATTTCCTTTGGGAAAGACATATGCCTTGTTTTGATCTTGTTACCTCAATACCTAAGAAGTATTTGAGCCCTCCCAAGTTCTTCATTTCAAACTCATTTGACAGCTTGTTCTTGAAGCTTAGAGATTTCTTCTTTATCATCCCCTCGTAATGATCATGTCGTCTACGTAGACTATAAGCGGTTGTTATCTTCCGTAATCGATGTTTTAGGAAAAGAGTATGATCGTAGTTGCTTTGTTGGAACCCATATTTCTTCATTCTTCGAACTCAACCTACCAAACCATGCTCGAGGTGATTGTTTTAGTCCATACAATGCTCGTTGTAATCTACACGCAGCTCGTTTTCCTCGACGTAACAAGATATCCCTGGTGGGATATCCATGTAAATCTCTTCTTCCGTGTCACCGGCGTGAAGGAAGGCATTCTTCACGTCAAGTTGGTGCGATGGCCAATCTAAATTTGTCGCAAAGAGATAACAAAACTCTCTGGGTTTTTAGTTTAGCCACGGTGAGAAGGTTTCTTGATAATCTATCCCACGTGTTTCTGTGTATATCCTTTTGCTACAAGCCTCGCCTTGTAACGATCAACTAACCCATTTCGTTTTATACTTAATGGGAGAAAATCCACTGCATCCTACCATCTTCCTCCTCGAGGCAACTCGCTTAACACCCATGTGTTATTCTTCGCAATGCCTCAAATTCCTCTTTATAGCTTCGAGCCCATTTTGGATCGTATAAGGCTTCTTCAATGCTACCTGAATTTGACACGATGAGAGTGTTTGTGCGAATGCCCGATAGGTTCGATAATCTTCGAGTAGATACATAATTTGCTATTGGATACAGGGTTGTCGTTCTTCTCTTCTGAGGAGTATCGATTGGAGGTTTACCTCGATCGTGTACCGAAAGGTAAAACATAACCAACAGGTGTATCTATAGCATTAGTTTGTAAAGGTGTGATAGGATAGCTTGCCTGAGTGTTCTGGGAGGATCATCGGGTACTGTAGAGAATGGAGGGGTACATCAACCACTTCATCTTCTCGGAGATTCAATTACTACTTTAGCTTCAGCTTCGAAGTTCAAGCTCGGGTCTAGATACGGGTTCTCCATATTATTTGCACGATCCGAGTACGTTGACTAGTGTCTAATATTTCAACATCAAGCCAATTTCGTTCTTCACCATAACTCTCCTCCCGAAGAGTGTAATTGGATACCTATGATGGGAAAAACATTCTCCGATTCAAGGAAAGTGACATCCACGGTAGTATAGTTTTTTAGTAATTGGATCATAACATCGGTACCCCTTTTTTGTACACCATACCCCAAGAATACACACCTGGACAAAGACACGTGGATCCAACTTAGTTCGTTGATTTTTATGGAGGTGGACAAAAGCAACACATCCAAAAATTCGGGGCGGAAGCATTAAAATAGTAGGTAAGGGAAGACGATCGGATAACACCTTTAACGGAGTCCGAAATTGTAAGGTCTCTGGGCATTCGATTCAGATACATACCAGAGAATAAAGATCACTCCGATTTATTAGGCATATGTGCACCGATTAGTAAGGCCCGGAGCCGTTTCTAAAATATGCCTATTCTTCCTCTCCGCAAATCCCATTCTCACAAGGGGCTCAGGAACACGAGGTTTCACGAGAATACCACGGTCGTTGTCCAAGTATGTCCGAATTATTGATTAACATACTCTCCTCCATTATCGCACCAAGTATCTTAATTTTTTCGAGAAAATTGGGTCGAATCATGGTGTGAAATAGGTGAAATGTAGCAAATACTTCATCTTTATGTTTGAGAAGGTAAAGCCGTACCATTCGTGTACAATCATCAACAAAAATAACAAACCAACGATGACCCGATGACGCACAATAGGGAAGGTCCTCAAACATCCGAATGTACCAAAGCAAAAGGAGTCATACTTTTATTCACGCTTTCATGTGGGATAAAGACGCCCCATGACTTTTTGCTAGGATACAAGTATCACATTTGAAATCTGAATGTGTAATATTTGAAAATAAACTAGGGTGAAAGAGAGTGCTCCTAAATCCTAGAATGATGGATGCCCAAATCTACGATGACATAGCCAAATCTGTTGTTCCTTGTTACCAATAGTATGTTGCCGTGTGATCGGCTCTTCCCGAACCGAGGTCATGACATATACATAGCCCTCCTCTCCTAGTACCACGCCCAATGATCTCCTCGCGAGAATATCCCTGTAGAAGGCAAAAGTAGAATACATCAATACTACTGCTTAAGGTCTCGAAATGACATGACTTGCTGTGCATTAGTGGCTTCGGAGATGGTACAAGCAAAGTATTAGATAATGATAATGAGGGAGATAAAGGTCACCGTTTCCGCCTCGTAATCGGATAAGTCGACCCCATTTGCATTGGCAACACGGCTCCGTCTCGTCGGGCGGGCCGTATCGGGAGTAGATCGTTTGGGTCAAATGTCACGTGATCTGTAGCTCCAGGAGTCCGTAATCCAATCCTCTTTATCACTACGAGTAGAGATGTGAAATGCTTTACTTGAAATACCCGGATCTCGGAAGATTCAGCTGGGAAGTAAGGGATAGTGAGGCATTATTGGTAGCCACTGCCGTCTAGTGGTGTCCCGTTTCTTCCTACGTCAAGATCATTCCACCTGGGCCCGGATACCCACGGAGTTTCAAGGGGTTTTCCACGGGTGTGTTTGGAGTTTCCTAATGGCCACATTTCATGTCAAGAGATGGTGGATTTCCCGAGGATTTCTTGCTACCCAAAGAGGTTCCCGTTTTTGGTGGCATCCGATTATGGTGTCCTCGACCCTTTAAAAGTCATAACCGCCGGGTGTCGTATCTACACCGTGATCATCACTGCCTTCCGGGACCTCTTCTCGACGACGAATCCATAGGCTTGTTCCACCGTAGGGAATGGTTTGATTTGAAGACATCACTTCGAGTTTTGTCGAGTCTATATCAAGTCCACCGGAAGCTGCATACACCGATCTTCCCCCCCTGTACGATGGAGTTGTATTTTTGTATGTCATTTGCACACTCCATTGGATTAGAACGACGGAAATCAATTTCTCGCCACAACCCTCGAAGCGTCATTGTAGTATTTTTCAATCGATCCACCCGCCTCGTGTTTCATACGAGTAACTCGACGACGAAGATCATACACTCGAGACGTGTCTGCCCCATCACGTAGAAGTGAGTAGCCAGTAATCCCAAACTTGTTTCGGTTGGGAATCTAATAAAATTTGCAATCGAGGAGGTCCATTGAATTGATCAACCATCCTTTAACAATGGCATTTTCGGTGCGCCATCTCCTAAATGAGGTCGGTTTCAACAAAGCCGAGGAAAATCCCCATTAATATATCCCAGTTTGTCTTTGCCAGAGATATACATCTCCACCACCTGGGACCACAAGGCATAGTTGGATCCTCCCAACTTGATACTAATGGGGGCAGTCAACGCTTCAGTTGAGAGAGGTTGTGAGCTGATCTGAGCTCTAGTGAAAACTTCCATCATTTTCGCCGTCAAATCTTCCAACATGAAATTGGTAGTTAAATCTCTAGATTCCGCCATGAAATCTAAAATTTTTTTCCTTCCGTTTTTCCTTTTTTTTTTACAATTCGTACACCACTATATAAAGAAAAATTTGTAACCCTAAACCTCCCTTTTCACATTCGCGCAGCTGCTAACCCTAAAATTTCCCCTTTTTTTTCAATTTTTTCGAAATTCTTCTTCCTCCTTCTTCTTCTTCGGCCACAGATTCTTCCTTCCTCAGCGTTGCTGACTCTTCTACACTGCGTTTCTCAACGCTTTCTTTCTCTTGTGGCTTCACGTTAACTTCGTGCGCTCCTTCCGTTCCACACACGTAGATAAACCACAAAATATATGTTCTTCGCCAGTAAACCGCGATAATTCCACACCAACGAGCAATCCGTTATCATCAGGTTTCTTTCTTTGCAGACAAGAACCCGATGGTGAAACCGGCCACTCACAGTGAGGCAACCAGACGAGCTAACCAATTAGACAGTGCGGTTTCAATGCAGTAAGTCGAACAACCACATAGATCGAACTGCGAGAAACCGTAAACTAAATCGGCCACCCTTAAATCAGATTCGCAGGTGTTGTAAACCGTAAATCAAAAAATCAAGAACAGGAAACAAATCAACAGAAACAAATCACCGAAATTAGAAATCGCAATGTAATGTAAATTTGTCCGATTCGCGAATCCGACTCCCTTTGTAAGTTGTATCTTTGATATTTTTTTAAATGTAACCGTAATCTTCTATTGAATTTCTAACAAATAATCGCGGAAATAACTATCTTGGCTTTCACTGAAGCCGCAATGTTCGGTGTTTGAAACGCTACAAGAGTCAATATAAACCAAATCGAACTCAAAAATAGAAAATCAGAAACAATTAAGATTAGCCACACCAGAAATCGGTAAATCGAATTTAGAAATCGAAACCGTGAAATCAATTCAAAATCAAATCGAGATCAACAAATCAAGAATCAGTAAATTTGTAAATCAAAGAATCAAAAAGCGTAGTTCATTAGCAATATCCTCGCTTCCGATACCATGTCAAAATATGGTATTTCTCTGATAATTATCAGTATATTTCATTATTATTTCTGTTATTATTTCTGTACAATAGTTGAGATATATGTATAAAACGAAAATTAAACAATAACCATAATACCTGCATATCCATGTTTTATGGATCCACTACCATTATTGTATGCTCTATGTTTTACTCCACTGAGTTATTGGTGTCTGCCACAACAACACACACCAACAAATAGGATTTCAAAACAAAAACTTTAAAAAGTATCCAAAAATCCACTAATGAGAGTATAACTACCTTATTAGAAGATTAATTATTGACTATACCGTCATTTTAATTCAAACTAAAATTTGACCATACCTTAAAACTAGGATCGTTAATAAAATGACAAAGTAATCACTTAAGTATGTATATTAAAATAAATACGAGTAGTAAAGTACATTAAACTCGAAGTTTTGTGCAAATCCAGTGATTAAACTGAATTTGTAATTTATTAATTAGGCCTTGCAGTGACATTAACTCTAAGATTTTATACTAATAGTTTAAGTTTTAGTTCTTAGCTCAAACATTATAGGAAAAAATAATATATATAATATATTAGAAACAATGACTTAGTTAGCAATTAAAAAAATACAAGTATCAAATAAAATAAAAATATATTAAAAAATCTACTAGTCACATTTTTTTTTCTAATAGTTAATTAAAGAATCAAAATACAAACTCTGAATTAATTATTATATAATCATGAAAAATAACAGAAATGGTAGATAATGTTTATGTGTAGAAAAGAACTTCAACATTCATAAATTTTTTATTCATATGAAGCTCTCACATGGCTAACAAGACATTTGTATATTTTATTTTAGTTTTACTAAAAAGAGACATTTGTATCTTTATAAAACTGATGCCAAGCCCTCTTGGGTGCATTTGGATAGGTTATGCAAAATTTACGAAGGTAAAGATTGGAATAAAATGGGTTTAATTTTTTGGGGAGTATGCATACAAATATTAATCAAGGAATGATTCTAACATTAATAGTTTTTTCTTTTCTTTTCTAAAAAGTAATAAAAATAAAAATTTATATTTATATTTATATTTGAATAGAAAACACATATATAAAAAGTGTATAAAAATCTAATTTTAACTTATTAATTATATTTTAGTATTATTAATATTAAATAAAATAGATAATAATAATAATAATTTGAATTATATTAATAGGAGGGCTGTTACTCCAGCCAAAAAGAAGCACAATAACAGTAACATGAAAGAATAGAAAACACATGTTAGATATCTTTTTGATTATTCCTTTATTTCACTATTTGTTTATTCTTATCTAAACAAACAGCGTATATATAAAATAATACGAGGAGATAAAAGGTTAATAAAACACAGATATAAAAAAAACAACGAGAAAATTCAAATCCAGCGGATGAGAGCGTGAGAGAAGGGTTAAATGTGAAGCAAAGGCGTCGCCGTTTTGAGTTTGTGTAAGATGAAACCAAAGTAGTAGACCGACCCACTCACATTTCCTACCTACCATGCGAAAATATTTACGTCAACCACCTTCTTCTCTAACCCATCCGACTCTCATTTCTCACACTCCTCTAAGTCTCCTATAAATCATCCGTTTATTAATTTTGCTTTAGTTTCGTCCCGAGCTTCAAACATGACGGAATCGGTCGAGCTACCGAGTCGTCTCGGCATCCTTCCATTCAGGAATAAGGTCCTCTTACCTGGTGCCATAATTCGAATTCGTTGCACTTCACCTAGCAGGTTACCATGTTCTCTCTCCTATTTCTTATTTTCTCTTCAGCTTTCATTTTTTTTGGTCCTTGCATTTTTTTTATGGAGCTAAGCAGTTGTCATCATTGTTCGTTTGGATACCGAGATAATTTCTTTGAATGTCTTAATGAAAATTGTTTACGCACTTAGCTGGTATTCGCGCGAATTTTCTGATTGTTTGGAGATTCTCTTTTTGGTTATTTACTGTCTCGAATCAATTTGTGTTGAAATTGTTGTTTGGTTAATTGAATTCGTTTACAATTTTTTTTGGCTTAATTATTATGTTTGGTATAATTTTCTGTTTGGTTTCTGGAATGTTTAGAAATAGAGAACATTGGAATTGTAAAATAAGTTTGGTAATCTTACATTGTAATCAGCTAAGCTCAATTTCATGGTATTTTGATGCGTGAATCCAATAATTTATGTTAGGTTTCTTATAATGAAACCATATCTGTTAAGATTATTGCATCCCGACTTTTCCTCTGTGCATATCAGTGCTTCAGATGGGGTTATTACCTTTGTATCCGATTCATCACGATTTACATTGAGATATTCACCACATGTATAATTATAAGATGATACAGATGGTATTGTGATCATTGTAGCGTGAAATTGGTGGAGCAAGAGTTGTGGCAGAGGGAGGAGAAGGGGTTAATTGGCATTCTTCCTGTTCGGGATGCTGCTGAGTCTACATCAGTAGGTTCTATGTTATCCCAAGGTGCTTTCAACATAATTACCTCTTTCTCTTTAGATAAGGTTCGACAACTGATGGAATTCTTAAGAAGGAAATTATTTTTTTATTAGGTTTGGGAAGCGACTCTGGAGAGCGAAGCTCAAGAATTCAAGCTGGTATGTCCGATTCTCACAGGATTGATGGGAAAAATCAGCAGGAAGTTATGCATTGGCATACCAGGTATGCGCAGATCAAATATCCTCAATTTACAATTATTTAGATTCTGTTGGTGTTAGTATTTAATATCATGACTACTATGATATGTTGAAAATCAACACCAACATAATAATTAAAGATGTAGAGAAATAAATGAAGTGGTTGAAGGATGTAGAGAAATAAATGAATTGGTTGAAGGTTGTAGAAATAAATGAAGTGGTTGAAGGTTAGAAAGGAGAAGTGTGTAGATAAGATTTGTGTGGTTAGGATTATTTCTTAGTTTTATATTTGTATGGTGTAGATTGCATGGTGAGGACTATAAATAGCCTACCTTGCATTTGGTTTAATCATTCCATCAAAAACAAATAAGTCTTTGTATTCTTAGTTTGAGTGTAAGTTAAGAGCTTTCTCTTTGAGTGTTTGTATTTCTTTTCAATTTGTGAGTTGCCTTTGAAAGGTGTTATAGTAAGTATAATACAATTAGTTTGTTTACTTGTTTGGATCTAATATTAGTAAATTTAGAGTTGTTTATTCTAAATATTTCTCAACAATTGGTATCAAAGCGGGACGGTCAAGGATCGTTCTTAGTGGAGCTATCTTGAATTGCGAGGAGTTTGATACTCTACAAGTTTCTTAGTTAAGCTTGTTCGGTATAGTCGAAGTATTGCCGGCACGATGGGTGACCTTCAAGTAGTTGGAGGAATCAAGAAGCTCAACAACAAAAACTATAACACATGGGCAACATGTATGGAGTCTTACCTACAAGGTCAAGACTTGTGGGAGGTGGTTGGTGGTGACGAAGTTACACAAACAGCAGGGGAAGATGCAAACAACATCTTGCGAAAGTGGAAAATTAAAGCAAGTAAAGCGATGTTTGTTTTGAAGACCACAATTGAAGAAGAAATGTTGGAGCACATTCGGGATGCAAAAACACCAAAGGAAGCATGGGACACTCTTGTTACACTCTTTTCAAAGAAGAATGATACAAGATTGCAACTTCTTAAAAACGAGTTGCTATCGATGGCGCAACGCAACATGACGATTTCCCAATACTTTCACAAGGTAAAGTCGTTATGTCGAGAAATTTTAGAGTTAGATCCAAAAGCTCCTATTGGGGAAACAAGGATAAAGAGAATAATTATTCATGGTTTGAGACTCGAATATCGAGGGTTTGTTACCGCTATACAAGGATGGCCGACACAACCATCTCTTGTTGAGTTTGAAAATTTGTTAGCCGGTCAAGAAGCTATGGCTAAGAAAATGGGAGGAGTCTCACTGAAGGGCGAAGAAAAAGCGCTCTACACTAGCAAAAGCAAAGGTACTTTCAAGCGGTACAATGGAAATGGATATAAAAATGATGGCGACAAAAGAAAAATTTCTCAAGGAAATGGAGGCTTTTGTCCAGGGGGAGCTTGGAAGAACCACAATAACAATAGAAAATTTGACGGTGAATGTTACAACTGCGGGAAGATGGGTCACATGGCAAAAGATTGTTGGAGTAAGAAAAAGCATGTTGAAAGCAATACAGCTACTTCCAGTTCTAAGGAGCATAGCGAAGATGGTTGGGATGTCAAAGCATTATTCGTTACAGAGGAAGAAGAATTAGCTCTTATGGTGACAACATCAAAACAGATTGACTATAAGAATGATTGGATCGTAGATTCAGGCTGCTGAAATCATATGACAGGTGATAAACAGAAGTTGGAAAGCATGTTTGAGTACAAGGGAGGTCGTGTAGTGGTGACAGTTGACAACTCAAGGTTTCCGATAGCCCACATCGGTAAGACGATAGTTACACCTCGATATAGTACTAACCAAGTACCACTTCAAGATGTTTATCATGTCCCAGGAATGAAAAAAAATTTGCTATATGTGGCTCAGTTAATATCATCAGGGCACTGTCTTGTTCGGTCCCCGAGACGTGAAGGTGTATCGTGATCTCAAAATCTTAGAAACACCGACAATGGAGGGGCAACGATTGGAATCAGTCTACGTAATGTCAACAGAATCTGCATATGTAGACAAGACAAGAAGAAACGAGACAACATAGCTATGGCATATGCGGTTAGGTCATGTTAGTTATTCCAAGCTAAGTGTGATGGTGAAGAAGTCAATGCTTAAAGGGCTTCCTCAACTAGACGTGCGAACAGACACAGTCTGTGCAGGATGCCAATATGGTAAAGCTCACCAATTACCATATGAGGAATCAAAGTTTAAAGCAAAAGAACCATTGGAGTTAGTTCACTCTGATGTATTCGGTCCTGTTAAGCAACCATCAATTGGCGGTATGCGATACATGGTGACATTCATTGACGACTTCTCAAGGTATGTGTGGGTTTTTTTTATGAAAGAAAAATCTGACGTATTCTCAAAGTTTAAAGAGTTTAGAGAGTCAACTGAAGAAGAAGTTGGAAAGAAGATCCGTTGCTTGCGCACAGACAACGGCGGAGAATATAGCTCAAGCGAGTTCTCTCAATACCTAAGGAAATGTCGAATACGTCATCAGTACACTTGTGCCAACACGCCACAACAAAATGGTGTAGCAGAGAGAAAGAACTGGCATCTTGCAGAAATTTGTCAGAGTATGCTACATGAAAAGAATGTACTTGGGAGGTTTTGGGCTGAAGCGATGAGGACTGCAGTCTTTGTGATCAACAGACTTCCTCAACCAAGGTTAGAATTTGTTTCACCCTTTGAAAAACTATGGAACATGAAACCTACAGTTAGTTACTTTCGAGTATTTGGCTGTGTATGCTATGTATTTGTTCTTGATCATTTACGGAGCAAATTTGACAAGAAAGCTGTTAGATGTATCTTTGTGGGATACGACAGCCAAAGAAAAGGGTAGAAATGTTGTGATCCAACGAGTGGAAGATGCTACACTTCACGAGATGTGGTGTTCGATGAAGCATCTTCTTGGTGGTCCTCAGAGAAGGAAACATTGACAGACTCAAGAGAATTTAGAGATAAGCTGCAACAAAAGATGGAGGAGCATACTATAAAATTTCAACCAAGTTTAGATGAATCCAAAGATCCAGACAATGATGGTGCCGAACAAAAAGTAACTCAGAATCCTTGACAAACTGGCATATATCAACAACTAAATGAAGAAGGTGGGCCTAGTGAAATAGAAGAATCAACTCCACAATCTCAACTCCGTAGGTCAACAAGAACACGAAGGCCAAATCCCAAATATGCCAATGCATCCATAATTGAAGAAGCAATAGAACCTGAGACGTTTGAAGAAGCATCGCAAAGATCTGAGTGGATGACAGCTATGCGAGAAGAGATCGATGCACTTCAGCAAAATCAAACTTGGGATATGGTGCGAAAGCCAAGAGATGTGAAACCCATATCCTGCAAATGGGTTTACAAGATAAAGCGCAGACCAGATGGGTCAATCGAGAGGTACAAGGCACGATTGGTAGCTCGTGGTTTCTCTCAACAGTATGGACTAGACTATGATGAAACGTTTAGTCTAGTGGCGAAACTTACAATTGTTCGAGTCCTACTTGCACTTGCAGCAAACAAAGATTGGAAGTTGTGACAGATGGATGTGAAGAATGCTTTTCTTCATGGAGAGCTGGATCGGGAGATCTACATGATCCAACCAATGGGTTTTCAGAGCCAAGATCATCCTGAATATGTGTGTAAGCTGCGGAAAGCACTCTACGGATTGAAACAAGCGCCCAGGGCATGGTATGGTAAGATTGCTGAATTTCTAACACAAAGTGGTTATTCAGTAACACCTGCAGATTCCATCTTGTTTGTTAAAGCCAATGAAGGAAAGCTAGCTATTGTGCTAGTGTATGTGGATGACTTAATCATAACTGGTGATAATGAGGCAGAAATTGTTCGAACAAAGAAGAATTTGTCAGTCCGTTTCCAGATGAAAGAACTTGGTCAGCTCAAGCACTTTCTAGGTTTAGAGGTTGATCGCACATAAAAAGGAATATTTCTTTGTCAGCAAAAATATTCCAAAGATTTGATAAATCGGTTCGGAATGCTTGAATGCAAACCAATTTCGACGTCGATGGAGCCAAATGCCAACATGTGTGCACATGAAGGAAAAGATTTGAAAGATGCGACAATATATCAAAAATTGGTAGGCAGTCTGATCTACTTAACCTTAACTCGGCCTGACATTTCTTATGCAGTAGTGTAATGAGTCGGTACATGCAAAATCTAAAGAAGCCACATTTGGAAGCAGTTCGACGAATATTGAGATATTTGAAGAGTACAATTGACTATGGTCTTTTGTACAAGAAAGGTGGAGACAGCAAGTTAGTTGGTTACTGCGATGCAGACTATGCAGGAGATCAACAACTGGGTATGTGTTTAAGCTAGGTTCTGGAACAATTTCTTGGTGTAGTAAGAGACAACCAACGGTATCATTATCAACCACTAAAGCTGAGTATCGAGTAGCGGCAATGGCAGCTCAAGAGTGTACATGGTTGATACAGCTAATGAATAATCTACATCAACCAGTACATTATGCCGTACCGTTGTACTGTGACAATCAATCGGCAATTCGTTTGGCAGAGAATCCGGTCTTTCATGCAAGAACTAAGCATGTTGAAGTACACTATCACTTTATCAAAGAAAAGCTTCTGCAAGAAGAAATTGAAATGAGACAAATCAAGACAGATAATCAAATTGTGGACTTGTTAACAAAAAGCTTAAGCATTGACAAGTTCGAAATGTTTCGCCGTCAGCTTGACACAATAAAAATAGTGAGAGTTGGTGTTGAGGGGGAGTGTTGAAAATAAACACCAACATAATAATTAAAGATGTAGGGAAACAAATGAAATGGTTGAAGAGGTAGAGAAATAAATGAAGTGGTTGAAAGATGTAGAGAAATAAATGAATTGGTTGAAGGTTGTAGAAATAAATGAAGTGGTTGAAGGTCGTAGAAAAGAGAAGTGTATAGATAAGATTTGTGTGGTTAGGATTATTTCTTAGTTTTATATTTGTGTGGTGTAGATTGCGTGGTGAGAACTATAAATAGCCTACCTTGCATTTGGTTTAATCATTCCATCAAAAACAAATAAGTCTTTGTATTCTTAGTTTGAGTGTGAGTTAAGAACTTCTCTTTGATTGTTTGTATTTCTCTTCAATTTGTGAGTTGCCTTTGAAAAGTGTTATAGTGAGTATAATACAAGTAGTTTGTTTACTTGTTTGGATCTAATATTAGTAAATTTAGAGTTGTTTATTCTAAATATTTCTCAACATGATATACTTTTGTCCATTCTTTGTCATACCGTGGAAAGGATTTTGACCCATTTTATTGCTACTTCTTTTTAGTTTTCCTTTTCTATCTTGCTCTTGTAGTTATTTTTTTTTTAATCGCTAGTTAATGTTCCTTATGTTTGATACTGAAATTCTTCAGAGGTGTTGCTGCTCGTGCTTTACATCTTTCAAGAGGAGTAGAGAAGCCTAGTGGGAGGGTTACATATACAGTTGTACTTGAAGGTTTGTGCAGATTTAGTGTCGATGAACTAAGCACAAGAGGAACATATTATACAGCAAAGATATCTCCTCTTGAAATGACGAAGGCTGGTGAGAATCAATCACATTTTTTCTTCTGGTAGAATGATGAAAGTTTATTTTTTGACTTACTCCTTTGTTTTTTGGCTGATAGGAAACGGAATAACTTTTATGCATTATAAAATTAGCATACAACTTTGTGACAAGCAGTCCGACTCTTTCGACAAATACCATCTCTTTTTATGTTTTTATTTTATCTCTGTTTACTTGTGACTTTTGTGACGTTCAGACAAAGCAATCAAAGCATTGTGCTTTAGAGTGTTTGTTTTAGTGCTTTTTTATTATAATTATCTGTGGCTACATTATTATGTTCCTTCGTAATTGAGCTGAAGAGGCGGCCTAGTGGTCAGGCCACGGACACAACTTTCTCAATAGGGTGGGAAAGTGTTTGATTCTCCCCATTCCCTAAGTATCAATGGATAAAAAAGATAAAACATGAAGTCCTCCTTAGTACTATGTTGTATCCTTCTGATATCAAAGTTGACAATTTGCAAAAATCGTGCTAATATTTATATTTATTATGACTTTCACTCTACAAGCTTTAGATCCCTGAATTTCTCTTCTTTTTTGTTGTATTACTAGAGATGGAGCAAATGGAGCATGATCTGGATTTTATAGCTTTGTCTCGCCAGTTTAAAGCAACTGCATTGGAGCTGATTACTGTTCTTGAGCAGGTAAATATGGCTCTAGTTTTCTCTTCTGTGCTTCTGTAGAAACTCACGGAATTTTCTAGATGCTCCAAAGTAGAATGAGTTCCCTTTCCCTATATCCTCCTCTTTTCTATATCTGTGGCGGTATTATGATAGTTGTTTCCATGATTTGTTAATTTCTATAAGTTATCAGTTGTGGTTATCACGTAACTCCTTGTACCAATTTGGTAGCTTTGTAAACTTGGAGGTCTAAGGCACCAGTAGATACTCTATTTTTTTTCTTATTACTTGATATATTTACATAGTGAATGTCATTGATCTTTCTGTATGAAATTCTCATCTGGGTCATAGCCTTTTGGAATCTGGAGATTCTAGATGGAATTTGAAATAGAAGAACTACTTTTGGAGTGTCATCCGTTTTTCTTTGAAGAGTACATAGACTAATTTTCTGTGCTAACCATTTACCAGCATAAATTGTCAGGGTTATTATTGCCTTGCACAACCAGAAGCATTTGGTGATGCAGAATACCTACATTCACACACGCTTCAAGCGAGGCCTGATGCATAGAGTTGAAGAAAACTTATAATGTTTCATGAGATTTCAGCTTATGATTTATTCATATTCTAGAAAATGTTTGTTCACATTTCCAGATTTAGTTCAAGAGCATCCACCTTTTTTTAGTGTAACCATAGTACATACAATCACACTTTAGTTGCTTGAATAGCTAGATCCAGTTTGATATTGATGAAGTTCTCATTGTTGATTGTTAACCAGCTTCTTCAAAAATATTTTTGCTAGAGCTAATACTATATATTTTTCCCGACGATATTTTTACTCTCACTCAAGTGCAAAATATCAACTTCTCTTTCCATTCTGTTTACAGAAACAGAAAACTGGAGGAAGAACCAAAGCTCTTCTAGAGACAGTTCCACTTCACAAATTGGCAGATATATTTGTTGCTAGCTTTGAAATTAGCTTCGAAGAGCAACTTGCTATGTTGGATTCAGTTGATCTGAAAAATAGGCTTTCAAAAGCTACAGAGTTAGTCGACAGGCACTTACAGGTAGTTATTTACTTGAAGATGTTACACATCTTGCATCTATCCATACTGGTGTTTCCTTATGTTTTTATGGATTCATGCATATTTGCTTTCATTTTGTGGATTTACGTAAGTTTTACCTTGTGGCAGTCTATTCGTGTAGCAGAGAAGATTACTCAAAAAGTTGAGGGTCAGTTATCAAAATCACAGAAAGAGTTTCTTTTACGGCAGCAGGTTAGCTTTCACATCATATCTTGATTTTCCAAGTGTGGGTACGCGTTTCTTGTGAAAGATAATACAACCTTTTCTAAAACAATAAAAAGCTTCATACAGTTATTTTTGTTTCCTCCCATTCTGGACTATGTAATATTATGGCCCACTTCACTTTCCACTATTTCTTACTTAGTTCCCACTAGTACTATTTACCTACTTCCAGAGAACATAACATGTCCCTCCCTTTACATTTCCACTTTCTCTTCCCTTAAACATGTTTATTTATAAATTTTCATGTTTTTCCAACATAATGTAGCTTATTTGTTTAATTATGAAATTTTCTTTCTCATTTCATGAAACAAATTCCAGATTAGAGCTATCAAAGAGGAGCTTGGTGACGATGACGATGACGATGATGATTTAGCAGCCCTGGAAAGAAAAATGCAAAGTGCTGGGATGCCTTCAACCATCTGGAAGCATGCACAAAGGGAGTTAAGGTATGATTCGAGGTTCAGATAAATGCTGCTAGATGGTTGTTGAGAAATACTAAAAAAAAATAAAAAATTCAGAAAACTAACAATCTATATTATTCTTCAATATCAGGATAATACAGCCACTTATTCTTTGACCATGCACCACAACAATGTTATGATACCCATATTTTCAAAAATTTCATACATCAAACCATTTTTAACTGTTATCTGTCACTCTCAAAAGATAGATGATAACGTGATAACATAATAGTGAACATGAATAAAACTAAAATCAATTCAAGAGGATTTATTTCACTTGGATTCTTGTGTGAGCTTTTCCGCAAAAGACCTCTCCACATTGTCAAAAATCTTACTTTGGGCATAAAAATCTGATAGGGGAAAAGAGGACCAAGAAGGGAATAATTTCTCTATTTTCCTTTTTGTTCTGTGTCAAAATTCAAAATTATCATTCCCTTAATTTTAGTTTATGATTGGCTTCCTATATTAGATGTACCTTTATTGGGTGAGGGCCGAATTGGTCTTATTATTTTTGAAAATAAGCAATTTAGTCTTGTTATTTTTGGATTGGACCCAATTGGTCTCAAACTTTTAAGACAGAGCCAAATAAATTCAAATTGGGAATTTTCTGTTAAATAAGACAAAATAACACATGTGAAAAACATGCAATCTTTTCTTCGTGGGTATTGAATTTTTTTTATTATCCATTTTGGTGCCAAAACAAGCTATAATATCCTTAACTTATTCAATTTTCAAATCGAAGTTTATTTTTCTGTGGCGCGGGAAAAGAGATTTCAAGTTTTTTGTTGCTTATGATTTTTTTTTTCAACTTTTTAAAATTATTGTATATTGGAATACTAAGTTAACCTTAATTAATAAGTCATGTGCTTAATAAATGTATTTTTTGTTATATATAATGTTTAATTAATGTTTAATTTCTACGACATTATGTTAATTTTAACAATTTGATTATTTTTCATTAAATTATGGGACCTAATTGACCTAACCCAATGATTACAGAAGTAAAGTACCTATTTTGCAATAATTATGGGAGTAAACCGACCTTTTTCCCTACATTTATTTACAGATATTTTTTTTGTATCTCAGGAGGCTTAAAAAAATGCAACCTCAGCAGCCTGGGTATAATAGTTCACGTGTTTATCTGGATCTTCTTGCTGATATTCCTTGGCAGAAGTCCAGTGAGGAACTTGAATTGAACTTGAGAGCTGCAAAAGAACGTCTTGATAGTGACCACTTTGGTTTAGTCAAAGTCAAGCAACGGATCATTGAATACTTGGCTGTTCGTAAGGTCCTGCTTATGAAAGATTTCTGCCTCGTGTATGTTTTTTTCTTTTTTCTTTTAGGAGCTTAATGCTCATATGGAATAGTCTTTATGTGTTGCAGCTCAAACCAGATGCTAGAGGCCCTGTATTGTGCTTTGTTGGCCCACCAGGGGTTGGGAAAACATCACTGGCTTCATCCATTGCCAGTACTTTGGGTAGAAAATTTATACGCATATCCCTTGGTGGTGTTAAGGATGAAGCTGACGTCAGAGGACATAGAAGGACATACATTGGAAGCATGCCAGGGAGACTTATTGATGGCTTAAAGGTAGGTTTCTGTTTTTTTCTGATTTCCCTAACCCCCGAAACAACACACACACACACAAGAAATAAAAAGAAAAAAAAGGAAGACCTCTCTCTCTCTCTCTACCATCATTTCCATCTGCATTATTTTATTTGCTTCCAAGTTCTGGCTACCAAAAAAGTAAATAAATACACTGTGTAAATGGTAATGGTCGAGTACTAGGTCAGTCAACAATCTGCTGTCTGCTTCCAAGTTCTGACTACAAATAAAGTAAATAATACAGTGTGTATGTGATAATGGTTGAGTACTAGGTCAGTCAACAAATTGCTAACAGAAAAGTAAATTTGTCAGTGCTAATAATATTTGCCTCCTCCAAGGAAGCTACATTTCTTACACGCATGTAGCTACATTTACTCAAAGATGTTTGTCTGCAGTGTTTTTAGCATTTTCCATCTTCCTGATGAACTTCTTGTGGATATGAGTCAAAATGGGGCCGAGTGGGCATTAAGAATGGATCTGATTTCTGAAGAAAATAATAAGAGAGGCCAGCTTTAGGGCTCAGTATTTATTATCTGACTGACAGAATTCTGTCAGCCTTGTGGATTTTACTGTGTAGTTTGCTAATGAATTATTCCTTTTGTTTTCTTCTGTCCTGATATTTAAAATAGCCTCTCCTCTCTCTGATGCATAGAAACCTTATGCCTATATGATAAAATTTTGCATAGTAGATTAGCTCGAGTTTATCAACTATTTTTTATTGCAGAAAGTAGGTGTAAATAATCCAGTCATGCTACTAGATGAAATCGACAAGACAGGTTCTGATGTGCGTGGAGATCCAGCCTCAGCACTGCTGGAGGTTCTTGACCCTGAGCAGAACAAAACATTCAATGATCAGTATCCTATTTATTTCTGGATGTTTTTCAGTCCATCACTGGTGTGGAGAAATTATTTTCATTTTATACCATCCTAATATTACCTGAAGTTGACGCACTGATTTTTATGAAACTTGAGCTTTAACTATATCTTACGCTTCTAGACATTAGTTTCTTCTTCAAATGCATGTCTTTTCTAAGGATGCTTCATCAAAGCATAGTACTGAAACAATTCCCTGATAGTTGCCTTGCCAGTGTTGATGCTTTTGTTATTAAAGCTAGTGGCCTTTATTTATGGTGCATGTATTTATGGTTTAGTTTTTCCTAAAATTTTAAAGTGGATAAAATGCCAGTCTCAGTTATTGGCTTGAGTTTACTCTCTTCTTTCAAGTGGATTTCCAAACTTTTATAAAAGAACTTATAGACAAGCATGGTATATACTAAGATCTGTTGTAGCAACCCTATAAAAAGATTGTATATTGTTACGAATTAGCACTTGCGGAAGTGAAGATCAGGTCCAATTTTGGTTGTACAAATTAATAATAATGGGTAACAGCAAAAGTAATAAGCAGTAAGAAATTAAATGGCACATAATGATTTAAGTGATTCAACTTTTCAATATGAAAAGTACTCCACTCGACGACAACACTTGTAGAAAAATCCACTAATAATCAAAATGGAGATACAAACACCAATTTCAGATCTTACACAAATTATACCAAATTCCAAAATCGACCGCAAAATATCCTACAATTTACTTGGTAATATATATAGCAAGATAAATTAAAAAACTTGCTATTAAATCAAATATTCACCGTAAATGAGAGAAACACTACAATGAAAATTTGAAATGGACGGTTTGTCCTTGGGTGATTTTTCTACCTTTCTTAGTTAGTTCTTCTTTGGTTTCTTCTTCCTTACAGCTTTGCTTTTCTTTCTCACGGGTTGCTATTTTTTTTATACGAAACAAACATATATACATATATATATAGAAAGCGGTGAGGGTTTAAAGTATATTGGGTTTGGGCCTAATATTGTTTAGCCATTATTAACAAATCTCGCCTTGCCTCAAAAGCAGAAAACAAATTCTTCAAATGAAATTCCTCGGATTACAAAAATAAGTCGTCAAAGCCTAGAAGAATGATCATCTTTTGCAAATACTGTCAAGTTAATCTTTTGAACTTATTAAATGGAAGCTGGTTTGGTTAACATATCAGTGGATTCTCAGAAATTGTAGTGCTATCTTATTAACAACAATAAGACTGCGGGAGACAATGTCACGAAGCGAAATGATATCGACATCAATGTGTTTGGTTCTTTCATGACATAGTATTCTTAGTCAAGTGTATCGACTGACTATCACAAAATACAATGAAGTATCTGTTGTAAACCTAAATCACAAACCAAACCTCTAAGCCAAATGGCCTTTCCTTTGTACGCTCTTGCCGTATATTACGCTGCATTAGACAAAGCAAGCAGATCGTAAAGTAGCCTTCGACTAATGGCCTGATGAGAAGAGTGAAGACATAACCTGTCGAGAGATCTTCTTCTATCCAGATCACCGATGTCGAATCTGGACCACATAACGATAACACCGCGGAACCGATTAGAACTTCCATCATATACCAAACCAAAATTAGATGTACTCTCAAATAGAAGTATCCATTTCGCGCGCGGTATCTCTTACCAGGGATTGCCATATATCTGTGACAACACTAGCTGCATGTGAAATGTGCGGACGAGTACGAGCCATGGCGTACATCAAACTCCCAGCGGCATTAGCATATGGAACTTGAGACATGTAGCTCTCTTCTTACATTTGTGGTGACAAATCCAAAGAAAGCCTGTGACTAACGGTACTTCGTAGGTTTAGAATCTTTCATGCCAAAACGTTCAAGAACTTTTTCAATATAACTTTTCGAGTCAAATAAAGCTTGCCCTTGTCATACCTATCACTGTAAATTTCCATGCCCAAAATTTTCTTATTCGCGCACCAAAATCTTTCATTTCAAATTCACCATTAGTGAGACTTTAATTTCGAATCTCGGACTTATTCTTAGAAGCGATAAGCATATCATCGACATAAAGCGACAAATAAACCGATGAACCATCATGGAATCTTTTATGATAAACACAACTATCATAATCACTCTAGAGTAACCGTGATCAATCATAAAAAGAATCAAACCGCTTATACCCATTTGCCTTGAGATTGCTTGACCCGTATAAAGACTTTTTTCAATAAACAAACATGATCTTCCTTACACGGAACAACAAACCCCTCCTACGGTTGATGCATATATATTTGTTCTTCAAGCTCACCATGTAAGCATTTGTCTTGACATCAATTTGTTCTAATTCCATGTCAAACAATGCAACCATAGTAGCAACACACGAATAGAGCTATGTTTCACAACGGGAGAAAATACTTCGTTGAAGTCAATACTTTTCTTCCGACAATAGCCCTACTTGAACAACCGTGCCTTGAACCTAGGCTCAACTGACCTCGGGTATACCTTCCTTTTCTTGAAGACCCATTTGTTTCCAACAATCTTAAAGCCCATGGCGGTTTCACCAATTCCTCTACGTTATGATTCTTATGAAGTGATTCAATCTCTTCATACCACAAGAACCAACCACCGAGCACTCATCACAGTGACAGTACGATAACTAGAGGTTCACACCTCAATGTACCTCGCCACGGACAATGCAAAAGAAACTAAGTACCGCATCTACGCACCTAGAGGCGTCTAATCTCTTATTCCTTTACCCTGCGTCTTGTATGGTTGCTCGTCTTCTTCTTGCTACATCAGGCGAGAATCGTCTATCTCATCCACGGATGGTTGATGCGAAGTGCTCTTGTACTTGACTAGGAGCTCCACTCTCAAGCTCCACCGCTCACTTTAACAGTGGTCTTTATCGCAACAAATAGACTATTTTTTCTTTTCGCAACATGTTCATCAAACTTAACATCTCTGTCAAAAATTTAGGTGACTTGGGTTCCACACACCATAATCTATAACCTTTCACCCCGAAGGATACCCCAAAAATATGCATTTCAATGTCCTAGGCTCAAGTTTACCATCGCTAACGAGCGTAAGCTGACAACCAAAAGCTTTCAAATCGGAATAATTAGCGGGAGTACCAAGAATACCTCAAAGCGGAGTCTTCAACTCGGTGCGATTGATGGAGGCAGATTCACCAAATAATGGCAGGCATGGTTACAAAAAAGATTTATCCAAGTCACTTGAAAAGAGCATCTGACGAGGCTCTTTTCTAAGAGAGTCCTATTCATACGTTACCTTACTCCATTTCTTTGTGGTGTATGCGCCGCAGCGGTGTCTCGCTATGCCATTCCTTTCAGAACTTCATTAAAGGACTATCACAAAATTCCAAACCATTATCGGTTCTCGGAAATGCTTGATTTTCTTGCTTGTTTGATTTTCTATACAAGCCTTGAATTTCACAAATTTTGAGAATCGCGTGCTATTCTTGTTCTTTAGAAAATACACCCAAACACGCCTATAAGTCATCAATAAAAGTCAACATATCACCGGGCACCACCCTTAGACACAACACGAGAAGGACCCCAAAGATCTGAATGAATATAATCAGTACCTTCGTTTTATGGATGGTTATCTTGAACTTGACCTGCGATGTTTTCATAGACACTGATGCTCGCGAAATCAAGTTTCCGGTTTTACGACACCAGCAAATCTCGTTTGCTCAAAATACATCATCATTTCACTCGTATGCCAAGCCGCGTATGCCATAATCAGTAGTGTCTGAATCTTGACGAGGATGAAAGCTGCTGCACGAACTTGAAGGCCTCAAGCATATAGAACCACTTGACAATTGCCGCTTTAATAACAATGAGAAGACTTACTAACTTTTAAAACTCCACCTTGACCTTTCATACTTATAGCCTTGTGAATCAATAGTACCCAAAGATATCAAATTCTTTTTCAAATCTAGAACATGGCGAACATCTTTCAAAGTCTAACAATACCATCATGCATCTTAATTCTATTGCCAATACCAATAACCTTGCCAGGACATATTGTTTCCCATCAAGACAACACCACGTCAATACAGCGATGAAGCAAACCAATCTCTCTTGAGACACGTATGGTAAGTCATGAACCCGAATCGAATCCAAACATCTCCAGGAGAATCCATAGATCGATAGAACATTTTCACCATGAACGTGAACTATCTGCAACAAGCCGACATCATTAGTACCGGAAGGCGTTGTGGCAGATTTTCCTTTACCTTTGAGTTTGGACAATTTACTTTCGATTCCGACGGCAATAATTGCATTTATCTTTTCTTTTCTAGATTTGGATCTAGACTTGCCTCTATTAATGCTTGTGCCTTTTCTTGATTTCTACCTCGACAAATAAACCACTGCTATTATCATTGTTGCTTATAGACACCTTTTTCTTCAACTACTACGGAATTCAAAGCCGCTTTGACATCTTCCAAAGAAATAGTGTCTAAAACTCGTATAGCGTGGTATCAACAAAATGTTCAAATGAATGAGGTAAAGAACATAATAGAACTAGGCTGATCCTCATCATCAATCTTAACACCACCATTTTTTAAATCACGAATAATTTTAGTAAATTAAATCAAGATGATCATGCAGGTGTACCTCGACGTCAATGTATACAAACGCTTGCTTCAAATATAATAGGCGGTTAAAGATTTGGTCATATACAAATTCTCCAATTTAAGCCATAACCCAAATAGGGAGATTCCTCATCACCAACCTCGTAATACCTCGTGACAAGGATAAGCGAATTGAACTCAAAGCATTTTCCATCAATGCATCTTTTTCTTCATCGGTCAATTTTAAGCAATTTATCCTTGCTCTTGAGTGTCTTAACGAGCCCTTCTTTAACTAATACGGCAGCGTCTTAAATACGCCAAAGACTAAAATCATTTCTACCATTGAATTTCTCAATTTCATATTTCTGCAGCATTTAGAAAACCGATATTAAATAAGCAGTACAACCCAGGAAAATACGAAACCAATCAAATAACTTGGGAAAACTCAAAATAAATCCAAAAGGCAAACTTGATCGATTCAACAAATACCAGGAATAACTTGATAGCTCGATACCAATTTGTTCTGAATTAGCACTTAGGAAGCGAATATCAGGTCGATTTTGGTTAGACAAATTAATAATAATGGAGTAATGAAGAAAAGTAATAAGCGGTTAAGAAATTAAATGGCCCTGATGATTTAAGTGGTTCAACTTTTGATATGAAAAGTCTACTCCATCGACTAATGACACCTGTAGAAAAAATCCACTAATAATCAAAATGGATACAAACACCAATTCCGGTAGGCTTATAAATTATACCAAATTCCAAAATCGACCCACAAAATATCCTCTAATTTACTTGGTAATATATATAAAGAAGATAAATTAACAAACTGCTATTAAATCAAATATTACCGTACAATGAATGAGAGAACACTACAAATGAAAACTGAAATGGAGCTGATTTTGTCCTTGGGCTGATTTGATTTTTCTCTGCTTTCTTAGTTGGTTCTCTTTGGTTTCTTCTTCTTCTTCTTCTATTCCGCCGCTGCTTTTCTTTCTCTGGTGTCTGCTATTTTTTTTTATACAGAAACAAACATATATACATATATATATATAGAAGGCAGCTAACGGTTTAAGAGTATATTAGGTTTTGGGCCTAATATTGTTTTGGGCCATTATTAACATATATCTTAAGAACACGTCTGTTCGTGCCAAACATCCCAATAGATGTGAGTTTATACAATGTGATTCCTTGATTGAAGGTGTGTAGCTATTTGAATGTTCCATTCGATCTTTCAAAAGTAATTTTTGTGGCAACTGCAAATAGGGTACAGCCTATCCCGGCAGCACTTTTAGACAGGATGGAAGTCATAGAGTTGCCTGGATATACACCTGATGAAAAGCTAAATATAGCCATGGGCCACTTAATCCCACGAGTTCTTGATCAGCATGGATTGAGCTCAGAGTTTCTTCGAATACCAGAGGTAGCAAATTTACTTGATAAAGTGAATAGAAAGTGGCAACCATATTCCACCTAAAAAAAATTAATAGTAACCATATTCAAAATGATGAAAAAACTAATTTTGGCATCCTCTTACTTGCTCGATCTACCAAAACAACCATAGTTTAATGTAGACATTTGATTTTGAGTTACTGCAGGTCTTGTATATTTTGTTTTGAAAATTTTCACATATTGGGGTTCCAAGTCTTGTATAATCCATACAGGAGAAAGGTTAGGCAATTAGGGTATGATAGAATCAATAATAAAATTTACTTTTGCTCACCCTCTTACAAGTTCAGGTTTTAGAAAATATCGCACCATTACGTAACTTTAACAAACCACATTATTGTTGTAAATCATGTCTTGTTTTCATTAAAGCTCTATGCTCTCTACATTTAAAGTTTATTTCTTCCATGATCATTTATTATGTCATACTTCATTTCCCAAGTAAACTAGAACAGTAGAATGAAATTTGGTATGATCTATTGGTCTGGCAGGCCATGGTGGAACTTGTTATTCAGAGGTACACTAGAGAGGCTGGTGTTCGGAATCTGGAAAGGAACTTGGCTGCTTTGGCTCGTGCAGCTGCAGTAAGAGTTGCAGAGCAAGAACAGGCTGTGCGATTGAGCAAAGGTGTACACCAGCTTGCTTCACCAATAGTGGAAAACAGACTTGCTGATGGAGCTGAAATGGAAATGGAAGTCATTCCACTAGGTGTAAATAATCATGAAATATCAAACTCGTTCAAGATTGCTGCTCCATTTGTTGTAGATGAGGCTATGCTGGAGAAAGTATTAGGGGTAATTAATCTTCTTGTATCTTCTTCTGATTTATGTAACGGCGCTGTTGGATATGTAAAGACATCTTTTTTCCGGTATTGTAATACAGCCTCCAAGGTTTGATGACAAAGAAGCTGCAGAACGAGCTGCAACACCTGGGATATCTGTTGGACTTGTGTGGACTGCTTTTGGTGGAGACGTCCAGTTTGTGGAGGTCACTTCAATGGTAGGAAAGGGTGAATTACATCTTACGGGTCAACTTGGGGATGTTATCAAAGAATCAGCTCAAATAGCTTTGACCTGGGTAATCTACTTACATAGAAATTTTTATATTAAGAGGATGGAAAGATAAGTGTGTTAACATCTAGAATTACCTATTAACTACTTATTTCTCAAGCTTTTCTAATGTATGGCTCTTCGTTGAGGTCCAAGTGAGCTGTACTTAAATCTTTGAAACGGATGTTTCACCATGTTTTCTAAGTCACATGTCAATGTAGGATACATGCTTTTCATTTTCTGCAGAAAAGCAACTTGTCTTCTGTTGCTTGGAAGTTAATTTGATGTAATTGACATCAAGTTCTTTTGTTTTTCTCTGCCTAGGTAAGAGCCAGAGCTACTGATCTTAAGTTGGCAGCTGCTCAGGAAATCAATCTTTTGGAAGGTCGGGATATTCATATACATTTTCCTGCTGGGGCTGTACCCAAAGATGGGCCATCGGCTGGTGTGACTTTGGTAACCGCCCTGGTTTCCTTATTCAGTCAAAAAAGAGTGAGAGCAGATACAGCTATGACTGGAGAAATGACATTGAGGGGTCAAGTACTACCTGTTGGTGGCATCAAGGACAAGGTTTGCTTGAACTTGGTCTCACACTTCTATGAATATATATATATATATATATATATATATATATTTATTTATTATACTTTGACTTGGATACCTGTTGAACAATAAATTATGTCCATAGATCATGTTTTCCTCATACCTGAATTGGTAACTGTGAAATTCAACTCTGCAGATATTGGCTGCGCATCGTTGTGGCATCAAAAGGGTTATTCTACCGGAAAGAAATTTGAAAGACTTGGTCGAAGTGCCATCAGCAGTGATAGCCAGCTTGGAGGTGATTATTTACTTATTTGTGTGTTGTAAGACCTTCCAAATTATAAGAACTTATGATATATTAAAGAAAAAATTTCAATGGACTATATGGTCTATGGTCTCTCTCTTGATTGAGATATGCATATTTTTGTGACAATATGAGAAAATTCTGCAGATTTTCCGAGTAGATTAAAAGATGGACGACATAAATAATAATTTAGATAGGAAAAAGGCAGATTTCTCATTAGATTAGTTGCTTTAATCTTTGCTTACCTAATGCTGAAATGCATGTGTACACAAAATAAGTCTTTTCTGCTCGGTTTATATTGCTTTTATTGTGTACAGAAACAGAAAGGCTGTGTAATGCAACTTACTTATCTTTTAATTAAACGCCTTTGAACAGATACTACTTGCAAAGCGTGTGGAAGATGTGTTAGAGCAAGCTTTTGAAGGTGGATGCCCCTGGAGACAGCATTCCAACTTATGACGGCATTTGTAATTGTAGATATATTCGCTATTCGAAAGCTCTAATGATTAAATTGTTTTAGCTGGTTACTACATCCATCGGCTCTCTCTTCAGCAGCTGTGCATGGTGATTAGGGGCACATGAGCCTTGGCATTGTATGGAGAAAGGAACATGGTCATATAGATCATTTTAGATCGATGGAGACCCTCGGTATTTATTAACATCCCTTCCCTCATCAAGGTTGCATTGTATGATATCTATGGAGGATTAAGTGACATCCTCGTGTCCCCAGATCCTTACATTCCTGTAATTTTCATTTCATTCTATTTTGACAAAATTATTAGGTTTTCTTTGTCTTTCCGGTGTCACCCTAACGATTAGACCATGCGGATGAGAATGCATGCACACCTTGTTACTTCAATTAGAATATAATCCGTTGTTCAACATCTGATGATAAAATTGACTCTTTTTCGTTTAAGTTACAAGTTTAAATTAACAATTATAGTTTGATTATCTATTATTTGTTATTATTAACTAATCTATATCTATCTATAAAATTTCATTCTTAAAATTAAAATAATTTTGATAATGTTAAAGATAAAGGTACCAAGAGTAATTTATAGTAAAAGTGAATTTTAGAATTGTTATCGAGTACAAGTTTATTATTTCTTGCTAAAGGATAATTGAAATCTATTTACTAATATAGGCAAAATTATTAAGGATAGAATTGGAATTTTTAGAAGTAATTGTTTTTTTAATCAAAAATAAATGTAGCAAATATTTCAATAATTATTTTTATTCATAATTCATCTTCCGACAATTATCTCATTAGAGTTGTTTTTTAGTATCAACTTTTTTTGTTTACATATTATTTCAAATATTATTTATTTTGATAAATTGATTACTCTATTTCATCTTTTTATATAAAAAAATAAATAATCACAAATTATTTAACCAAAAATAAATAATTTATAATTTAAAATAAAAAAAATTACGCGGTGTCAATTTAATCAATTATTTAATTTGAATAGTTTAATTTTATAATTATTGCATTAGTTTCATAGTTCTCATAAAAAAATTCATAATAGTCGACTTATTTATAAAAATTAAATATTATAAATATTTAATTCTAATATTTTTGATTTAATTGATTAAAAATGTTAATTTTAATAAATTATAGAATTAAAAATACTTATTTTTTATAATTACATGATTGAAATTGATTAACTCATATTACATTAATAAAATAACTATTTTTTTAAAAATTATGATTAACCCAATTTTTGTACCCAATAAGGGATTAAGATTATACGTAGTACTGATAAATTTGTTCGTTATTGCTTTAGATAGCAATACAGACATTAAAAAAAAAATTTATAGTGGTAAGATCTCAAAATTAAAAGCTAAGACGCACGTAAATATTGCCAAAGTTTGAATCTTCCTAGATAGGAACATCGAAAGTTCCACGTTCTCGCTCTTCGTCCCATCTTTTAATCTGCATCGAACCAACCACATAAACTTTAAAATTGACAACATCAAACGATAAGAAGATCATATCAAAATATTGTTATGGCCCTATGGAGTTTGTTTAATTACCAGTTCATTAGAGCACAAAGACTTGTAATTCCTTGCAAACTTTTCACATTCAGGTTCATTTTGCCCCTTCTTCTGTATGCACCTAAAAATGTTTATAAAAAAAAATACAGCACATTCAACCAATTTATAATTGTTTAAGAGGCTTTTTATCAATTAACTAGTAATTATACACAAACTTGTATAAACATAAAGGGCAAAAAGTCCAGTCCATAAGAACTCACGGTTATCACCTATACCTAATATAAAACGGGATTTCCATGTTAACAATTTTTTTTATGATAAACAAATTTAAATTAATTCAAGGAAAACATTATAGTTATAGTAAACAAATCAAATCAAACATTATATATTAACAAACTATGTGTATACTACAGAGTAAAATTGTTTGTTTCATCTAATCTCATGTGTTGTTTAGTGTCTTTAATAAACTCATGGTACAATATTGTACAATTTTATTTAAATATCATTTCATCTTATTTAAATCTTATTTAAATTATGATAATGAATATGAATTTAAACATATATTATATTATTTTTCTTATTAAAATCATATTATAAATAATTATATATCATATTTTTTTATTGTTTTTGTATTTATATTTGTCTCAATTAAACATATTAAAAAGATAAATAAGATATATTAATTAATAACTTCTCGTTATGATCTCATCTCATTAAAAAATTAAATGAGACAAGATGAATTATGTATTAAAAATTCATAAATTATACCATGAATCTCACTTATATCTCATTAGAATTTACACATATGATTAGGTACCAAATACTCTTAAGCAAGAAATTAAAAGATATTGAAAATCAATCATTTTAAAGTATAAATTACAAGAAGAATGATTAATTATGTTTTTATTCATCTATCACTCTTACCAAAATTAGGTTAATATATCATATATCATGTAAATCAAGTATTTACAATTTAATAATTATGATTATAAGACTTTAAATGTATGAATTCTTGTTATAAAACCTTAAACATACCACCAATTTTAATACAATATTAATAGTAGTTAAAAAATCACTCTTAAAGCTACCGATCAAAGATATTTTTATTCATCTTTCATATTCACCAATAACACTAAATCTCATCAATTGAGATTCTTTGATATATAAACTTTTAAATCTTCGTTACATCATGCGATATATACTTCTTGTTAGCTTTATAAGAGCTTAGATTTGATCTCATTATTTATATGTATGAATGCGTAAATCTTATTAAAAAATCACTTACAAAAATATTAACATGAACAATATATATATATATATAAAAAAGAGACTAGTTACTTGTGGTAATCCACGTAATTCTCATAGCAACGCGAGTCAGCTTGTGAAGCCTGCATACATATTTGAGAAGTCCAAAAAAAAAAATATATAATTAGCAATATCATCAAATAGAGTATATTATATTGCTCCAAACTAGTTCATTAATAATTAATGATAATAATACGTACTATTAAAAGAGTAAAGTAATTAACAGAACCTTGTTGTTTGGAGGAGAGGAAGATAATTTGGGAGGGGGTGAAACGGTGCCGTATTCATGAGCAGGCCTGGGAGCTTGCTCACCCCTGGCCACTTTGCTCACATCTCTAGCTCTCATCTTGTCATGAGGATCCACTTGGGCCGCCGACATGGCTATAAACTTCAGTATATATGTTCTCGTGTTTTCTGTTTTTCTTCTGAAAATTAAAAGTGCTTACGTGTAATTACAATCTCTTGTGGCAATGTTCCCAGCGATTTATATATCACCTCTAGGCAATGCTGTAGAATGGAATACAACTATATGTACTGCTTTATATATATATATATATATATATATATATATATGTATGTATATGTAGTGTTTTTGTTAATTATTAGCAAAAAAGGAGAAAAAATAAAATAGTATCAAGTGTTTTTAAGTATTTATTCATGCTGCATACAATTTCCTTGCCAAGCCACGTAGCAATTGACAGAGACACTTGTTGTTTCATGAGTTTGTGTTGTGTCGCTCGTAAAGCCCAAGCACCTATTTCTATTTTCTGATTC
Organism: Hippophae rhamnoides; assembly: GCA_033030585.1. Classification (NCBI taxonomy): domain Eukaryota; kingdom Viridiplantae; phylum Streptophyta; class Magnoliopsida; order Rosales; family Elaeagnaceae; genus Hippophae; species Hippophae rhamnoides. The sequence continues at coordinate 50,472,361 of CM065433.1, read as the reverse complement.
TGTTTTTTTTTTTTACAAATCCTTATTAAACATATTTGTAATTAAATTTGTTTCCTAGCAAAATCCTGGATTTTTCACACATAATTTTAAGAAAAAGTTTATTTAATTTAATTTAATTTATTATACACAAATAAGTTATATGGTAATTAAGGATAAGTTAAGAAAAAATAAATATTATTAATTTAATTAATAAATAACTATCTATTATTATTCTATATTAACTTGTTAGAAAAAAAAATTTGCTTTAATTTTAAAGGAGGAAGCTTTTGAAATCTTTTATTTGAAAATGTGATGGATGTCTGTTTTACTTTTGTGTTGAATTTAATATTAAACAAAAGGAGCGTAATAGAACACAAAAATCCATAAAAAGCACAAAATGTAAATATATACCAAATGTGCTAATATCTAATTAAAAATGCATCGTAAATTCAAGACTAATATTATAAGCATTAAATTAATGTATTTTTATTAGAATGTATATTAAATTAATAATATGATATGTTAAAATACTACTAAATCCATTATAATAAGAGATTAATATTTATTCATGAAAGATGGAGAAAAATATTACAAATATCTCTTAGATTAAGTAATTTGACTCGTTTAGTTATTTATATTATAAATATTGTTATTTATTTTTTTAGTTTTGTAAAAATAATTAATTAAAGATAAATTATATTATTTTAATAATTTTTTTATTAAAATATTATTATTTTTTTGTAAGTGATTAAATCGATAAAAACACGAGTATTTAATAATGATAAAGTGACAATTAATATGAAAAATTCACAAAATATTTATTTTTTAATATTTATAAAATTTCACTATTTTATTAATTTTTAACAAAAATTAAAACATATATTCAAAACAAATTCGTTTAAATTTTATTATTATTTATTTTTTCTTAAACTATTTCATATTAAATTTTACTTTTATCATTGTTAAAGACCCATATTTTAATTAATTGACATGAAATAATAATATTTTAAATGAAAAATTATTAAAATAATATAATTTATTTTAATCGGTCAATTTTACAAACATAAGTGATTAAATAACATCATTTCTAATCTAAATGACTAAATAGTGCAAATAACATAATCTAAGACATTTTTGTAGCACCTCATAGTAAAAGATATGAAATATATGTTTTTTTTATAATTGTTTTTTCGTAAAGAAAGATTATACATGATTGTTAGTAGGTATTTATGGTTTATAAATAGTTAAATGAATCTCAAGAATTAATTATACTAATTTTTTCTAAACCTTAGATATTGTTTTTCTCTCTTCATCTTTTAGATTTTATCTACCAAAAAGAGTTATGAGTAATTTTTTTAATTTAATAAAATCAACCACGATTTATGATCTTTTTTCATCTAGATCTAAAGTTACTTTTTTTTGCATGGATTTCATATAGTGGTTTATTTATTTATTTTTCATATTTTTTTTCATTGTTATAATTTTTTTTGTTTAGATATAATATTACATTTAGATATACTATTTTATTTATTTGTAATGATTAAAAGTGTCAAATAAGTTAGATTAACTCAATTCATTTAAACTCATGTCATGTTAAATAAGTTGTAACTCACCTCATCTTAACTAATTTTAAATGGTTTAAATTAGAGATATTTATTAAATTTATTTTATTAAATTCATTTAAAATTATTTTAAAATATTTAATTAATTATTATAAAATAAAGTAAATAAAATAACAAATAAAATTAAAACTTCATTCAATCAACATATAAACAGCATGAAAGCTATTAATATTACTGTTATAAATATAATTTTATAACATTAACTCCTTGAATCAACATTATTATATATTTTTTATTATTTTTAATTATATATATATATATATTAAAATTAATAATAATTTTATATTTTATTGTACCGGGTACACTTCATGCATTTACATTTGGAAGTGATGTTGGAGAGTAACAATTATACTAACTAGATAATGTAACAATTTAATATATAAATTTCTCTTACATTAAAAATATATAAAAAATAAATTATTTTTATTTTTCAAAGAAAAATTTAACTAGATATATTTTATTTAATTTTAAAAAAATAATGATAATTACGTATATGAATTAAAAAATGAACTTAAAGTATTATGAAAAAAATATTGAGTAAAACAAATGTTTAACTAAAAAATTATCAAAACTGACCCTTTTAACTCATGATATCATTGAGATAGCTTTAAATGAACTGATATAAATCGAGTGACTTATTTAACATCTTTTTCATAATGATAATTTAGAGACAAGTTTATAGAATTAATTAAGTTGATAGAAGACATTGATGCATTTGTTTGTAGTAATACATGTTAACAAAAAGTTATTAAATGAGATCAATATTATGGATGTTAATATCAAAGTAATACATAAGTGTGATCGTGTTATAATATATTTGTTTATATAATTGAATTTTTTTTATATCTTTCTTTAATGGTAAAGAATGAATTTTTTTATTTAAAAAAAACACAAATTTCCTATAGAGTTTTTTCCTTCTCAGTTTTACTTTTTTACATGCATTATTTTTAATAAATTATTTATATAGTTGGTTGCAATGATGTCATAAATTTCTCTCAAAGTTGTATTTTTTGTTTCATATTTTCATTATAATTCTATAGCTATATATAAGAAGATTTACTCCTTGAATTACTCCTTGAATTAAACATTACTTATTTACTCCTTGAATTAATGATTTCTTGTTTTACTCATTTAATTAAGGATTTCTTGTGTTTACTCCTTAAATTAATCCTTAAATTAAGGATCACAACTCATTGATTTACTCCTTGAATTAAGGTTCTTGATTTACTCCTTAAATTAAGGTTCTTGATTTACTCCTTAATTTTATCTCCAATACTCCCCCTCAAGCTGGATCCATAAGGTTTACGGATCTTAGCTTGCACAGAAGTCGTTGAAACTGATGAGAAGCCAAGGCATCAAAGGTAAAACTAACAAAAATGCTTATTACGATAGCAAAAAAAAATTATTGTTGTTGATATCTTTCCTTTTACCACAATACTTCCCCTCCACATCGGGCAGGTAGGAGCTGCAGGAGAGATTTAATCCATCATCGCCAAGAGCTTGGTTTCAATGTGGGACCTTTCCTTTTACCATAATACTCCTCCTCCACATCAAGTCGGTAGAAGCTATATGATAGATTTAATAGAGCTTGGTTTCAATGTGGGACCTTTCCTTTTACCATAGTACTTCCCCTCCATATCGGTAGGTAGAAGCTGCAGGAGAGATTTAATCCATCATCGCCAAGAGCTTGGTTTCAATGTGGGATCTTTCCTTTTACCATAATACTCATCATCCACATCAAGTCGGTAGAAGCTATAGGAGAGATTTAATCCATCATCGCCAAGAGCTTGGTTTCAATGTGGGACCTTTCCTTTTATCACAATACTTCTCCTCCACATCAAGTCGGTAGAAGCTGCAGGAGAGATTTAATCCATCATCACCAAGAGAATTTGGTTTGAAAAAACAAATAGAATAAGAAATCATTCTGATAGAGTGTCAAATGCACTTTGAGTTTGAGCAGAGGAATAACAATTTTTGTCCAAGAAGATCGACTTGCTTTGATACCATGTTGAAAAATTAGTGTTGGAAACGTCAAGGCCAAAGACCAAGGCCTAAAGGCCTTTCTAAATAAAACAAGCTCTCTCAAAGCTGTATTCTTTCTTTTATACTTTCATATTTTCATTACAATTCTATAGCTATATATAAGTAGATTTACTCATTGAATTACTCTTTGAATTAAGGATTCCTTGATTTACTCCTTGAATTAAGGATTCTTTGATTTACTCCTTGAATTAAGGATTCTTTGATTTAAGGATTCCTTGATTTACTCATTGAATTAAGGATTCCTTGATTTAAGGATTCCTTGATTTACTCCTTGAATTAAGGATTCCTTGATTTACTCTTTGAATTAAGGATTCCTTGATTTACTCTTTGAATTAAGGATTCCTTGATTTACTCATTGAATTAAGGATTCCTTGTTTTACTCATTGAATTAAGGATTCCTTGTTTTACTCATTGAATTAAGGATTCCTTGTTTTACTCATTGAATTAAGGATTCATTGTTTTACTCCTTGAATTAAGGATTCCTTGTTTTACTCCTTAAATTAATCCTTAAATTAAAGATTACAACTCCTTGATTTACTCCTTAAATTAAGGTTCTTGATTTACTCCTTAATTTTATCTCCAATAAAATCATTTATGTCTATATAAAGTTTAAGTTACTATTAAATCAATATAACTAGTATGGGTCGTTTGATCTCAGTGAAAATAATAATAATAATAATAATGGGTGAATTATTCATATTGAATTAGAATGAGCAAGATCGAATTTTTGGACAAATTAAAAAAATAAAAATGGCCGAATTTATTAAATAGCACTTTTTTTTGGTGGAAGACTAAAAGTAAAAAAAGGACTCATCCTATATTCATATTTGTTGTATATTTTTCATTTATTTTAAATATATTATAATTATAATTAACATATAAATTTTTATTAGATATAAATATATAAAATTGATTATATTTAATAATAATAATACTATAATATATTAATTATAATTTATTATAAAATTATAATAAAGAGGTATTTTCTTCGCATATAGCAATCAAATCCTAAATCAAGTAATTTTGGTTTTTAAACTAAACTAATTTCGGCCATTGGTCACTATCAGTCAGTCTATCACGATATCATTTTATCTTTTTTTCTCTTAAACGGATCTTTTTCTATACACATGTAATTATTATTTTTCCTTTATCGTTTTTCATTTACAATGTATTATATTTCTTTAAAATAACGATGTCACAGACACACGTATCTATATTTTTAAAGTAATATATACGTTAAAATTAGCTTTATAGGCTCATGGTAAAAAAATAAATTTAACAATTTTAAATATTTTTTTTAAAACATTAACGTATGAGACGTGTTATTTTCAGAAAATTATCTCATTAAATGATAAGTATCTATGAATTATATTTAAATGTATATAATAAATGAAAAAAATTACTTTAAAAGAACAATTTTTTCCCATTCAACTTAATTAAATTATTATTTTTCACTGTACAACTCACGTATTATATAGCCTTCACCTTACATTCACATGTCCCACTATAAGATTTTGTTGTCGTGCACTACAATTGCTTAATTAAATTAATTTGAATCACTGAATATTCGGAAGCAAAGGACAATGCGCAGAATTAGAAAATGTTGTGAAATAACAATCTTTCTCGTTATTGTTTATTTGGAAAATTGAATTAAAAAAAAATTTAATTTTTTTTAGTTTTATTATAAAAGCAACTAAATTGTAGAAAAATGTTTCACATAAAAAAAATAATACATTTTTTTAATTGTTCGGATAACTTTGTGAATGGGTTTTTTTTATGGATCTAGGAATCAATTTTTATTATTATCTATATTTACTATAAAAGAGTAAGTTTGCTCTTTCAGGAGGAAAATACAAAAAATACAAAAAAAAAATTATGGATCTAGGAATCAATTATTCTTACTTTTATAAATTTAACCTGTAATTAGTGAATTACACTTATGCTTTGTTGAAAACAAAATTGAAAGAAAATAATAATAATAATAATAATAAGCTATTGGCCATTCAAAGTGTGATTTATGTTTTCCTATCATTAATGTAACTATTTTACATTAATTCTTTAATTTACTTTAGTTATTTTTTGGATTCTATTATCGCAAGTGATTTGAAAAAAAGTAGGTAATTATCTCCCATAATATAACAAGAAACCAATAAACCAATACACCAAGAATGTTATTCAGAAAAACATAAATATGTGTCAACAATTTTATTACAAGAAAGAGTACAATTTTATTACGAGGAATTACTCTTACTTGTAATAAAATTGTTGGCACATATTTAAATTTGTCCGAATAATATTCTTGGTGTACATTTGTACCGTTGGTTTGTTATTGTATCCTAGGAAATAATTATCTATTTTTTCTCAAAACACTCACAATAATAAAATGATTTTATCTTAAATACAACCTATCAAATACGTGCCTTTGTTTTGTTTTATAACTCATTTTTATTTTCAATTCATATAAATTTATAATATTATATTTATGTAATTCTTTTAGTCTTACTTTTGTATATTGTTTGAATTGTTACATGTTTATCTTTTGTTTGATTTTCAATCCACGTAATTAATGATGATATCTTTTTATATAATATTATTTATTTATCATAAATTAGATTAAATATCTAAAAAATACGAAGGTTATTTGGATATGTAAAAGATATGTGATTCGTGTCTCATGTATAATTATTGTTATATATTGCTCTTTAGTGAGAAAATTAGAAAAGTCCCACATTGGTTAGAAATGAAGTTGGGTGTTGGATTTGGGGCTATAAATAAAGCCCTCCTTTACCATTTGTAAACATCCCAAAATTTGTAAATCTTCCTCTCTTTTGTAAGGGTAATTGATTAGCTCAATTTTGCCCAATTAGTTGTAATTTTGAAGTTCATTCATTTGAAGATAGTGAAAGTGGTCAACGACGCCCGAGGACCTAGGTAACATTTATACCGAACCTCGTTAAATTTCTGGTGTTATTATTTTTCTGCTTTAATATTTCTATTTCAATATCTGTTTTAGTTTATTTTAGCATTATATTTCCAATAGCATTATTTTGTCGGGTTAGTTTGAGTTCTATTCATTTAAATCATAAGTGAATAGTAACTACTTAGAATAGGGAAATATACCCGATTTTTCCAACAATTGGTATCAGAGCCGAAGGTTTTCTACCTAGGCATTTGTTTGTATTCCGTTTGTTTGCTATTGGAATATAGTTGCTAGTTGTTGTAATTTGAAGAAATGGCGGAAGAAAAATTTCTTTCAAACAAAGGCCAGTCATCCACGTCAAGCAGAACTATGGTGATGAACGCAAGGTTCAAGGTGGAGAAATTTGATGAAACTGGTCATTTCGGCATGTGGCAAGGCGAAGTTCTAGATGCTCTGTTTCAACAAGGTTTAGACATCGCCATTGAAGAAGAGAAACCAGATGGAATAGATGAAATAGAGTGGAAAAATATCAACCGATTGGCATGTGGTACAATCCGTTCGTGTCTCTCAAGAGAACAAAAGTACACGTTCATGAAGGAGACATCTGCAAGTAAGTTGTGGAAGGCGTTGGAGAACAAGTTCATGAAGAAGAGTGGACAAAATTGGCTCTATTTGAAAAAGAAGTTGTTCCGGTTTGAATACCTTCCAGGTACTACAATAAACGACCACATTACTGCTTTTAATCAATTAGTAGCAGATTTGTTAAATATGGATGAAACTTTTAAAGATGAAGATTTAGCCTTGATGTTGTTAGCCTCCCTTCCTGATGAGTTTGATCATCTTATTACGAGCTTACTCATTGGGAAGGATAAAGTGTCTTTTGAGGAAGTTTGTATTGCTTTGTATAGTTATGAAATTAGAAAGAAAGATAAAAGAGAAAGCAGGAATGAAGCAGCAGAGGCATTGTATGTAAGAGGACGTCCGCAAACACAACATAAAGGAAGGAGAGGTAGATCTCTATCAAAAGGAAGACTTGGTAAAGATGAATGTGCCTTTTGTCATGAGAAAGGCCATTGGAAGAAAAATTATCCGAAGCTGCAAAAGAAAGGAAAAGCTGTGCAATCTGATGCTTGTGTAGCTGAAAGCAATTCAGATTCAGATTTTGCATTGGTTGGTTTGTCAACATCATCTCATCCTGGTGATTGGATTTTTGATTCAGCATGTACTTTCCATATGTCTCCTAACAAGGAGTGGTTCTTTAACTTTGAGGAACTAGACAGTGGAGTTGTTTTCATGGGTAATGATTATCCATGCAAAGTTTTGGGAATTGGTACAATTCGTTTGAAGAATCAAGATGGTTCAACGAGGGTCTTGACAGATGTTCATTATGTTCCAGATATGAAGAAGAATCTCATTGCTGTGGGAGTCTTAGAATCAAAAGGCTTCACTGTGACCATACAAAATAGGGCATTTAAGGTTACTTCTGGAGCACTTGTGGCGATGAAAGGTGTTCGGAAGAATAACCTGTACTACTACCTTGGTAGTACGGTTATTGGGACAGCATTAGCAGCAGTTTCAGATGAAGAAAGAGATTTAGAAACTACCAAGTTGTGGCATATGCGTTTGGGACATGCTGGTGAAAAAGCTTTACAAATTCTAGTAAAGCAAGGCCTGTTAAAAGGTGCGAGAACCGGCAAGTTGGAATTCTGTGAGCATTGTGTATTGGGGAAGCAGAAAAGAGTAAGCTTTGGCACTGCTCTTCATAATACAAAGGGCATTTTGGATTACATCCATACTGATGTATGGGGGCCAACAAGAACTCCATCCATGAGTGGCAAACATTATTATGTCACTTTCGTTGATGACTTCTCCAAAAGAGTTTGGGTGTATCTCATGAAGAAAAAGGATGAAGTGTTAGGTATTTTTCTCAAGTGGAAGAAGATGATCAAGACTCAGACTGGTAAAAAGATCAAGCGTCTGAGGTCTGATAATGGCACTGAGTACACAAATGATCCATTTATGAAAGTTTGTGAAGAAGAAGGGATAGTGCGACACTTCACTATTCGAAAAACACCACAACAAAACGGAGTTGCAGAACGTATGAATCGGACTTTGCTGGAAAAGGTTAGGTGTATGTTGTCAAATGCTGGTTTAGGCAAGCAGTATTGGGCTGAGACTATGACATATGCATGTCATCTCGTCAACCGTCCACCATCGTCTGCTCTTGAAGGCAAAACGCCTATGGAGGTATGGTCTGGAAAACCTGCTAGAGATTACGATTTCTTACATGTGTTTGGTTCAATTGCATACTACCATGTAACAGAATCAAAGTTGGACCCAAGAGCCAAGAAAGACATTTTTTTAGGGATCCCTTCTGGTTCTAAGGGATATCGACTATGGTGCCTTGAAACGAAAAAGATAATCTTTAGCAGAGATGTTACCTTTGATGAATTTGCATTGTTGAGAAAGGTAACTAAGAAGATTGATGGAACTTTAGAGCAGGTGGAGCAAACTCCGAAACAAGTGGATTTTGAAAGCAAAATTGTTAATCCAGTTAGTGAAGATAAGACAGAAGTTGATCCTCCATTGACAGAAGATGAATCAGATGAAGAGGTTTTAACCCAAGAACCTCCACAGCAACAAGAAGAAACTGCAGTTGATAGGCGGCCACGATGACAAAATGTCAAGGTACCTGCTCGATACAAGGATTTTGAAGACCTACCTGCTCAGTTTAAGAATACGGTGGCCTGTGCACTTTCAGTTGTGCATAATGATGTTCCTTCCATATATAAAGAAGCAATCAGAAGCCCTGAAGTTGAAAGATGGAAGGAAGCCATGGATGAAGAACTTTTGTCCCTTCAGAAGAATAAAACATGGAAGTTGACACAACTACCTAAAGGCAAGAAGGCAATTGGATGCAAATGGGTGTATGCAAAGAAAGATGGATTTCCTAACAAAGATGGTATTCGCTACAAGGCAAGGTTGGTGGCTAAGGGCTACGCTCAGAAGGAGGGAATCGATTATAATGAGGTATTTTCTCCAGTTGTAAAACATTCTTCCATTAGAATTTTGTTGGCCTTGGTAGCACAGTTCGATTTGGAACTAGTTCAACTTGATGTGAAAACCGCGTTTCTACACGGTGACTTAGAAGAGGAAATCTATATGTCTCAGCCAGAAGGGTTTATTGTTGCTGGTAAAGAGAATTGGGTTTGTAAGCTGAACAAATCATTGTATGGATTGAAGCAATCTCCAAGCGATGGTACAAACGATTTGATCGGTTTATGTTGCAACAAAAGTATACCGAAGCACACAAGATCATTGTGTGTATTTTCGCAAGCTTCTGAAAATGAGTCTTTCGTCTATCTCCTATTGTACGCCGATGATATGTTGACTGCATCCAAGAGTCAAATACAAATTGAAAACTTGAAGGCTCAACTAAGTCAGGAGATCCAGATGAACGATTTGGGAGAAGCCAAGAAGATTTTCGGTATGGAGATAAGTAGACAGGGAAGAAGGGAAGCTTAGTTTGACCCAGTCAATATTTGAAGCGGATACTACAACGTTTTGGTATGAATGAACAGACAAAACCTGTAAGTACTCCGCTAGTTCCTCAATTCAAGCTTAGTGCTCAATTATCTCCTCTGAATGATGCAGAACGAGAATATATGGCAAAAGTACCATATGCAAATACAGTTGGTAGCTTGATGTATGCAATGGTGTGTACAAGACCTGACATTTCACATGCGGTTGGTGCTGTAAGCAGGTACATGCATGATCCTGGTAAAGGACCTTGGTTGGCTGTGAAATGGATTCTACGGTATATTATAAATACTGTAAATGTTGGTTTAGTATTTCAACAGGATAATACCATTGGTCAATGTGTAGTCGGATATTGTGATTCTGACTATGCAGGAGATATAGATAAGCGTCGGTCAACTACCGGTTATGTGTTTACTCTTGCTAGAGCACCAGTCAGTTGGAAGTCTACCTTGCAATCCACAGTTGCTTTGTCTACTACAGAGGCAGCATATGGCGATTCTGGTGTGAAGGAAGCTATTTGGTTACGAGGTTTTCTTGAAGACTTGGGAGTTGGTCAAAAACATATCAAGGTGTTTTTTGATAGTCAGAGTGCTATTCATTTAGCAAAGAACCAAGTCTACCATGCACGTACAAAGCACATTGACGTTCATTATCATTTCGTGCGAGAGATTATTGAAGAAGGTGGAGTACTAGTTCAGAAGATTAGTACGACAGAGAATCCCGCAGATATGATGACCAAGGTGGTAACATCAATCAAGTTCAAACATTGTCTGGACTTGATTAACATCCTACAAATCTGAATTGGCGTTGGCGTCGTTGATCTAGTAATTGAAGAAATCATTTAAAACCACTAAGTCGCTAAGGTGTAGATTTGTTATATATTGCTCCTTAGTGAGAAAATTAGAAAAGTCCCACATTGGTTAGGAATGAAGATGGGTGTTGGATTTGGGGCTATAAATAAAGCCCTCATTCACCATTTGTAAACATCCCAAAATTTGTAAATCTTACTCTCTTTTGTAAGGGTAATTGATTAGCTCAATTTTGCCCAATTAGTTGTAATTTTGAAGTTCATTCATTTGAAGATAGTGGAAGTGGTCAACGACGCCCGATGACCTAGGTAATATTTATACCGAACCTCGTTAAATTTCTGGTGTTATTATTTTTCTGCTTTAATATTTCTGTTTCAATATCTGTTTTAATTTATTTTAGCATTATATTTCCAATAGCATTATTTTGTCGGGTTAGTTTGAGTTCTATTCATTTAAATCATAAGTGAATAGTAACTATTTAGAATAGGGAAAATATACCCGATTTTCCCAACAATTACGTAATTAGTTTTATTATTTGTTTATCCAAGTTAATTTCTAATAAAACACATATATGTAATTAATGAATATTTTGAGTTATAAATATATCAATAATCATTCAAGTTTATGCCTTACTCACCTATATAAGCTCAAAGTAACAAAAGAATTAATGATTTAATTAGTTTAAGTATAGATATATTTTTGAGAAGCTATACAATTTTTCATTCATCTTTTATTTCTTGCAGCTATGACTTTTATTTTCTCTCTATTTTTGCCTTAATTTTTCTAAAATAAAATAAAGTTTATTTAAAAATACAGTACGTTAATTCTCAATATTTGTGTTACATGTGAAATTCTTTTTCACTTTAAATATATTTTTATCGATACACATGCGATCATAGGGAGAGTAATATTTCATATTTTTTTAACTGTTTGAATTCTTAATATTTAATCAATAATTACTTGTGATATATTACTCAAGATTTAAGTTTCTAAACCTTGTTTACGAACCATTGCTACTTAATTTGGAAATAAGATTAAATAAGGAATATTATTAGTATCTTGTATTGTATTTTTAAAGTGATTAGTTATAAACACGTGCAACGAAAAATTAAAAATAATAATTGTTATAGTTTTATTTTAATTAAAATTAAATTATTATTATTATTATTATTATTATTATTATATATTATGTTATTATTTTAAATAACTTTTAATATGATGCTAGTATTTTAATAATATATTTAATTGATAAAAAAGAGATATAAATAAATTATCAAATAATTAAGTGATTAAGAGTAATGGTAGTCATTACTTTAAAACATGTGAATAATTTTATCCAAAAATTTATAATAAGTTATTTAAACTTTATAAAGATATATCAATGTGAAATATTGAAATAATTTTAATTTTTTTAATAATTGCATTACTATTCACATATCTATAACTAAGAATCGAACCTAAACTATTCTAAATATTCAAATAAATTGAATTCCTTGATAATAAAAAAAGAAAAGATATATATAAGTTATCAATTCATTCATAATGAAGGATTTGAAAAAAAATAAAATAAAATTTTATTCGGAAAACCTTAATAAAGAGTAAATGTATTTCTAATCAAATACTTCGTTGATTTTAGAGTATGTTATTAGGTGATATTTTATTTAAATTAAATTTAAAATTAATATAATTTTTATTATAATAAAATAAATACTTGATACTTTATAGAGAGGAAACAATGCAATTGATGATGAATAATAACATTTATATTGACAACCTCTAATGTACCATCACCATGATCCATTGCTTCACGGAACAGTGAAAATTTCAATAATAATAATAATCACAATGACAACAATAATAAGAATGTTGTTAGCTATAACTTATACGCCCACCTTTTGTAAAATGCCATTTTTTTCACACATGTTCACGTTGTACTCATTGATAGCATAAACTTCTGTTAGATTAATCTACAACTAGCTGTATGATTTGACAAAAAAGTGGGTATATATAGAAATTTTTAAAGCATTTAAAATAAAAATGTTTGGTAATTTATATATTACATAATTAATTAACACTAATAATATCTTCTTTTTTTAATTTATAGTAAATTAATATAAGCCTAATCACAGTATATAAAATATAAGTTGCGTGAAAAAATCATGAACTATTGATTTTTTTAGATGAAATAGTATTTTTTATTATTTGAAGATTTGACTTAAAATAATAGAAGGATATATAATGCTTATCATTACATCAATAGCCAAATCACCACACATGAGTCTTGGAGTAAATGACTTGCATTCTATTAAAATCAACAAAATTTTATCCATGTCACGTTAAGGTTTTTTTTTTCCCCTGAAAAATTTGCTACATTTTAGAAAATTCCACCACATTCCTATAAAAAGGAAATATTGTAAGAGTTGAAACATATCAAATATAACCCTAATAAGTGACAGCAGGAGTACAACCAACAATCAAATATCTAACCAGTATAAATATATAAAACGCAATTACAAAATACACCAACAATAATATAAAATGAGAGGTTAATTATGATAAAATTGATATCAATTATTCATATTATATGACTTGAAGTAATCAATTTCAAATAAATAAATAAATAAAATCAGAGTTGTTAATTGTATTGTTATTACTTATTTAAAAATTATGAATATAATATATATACTTATAGTATATTAGTTCTGTTATTAATAAATATATAATAGTTTAATGTTCATAATTTTTTTTTACATAAAAAAATAAAATTAGCAATAAATATCATTACCTTAAAAATTAAGGATATTTTTCTCCACAAACCAGGCACAATATTGCGTATGTTTTCAAGAAACAGACGCAAAAAAAAAAAAAAGGACCAAATAGGTAGTAGTGCTAGAAGAGCATATTGCAAATAGTGCCTACATTTTAAGCAATTAAAGAAGAAGAAGAAGAAGAAGAAGAATACTTCTAATATCTACCAAAATTATGCCAACTTTCCATAAAAGAAGACCAATATTAATTTTCTGCCTATATATATATCTCATAAATATTAACAACTCTAAATCAACTATAAAAAAGCCATTGAAGATCGATCAGTAGAACAAGTTAAGAGAGAAGGTGAAAAAAATGAGGTATTTGAATTTGTCTTCCGTTAACATATTAATGTTTGTGTTTATGTCATTGTTTCATTCTTACATGAGTTGGGATCTTGTAGAACAATCTTGTTTGGAAGCCGCAAAGGGCGATCCAAATGTGCACTATAAGTTTTGTGTTGCTTCTTTGAAATCCAATCCCAAGACCCGAAATGCAACTAGTCTCGAACAACTAGTTTTTATCTCAATTGAACAAGCCATTTCTAAGGCAACCAATAATATTGTTCCCAAAATCTCGAATCTTTTGAAGGGGAAATTTTTTGATGAGTTTACAAAGAGTTGCTTGAAGAGCTGCTTAGAACTTTACAATGATGCTATTTCTTCTTTAAATGATTCTATGAATGATATTAAATCCATGGATTTTATGAAAGCTAATTTGGATTTAAGCTCTGCTGTGGATGCTTCTGGTACTTGTGCAGATGGATTCGAGGAAAAGAAAGGTGAAGTGTCTCCTTTGACAAACGAGAATACTATCTTCTTCCAGTTGAATGTTATTTCTCTTGCTTTTACCACAATGCTAATTAGTTCACATAAGTAAACTATATAAGATACCCACTCTGTCATATTATCCTGTACTAATAAAAAAACAAGGTTATCATGCATGATAAAGAATACTATATAAAATCTTGTGATCTTTTGTAACAGATAAGAATTAGTATACTTAATTATATGTTTTTTTTATATTACAATTTACATATATATCCATTAGATTTTTATTTTTTATTTTTTATGATATAATTAAGTATTTAATTAGTTGTATTTTTAATCTCCTTTTAAAAAAACATATATTTGTTGCGCACCATAACTCTAAGGTTTGGTTTTCTTAACTATTATCTCAACTAACATTACAATTAATTTTTATTAAATTTAAATGAAGGGATTACATTCAGAGATACCCTAATTGAAGTAGAGTACTCATCATATTTGATTTTTTGTTTTTTTTTTTCGACAAAGCCCATGGAACGCATAGATATAATGGAATCTCATTATTAGTAAAGATATCCAATACACTGAATGTACAAGCAGATGAATATCTAACTTAATATTTGGGCCACTAAATTTTTACACTTCTAAAGACAAATCCACATCTAACCAAAGGATGCATTTTCTTTGGGTCAAATTTGCTTGTTTAGACAATAAATTATGTTAAGTATAATTTTTCAAGTGAAAATTTAAAGAAGATTAGGAACTTTTAATACTCAAAAAAAAAAAAGTATTCAATTGAGAAAAATATACCACTTTAAAATATACAAAACAAATTGTCATGACCTCTACCATCATCAAGAAGAATAGAAAGAATTTATTCAACTCTAAAATTCTAAACACTAAAAATATCACATTTATTTGAATTATAGAGGAATATGGGTGGCCTTTAATTCAAGAAAAATGATATTATCTTTATCTCTAAATTTGAGGTGTGTTAAATATGTTATTTTTAAAATAAATTTATGGATACATTAAACCTAACAAATGTTTACCATTCGCTAAAAAGGAAAATATATTTTGCATTTTAATCTAGTTAATAAATCTTTGATAAGATATTATCTAGTTAAATATTAGGATGAATGAAATTTACAAATGATTTAGTTGTATGAAATAGTTTAATTTACATGAAATTTTCTTTTTAATTCATGGAAGAAAAATATTTATTTATTTTTTTATATAATATAAATGAATATATGTTATTTTACGTTATAAAAAGTTAAATATTTTTTTTACTAAAATTTAAAAATAAAATTAATTAAATAATTAGATAATTTATATAATAAAGAATTGATAAATTCATTTCTCTATATTCTCATTTTCATTACATGTAGTGATAAATTGGAGTATAAAAATAGTTAAATAGTTTCGTTATAAATTATTTTTTAATTAAAATTAATTTTTAATATTTATAAAATATTTTGTTTATTATTATTATAATAATTAATTAAAAATAATTTAATTTTTTATAATATTAAAATAATTTTAAGTTAAAAAATAAGTAGAATATAGGCCCATTCTGCAGGAACCCTACCAATTTCTAACCCGAACCACTGATAATGAGAGTCCCGCTTTCACCGTCGTAAGAAAAACGGAGACAGCTAACAAAGTAAGTAACAGCTCAGTTATTTCCACAATTCAAATTGTTCAAAACTTTACCGACTCTCCACAAACAATTGTTTCGTTGATTTCAACGAGATCATAGCCTACCAAATTCACTCTTAAGCACGTTCGGGTGGTTTCAATTCTTATCCTTCCCTGCCTGTTTGATCCTACAAGTTAAAAAAATGGCCCCAGTTTCAGCGTTGGCGAAGTATAAGTTGGTCTTCTTGGGGGATCAATCAGTGGGTAAAACCAGTATCATCACTCGCTTCATGTACGATAAATTTGATAACACATATCAGGTACTTCCATTTTTTATCCAGATCCCGACTCATTCAATTGCCTTTCTCTATAATTCGTGTTTTATTTTGTGTCTCAGATCTGTAACATATGATTTCTTAATCGTTCATAATCTGATTGCTTTTGATTTTTAATTGTTTTCTTTTCTCGATTCGTCTATTTTGCTTTACCTTTGGCTTGTTGGCTTGGATTTCTACATTTTGTTATTGTTTGTTTCCTAGAAAAAATTGAAGCAAGTTGATAGGAAATTGGTCTGTTACTCATTTCTTCTTGTTTGGTTTTCGAGAACTAGAACTAGAAAAAAAAATTTGAAACATATACATTTAGGGTACGCTGTTCTGTTACTGTTTCAAAAGACATGAAAAAGTTAGATTGATCCTTGTTTGGAACAAGATTTATAGCTTCCAATCTAGTGATTCCCTCACTACCTATTAAGCTCACAAATGCTGTTAATTACTGCGTGATGCTAGCTTTGTAACCTAGTGATCTATGTTCCTTTAATTCCAAATGGTGGAAAATGGGAAGTTTTCCTTTTTCTTATAAATACAGCTCTATAACCTAGTGATCTATGTTCCTTTTATTCCAAGTGGTGGAAAATGGGAAGTTTTGCTCTTTCTTATTAGTACCTTTTTTTTTTTTGGGGGTGGGGGGTTGCTCTTGCTGCGTATTCTCTTTGAACTTTGAAATTGAGATTTTGAGTATGCCATACTTTGCCTGTTCAACTTAGTGGATATTTTTCTATTTAAAAATAAAACTTGGTGGGTATTTTTCTATAAAAAAAAACTTGGTGGATATTTTCAATTGTGCATTGATAAAAAATGTTTTCTGATGATCAGGCAACAATTGGTATTGATTTTCTATCAAAAACCATGTATCTTGAAGATAGGACTGTACGGCTGCAGTTATGGTAAGATTTGTGCCTTATATCGGATCCTACTTCAATGTCAACATTGTTGTAGTTTTTCTAATATTGTTTATTTATCCCATTGTTAAAATGGTGTGTGTTTTGTGCAGCTTTTCTCCTAAATTTCTGTTAAATATTCACGGGACTTGCTTCTTTTTTTTCCTTCCAGCAGAGTTCAAATGTCCTTTTGTTATTTTGCTCGATTTATGATTGTTAAATTGAATTGTGTAAAATAAGATTGAAACCAGCATGCCACAAGTGATGGATAAAATGCTATATTGTCAACTTTGGCTTTCTCATTAATTAATGATATATTTATCCGAAGTTTGACCTTGCTTAAAAAGATAATGTTTCTTGATATTGCTATTGCACTTGATAAAATATGCTAAAAGAATGGAAATCATCCCTACTTGTTATGTCTCAGTGTTTAGCATTGATGATGTTGTGATCAAAGACGTTATTTGTTTTCCTGTTATTGGACTGCGTCATAAGTTGCATATAAGATAGTTACACTGTTCAAATTATTGTTCTGATACTTGTAATTTCATGGTGCCAGGGACACAGCTGGACAGGAAAGGTTCAGAAGTCTCATTCCAAGCTACATCAGGGATTCATCTGTTGCAGTCATTGTATATGATGTTGCAAGTATGCAAGTTCTGAGTTTGCTCATTTTATTTTCTAACTCGTATCCACTTTTTCTATGAAGCACATATACTTCTTTGTCTATGAACATTAGCCTATTTTCATAGTTTCATGTACTCATTTTGGCAGTCAGTCCATTACAGATTATAGGCTTCCCTGTTATCTGCTTTCTTGATGTAATATAGATTTATCTGTAGTCAAGATTCCTTCTTATACTGTTTTGTTTGTTTCAATGACTTTCCCATGTTTGTTCAATCATCACCCCACAAGCCTGATGCATATTTCTGAATTTTTGGGTGTATATTGGGCAGGTCGACAATCTTTTCTAAATACTGTGAAGTGGATAGAAGAGGTGCGCAGTGAGAGGGGCAGTGATGTCATTGTTGTCCTTGTTGGAAACAAAACCGACCTTGTTGAGAAAAGGTAAAATTTGAATATAAGTTATTGTTGGTATTGTACGTGACCCACTAGTTAACTGATTTTTGTTGTTGTATGAGACAACCTCTCTCTCTCTCTCTCTCTCTCTCTCTCATAGACATGCTAACAGTCTAGGATAACGGTCAGGTGATTCATGGAACGTGTCAATTTGAGGGTAATAAAGACACAGGGAGGGTAGTTGAACAGAAATCCTATCTAAAAGTCTACACAAAGCTTTAGAGCAAAATGTCCTTTTTTTATTGGAAAATAAAAATGCCTTATAAGTAGGTTGTAAAGCATAAAAACTGTTCAAGTAACTGACAGGAAAAATATCAGGGGAAAGGGGAATAAATGTCAAAGCTGAATTATTCTAATTTGTTCAAATCCAATTTTATGGCATACTAAATCTTTACCCTTTTTGTTGGTCAAGGGTGGACTACCCATTTCAATTCTGAAATTTAAGGAAGATTTTCATGTGCATTATCTTTATCCTGCAGGCAAGTGTCTATAGAGGAAGGGGAAGCCAAAGCTCGGGACCTTAATGTCATGTATATTGAAACCAGTGCAAAGGCTGGTTTTAATATAAAGGTACATTCTCTATCCGTTAAATCCTTCCAATGAATGCTTGATTTCAATCAAATTGCAAGCGAACTAAGAATGCCATTTTCATCTAAAGACGTTGCCTTTGTATCTGTGCCTTTGTATCTGTAACAACAAAGGGATAATTGTACCTTTTTTTAATTATTGTATTGTAGTTGGGTAACAGTTCATGAGTTAACTGACAGATAGGACATATAGGACAATTCTAAGTTAGAATGACCCTAATAACATTTATATTTATTTAATAGGGAGCGGGGCTGCACAGGTCTTTTATATTAAGACTATTTGTATTGTTTGGTTCTTTAGATTAAAAATAATATTACTTAGTCCTACTTATTTAGAAAAAGTATGAATTAAGGACATGACACATTGTTTTGATATTTTTTATTAAAATATTATTTTTTTAGAGTAATAATAAAATATTAAAATAATATAATTTGTCTTTAATTGACATGTGTTTTTAAAATTAAATGACTAAATGATATCACTTATAAGCTAAGTGACGAAATTAACAAATTACGACTTTTCTCTATTTTGTAATAACAAAGTATTCTACAATTTTTTGGGTAGGGAGATTGGAACATGGGAAACTCTTATTAGTGTGACTAGTGATGTAGTTTTAGACTAGGTACATCTCATTGGTGGTTAGCAAACATTTTTTTAAGGATACACATTTTCTTCAAGTTTGGTTTGTCACTTTTTTGTCCACGACTTGTTGACAGAAATCTTCAGTGTGATAAGTCTCCTTTTGGATCTTTATTAATACCCCATGAATATCTAAAACAATAAAAAATCTTTATGCAGGCACTATTTCGGAAAATTGCTGCAGCTCTACCAGGAATGGAAACGCTCTCTTCAACAAAGCAAGAAGACATGGTTGATGTGAATTTGAAATCTACGGCTGGCAATGCAGCTCGGTCCCAATCTGAGTCTGGTGGATGCTCTTGCTGATGCATATTCTAGTTTTAAAGCACATTTACGCCACTTTTGTTTAATTTCTGTTTGGTTTCGTAACCTTCTGGTCAGATCTGTAAAGTTCTGTTTCCATTTTTTTTTTCTCGGATTTTTTCAGGGGTATAAAGTATAAACTGCTTTGTTTATTGAAATTTCTTTCGATCTCGAGGAATTGAATAGCTAGAACAGATAGTGTTATGATTTGGATAACCTCGTTTTGAAATTTTTAATTACAGAGTTTGTAGTAGTATGCCAGATATGTAGTAAAACATTACATTTTTTAATATACTTGGTTGGTATGAATTTTGAATAATCTAAAATCTAGCATTTTCTTACCAGTAACCGACCTTAGTCAATTTTAATACACTTTAAAATGATGTTATCATTTGTTATTCCCTGCCAGAAATTCTCTTTATAAAATACGATGTTATATCACACCGTTTTATAATTGCGCCTGTCCCAGACCCTTGACCAAAAGCTGAGAAATACCAAAAACAATAAAAAGAAGAATATTTATTAATAAATATGAATGAAAAAGGAAAGAAATGCCTAGCGCCATTGCATCTTCTATCTATTTTTCCCTAATGCGTGGGGATAATCGTTAACTAGTCAGTTCGAAGCATCAATTAAGTTAAAACATACAAAACGATAAATTTATAAACTTAGATGGAGGGGTATGCCAGGCCCTTGCAGTAGTGCAACGCATGGGCGACACTCGAGGCCTCCAGTAGCAAGCTACTGAGGTGAGACCTCCCCCTTAAAAAATTAATTTAATATCGAGTGACACATTGTGCCACGTATCAGATATTAAACTGATAAGAACAGATACTACACTTGATCTTAGCCAAAAGGCCGAGAAAGGTATGAATTGTTATGAATTCTTGATTCCTTTTTATAGGAAGCGGCTTCATCTTGGCTTTCGTTCCTGGACGATGTGGGAGTCTATCACTCACCGTAAACTAATGACTAGTTTTGCAACAAGGCGTACCTAGATGGAGACTCAAACTACAATATTTTGGATTGGAACTGAGAGCAATTTCAAATTGTTAATTGTTTCTTCGTTAATTCGTCATTACTTTAATCTAAGTATGCTCGTCCAAGAGGTTATTAGCGTGTGTCCCTTACAGTTAGATATAAGAACAGGAAAACAAAAAACCCATTTACAGAAGGTATCTGCAACACGTAGACACATCGTATGCATTTATTCAACTTTTGATATTCAATGAACTTTGCAACACGTGCACCAGATACACAATTAGACGGTAGTAGTCTTGAGGGGGAGTTGTTATTTTCGTATGGCTAATAGAATTGGATCAGCTAGTCCAAGATAAGTGGTCACTTTTGACTTTAGTTGTGTCTGGTGGTGTGGGATTCGGCGTGTAAATATTGAACAAAAGCAGCAAAACTGATCGTTTTGATGAAATTGTTCAAGATCGTTGTTTGTTTGAGTTTCCCTTTTCACTTCATTCTTCATCATTAAAGTTCTCTGAAGCTTCATGGAGCCTTCCCCAGAGCTTCAACTGCAAACAAGAGGTAAGCCACCCACCTTAACTTGTGAACCCTTTTCCCCTTTTTACTTTACTTTAGAGAGCGAGTAAGCATTAATCAATTTGGAGAGATAGGTTAAGGTTAGAGATTAGTCTAGCTGGCTTCTCCAATCTTATTGTAGGTGATTTTTTTTTAATATCGTTTTGAAGCAAGTGATAACAGATAATTCCAATTTGTTGGACTTGGAAAGATTCTGAAAAATCACTTTCAAACTTGGTTAGCAGCATATATAAAACTTGTTAGCCTGTACTGTGTAATTACAGCAATATAAAACATATGGTAGTGTTTGAACAGATCTATAAAAAAGTAATCTATCAATTTTTTATGTCCTTTCAGTTTCTGATGAAAGCAGGGGGCTAAATTCACAGGGAGGCATATCTCAAACCTATGTAGCTAACCCAATTCAGCAACCCAAAGGTATACAATACAAGTGGTGGTTGCGTGTGGCAATCTATAGCATCTTTCTTGTCGCTGGCCAATCAACGGCAACCTTATTGGGAAGATTGTATTATGACAAAGGTGGAAATAGCAAATGGATGGCTACTTTTGTCCAATCAGCTGGTTTCCCAATTCTACTTCCTCTGCTTTTACCAATCTCATCAAAAACCAATACAAACACAGTTCCTATTAAAACTACCTCCCTAGTCTTCCTCTATCTCTTCTTTGGCTTACTCTTAACTGGAGACAATATGATGTATTCATATGGGCTTTTGTATCTTCCTGTGTCTACTTACTCTTTATTATGTGCAACTCAATTAGCGTTCAATGCACTTTTTGCCTTCTTTCTCAATTCACAAAAGTTTACTCCTTTTATACTCAATTCTCTTGTCCTTCTCACCACATCAGCTTCCCTTCTTGCAGTGAATTCAGACTCTGAAAACACTACAAAAATTTCAAGAGGAAAATATGTGATTGGCTTTTTATGCACACTTGGTGCATCTGCTACTTATTCACTTTATCTTTCTCTGGTACAACTATCTTTTCAAAAGGTCATAAAAAGAGAGACATTTTCTACTGTACTAAATATGCAAATATACCCATCATTTGTTGCCACATGTGCTTGTGTGGTTGGACTTTTTGCAAGTGGAGAGTGGAAAGTTTTGGGTAAAGAGATGAAGCAATATAAAGAAGGGAGAGTTTCATATATAATGACTTTGGTTTGGATTGCATTGACATGGCAAATTTGCTCAGTGGGTTTGTTGGGTTTGATATTTGAAGTGTCTTCTCTTTTCTCTAATGTGATTAGTACTTTGGCTTTGCCTGCTGTTCCTATTCTTGCAGTTATATTCTTCCATGATAAAATGGATGGGGTTAAGTTTATGGCAATGCTTTTAGCTACATGGGGTTTTATTTCATATATTTATCAGCATTATCTGGATGACTTGAAGTCCAAAGAAGACAAACTAAATAGAAGAGAGATTTCTGGGGGTGCAATACAGGTCTGTTGAACCAGAATTGGACCACACATTTTTCATTTATCTCATGATTCTATTATTACAAATTCAACGGATATATTATCTTGAGTTTTCTGTTTACACATTAGATAAGAAAAATATAAATTCTCTTTCGTTTAGAAAATATTTCATTTTATCATAATTAGATCATTAACAATAGTGGAAGAACAAGATTAAAAAAAGATAGAAAAGCTATTGGTGTCTCTATCAGCCTATTTTTTCAGTTATATCATCGACTCCATAGCAAAATAATGTCCTCGGTTTAGAAACCACAGGACCAAATCATTGCTCCCCATCAAATTGTTGAGCTCTCATATTATGCTTACAACATAATCTTCTAATTATTTAGGTTTAAGACAAAAGATGCTTCAAACTTCATTTTTAAGGGTAACTCCACTCTTGTCAAGCTCTTCTAATGCTACCTGCAATTTGGGATCATCATAATTCTTTATCAAGAAGCTTGGCTTTGCTTCCATCTATAAATAATCTGGATTTCTTCTAGTTATTTGAAATCACATGTATACGTGCTCAAAATAACTTTGTGGCAAATCGCAAGTGAAAGTGAACATAGGATTTGACATTCAAAAGTGTGATAAGTTATTTAGCAAGGTTTGCAGTTTGCAGTTTGCAGCCACTGAGAGCCTTTAAATTGGACAAAGATAATTAGACAGTAATGTTCGTCGTGTAAACTAAGAGTTGTCGAAATTTTCTTATCATGTGGTGCTCTCTTTTATCCTTTACCATCAGATTGAAACCATACGCAGTACCAAACCACAGAAGTACTTCAGTACCAAAACGGTGTATCAACCCCAATCAAAATGCTTCTACTACACGTAATACCCCGATAAATATTTTCAACTAGATAAATACATTAATTTATGATTCTTTTTTTTTTTTTTTTTGTAACGAACTTAGTTCTAGCAACTGAAAACAGCAATACTTAAAAGAGGAAAATTAACCTCCATTCTTTACATGTCACACTTCTTCTAAATATGATTCCATTTTACATGAATAACATATTAATTTATGATATTAATCCATGAATTTTATGAATCTATTTTATTTTGTCAAATTTTTTTTTTATAGATCGTAATAATAATAAAAAATATATAATAAAATATCATATTTGTTCCGAATAGATTTAAATAGAACAAGTAAAATTACAATCATAATAAAAAAATAAAACATGATTATTAATCGTAACTATGAACTCATTAAGTACAACTTTAAATGTGATAAAATGTAATGTGATGAAATTTAATAATTTTAACTCATTATAGATATTAATTAAGATTTAAGATGAGATGAGATAACATATTTTATAATTTTACAAGTAATATAAATAAAAACGTATGAAATTTTACTATCGATATTCTATAACATGGGAAGAAATGTGAGAAAATTGGAGTGAACCACCAATACATGCTTTGATATTCCATACTTCAAATACCATATCCTCTTATAAGTTATAATGAAATTCAAATTTGAAACTTCTACATAATGTTTCAATCAAATATTTCAAATTATCAATACTAAGTAGAGTTTATTCATAAACCTAGAACCTAGAAAGCGAAAATACAATAAGTTCTTAAAATTCAAGCAACTATCACAAAAATCATAAGACATAAAGAGCATTATTGTTTAGTCAAATTTTCTTAGATGAATTAATTTGTGATTCCAAA
Organism: Hippophae rhamnoides; assembly: GCA_033030585.1. Classification (NCBI taxonomy): domain Eukaryota; kingdom Viridiplantae; phylum Streptophyta; class Magnoliopsida; order Rosales; family Elaeagnaceae; genus Hippophae; species Hippophae rhamnoides. Next base: position 50,447,713 of record CM065433.1, on the reverse strand, counting down.
ATGCTACTTACAAAGTAGAAAAACGCCTCATCAATTTAACTCATACTTAAATTTATGGGTAAAGTGTATTGTAAGTATCTTTCTTTATTCTTAAGAGACTTTCATACCCTTATTTAAATTAAATGTTTTTAAATCCATTTGATTGCAAAAATTTTCAAACCGTTTAACTTTCTATGGGTAAAATATAATAGAATATCATATCTAATACATATATGTTTATACTTTTCAATAAATATATATTTAATGAAGTAATTTTTTATTAAAAAATTATTCAAGTTTTTAACAAATTATTTCCATTAAATTTAAATAAAATTTGCATCGTCTAATATGATACTTTATGTATTAAACAATAAAAAAATTTAAAGTTTGAAAAAAAAAATCTTCAAAAACTTTAGTAATATTTTTAATTAAATATTAATTTTTAAAATATATACCTATGAAAAATATAAACATATATGTAACAACTTTTTATGGAAAAACATAATTTTTTTCATTAAATGCAAAAAGTTAGATAAAAATTTAATTTTATACCTTTTTTACAAACAAAAGGACTTAACGATGCTTTCTTTACAAAAAAAAAGACCTTAGAAAGGCATTTTCATAGATAGGATACTAAACAACACCTTTGATATAAACAAAATAACCATCCGAATACTTCACCCTATCTTTATATCAATGCAAAGAATTTACGGCAATTACAAATCTCTCAGCCAAATCAATTTGACTAGTGTTTACCACTTCAACATAAGTGGAATCTTTTGGTAAAATGCACTGTCTCAATATGTTGCTATGCAGGTTGGAAAGCGAGAACTTTGAAGCTTTCAACATTTTTAAGACGAAACAACATTGCAAAATCTAGGGGGTTAAAGCAAAAGTAGAGTTATCAGCCTCAGAAACCAATCAACTACATGAGACAACCAACATAATGAGCTCGAGGATATTCTTTCTGTAACTGTGGCCATTGCACAAAAAACTGATCAGCTATCCGTAACTTGTAAAGAATTAGACCACTTAGTGAGAGCCTTTGCACCCTTGCTATACTCTCAACATAAAAAACTGACGACCACTGAATTCCTGCCACCTGTATACAAGGTAAAAAGATGAACTCTGGTATTACTTGATAATGAAATTTTGAAGTTAATTAAAATAGAAACAGACTGAACGTAAAAATGTGTGAATATATAGGCAACCTTAAAAAAGAAGGCAATTATACAAAGTGGAATACATGTTCCGGGACCATTGCAGAGAACCTGATGTCAGAGCGAAGTCGATGTAATTAGTAAGTCCCAGAGCAACACAAATTACACGAAACAAATCAATCAGAACAAAGAAGGGAATAAGAAATTAATACCACTTGGGGTCTCAATCTAATCATTAAGCAGAATGCATGGGCTGTTGCTACTAAAGTTGTCCAGACAGAGGTTATGTATGATTGACCAACCTCCCTACTACGATAAACCTGCATGAATTTTGAAGTCTCGACTCCCTTAACAGCATTCTGTGTCAAATTTAAAATCAAAACAAAAAAGCAATTTCAAAATAAGCCTTTCTGGATAAGCCATTAAAAACCAGACAAGAATAAATGTACTCGCAAATCCAACTCCCGTAGAGAAGCAAGAAACTGAACAAAAACTTTCATTAAGTTTATGAAAATAAGACAATTTATAAAATTGTTTAAAATTGGAACATAAGCCCAAGAAATTGCAACTCGTATAAAATTAAACTGGAAAGAAACTTCACAAGACTGGTAAAATTGCATAAAAAAACCACTAAGAGATGGTCAAAACTCAAATAGCAACTCATAAGGGCAAATGTTCGAGCAAAAGTATACACTATCTATTACTATTTAACACCCCAGCTTTCTAGAATCCTTTTCTCCAACTGAAAGCATCAGTCCCAATCCAGTGCTAAGAGATCAGATAGAAACGAGTAAAGACTAAAGAAGTAAATGTTGTGGACGGAAGCAATAAATAGCGGTATATGAATATATCAAAGCGATAAAATGAACACACAGAATTTACGTGGTCTACAATTCGCCAGTCCACGGAGATAGCAGATATTATTCAACCGAAAGAGGAAATATACGTAATACGATACAGATTTCCTCACTAATAATATCTCTCAAGTGTTTCCCAAAACTCACAAGTATTTTCTCTCTTTGAGTTTGCTTATACTCTCTCTGATTTTTTGTGATTTTTGCCTTGTTCTTCAATGCATGAACTCTTCCCTATTTATAGATGAAGAAAGGCTCCCATTCACTAAAGTGTGCCATAATTTAAGCCTTAAATTAGGCCACCAATTTCCTTAAATTATGCCACTAATTTCCACAAATCATGCCACAAATTAGGACACTAATTTCCCTAAATTATGCCACTAATTTGTTACTTTTAGAGCCAATATTCAACAATCTCCACCTTGGCAAAAAAGTTCATAACGCTGCCTCCAAATGCGCCCTAGGCGCCCTAAGCTCGAGAGATGTCGATCAAGTTCAAGCAAAGGTTGAAACTTGATCCCTCGTAACCACCTTTGTAAGCATATCCGCAGGGTTATCTCAGCTCCGACTTTCTCTCGAGTATAACATTCCCTTCATCAACGATTTCCGAACAAAATGAAATCGAACATCGACGTGCCATGCGCGACCATGACGAACTTGGTTCTTTGCCAAACAAATGGCACTCGTCGTCGCAGTAAAACCTCCACGTTCTTATGAATAATACCCAAATCCTTATCAACCCGAGAAGCTACATAGCTTCTTTGAATGCTCGTATACCCATATACTCGCTCCGTAGCAGACAAAGCCAACTGACCGCAATGTCGATCTCCAACAAATTGGGTCCTCCCGCCATCGTGAACACATAACCAACAGAGATCGACGCTTATCCAGATCTCCAAAGATAGCCCGTAATCCACATATCCAACTAGTGTGTTTACCTTCGCCCGTCTCTCTCAAACTTCAAACCAATATCCACAAGACTACCATGTATGTACCGTAGAATCCACTTCACCGTCACGTTGTCCTTTACCCGGACATGCATGTACCGACTCACCATACTACCGCTGGAAATATCGTGTCCTGCTGCAAACCATTGCATACATCAAGGCACCAATCGCATTTGCATACGGGAACACGCCTCCATTTCGCTTCTTCTCATCTACAAGCATGTGGACATTAACGCACTTAATCCGAAAGCCGAGAGCTCTGTACTTTCATCGGTTTGGTTTTTTCATCAATGTCAAACCTTTGTAGTACTTTCTTCATAATCGAAATCCGTGTCGACATGCATCGTACTTGCAACTCTATCTCTTTTGATTTCCATCCCAAAAATTTTCTTAATTTCTCCAAGATCTTTCATTTCAAATTAACTCAACAGAGCCTTCAACTGCCGATCTTCCACCTCGCTTCTTAGATGCAATCAACATATCATCAACATATAAGAGCAAATAAACGAAGGTACCTTCTGAGTTTCCGAAAGTATACACAATGATCAAACCGACTACGTGTGTATTTCTTTCCTCTCACGCTATCAAAGCGCCAGACCATTGTCGCGTGATTGCTTCAAACCGTAAATTGACTTGCTCACCAAGCCCACTCTCGCCCCGAATTTTAAAGCCATCCTATTGGCACAGACATGTAGATTTCTTCGTTCAAAGTACTACGGAGAAAAGCTGCTTTTGACATCGAGTCGAGCTAACTCGAGATCAAACCGTATACCAAAGCCTAATAAGATCCGAATAGATGAATGCTTAACAACAGTGAGAATACCTCGTCAGAGTTCATTCCTTCTTTCTCGAGCATTTTGCTACCGCCCCGCTTTGTATCCGATGCTGTCTTTACCGCAGCACCTTCCTTCTCGCACACCCATTCGCAACCAATAGTTTTCTTTCCTTCGGGAAGTCAACCAACTCCCAAGTCCGATCTCACGTGCAGACTTCATCTCTTCATCCATTGCCATTTTCCACTTCATACTATCAACTCTTCGCACGCTTCTCCGTAAGCTGGGACATCATCATCAATTACCGGAAGGCGAATGCTACCATGTCCGTGTATCCGGTAGCTTTCCTAATCTCCCTTCTCTGCCGAGAAAAGGCACAGATTCTCGGCCGGGCCGACACCCAGAAGTGATGGGCGAGAGAACCTCCACCTCAACCGAGATCTCTTTCGATCATCAATTTCATCTTCACCACGATCGCACCGGTGCAATCTTTTCTCGGATCTTCCGAAGTCTCAAGCATCACCTTAGAAAGAGTATTTGGACTTTCATTCTCTTCTTCAATTGCTTGTCTCAAAGATAACAGCATTCGCCGAATGTAACATCTCGCTTAAGACGATCTTCTGGATTCACCACACCAAAGTCGAAATCCTTTAACTCCTTCCTTAAAGCCCAAGAAAATAGCTTTCTTTGCTCTCGATCCAGCTTTTGGATTCACTAACATGAAAATACGCAGTGACATCCAAATATTCGCAATGAATCATAATCGTAAGCTGTCCACACATACCTCTTGTGAGTTTTTCCATCTAATGCAACAAGTAGAAGTCCGTCATTGACTATACGAGTTGCATATGACAAAGCCTCACCAAAATGCCTCGCTTCAATTTGAACGAGATAGCATACATCGAACTTTCTCAACCAAAGTACGATTCATTCGTTCCGCAACTCCATTCTCGCCGCGTGTACGAGAACCGAAAAATGTCTCGATTATCCCTTCATCTCGACAAACTTTAAAGAAAGGATCCGATTTATACTCGCCACCATTATCGATCCGAGCCTTTTAATCTTCCCGCCTGTCTCCGAGTCTCGATCATTTTCTTCCATTTAAGAAAGATATCCAACTTCATCTTGCGACTCATGTTGCATATATCCGCATATCTAGAGAAATCATCAATAAAAGTCACAAACCAACGTTTTACCTCCAAGTCTGAAGCATTCTCGGGAAGCCCCCAAACATCATGGAATATAATCAAGAGATCCCTTAGTACGATGAACGGCAAAGTGAGAATCCTTGACTTCTTGTTTGTTTTTCCATTACACAATGCTCGCAGAAATCAAACTTTCCGCCTCGCACCTTTCAATGTAATTTGCTTCATTAAGCCTTGCAAAGTTTTTTCACCGATACGCTCTAAACAAGACGTGCCACAAAGGAAGAATCATTTGCCTTTTCTTCGTAACTACTTCGAGACACTATCCTTCCCGAATCAGACACCCATCTAGAAATACAAGTTCGCTTCCGAGTACCCTCTTCATTGCTACAAACGCACCTCGCACAACTTTCAAGACTCCATTTTCCAATGTTACTCAGAACCATCGAGCCTAGAACACCTAAAGAAAATAAGGTTTTTCAGTCGAATATACCTTACATTTGTAAGTCGCTTCGATTGTACCATCGTGCATCTTTAGTCGTATTGTTCCGATCCCTTTGCCTGACGATGTGCATCGGCTGCCGCTTCATAAGCACAACTCCTCCATCGAGCTCTTCAAAACTCGAAAACCAATGTTCTGTTGACACATATGATAAGAATATCCTTAATCAAGGATCCACTTATCCGAGTAGGTTTTGATGATGAAACCGAAAAGTGCCAATTCTTCATCTTCATCGCCTTCGTGCAACATTTGCATTCGACTCTGTCCTTGTTTGACAATCTTTCTTCCGCCTTTTTCCTCGGTGACAATAGGCACACTGCCCTTCGCAGACGCCTCCGGATGACTCTCCGGACTTTGATCTAGATTTCCCCCCATTATTCGATCCGCCGCATTTTTGCTGTTAGTCCTACCTCGGGCCGCCACAATGCTTCCGATATCGAGCCCTGATCAGCCGATCCTTCTTCCTGTGTGACTGCTATTTTACCAAAGCATTTGAAACATCTACAAACTTAACCTCATCCTTTCCATATAATGGGTCAGGTTAAACGCTCATGCCTCTCAGAATTTAATTCAACAACAACAAAGCCTTTTATTCTTCATCGATAATTTCAACATCTAAATTCTCATAGACGTGGCCAAAATTTTATTGAAATTATCTAAGTGCTCAATCATGCGGGTACCTTTCAGACCGAAACGGAAAAGTTTCTTCTTCAAGTAGTCTCGTTTCAATACTTTTCGCCATGTATTTGTCCTCTAGTTTCTTTCGTGCAGAATCATGGCTACATTCTCTTTCATGACAAAGTACATTCGATCTTTTCCTAAGCACAATGACCAGGCCACAAGCTTGCTTGGCTGACATAATTCCAATCTTCATTTGAATAATCTCCTGCCTAGTCTCCAAGGCTATATTAGATCCTTCTAACAATAGATCTAATACTTCACATTGTCACATGCCAAAGTTATTTCAGGCCGAATTTCTCCACCTCAAACTACAATATTGACAACATAGCTTCTTCGAGTAGAACTTGGTTTGCCATAAATTCTACGGTCAACTTGTTCACCTTCTTCGATCTCTCCTTTATCACCATAAGTACAAACCGACAATGTAAATTTTCAGACTTACATCTTAGAAATGTTGTTTTTCCAAATTTTATACCTTATTTGAAAACACTACCGTAATTGAATTTGGAATGGTCCAATTAGCTAAGAATAGATCCAACTCAGCTTGAAAACGGATGAAAAACAGACACTAACCTCGGTCCAAATATCACTAGTGACCGAGTCCGACCTTGGCCTAAATTCCATGGGCGAGTTGACTCACTGTCGGGCAAAGCAGACCCTGGCAGCTCGCGGTGATTCTCACTGATTGAAATGATTCTTTCACCATCATGTCGTATCGCCAAGAGCTTCGATTTGATATATAATACCGCTATATTTGGCTCGATACCAATTTGTCATTGGAAGCAATAAATAACAGATATTTAAATATATCAAAGCGATAAAACGAACACACGTAATTTACGTATTCTAACCGCCAATAGACACGTGAGAACAGATATTATTCGAACCGAGTAGAAATATACTGAATACGTATACGCATTTCCTCACTAATAATATCTCTCGTTGTTTCCCAAAACTCACAAGTATTTTCTCTTCGAGCTTGCTTATACTCTCTCTCGATTTTTTGTGATTTTTGCCTTGTTTCTTCAACGCATGAACTCTTCCCTATTTATAGATGAAGAAAGGCTCCCCATTCACTAAAGTCATGCATAATTTGCCTTAAATTGTAAAGCCACCAATTTCCTTAAATTATGACACTAATTTCCTTAAATCGTGCCACAAATCATGCCACAAATTAGGACACTAATTTCCCTAAATTATACCACTAATTTGTTACTTTTAGAGCCAATATTCAACAGTAAAGAGTTCACTTCCTCAAGAGGAGATGTCGCAAATTCTATCAATTAAAAACCCAGCTTATCACCAACCAGATGCAAGCAATGGAATATAACATCAAATACACAATGGGTAACCTCAAAGTATATCTGTGTCTTCCTAGTACAATAACAATCATTCCAAATTCATCAGCCCATGATATCCAATCTTGAAAATTTTCAACACAAATGTCATAGAACTAGCTTTATCTCAAACCCACCCATCATGAAAGACAAATGTGGAGTAGAATTACCCTATTAACGAAGGCATTCTCCAACAAGAGAGCTTTCTGAAGGCTCATATTATCAGTAGAAGCAGCAATGTAGAATCTAGGACTGAACCTTTCTTTGTGCAGCACTGACAAGAGGTTCAACATCTCCGCCGTGTGACCCCCTAAAATATCAAACACTTCATTCTTCAAATACCCACGAAAAATTACGCAAAAAAAAGGCATGGTATTTCCAAAACAAATATGTAATACAAGCTAACCTGAACCCAGAACAATGAGTGTAGTAACAGGACGTGGATTTTTGCCTTTGGGTTTCCAAGTTTTGCCAGTTTGTTGTATAACATAAAAGAGGCGAATCAACACCAACCCAATACAAATGAGTACAAAAGTCATTATCAAACTCAGAGTCATGACTCAGAAGCCTCGAATTTGCCCGCCGAAAGAGATCCTAGAGTGCATTCATAATCAGCATCTTCAACAAAATTCTTCATTATAGTTAGAGTATTAGGAAAGCAAAAGTATAATTAAATCATTCAATTATGAAACCCTCGTGTGCAAAAATGAAATCTATGATGACAAATAAAGAAACCATAAAATGCAGTTCTTAGAGGAATTGAGATTACCAAGCAAAAGCGCAAAATCGAAGAGCAAGAGACGACGATGGGGAGAATCTAGTTGGATTAGCGATTCTTGCGGTGCAGTAACACGTGATTCACGAGGGCAATTTATCTGTACAGACTACAGAGGAGTCGGAAAAAAGTAGACTCACAGTGAACACATCCATGGCTGAAGCTGTCTGACGTGTTTGGCAAACCGTAGAAGAGACTATATGACAGATATGACACAACTGATTTTGATTTTCCGTAGGCTTTCTTCCCTCACCAGCTTGATTATGCACTAGCCGCCGTAAATAAAAGCTTAAGAATTTCCATGAGATTTATTTATTTCTCTCCTTTCTTAATTTATAAATAAAATATTAAAGATTAAACATGTTTTTATACCATCTAAATATAGATTGTTATCTTAATTTTCATTTATTATTTTTATATTATCCAACTTTAAACTTGTTATAAATATACACTCTAATCAACCGATTTGGTTCTCACGTCTCCACTCCTTTGTCAGACTACATTCTCGTTAGCCACCCCAACCGACCATCCATCGATCAACCCAACCTTATGAAATCACCCATCTAAAAACCTCCTACTCCCCAGCTAACAAAATATCAAAAAATCAGAACAAATATTCCATGGTTTCTCGTAATTACACCTACATTTATAACGAGAAACCATGGTATATTTGTTATGATGCTAGCAAGGGAAAAGAGGCATATGATGAGATTAGTTGGTTGGAGTACTTGGGAGGGTGTGAGGAAAGTTGAGTGACATTTAAGATTTTATAAACATTAAAATGTTAATTCACGTTAAAATTAACTACAAATAAAATATTTATAATAAATTGAAAATTTGATAGTATAAAAATAAGAAAATAAAAAATTGGCAATATATTTTTAACAATTTCATAATTTTATCATATAAAAACATGTTTACTAAATATTAAATTTTCCTTTCAATTCTCTTTTCCTTTTCTTTTTCTTTGGTTAATAAATTTGCATATATATAATTAACTTTTAATATTTAAAATACATAAAGGCGAACGATTAGATAATGTCCAAAAGGACTAAAACCCTTCTTAGTAATAATTGTAACACCCAAAGTGGACAAAGATGTAATGGAATCAATCAAGTAATGACATAATGAGAAGGTATTTTAGCTAGCTTCAATAACATTAAACTAAAAACTCTCTCGTCGCCAAGAAAAAGCCCAGTTGTCGTTGAAGGTAGTCGACCCGATTCGAAGCTATTCTTCGTTCACTTGTTTCTTCCCTGTTCGCCCTGTCCCTAGCTGAGCTCTTCTCCTCTCTATTTCGGTACGTTTTTGTTATTTCTCTGATCTACCTGAAATTGCTCATCACCCCTGTTCTCTGGTTCTTTTTTATCCGAGAGATTTGGATCTATCTGGACTTATCTTCTAGCCTTGTGATAGCTTCACATTCTTTTGTGGGTTTCCAGTCCTAGATATGAGAATATTAATCTGAAACTGTTAATGTATTGGTAAATAATGGAAGGACAAAGCAAGGAGGCTATTGGGGTTATAATTCATTTTTATTGGTTGACAAAGCAAAAAACAAAAATAGGAAATTTAGTGTGAGTTTCAGGTTGAGTCTGCTTTGTTGTTTGTTCACTTTTCTTTTTCCATGCTGGATTAAGCCGGAGAGTTGAGAACTTTGAACACAACCAAACTTTGATCCAATGAACTAAATTTACCTATACTTTATCGCTCTAAAGCCTAGCTTTATAATAGAAATATTTGAAAAGAAAATGAATTTGCTAAAAAATAAAAAGGAGAGTAATGGTTTTTTTTCAACCAAAGAATCAATTATATAGACATTCAAATATGACAATTAAAAACTAAAATTGATGTATTTAATAGTTGTTAAAATTATTGTAATAAATGTCATTAAAACTGCCACAAAAAATGTCATTAAAACGATGAAACAAGCTTTTATAAAAGCTAAAATAAGTCTACAATAGTCATAAAAAAATTCAAGAGTTCTTTAAAAAAAAAGATATAAAAAAAATTAGATAGCATAAGATCCATTAAAATTATTCGACATATGTGTGGATATGTAAAGCTTTCTTGCTACTCTATCTTGACGAGCATTCTTGGTACACTATATTTAAAATTTTATTTTTAGTATAAATTAAAATGAATCAAAATACAATCACAAAATAAATTATAAATTTATAATAGAAATCAAGGTATAAAAAATTAAAAGAATGTTGAGTCACATGTTATACGTATTCTTAAGATAATTTTTTCTCTTGTATAAGTATTTGAGATTAAAGAAAGAATGTCACTCATGATAAAACAATTAAATAGCAAAGTTTAAAAAACACAAATCTTTACTTTAACTAATTGAATTTATATGTATTCTATCATATTGAAACCTAACTTTATAATAGAAATTTTTTAAAATAAAATGAGTTTGTTGTAGGAAAAAAATGGGAGAGTAGCAATTATTTTTTTTTTTATGTTTTGCCTCAACTACAAAGTCAATTATATAGACATTCAATTGTGACAATTGGAATCTAAAATCGCTATAAATGCTGTTGAAATTGTTATAGTAAATACCATAAAACTATTGAAACTATTGCAATATATGTTATTGAAGTTGGTAAAGTAAATGCTATTAAATTGTTGAAACAAGTGTTTGTAAAATTTGAAATAATTCTCCAATTATCACAAGAAAATTCAAAAATTATTCTAAGAAGGAAAATAAATTTTACACATAACAAAAATGGACTGCATAAGAGCCATCAAAATTGGATGATATTCGTGTATGCAAGATGTGCGGGTTAGTTTTTCTAAGTGTGACAAACATAAATTATCATATTTTTTTCTCAATGAGTGAACTTTGAGATTTAATTTCTCATTCATTTCAATGTTATTTTAAGAATGTAAATATATAATTTTGAAGCTCTATCGGAGAAAAATCCAAATCAATTACGACCACACACTTATATAAAGTGGATCTCACTTAAAATAGCATTTAATTATAAGTAAACACATTTTTTTAACAATTTTTTACATGAATGAAAATTGGAGTTTTAAAAAAAATTGACTCAAACCAATTTGACACATAATGATAAAGTTCAACGGCCTGAGACTTGTATAGGATGGGTAGATGTTACCCTTTGAACATTCCATTATAAAAATATGTTTACTTTAATGGCTGACAATAGACACGATATCCTTAAACTAGTATATCGTTTGTGTAAATTATGACATATTTCATATGAGAATTTTTCCTAATATAATGCAGATCTCACTTTTATATTCGTTTTGGTTATGAATATACGTTTGATTCTGTAAAACTTTCTATAGAATTGAGTCCAACACAATTGTATTTTAAAGCATATCCACTTCTTTATCACATAGAGGATCTCTTATAATTAAGAGTAATCCATAATATTCTATTCGGTATTCTCCCCATAAAAATCATTAAAAAATTTAGCTTAATCTTTTTCTACTGGTATCATTGTTTTTACCATAGGAATAGACTTGAAGATACACCTTCCATAGTGATCTTACTAAATCTTTTAACCTAGATCTTGAGATCTCCAATCAACTTGGGTTTCCTTAACAAATCCTTATTCATTTATGGACTTTAGTCTCATTTTCTTCGATGACATCTCAACTAATTCTCTACTTACCTTTTGATTAGCGGACTCGCCATGTTATCCTTTAACTTCAAATAATCAATAGAGATAACCTTAATTGAGAGTAGTTATCTGATGATATTATGCCTACAACGTATATGTCAAGACTTATCATTATATATATTTATATATATATATTGCTCTTTATCTTGCCAATAGCTAATTATTATCACAATTGATGCAAATTGTAGATACATGTTTCACCCATTTTATAGTATCCTCTACAAAATTGCATAACTATTTTGACCTTTTTGTCACATTTTTTCAAAGAAATGAATTCTAATTCAATCGTGGATCTAGTAATGCAACTATATTTGGAGAACTTCCATAATACAGGTACACCATTCAATGTGAACACATTTCCATTGATAAACTTTGAGTCTTTTATATTAGATATCTAATTTACATCATTATATCTTTCTAATACAATTGAATAGCTTATATAGTGCAATCCAAAGTTATGTGTATATCTTAAGTATCTAAGTCATATTTTTATACCTTTTTAATAATCAGATATTTGATTATTAGTATATCTACTTAGTTTACTTAAAACGTAAGTTTATTTTCAATCTTATACAACTCATTAAATACATAAGAGTTCTTAACATTATTAAATATTTCAGTTGAGATATACTATAACATATATTCTTGAATAGTTGTAGATTAACATTTACATGCCTTCTAATAATTTTAAAATCATTATTATTGAATTTCTCAAATATTGTAGGAAATAATGTAATGGAAAAACAAAATTTTATTTTGAATATAAATTAAAATGAATCCAAATACAATAATAAAACAAACTTTAAATTTACAATGAAAATTAAGAAATGAAAAATTAAAAAAAGATCAAATCCCATGTTACACGTTTTCCTTAAGATAATTTATTTTCCTCATATATGTTTGAGATTAAAGGAAAAAAAATACCTCACAAAATAAAATGATCAAATAGTAAAATTTGAATACCAACAAACTTTATTCTAACGAATTGAATTTATGTGTACTGTATCATCGTCTAGCTCTAAAGTAGAAATTTTTGAAAAGAAAATATGATTTTGGTGTAAAAAAAATAGAAAAATAACATTTGTCTTTTCAATAGCTGTCAAAACAAGATTTTATAACAACTAATTAACTCCTAAACACTAACAAGGAAATTCATCTAGAGTTATTTTGAGAAAGAAAATAAATCTTTACATACAGTAAAAATTGGACCAGGTAAGGTACATCAAAATTAGATAATAGTCATTTATGCAAAACATGCAAGTACTGTACTAATTTACTTCTCATAAGAAATCAAATGTTATATAAAACATTACATGTCTTGGTTAGTTTTTTCTTCTCGATGATTGAACTTTGAAATTTAATTTCTCATTTATTTTAATATTTATTTTAAATATGTAAATATATGATTTTGAAACACTTGATGAGAATAACTCAAATCAATTATGACCAAACATTTATATCGAGTAGATCTCACTTAAAATAATGTCTTTAAATGACATTTAATCAAGTTAAAAATTCTATTTTCTAACGATAAATTCCCGACAAGCAACAATTCTCAGTTGCAATAGAAGGTTTCTATGTTCATAACCATTTATTTATTTATTTTCCAACGAGTATCAAGATAATTATGAGTATATAACTTATTATTTTGTTTAAAAATAATTAAATATATTAAAAATGTACAAAAAAAAATAAATATTTCCAACAAACATGAAATATTTTGTCTAGAGTTTCTAATTCAATGAAATAATATGATACAATTCAACCTGCCAAGCATGTCCTTAGCCTTGAGAAGTTATCCACTAATTTAGCCTTTGCATCGTACTCATTGAGGATGATGCAATTGTAATAAATGGATACATAGAAGACTTTAAGCTAGCCATCACAAATTAGTGGCTTTTTTTGGGTTGATAATGGATATTATATAGCGATAGAAGACATTAACAGCTACAAATATAAAAGAATAAAATATAAAAAGAATCCACACGGAATAAATATTCTTATAAAAACACATTTAACATACTAAAAGCATGTGTTCAAATTATAACTTTTACTTTTATGATGTTATAATGATGTGTTATTTATTATTATATACTTTTTATTAATAAAATTATTTTCTTTCTATCTTTTATTATATAGTTATTTTTTAAATAAAAAATTATATTAATTTTAAATATTAAGTTATCATATACTTTACTCCTTATTTTAGTTTTAGCACAAATCGACCTTGTTTTGAATATCAGCATTTATAAAAAGTAGACTTTAAGCATAAGCTTTCTTTACCAAGTAGACTTTGAGCATAAGCTTTCTTTAACTAACTTCTAATAATTATTTATTAATCAATAAAAATAAATAATTTACATAAATTAAATAATAATTATTATTATTTTAAAGTGAATTATTTTATTAAAAAAATTATAAAATATGATTTATATTTTTATATAGTATAAATAACACTTATTCAACACGTTATATTTTTAATCTCTTAAAAATAACAATATTAAATCGATGAAAGAAAATATTAATAAAGCATTATCAACAATGTTGACTTGAATAACATTGTTTTTCATTAAATATAGAGTTTATCGATTAATCAGATAATTCTTTAATATCATTCCAAAACCAGATTTTAAAGTCTATTATAATTCCATATTTCTTTTATCTCTTCGCCCACTTTTTAAAGCCATTTTGTATTCAAATAATTGTATATTCTAATTTCATTGATAGTTGTGGATTGGTCCTATAATAAGAAGAAGAAAAAAAGGAAAGGGGGGACAAAATTGATGCAAAATAGTAACAATAAAAAATAAATAATTCAATTAATATGTTTAAAATTATAAATTTAATTTATAATATTCGAATTTCAATGGATTAATAGACTGTGAGTAACAAATGATTCAATTAATATATTTAAAATTATAAACTTAATTCAGATTATAATATTCAAATCGCATTGGAATAATGGATTTTATTATTTAATTAAATTTTGATTTAAAAATAAAAATAAAATAAAATTTATTTAAATTTAAATTAACAAATTTTATAATCCATTATAATTTAATCAAGATAAAATTATTATTATTATTATTATGATCATAAATAAATAAATATTTTATTTTATAATAAATTATATTTAAATATTTTACTTCTTACTGTTACATTAAGTTAAATTTTAAATTTTTATAATCTATATCTATACTCTATATAATATTCCAAACCAAATCTAAATAATTTTTGAATAAAAATACCTTCATACTTTTAAATAATAACATATTTTACTATTCATGTTTTATTTTAAATTTTGAAAAAAATAATCACATTAATTAAAAATACTTTTAAGAAAATTACTTATCTAATACATATATTATTTTGATTTTTTTTTATTTTGTTGAAACTTATTAGAAAAATATATTCCCATGCTATTTTAAAATTCAATGAGCCAGTGCTTATTATGTGTTTTTGATTAGGGAGTTTTTATAATAATAGATTTCTAATTTACTTAAAAATTTAATTTTCATTATTTATTTAATTTTCATTATATCATATAAGTTTTAAATATGTTTGTATAAATTAAACAAAAAAATATAATAATTTACTTGCAAATTACATGGTTTTTTAACTAGTATTAAGTGTAAAATAAATTAATGCTACATGACACAATATAAATGACATAGACAACAATATGATTCACGGATTGGTCCAATAAGTAATGAGGTAGCATAAGAACACAATTATTAGATAAATAATCTAAAAGATAAATAATTTATAATTATTTAAAAGAGATAATTATTAAGAGAAATAACCCTTATTCTAAATTAAAGTTCATCTCCGTCGATAATGATCGACACCAAATAAATCTTCTTTCTAAATTAAAGTTCATCTACATGGATAATAATTGACACCAAATAAATCTTCTTTCTTATTTCACATTATACATTTCACACATTAAGTTTATAAGCATACAAATACATAACTAAATCTGTTAACTAAATCTGTTAATATAATGGTCCAAAACTTCAAGCCCAAGTTCATTTGCATTAACTTAATTTTTTCCCAATCTCCCTTATATATATAAAGCAGCTGCGTGAAGAAAAAAATAGTGAAAGCATCAAGAAAAAAATAGAGAGTAGAGAGAATAAAAGAAAAGAAAACTGAGAGAGTTGAAGATATAGCGGTACGACAATTGGGAAGAAGAAGAAAATTTGTTTTTTCTTCCATAGTTTCATGTGCCCGGTTACGCTAATTATATTCCATCTTCATTTGTATGCGGTAATATTTGATTTAATAGCATAGTTTGTTAATTTATCTTGCTATATATATTACCAGTAAATTAGTAGGAGATATTTTGAGGTTGATTTTAGATTTTGGTATAATTTGTGAAGCTACGGGAATTGGTGTTTGTATCTCCATTTTTGATTATTAGTGGATTTTCCTGAAAGTGCGTCGTCGGTGGAAGAGACTTTTCACCTTGAAAAGTTGAACCACTTAAATCATCGTGTGTGCCATTTAATTTCTTATCGCTTATTTATTTTCTTCATTACCCATTATTATTAATTTCAGGCAACCAAAATTGGACCGATATTCGCTTCAAGAGCCAATTGTGATTCGTAACAAATTGGTATCAAAGCTATCAAGTTATTCTCATTATTAATTGAACTGATCAAGTTTGCTCTTTTGGATCTATTTTGAGCTACGGTTATCTGATTGGTTTTATATTTTCTGTATTTGTATTTACTGTTTATTTAATATTGGGTTTTTACTGTTGTAAGCGGCAAAATATGAAATTGAAAAAATTCAATGGTAGAAATGATTTTAGTCTTTGGCGTATGAAGATGCGCTGGCGTATTAATTAAAGAAAGGGCTCGTTAAGACACTAAGAAAGCGAGGATAAATTGCCGTAAAAATTGAATGATAAAGAAAAAGATGCATTGATGGAAAATGCTTTGAGTTCAATTCGATTATTCTGTCGATGAGGTATTACGCGAGGTTGGTGATGAGAATCTCCTATTTGGGTTACGGCTTAAATTGGAGAATTTGTATATGACCAAGTCTTTGACCCGATCGGTTATATTTGAAGCGGCGTTTGTATACATACGCATGTCGGAAGGTACACCTTTGCACGATCATCTTGATGAATTTACTAAAATTATTAAGTGATTTAAAAAATGGTGGTGTTAAGATTGATGATGAGGATCGCCTTAGTTCTATTATGTTCTTTACCTCGTTCATTTAGCATTTTGTTGATACTACGCTTATATGGGCTTAGACACTTTATTTCTTTGGAAGATGTCAAAGACTTTGAATTCGAGAGTTGAAGAAAAAGGTATCTACAATGAACAATGAAAATAGCCGGTGGTTTATTTTTCAGAGGTAGAAATCAAGAAAAAGGCACAAGTAGTAATGTAGGCAAGTCATATCCAAATCTAGAAAAAGAAAAGATAAATGCAATTATTGTGATCGGGAAGAACCTTTGGAAAGTAAATTGTCCAAACTCGAAGGTAAGGAAAAATGCGCCCTGATGTCTTACGGTAATGCCCAATGATGTCGCTATTAGTGTTGCAGGATAGTTAAGGTTACGATGGTGAAAATGTTACTATCGCATCTATTGGTTCTCCCGGAGATGTTTGGATTCTTGATTCGGGTTCCAGACTTACCATATGTGCCACGATAGAGATTGGTTTGCTTCTTATCAATCTATTGATGGGGTGTTGTCTTGATGGAAACAATATGCCCTAAGGTTATTTGGTATTGATGCTTGTCCAATTAAGATGCAATGATGGTATTGTTAGGACTTTGAAAGATGTTCGCCATGTTCCGCATTTGAAAAAAGAATTTGATATCTTTGGGTCTCTTGATTCTGGTATAAGTATGTAGTGAAGGTGGAGTTTTAAAAGTTAGTAAGGTGTTTCTGCATTGTTATTAAAGGGCAATTGTCGCGTGGTCTCTATATGCTTCGGGGTAGCACCGCATATTGGCGGTGTATCGGCCACTCGTCGGATCAAGATCTTGAGACAACACTCGATTACGTGCATACGTGTGGGCGCTATAGTGAGCGGGGATGTCTATTTTGAGCAAACGAGATTTGCTTTGTGGTCGGAAAGGAAAACTTGATTTACGCGAGCATTGTGTCTATGTGGAAAGCATCGGGCAGGGTCAAGTTCAAGACACCATCCATAAAACGAAAGGTCTGGTGATTATATTCATCTCGGATCTTTGGGGTCCTTCGTGTTGTGTCTAAGGGTGGTGCGGTATACGTTGATTCTTATTGATGACTTCTCTCGTCAGTAAATGTATGGGTGTATTTTGAAGAATAAGAATGATGCGTTCTCAAAATTTGTAAAATTCAAGGCTTGTATAGAAAAATCAAACAAGCAAGAAAAATCAAGCATTTGAGAACCGATAATGGTTTGGAATTTTGTGACAAATGGGCTTTAACGAGTTCTCGTAGAAAGAAATGGCATAGTGAGACTGCATGTGTCGTCATACACCACAAAGAAAATGGAGTAGCATAACGTATGAATAGGGACTCTCTTAGAAAGAGCTCGTTGTATGCTCTTTCAAGCCGACTTGGATAAATCTTTTTGGGAAGCTTGTAACTACCTCATTATTTGGTGAATCGGTCTCCATCAACCTGCAATTGAGTTGAAGACCTCGTTTGAGGTATTCTTTGGTACTCGCTAATTATTGATTTGAAAGTTTTGGTTGTCCCGCTTATGCTCATGTTAATGATGGTAAACTTGAGCCTAGGGCATTGAAATGCATATTTTTGGGGTATCCTTCTGGGGTGAAAGGTTATAGATTATGGTGTGTTGAACCCAAGTCACCTAAATTTTTGATTAGCAGAGATGTTAAGTTTGATGAGTCTTCTATATTGCAAAAGAAAAAAGAGTCTATTGTTGCAGATAAAGACCACGGTGTTAGTGAGTAGGTGGAGCTTGAGAGTGGAGCTCCTAGTCAAGTACAAGAGGGCACTTTAGATTAACCATCTATGGATGAGATAGACTATTCTGCTCATGATGTAGCAGAAGAGCGGCGTAGCGACCATACAAGATCGCAAAGGGTAAAGGAATAAGAGAGATTGACGCCTCAGGAGGTACGCAGATGTAGACTTAGTTTCTTTTGCATTGTGCGTGGCGAGTCATTGAGGTGGCGTAGGCACTTCTAGGCTTGTCACTTGTGATGAGTCACGTTGGAGTGGTTGGTTGTTATGAATGAAGAGATTGAATCGCCATAAGAGATAAATACATGGAATTGGTGAAACCGCCTAGGTAAGATTGTTGGAAACAAATGGGTCTTCAAGAAAAAGGAAGGTATACCGAGGTTGAAGCGACTAGGTTCAAGGCACGTGTTGTTGCAAGGGCTATTGTCGGAAGAAAGGTATTGACTTCAAGTATTTTCTCTGTTATGAAACATAGCTACTATTCGTGTGTGCTTTATGGTTGCATTGTTTGACATGAAATTAGAAACGTTTGATGTCGAGACGCCTTCTTAACACGTGAAGTGAGCTTGAAGAACAAATATATATGCATCAACTAGAGGGTTTGTTGTTCCAGGTAAGGAAGATCATGTTTGTTTATTGAAAAAGTCTTTATAATGGGTCCAAGACGATCTCAAGGCGATGGTATAAGTGGTTTGATTCTTTTATGATTGATCATGGTTACTCACAGGAGTGATTATGATAGTTGTGTTTATCATAAAAGATTCCATGATGGTTCATCGGTTTATTTGTTGCTTTATGTTGATGACATGCTTATTGCTTAAGAATAAGTCCGAGATTCTAAATTAAAGTCTCGGCAATGAGTGAGTTTGAAATGAAAGATTTGGGTGCGATGAAGAAAATTTTGGCATGGAAATTTACAGAGATGACAAATGGGCAAGCTTTATTTGACTCGAGAAAAAGTTATATTGAAAAAGTTCTTGAACGTTTTGGCATGAAAGATTCTAAACCTGTGAGTAGTTAGGCTGCGCATTTCGGGCTTTCTTTGGATTTGTCAACACGGTCGGAAGAAGAGGAGCGGTACATGTCTCAGGTTACATATGCTAATGCGTTGGAGTTTGATGTCTTATTTATGGTTGTACTCGTCCGGACATTTCACGTGCGATTGGTTGTCGGCGAGATATACGGGTAATCCCGGTAAGTGGTCATTGCGAAGCAGTGAAATGGATACTTCGGTATTTGAGAGGTACATCTAATTTTTGGTTTGGTATATGATGGAAGTTCTAATCTTTGGTTGCGTTGTTATTGGTTATGTGGATTCGGAATTATCGGTGATCTGAATAGAAGAAGATATCGACGGTTATGTCTCTCTTTCATCGTTATGCCATTAGTTGGAAGGCTACTTTATAGCTACTGATTCTTTGACAGAGGAGCAGAATATATGGCGTGACGAAAGCGATGAAAGAAGCCATTTGGCTTAGAGGTTTGGTTTGTGATTTGGGTTTACAACAGGATACTTCTGTTGTATTTTGTGATAATCAGAGTGCGATACACTTGACTAAGAATATTATGTATCATGAAAGAACCAAACACATTGATGTCAGATATCACTTCGTTCGTGACATTGTCTCCCAGGGTGCTATTGTTGTTAATAAGATAGCCACTCACAGAATCCACCGATATATGTTAACCAAACCAGTTTCATTTAACAAGTTCAAGCATTGCTTGGACTTGATTGGTATTTGTTGAAGATGATCACCCTCCGGGGCTTTGGATGACAGTTATTTGATAATCCGAGAAATTTCATTTGAAGAATTGTTTTTGTTTTGTTTCGAGCCAAGGTGGAAATTTGTTAATATAATGGCCCAAAACTTCAAGCCCAAGTCCATTTACATTAACCTAATTTTTTCCCAATCTCCCTTATATATATAAAGCGGTTACAGAAGAAAAAATAGCCGAGAAAGCAAGAATTAAAAAAATAATTTGAGAGAATAAAAGAAAAGAAAAGCATGTAGATTTGAAGATATAGCCAAAGAATTGGGAAGAAGAAGAAATTTGTTTTCTTCTATAGTTTCATGTCGCTTTCACTGGCTAATTATATTCCATCTCATTTGTACGGTAATATTTGATTTAATAGCAAGTTTGTTAATTTATCTTGCTATATATATTACTGAGTAAATTAGAGGAGATATTTTATGAGGTTGATTTTAGATTTTGGTATAATTTGTGAAATTTCTACTCGGAAATTGGTGTTTGTATCTCCATTTGATTATTAGTGGATTTTTCCTGCGTCGTCGATTGAGTAGACTTTTCACACCTGAAAAGTTGAACCACTTAAATCATCGCATTTTAATTTCTTAATTTTGCTTATTTATTTTGTTGTACTCCATTATTATTAATTTGAACTAAAATTGAGACGATATTAAAAGAAAGCCAATTAAGTAACTAAATCTATAATACATCTCTATCCTTAATTCTTCTCCCTAAATCACAAAGTGAGATTCTTGGCTCCTTGTTATCGTAATTGACTTAAGTATTGGAGAATCAAAAGCAATCAAATCTTGTGATGGCTCGAGATCTTAACGTTTGTTTTCTATTTGCAAAATTATAGCAAAGAGAAATGCACTTTTTTTTATGTTAACAAAAAAGCATCAATAATTAATAATTTAATAAGTCTCAAAGCATACTTCGTATTCAAGTAATTTTCTTAGTTATGATTATAAAAAATACACGAATTTAAATTAAAATATATATATTATGATAATAATTTATAAATAAATTTTAAATTCAATTTAACCTTATTGGATTAGAAAATTTGATATGTTTAAATTTGAATTTTTTTTTCATATTGATTACTTTATTGGATCGGTTTCAAATTAAAAATTTTAAATTTAATTATAATCTGATCAAATTCATATCGGTGAAAAATTTGCTATTGTCGCTTAATAATAGTTGGTTACCAAAACACAAATAAAAAAATCACATTTGAGAATTAAAAAATACCCAAACGTTGAATCTTTGGACTCACAATTTGACGGTTCTATATGGATTGTATATGATTTTATACAATTTTATAAGAATGAGTCTCATCACTTATCAGCTAACTTTTTGGAGTAGCATGAGTTTGCTCATAAACAATAAATTATATGGTGTGTTATGTTTAGGGATGGGCACTGAGATGAGCGGGCACAGATTTGAATATAACTGTTCCCGAATTGAATTATAAAATACAAATCTCAAACCGCCGAAAACCATTGCGTTGGGACAATTTTTACCCGGTTACTTTGGACGATTATTATAAAAAAACCGTTTTTCAAAATCCTATTACTCTTTTTAGCAATACAATCCAACTAAAAAAATTGTTGATATTGAATTTGTTATCTCAATTTAAATATGTTATTTTGAGTTTATGATAAAAAAAATCACCATTTAACAATATATATTTCTATGAATCTAGATAAGATTAAATACATATCAACAAAAAAATACAAGATATAAATAAAATATTATAACCAATACAAATATTGAAATCTAATTAAATAAATTTAAGAAAACTTCAATTACAATAAATCAAAACTTCTTTCTTTCTAATTATTCATCAAATATGCAGCGTTTCATGAAAAAATCAAACATATAAAATCACTTTTATAAACCAAAAGAATAAATTGATTAATAAATAATGTAAATTTTTTACCTCAACATCATCTTCTCGTAATATTAATAAGAGAAAGCGGATGAACCAGGAGATAACATATTTGAATAAATTATAAAACATTTGAATAAATAATTAATATATAATACATAAAACAAGTGTTAATAAAATATAATATGTACAAGTATTAAAAATATAAACTTATACCTTGTTTATGAATATTAGCCCATAACCAATCTTGAGTACACATCAAAGCTTCCAATGTGTTTTCTTTGAGTCTACTACGATGTTTGCTCACTATTCTACCACTTGTACTAAATGCAGATTTTGAAGCAACTGTGGTGACCGAAATAGCCAAGATATCTCTAGCCATATCATGCATTATTGGATACTTGTGTTT
This sequence comes from Hippophae rhamnoides, assembly GCA_033030585.1. Taxonomy (NCBI): domain Eukaryota; kingdom Viridiplantae; phylum Streptophyta; class Magnoliopsida; order Rosales; family Elaeagnaceae; genus Hippophae; species Hippophae rhamnoides. Next base: position 50,424,915 of record CM065433.1, on the reverse strand, counting down.
ATTACACTTCCACCAAGACAATATATCAAACTCTTCATCCGAAATTTCTACATCAGCCTCCTCTAAATAAGAGTCTAACTCATATTTCAAAGATCCAGCTTTATTTTGCATTAATTTTCATTGTTTATACTCATTTATACCCCTAGGATTAAGAACACTAGTACCTTTTGAACTTTGAGATGTAATGGAACGTGTTGAAAATTCCATTTGTCGACTCTCTTCAAAAATTCGTTTAGTTCGATACATATTTATCAAATCATAACATTTTGTTCTCACCTTTTCAATTTCAAAAATGGCATTCTCTCTATATATTCTTGGAAAATAGAATTCGAGATAATTCATCTTAAATCTAGGATCCAAAACAACTACTATAGCCATGACAATATTAACTTCTTGCCAATACTTATCAAATTTTACAAGCATGCTTGACGCCATTCCCTTCACCAAATCATCCTCATCATTAATCCAATTATATAATGACAATTTGATGTCACAAATATGAGGAAATAACATGTTTACGTGGGATAGTTGAACGTAAATCAATTCAAGAACCTTATAAAATACTCTAACTTATCACAAATTGTACTTGCCATTTTCCAATCAATGCATCAAGAAGACTATTATAATTCTTATCCAATTGTTTTAAAAGAGAACAATTTTTCATAAAATAATGCATTTTTAAGCATTAAAAAGTAGAGTTCCAACGAAGTTTGACAATCAAGAGATAAATTCTTACAAGAAGACTTCATCTCTAAGATGCACGATCTTTTTAAATTTTTCCTCTCTCTTTTGTGTTCTGCATGATACGCAACACTATTTCTAACTTTGACAATGCATTGAGAAATTAGATTTAATCCATCTTTTACTACCAAATTTAATATGTGAAAGAAGACAACTGTTGTGAAAAATATCTCCGTACACAATAACATGCTGTTCTATCTAATGAATCTAACTGGATCGGTAGCATTCAATCATTAGTAGAACAATTATCTAAAGTTAAGGTTGAAATCTTACGATCGATGTTCCAATCCAAAAAGCAACTCATTAATTCTTGACCAATAACTGCATCATTGTGTGGAGCAGGAACATATATAAACCTACAAAAAAATTATATAATAATAATAATATTGTTATATACAATCATTTAATATATCAAATCTCTAAAAAAATATTTAATAAATGTATAAATTTCAACCATAAACTTAAAAATTACCTTATTATTTTACTATGCAAATACCAATTGTCATCGATGAAATGACAAGTTACAGCCATGAACCCTTTGTTTTGATTTTCAGACTTCCACATATCACTTGTGATTGCAACACGACTTTTTTTGTTCTCCAACATATCCATCATTTTTTTTCTCAACATCATAAATCTTTATAATGTATCTCTTAATTGTTGCTCGAGAAATAGGCTTCCATATTGGTTGTAATGAATGTGAATACTCCCTAAATCCATGATGCTCAACAATACTAAGAGGATACTCGTGTAGAATTATCATATTTGCACATTTATCACGAGAAACTTGAGAATCAAAATTCCAATGTCCTAATTCAATTCTATCCCTTTTCTTGTTAGGATTTAACAATGATTGACCGATACCCCTTTCTTGACGTTTGAATGGACAACCTTTTGTATGTGCTTTCAAATGAGATGTCACATTCCTTGTATCACCTCCTAACCGTTTTCCACAATAATTACATATTGCCTTCCATATCCCATTAATTCTCTTCCTATCAAAATGAACCCATGCTTCAGACTTTAATTTAGCCTTCCCATCTTCTTCCTCACTACATTCATTTGATGGTTGGCTTTGTGTATTTTCAGGTGAAGAGGTTGATGCAAGGAGAGGAAAATTTGTATGTTGATTGGCACTTGAAGTTCCACCACTTGTTACATCCACATTAAGTTCAATGTCATTTACTCCTTAAGGTGATTATGGTGAAACATTCTGAAAAAATAATTTTCAAAATTGAAATTCATATATAAAAAACATATACATATACTTTCTATTATCTCACGTTACCTTTTCAACATATTCACTTGTCATGATATTTAAAGTCTCTGTCTTCTTCACAAATCTCTAACTCTACAAGACATGATAAGTTAAGTAGTTAACCATGTTTCAGCATATCCAAACATATATTCAGGTTTCAGAAACAATATTGAAATGAAAAAAAACATAGTTTCTCAAGGTTCTACAAAGCTTTCCACCATAATACAGAACTATCAATAATTATTTTAGCAATCAGATATTAGTTAACCATGTTTTTTAGCATATCCAAACAGATATTCAGGTTTCAGAAACAATACTGAAATGAAAAAAAACATAGTTTCTCAAGGTTCTGCAAAACTTTCCACCATAATATAGAACTATCAATAATTATTTCAGCAATCAAATATTAGTTAACTATGTTTCAAAGATATCCAAACAAGATGTTCAGGGTTTTAAACAATCAAATGAAAAAACATAGTTTCTCAAGGTTCTACAAAGCTTTCCACCATAATACAGAACTATCAATAATTATTTCAGCAATCAGATATTAGTTAACCATGTTTTTTAGCATATCCAAACAGATATTCAGGTTTCAGAAACAATACTGAAATGAAAAAAACATAGTTTCTCAAGGTTCTGCAAAACTTTCCACCATAATACAGAACTATCGATAATTATTTTAGCAATCAGATATTAGTTAACCATGTTTCAGCATATCCAAACAGATATTCAGGTTTCAGAAACAATATCAATCGATGGCGATGGCTTGCTATTGTGAGAGGCGAAAATGGCGGCGGAAGTGTGAATGATCGGTGATGGCGGACTACCGCGATTCGCGAAGATCCAAGGACTGGCGATTGAGGCAGGCGACGATGCGTCGTTGTTAGATGGAAGAAAAATTATGGATGGCCGGATGTGATCTGGCCTCTGAGTTTCTGACTCTCAACCTCTGGTCTGGATATTAAGAAAAAATGAGAGGCGCCGAATGTGTTTCTATGAGAATTTTTGAGTGAATTAAGGTTCGGTAAAAATAGGTTTATATATTAGGTTTAAAATAAATAAATTTTAATTAATATATAATTTATTTAAATAAATAAATTTTAAATAATTTCGGGTACGGGCGGGTACGGTTTTGAGTATAACCGTAACCGAACTATACCCGCTCTTTTATGTTCGGGTTTTACTCGAAATCGAACCCGTCCCCGAATTTACACGGTTAAAAACCGAACCGCCGGTTCAATTACCCGTGGATAACTGAACCCGCGGCTTTTTTGACGATTCCTAGTTATGTTATATTAGTTACACGTTAATATAATTAAGAAAATAGAAAATTATTAGAAAACTCCCACAAGTTTTTAAGAGTAACAAAAAAATCTCTCAACTTTATAAAATAGGTAATTTTATCTTATTTATTTTCTCTCAAATTTTTTTTTCTTTTATTGATTTTTTTTTTTGCCAATAACTCCCTTATAAAAATTTAAAATAGTGATAAGAAGGATATGATTGTTATTTTTTAAACATGTAAGATTGTTTTTTCATGAAATCTAAATGGAGGTATTTGTATTTCATCCTCATGGAAAATGAGTTAAATGGTCATGTAGTTAATTTATTATTGTTATTATTATTATTATTATTATTATTTTCAGAATAGAGATGTGTAGTTAATTTTGGGATACCGTAGCCTACAGTATCGTATTAAATCTAGCTAATAGAGGACAAAGTTTAATACATCAGTCCACAACTAGAGCTTCAGGTCCACAAAAAAGTACCATACCCACTATAGCTTCTTGGATTTAAATATATATAGACATATATATAGACAGACAGACATATACATACAGGGCATAAGGCAATAGAGATTTGATGCTTATAAACAAATATTAAAATATACGTGTCCCTAAAAAACTGAGTTTTAGTATATATATATATATCAGAGGAGGTCGATTCAAACAGTAATATACATAGTATATACAATTAATACATGCATCAAACTCTAAAAAAAACACATTGTAAAAGGATCTCCACAATGTAATGCCTTACAACCATTTTGAATGCGACCCTTTTAGAATAATGGGATAAAATTTAGTTGGAATCCCCAAATGGGATCCATGTCATAGGCTGCTATGGCCGTCTCGAATATCTTTCATGGCAGTCTATATCGCTTACTATCTACCGGTCTTCTCAAGCCCTACCATATCAAATAGTTTCCAGCCAGCTTCTAAATATATTTCAACATAATACATAGTAAGCAATTGTTCATCAATAAAGTCTTATTTAAAATCATAAGTAAAACAACAGTAGTTTTCAGTTTTTTTCATAAAGAAGTATTAAGAAAAATTGGCATCTACTTCTTAAAAGTAGATTTGTGCTTTGTACCTGTATATAATTTTACCATGGATTATGCCCTAATTTTTCACTTCAACAGTGATGGATATGCATAATTCTTAGATGCGTAATCCCTGATGCAAGAAGAACGTTAGTTTTGCTTGACATTTACTCAAAGCAACTTGTACTGTTTTCAAAAATGAGATATGATTTTCGTATGATAACTATGATGATATTGCAATTTGCAAGTACTTTCTTTCATGCACCAAATAAATAAATAAATCAAAGCCAACAAGTAGGTGGGAACATCAAGACTCGAGATGCCTAATATAAGATGCTTAATTGAGTGCAAAACCACCTAACTCTCCCTTCACGTTCCTTTCCTAGAAAATTCACTACTTTTTTTCTCATTCAAAATGAACATGCATATATCTATATATGGTGGGTGATTGCAAAAATCCACTAACTATAACAAATAGAATATTTATGTGATTAAGTCTAGTTATATTTTAGTTATTTTAATTAAAATATTTAAATCCATTAATTATTTTGTGAATACTCTAATCTATTTATTTTTTAATAAAAAAGGTTGTGACAACATAATGACATAACAGTACACTTAGAGCTATCTTTTTTTTCTTTTTTCAAGTCCATTTGACAAATAAAGTTTTAAATAATAAGAATCAAGCAATTTTTTTTAAAATAGAAAAAAAGAGACTATTTGTTACCCTAATTTGTGAAAATTAACTCTAAAATTGAAACCAACAATTCTAAAATTTCCAAGTCATTTTTGCCGTGTTGCACCGGTGCTCACTATACACTAACATTCCTATAAATATTATATATATTTCCTCTTTCTCGTGTTAGGTGAATTGGATCAAATTAATTGTCATGGTCAAATAAAAAAACAAATTGATAATTTTTTCAAGTTTTTAACGTAAAATATTTAGATAAAGTAATAAAAATAACATTTTTAAAATTTATAACTACAAAAATATTATATCTTATATCAACTTCATATATTTGTATTATTAAAAAAAATATGATACATTATTTATTTTAAATACGGTCTAATTGAACATCGTTCAAATTAAAGTACGATTATTTATGTTTGTTCAATATTAAAGATCGTTTAATTGAACTCCGTTAATATTATTAATGTATTATTTTTATTATTATAAATTTTAAATGTGTTGTTTTTATAATTTTTTCTTGACAATACACAATATGCTTTGACACGTGCATAAAGATAAAACAAGTTTTGACTTCCTTATTAAATTAATATAGAAGAATTCAAAAGAAAATATTACTGTTACATTGGAACAGTCAGATGTAAGTTTCCCTCAATATTCTAAAAATAGTGTAAGAAGGTAGCAGGCAACTAATCCTAACAACATTTCACCCTTCAAAAAGAATGTCAAAGTTGAAAAGTGTACCTACCAAATAAATCAAAACTCGGCTGTTTAGTTTCCTATAAATACTACATATCTTCTCATATTATCATTCAACTAATAACACCTTATCTTTCAGATTTTCCATCACCTTTGCTCACTTTGTCACATAAAATGGCACCCTATCTTCGCTCTGCTTTTTTCCTTTATGCAATTTTTCTTGCAATGCGAGCTCTTCAGGCAAAAACTTCCACATGCAGCGACTGTTTCATTCGATCTCGGGCAGCTTACTACCCAAACTCCGATGAGCAAGGAACTGATAGTAAGAGAATGAATAAAAGATAAAGAATTGTTTATTTTAATGTTCTAAATATCATAAAATATCCATGCTAAGCTATCATTTTTCATTGAAAACAGAAGGCTCATGTGGTTTTGGTTCTTTTGGAGCAACAATCAATGGGGGCGATGTTTCAGCAGCATCAGAACTCTATCGAAATGGTGTTGGATGTGGGGCTTGCTACCAGGTGGGCATATATAAGGGCATGCATGCCATATTTCATACATATATGAAGACATATGAAATATAACAACTTAAAACTGATTTAGCTACGTTAATCCTCTTCAATCCAAACTCATGAAGGCAATCGTGTACTTATAATATTCACTAATTATGATCTTTGTTCATTAGGTGAGGTGCACCAACAGTGCCTATTGCTCGGATAAAGGAGTGACAGTTGTAATAACAGATCAAGGTTCAAGTGATCGAACAGACTTTATTTTGAGCAGACGAGCCTTTGCTAAGATGGCCCAAACCACAGATGCAGCCACCAACCTATTTTCCCTTGGTGTGGTTGATATTGAATACAGACGGTAAGAATTAGAACACTATCTCAATTTCTTCCTCTACTTTTCTGCAACTCAAAATATAAATAAAATTGAGTGCCTAAATCCTGTATATCGGCATGCATCTACTAAATTTGGCTTCTATTGATATTAAACTAAGTGTGATGCTATCTAGGAACTAAAACTTGGAACTCTGTGTGTGTCCAAACAGTGTTACTTGCAGCTACCCAAATAAGAACATTACCTTTAAAATTGATGAGAGCAGCGGCAACCCAAATTACTTGGCTTTTGTTGTTTGGTATCAACAAGGGAAGAAGGATATTACAGCTGTACTGCTTTGTGAGGTATAGAATATGCATTTTTATTGGTGATAAACTTGACTTTTCATAAGGGTATTATAATCTGGTTATTATTCGTATTAATTTATAACATCATTTTAAAATGATTATCTTATTCGAGAAAATTTATTTATTTCTTTGCAGACTCAAAACTTTGCGTGCAAGCTTTTGGATAGGAGTCATGGAGCTGTATGGACGACTACCTCCCCCCCAAGTGGACCTTTGCAAATACGGATGTTATTCAGTGATGATGATGAAGAGACATGGGTTGTTCCGGTGAACAACATACCACAAGACTGGAAGCCTGGGCAAACATATGACTCGGGAGTTCAAATGAATGTCTAACATGCTACAATCTACATACAGGAGATTTCTACAAATTGTCATAGATGATGAAACTTTTCTCTTAGGCAGTTCTTTCCTATTCTACCTTTTTTTTAAAACAAAAATAAAAAATCTCTTCACACAGATACAAGCTGAATAAGCTAGAGAATTAGCAGTTGTTGTAGTTACAAGTAACTAAATATATTCATTTTATATTTGATTTTAAGGAAACCCAATAAAAGTACTAGTCCAAAGACACCATGCCACCTGTTTTCAGAAGTTTTATCTGAAGGTAGATTCAAATTTTATTAAAATATATATTATCAATTTTATCAAATTATATTATATAATTTATTATTAAACATTATATAAATTAATTATAATACAATTTAATACAATTCAACCCAATACTAATATACTTTACCTATGAAATATGATGCATCAAACATGCCATATAAGTACTCAATCTTAACTCTTGATTTAATGGATTCAAAGTATTCATTTATATAGATTATAAATTATAAAACTACAAGTATTAACTTTTCTTAATAATGAAACTAATAATAACTCATAAATTATAAAACTAAAATACATATTTTAAAATATTATAACTTAATATATTTAATAATTATAAAACTAAAACCTTCGTTTGTGCGGCATATCAATACACCTATAGTTACATATCCGCAACAGATCAAAGATAAGCTTCCCTTTGTGTGGCTTGCTTGTCATCTGTCCTTTTGAACATTTCCTTCTCATATCCTACAAAACATATACAACTGCCGATATTAATAAAATATGTTAGATATCTAGACATATTTTTCATTTGTCCTTTTGACCAGAAATGCCGCATAATTAGACACAAGAAACAAATTATGAGAAGGGTCACCGGACTGGATACATAACAGATACATTTATAACAGTCTAAAATATAAGCATCTAATTGCAGATGAGAGAAGTGAACTGACCATTACTATGATCCACTCCATCCCAATGTCTTCCCGGACTAATACCATATCGATTTGGTGGAGCATCTATTCCTCGCTTTAGCCAACTGTGATTAGGGATATCTTGAGGAACAATGAAACCTGATTCCTTCATTTTCTCATCGTTCCCTAGGTAAGGGAGAACAGGTCCTTGATACTTTTTCTGCAATGTGCCCCAGAAAAAAAATGACGAATCATAATTTTGTATGAGACCCAAAAATGGAAAAGAGCTTGAACTATGTATAAACCAGAAACAATAGAAAAAAAAAGAAAAAATCAATTTCAAGGCATTTTTTTAATTAAACATATCCTTATACATAACTTCAATAATAAAAACTAATTTTATCATTTTAATCATTATTTTCACTATTCAATAACAATAAACACTTTAATTTGTTGTTATTTTTCTGATTTATTCATTTTTTAACAAATAAATTTTACTAAATTTTTACTTATTATTATTTCATGACCCTTTTGTAATAAAAATACAAAAAAAATCTTTTTCTATTGATGACTCTTTCCCCTTTATAATAATAATAATAATAATAAACGATTCTACAATTAGAGAGAGGTTTAACTTCAAGGAAAAGCCAAACATACTATCAAATCTCTGTATCTTAGGCCATAACTAAATCGAGATTTTATGGAAAACGTTGTCCAAGAAAGTAAATACTATGATTCATACAGAGCCAACATAACAAAATCTGTTCTTCAATACAACTTCGTTGTTTGCCCTTAAAGATTAGTACAAACAGATAAATTTTCATATCTTTAAGCGAGGTCCCTCATTTCACCCCGAGCTAACCTCAATTCACTCAGGCAAATATCCTCTTCTACATCTGCCAGATCTCCGTTAGTTTCAGAAAATGAAGTGACGAATTTCACGAGCTGCCAATCCCAAGGAACTGATCCACCAGTTTTGCCACAGAATTTGCCAGGCTATCTGCTGCATTTTGAGTGGAGGCTTCTGCATATACACGTACAACATCTTCGGTGCCTGATGGCCTTACGAAACATCGTCCATTAGGATATTTAGCTGCAATTCAATAAGAACAAACACATTCTTAAACATTGTGATTGCTTTTGCAGCTCAACAGACTGCCTAGTTCTAGCACTTGGTATTCATATATATATAATAGCTGCATAAAATTTTTTCTCCTACCTCCCCAAAACAGATCAGCCAATAACCAATATGGAGATCATATGAAGAAAAAAAATGAGGTGAGATATGATGGTTTCAAGAAGACAAGCTATGCCCCATACCAGTTTCAGCATTAATGGCATCTTGGAGGCCACGGGGTGTTTGAACTTCCGTTTCTGCATTTGCAGTAATAATAGCAGTTCGGTCCACAACCTTAACCTGGTAAATAAGCAATAGCATAGTGATTTACAAAGGAAAGCAAAAGTCAAACTTAAATTATAAATAATAAAGATGAAAAACGAACTCCATTGTGACTGGAGTCTTGGATATACAAGCTATAGTACAATATACACGATTATACAAACTCTACCATATTGGATGATATGGACATTTTAGTTCCGGAACATAAAGTCGTATCCATGACAGTTGAATTGGAAGATAAAAACATTTTAGCTTTGAAAATCTATTCCCTTTATATATACAATCAGGTAACCCAAAGTGAAAAAACTCAAATACAATGGGAAATTTCTTCCATATATCAAGTTGCCTATCTTAACACAAGCAAATTGACATAAGTTCTTACAAGTTATTACCTAGTTTAAGCAAGAAACATATGGTCAACCCAAGAGAAGAGGGAGATGAGGAGAGGAATTTAGCAAACAATTACTCATATAATGCAAATGCTTTTAACTATGACAAGAAGACTGTCACCATATCTACTCTCGAGGGCGCAAACCTTAAGCTGCCTACTAGGTAGATCATGATAGAGATCATTCCATCTATTTATTGACCATCTCATGTGTTGCAAAATAGCCTCCACCAAAAGCATCCCACTCAAAGCATCTCCAACAGCCTGGTTGATCAACTTACTGATTGCCAACAGTCTTAAAGCAGCCTTCTGCTGTTCAGAACCTGCAACAACAACAAAACCGCAAATTATGTACTAGACTATGTTGATAAAATCTTAATAGATGACAGCTATATCAAGTATAACCTTCAGCTGCAGAACAAAGCTCATTATTCCTAGCTTCCAGCCAGCTTAAGAAGTTTTCTGAAAATAAAATGGTGCCATGACCATTGGCTTCGAAATAGATCCCAATATCATACTGAGCTGCTTTCTGGTGGAGGTATTTTACTCCAGTTGGGGTAAACACCACTTTGAGGCCCAACTGTTTCAGATAGTCTGTTGATGCTCCATTTGCATAAGCTGTTTGAACAACACCAATATGGCAATGATAATCCTTACTTGTACCAACAACTGCTTCCTTATTCAAAATGCTTAGCTGCTCCTTGATAAATACAGCAAATAATGACAATATCTTGTCCCCATCAACGAGAGTTATCTGACTGCTATCATTCGATGAGACAATGAAGTATACAAGCCGGTCAGCATCTCCATCCAAGCTAGCACATCTGAAATGCTAGAACTCCCCATGCAGTTAGTACCCATCCTCTCATCAATCGAGGTTTATGCTTTACGTCAAAAATATATAATTTAATGACAAAAATTATTATAACTACATCGCCCAAGCTGACTAGGTTTGACACCAAAGCAAATGGAATAAGCTTTAAATGGCCCAAAAATTGCAAGGCATCTACTAACTTGAGAAACAAAAAGCATGCATCACACATTTGTGACGGTTATAAATCGACAAATGTGGAAGCGAAAGCCAAGAACCAATTTGAATTACACAAATAAATAATAATAGATCAAGGCAAAATAATAGACAATAAGAAAATAAATAACACACAAAGATTTATGCAATTTGACCTTTCAATTTGAAAAGCATACTTCACTGACGATGACACACAGAAGAAAATTTACTAATAATTAAATGGAGAATACAAACACCATTATCTAAAATTCACTCAAAATCAAATCCCCAAATACACCCAAATAGCTCTCAATCAAAACGGTAATACCAAAGCAAGAATAATGATCGAAACTTGCAAGAAGCAAATACAAAAGTTACTGAAATAAATTGAACAGAGTCCAAATTAATCTTCAAATGCTTTGCCAATAAATCAATAGAGAACCCAATGTATAGGTATAAATCTCCAAGGAATAGCAAAAAGGAGACAAATGGAAGTGATCTTTGATCATAGAGTGGCTGATGGCTTCTACATGAATAATTCATGATTTGTCTGTTGTGGCTTCATCACCAACCCTATGAGTCGAATCTTATATAATATATATAAGCCAATAACCCTAATTCAATTAGGAAACTTAATAATAACATCCTAACTTGATAAGGAAACAATATATTTTATATTCATTATTTTATTAGGAATAGAAACATAATTATGTTATAACATTTGAAAGCCAATTAAATAATAGTCAACTATGGTTGATAAGCAAGATAGTAATTAGTAAAGGCTGACCTCATCCCAATGTCATGTGAACCAAAGCCATGAGGGACAACCTTCTCTTTCTGAACAAAATCAGCACCAACACCTTCATTAAGTATGCCTCCCTCTTTTCCAGAGTTCCGAACCTCAATAACTAAACCTTTCAATTTTAACATTTCCTTCAACACTAGTAGCTTTTCTCCACCCACACCATTTGCTCCATCTACAACCAAGTAGTCGTTTCCTCCATTGTTCTTATCCTCTCCTGGAATCAAATCAATCAAGCACCTAACGACAATCATTAAAACAAAAGTCCTCGGAACATTAACCATTTACAATCACACACTGGATATGATTCCGTATAAAATGAGCAATTACATTCACCAACCTAAACGAGCTCGAAATCTGTTCCAAGTAACCAGATTCTGAAGCTTTTAAGCCACTATTCCGAGCAAGAACCATCCAATGCAACTGTGGCGTTGTTAAAATCCCCATGTCTACAGCAACTGCTCCAATAATGGAAAGAACTCCCTTCACCAAATCAAGAAATAATAATGACAACTATATAGATACTCTTACCCTCACAAACACGAAGCAGATAGTGAAATTGTCTTTCGTATATCCACAACATTTATGCTGATCTATTCAGCTCTAATATGTATCTTATAAGTTCAGAAACTAGCAAAAAAAAATTTACTTGAATAATAAAAACTAGAAACAGTTTTTGAAAGCGAATTAAAGGATAAGAGTTTACAATCTTTGCAGCCTCAAGCAACAAAGGACCACTAGGCCTGGTATCTCTGGCCACGAGTATCTGGACCGACGTCGTTCCATCCAATTTAATAATTTGGTCTTCAACGAATTGGGCAACCAACTGAAGTAGATGCTCTGGATTTGCGGCATTTGCCAAAGCATCAGCAAAGGGCTCCCAATCCTGAGAAAGCATCCCGCCATTCGGGTCGGCGATTTTGATTCCATTATCGGAGACTTTATTGTGTGAAGCCGTGATCATCAGTCCGATCACGGATTGGGTCTTCAATGCCCTCAGTGCCGCTAAGATCCCCACTCTGTAAACCGTTGATTGAAGAAGCTCAGCATCTGCTCTGAACCCGGCCGTACCGTATGATAGCTTCACCCCTTGGGGTGGCGGGAAGCGAGACGAGGAGCTATGTAAGAGAGATCGCTGCTCTTCGTTCATTTCGCTCGGTTGATCAGAAGTATAGTCTCACTCCTCGCGTAGTGTGTGTATAATAGGGTACTTCTTCTACTACTACTACTACTATTATTATTATTATTTATTTTTCTTTTATATTTTAACCTATCTTTTTTTAAGCTATAAATTCTATCTCATTTTATTGGAAAGTAATTTAAATATTTAAAATATAAAACTTAAGAAAAGGTTTATGACCCAAAACAAACTCCACTTTCTCATTTTTTATTCCACCATTTTACCTCGTTTCTTCTCTATTCTCTTAAAACAATCTTTCAAAAGAAAATGAGTTTTTTCCATTATTTAGTTTGTCAATGAGATTTTCATCTTATTCTTCATCTTATTTTTGCAAATAGAATGCCTCTTATCCTATAACCAAAAAGTTCAATTTTTATTGAGAAATATAGGCAAAGAGAATGAATAAGGTATGTCTATCTAATATCTCTCTTTTTATATCTCATTCTAATTGAAAAAATAAATCACTTTTTAAAAATGAGGGACTATTTTGGAGAAGTCTAAAAATAAAGTTGATAATAAAAATGTATTTTTAGATTAGATGTTTCGTGGGAAGAAAAATAACTAATAAAATGATTTTAAGTGTACTTATATAATCATTGATCATTAATAGTGAAAACTAACATTAACAATAACAATGAATTTTTAGTGTATTATTTTTATAACTCATGATGCTTATATTAAAAGTAACAATGAATTTTTAGTGTATTATTTTTATAACTCCTTATAAAGTATTGTTTAAATGTTTATGAAGTTAGTATCTAACCGAATTTATTAGAACAAATCAACCCATTACACTTATTTTTATTATTGAAATATATCAAAAATCTATTACAATAAAAATAATATTTTAATAATATTTAATTGATTGAAATTTAATATTGAATATATTTAATTATTTAGAGTTAAATTTAAAGAATATCTAATTAAATGATGTTTAATACTAAAATTTTATTGAAATAAATTTAAATGTAAAATGGTTGCATAGAATCTTTTCTTTAATAGAAACATAAGATTCTATTGTTTTTTAATTACAATTTTAAGAGTTTATAAAAAAAATTCATTTGTTATGACAATAACAAAAATAATTATAACAATATCATTATATTAAAAATAAAATTTTAAAAATATTTAGCTTGAATAACATCAAACTAAATGAAATATTTGAGTTAAGGTTTTTTAGTAAAATCATATGGACTTAAGGTAAAATAATATATTTTTATTCAATAATTATCTGACACATTTATTATAATTGTATCATAATTTATATCATAAAAAATTATTATTTTAAGATATGTTGTAAATGTTAGAGCATGTTTGGCCACAAAATTTAAAAAATGATAAGTTATTTCACTAATGCTTTTAAGAACTATTTTAAAAAATAAAAAAAACTAGTTCCTCCAAACTTCTATAAGTTTGTTTAAAAATTTATAAAAAATAATATTTTTAAAATTATAATAATAAAAATGATACTCAATTATATTAAATGAGATTCAATAAAATAATGTTCAATGTTAAACGAATTTAAATTAAAATATTTTAATTTATACGACGTCTAATTAAATTATATTTAAAATAAAATAATTAATTAAATTTTTTAATCCTAGCCAATAAGTAATTTTTTACTAACCAATATTTGTAGTAAAATCCCCCATAGACTAAAATAGGCAAGCACGGATATAACCAAATAAATCTACCATAATGAATATCTCCCTCCCTCGTACCTGAAATAATAATATTTGAAACCAGTATAATTAGTAGCAGCTGATCATGAACACACTAGAGAGATACAAACACCTAAATTTCATTTGTGTTCAAAATTAATAGTAAACAAACTAAGTAGTGGTAAAACAAATGGATTATAAGATGCAATAAAGTAGTCATTCCATAAATATCTAGAGTCAAAAATTTAGTTAATGTCTTGATTCATGGAATAAAAACAAGAATAAAATTGAATTTGATGAAAATAATATTATATTATTTTGTTATATTTGGTTAAAAAAATGAAATTAAAATGATATTAATGGAGTAGGTAATCATTTTTCTTTCGTTAATACGTAATTTATACATTAGTTTTATTAGTTTTATAATATAAAAATATGATTAATTAATTTAAAAAAAATTAAAAATAAAATAAAAATTATATATTTTATTAATAAAAAAAACAAACATCTATACTCTTCCTCCCTCTCCATTCTCTCTCTCTTCCTTTATGTCTTTAATTATTTCTCTCACTTTCTCTCTCCCTCACCTATCATTACTTTATTAATAAAAAATAAAATCAAAAGAGAGAAAGAGAAATGGTACGGAAAGCGAGAGGAAGAGTGAATAAGTGAATAAGTGAATAAGTGAGGAAGATAGAAAGACCAGAGAGGTAGGTGTCGGGGAAGGGAATGTTGTTTTTTCTTTTTTTTTAATTGATTTTTTTTATTAATAAAATATTTAATTTTTATTTTACTTTTTAAAAAAAACTCAATTTTTTAAAATTTTAAATTAATTGATTATTTTTTTTAAATTACAAGATTAATAAAACTCAATTAAACAATTATAAAATAAAAATATATAAATAACGAAGAACTCAATACTCATTTTATTTTATTGTTTCTAAATAAAGAGAAATTAAAAAATAGTTATAATGTTTCAAATGATCAAAGAAACATGGGAGAGAGAAAAATAATTTATAAACAAGCAAAACATATTGCATTTATATCAACAAAAAGACTTGATTCCCTTTCATTTCCCCCTAAAAGTCAAACCAAACAAATAAATGTCCAAAATTTCAATAGCTTCCATTCCTATCAATAAAGTGCCTCCTGTTGAGGTTGGACAAATTCAAACCTAACCTTCTTCCTTCTCAATGATCCATGGTGCACACTGCACTTCTTGAGATAAAGCATAAATGAAAAAATAGAAAATCTTCAATTAAAAGAAGGAAAAAAAAAATCAAATACAACTATTTTTCCATGGGTCAGAATTAGCATTTTGCTTCTACACATCTTTTTTTTCTTTCAACTTTAGTCATTCAAAACTGTAGGCACTGAATTGTTTCAATCCCTCACCCCATCGAAGTAAGAATAAGAAAGAAAATCAAATCCCCAATAATCAATATCACCCAAATACCCCATTACATTCAAAATTCAATAAGAAAACAGCGGCAAAAAGAGATCTAACAGACACAGATAGATTGTACGTATGACGTGCGTATCTAGAATAAATATACAAAAATGCAAAAACAAATTGAGCTTTGGAGTTTGGAATAGGAAGTGCATTTTGAATGTAAACAACATTGCAATTGTTTAATGATTCATGCAACAGGGTGTTCTGTTCTGTTCAATTTCAATTTTTAATACTGGATTCCATTTTATCGTCTCTGTTTCAATTTTAATTTGCTATAATGAAAAGGGCTTCAATTTCAGTTTTCAGTATTGCAACAGAGTGTTCAAACAATGGTTATTGTTTAAACTATTTCTTGTAACAGGGCGTTCAAACTATGGCTATTGTTCATACTATGGCCTTGTGTTGAATTTCAGTTTTGTATTGCTTGTTTGATCAAACTACGTCTAAGCTTATTAACAAAAGACTTTATCAAAATAGGGTGTTAATTGCATTCTATTACTTGGAATGTGATTACAACATAGATCTGTTGAAAAATTAGTGTTGAAAACGTCAAGGCCTAAAGGCATAAAGGCTTTTTTAAATAAAACAAGATCTCTCAAAATTGTATTCTTTCTTTCATATTTTTATTACAATTCTATAGTTATATATAAGGAGATTTACTCCTTGAATTACTCCTTGAATTAAACATTCTTTGATTTACTCCTTGAATTAAGGATTCCTTGTTTTACTCCTTGAATTAAGGATTACTTGTTTTACTCCTTGAATTAAGGATTACTTGTTTTACTCCTTGAATTAAGGATTCCTTGTTTTACTTCTTGAATTAATCCTTAAATTAAGGATCACAACTCCTTGATTTACTCCTTGAATTAAGGTTCTTGATTTACTCCTTAAATTAAGGTTCTTGATTTACTCCTTAATTTACTCCTTAATTTTATCTCCAATACTCCCCCTCAAGTTGTATCCATAAGGTTTATGGATCTAAGCTTGCACAGAAGTCATTCAAACTGATGAGAAGCCAAGGCAACAAAGGTAAAACTAACAAAAATACTGATTACGATAACCAAAAAAAATTATTGTTGTCGATGTGGGACCTTTCCTTTTACCATAATACTTCCCCTCCACATCGGGCAGGTAGGAGCTGGAGGAGAGATTTAATCCATCATCGACAAGAGCTTGGTTTCAATGTGGGACATTTCCTTTTACCACAATACTCCTCCACATCAGGTAGGTAGAAGCTGTAGGAGAGATTTAATCAATCATCGCCAAGAGCTTGGTTTCAATGTGGGACCTTTCCTTTTACCACAATACTCCTCCTCCACATCAGGTAGGTAGAAGCTGCAAGAGAGATTTAATCCATCATCGCCAAGAGCTTGGTTTCAATGTGGGACCTTTCCTTTTACCATAACACTCATCCTCCACATTAAGTCGGTAGAAGCTATAGAAGAGATTTAATCCATCATCGCCAAGAGCTTGGTTTCAATGTGGGACCTTTCCTTTTACAATAATACTTCCCCTCCATATCAGGCAGGTAGAAGCTGCAGGAAAGATTCAATCCATCATCGTCAAGAAATTTGGTTTGAAAAAAAAACAAATAGAATAAGAAATCGCTCGGATAGAGTGTCAAACGCAATTTGAGCAAAAGAATAACAATTTTTTTTTCAAGAAGATCGACTTGCTCTGATACCATGTTGAAAAATTAGTGTTGGAAACGCCAAGGCTTAAAGGCCTAAAGACCTTTCTAAATAAAACAAGATCTCTCAAAGTTGTATTCTTTCTTTCATATTTTCATTACAATTCTATAGTTATATATAAGGAGATTTACTCCTTGAATTACTCTTTGAATTAAACATTTCTTGATTTACTCCTTGAATTAAGGATTCCTTGTTTTACTCCTTGAATTAAGGATTCATTGTTTTACTCTTTGAATTAAGGATTCATTGTTTTACTCTTTGAATTAAGGATTCCTTGTTTTACTCCTTGAATTAATCCTTAAATTAAGGATCACAATTCCTTGATTTACTCCTTGAATTAAGATTCTTTAATTTGCTATAATGAAAGGGCTTCAATTTCAGTTTTCAATATTGCAACAGAGTGTTCAAACAATGGTTATTGTTTAAACTATTTCTTGTAACAGGGCGTTCAAACTATGGCTATTGTTCATACTATGGCCTTGTGTTGAATTTCAGTTTTTTATTGCTTGCTTGATCAAACTACGTCTAAACTGATTAACAAAAGACTTGATCAAAATAGGGTGTTCATTGCATTCTATTACTTGAAATGTGATTACAACATAGGGCTCTATCATATTGCAAAAAACTCCTACGCAATATGTCCCAACAAACAAAATCCCAATAAGTTAGCATTATTTTCAACGTCCCCAACCCTGAATCAGCTTCAGTAAAGCATTACATACAATAGTACAATCAAGAACAATGAAAAACAGGTCACGATCTTCACCTTCTTTTTCAGCTGGGCAATCTACGCCTCTTCTGCATTGATTATGTTTAGGAGTCCCGAAATAATTTACTCACTTCATGATTCAGCAGATGAAAAAATCCATACAAAATAGGAGCAACCATGATTTCCTCTTTTCGTACTCCTCCAAATTTTCGCTGAAAGTGCATTTGAACATGGAAAAAAATTAATGTAATGCAAACGGGGTTTCGATGGACAATGGGCAATTTTAACTTCTTTAATCACATTTTGAACCCAACATATGGCTTTAATCACCATCATTAGTTTGTCTTAAAAAAAATTCCAAAACACATCTACGAGGTTTACATTTGCAGAGGAACATAACATACCATTGAGCAACAAAAAAATCACTTGCCATGGTTTTTTGGAGTCCACGAAGTTGACTCATAATGGTTCATGAGATATCTTATTTTACTAGAAAGTACAGATTTATACGTGGGTTTAAGAATACCCGTATGAAACTGTGATAACCATTTTCGATGTGGCTTAAAAGCATCTTCATTAAGCGATTGTTGAAATATGTTGAAATTAATTATTCAGAGACTTGGTTCCAGGCTAAAAAGTACTCACTTATTCACCTGGTTGTTCATTGCTTATTCAATTATTAGGTTTTCATTGATATTTTGATAAAAATATTGTATTATTTAAATTTAATGTATTTATTTCTTAGTTTAATTTAGTCGATGAATCATCAACCGTTTAATTTAATGTTATATCACTTATATCCAAGTTACTTATATTTTGGTTATCATTTTCATCGTAATCTTAATTTGAATTTTCTTTTAATATTTCTCTTAAAATTCAAATTTGAAAAAATATATTCTATTTTTATTAAAGATAATATCTATTGTAACAAATAATCAATGTGATGTGAAATGGTAACATCGATATTCTTTTTTATGAATAACATATTCAACAAAAACACACTTTAATATTTGAGAAATTAAGTTGGTATATTGATGTTTGCGTAAGTGTACATACACCACACAATCAAAGACACAAGGGGTTCAATTTGAGAAAATTGGATCAATAACTCCATTAGTGAAAATTTGGAATAATGTTTTAAAATTGATAATGTTAGAAAAAACCAGATTTATTAAATATGTTATAAAAACGAGTTTTTCTTCCTAATAAGATAATGACATATGAATTTTAATTAATAAAGCTTAAACCATTGTTAATAAGTGACGCTTATCCATTTGTTGTGCAATGTTGGAGCAAGTTGTGTGATGAATCATTCTTTATGCTACCAAATACTTTTGAAGTTCAATTCATTATTATTCTACACCATTATTACTGCAAAAAAATGAATTTTTATATTATATTGAGTTTTAATTATTTTATGAAATTTTTAGAATAAAAAGTTCATTTTGGTTTTAGATTTCATCAAGTATAACCATATCATCCTGGTATAATAATTAGTAAACGTTATAACCCAATTCGACCCATTAAAAATTATGACTTTAGATAGACTTCTAAATGAAGCATGATAACTTTTTATGAGTTTACAAATATCACATTGAGAACTTGAAATATCAACTTTGACAAATAAAGTGTGAAATAATTTTTTAAGATAACTAAATGAACCATGCTCAAAATGAAAATGCTATAATCATATTTTTCTACTTTTTGTTTATTTAGAAGTACAATGTGTCAATATTTATCGTAAGTTTTCAATAATCTTTAATTCTAAATCTATGTAATGTGATTTTTTTTTCTAATATAAGAACCAATCGTCTTATTGATTTTGATGTCCTTAAACAAATAACAATCAAATAAAAAAATTATAACATAAGATAAGATATTAATTATTTGATAAATAGATAAAATATTAAAATCAAAAGATGAAACAATTAAAATAGATATAATTTTAATGTATCAATTAGATTTAAATATCATTTCCAAATTATTGAGATTAAAATACTATTTACAATTGAAAAAAATTGTTTTGTAGAAGATTGAAGTGATGAAAATTATCTAGAATCATATTTCATATTATCTATTTCACTAAAATTAATTATCCGTGAATTATTAAAACATGCGTAACAATGTCTAAATTTATTGTTTGATGAACTGGGTAAAATTTTGAAATGAATAAATAAAATGGTAGGTTATCATGAATTAATTCAATTTTATTTATGTTATTATATAATACGGTATATAAATAGTGTGATAAAAGCATAAAAGTGAAATTATTTAATACTCACAATTATCGATAATTAATGATAACTAATGGTATTAATGATAGTTAATTTAATAACTAATTCAATAATAACTTTCAGATTCGATGCAAACTCACGAACCAAAATCACCATTTATTAATTCTTCTAAAAGAATGGTTATTTGAGATGTTGATGGGTTTTTGTATGTATTTAAAAAATTACTAAAGATAATTTACAAAGGATATTGTTAATTTGGAATAGATTGAATTTGAGTGGTAAATAGAAGAAATTAAAATGCAAGGAAATTTGTTTTTTTCTTTTTGAGAAAGATTTTCAATAGAATTTTTATTTTTTATTTAGTTTTAAATTTTTTTAATATCTTTTACAAATATAAATATCAAAATTATTTTTATATTAAAAATTCTAAACATGGAGAAGAAAATTTTGTGCTACTAACGGATTAATGGAATAACTAACGTCATTTTTTGATGAAGAGGAAACTCTAAAGATTAACCGCACTTTGAGGGCATTGTAACAAATTTTGAAAAATTTAAGGATGTTTATGAAAATATTTGAAATTCTTAAAGGTATTAGTGAAATTTTCCCCTAGTCAAACTGTTAAAGCATAATAGTTGTTTTAGATTAAAGTTAGTTAAAAAATTTAAATATAATATTTTGTTTTAGCATATATTTAATATTTTTTATAGAAATAGATAATTAAAATTTATTTATTATATACAATAATCTTTCCGTCTTTTTTTCTATTTGTACTTTTAAATTCTCGAAACACTTTTGTAATCTTTTTTCCCCTATTTTTAATATTTGAAACGCTTTTTACTGTGTATCACTGTTATAACATCCCAAAACCAGAAACAAATACCCTTCAAGCTTAAGCTTGCCTTAAATCCTCCCCATCCCTCTGCCTGATACTCAGTCCCTTTGATACTTGTCGTTATCGTCAGCAATGGGTCTCCTCTCTTGGTGGAAAGGGAAACAACCCCAACCTGACAACAAATCTGTTCAAAGTCCGGACCCAAAACAGAAAGCATCGGAGGTACCGGGGTTGAACGGTGCCGTGGAGGTCCGTCGACCTGAAAATATAACGGTATTCGAGTTCGGGTCCGTTGCTGCTTCGGCTGATAAGGTTACTTTGGCTGGGTATTGCCCAGTCTCCGAGGACCTGGAGCCCTGCCGCTGGGAGATCTTGCCAGCTAGTGGTTCCGACGCGCCGCAATTTCGCGTGGTTTTCTGAGCGACATATAGTTTGTGTAGGAGTCTCATGCCCTGTATGAACTTTTTATGAAGGATTTTCAAACGAAAGGACCTTGTTTAACGGTGGTAAATGGAAAATCCAGAGAGTAAGATTAAACCTTTTGTAGTGGATTTACTATATCTAATTTCAATTTCAGGAATTGGTTTTCTTTTCTTTTTATTTTTGTTTTCTATAATCTTTTTGCATGTTCTTGCTAGTGTGTTGAACCATGATACTCATCATAATCTAAAACTATTAGAAAATGCCATAGAAGTTGGTAACCTTTTTTTGGTAGTTTTACAGTTTAAAAAAAAGTCACGGTTATGCACTCTGACGTTTCGCTACTTTCTTGTGATTTCTTAGCTGTAGACATCTAGATATGAACAAAGAAGTTTGTTAATTGTTCTATTGGGAATGGTTGGTATTATTTCTATGTTTGGTTTCAATGTTAGTTTATAATGTAATTCTAGCAGTAGGAATCTTCATTATTCTTTATATTTTTATAATTATTTATTATTATTTTATCTCATTTAAAAATTAAAAATAATTTTTTTAATTTTAATTCATTTATAATTTTATTTTAATATTTATCATTATTTTGATTTGAGTTCTAAACAAACACGATGATGATGATGATGATGATGATGATGATATTGTATTTATTGAATTTGATTCCAATTCCAATTCTCATTATTTTTACATTTTACTAACCATATACGATCTTAAGTCTCAATGGGAATGGGTTGAAGTATAGATTATTAACTTGACTAGTTTATATAGTTTTGTCTCAAACGCCATTTTCATGTATTTTTGACCCTTGTTTAAGGCATCTGGATCATTTGCTATAGTTCGGATATTCAAGACAAAGTGGTGAACTCTGCCCCTAAAAACAAAAAAAAAAGGGTAGGGGGTTCCTTGTTCTAGCTAGTGTAAAACATTAGAAGCGCTAGCCTAGAATTTAGCTCGAGTTTGAGCCTTGTTCCGTTATCTGGCAATTATTCTGTTGCAGTTTTGGCGCTGCAAATTTTAGTGAGGATTTATGACCAAAAATAAGAAAAGGTAGTGAGGACGATTAGACTTCTTCTTTCTTTTTTTCTTGTTTTGCTAATTGAAGACTAGTTGTGTTGATGTTTTAGTGCAGCCTTGTCTTGAGATTTTGGTGTTGCTTCTCTGAGTTGTAGAATATAAAAGCATGAGCAATGGCTTTAAAGTCTTACTACGGGAAGGGGATTCGTATACACATGTGATATGATACGGGGAATCAACTTTACTACTAGACTATTGGGGTGATGACTTTAAAGTTCATAAGGATCATAGAAAACTTTGTGGAAGAATTTGAAACTAAGAGGACTTAAGGTCAAGAATAAAAAAATGGCATCTACTCTGATTCAAGGTAAAAAAAAAAGTGAAAAGATATTGATTATTATGGTTGGATCAAGTGGAAGATGAACAATAATATACTGACCATGCAGTATGGGTTTATTATTAAAAGAATGATCTTTGAGGTTCTAAGAGTTTTTTATTTTCATTCCCTTGATTGTGGTCACCCTATGAAGTAGTGTAATAAGTGGAAAGAGAGACTTTTGTTACGTCCTGTTCAAATTGCCTCGTAAAATCCAAATAAATGGTGTTTATTTAAAGGATTTAGACTTTTCTACGTGAGAAAGTTCTAGAATAGCCTAAAGATGTCTAGAAAGGATTAGAGATGGACGGACTCAACTCAAGCCTTGAAGACTCTAGAATGCTCCAGAGAATACTAGCATGTGCTTGAAGGTGTTAGAATGGATTGGAATATTCTAGAACGTTTCGGATGGTTCATGAAGAATGTAGAAGCCGTTGGAAACTTACGGAACATCCTAGAACTTGCATGAAGGAGCTAGACAAACTTAGAAGACTCTAGAGTTGGATAGAAAGTCCTAGAACCTTGTGGCATATTGTAGATAAAAATAGAACACTCTTGTACATTCTAGGCTTAGAATGATATAGAAAGTTGTGGCATAGCCTTAAGCTTGGAGTCACACTATAAATAAACCCATTGGTCTTCATTTGTATTCATCTTGGAAAATCTTGGAAATTCTTAGCATCTTGTAAGATAAACTCTCTCTAGAGCAATACAAAACATTCTTTACAAACTCTCTTTTTAGTCTCTTTGAAGTTTCATTCGGATGCAAAGGCAGGCTTAGTGCAACGGACGATGCTAAGTGTCGCACAATCGCTACTTGAAATTTAAGGTCGTGACAGTTGGTATCAGAGCTTTTGGTTGAAGCATTTATACCCTTAGCATAATGAAGAACAGTGCCCCATCTACACCAAGCGTTGATGTTCCACCTATGGAACATGGGCGTGAGGAAGTTCAGAAACCACCAAAGGAGTCTCGAGTCAAGTCAAAAGACATGCTTTCTAGCTTAGAGTCACGTGTTGGGAGTGCGCAGGATAGCTTAGGGGAGTTGTTCGACCGGATGGACAACTTAGAGGAACGTTGCAACGGCTTGGAGGTCGAGGATATGGAGATCTATGCAGCGGTTAAGATGTCCCTCAACGAGTTAGATGGTGGGCTAAGACAAGAGATTGATGGGTTGAAGGCTGAACTTGTCAAGGTAAGGGATCTTGTCCAAAGAGAACTTACTAACATGTTGCTTAGAGTGGAAGACATGAGAGGTGACCTAGTTCTTTGTAAGCGGGCTATGGCCGCGGGAACTAGCACAACCACCATCATCTAGGCTAAGAAGATGGATGTTCCTAAGCCCAAGACTTTCAATGGTGCTAGGAATGCTAGGGAAGTTGAGAACTTCCTATGGGGGCTAGAATAATATTTTGAGGCTACTGGCATAACGGACCATGCCATAAGATCCAAACTGCTGCCATGTATTTGTCCGACGCTACTATGTTATGGTGGAGACGGAGGCATGGAGATGTGCAACGAGGGGTTTGCACAATTGAAACCTTTAACGATTTTAAAAGAGAGTTCAAAACCCAATTCTTCCCCGTAAATGCTGAAGATGAGGCAAGGGGTTGATTGCGACGGTTAAAGCAAACGGGTAGCATAAGAGATTATGTGAAGGAGTTCACAACCTTACTGCTAGAAGTCCCCGACACTTCTAACAAGGATGCCTTATTCTTGTTCATGGATGGTCTCCAATCATGGGCTAACCTTTAACTCAAGCGACGAGGTGTTCAAGACCTATTTTCGGCTATCGCGGTTATCGAGAGCCTTATAGATTACTCCACAAACAAGGAGAGCTCAAAGCCCACAGATAGAAAGTTTGTTGGAGGAAAGAGTTGGGGAGGTCATGCTAAAAGTCAGGGACCCAAAAATCATAAAGATGGCTCCTCGTTCAAATCACGGGATAAGAGGAAGGAAATGGAGGATCGTGGTGCCTCGAAGCCTCGTGTGACGTGCTTCATTTGCGACGGATTGCATTGGGCACGTGAATGTCCAAAAAGGAAGGCCTTGAGTGCCTTAGTTGCCACCATGCATGACCAAGATGGTGGTGAGTCGGACGAAGGTGCAAAGATGGGTTCTTTGCGCCTACTTGGTGCATTGCAGAGCATCCAAAAAACCCCCAAAGGCTTGATGTTCGTAGATGCAACCATCAACGGGAAGGTTGCCAAAGCTTTGGTGGACGCAGGTGCATCTCATAACTTTGTTTCAGTGGAGGAAGCAAAGAGACTTGACCTTAAGGTTGTCAAAGGAGGGGGAGCTCTCAAAGCAGTTAACTCGACAACACTACCTCTACAAGGAGTTGCTCGTGGAGTTAAGGTCAGTCTTGGTGTTTGGACTGACCAAGCGGACTTATCAGTGGCGCCTATGGATGACTACTCGATAGTATTCAGCATGAAGTTCTTGAACCAGGTTAGAACTTTTCTCATGCCTTACTTAAATTCCATGTGCATCATGGATGGATCAAATGCTTGCATGGTACCGACAGAGAGGACCACCAGACCTACTACCCAAGCTCTCTCAGCACTTCAATTCAAGAAGGGATTGAAGATGGAAGAAGAGAGTTGTTTAGCCATCTCAAAAGAATACGACGACGAGGAGGTGTCATCAAAGCCAAGTTTTCCGACGGAAGGGCAAGTTGTCTTAGATAAGTCCCCTGATGTGATGCCGAAGGCGTTGCCCAAACGATTGCTTCCAAGGAGGGAGGTGGACCACAAAATTGAGTTGGATCTTGACACAAGACTACCAACAATGAGCCCTTATCATGGGGAAAATCAGAGTGGCGTAGCGAAAGCAACGTGGTAGTTGATGCGCTGAGTCGAAAGGCGGAGTTAGTAGCCTTGAGTAGGCCAAGTAGACCTTTGTTGGAAAGGATCAAAAAAGGGCTTGAACATGATGTCCTGGCTCAAAACCTCCTTGCTCTCATCAAGGAAGGAAAAACAAGGTGATTTTGACTGAGTGACATACTACTCTACGCCAAGTAGAATCACATCTTTGTGCCAAAATGGGGGAGCTTAAGGAAGGAGCTTATCAAGGAGTGCCATGATTTGTTATGGGCTGGACACCTAAGAATGAGGTGCACCCTTGCTTTGATCAAGTCAATCTACTACTGGCCTCAACTACGGGACGATGTTGAAGCCTATGTGAGGACTTGTCTTGTGTGCCAACAGGACAAGATGGAGCAGCATGCACCTGGAGGTTTGCTAGAGCCGCTGCCTATTCTAGAGAGACCATAGGAGAGTGTCTCAATGGAATTCATCACTTGCCTGCCAAAATCAGAGGGCTTTGGTAGCATCACAATAGCCATTGATCGCTTCAGTTGGTATGCAACATTCATACCTGCCTCAGCGGATTGCACGGCAGATGAGACGGCACAGTTGTTCCTCAAAAATGTTATGAAGCATTGGGGGATTCCATCCAATATCGTGAGTGATTGAGACCCACGATTCATTGGGAAATTTTGGACATAATTGTTCAAGTTGTTGGGATTATACTTGAACTTCTTTACAAGCTTTCATCCACAAAGCGATGGACAAACGGAGCGTGCCAACGCATTGCTGGAGTTGTATCTCATGCACTTTGTCAATGCCAATCAACATGATTGGGCTAAGTTGCTGGATGTAGCCCAATTCTCCTATAACTTACAAAGGAGCGAGTCTACCACAAAGAGTCCCTTCAAGATCGTCATAGGGCAGCAACCCATGACTCCTCATGCTTTGGCCAAGAGTTATGAAGGGAAGAGTCTCGTTGCCTTCAAATTTGCCAAGGCGTGGCACGAACAAGCTGAGTTAGCCCGAGCCTATTTAAACAATGCATCTAAAAAGATGAAGAAGTGTGTTGACAAGAAAAGAAGGATGGTTGAATTTCATGAAGGAGATTTGGTCCTTGTCAAACTATTGCCCCAACAGTTCAAGTCCTTACGAAAGGTTTTCAAGGGGTTAGTACGAAAATATGAAGGGTCATTTCCAGTCCTCAAGTGAGTCGGTAAGGTGTCTTACAAACTGCAACTCCTTCCAAAGCTTAAAATATATCCGGTCTTTCATGTAAGTATGCGAAAACCTTTTCATGGAGACAAGGAAGACATAAGTTGGGGAGAATCCAAGAGGACGCCTACCGCAGTTGTAACCTCCGACAAAGGAGTGGACTTAATCTTGGCAGACCGCCTAATCCGACCTAGGGGCATACCAAGTTATCATGAATACTTGGTCAAGTGGAAGAATGCCCCGGATATAGAGGCAAGTTGGGAACCTGAAGATTCTTTGTGGCAATTCAAAGATGACATAGAGAGGTTCAAGCTTGAAGGTGCGACGAGGGCGTCACGAACTTGAGTGGGGAAGGGTGTTACGTCCTGCTCAAATTGTCCCACAAAATCCAAAGAAATGGTGTTTGCCTAAAGGAGCTAGACTTTTCTATATGAGAAAGTTCTAGAGTAGCCTAAAGATGTCTAGAAAGGGTTAGAGATGGACGGACTCAACTCAAGCCTTGAAGACTCTAGAATGCTCTAGAGAATACTAGCATGTGCTTGAATGTGCTAGAATGGATTGGAATATTCTAAAACGTGTCGAATGGTTCATGAAGGATGTAGAAGCTGCTGGAAGCTTACGGAACATCTTAAAACTTGCATGAAGGAGCTAGACAAACCTAGAAAACTCTAGAGTTGGCTAGAAGGTCCTAGAACCTTGTGGCATATTGTAGATAAAATTAGAACACTCTTGTACATTCTAGGCTTAGAATGATCTAGAAAGTTGTAGCATAGCTTTAAGCTTGGAGTCACATTATAAATAGACCCATTGATCTTCATTTGTATTCATCTTGGAAAATCTTGGGAATTCTTATCATCTTTTAAGATAAACTCTTTCTAGAGCAATACAAAATATTCTTTACAAACTCTCTTTCTAGTCTCTTTGGAGTTTCATTTAGATTCAAAGACACATTTAGTGCAACGAACGGTGTTAAGTGACGCACGATCACTACTTGAAATTTAAGGTCGTGACACTTGGATGCCTTAAAATTGAAAAACTCCCGCAGCATAAGATTTTACATGAGTTAAAAGACAGCCGCAGCATCAAATATAGTTCTTATTATGTAATAGAGCCTTAGGGTGATTTTTTGTTGGTTTTACCACTATCCGGACAATACTGAGACATATCTCAACTTGCGAACCAAGTAATTAGTACTTTTTTGGAAAAATCTATTGCATAATGCATGTGAATTTTCAAAATTTTACGAGCTTATTGAAACTCATATATCACAATCTAAACAGGACGTAACAATTTTTCATAAAAACAATAATATGAATTTGAGTTTGACTAATAGTTTGACATTTCATTTAAAGATCTATGATAGCCGAACCTTATATTATATAATATTTGCTCGCCATTTCCCGATCAAAATTTAGGATCTAATCATAACGTTACAAATAACAATATCAACGTTAGAGACATGTAAATGAAGCAATCGTTACAATCCACGAACACGGGGAGAACAATTTATAATTCAGAATAAGTGTGAGTGAAGCTCACAAAAACAGTTCAACTATGGATATAGAGGAAAAAAAATCTATAAACAAATGAAGCAGACCCCATTGAACCATGACTTATATCAGAGAGCACTATAGTAATCTTCATCCCCCATTCCAAGGTAAAACATTATGGAAAGTACAAATACACAAAAGGAAGAGAGCTCCATTGCCAGAGCACCCCAGCCAATTACTCCTGCATGCTTTAGGATAGCCGGAATCGCAATGCTCCCAATAGCCGAAGCTCCAGTCAAAAACTTTGTTGCGTTCACCCAACTGTTTGATCATATCAGCATGCAAAATAATAAAAAAAATTAATACAAATTCAACAGGGAAAAAAAGTTTACTGTGATAAAAGAATTGGTTCAAATTTCAAAAGTGAAACAAACTTTGATTAATAATTATAAAGACTCTCTCATCTTCAAAATTATCCTCTTTCTCTCTAAAAATTTACAAACCCTACTTCTTCCCTTACAACCATCCATCCCCTGCCACCCATCCCCTACCCTTCCGCTGGTCTCCTCTCCTCTGCCTCCATCCCATCATCCCCCATCTCTCCCCCTTACTCACAGCCTCGCAGCCTCTTTCGCCCCCCATACACAGTAAGCACCATCTCATCAGCCCCACCCATACGTAGTAAGCACCATCCACCGTCGCCCTCCTCTGCCACCGCTGCAAGTTCAACATGGAGGGCATGAACCAGACCCGATTACAATCAGCCTTTGAGGGATTGCAGTATCTTTTATGATATGTGTCTCCATTTATGGTATTTTTTACTTTAAGCTTTTTTAATTTTGTCTCTGTATCGTTTTTGGTGGCTTAAATAGTATTTTTTTTTTTCAGTATTGGTGATAAGTGGTGACTTTTACGTTAAAAGTCAAGATTATTTTCTTCTTTGATTCAAGTTTACTATAGGAGTAACATGCTTAACTTGGTGGTTTTTCTGCAGGGATTAAATGAGAGTGCTTTGGTGTGTAGAACTAAGTCTAGGTTTGGGAAAGCAATTTTTATACAATCATTGCTATGTGTTTGTTCTAATTAAAGGTTAGTGTAAGAGATGATGGTTTGTTTATCATTCTAAGTTAGTAATTATGTCTCTCTTTGACCAAAAAAAAATCTAAGGTGAAACACAAACCTGTTATTGGATTCAGAAAATAGAGAAGAACTATCAGATCCCACGATGAACAGCAATGGCATGGGGAGAAGCACATACATTATCACTACAAAGAAATACGTCAAATTGTCATGTAATGCATATACTTCATAGATATTTTTGAACAGTATATCTGAGATTGTATACAAAAAGTTCTAGAATCCTCTTTTGGCAGAAAATGTTATGCTCAATTCATACAAGATAAATGCAAGCTTTCCCTCAACATGATTCAATTCCTCAAACAACTCCTTAGTTGAACTAACAAAGCCTCCTTTATTGAAGAGGATAACCCACAGGCTACAACACCAACTAGTTAAATCCAACTGATTAATCACTTCATCGAAGTGGGGAATGATAGTTTTAACTACCAGACCACAAGTTGAATCGATATTATGTGTGAAATTATCTCCTATATTGGAAAGACAAACCCCACCACAGCAATAAAAGGTTTCAAAAAAATATCTCCAACTTCTCCTTTATCCTCAATAGTATATGATGTATAAGACTGAGAGGATGGTTGAATCAAATCTCTCCTTCAGTGATTGAGTCTGTGACATATCGATGCAACAAATTATTGCAGTTGGCATTCATGAATGGATTTGGGGTATCCACAAACAGAGCAATTTTGGTCATGCTTTGGACTGTTTGGTATAGGAAAAGTTTAAAAAAAAAGAGAAAAAGAAAAAAAAAGGAGGAAGAGAAATGTGATGTTATTTGTTTTCCGATCAGAAAGGGATGGGGTAGCCTAACCTACCACGAGGAATTCCAAAATTCAAAGTTCTATTACGTTCTAACAATTTTTAAGTGAAAAACAATTCAATGGCTATCCATAGATGGGCATACAACGCTTCACTTACCAGTTAACATTGGCCACCAGTTATTGTACAAAGCACATGCCTGCAAGAGACACATCCATGATCATACATAAAATAAAAGGGAAGCTTTGTGGCAATAAAAAAGAAAAAGAAAAAGGGGAAGCGCAATAATAGTATAAGACCAAAGCAAATGTAGCCAATAAGTAAAGTCTTACTAACCAATATTTGTAGAACAATCCCCCCAGAGACTAAAATTGCCAAGAAAGCAAGTTTTCCAGTATGCAAGCAAGCACGGACATAACCAGGTAAATCTGCCATAATGAAACTGCCTCCCTACCTCATACCTGAAATAATAATATGATTGGGTTCAATAAGTAGAGACAGATAATGTAAGTCCCTCCTACATTTAAGAGGAAGAAAACACCAATGGTAGGTGCAACCACAAATGGTAGGTGCAACCACCAATGGTAGGTGCAACCACAAATGGTAGGTGCAACCACCAAATGGTAAAAGTAACTACAACAGAGGTGCATCTAACATTGATATGCAATTTTGCCTTCATAAATAGGCAATGTCTTTGCCTTAGAGAAATATCAACACACCAAACAAGAAGTGAAGCAAAAGCAAAGCCAAAGGAACAATTTCCTGAAGAAAAATAGTTTGCAGGTGTAAGAAAGTTTAGAGAATATCTTAGAAAAATATTGGGATATTTTTCTAAAAGGGGAGTGACAAAATAGTGAGTTTGGGAAACACTTCGCGCGACACTATTTTCTTATCTCAATTTGTATCGCTTCTCACTTTGCACTCCATTAATCTTATTAGTGGAAGAAATATTTTCTGAGTTTGTCCCGTGACTTAGCCCAAATTAAAAAACCACGTTAAATTTCCTGTCATTATTCTACTGTCAATTCATTTTATCTTTAACCGCCGCGCCTAACAATTGGTGATCGAATCTGGTCTAAGAAAATTCTTAATACGCCTGTGGTTGCAAAGATAGATCGATCTTCCACATCGAAAAGATTTTATTAGGTCCAGGGCTTATTTATTTACGTAAAAAAAAGAAACACAATAAAAAAAATGTCAAGCCAAAAGGTAGAGATATTGAGAATTTAATGAATAATAATTTCTCTTTATGGCAAAAGCGAGGATGAAAGATATTCTCATTCAACAAGGTCCATAAGGCAGCGGGAAAAAGAAAAGAAGATAGCAACCGGCCACCGGCGAACAATGGGAGGAAATAGTAGATGAGATTGCAAATAGTACAATCCGCCTAAATCTTTTCAGTATTGTCTTGCAAAATATTGAATCAAAAATTGCAAGATCGCTAAAGTTAAACAATGGGAGACTCTAGAAAACGTACATGTCAAAGAACCTTGCTAATAAATTTTATTTTGCAAGGAGCTATATCGATGAGGAAGGAAGATAACGTGAGTAATGACAAAGATGTTAGCAATTTCACCAAGAAGCCTTTTCACTTAGCAAGATTTAACGTGAGTTTTGGCGATGAAGAGAAAGTCATGATGTATTGGCATCACTACCCTCATCATATAATCATATCACAACAACTCCACTTATGCAAAAGACAAGATGGAGTTTGAAGTTGTTGTAAGCCTTGTTCTCATACGAGAAACAAAACAAGGAAAGAGATTCAAGCACAAGCCCTTATCACAGAAATATGGCGAGACCGTATTGCAAAGAACAAAAACCGAGAAGTAAGAAGCAGAGGCAAATCAAACAAATTTGCCAATGTTGAATGCCATCATTGTAGCAAGAAGGTCACATTAAGAAATTTTGCTCGGTGTTCAAGAAGGAACAAGAAACGAACACAGTAAAGTAACAAAAAAGGACGACAAAGAGTGATGATGAGCAAACAAATACCATGTGACGAAGTTCAATATCGCGATGATGAAGATTTTGTCAATCTTGCATCACACGAGATCAATGGGGTGATCGATAAGTGCATAGCTCACGCTACATCACAGAGAAATTTTTCTCTCATCATACACACCCTGGAAGTTTTGGTGTTGTTAGAACGGGAAATGAAGGTCTGTCACAAGTAAGAGGGATGAGCGAGACGTTTCGCTTTGGAAACGAGAACTGAACCGCACTATTTCTCGAAGGATGTCGTGCATATTCCGTGATACGCGCTCAATTTGATCTCTCAGGCCGACTTGCAATGAAGCGGATATTGTACTCCTTCATTTACGACAAATGGAAACTTACAAAAGGCTCCTTAGTATTGGCAGGTGGTGAAGCATACAACTTTGTATATAATGCAAGCGAAACTCTACCTAATACAAAATGACATAGAGAAAGATAAAGGCAAGAACAGCTACGGCATAAGAGACTCTACCACACGGGTGAAAAAGGTTTGACAAGTCTAGCCAAAAAGAAGATATCGCCGAATGGATGAAGTACATTTGGAGAAACGTGTGTTCATCCCAACAGAGTGAAAGCAAAATAGGTTGCTTTCAAGAGCTTTCCTCCTTCCGCATCGAATAATATTTTAGATCCGATTCATTCGATTTACGTGGACCAATGCCAAAGTCAGCCGCTGTGCTCAATACTTTCAGGACTTCTCATTGATGATCATTCAAGGAAGACGCTGGGTATATCTTCTAAAGACAAAGGATCGTGTGTTAGATGTCTTCAAAGAATTTCATGCCCTCACTTGAGAGACAGATCGGAAAGTTAAGCTAAAGTGTATCCCGGATGACAACGGTGGGAGAATACATCGACCGTTCCATGCTTATTGCAAAAAGCATGGTATTCGCAGATCGATGACACCTCCAAAGACACCGCAGTTGAATGGCTTACCGGTAGGATGAATAAACTTTGACGGAGCAGAGTTAGATGTCTACTCACATGCAAAGTTGCCTAAAACTTTTGGGTGAAACCATACTACCACAATATGCATTACGTGTCAATCTTTTCACCTTGTACTCCTCTCAAGCATTTTCGATGTTCCAAATAAAGGTCAAGAAAGGATGTTTCCTATGATCATCCATGCGAGTGTTGGTCAAGTAGCATTTGCTCATATCCCCAAGCGATGAGAGATCCAAACTCGATGCCAAAACAAGACAAGATGTGTATTTTTATCAAGCACAAGATCAATTTGGCTATGATTTTACGATCCATTGCAAAAGAGACTTGTCGTGAGCCGTGATGCTATATTTGTCAAGCATTGCACTATTGAAGATATTATCAAAATGAAGAAAGATGTTCTAATTCCAACGGTGACTCATCGATTTGAATTAATTCCTCCAACATCGCTGCCAAGACAAGTCGAGACGAAGACCAAGTTTATCCACCTAACGAAGATGATGCCCCCATTGTTCTCAAGACGCAGGAAATAATGATGTTCATTATCCAAGACTAACACCGCGCCTCCTCGTTCCAATCGGTGTTAAGTGATAAATGTAGACGACCCTCTATCTCATATCCTCCGTATTTAAAGTATGTAACTTTCACCGATCGGAGAACCCGAGAATTCACAAGAGGCCATGGATGGCGAATCCAAACAAAAATGGATCAAGCCACGCAAGATGAGATGAAGTCCTCGTACGAGAACAAACCTCAGGATGAACCGCCCAAAGCGTGGAATGCCTTGAAAATAAATGGGTGTTCGTATGAAGACATGGCGCATAGTTCCACCACGATACAAAGCCAGATTGGTTGTCAAAGGATTCACCAAAAGAAAAGTGTGTTGATTTCTTTGATGAGATTTTCTCTCCAGTTGAAATGACATCCATTCGTACCGGTGTGTTAGCATCATGTCTGCCTTAACTCGGAGGCCGAGCAAATGGATGTCAAACCGCCTTCCTACATGCGACTGGAAGAAGAGATATACATGTGAGCAAATGTAGGTTTTCATCAAAAGGGAAAAGAAGATTATGTCTCAGAATTGAAGAAAAGTCTCTACGCTTAAAACAGTGCACCAAGACAATGGTACAAGAAGTTCGAAATCATATGGGAGCAAGGCTACAAAAAGACTCATTGCACCATTGTGTTTTTGTGCGTAAATTCTCTAATGATGATTTTATTATTCTTTGCTCTACGTGGGATGATATGTTGATTGCTTGGTCGAAATATTTTAATCAACAACTTGAAAACGCATTGAATAGTAAGTCTTTTTCCATGAAAGACTTAGGACCAAAAAACAGATTCTCGCATGACTATTATTATTAGATGGTAGCGCCAAGAAATTATGGTTGGTTGAGAAAGACATTGAGAAAGTACTTGCAGATTTCATACGAATAAGGCTAAAGCGATTAGTTGTCCTCTTGCTAATCACTTTAAGCCTAAGTTCTAAACAGCCCTTCTTACAGACAAAGAGAAGAAGACGGGAAGAGGTTCCATATGCTTCAAATTGG
The DNA here is from genome assembly GCA_033030585.1 of Hippophae rhamnoides. Lineage (NCBI taxonomy): Eukaryota > Viridiplantae > Streptophyta > Magnoliopsida > Rosales > Elaeagnaceae > Hippophae > Hippophae rhamnoides. The sequence goes on along the minus strand of CM065433.1, from coordinate 50,389,688 downwards.
AAGTCTAATGTATGCCATGGTTCAGACACGGCCGATATCACTCACGCATTGGAATCAGAGATTCCTTTCAAACTCGGAAAGCGAACATCGGTCGATGAAATGGATTTTCGGTATCTTCGAGATTCTTCCAAAATATGCCTATGTTTTCGAAATGATAAACCTCGTGTTAATGGATACGACGCAGATATAGGGTCAGACGTGATTCCATAAAATCCACTTCGGGTTACCTAATTACATTTGCAGTGTGGTGTCAGCGGCAATCAATGTTACAAAAATGTGTTGCATTGTCACCACCGGGGAGTAGTTTATAAGAAAGACCAAGCAATGTGAAAAGAGTCACATGATGAAAAAGTTCTTGAAAGAACTTGGGTTACAACAAGACGGTTATCGCTTATTTTCAGGATAGTCGGAAATACTATCCATCTTGGAAAGAATGCCTCCTTTCATTCGAGCATCAAAACATATTGATGGATATCACCTGACAGTATCTAACGGAAAGAAGCTATTACAACTGGTAAGATCCATACGTAAGAAAATGGATCGTATAATGTTAACAAAAATTCTCCAGACAAAATTTTAAATACCGTCATTAGTCATTGATTAAGCGTTTCTACGTAGTCGGAGAGATTGTAAGTCCCTCCTACATTTAAAGAAAACACCACACTGGCAACGGTATAGCAGGTAACCATTAACAGTAGGTAACCACTGAATACGTAGGTAACCACCACTGCAGAAAATCACCAATTCAGGTAACCACCAATGGTGTGAATACCAACCACCACCAGAGCTATGGCAACTACAAATGGTAAGTGCATCTAACATTGATATGCAATTTTGCCTTTTTATAAATGTGCAATGCTTCGCTTAGAGAAATATCAACACACCAAAAGAAGCCGGTTAAGAAAGCAAAGCCAAAGGAACAATTTCCTTTGAAGAAAAATAGCTATTGCGTGTGTAAGAAATGAGAATATCTTAGAAAATATTGGGATATTTTTCTAAAAGGGAGCGACAAAATAGCTGAGCTCAAACACTGCTGACACTTATTTTTGGGGTTTATCTCAATTTGTTGTATGCCTCTCACTTTGTACCAATTAATCTTATTAGTGGAAGAAATATTTGAGTTTGTCCCGTGGACTTAGCCCAAATTAAAGTGAACCACGTTAAATTTGGTGTCATTATTCTACTCAATTCATTTTATCTTTAACCGCTACCAAATGTATAATACGGTAAAATGTAAAATGAAATCAATGAAACCAGTATAATTAGTAGCAGATGATCAGGAACACACTAGAGAGATACAAACACCTGAATTTCATCTGTGTTCAAATTTATAGTAAACAAACTAAGTAGTGCTAAAACAGATGGATTATTAGATGCAATAAAGTAGCCATTCCTTAAATATATAGAATCAACAAATTGCATTAAGGTCATGTTTGATTCACGCAATGAAAACATAAATAAGAATGAAATTGAATTGGATGAAAATAACATTACTATTACTTTGTTATGTTTGGTTAAAAAAAATGAAATTAAAATGATGGTAAAATTATTGGAGTACGTGATCATTCTAGTTCTGTAAATATGTAATTTATACATTTTTCTTCCACGCATCTTTTTTTTTTTCCAACTTTAGTCATTCAAAACTGTAGGCACTGAATTGTTTCAATCCCTCACCCCATCGAAGTAAGAATAAGAAAGAAAATCAAATCCCCAATAATCAATATCACCCAAATACCCCATTATATTCAAAATTCAATAAGAAAACAGCAGCAAAAAGAGATCTAACAGACACAGATAGATTATATGACGTGCGTATCTAGAATAAATAAACAAAAATGCAAAAACAAATTGAGCTTTGGAGTTTGACGAATGCTTACAGGAACAATAACGCTGAGTTCGAAACCCAACTGAAGTCTCGAACTTTCCGAACTGCGATCAGCTTCCTTCAATCCTACGACGACATGGCGATGGAGTCAGCCGGAAACTCTCACGAGCCTTTTTTTTTTTGGGTTTAAAGTTGAAACAATACTTTACTATTCACTATTATTTTATTCCGCACGACGCTTCATGTATGCGAATTGCGAAGCACAATTTGACGCGTTTTATTTCGGATATATTTTTTTTTTTTAAAAAGAAGTTTTGATTGAGAACTTGGTGATCCTACAAATGGGATTGTAGAATCATGCAACTATGCAAGTGACTGATTGGATTTATGCTAAGTGATATAGTGATGAGGCACAGGAGAAAATAGCCCCATCTGATTTTTTTTCAGCCGTAAGTCAAAGTTAGATCATATATGTTTTGTGTGTTTGAATATCAGATAGATTGTATAAAAAAAAAAGTAAAGGGTAAGTAGAGAAAGAAAAAAAGGAGAGTTAAAGGGTGAGAACAATTCATCTGATTATGTTCTATTTCCTCATTTATTTTTTTAATTGTTAAAATGGTTTCGTTTAATTATTTTGATTATTAGAAAGATATTAATTAAATATACATATCAATATATTATATTATTTTATGATTTTTTTCATAAAAACAAAAAATAATATTAAAAAATAATAAAAATAAAATTATTAAAGTTTATAACTATAATATTTTTTATATCAAACTTATATATTTTTACTATTAAAAATAAACATATCGTTTTTATTTTAAATGTCGTTCAACTAAACGCTATACAAATTAAACTACGATCATTTAGATTTATTTAATATTAAATTTCATCTATTTGAATATTATTTACTGTTATTAAGGTATTATTTTTTTATTATAAATTTTAGAATATTATTTTAATATTATTTAATTTTTTATCTACTTTTTGAGTTTTAAAATAACAAAAGAAAGATATATAAATGGCTTAGTTGATTGTATTCGGGAAAAAAATACTAAATAATCAAAATACCTTTTAAATTAATTTTAATAATTATTTAAATGTATAAAATATTAAAATGATCATGATATAATGACATGCGAATACTTTTACTTAACCAAAGTAACTAAATAATACATTCTAGAAACCAAACAACCTATTGACCCCAATCTCATTAACAAAAATGATAAAAACAAAACTTCATCCTTAAAATAAAATAATAAAAAATATTACATAAAATCACATTTTTAAAAACTAAAACAATAAAAACAATATTAAATAATATTAAATGAATTTATTTACTTAAATTTTAATATTTCATAAATTCATTTAATCGTAATTTAAATTTAATGTCATTCAATTGAATTATATTTAATGTGAAATATTTTGATTATAAAATTTTTGTGACAAAAATATATGAATTAAATTTAATAATGTTATTTTTATAATTATAGATCTTAAAAGTTATAAATATTGATAATCATATATAATTTAAATTATTATTATTATAATAATAACTTTTTAATAATAATAATAATAAAATAAAATTAGTAATAAAAATTAAAATTAAAATTTTATAAACTTTTGTCATTATATTAATAAAAGTAATTATTATTATGATGCTATAAATAAATAAGGTGGTGTTATTTATTGTTTTCAAATTATAATATTCATCAATTACATTATTTTTTCTCTCTATTAAATATTAGATATTTATTTTAAAAAATTACATTAATCTTAGATTTCATTGGGACGAAACCTCATTCATCATATACTCAATAAGAAAAAAAAATTCTCCATCATGCATAAAAAGAGAATACAAGATGAATTTATACTACAAAAATAACACTATTAAAATTTACAACTATAAAAATAGCATCAATTATATTTATTATATATTTTTATTTAAAAAAAAATTAAAAATAAATTTATATTGAATAACATTCAATTTAAACAGTAACCATTTAAACTCATTTAATATCAAATATCTTTCAATTTTACCATGTAATAAATATTTAAATAATTATTTTTTATTTACAATTATATCGTAAGTCATCTTTATACCATAAATGCTCTTAGTAAAATTTTTAATATTAAATTTTTATTTACATATTATTTTAAATTATAAATTTTTTATTTTTTATAAAAATTTACTTAATATTTTATTATATTTTGGATAAAAATTTACAAATTATTCATTTTTATTTACATAACAAACTATATCATTATATTTGTTACTCATTCTTATAATTTAACTCCATATTATTGCCCAAATTTGAAGAGAAGATAAAATAAAATAAAAATATTAATTAGAAACATATATCAAATAATTTTGATGACGATATTATCATCTATTTAATGATTAAAAAATAAATTATAACTATTTTGAAGATTCAATATAAAATATATAAATATATATTAAAATTATAAATGAAATGAAATTCACGATAAAATGCAATTAAAATTACAAAAAAGTTAAAAAAAGTATAAATAATAAAGAAATTGAAATTATTTATCAAATTAAACATTAAAAATCATCTTAAATATTGATAAAAAAAATATACATATGAATAGGAATAAAATAATAACCATTGTTTTGTACTCTATATATAATAGGCATATTGTTCTAATGAATGAAATCACCTTTATACATAAGACCTTTAAGTAGCCCATATATAGTGACCTGGATTAGTTATCCGAATGTATCCTAAAACTAACGACATCTAAAAAACATGACCTCGTTATTCAAAGCAAGCGGTACTTGATCAATTAGACATTAGGGTTGACTAACCTATTAGTAGCCCTCACAAAGAGCTCATCATCTCAATAAGAAGTATACTATACATCTTGAGGATAACGACCTAATTCTATGTAGAATTATTATGTGTATGTACTTTAATAGCTCAAAATAGAGCATATACTAATATAACCTCAACACTTGTCTTTTAAGTGTTATATATACCTTCTTGGTAAGATGAATAAAGAATTTTATCATTATTCACATTTCACACTTCTCTTTAGAAATCCTACAATGCTAAAATCTCTCTAAGCAATTGGTGTTCATCATGAGGCCTTAAATCTTTGTAGTTCTTAGTTAAAATTTAAGACTTTGTATCTTACACACTGAAAAACAGTTCATGTCGTAAGGACATTCAATCTGCTCATTATAGCCAACCCATTATCTCATATCGAGCAAATTAATAACCTCACTCGTCCAACTCTATAATTCAATCTCAATGACCAGATGCATCGTTCCTCGCCAATCAGAACATCACAAGATGATTATGAACATAGTCATGTATGGCCCTTAGTCACTAAGATTTTGTCTATAATGGACATATCTCATTCAATACTTTAAAAAAAGGTTGTATTAGGTTTTAATTTCAAAAAGGGCGAATTATAACCCATTAAACAATTTTTTGGTCATTTTTTTTTGTCCTTTTTAGCTCCCATCTCACTCATTCTAACAGCCCTATTTTCCTAATATATAAATATTTTTGTCTTTTTTTTCTCTCTCTTTCCCTAATTTCCAACAAACTATTTTCTTAAAATATAATCATTCACTAAATTTTAATAAATAATAATTTATTTTTATTATAAATAATAAAATAATTTATATTTATATAATAAAAAATATATACTTTTATAACAAATAACTTATCAAAATTTTATTATTAAATAATTTAAAATAATAATAAATTATAAAACTTTAAATTATTAAAAACTTTGCTAAATAGTTACAATAATTTTTATGAAAAATTATTGACATTTTTAAAAAATAAATTATTTAATATTAAAAAAATTAAAAAATAGATAACATTATAACAAATATCTCTAATATTATTATAATTTTAATTATTATTAAGATAACAAATATTTATTAACAATAATTATATTTAAGTATTAAAATATAATTAATTCAATATAATTTATATATTTTATTATATTAATAATAAAAATAATTATAATAATATTATATTATATAATATTTTTTCACAAAATTTGTGATATAATGTTCTATATTTATATTGTATCTTCTAAAAAGTTGGATATGGAGGCTTCATAATTTTTTTTAATAATTTAATTATTTTTATGAATATTATTATTTATATCATAATTATAATTAATATTATAATTATTTATTAAATATAATTATAATTATATTTAATAATAATAATAATAAGAATGTATTATATTATTTATGAATTATCAAAATATTTAGCATATCATTTTCAATATATGTATAAATTTATATTTATTTTATTATAAAATAAATTATTTTTTATTTTTTAAAATAAATATTTTAATATATGATATGATAAAAAAGATTTATATATTTAAAATTAATTATAAATTTATAAGATGTTAATATTTTTTTATGTTTATAATAATTATGTTTTACAAAATGGAGATAATATATTTTTTTAAAAAATAAAATTGATTAAAAATTTTGCTTTCAAGTTTAAGGTAAGATCTTGTCTATTTTTAAAAAAATCTCACTTATGCCCACTTTTAAACTATTATGTGAGAGATGAATTTTATAGACAAAAACCCTTGCTAATAAAGGCGATTGGCCATTACCTTGCAATAACACTTCGAATTAGCCAAATAATTATGTGGGATACAAGTTCGGTAAGCTACAACTCTAAAAGTACATATCTTAAAAAAGACGTCTTATTAAAGAGTCTTCAAAGATAGATAACAGAGCTGCAACAAGCGTTCATTAACTCTCAAAGAGACAATACAAAACTTAGGTTTAGGTTGATACACGAGGATTATTCAAAAGTTGAAAGTTTATTCCATACTTTTAGCCTCTTTTAATGGTCAGTCACCCATCTAGGATGAGGCGTGCATAATGAGATCCTTACCAACAACGATATGATGAAATTGAAGAAAAATGCCTACCTATAGCTCCAACCCTCAATCTTGTTCCAGGATCCGCATATATAAACCCGTCGACTTATGAACATTTGGCACAATGTGTGCCCCACCCACTCTCAATATGTTCGGGTTTGGGGAATACTACTACCCATAGGATTCCTAACAGCAACCGATCGTTCGAGTGGTATCCTTGAGGAAAAACTTAAAGACATAGAGAAGAAAATGTTAGCAAAAATGGATGATCAATTTAAAGGATATGAAAAGCCAAGGCATTAGGGAGACATCGAAACTATATGTGATCAGTTGTCAATGCCACCCTTTTAGAACATCCTTGAGTTAACAGTACAACCCCTAAAATTTACTACTATCAAGTGTCCCGCTTATAAGAGGACAAAAGATCCAGTGGCTTATGTTATTCACCTCAAAATGGCCATGGTCTCTTTGAGCCTCCCGAAGAATAAAAAAGAAGCCATGTATTGTAAATTATTCGTAGTAACCTTCCAAAATGGTGCAACAATAGTTCGTTGAATTGCTCTCAAGAGTATAAAAAGTTTTGTTGCGTTGGTGAAAACACTTGTTACCAATTACACATGCAATAATCCAATAAAGGAATGAATCACACCATTTGTTTTCAATCATCCAAGAAGACGATGAGACCATTGAAGCCTATATGAAGAGGTTCAAGACAAAGTAGATGAAAATTTTACAATGTCATGATTCCATTACCATTGAAGCTTTCTACAAAGACATCAAGTGTGATATTGTCTTGTTCATCGAGTTGACCAAGATGACCCCTTGATCTTTGAAAATGGTCTATCAAAAGACCAAAATTTTTGTCAACGTGGAGAGAGAGAGATGAAGTCCACCAAGGAGGTGGTAAATAAAGTCGCAACCAAGCCTATCCCACTCAAAAAGGAAGATGATAGAAGGCCTTATGAAGACAAGATCCATAATCTTTCTCGTTTCAAACCAGTGATCACGCCTAGGGTAAGGCTAAGGACCTAGGGAAAAGTCTTATCCCCTTTTAGAGGTCCCCCATCGTGTATCTCATTAGTTGAGGTTATACAACTCATGAGGCATATTATTATGTCAATTGGCCATAACCTATGAAGGCTCTACTGAGGGACCCCAATAAATATTATGTGTTCTATAAAGACACAGGTCATTAGATTAGAGATTACCGACAACTTAAATGAGAAATTGAAGATCTCTTTTTAGAAGGATATTTAGAGGATGCGGTCGATAGAATTGAGGATTTATGGGAAGAAAATAGGAAATTAAACAATCCCACTAATCGAAGCGAGTTAATTCCTCCAAATCTAACTCCCATGGATATAAACAGGCCCAATCAACCTCCCCGATGGGACGTTTGTATAATCCATACTATACATAGGTTAACCATGTAGGGTTATTCTAACAACTCAAAAAATAGGTATGTCTATGAAGTTTGGGACATTAAATGACTAGTATACAATTTGAAGAATGATAGACCTCTCCAACCTATCATCTTTGATATGGTGCGGTCAACTATGTACTCTCTAACCAATAAAATAAAATAGCGACAATTAATTGTTTATATTTAAAATGTTGTTTTATGACTTTTCAATTTTTTAAAAAATAGGATAAATAATCTTAATAATTTTTTATTAAAATATTATTTTTTTTAAATCAAATCATTATAATATTATTATAATTTAATTATTTAATAATATTAAAATAATAATTAATATTGTTTTTTATATAAAATATTTAATTATTATTAATATTTAAATAATTTTTTATTAAAATATTTATTATTTTTGATTTTTATTTTAAATAATTTCATACTAAATTTTAATTTTTTAATAATTACGTTTTATCTTAATTTAATTATTTAATAATAAAAAAAATATTAAAAAAATATTATTTATCGATATATTTTCTTAAAATTAAAGGAATAAAAGATATATTTAAAAATTTAAGATATAAAAAATTAAATGATACCAAATTAATAATAAGAGAGAATTTTATTACTACTACAAAATTTGTTCATTTTGCTAGTTAAAAAAAACGGAGTCATTAAGCATAAATAAAAAATATTTTTATTTTATTAATATTTTATTTTTTAATAATATATATTTTAAAATATATTATTGATTTTTAAATTCTAAATTAAATCTTATTATTTATATTTTAATATTTTTTTAAATTTTAACTCTTAACGCTTTTATATATATGAAATTATACTTATTAATTTATTTTATTATGAGTTATTATGTGTTAATTGTATGTTTTTTTTTAAGATAATATAAATATATTTTCTTTAATTAATTTTTTTTACCACTCTTAACATTTTACTAAATTTATATCAAATTATATTTTTACGCATAAATATTTAAATATAAATTTTTATTTTATTTTAAAAAATTATACTTAAACCTTCTCGTAATATTTTTGACTCTCCTAATAAAATAACGAAGAAATGGTAGAAAAAGCTCATCAATTACGCTAACAAATACGAAGGTAGCAATTTTGCTTAAACAAATTGAAAGACAAAAGAAAGAAGCTCCTTTATCTAATTAAGTTTCTCCGTACTTCACTTGACTCTCTTCCTGGCCGATGCTACTAGCAAACACTAGCACAAGCACTGTGGGCTCTGGCCCGGTGGGAATATAGAGGAGCTTGAGCTTCAAATACCCAATACAGAAAAATAGCTTCTTTCAAGTTTTTGAAGGTTTCTTCTACCATCTCCCTTTTCCAGGTGATGATCTCATCTCATTTTATGTTTACTTTGTTTCACATCAATCCCATTTTAAGTGATGTTATTCATTCTTGTTTTCATCGCCATTTATGTATCAATGCATTTGCTTTCTTTTGTATATCTTTGAAAAGTACAATTAGAAAATTAATGTGTTATTTCTTGTTTTTATTGGTTGCTACGATTGATTCCTTTTTTTATTTTTCGATGTTCTGGTGTTTTGGAAGCTTCAGATTGTGATTTATTGTTTTTCTTTTCATCTTGAGCTCCAAAAGATTCTGTTCATGATTTCGCTGTTGATGTTTGTTAAATATTTCCAAGTACTATTTGATCTAAAAAGAAGTTGTTGTAAATCTAACTTCTAAATAGTGAAAGAGAAGCTGAAAGAAATTGAAGCAAGTGATGTAAAATTTTACCTCCTGAAAAATCAATTTATTGGATGTTATGAATGTGAAGAGAATACATGGAAAATGATGTTTTCAACTAGATCTGATTTCTTTATAAATATTTTGCGTATTGACAATTCTCTTAGTGAGTCCACTGCAACAAATCTGTCTTTGATCCAATGTCATAGCACTCCCGAAACTCGTTTTCTCTATTCTCCAAGCATCTGCCCCCTTCTCCGTATAGGTTATGATTGAGCTTCAAATTCTCATAGTCTAGACCTTTTTGCTAGATTTATTCCACATGGAAGAGATTTACTTTGCTCTTGATTATTTATTATATTGTAACTGTAACCGGAGCTATGACTTATTAAGCATTGATGGTCAATTGTTACTTATTTGTTATAACAACTCATTAGTTGCTTTGGATTTCAGGAAACCATCCAACAAAATCATGGGTTCTAAGAATAATTCGGGAAGTAGAGTTCAGAACCCGTTGTCTATTTTCATTGTTCTTGGTCTATGTTGTTTCTTTTACCTTCTTGGAGCATGGAAAAAGAGTGGTTTTGGAAAAGGAGATAGCTTAGCATACGAAATAACCAAGAAGACAGATTGTAATATCTTTACGAATTTGAACTTTGAGACTCATCACAATGACATTGAGATTATCGAACCTTCTGAATCAAAATCCATCATTTTCGAGCCATGTGATGTTCATTATACCCGCACCCAAAGGGTATATGACTCCGTTTGCCTGGCCTAAAGGCCGTGACTATGTCCATTTTGCTAATGTTCCTTACAAAAGTCTGACTGTAGAGAAGGCTGTCCAGAACTGGGTTCAATTTCAGGGAAACGTCTTTAAGTTTCCGGGAGGGGGAACAATGTTTCCTCAAGGTGCTGATGCATACATTGATGAACTTGCCTCAGTTATTCCAATTGCAGATGGCTCCATCAGAACTGCCCTTGATACTGGTTGTGGAGTATGTTGTTTCTTCAGAATATTTTTGTTGTTTACTTGTGCACGTTGCACAAGTATGTACATACATTACATGTACACACTATTCATGTTTTTGTATTTTTGTTTATGTTATTATGTGTGTGGCTCATGTGAATGTGTATCTATTTTCATGTTGATATATGCATAACATATGAGAGTATTACTAACATAATAGTTCAGATTCAACTCTTGTTAATGCTATTCTGAATCACCTATCCAATAGGTCACTAACAGTATAAAGTTTTGATTTATCAGCTCAGTTGGTAGTTTTCACTCATTCAGCACCTTATTTCTTTCGATGCTTCCAAATTAATACAAATATGATTCCATTTTCCATCTTGAGAATGTCCGAGGGTTAGGAGTTACTACAGAGTCTATCACTTAAGAAAATGCTTGAAGTGCATGCATTCCCTACTTTTATAAAGAGAGTGATCTATTTTTGGATTTGACTTCATAAATATCAATTTTAGCGGATTATTTGTGACATTGTTTTTTACTTTGGTGAACTACAAAATCTTGATTAGATAGTATTTCCATTTAAGGTGCCCTTTTTGCTAATTCCCATGTTGGCGATTCTTTCAATTCATTGGTTGCTGGACTGAACACCGAACCGAATATAGGTAGCGAGCTGGGGTGCATACATGATGAAGCGAAATGTATTGGCTATGTCCTTTGCACCACGGGACAATCATGAAGCACAGGTACAGTTTGCACTGGAGCGAGGTGTACCTGCTGTTATTGGTGTTCTTGGGAGCATACATCTCCCATACCCATCAAGGGCTTTTGATATGGCTCAATGCTCGAGGTGTCTAATTCCATGGGCTTCAAATGGTAAGTACTTCAAATAATTGAGGCTTAGCTCAAAGTCATGTATTTATTTCTTTTTGTTCCAAAATTAGTATTATAATCACTCTAATTGCATTCAAGGAGGACAAAAGCTTATGAAATTATAACCATTGCTAGGGATAAATCATAGTGAATTAGCATATGTGTGCTTATTATTTTTATTCAAATATAAAATTTTCCCTGGATTTGACATGAGAAGTTAGTATTTAGTTCAGCTAGGAAGATGCCCCCATACCTGTTTGAAATTAATAATTCATACTGTTAAATAATTTGGCCCAAAACAAATAACCAATAAAATTGAGCCCAAAGCCCATATTAAAACCCTTACTCTTGTGATATATATATTTTTCTCTTGCTGCGTGAATAGATAAGCAGCCACCAGAGAAAGAAAAGAAGCAGAAAAATAGAAGAAAGCTAGAAACGTGAGAAGCCATAGCTGAAAACAAAACAGAAGAACATCAACAGCTGCTTGTGTAAGGGAAAATCAACCCTAAAGACAAGTTGTCTATTTCTGCTACCATTGGTGGATCGTCTCTCATTCATACGGTAATATTTGATTTAATAGCAAGTTTGTTAATTTATCTTGCTATATATTACCAGTAAATTAGAGGGGATATTTTGTGGGTTGATTTTAGATTTTGGTATTATTTGTGAAGCTCTCTGGAAATTGGTGTTTGTATCTCCATTTTGATTATTAGTGGATTTTTTCCTCGGTGTGCCGTCGTCAGTGGAGTAGACTTTTCACATTGAAAAGTTGAACCACTTAAATTATTGTGTGCCATTTAATTTCTTACTGTTTATTTATTTTGACGTTATCCATTATTATTAATTTGTGCAACTAATCAAAATTGGACATGATATTCGCTTCCGCAAGTGCCAATTCTTTAACACATACATTTGAATTTTGGTTTATAGAGGGCATATATCTTATGGAGGTGGATCGTGTTCTTAGACCTGGTGGGTACTGGGTCCTATCTGGCCCCCCAATTAATTGGAAGACCTACTACAAAGTATGGAAGAGGTCTAAGGAGGATGTACAGGCAGAGCAAAGAAAGATTGAAGAAATAACTGAACTTCTTTGCTGGGAAAAAAAGTATGAGAAAGGAGATATTGCTATCTGGAGGAAAAGAGTAAATTCAAAATCCTGTCATAGAAAGTTGGTTAATTTGTGTAAGGCAAATAATGCTGCTGATGTCTGGTAAGTTTATCCAATTATGTCACAGTTTGCTAAAGCCGGTCCCATTTTAGGTTTGAGCTGTTAGAGAGTGGTGAAATCGAATCTACATGAGTTTCCCGCATTTCTCTCTTCTATTTGTTCTTTGTAAACGGTCACATGGAAGACTGCAGGAGATAGATGACCTCATTGTCCAATGCAAGCATATTTTCTTGAAAATTTCGGAAATGGTAGAGGGGAATTTTCTAATATTCAAGACTTTATTGCCAGTAGATAAATTGTAGGAAATAGCAGTAGAAAGAAAATTGATTATCTACTATTTAAGTGCCAGTCAGTATTTGGTCGTAAAAAAAATTAAAAAAATTTGGAGTATTGTAGATGTAGAACCACCAGAAAGGAAGAAGGAACTAAGATCAGTTGCCTAATCTGCAGCATTTCTTAGTGTAGAGAAAATTATTCATCATGCATTAATGTCTTTATTGGTAATTGTGATAACCAAATCCAATTATAACCCATTTTAAATTTTCCTTCCACTCTTATTAAGCCTGCTATTATCTAGAATTTCAGCTTTCACATATCTAATTCTGTCAAGCTCGTTTGAGATCTAACCTTTATAAAATAGATCAAAGATAGGTTACACACATCATTTCAATCATTTGATAACTAAGCCTTAGGTTTTTCCTTGAATTATCATCTTTTATAAACATATTGTATGCATCATCGTGATTCTTTCTGTTTTTTACCTGATTATAGTTTTATATGCTTTATTTTAGGTACAAGAATATGGAGGCATGCATAACTCCGTTCCCTGAGGTAACAAATAATAATGAAGTGGCAGGAGGGGAGTTAAAGAAGTTCCCAGCTAGACTTTTTACAGTCCCTCCTCGAGTAGTTAAGGGGATTGTTCCAGGGGTCACTGCTGAATCTTACCAAGAGGATAACAAACTTTGGAAAAAGCGGGTACATGCATACAAAAGAATAAATCGATTGATTGGAAGTACAAGATACCGGAATGTAATGGATATGAATGCAGGGTTTGGGGGATTTGCAGCAGCACTTGATTCACAAAAATCTTGGGTGATGAATGTCATTCCTACAATTGCTAGGGACACTTTAGGTGGTGTTTATGAGAGAGGTTTAATCGGCATATATCATGACTGGTATGCCCACGTTACATTTCCTCTCTTTTCCTCATGTAATTAGGGCTTTGTCAGATTGGTCCTCTTAAATGAGGAAGCACAAGCCATCTCAATTCTCCCTTCTCATAAGAAAGTCAGATGCTATATCAAAAAGGTTACCTTAGCAAACGGTTATTGGTCCATTCTTGATGAGGTTTCTGTTAAGGATGGAAATCTGACCCAACGGCTTAGTGCGCCATGGGTACCTGACCTGTTCAGGTCAATTCAGGACATATCGGTCTGGGTCACAAACGGTTCAATTCATGGCCCATTTTTAAAATACCAGTTCAAGTACCAGTTCGGGTTGAATGTTAATCGTTTTGATATCTACTTTCATATTTCTTTTTTCCCAATTTTAATACTAAATTACGGATAAAAAATGGGCCCATATCCAATATTACAAAAATGATTAATTTCGGTTTGCCTAGTGGGTCAATTCGTTCAGTTTGGGTTGTATCTGAACCGACTCATTGCCATCCCAAGCTTTTGTGGATAATCTATATGATGTTAAGTTGCTTTGTTGCCGTCAATTTAGTTGCACTTGTATTGATTAACAAATATGTATTAACAAAAAATCTATCTGGAACTGAATACCTAATTATTCCCTGTCTTGCAGGTGTGAAGGCTTCTCCACTTATCCAAGGACTTATGATCTTATTCATGCTAGTGGTCTGTTCAGCTTGTACCAAGACAAGTAAGGCTCACGTGCTTCTCCTTAAAGATGTCATAATTATGGTTTTCATTTTTTTAATGAAATCGCAAGCAGCATGCTGCAAAATGCAAATTTATGAAAAAACATCAAGCCTTTTACCTTTATATAAATTGGGATGGTATTGACAATTGACATAAGCTTGAGGGGGGATATATTAGGTCAAGATTAGTAATGGAACTGTTGGTGAAGTGTAAAATGGTATGCGCGGTTTTCCTTTCTTTTTTCTTTTCCATTTTTTTCCCCAAAGTCGATCACACACCTCAAGGTCAAGGGTATCACCCCTTACCACCAAACTATTCGAGCGGAGGACATTTGTGTGGTTGTCTTGTTGACCAAAGCTTTGTCACATGAGCAAATTTTGCCGCTATTATAAGAACTATAATTTGTTGTTTCTATTGAGGTAAGCAGAACAGAGGCACTTTTCAGGAAAATATATAGGCTAATGGATCCCAAATGGCCCCCAGGTGGCACCTCCAGTTAGGCTGTCCAGGAAAGAACTCTTTGACAGTATTGGTTGAAGTCACATAATAGCATGTATAAGTTTTACTTAATTGAATTGTTCTTAAATTAGCATGTTATTTATAATATATATATATATGTACATCATGTACGTTGTACATATAACATATGTAAATGTTATATATGACTGACATTTTATTTATTGATCAATTCATTTATGTACAATTTGACCAGGATACCTCTTTGACATGTGAAAGGTCTTCCATGCCTTTTAATGAAAAAGTTGCTGGGCATTTCTTCATGTAGGCTCTTATTCTAGTAAGGAGAGCTATTTTAGTTTTTGCGACCTTCTATAATCTATAACTAATCACAAGTTTATTATGTGAATGATTATACAGGTGCAAACTGGAAGACATCCTCCTGGAGATGGATCGTATATTGAGACCTGAAGGGGCAGTCTTCATTCGTGATGAAGTGGATGTCCTGATTAAGGTGAAGAAGATTGCTGCAGGCATGAGATGGAATACCAAGATGGTGGATCATGAGGATGGTCCCCTTCTAACCGAGAAAATATTCGTAGCTGTGAAACAGTATTGGGTTGCCAGTGGAAGCAACAGCACATCCAGCGATTGACTAAAGGGTATTTCCTTCGAGGTCTGAATAAGAGCCACGAATAGAATAGAAGAAAGACGCATAAAGCCACTCCCTCTGGGATTATGAAGGGCCAAAGGCATTTTGATTGTAATTTATTGATTTTTATTTGTGGTGAATTGATGAGGGCTAGTGCTAATTATGTTTATTCCGATAGAAAATTGTATACGAAGGATCATGAATAAAAGTAGTTCGAAAATGTTATAGTTGGATCTATAAGGCCTCGTTATATAAATTTTCTCTGTACTTGATTGAATTTCATATGGTCCCTTTCCGAAATTCAGCATATCCCGGCTATTGTTATTGGGATAATAATGACACCAGTGGTCTTGGTAAATGAGAGTATTAGGTCATTTTAGTATTATAATTTTGAAAAAAAAAGATGTGTTTTAGTCCTAAAAGAGTATATATAAATCCTATAACTTCAAATTTTTAATATTAAAATAAATCTTTTTTTTTAAATTAAGTGGTTAAACGAAGATAATAAGATTAAAATGTTCTTTTTGCAAAAACTATAAGAAATTTATTGCGACTCACCCAAAATTATTATTGGGTTTTTTTTTTGTCTTATATCTAGCTAAGTTTACCAAAAACTCTTCATCCTAAATTAGAGGAATAATTCATCGTTATTTGAATAAGTGATTGGAATGAACATGTTTTTTAAAAAACTTGTTCAACAAATCATCCAACTAAACAAATTTAAAATTAAATAGAATTAGCATTTTTTTTATATTTATTAATCTATAATATATGTCTTAAAATATACAAAATCAAGTTAGTTATATCGATAAGAGGTTTTATTATTTTTAAAACCAACAAAAACCAAATTGACTTTTTTTTATTATAAATATGTTTCAACTTTATTATGCTTATAATATTTAAACATATTAATTAAAATACTTATCATTTTTTATAAATTTTAATTTTTAAATCCAATCATGGGTGCGTAAATAAACATTTTCTATTTTAAGAGGGAAAAATAAACATATTTTAATAAAAAAATATAGTAGTTATATACTAAGTTTATTTAATATTTGTTTATAAATTTCAATTTTATTGTTAAGTTTCATTTCTTATTAATTTGAAAAATGATGCATATTTTAAATTATTTCTTAAATAATTTTAATTTCTAACAAAATTAAATATTTTTAAATAATAACGTCAAAAGAAAATATAATATTTTAAAAATTCTTCTTAATTTTAAGTTATTTTTATAAAAGAATAGTAATCGATACTATAGATTCCTGTATCATCTAAATCATCTATATTTCTTTACGTACCATTTAAAATATATAATAAAATTGTTATATTTGATTTTTTTAATAACCAATTATAACTTACCAAATTAAGCTAACAATGATTACCAGATATGATTGTCTTTTTATCTATACATGGAGATCATATTCAACGGTATTATAAAAATATTAAGAAATTTAAGGTGATGGTATTGATATAATTTAAATTATTTTTATCATAATTAATATTTATTTATAGATCATTCATTTGTTATTACTGAGATTAATTTGGATCATTATCACTAGTCAACTTAAACCTATTGCATAAATATTACCAATATTTACATTATTATTTCATGAATATGAATATGAATATGAGTGGAGTAATTTTTGTACCACGTACTTTTTTTCTTCTTCAAAAAAGTGAAAATTTGATGGTATTAAGTAAGCTATACCTACTTATGTATAAGCTCCTCTACATAGACTATATTATAATACATACAACCAGGGGCGAAAAGAAGAAGAAGAAGAAGAAGAATAAGCTCCGGGAATCAAGATGTGAGGGTCCGGAGAAGAGGACAGGACACAATCTCTTTTATTTCGATAGATTTCTTTTTACATAATATATATGTAATTGATATGTAGTTGTAAACTTTTTAGGAAGATAAAATACATTTTTGTCACCTCATTTTCTTTTGGTGATATATTCACCATATCTGGTTAGTTTAGGATGTTTTAGATAGGAGATATTTCATGGTTTAGTATCATGTTAATATTCATAATTTTACTATAGATTCTTTTACTTTGAATTTGTACCTTATTTTTGATTGGACGAGAAATCAAACAGAGATAGAAAATTTATTTGGGGTTGTGACAAGTTATCTCTAGATAATTTGAAAATCTCATAATGATTTAGTGTTTAATTTTATACTTTTTGATTATGAGATTATTTCTTCACTTGTTAATTTGATTTTAGAAAGTATATTATGATTATGACTAACATTAACTAGCTTATTTATAACTCAATTTGTTACTATCATGGTTGATGTTATTTCTTCACTTGTTAATTTGATTTTAGAAAATATATTATGACTATGACTAACATTAACTAGCTTATTGTTAACTCAATTTGTTAGTATCATGGTTGAGGTTATTTCTTCACTTGTTAATTTGATTTTAGAAAATATGTTATGACTATGACTAACATTAACTAGCTTATTTATAACTCAATTTGTTACTATCATGGTTGAGGTTATTTCTTCACTTGTTAATTTGATTTTAGAAAATATGTTATGACTATGACTAACATTAACTAGCTTATTGCTAACTCAATTTGTTAGTATTATGGTTGAGGTTATTTCTTCACTTGTTAATTTGATTTTAGAAAATATGTTATGACTATGACTAACATTAACTAGCTTATTGCTAACTCAATTTGTTAGTATCATGGTTACTTTGTTTTATGTATTTTATTTTATCTCTACTTATTTGTGTGGTTTTACATTATATGGATTTTAAATAAATATAATAATTTGTCAATTAATAAAAAAATATGATTATTTATTATTATACATGAGTTAATAAAAAAATAACTAATTGTGTTATTTTTTAGTAACATTTTTATATTTTGTATCTCTTACAAATTTATCATTACTTTACCATGTAATTACAAAATGTAATAATGATCAAAATTGTTGTTTTTTTTATAATATTTTTTCTATGCCAAATTTTAGTTTGTGAGTTTAGTTATTAGGAATTAATTCTAGCCGCGCCATTCCATACAAATATGACTCGTTATTTCCATATGGGTACAGGGCATAAATAGTAACATAACTTTATTAAATGTATAGTTTAATATAGTAATTTTTTTTACTTGAACATAACAAGGACACTAACTTTGTAAAAATTTCAACTAAGTAAAAAAACTTGCATTTAAATTGTGTGATTGATATGTGTATTTTTTGGACGGCAATTTTTATATTTCACGACTTGTCTTATCCTTTTGACATGTAGTACACGTTAATTATATCTCAATTAGAATACCAATAATTCTAGTTATCTTTGATTTGATTTTTATCTCTTTATAAATACAAAACAACATCACACAAAATAGTGGAAGAATATTAGAATACACATTTAGAGAGATGAAGATACATAATTTATAAAATCAAGTCGAAGACAAGAATTAAGAAGAAGATTCAAGAAGCATTTAAAAGAGTTTAAGATCAATAATATAAATCCTAATATATTTTTCTTGTTCATTTATTGTTTTTATGAATAATTTTCTTAATTTTATAATTAAACGTGAATGATTTCAAGATCCTAAATATGGATTGCAATATTTAATGAGATCTTTACTATTCTATTTAATTATTCTTCTTGAGTATGTATTAATTTTTAATTTTAATTTTTGTATGAATTTTCTTGATTATTCAAATATGCAATTGAATAATCAAATTAATTAATCGTTAATCAATTTAGTTGATTGGATACATAATTGCTTAATCAATTTAAATAATTAGTGATAAATTACTTATAATGAGAATTAATAATTAAAATAATTAAACTGAGTTTTTGTGTTTAACTTTGATCTAATTTAGTTTTTTAAAAATTAATGATTTTGATAGATTAAATTTAGAGCACTTACTCTAGGTTATATGTTAAAAAGAATTTGAATTAAAAACTTATTTAATTCAATTAATCTCTAAGAATAGGTAGATATTTTTGTATTTGTGAATTTTTATAAATTGGTATAATCAAATAAGTAGGATATACTCTTATTAATTTATAATATATGCTTGTGATGTAGAATGATCCTACAATTGTTCTTTTATTTAAATATTTATCATAATTTTTATATTTTATTTATATGTTTATTAATATTTAGTTGTTAAATTTTAATTTTAATTTTAATTTATAAAATCAAAATCCACACTTTTCAATAAATAGGAGTTAGTTTTCAAAATCATTTATGAAAAAAATTATTAGTTGCAATATACTAATTTACACATCTTAATTAATTTAAAAGAAGGTTTAAATTAATTAAATCTAAACTAATATTGCTTAATCAATCAATAAGTTACTAAACCACACATTTTGAAAAGTTATAATACCATTTATAATATGAACCCATTTATATACATACTATATAATAAAAAGGAGAGTTGGGTTTTGATTTGTTTGAAGGCATTTATTTTAAGTATAATTTGTTTAACATTTTTTATAATTTTGCAAAAAAGAAAGGAGAAGATAATAAGACAAGTGAGAGTAAAATAACTTTCTTAATACTTTTATTTAATAGAACATAAAAAATTTATTATAGGAAAAAGAAGAAATAAATGTTCTTTTATTTTCATTTTATTTCGAGATATATTTTTGAAAATTTAAAATTTCTTTGTAATATTAATTTATTGTCTTTAAGAATTTTAAATTTTTTTTTACTTTTAATTGGACATAAATATTTATTTTTACATTCATTTTATTTTAAGGTTAATTTCCTTAACTATAAAGCTTTTTTTTTTACACGAATATAGAGTTATATAAATAATTGTTATAAAAACAAAAAACAATTACTTCCATTTATTTTAGGATTTAGGTTTCCTAAATATTAAAAGAGAGAGTTTATTATCTTCAACATTCGGGTGTTTTTAATACAAAATAAAGACATTACTTAATATATTATTACCATGAAGTACAATTAAAAAAATATATTTTTACAAAGAGAGTAGTTTTTTTAACATCCATATTGTTTAGGTTTTTTCTTTTAAGAAAAATAAGCTTTATTGTCTTAAAATAAAAATACATTAATAATATTTAAATTAATAAATTAAAAATATATTAAATTATCATAAAAATCGTAACAATAAATCTATAATACAATGAGTAATTTTTATAAGCAATTGTCTTTAACTCTTTCTTATCTCTATATAAGTTTTATTCTTTTAATTGATAATACGATAAATATTCAATACAATTTGACCTTTAATGATCAGATTTTTTAACTTTTAAATGGAAACGCAACTCTAAATAATTATACTAGATCTAGATTTACATCTACAAAAAAAATTTCACCAAACATATTAAAACATACCTAACGTCATTATAAATAAGATTTATTCACAAAAGTTAGTACATTAGATCTAAATCAATGTTTAATTAAAAAAATTACATAATAATTTTTGTAATATTTATTTAAAATGAAAAATAAATAAAAATTAATATACATGAGATAAAATTCCTATATCAATGGAACTTCCTCTCTGTTAGGGAAAAAATATTAGAAAAAAAAACAGCTAGAATTTTTCAGCACCTATAAGGAGTCAAAAATAGTTGCTAATAGGAGCTCAAATGGGGCTAAAATGACAGAGAAAGGATGAAAATTCTCATTTTATCGATGCCCAAAAAGCCCAACTGATATTTTTGAGTGTTATTGCTCAAAAAGGTTAAAGTGAATTTTTTTGAAAAATATGTGTATTAAATATGAGTCATTTTCATATCATACATATTAAAAAGAAATCATTTTAAAACACTATCAATAAATAAATTTTTTTTTATAAAACATGGGTAATAAAAAAAAAATAAGAAGCCCAATCCTTGAGTCCTTTGTCTATTATTTTCTGTAGCCCCTCAGTACTCTCAGGCTCTCAGCCATGAAGATAAGAGTAAATTAGCATTAGTGGTAACATTGAAATAGAAGTTAAAGATGCAAATTCACATTGAAATACTTCAAATTTCGCAATCATTTCCGTTTTCGATCAAAAACGGGGTAAGATTTGCATCAATTATTCAATTAGAATTTCAATGTACCCTCTGCATATATAAATAGAAAGCATATAAATAATTAGTCTTGTCAATTTAAAATCATTCCGGTACTTGATTAAAAATCTTCATATGATCACTATAAAAACCAGCGGAGACACTTGAGAATAATAATCTGTGGGTTTGTGATCCAATGTGCTTGCATTAATGTCTAAAAGAAGTTCCAACCATTATTGAATTTGAAAGGGAGGGGGGAGGGAAATGCATGATTGAATAATACATTTTGTAGTGTTGTGCTTTTCGATGTTCTGTTGCTGCAGATTGGTCTCTTATTACACCACGTCTTTCAATTATTTGTGGCTCAAATTTGACGGACCACTTGGATGATTGAGACACCGCAATTGAAATGGCTACAACAATGGGGTCACTTCACTAAAGTGTTTCATTGTTACCATATCTTGCTGCAGTTTTTCAAGATTCGGCTATCTTGTAGTGGTATCCAGAGTAAGCTTGCATTTATGCTAACACATGTATATATGCGTGTCATGAATTGTTTTGTTATATTTTAAAAAATTAAATTTATTTTTGTTTATTTTTCACAAATAAATAAACTTAAAATTAAATTTTTTAAATAAATGGAAAGTCTAAACAAATAGATATTCACCATCATTTTTCCATTAAAATAAAATATAGTTTTGTAATTGCAACTCGTATATTTCGAAAAGGAAATCAAAACTAAGAAAATATGAAAATATGATAATGACTATTAAATTTGTACAACTTTTTATTTCGTTTTCACTGTATTTTTAATAAGTAAACATGGTAATAATAATGACTAATTTTATTTTTTTTTCGTTTCTTTTCCTTGTTAGCAAACAAACCCTAGTCATGAAGAAGAGATTTTTTTGGAGAAACGCTTAAACCCCTACCGATATAAACAGAAAAAGAAGATTAAGAAAGAAGAAGAAAATCATTAGTCTAATTTTCTGTGTGAGGGATAGAGTCCAAAACAAAGATTAATATATTGACAACTGTAGTTTTGTCTTTTTACAATCCATGACAGTAAAATTTCACCTTCAGATCTAGCATGTAATGAAGCCATTATGTATTTAATTACTACTGTCAACTTTTTTGAGGATGATATATATCACATTGTTTTCACATGTACAAGTCCTATAGAAACTGATGACTTAGACTGCCTTATCATGTATTTATGTTGGTGACTTGGTTGTTGAATCATAAACTGAAAAACATGTCATTTTCCCACTCATCAAATTTATAAAACTCCCAAACTTACACACATCAATATCTGTATACATATTTACCATTTATATGAACAGATTAATGATTTTTTATATATGGTTTTATTCACTATTATCTCAATGATTATGAGAACGAGAATAAAAGATTATTATTTTTTATATCTCAATCACCAAGAAAATTGCTTAATTATGATAAATTGTTGTGACAAAATATACTAAATAAAAAAACCTTTTAGAAAGGTTGGAGGGTCACAATATTCCTACTTAAAATACAATTTTCTTAAAAATAATTTTCTTACATATTGTAAAAATAATACTTAATTTATGTAATCATTGTTTATGATAATTTAATAATAATATTATTAAAAAGTGATTACATGGGATAAAATTAATTTTTTATTTTATTTTTCAAATGTATTACATTATATTGTTTTAATTTAAATAAACTATAATAGAAAGAATTAAAAATAAAATAAAAACATAAAAAAAATTATTTGTATTAGTGTATTCACTTTTTAGTAATAATATAATTTAATTTTTACGAAAAATAATTATAAAATTTAAGTATAATTTTTAAAATAATTATGAAGATTCTGTGTCATCCTCCCATTACAAATTTTTTCAACTAACTATTTTGCAATTACTCATAAATTGTGCTAAATTTTAAGGGTAAATCGTGATGTAAATGGAATGAAATAGTTAATTTACCACAAATTATATTATTATTATTATTATTAATGTGATAATTAATTATAGATTAAAAAAATAAATCTTATTATTTTAATCAATAATTAACTTAACCTAACTTACTTATAACATAAAAAAAATTATGGATCTACATAATAGATAAGAGAAAAAAGATAAACATGTTATCCTTTCTGACAACTAATACGAGGAAAAGAGTAAAAGGAATAAGTCGGTAGGATTAAAACATAATCATAAATGATACAACACTCCAATTGGTAAACTGCAATGTTGGTGTGTTTAAAAATCATTTTGAATTAGCAAATAAACATTCTATGATTAGTCTCTTCCTTAGAAATGCACAGCCATGACAACCAAAAAATAGGTGTGACTGACACGAAATTATTTGTTACTACTAATTAATTATATTAAGGTGGAATGCTAAACCGATCAAATTGATAAATTATTTGATAAAACATGAAAGAAATTGAATTTAATAATTTTTAAGAAAATATTAGCATTTATATTAAATTTTATCAACTTATAATAACACATCCATAATAATTAAAGAATTTGTAATGGACTCCAATTAGTTATTATGGTAGATAAAAGGACAAAGTGATGAGCTAATATTTTTGAAATTTTGAGTTGGAAGCTAGAATCTTCCGTCACAAATTAATTGAAAATGATTGAACACTTTGAAACAATTTAGGGGAGGATCATGTGGGGCTATCCAATGACTCTTGTGAAAAGCAAAAATAAAAAATAAAAAAAAATAAAGTGATGAAGAGATAAGAGAAAGTTGGTCATATTATATCTATTTACACGATACATGTCTGTATCGTGTTTACAATTCAAAGCTAGATTACAAATTTGTCAAACTACAAGCACGCGGATTTTATAATTCAAAATCAATATGTATCTTTAATAACTTGGTGTCATTATTGTTCGATTTGATAAGGTAATCCTCTTGCATATATATATATATATTTGCAATTCTTTTATTATATAAAATTAAAAATCATGATGAAATATATAGAAAAAATTATCGGGTCAAAATTAACACACAATTAAAATAAAATTAAGAATAATGAAAATACAATTGACACACATATTTTACGTGAAAACTCCCCCGAACAAATTGGGGTAAAAAACCACGGACAATTGTATGAGAATTTTACTATTATAAAATAGGGATTATAATATCTTTTATCTAGTTACAATGAGATAACAATTCTAATCTCTATTATAATAGGAGAAATAACTCTCTCACAAAATAGAGAAAATATTACTTACAAAGAAGTAATAAATTTTCTTTTTTAAATAGTAACTCACATGATAAGTCTCAAAAAGATTTTTACTGTCTTTCTTATGGATGCTCTCTAATTCATTTGTCCTTATATTTTGCACAAATGAAACAAGCTATTTATAGGCAACATCCTTGAAGAACTTGTGGTAGCAAAGACTTCATATTCATCTCTACATTAAATGGACAATAAATTAGTGCTCTATATTGAATAAACAAGAAATTAGTGTTCTATATTGAATGCACAAGAAATTAGTGCTCCAATAACAGCCTTAATTAAATATCTTCTATGTTCTTACTTCATCTATTAATAAAATATAACATTAAACCAAGTAATTAGTTTTAACACTAAACAAGTCCATCATTTATCACATATTGAAAACATGTTTAATTTTTTTCAGAGTCTAAAATAAAGTTTTTAAATTTAGTATTATTTAATAACTATTTTTATTTTTAGTTTTCTTTTTAATTGAAAATAAGTTACACTTTTTAGACTTATTTTGTAACTTACAAAAAAAAAATCAAAAATAGTTTTATGATTTCAGATTTTAAAACTTTCACGATTAAATATCAATAAGTAGTCTAATAATGCATATTTTTTGGCAAAGACCATCACCCTACATCTTTTCCATTGTTATTCTCAATAAAAAAATAAAATTTAATATATAAGCGCAAAATAAGTATTAAATAGAAACATGAAACACAATTTTTGCAAACAAGATTTTTGTGTTGTGTGTTCATATTTTAGAAAACAAAAAAAAAGGATCTCGTTTGATTAAGAAAAAAAATCATTATAAAACGACTTTATGTTTTCTATAAAAAAAATAAATTAGAAAGTAAAAAGTTAATTTCAAATACAAATAAAAAAAAACTCGTTATAAAATAAAACCTTCGTGAATCCTGAATTTCTGATCATTTCTATACTTTGATGAACTCATTAATTGTTATCGTTGTGTACAGAAACAACAATAACATAAAATTCAAGAAAAAATAAAAGAGAAGAATAGAGATTTATTTGCATTTGCGTGTTAGACTATTCCTCCTCCTCATCCTCCTCCAAGTTCAATCTTCCCTGAAGAATTAATTGAATGGATTAGGATGTAATTAAATGGATTGTCATATATATATTAACTCCCTAGCTAGCTAGTTGAAATATATATCAAACTTGAAAATGATTTTTATTTCAATTCAAAGGGTTAATTATTCCCCTTGACAAAAGAAGACAAGATAAACAAAATTAATATCATTTCTGAAATATTAATTATCTGTTAAACCAATTGAAAATTATCTGTCTTGTTGTTGAACATGTAAGCATTTAATATCTTGCTAGACCCCCCCAGCCTTAATTATTGCATTTTTTATTATTATTAATTTTATTTTATTTTTTTGCTAAGAGATTATTGCATCTATTTCGGTGTAGTTAAGGGAGGGCATATCGAAGCTCTTGATATATGTTTCATTTAGAAATGATATATAGTGTGCCCCAGTTTATAAATTGTGAATTTTGAAAGTAAAATATTTACCTAATTAGGTGTTATTAATGATTTTTTTTAATATATTTTCATCAATTATATTATTTTTTTCTCTTTATTAAACATTGAGTAATTACATTTTAAAAAATAATTATAATAATTTCTCATAACATCTATATTTATAGCCACTCCACTTACCAATTTTAGATATAGCCCTAATTTTTTTGTTATGTAACAAATATTCTTTACCCGACTTACAACATGCGTCTTTCTAAACTCTTTTTATTTATTGCTGTTCCAAAAAGAGGGGGAAAAACCAAGTTTTAGTACGTACTGATATTTTTTTGAATTAAATTAAACATATTTTTGAATTAATTAATTTTTTTTTTGACAAAATTAATATCAATTCAAACATTTTTAAATGTCTATTTATCTACTCCCATTTATAACATCTTTTTATTAAAAAATTTACGAATAATTTTTTTATAATTTTTTTAAAAGATATTGTTAAACTATCTAACTATCTTCTTAATCTCTTAAAATAATTTATACCCAAAAAAATCTCTAAAAAATAATTATAAAAATTATTTGTAAAAAAAGGTAATGAAAATATAATAAATTCTTCGGTAATTGAATTTTTTTTATATTGTTAAATTTTTTTTTAATTATATGCTAGAATTAGCTATAGCTAGGTTGATTTTTTTAGTAAAGGATGACTAGATCGACTACACTTATCTTTTGTTACGTTTGATTTATCACTGTATCTATTATTAATATAATATATATATATATATATGTGAATAAAAATGATTATAAAAATACTTATTTAACATAAAAAGTATAAAAAATTTCATTGTGATTAACAAATAAAATGATATCAAAAAATAACATATATGAGACTAGATGTAAATATTCTTTTAAATAATATTATTTGATCTAAAAAATTAATAATACTTAACAAATGTAACGTAAAATGAGTAGTTCATTTGACGAAATGAGTTAAAAGATCTGATCTCATATAGCTAATTATTTTAAAAGAGTTAGTTATTATACTTTCTTTATCTCATTTAATAAAATATTTTTATTAAATAATAATATTTTTGGATAATAATATTGTTACAATAGTATTTGTTATTATCACAACAAAAATGTATGAAATATCTATCTTATCTTTAGTATTAGTAACATATTAATACCACTATTTTTAGATAAAGTTATTATTAATAAAATATTATTATGATATTAATAATTTTTATTATAATGCTACTGATACATTTATAATTAATATAATGTAATTATGAAAAAATTAACTTTATTAAATGATTTTTTTATTTTATTTTTTTCAATGTTTTATAAAAACATAATTAAAATAAATTAATTTATGAGTTGATTAATACAACCTATTTGAAAGAAAGTTAATTAAGCTATAACTCGTGAATGATAATTTTGAATCTAAAATAAACTGGATAGAGTCATATCATTTGACACTACTATGCAATGAGAATAAATGTTCTATATTAGAAATCTAATGGGGGAGAAACGCGCAAATCGAGCATGGGCTGCAAAGTAATAAGGAAAAAGCCTACGAAAACATCTCGTTTGAACGCATATATATATATATATATTTGAAGTATCATAGTTATAAAAATAATTAATTTTTTTTTAATAAATCTGATTATAAATATCATATATTTATTTTAAAAATAATATTTACATTATGTATTTAATTATTTTTATATTTTTATTTATTTCTGATTAATTCTTCTATTTATAATTTATTTAAGATAGTAATTTTTATACAATATAATTAAAATAAATAAATAATTTTTTTATCTTTGTGCGGTACTAAACTATTAAAAAATAAATAAAAAAATTTAAATATTATTTTTATAATAAATAAAATATCTTGAAAATAGTTTTAACTTCTTTTAACCGAAAAATATTAAATGAATTTGACCTCACCGTAACAACATGATAAGATAATAGTGTTTTTATTCAAATAGTTAAATTTTATTTTCTAACATACACTCCATATTCCATACACTTAAAAATAAGTGCTTGTTATTTAAACTATAGGAAAAATACTTCAAAAACCATAATTTGAATATTATTTAGCCAGCGTAACAAACATATTTAATACTTTGTGTTGAATCTTAATGCTCTAAACCACGGGAGTCATGATCAAAATCTAAGACAAATTTTATATAGATGTATCAGTTTATTCAAATTTAATTTATTTTAAATGAGTTGTAGTTTAATTTATCTAATTTTTAAATAAATTAAATTAAACTCAATTTATTTATATGTAAAATGAGCTTAATAGCTAATTGAAAACTTATTTATTTTTTTTATCATCGTACACATTTAGTCTAATTATTTTAATTTTTAATTCTTAAATTTTAAAATTAAATTTTACATTTTAAAATATTTTGAAAAAATAAAAACAAAATTTATTTGATAAAAGTTGTAGTTTCAATTTTGAAAAATAAAAAATAAAAAATAGATATTACTTAACATCTCTATCTATATTTGCCAAAATTTTACAAATTAAGTTTTTTTTATTGCATATGCAATTTTAAATTTTATTATGAAATATTGTAATTATAATTTTAAAAAAATATCACAAAGTTGCTTATATTAAGTTAAAGTACTTGCTTATTTCCTTAAAAAAAAGTAACATTTGATGATAAAAAGGCCAAAGAATGACAAAAAAATATTTTTCTTAATACTTTATTTTATTAATAAATAAAGAAAAATAAAAAATGACTTTTTGTTATAGTATTTTATTATAAAATATTAAATTAATAATAAATTTATCATTCTTTAATATATTTTATAAAATATAAGATACTAAATAACACATTTTACTATGTAATGGTTTAATTAATACAAACCTTCTAATATAAAGAACCTTTATGAGACCTCAAATGAATAAATAATTTGAGAAATTCGATTCAATTCGTAGGATTTAGATCAAATTGGATTGATAAAATTTATAGTTTGATTAAATTTGGATTGAAAATTATACAATTCATTCGGATTCGAATTGACAGATTTTATGATCCATTATATCTCATCCAGATTGAATTATAAATAAATGCATATTTTATTTTATAATATATTATATTTAAATATTATGCATACCGTAATTATATTAAATTATTATTTTAACTAAAAATTAAATATAAATATTTATAACAATTTAATAATTGTAGAGATATAGTTTTTATTCATTTGATTTTTTAATCGTGACTATAAATAATAATATTTATTATAAAATATTAATTTAAAATTTAAATTTGTGTATATCATATTTTATATATGATAATAATATATAGATAAATTTCAATATTAATTTAAACTTATTCGATCTAAAAAAATTTAATCTGTTCAAATTAATTATATTATCATATCAGATTTGAATTAAAAATCTTTAAATATTTTATGATCGAATCAAATTAAAATTAATTAAAAATAAATAATTTCGTTTCGTTACTTAAGTGTACGTTATCGTGTAATTTAATTTATATGTAAGTTATATAATAATTATAGTGAAAAATAAATCAAAAAAATTTATTATTATCATAATAATATATAAATTATTTACTATAAAATTATAATTAATAATATTTTAATTTTATTATTTTAATAAATAAATAAAATCCTAATAATAGCATTTAGTTTTTGAAAATATCAAACTTGAAACATATCCATAAATAGTAAAGTGGTTCCTCGTGAGCGTGACTCTTAAAATCATGTCACGTGCATCACATGATTTTTAGCTTTTCAGCTTTAACTCTGCCTTCCAACGTTGACGTAACATACCATTCCATACAATTATCACGTCGTTTGGAACTTTTGTTAAAGTTTTTTTTATTTTTATTTTTTAAATGTGTGCGGTGTAGAATAATAGTTCACTAGATTTGATAAATTATATATTTTATTGTTTTTAACTCACTCCCAGTCAGTATCTTAAATTTATAAGATAGAATATTAAAAGCCTTAATAAATGTATAATATCTTATGTTTTTAAATATAATGAATATTTATTATATCATAATTAATACATTATAATTTTGTAATTATAAAAATGAAAAAAGTAAAGATTTATTAAATTTGAAAATTAAGATATTAAATATGTTTATAGATTTTTAATATCCTATTTTTAAATTTAATAAACTTTTAATGTAATATCTAAAAATTAGTTGACTTATGTGTTAAAATTATCACAAAATAATGAATTATATGACTCATTATTATTGATATATAATCAAGTTCATATAATTATATATAATAACAAACTATAAAAATAATATACAAAAATGCTCATTTAAATAGCATTATATTTTTTTTAAATGAAACATCTTACATTTTAAGCAATGACATTAAACACTACTCTATTTTTTTATATAGCTAAAATTACATCGAGATACAAATTTTAATTTTATTAATATATTAAAGTTATAATTAAAAAGTAAATACTAGTTATACACCGTTATATATCATTTATGAGAAAATATTTTTGAGTTTTTTTGTTAGCTCTATGTTTTATTTTTTTTAATACTTGACTCAATCAATTGATAATATAATTTTCATAAAACATTAAACAAAAATATTTAATTATACTTGTAGTTAAAAAACTCAAAAAATCTTTCACACTCAACAAATTATTCACTAATGTCATTTATTTATTATGTTCATCTTCATCATGTACTAAAAGTGGCTAGAAAATCTTGATTTTTTCTCCTAATAAGAGGTTTCATTATGTTCATTATTAGGATCATTTAATGAATCACAAATATATTATTTATTAAATGAAACTAAAAATTCTTTTTGATTTTAATAAAAATAAAAAAAAGGAGTAATGCAAGAAGATAGAAAATAAAATTTATAACAAATTACCATAAAGACTTCTAAGATTTAACCAAGAAAAATTCATATGCAAGCTTTCAAAAGACAGAAACGAAGGCTAAATGAAAAAAATGAAAGTTTAGAAAGAAATAATTTTCTCTAGGTTCACTCCTTCTCTATAAGAGAAGGGTCAATTTTTACCTAACTTTAAATTTATGACAAGGTGTTTTGAAAGTAAACTTGTTTTGTAAATAAGTTTTTATTTTATTTTTAAGATCTATTAAATTAGATATTTGTATTATTTAATAGTTTAGATTAAAAATGATGTTATTTATTCTATTAGTTTTGAAAAATATGTCAACAAGTGATTAATTATATTATTTGAATGATTAAAATATTATTAAAATACACTGTTTAATAGATAAAAGTAAAATTTAATATAAAATTATTTAAAAAATTAAAAATAATAATATTCAAACATAAAATTATTTAAATATATATTTTAATTTTAATAAAGATTAAAAATCAATAAAATCTTAAAATAAAATAGTAACAATTAACAAAATATTAATTTTTATTTTATCATCATTGAAATCTCATACTCATGTTTTAATATTCTTTAATCACTTTACAAAAAATAATAATATTTTAATAGATAAATTATTAAAATAATATAATTTATCGTTAATTTGATAATTTTTAATTAAATGAGTAAATAATACAATCTTTAATCTAAATGACTCAATTAACCTCATCTAAGAGAAATATGTAACATTTTTCTTTATTTTTAGTAACACATCTTAAGTTATTTTGTTTTTAAAAATAATTAAATTTACTTTAATTTATATTATTAAATTTAAATCTGAGATTAAAATTTAACTAACCACTTTCATTTGTAATCATTTTTTTAATACTATAATTTTATACTTACAACTATATCATATTTTATGCAGTTTTTTTTTAATAAAAAAACAACTTCATAAAACTACACAGATTCACTTTTTGACTTTTAAGCATATAATCAATCTTTTTGTTAAGAAATTATATAACTATTTATTATATTAAATGTATACTTAAGTATAAAAATCAAACTACATTTATTTAATTCTTATAATTATTTACAAAATAAATAATAAATAGTTACGTTCTCTTGACCAAAAAATAAAATAAAATAGCTACATGCTGAAAAGTTAAAAGGTGGATCATGTAGTTTTATAAAATTAATTTAAAAAAAAATTACATATATATATTTATGAGCATGAGAGTATAGTGTAAAAAATGTTTTTTTTAAACCTTATAGTAAATGAAATTGGTTTGTTGATTTTCAACCAATGTTCCTTATTATATAAGTTTTTTTCTTTTCTCAATTTAAATTTAATAGTATAAATTAAAGTAGAATTATTTCTTTGTAAAAATAAAATAATTTAGTGAGTAGATAAAAAATGATTAAAATAACCATTTGTAAAATAAAATAACTTTGATAGCACTTTATTCCTAGGGAAATGTTTTTTGGTACCACTGCAATAAAACACAATATAAAATTATTAGCATTGTAATGGATCAGTTTAAAAGTACTATATAAGTAATTAAATTTTATAATTTTATATTCTTTCATTAAAATAATTATTAATATATTTAGTAATAATTTATATTTATTGATTTCTAAAAAATACATAATGTGTTTGGTAAAGCTTTTTATTTTTCAATATTTCTTTAAACACCTATTAATTTTATGTTGAGAATTTTATTATAATTTGATGTATATATGTATATACATAATTAATGTATCAATTAATATGACATAATATAATTGATGTTGTTAGTAAATGAACACATAATTACTTTAATATATAATATTTTTAATTTAATATTAAGTCTAATTTTGAACATTAATTAATGCATATAATATTATTTCTTTATGTTTTTAATTATTTTTTTCAATATACATTATTATATTAAGAAAATTTTCCTTAATATATATATATATATATATATATATATATATAGAAATTCATAAAAATTAATTTTATTTATAAAAAAATATTTAATGAAAGTAAAAAAATAAAAAATATATATTTTTAGAAAAATCATTAATTACTTAAAATTTTCCGAGTGATTCTCTAAAAGAAAATTATTATCAAACATGTACAAATAAACGTTATATTATGTTTATGGCACGAATTTGTATTTGGACTTTGGTTAGGCGCAAGGTACGTGATATTTCTTATTGACGGACACAAGTCAGGAATGTTTTTAATTTACTTCATGTAATTATTTAATTTAATAATTTAATTTTATAATTATTAAATTAGATATTAAAGATTTTCTAATTTTTAAAAATTAATATTTTAATCTTATAATTTTTAAATTAGATAATTTTAGTTTTATTATTTATAAAATTAAAGACAAGATATATTTTATTTTATATTTTTGATGAACTAAAAATACTTATTTTAATAAATTATACGATTAAAAATATTTATTTTTTATAATAATATAATTATTAATACCTAACTCATAAGAATAAAAAATTAAAATATTAATTTAAAAAAATAAGATTTCTAATAATTAACTCAATAATTATATAAATAAATTATTTATTTAATTGATCACCCTTTTTCTTCAAATCAATAAAGTGTGCAAATTGCAACTCCCATTCTAACGTTATTAGTAGTTTTATGTTAGAAAATTTGGATAAAATGGTATAATCACAAATTCTCACTCCCAAGATCTTTTTTGAAGAATATCAAATAATAGAGAAATAGATAATACACAACACAAGAATTATAATGGAAACTCTAAATTAGAGAAAAAACTACGTTCGTTGTCAAAAGACAACCAGAGAAGGATTCACTATGTGGAAAATTGTTACAATCACACTCTCAGTAATTTTCTCACACACCCAAAAGACAAGAGCAATTACAAACTCAAGAGAATTTTCCCACAAAATTCTCTCACTTAATAACTTCTTATACAAACTTTTCTCTATTTTTGGGATGATTATCAATGAAGAAATGAAGCCATATTTATAACCTTCAAGTTCTCATTCATGTGCCAAACATTTTTTCATTCAACAAAATTAGGCTACCTAATTTTCTTTTTCTTTATTCAAACAAGGTTAGGCACCTCCATCTTTGACAATATGGTAAGCCACCTTCCATGAATTTTCTTCTAAATTAGGCACCTCCTATTTTGACTAACAAACCTAATATTATTTTTAATCAATCATAACATTTTCTTCTACAACAAAGTGGAATAATAACTTTGTAATATGTGATTTTTTTTAAGGCTGAGAAAAGTTGATGATAAAAAAAATTAATCATACATTTTATATTCGAAAATTTTCACTAATATTCATTAAAAAAACACTATTATAGATCTCCACCTAATTATGTCATTTAATCGATAGTAAATTAAACCCAAGTAAATTTCGGACAACTATTTCCACCAATGTAATCGTAAACTTGATCAACAATGTAATCACTAGTATGGCTATCGAAATCGTGAGCATCTGCCTGTAATTTTTAGATCCAAGTGATAGTCAAAAGGGCTTTTTACTTTCCAAACAGATCCGTTTTTTTTAGTTTTTAAATGGAATAAAAAAATTATTTTAAAGATTATTAAAAATATATCATTTATCATATAATTTTTAAAAAATATATATAAACAACTAATTTTTTAAAATTGTTATACTTTAATCACATAACATCGTAATTAAATAACTAAAATTTATCTTTTTTTATAGTCATGTGACAAAAATATTTCATTTTTATCGTAAAAAATTAAATAATTATGTGAC
Organism: Hippophae rhamnoides; assembly: GCA_033030585.1. Taxonomy (NCBI): domain Eukaryota; kingdom Viridiplantae; phylum Streptophyta; class Magnoliopsida; order Rosales; family Elaeagnaceae; genus Hippophae; species Hippophae rhamnoides. Next base: position 50,354,436 of record CM065433.1, on the reverse strand, counting down.
TAAAGTATCACAATTATAAAAGGAGAAAAATGTCATAGAGTTAATTTTCTTTGCCTAAAAGTAGTGTTTAGTTCTCTAATTTTAAAAAAATAATCATTAGCCATTTTATTTATAAAAATGTATTTATTAGTTATTTTACTCATAAAAATGAACTTATTTGTCCTTTTAATTAAAATAAAGAGTCACAAAAAAAATTATTAATAAAAAAATTTAAACATAAAACGATAAGGGTGTTATTGTTTTTATTCCATACATTATGATGAAATATTCATGATAATTTATTTTTTAAATAAATTTAAAATTATTAAATATTTCTTTTGACAACATTTTTATAAATAAAAGAATTAAATGTCACATTTTTTAAATTATGTGATTAAATGATATTTTTTATATAAATAAAAGTAGATATTTTTTTATATAAATAAATTTACTACCATGATATTTTTATTCTTTTAAAAATTAAGTAATTTATATATATATATATATATATTTGTAAAATTTATATAATTAAAATATTTTAATAATATAAATAAAACGAATTTAAAATCCATCACCTCTTTTATATATTAAAATGGGGTACGTTATTTGATCAAAGTCAAGCATTTTATTACCTCTGCAAACACAACACTTTGCAAACTTTTTGGTGAAGCAAAAGGTAAGGAACAAAATGTTGATAAAAAAGCAGGGAAATTGTTTTGCAAAATAAAAAAAAAGTATTTTATGTATATATAGATTTCTTTGACCATGAAATTAGGCTTCTTGACTCCTATATATGTCAAAATGTATTTACTTTTTGAGATCACAAAATTCTTACTTGTTGTAAATAAAAGAGAGAAGTTTTATTGAAATTTGGAAAGATTTGTTGATTATTTGGTTATTTAAATTTATTATTTATTTTTTATTAAAAAATATGATCCATGCATCTTATTAAAATGTAAATTTGTTTAAATTATTAAATTTATAATAAATTTTAAATTAATATAAACTTAAAAATTAAAATTTTAAAAACATAATTTTATTTATCAAAAATTACAAAATAATCACGTGATTATCTTAAAAACCTCCATCCTATATGTTAAAAAATGATCCAATTAAAAAACATGCATTTAATAATATTTATAAAAATACATACATTCAATAAAGAAAGAGCATAAAAACTTGAGAAGTGAGTAAAAAAAATTGGACCAAACAGAATCAAACAAGAAAAAACTGCGAAAAAAGAAGAAGGAAAAAATGGTGGGTGTGTTAAAATGAAAATTAGGTGATATTAAACCTAATTCTAAACGTCTAAATATGGCGGATATACGGATATTTTAATCCATATAATAATCTGACCAGAAGGGAATGTTATAAACTTAAAAGGCGCTGGAGGGAGTTTTGGGATACTCAGTTACTTACCCGATGGAAGTGGAAACAATTACTGTTGGGAAATAACGCAAATTCCCGATAAGCTAGATTTATGAGAAATAAGAATAGAAAAATAACACAAAATTTGATAACGGAGTTCGGCCAATCTTCAACTGCGTCTCAGGATATCTGAATCTTTTTTGAAAGGGGAGAAATTACACAAGGTGTTTACGACAACTCATCATGACCCGATTACACCCAAGAAAATTACTCTCGATTTTCTCCTGTAAAAACTTTTCTCTCTAAGCTTTTCTCTCAGTGGAATGAACACTTTGGATGGTTAATTCATTACAATTACACATCTGTATTTATAGGAAAATTCACTCCTTGAATTACTCCCCAAAAATTAATGGTTCGCTTGAATTGCTCACCAGAATTAAGCTCAAGTGTTTTACTCCTTACATTTTGTTGTCCATGTTTTGCTCCATGTTTTACTCCTTGTTTTTGTTCCACGTGTTTCTTTCCTTAATTTGCTCGCTTAAATTAAGGAGCTTTATAACAATAATCTCTAACAATCTCCCACTTGACCGATTTCAATCTGTCTTCACACCTCGATCAATGCAATGACTTTTCTAGTCTTTGTTATCTACAGGAGCCAGTAAGTTGAGCACTGACTTGGTTTGTCAATAATCACCACCTTTGTTAACGATATCTGTTGGATTTTTGCTTCCTTGAATCTTAAAATTATTAACACATCATCTTCTAATAGAGATCGATGAAGTGATAACGAAGTCAATATGTTTGGTTCTAGAATGAAATCTTTGAATTCTTCGCCAGTGTATTGCACTTTGACTATCATTATCACGGAAACATTCTTCTCTTGTTTGAATCAACTCGGTTAACAAACCTTGAAGCCATATCATCTCTTTACTGGCTTGATTCTATGCTACGTATACCTACGTAGTGGATAGAGTGACAATTTTACGTATTTGTGACATCGACTAACTTTGTAGTTAACAAGGTAAATATATAACCAGGTGGTGCTTCTTGGTGATCAACTTCACCTCCAAAGTACGCATCTACGTATCCTTGTACTTTTAACTCTCCTTTACTAAAGTACAAACACTTTTACGTGGTGCCTCGCAGATACCTCAAAATCCACTCATCGCTTCCCAATGAGTTTTCCACTGGATTTGACATAAATCGCTAACAACTCATTTGCGCTGGCCAATGTACGGTCTTGTACGGAACCATTGCGTACATCAAACTTCCAATGGTGAGGGCATAAGGAACCTTAGCCATGAATTCTCTCTCTTCCTGCATGCAGAGGGGCCCTGATCCTTGGATAGGCGAAAATGACTAGCCAAGGGTGTGCTAAACGCTTGGCATCGCTCGTGTTGAATCTATGCAAAAACACGATTGATGTCTTTCTGCACGAGATAGCTATGAGGATCCTTTCTTCTTATTTCACATGATTTGCATTCCAAGAGAATCTTTTTCTTTGGACCCAGTCTTTCATGTCAAACTCACTTTGACAATTGATGCTTCAATCTTCGATATCATCCATATACGAACCTCGCTACTAACATATCATCAACGTAAAAGTAGTAAAATGATATAGCGGACCTATATCTCTTGAAAGTAGCAACAATGAGTCGACATTGCACTCGGAAACCCTCCTGTGTGAAGCTATCAAACTTTACCGTACCATTGTCTCGGGCTTGTTTCGAACCATACAAACTCTTCTTAAGTACACACACCATGTTCTTTCTTCCCTCTTTAGAAACCTTCACGGTACATGTATATCTCTTCGTCTAAATCTCCGTGAAGGAATGCGATCTTCACATCCAAGCATTCAAGATGAAGATCTTCGATGGCTACAATGCTCAATACGATCGATAGTATTAAGCTTCACAACGGAGCAAAAATGTCGGTGTAGTCAACTCCTTCCTTCATTGAAACCCTTTGTGACAACCAGGCGGGCTTTGTATCTCTTGGAACCGTACGCCTCTCTTCACAAGATACACCCGTTTGTTTGTGAAGTGCCTTCTTTCCCATAGGTAACTCAATAGTTCCCGTATGTCTGGTTGGAGATGAGAGATTTCATTTCTTCTTTCATGCAAAAGCTCCCTTGTTGGAATCTGAAGTCGACGAAACTTCATCATGCATTCGGGCTCTCCATCACAGTGACATATAGTTCATGTATCTCGCAGTAGGCACGTAGGAGGTCGAGAAGACCTTCTCAATACGGAGAGCTGGAGTAAGAGGTTGTGATGTGTCGAATCTTGTGTACTACTGCATCCAACAAGTTCCTGCAGTTGAGGACTTGTTACAATTGGTTACCATTCTTGAAACTATACGGGACATCATCTGCATCTGCAAATCTTGACTCATCTGCTCGATTCATTGGCGTCCTATTTTATGCATGTCCTTATACATCACCCTTTCGTTGAAAATCACATCTACGCTACGGATAACTTTCTTCTTTTCGTCATCCCAAATGCGGTAGCCAAACTCATCCTCGCATGCTTGATGAATGTGCATTTCTTGGATTGGGATCAAGCTTTATTCCTACCTTGATCAACGATATGCACAAATGCTACCTTGTTGAAAACTTTTAGATGTGATAGTTTCACCTCTTTTTCGCTCCATACCTCCTGCAGTATTCTATGCTCCAATGGAACAGATGGGCCTCGGTTGATCAAGTATGCCGCCGTGTTATTCTTCTGCAGGCTTCTTGAGTAGACACGGCGTATACGAATGCTTCGGCTCTTTCTCGTCAACGTTCGGTTCGTACGCTCAATTTACCATTGTGTTGAGGCGTGCTGTACGATTCTTTCCATTCGATCCCGTACGCCATAGCAAAAATTTTGAATATGGTGTCTTCATATTCACCATGCAGTATCGGATCTGAGCTTTTTGATCTTCAAACCCGTCTCATTTTCCACCATAGCTTTCCATCTCACGAAAGCCTCAAATATGAGACTTATGCTTTAGAAAGTAAACCCATACCTTGAGAATGATCATCGATGAAAGTCACGCAGTATTGTTTCCCACCAATGATGAGATGCGGTTGTTGGTCCCCAAACATCGAGTGAATAAGCTCTAGCTTTTCCTTCTTTGGGAGGTTCTACCACTTGTCGAAAGCGATTCTCTTTTGCTTTCCAAGTATACAATCTTCGCACGTGTCCATCTCTCTGGTAGACACGGGAGTTTCCTTTTGAGTGCATAATCTTCATCCCCTCTTCTCGCGCACTCGTGGCCTAATCTACGGTGCCACAGTTTGGTGTTTCATTGCTTACAATTGTGATTGAACAACGTGCTTCTGCTGTCATGTAAAGAGTTCCACTTTTCTTGCCTCGAGCAACATCATTGCACTTTGAAATCTTCCAATCATCACTACGTGGAAGATCGTAGTGTAGCCTTCACTAATAGCCTTATTGCCAGTGAGATTAAGTTCCTTACGAGGTCGGGAATACGCCCGACATCCTTCTCCCAAACAGACCGTTTAACTTAATCTTCACTACACCTTGCCAATAATAGACGTGGTTGATCATCGCGAAGATATACCTTTCCAAGGTTTAGGGACATATTTCTCGAAGAATTCTTTACGTGAAGTAGCGTGGAACGATGCTTTCGAGTCTAGCACCCAATATTCTTCCTTTCTCTCCAAAGAGAGCATATCAATGCATCATCTCCTCACGAGGTGGAAGTAACATTTGCCTACTGCCTTGTTTGTCGCCGGTTGCATTCTCTTGATTACTGTAGTGCAGGTTCTTCCACAATTCCAACACTCGATAGTCGAATTATGGGAATTATTAGGATTCCTAGATTTGGACCTCCCGTCCTTTGATCTACCTCGGTAGTCGGTTCTACCACGTCATTTCCTTTGGTTGAATTCCTTCCTCTTGACTCTGTGATGCAAAGCGAAGAGGTTGACGATTCACACTGTCTCTCTACGTCGGATCTCTTCCGCGAGAACCAAATCACGAACATAGGTCGAAATTTCAACTTGTTGCTTCCCGATGAAGCTTTCGCGTAGTGACAGTGGCATTCGACTTCTACGGTAAAGAAGACAAAAGTATCAATGCTCGTACTTCTTCATCGAATTCAATTTCCCTTTGAACTCGGCCCGGTTGCTTGTGTTGAGTTCGTTGAGATGTTGAGCTACCGTCTTGCGCTGTAGTCATCATGAATTGAACAATAGCATTGAAGTGCTTTGTTTGAGGTGATGTCTCATACATATTGGAGAATGCCGTAAGACCAGTGTCTTTTCCTTTCTGCTATGTTGAAAGCAACATTACGGGATAACGTCAATCGAATAACTCAGGGGCTTGTCCTACAGAAGATTCCAATCTTCTTCCCTTCACGGCTTCTGAGAGAGGTTGATATAGATTTCTTTTGATACAAATAATCCTCATACTGCATTTTCCAAAACAATCATGCCATCAAATTTCTCGAGTTTCACTTCCTTCATGCGGCCATTGCTCCCAGTAAAATCGACTTATACGGATCGTTTGATTATTATTTAGAAAATTAGTAATCACTTTCCGATAGCTCGTCTGAGTTGTTGAGAAATATAAATTCGATCAGCTAGATTTATGAGAAGAAGAATAGAAAAATAACACAAAATTTGATAACGGAGTTCGGCCAATCTTGCTTACGTCTCCGGACCTCTTGTAGATCTTTTCTTTGAAAGGAGAAATTACACGAGTGTTTACTGACGCTCATTTCATGGCGTTACGGCGAAAATTGCTACCGATTTTCTCTCACAGCTTTTCTGCAAAAGCCTGCCAGTGGAATGAGCAACTTTGGATGGTTAATTAAATTCTGATTACACATCTATTTATAGGAAAATTCAACAATGAATTCTTCTTAAATTAATGGTTCGCTTGAATTAACTCACAGAATTAAAATTTCCGGTGTTTCTTTCCTTGTTTTTGTTAGTGTTTCTTTCCGTTTCTACCTTGTTTTGTTTAAATGTTTCTTCCTTTAATTTCTTTCCTTAAATTAGAATTTTTTATAACAATAATCTCTAACAATAGAAAAAACTGCGAAAAAAGAAGAAGGAAAAAATGGTGGGTGTGTTAAAATGAAAATTAGGTGATATTAAACCTAATTCTAAACGTCTAAATATGGCGGATATACGGATATTTTAATCCATATAATAATCTGACCAGAAGGGAATGTTAAAAACTTAAAAGGCGCTGGAGGGAGTTTTGGGATACTCAGTTACTTACCCAATGGAAGTGGAAACAATTACAACTTTCTTATTTTATTGACTTTGGTAGAATAAGGATTTGGTTTACTTTTGTACATTCTATGCTCTCTGTGGTCAGTATATACAGCCATTGGCAACTGTTCAGAGTTCACAAAAGGCTTTCAAAGGGCGCACTTAAACCTCTTCACCCCTCTTATTCTTTCTCAGCGCAATAAGCTTTCCACAAGCAACCAAATTAAGAAGTCGAAGAAGAAGAAGAAGATTCGGAGAAGAAAAATACCTTGTTTATTACGGTGTATCTTCTTTGAGTAAGTAACCACCAAGCGTTGAGTAACGTTTTCTAGTGGGCACGTTTTTGAATTTGTTCCTGATTTGTACATGCATGTCTTGGCCTGTTTCGATTTTCTTTTCCCAAACTCTTTTTTTTTTCGGTTGTTGATTATCTTCTTCATTTTCAATTTAGGCCTTGTCGTCTCCTTTCCCTCATTCTCTGTATAAGAGCTTCCACGTTGTTTTTTTAAAATGTAAATAAAATCCAACACTTTCCCTTCTGGGTTTGTATTATTTCGTTTGTAATTCTCAACTTCTAGCTCTTATGTTACAAGATCTAAACAGTTGCTAAAATTTCAAAACTTGCAATTGAATCCAAATGAGGTCATTATCTTACATGGAAACTTGATATCTAGCTACCAAACTAGAGAATCAGTGTGTAACATTACAATACATGTTGCCCAGCTTTTTGTTTCCCTTCTATATTTGTTTGTCTGATACCTCTAATTATTTTCTGATTTGCAATAATATATATATATAACACGCAACAATTGGATTAAGCAAAATATGGATCTGATGTGTGACTTGTGGATTTTGCAGAATTGGGTGGAAGATTATGACCTGTGATCTGCTTCACTTCAGTAGTGTTGTCTAAGAAAGAATGCCAAACCAACTATGGTTTGCATAGCCAATGACTTGCAAGGATGGAAGGACTTTCCTAAGGGCCTCAGGGTTCTTGTCATTGATGGAGATACTAGTTCCACTGCTGATATAAGATCAAAGCTTGAGGCTATGGATTACATTGGTTAGATATTCTGAATCTCCTTTTGGTTCTTATATTTTTTCCCAGACACTTGACTCTCCTAAATCGAAAGTTCCATAGTGCGTCACTGTTTTCAAAAATGAAAATGGAAATGAAACACACCCAAAAATGCTGTGTCTCTGAGTGTGTATGTATCTTTTTTCTTCTCTGATGTGGTTTTGGCCCTTTTTCTTCTCTTTGTCTCTGACTAGGCTTGAATATTGATGTATTTAATACAGATATCATGTTATAGTGTTTGCATTTGCTGACAGCCTCCTTATGCCTATTTCAGTTTCTACATTTTGTGATGAGACCGAAGCATTGTCTGCATTTTCAAGTAAACCAGAAAGTTTCCATGTCGCTATTGTAGAGGTGCGACCCATAGCTGAAACCTTACCTTTTTCCCCTTTTTGCTGATAAAAGATAAACATTTTGGAAAAATTGCTTTGTGTCATATTTTATTTATTATTTACTAGTACTTCAATAAGATAATATTTACTAGTATCTTTGAGTTATTTTTTTATGATTGCATCTATATATTTGTGGTAGCAGGTTAATACAAGAAATGAATATGGTGGTTTCAAGTTTCTTCAAGCTGCCAAGGACTTGCCAATTATTAGTAAGTTTAGAAAGCAAAATTAACCCTTTCAAGTTTTCTAAAAAAACAATAGTAGCTTTTTTCATAGCATTTACATGTTCATATTTTTAATTTTCGTTTGAAATCCATCTTTAACTATTTTGCTACATGGTTTTTGTTCTCTTTGGATTATTGACCAACTTGCAGTGTTTTCATTAGATTATTCGGTCATTTATGGCAAATTACTATCCTGCTATACCGTCTTCTATTATATATACACATATATTCCATTTTTTGAAAGCTACACTATCTTCTTTGCAGTGACTTCAGATATTCATTGCATGAGCACAATAATGAAGTGCATAACAGTAAGTTATTATCATACCTCTATATTACCAATCAGTGTTTATTATTCAAATTAGATAATTTTCTACTTGAACTTCTCTCTCTCTCTCTCTCTCTCTGTGTGTGTGTGTGTGTATATATATATATATATATATATATATATATATATATTGTTCACCCCTTTTCAACTCCACTGTATGTAAATCTATTTTCAGTTTGGTGCAGTTGAATTCCTGATAAAACCACTATCTGAGGACAAGCTTAGGAATATATGGCAGCATGTAGTTCATAAGGTATAAGGACTTTAATAACACTATGTTCTCTTTTGCTACTCAAATATGATGCAAATGCAGTGATGTTAATTATCTCCTTGTATCTTCAAATTCTAACAGGCATTAAATGCTGGAGGGGTTACTCTCTCTGAGCCACCCAAGCCTATGAAAGAATCTACAGTGTCTATGCTACAGCTTAGACTAGAGAATGGAAAAAATGGTATTGTCTCAACAGAAAGAAAAGAATTGTCTCCGTATCTAGAACATGAACAGGAGCATTCAGCAGGAAGTGACAAATACCCTGCTCCTTCAACCCCACAACTAAACCACGGAGCACGATTATTGGATGATGGAGACTGTCAAGATCAAACTAACTGTTCAACCGAGAAAGAGTGTGGGGAGCAAAATGGTGAATGTAAATCTGTCGAAACTACATGTGGAAACTCAGTTGCTGAAAGTACTCCTTTAGTAGAGAAACCTGAGATGGTCAGAATGAATGTGGTGAAAGAGGAACATGACTCCGCTGATGGTTCTATTCTCAAAAATGTTGGTAATGACAGTTCTGAAAATCTGAGCAAAGCATCTGCTCTGAATAGTTGTCCGTCCAAATCTAATCGGAAGAAGATGAAGGTAATTTGATATCAAAATAATGTTAGTGTCTAAAGGTAACAAATAATAATTATTCAGTCCATTATCTGTTATTGTTTAACCCCAAGAAAAAGTGTGATTTGTTTGAGTTGTACCAGATTTACTAGATTTCTCTGTTTGGTGATATATTAACGATGAATGGATTGGTTTCTTCTAAGAGTCGCCAATGTGTGTCATATTGGGTTTCAGGTAGATTGGACTCCTGAGCTGCACAAGAAATTTGTGCAGGCAGTGGAACATTTAGGTGTTGATCAAGCCATTCCTTCGCGAATACTTGAGCTGATGAAAGTTGGAGGTTTAACCAGGCATAATATAGCTAGTCATCTCCAGGTTTCCATCGAATTGAAAAATTCTTCCTTCCCAAATCCCAACACTTTTCTACTATCAACTGAATGACTAATTGTGTCAAAACTTGAAACAGAAATATCGAATGCACAAGAGAAGCGTCTTGCCCAAGGAAGAAGACCGGAGGTGGCAATATCCAAGAGATATTGCAATACATCAAAGTTACTATCACCAGAAACCTGTGATGGCTTATCCAACTTATCATTCTAATCATGCCTTACCAATAGCACCTGTCTATCCTATGTGGAATACCCCTTGTTATGCTCCTTTGCAATGGAAACCTTACACAGGGGTAATTTTTCTTGTTAATTTCTACTCCTAATACCTGGATCAATATAAAATCCTGGTCTAATTAACGTGTACTAAAGAAAATAAACTATGTAGTTTAGCAATTTGATATTCCAATACATGATGTTTCAGATGTATGCTGATGCTTGGGGTTGTACCCTTGTGCCACCTCCTCCTCATGGTGTTTATAATTCTTATCCACAGGTATGTAGTAGCCTGATGGATCAATTCTGTTTACACATTGCTTAATTCTTACCATTTAGATGCGTTCCCTAATAACATACTTATATGCATGAAAAACATATAATGTTACTTACGTTCTCATTGTTAATATTTATATGCAGAATATGTCAAGATTTCATAACTGTGGCAGCATAACACGGGATTCTTTTGATTTTCATCCAGTAAGTTTTATGGATATAAAACATCTTAGTTTTGGTGCTGCATTCAAGCTTTCCAATTTGTCATGTGAATCTATGTCATGAATGATACTACTAGTTACTATTTGCGTGCAAATTTAGTTTATAGCACTTGGTATAGCAATAGTATTTATCATACCTCTTTTACAGTTTCATAGAATAATGATCACTAAACTCAATTTAACGTTTCTTCAGTTACTTTTATGTTTCCATCTATATAGGCAATGGGTTTGTTTCCGATATTTTTATGGAAGTGAAAATGTGGAATCTTCACTTTTTTTTCCATCTTTACACCCAATTTGATTGTTTAATTGACTACATTCCGAGGAAGAAATTATTTTCGCCGTCTTATTTTGATAGCTACCAAAGGAATGTTCTGTCATTGTTGCCTTGTTGGCCTAACATGTTGCTCAATAAATTCATACCCATTACTTGAACCAGACAAATCAAAAGACCCATCAATTTACATTTAAGTCATGAATGTTAAAAAAATGTCACTAAAAAGAAAAAAAGAGGATAAGTGGATAAACATATGGGGAAACTCATACAAGAGGGTTGACTTGTACCGGTATTCACGATCTAGTTTGAGTTGGTTTTATTTTGTAATATATTTAGTTTGTTATTCATTTTTCTTTCACTTTTCTTATTTTCACTTTTACACCACTTGCACATAATTGTGTGAAAATTTCATATACTTATAAGGTGTCACATGTGGAAAACTTACTTCACTAAAAAGTACAAAGTAGTCACCTTGTTTTATGACAGTACTCCATTAGTCCCCACTTTCATTAAAAGGTACATATAAGTTTAATTTTACTCCATCAGAAAAAAAAACTAAAAGGGACACAATGGTAATTTTTCTTGCATGTAAAAATCTTTATTACTACAAATTTGCACCTAGTTTGTACATTCACCATTTATATGGTTTTGTGTGGTAGAATTATCTAGAAAAATGAATAACTTCACAATTTTTCAAGATAATTCTACCATTTGTTACTATATAAGTAGTGTGGTTACAAAAATATGTGCAATTTTTTGTGTTCTTAGCATTTCTAATTTTATTAAATGATAACGCATGCAATTCGTACATGACAAGCTTGTGCAAGACATTAAACTTATGTGTATTTTTTCTTAAAATAAGGGACCTAGAATGTAACACCTAAAAACAAGGGGATTAAAATGTACATTTTTTTATGAAGGGACTTAGGCATTACCTACCCTTACATGTCTGTGGGGAATTTACACTAAGGTATGAAAATACTACTCACCCATTGAACCTTTTTTTTCACACTGGTTGTGTGAAAATTTCTGATATTGAAATTTTATATTAGAAAATTTGCTTAAACTTATCATTCCTTTGTAAACTTATCCTCCTTTGTTAAGTAGGTTAAAACTGGACTTAAATGGGTTGATTGCCGTAAATATATTTGACAATTGTGTTTCATGGTGCTCTGCAGGCAGAGGAGGTGATTGACAAAGTTGTGAAAGAAGCAATAAGCAAGCCATGGCTACCTCTTCCTTTAGGCCTAAAACCTCCTTCAACTGATAGTGTTCTATCTGAGCTTTCTAGACAAGGCATCTCCTCTGTACCCCCTTACATCAACGGCTCAAATTCCATCTGATGTGGCACTCTGGTCAAATCATATACGATTCGATCGGATGGTCCTGGAGGCAGCTTCTAGAATTTGATTAGTTAGGAGACAGCTATCTTCTCTAGTCTTGGCACCAATCATCCTCAAAGTCCAATCCATCTCAATGTTAATTGCAGGCTGAGACTCCATACTAATGCCAACTACAATAAATCAAATAAAAAGGACTTTGATCCTATCCTATCCTATCCCATCCATTCCCACGGCCAAGAATTCAACAAGTGCTAGTAGTTGACCACATCCTGGGCTTTTTAATCTGCCACGTATGGAAACATTTTACGATAAGTCTTGATCATGTTTGTAAATAGAGTAGATCCTAACCATTTGGGATCAGAAAGTGATTTTTATCTGATCTTTTAAGGGGTGGCGGTCGTAGTGATACTTGGTGTAATAATGGATAGTCGCCATGGAGTATTTGTGAACGAAAGTGATTCGAAAGGATTGGTTGAGTGTGAATTCATATGATGAAAAAACTTTTGAATCGGCCAATTATGTGTTGTGTTTTGATAATATCAAAAAATTATTAATACATAATCTTTTATATATAAATAAATCCATATATATATATATATATATATATATATATAAAGCTAAATTGGTTACATATGTAATTGATACATAAATGATTCAATAATTTTACACGTACAATGAACAAATAAATAACAGTGACCTATGAGGTAAAATCATGTAATTGATCCATAAATGAACTACAATGACATTTTTGAAGATCTGTATTTGGTGCGTTCGATCATGGATTTGAAGTTAAGGGAAATGACGACATGATAACCACAATTATATTTACCATTGAAAAAATCTATAAAATAGGTGAATATTTACATGTAAATTGTTAATTGCGAGATTGAATTTGATCTAGATGTTTGCATGAACATCACGTGGAAAATGATACCTTTCATAACCTCAATCTAAAAAAATTGTGGTTGTCAAGTATTGATGTCTTTTCTTAAAGCAAAATAATTAGAATCTTAACTTGTGGATTAAAAATGATACTAAAATATCAAAAGTAATACCCTTTAAAATTTACAGTAAATAAAAATAAAATTACTTATATTAATTAATATATTTTTAATAGAATATATATAGTGGGGGTTTTTTACTTTTACGAAATATAATGTTTAATCATTTAGGTCATAAAATATATTATTTAATCAATTTTTTTATGAAAAAAATTATTTAAAGACTTTTAATAATAAAATAATTCTTAAAAAAATACTAAATGTCTTTAAGCGGCATATTTTTCATTAAAAATGATTAAAAATTAGAAAAAATGATTAAAAAATTAAAACAAAATGGTTAGTTTAAACCTTCATCCTTTTTCGTATTAAAAAACATTATAGGCATGATTTTAAATTAAACACGATTTAAATTAAAATATAATTATTTAAATTTATTTAATATTATTTTATATAATTTTTTAAAATAGCGCTGTTATAAAAATAATAATTTAAAGGAAGTGGGAATATTGCTGTGTCATGAGCTCCATCGTTGTGGCTCATTCTAATTGGAGTGCCTTGTGATGTTATCAAAGAAAAACGTCAATTTAGTTATTAATATTATATAAAATATACAATTTACTTTTTTTAATTCAATACTTTTATTATTAAAATATTTAAATTAAGTTATAAAAACATAAATTCAATAAAATAATATAGTTATACCTTTAACTAGGTAACTTAAATTTTTAATAAAATTAATAATTTTTTATAATAATAATTAATTAATAAAATTTTAATAATATAAAGATTAAATTTAAAAAATATATTAAAAAAAATTAATCTAACATTAATACTTAAATAAATATTTGAATATATTATTATCAAAATTTAAGTGGTTATATCAAAACCCAAAAAATCCTATTGGAATTGATTTAGCTCATAGTATTATTAGATTTAAATAATTTCAATCCGATTTTATTATTTTATGTTAAAATTTTATTGCTAAATATTTATATTAAGATTCAAGTTCGAGTTAAATTTAATTTTTATAAAGTATATATAATTTTAAATATTATATATCATTATTTTATAATTTTTTATATTATTTAGAGTCGGACATTAACTCAAGTTAATTCAAAATAAAAAAAATAAGGCTTAAATCTACTTGAATGTTAACTTTAAGTTTATATTTAATCTGAAAAATTCAATTAAATTTGACCCAAAAATATTGATAAATTTAAACTCGAGTCCAACTTAAATCTAAAATTTCAAGCTTGCATAAACTCAAATAGCAAGATGTACGTCAAAATGCATACATAATTTCATACACATCAAGCAATACAACAATACTAAAGAGTATTTAGAAAGAATAATAAATGAATATATTAAATTAAATTCAATTTATGAAATATTAACCAGTTTTGTTATTTGCTTTTTTCTATTAAATCTTCAAGAAATTAATTTTTTTTATCACAAAGAGATTTTTTCTATATGATCTCTTCTCCTCTATGTTTGTTTTGTTTATTTTTCTTTTATTTTTATTAATTATTTTGAATAAAAATAAATGTTGTTATTATTTATTCACTTAAATCTTGTAATAGGATGTTTTTTCTCATTATGATAATCTATGTCATGGTTATATTTATATATTTTTTGTTTTATTATAAGTATGTATCTTTATATTAATCTATAATATTAAAAATCATAAAAATTATAATATAATATTAATATTTTATTTTTTAACCTTAATATATCAACTAAGGCCAATCATACTTTCTATTACATAAATTTATTTTTTTATTTAATAATTTTCATTTTTAATTTATTTATATTAATAATTTTTTATCTAATAACTTTTGATATTTAATATTTTCTTTTAAAAAATTAATATGTTAAAAAGCACAAATTGAAGTGTACGTATCAAAACGCAACATAATATTGAGAAATGATATCTCCAACATTTCGTCAACAATTTACCGACCAAAAAAAAAAAAATGTCAAATACAAAATCACCTGAGAATGATAATATTACTTTACTCGGAGCCTTTTGTCCAAAAGAAAATAATAAATAAATAAACAGTACTCATAGTGAAAAGGTCAAGACATTTTTGTTCTCGCTTTGAATTTCCAGACTCTGCTATTATTATCAGAAACCGATAAAAGCTCGCAACCCGATGCATATCGGAATCGTCGCTGTGTTCGTAAGTCTTAATTCGAAATTATGTTCTTGAAATTTCACACCGTTAAAATTATCTGACAGATTACCGTGTGATTCTCGAACTTCAATTTATAATTTTTTGGATTTCTTTTTTCACAAGTATTATGTGAATTGAATTTGGTTGGTTTGTTTAACCGATCTAACAAGTTAATTGTAACTCTGGAATTAATTTTCATTTTAGAGGGATGCCATTGCGTTAGTTCTTCTTGGATGATCAGAACTGGTACGTCTGGAATTTGATGTATTATTGTGGTTGTTCCATGATTTCCTAGTAATTTTCCGAATCTTGTTTAGCTCTCGAGAAAGCTTAGAGGAGTCCATAAGATTAAAAATTCGAGGTCTCCAGTTCAATTCTGGTTTCCTTTAGATGGAAATAATTGGATCCTAATCTTTCTTTGGGTTATGCGAATCGACATCATAATTGTCCTATTTTTGTTTATTTTCCTCTGATCTTAAGCAATGAATACATGCATTATACCTGCCTCAAGTATCCATAGGGAACCTGGTTATGCCATAATTTAGAAGAGTTAATGCATGAATTCTATGTTTGAGTAGTTGATCTTGGGGATAACTATTAATTTTCATGTAGATGATAAGTACATTGATGAAATAGAAGAGAAAGAGATCCATCTGAGTTTCGTGATAGAAGGTTCCAGGTATTGTTAGAGGATGGCTTGCAGGGGGTGCTTGGAATGTCTTTTGAAGATTTTGAACTTCATTTTGACCCTCGTTGGTCTGGCCATGGTTGGGTATGGGATCTACTTACTGATTGAATACAAGAAATCAACTGGCAATGCCCTTGTCGTCATGCCTTCTGCAGATGATCATGGTGTCATGCAGCTTGGCCGACCCATACTTATGGCTGTTTCTCTATCAGCTAATATATTTGATAAGTTGTCGAAAGCTTGGTATGGTTATTGCTCTTCTGACTAAATCTTTGTTTTAAGATTCATCTTTTTTTAGATATGCAACTCAGGCTCTCAGCGGATCACAATTAAAAAAACTGTTAGAATTAATTCATTCTTATTCGAAGCAACTTAATGTTTATATTAGATTGTAGTTGCCATGTATGAAATATACGTGTGTTTTTATGTTGAGGCCCAAATATCACCTTCTAACAACTTCAGCTTTTAAGAAAATTTTTTACTAACTCTCATCTAAGATGGTATCAGAGCGTATTGTCACGACCTTATTTTTCAAGTAGCGATCGTGCGGCACTTAGTACCGTCCGTTGCACTAAGCCTGCCTTTGAATCCGAATGAAGCTCCAAAGAGACTAGAAAGAGAGTTTGTAAAGAATGCTTTGTATTGTTCTAAAAAGAGTTTATCTTACAAGATGCTAAGAATTCACAAGGATTTTCTAAGATTTCCCAAGATGATTACAAATGAAGACCAATAGGTCTATTTATAGTGTGGCACCAAGCTTAAGACTATGTCACATCTTTCTAGATTCTTCTAAGTCTAGAATGTACAAGAATCCTCTAGTGTTATGTACAATATGCCACAAGGTTCTAGGACCTTCTAGCCAACTCTAGAGTCTTCTAGGAGTGTCTAGCTTCTTCATGCAAGTTCTAGGATGTTCCGTAAGCTTCCAGCGGCTTTTACATCCTTCAAGAACCATCCATCACGTTCTAGAATATTCCAGTCCATTCTAGCACATTCCAGTGTGCTCTAGAACATTCTAGGGTCTTCAAAGCTTGAGTTGAGTCCGTCCAACTCTAATCCTTTCTAGACATCTTTAGACCACTCTAGAACTTTCCTAGGTAGAAAAGTCTAGATCTTTTAGACAAGCACCATTTATTTAGATTTTGCGGGACAATTTGAGCGGAACATGACAGTATGGTCTGAATTCGAATCTCATCAACTCCAAAATTTTCAATAATATATTTTTCACTTCAACCTTATTTAAAGTCTATATCTATTTGATTGGCTCTTCAAAAATTATCTATTATCTATTATCTATTCTATCAATGAGAATATGTCCCCATAAATGAGAGTCCATTACACTCGCGTAGTTATCTAATTGGTCCACCAATGAGAGCCCATTAAGTCAACGGAAGTGAATAAAAAAACCCACCAAGTAAAGGAGAGTATTGAGATCTAAATAATATGTAAGAGGATAGTTAACCCACCTCTAACAACCTTAATTTTTAGGAGAATTGGTTGCTAACTCTTATAACTTTTGTGAAAAATTTACTTAAAGAGACATGATTTCTAGAATTATAATGGAGACCCTTGTGTCGGATAGAGCCAAGTGACCAAGAAAATCAATCTTTACAATGTTCTGGAAAATAATTTATTTATCTGATTTTCAAATGTTTTTGAATAGAGGTTTGGTTCGGTTACTGTATACAACTCAGTAACCTTTATTCGATTTTATGGTGATGAGTAGGGGACCATTTTCCTTTCTTATAATGTTTGCCTAATATTGCATGCTACTGATATTGTCTCTGACCATTCTAATTTTCTTGTGGAACAATTTGGGTTTCTAGGTTCATATACTTATTCATAGGAATTGGGGTGGTTCTCTTTGTTATCTCATGTTTTGGCTGTGTCGGAGCTGTAACGAGGAATGGATGCTGCTTGAGTTGTGTATCCTAAATTCCTAATTGTTTGTCCAGTTTTCTGGTTCTACTAATGCTCAGATATGTCACAAGTTACCACATCTATCAGGTGGTCATTGTAGTGCTATGCATATCACATCATGATATTCCGTATATATGGTCTTTAGATGCCCCATTTTTTTTTAATCTTCTTCCTTCTGTATTTTTTTCTCTTGATTGGTTTCCTTAAGTCTAGATAGTATTCTGTGTTGGTGATCCTGCTGATCTTGATAGAGTTGGGATGTGCAGGCTTTATATTTTTTGATAAAAGTTGGCAGGAGGTAAGTATTGTTACAAATAATTTTAAATTCAAGATAGTAAGATTGGTCATCTGATCAATGTTGCAAATACTTTTAGGAAATTCCAACAGACAGAACTGGAGACTTTGACATGATATATACTTTTCTGGAAGAGAACTGGAAAATTGCAAAATGGGTTGGTCTTGGAGCTGTTGTTTTTGAGGTAAGCATTATATGACATGGTCCATTGAGGAATGAACGTTTTCAC
Source organism: Hippophae rhamnoides (assembly GCA_033030585.1). NCBI lineage: Eukaryota > Viridiplantae > Streptophyta > Magnoliopsida > Rosales > Elaeagnaceae > Hippophae > Hippophae rhamnoides. Next base: position 50,335,973 of record CM065433.1, on the reverse strand, counting down.
ACGTATTAGACTTGTCAACATATCCATTATAGTCTCTGTTTTTTCCCCATCTGTGTTGAGAATGACATTGCAATTTGCTCTTTTTAGGAATTAAACTGCTCATATATACTTTTAAACATATATGGACATGCACTTAATGACTCAAGGAGTGAAGGTATATCTTTGAGAGTGAGAAATTGAGTGACAGATCTGTTGTAATTTGAGCATCACCAGACCTTTCACCTAGTAATCAATTTATTTGTACTTGCAAGGTCTTAAATAGAATTTTGCATGCTGAAAATACTCCAAAGTGATGAAAAATCACTATTATATCTCACATAAAATAATACTGCAAAAGGACATTTCATGTGTTAGGATTTATTATGTATAGGTGTCTTGTCTTGAAATGACCTTTTTCATTTTTCCCAGAACCTGTTGTGATGGGCAAGATCAACTTTGATGTTGACTTTTCATTAAATCACAGGCTCTACTTTTTCTGTTGGCCCTTGTGGTTAGGGCAGCAAACAGACCCTTGGATTATGATAGTGATGATGAGTTCATTGCTTCAAGGCAACAAATTCGGCAGCCTTTGATAAACAGACCAGCTAATCCAGCTACAGGTGTACCTGCTGCTGGAACCCTTGATCAGCGTCCCAGCAGAAATGACGCATGGAGTTCTCGAATGAGGGAAAAGGTGTGACATACTATCTATGTTCTTTTTTCAAGTTGAACCTGTTGGGGGGGTACTTCATTTAGCTGTTATGCAATGTTTATAGCATTGCAGTAATTAATTGACGTAAGTGTGTCAGGAAATTAGTTGTTTTACATGACACCTTAAATATTTCATGAAGCTTTAAGACTTGAGGCGGAACCATTTAATATAGTCTATACAATTTCTTTAGAATATATACCTTTTCCTCGGTCATTCCAGTTCTTATGTGTAGCTTGATTTATTTATTTTCACTGGTAATTATTTTTTCTCTTTTCTTTTTAACTTTTCACCTTCTTATTTTTGTTCCATATGAGATGTAGCAAAAGTTCCAGTTTTGTTTTTCCTCCAATACTTGTTTCTGTGCTAACATTTACTTTTGCAAAATGAAGCCTAGTGATTGAACACAAGTATGATGATCGTGGCCTTGATCTTTGAGTCTCTTCCTCTGCCTGTTAGAAAAACATTTTATGGAGTCATTGTTTGGTTCCTTGGTTTTGGACAGTTCAGGAGTATTTGAGTTAATACCCTTGGTCAACTGATATTTATATTTTTTTATAGTGGTCTTCTGCATGAGTTTCAATTCTAACATTAGCTTTATACTATACATTGTTGCATATATCAGTATGGACTCGACACTTCTGAGTTCACGTACAACCCGAACGAGTCAAACAGGTACCAACAAGTAGCCTCACAGCCAGCAGAAGAGAGGAGCCGATGCACTATCATGTGATGACTATGGATTTAGGAAGTTACAGATTTTAGTTAGTGTCTGGAGATTGCTTTCTTGGAAAATGGTGCGTTACCTTGGGCTTCTCTGAATTGGTTCTTTTGAGCTTTTGTTCGTACAACAATGTTTCCCTGAAAACACCCAACAAATGTTATTTTCTACTGTATTATCATTTTGTCCGTATAACTTTACTGCCATATTAGGGTTTCTTAATGGAGACAAAATCGAGAAAATTTTTATCATATGAGTTCGTTGTCATGTCATAAACCGTTACTGAAGTGTTGTGCAACTGGTTTTTCTTTTCTTACCATATATGACATTCATTTTATTTGTCTGTACAGACAACCTGTAAATTTGTGTTTATTTAGTTTTATTACGCAAAGTTTTTTTCTAAATTCCCGTCGAAATATTTTACTCGCACACAATTGTTAACTTTTTTATTATAACTACTTGAGAATCGATGAAAAGTACTTATTTTTTTTTTGAATTTTAATCATGTTCGTACTTATAGTGTTGCTACATCATATGAAATTGTATTGAATTTTAACTTGTTAAAAAACAAAATAATTAATCAAAATGAATTAATTGTATGTACTGACGTCAATACAATTAATAATTGAACTGTAGAGTCGGCACAATTACGAAGTACTTTAAGAGAACCGAGCTTTACACCGAGACAAATGGTAGCAGTCGAATGTATGAATATAAGAGCTAGAACACTAGTTACTTGAAGAAAGAGACTGGACTTCATATTGGCCCTTTCAGTCCTTTCCCAACTTTTTTCCATTTCATTATGCAAAAAAGTCTCATTCCATACATTCTCATGTCCATTTTCATTTCAAGCTCTTTGATTTGAGGATAAAATTGAACTCCCAGGCCGACACACAAGTTTTCATTATTACAATTTCTCTTTCAGGTTTCTCACTTTGACATTGTTGTCCAAAAATATATCATAAAACGACAACAAACTAAATGGTCATTAGATATATATCACAACTAAATAGACTGTTTAAAAGCTGTTTTATGCTTAAGAATATTAATTGGAGATTTTTTTTTTTGGCAGAAGATACAATTGTGATTTCTTGGGAATCCTATGTTTTTTATATTGGTCGATCGAGATAAAATTAATTAACGAAAAAAAAATATTGATTAATTTTGTACTAATTAAGCATCGTTATGATCCAAACTAATTATCATGGAAGAGAGATTTTATCTTTAATTGATCGAACCATCACATCAACTTAATACAAAAATAAACAAATATTTTTTAATTTGTTAAAACCTTTTGTCTTGTTTTTTCGGCAATTGACAATTTCCTCACAAGTCACAACCGCCACGACAAGCTGACAACTGCATTTACAAGTTGATTACTAATTAACCTTTTTTTTCTTCCTCATTTGGTCTGCCAAAAGTGACTTTATGAGTTTAGAATTATATATCATAAATTAAGATTAAAGATCACTTTCAAACATCTGAAACCATGCATCTTTTTGCACGATTGATATAAGTATAACCTTTTCTTTTCGATTTTAATATTTTAAAAAATTAAAACTAGAAAAAACTATACAAATAATTACCCCTAAATTTCAAAACAATAACAACCAAATTTCTCAAAAAAATTTAATAATAAAATAACACATTTAATATTAAATAAATTTAAATAATTATAATTTAATTTAAATACGGTTAAATTTAGAATAATATATCAATTTTTTTAATAATAAAAATATATCAATTTTTTTAAATTACTATCTTTATATATATGAATTTTAATAATATTATATTTTTTATTTTAAAAAAATATTGTGCATATTATCTTTTGCATGTCGACAATTTACACTATATATATACCCTCCCCTCCACTTTGGATTTTTATAGAATGTGATATCATTTTATATGTTTCACTACCCATTGCAATTTTTCTTTTTTTAATAAAGGATATTAAACGCACACAAACTTATTAATAATGTACTATTATTGTACTACAACTCTACAATAACCAATTTACTATAAGCGAATGACTATTGCCAAAGAAAATTTGATTTTGTTTAAGAAAAAAATATAATGTTTTTGTTGGATTTAGCTAACACTTTGAATTTTTCTTTTTTTTTTATCAAAATCAAATTTTGCTTAACAATATTCATTCCCTATCCATAATTGTTAGTAGTTTCTTTAATTAAACTTAAAAGTTAATTATTTTTATAGTTACACATACAAAAAATTAAAAAAAAAACATAATTCTTTCGTCATAATACAACTACTTTAGGGTTAATCAACATTTTGATTATTTAACATTTTCGATACAAATTAATCTCAAAATAAATTATTTAACGATACACTGTGTGTAATAAGGAAATCATATATTATACATAAATTCCCACTTCCCAGTGATTAGTACAGTGTAGTGACAAACTAGCTCGTTCAAATTAAGGGCTTGACAATAAACGTACTTGTATTTTAGGCGGTTTCAACTTTTGTTTATATATGTCGATATATATATATATTTTTTTAAACAATGTACAATTATTATACCTACCACCCAAAGAATAACGACACGATTTACAAACCGACCTCAACCAATTAAGAGTCTCCATCTTCAAATAATGATCCAATTGTAAATCAGTAGGATTGAATTAGGTGGTATCGGTGGTATAACACTTTATTTTAATATTATATATTTAAATTAAAATATTATCTTATAATATTTTTTTATTTAATAATTTTAATTAAAAAAGTGAAGATATCACAAAAATCTATTATATGATTTATATAGTTTAATTTTTTAGATTAAAAACGTTATCATTTAATTTTATAAAAATAATTAATTAAAAATAAATTATATTAATTTTTTATTTCAAATAAATAAATCATGATTAATATAGGAGACTTTAACGAGGATAAAAGTAAAACTTAGTATGAAATAGTTTAAGAAAAAAATAAAATTAAAACAAAAATTTAATTGAATATATATTTTAATAAAATATTAAAAAAATATATTTTATAAATTTTTATATTAATTGTGACTTTAGTATTGCAAAATATTTGTATTTTAATTTTATTTAATAATTAAAAAATATTATTTTAATAAAAAAATCATTAAAATAATATAATTTATTTTTAATTGATTTTTTTTTATAAATTTAAGGAACTAACTAATATTGTTTCTAATTTAATAAATTAAATAATATAAATAACATAATTTAAGTTACTTGTATTAAAAAAAATGTACAGGATGATTAGGGAGTTATGAATTATATATATATATATATATAAATTAAATTATATGAATCGGAAAAATTAATACTAAATTTTATTGTTTTATAGAGGTTAAAAAATAAATAAATACACATATTTCAATAATATATTTTTCAGAGTTGTAAAACACAACTTGCTTTTTCTGAAGTTATTAAATTGAAATTTTAAAAATCTATTAATAAATTCAAGTAATTTTAATTGTTTTTACAGTTAAGAAATAATATTTTTGGCTTCATTAGTTCATTTTAATTATTTCTTTTATTCTATACATTTTTGAGAAATATTGGTATCTGATGTACATCATTTGTTGACAAATATAATATTTTGTTAATTAAAAAATTATCAAGATTTCTAATATATATAACATGCTCTCAATCCTTCATTCTTTTGGGTTACATACTTTCCTATCTATTGATAATTCTTTTATATATAAAAAAGAAAAAAAATATATGTGTATATTAATATACTATTCGATTTGGTAAATTAATTTGGTGCATACTCCTATATACGTATTAATATACAAATTATGTTAATTTACACCATGTATTTTCCTTGTCAGTGTCAGTTTTCGTCCCATGTATTTACGAAAACTTCTATTTTCAACAAATTGCTATAGGACAACAATTAATATAGTAATATTTATTTATCTATTAATTAACACAATTAAAACATACATTTTTTTAAAACTATTATATATCACGTAATTTATTATAAGATGAGTTCTTTGTAAATAAACTTTTTCTATATTTTATTTTTGTGGTGTGACTGAATTGTTTATTATATATTAAAGATTTTTTTTTGAAATAACAATAATGTCCATATATTTATAACTAATATAATTTGAATATCAAACTTTCTATATATCTAATTTTACAAGCCATTGAAATATATATGATTAATTAATAGTTGATTTTTATTTATCTTGTTTCTTCATAAATAATTTCTTTTTTATACGAAGATGTAATAAAGATAATTAATGTACGTTAATAAAGATGTAATAAAGATAATTAATAAAGATAAATCATAAAAGAATCATAAATAAAAAATAAAAAGTTTTAAATTCAAAATGTAAACAAATATAAATAAATTTAAATTAACGTAGTATATGAAACAAGGGTGAGAAAAGAATCTATTTGATTAAAGAAAAAATTATTATCATTTTTCAAAAACTATAATAAAATAGGAAAAAAATATTAAAGTTTGTTAATTATTTTTCTTTGAATGCGATATCTTTAAGATAAAATACTAATTAATGCGATTTATAAAACTAGTGACTTTAATTATAGAATATTTGATATGTTTTGAAAGAGAGAGTTTTAAAGGAAAATTAATTGGTTATAGGAAGTCAATATGTTATGGTTTAAACTAATAGCCAAAATAAATATTGTAATTAGAGTTCTATATAAGAAAATAAACAAATTATCTGAGAAATTAAATATTGTTATGGTTTAAATTTATAACGTATTATTTTTAAGTTAGGTTGGTATAGTTTTATAATTTTGAGATAAAGTATTTTAAAAAAAATAATAACTTTTCATAGGTAAAAATTGATTTTTATTAAAAATAGTATTTTATTTATAATACTCTTAAAATAATATTAAAAAGTAGAATAGATAGATTTTATACTATTGAAATATAACAATGGTTACAAATATATCAATGAATTTTTATTTGTTATTTTTATATCATTGTGTTAGATATTATTGTTATAAAGCTCCTTAATTTAAGGAGCAAATTAAGGAGCAAAACATCCTTAAATTAAGGAGCAAAACATGGAACAAAGCAAGGAGTAAAACATGGAGCAAAACATGGAACAAAACAAGGAGTAAAACATGGAGCTTAATTCTAGGAGCAATTCAAGGAATCATTAATTTAAGGAGTAATTCAAGGAGTGAATTTTCCTATAAATAGATGTGTAATTGTAATGAATTAACCATCCAAAGTGTTCATTCTAATTGAGAGAAAAGCTTAGAGAGGAAAGCTTTTGTAAGAGAAAATTGAGAGTAATTTTCTTGGGTGTAATTGGGTTGTGAGTTGTGAGTGTTGTAAACACCTTGTGTAATTTCTCCCCTTCGGTAAAAAGATCTGCACGGTCAGGAGACGTAAGCAAGATTGGTAGAACTCGTTATCAAATTTAGTGTTATTTTTCTATTCTTGCTTTCTCGTAAATGCGGCTTATCGAGAATTTACGTTATTTCCGACAAGCGGTATCAATTTATTGGTAGGGATTTACGTCAATTTTACGCAAGAAATAGTCGAGAAACGATCCGGAGGAAGTCGGATTTTAGTGTGACGTGGCCGCGAGATGAAGGAAGGGTGAAACTCGAGAAATTTGATGGCACGGTTTCGGGTTTGGAAAATGCGAGATAGAGGATTATACGTATCAAAGAAATCTATATCAACCTCTCCGAGGGAAGAAGCCGAGAGGCTATGAAGGAAGAAGATTGGAATCTTACAGACGGACAAGCCCTCGGGTTATTCGATTGACGTTATCCCGTAATGTTGCTTTCAACGTAGCGAAAGGAAAAGACCACGGCGGAGTGCTGTAAGCGGCTTTCTACTCAATATGTATGAGAAGCCGTGGCCTCGAACAAAGTGCACTTGATGAGGCGCTTGTTCAATTGCGGATGACGGAAGGCGCTGGTAGCTGACATCTCGATGAACTCGACACGGTTACAACCGGTGAGTTCGGTGGAAATGGTCGATGAAGAAGTACGGCGTTGATACTTTTGTCTTCTGCACGAAAATGAATGCTCTTGTCACGGTCGTGAGTAGCTCGTCGGGAAAGCGATAAGTTGAGGTGACGATGTTCGTGATTTGGTTCTCGGTGAAGAGATCCAGAGCGTAGAGAGCAGTGAATCGTCAACCTCTTCGGTTTGCATACGAGTCGAGAGGAAGAAATTCAACCAAAGGAAATGGACGTGGTAGGCGACTCTGAGGTAGATCAAAGGACGGGAGGTCCCAAATCTAGGAATCCTAATAATTCCCGTAGCTCGAGAAGACTATCGAGTGTTGGAATTGTGGAAGAAGCAGGAACACTACAAAAATCGGTGCAAGAATGCAGAAGGACAAACAAGTGAAGGCGAGAGGCAAATGTTACTTCCACCTCGAGGAGGAGATGATGCGTTGATATGCTCTTTGGAGAGCAAGGAAGAATCTTGGGTGCTAGACTACGGAGCATCGTTCCATTGCTACTTCACGAGAAAGAATTCTTCGAGAAATATGTCCCAGGAAACCTTGGAAAGGTATATCTTGGTGATGATCAACCATGTCTATTATTGGCAAGGTGTAGTGAAGATTAAGTTAAGCAGTCTGTTTGGGAGGCGAAGGATGTCGAGGCGTATTCCCGACCTCGGAAGGAACTTAATCTCGGTGGGGCGAGTTGGCTAGTGAAGGCTACACTACGATCTTCCATGGTGATGATTGGAAGATTTCAAAGGGTGCGATGCGGTTGCTCGAGGCAAGAAAAGTGGCACTCTTTACATGACGAAGCACGTTGTTCAATCACAATTGTAGCGAGCAATGAAACACGAACTGTGGCACCGGAGATTAGGCCACGTGAGTGAGAAGGGGATAAAGATTATGCACTCAAAGAGAAAACTTCAGTGCAGGTGCAGCGTAGAGATGGACGTATCTGAAGATTGTATACTTGGAAAGCAAAAGAGAGTCGGCTTTCGGACAGTGGTAGAACCAAAGGAGGAAAAGCGAGAGCTTATTCACTCAGATGTTTGAGAACCAACAGCCGTCTCATCCATTGGTGGGAAACAATACTTCGTGACTTTCATCGATGATCATTCTCGGAAGGTATGGGTTTACTTTCTAAAGCATAAGTCTGAAGTATTTGAGGCTTTCAGAAGATGGAAAGCTATGGTGGAAAATGAGACGGGTTTAAAGATCAAAAAGGTCGGAAGCGAGAATGGTGGTGAATATGAAGACACCGAGATTCAAAAATTTACGCTATGAGCACGGGATCAAAATGGAAAGAAGCTGTACCGAGCGCACCTCAACACAATGGTGTGGTGGCGTATGAACCGAACGTTGACGAGAAGAGCCGGGAAGCTTGTCAGGTATACGGTCGGGTCTACCAGAAGCAATTTTGGGCGAAAGCAGTCGAACACGGCGACTTACTTGATCAACCGAGGCCCGTCTCGTTCCATTGGAGCATAGAATACCGAGAGGAGGTATGGAGCGGAAAGAGGTGAAACTATCACATCTAAAAGTTTTCGGTTGTGTTGCATTTGTGCGTATATCGGTGATCAAGGCGAGGAATAAGCTTGATCCCGAATCCAAGAAATGCACATTCATTGGCTATGGTGAGGATGAGTTTGGCTACCGCATTGTTTGGGATGACGAAAAGAAGAAAGTTATCCGTAGCAGAGATGTGATTTTCAACGAAAGGGTGATGTATAAGGACATGCATAAAATGAGGCGCAATGCCTCGGGAAGCGGAATGAGTCGGTATTTGCGGATGCGGATGATGTCCCGGATACTTCCTGACGGAGACCAATTGTAATAAGTCCTCGGTACGGAGGAACTTGTTGGACAAAGCGGTACACGTCATTCCGACACACCTGAAACCTCTTACTCCGACTCTACTTGTGAGAAGGTCTTCTCGACCTCATGTGCCTAACGGAGATACATGAACTATATGTTCTTTGGTGATGGAGGGGGAGCACGAATGCTATGATGAAGCTTGTCGGACTCGAGATTCCAATAAGTGGGAGCTTCTTTATGAAAGAAGAAATGAAATCTCTCATCTCCCGACCCGGACATGGGAACTAGGCGGAGTTACCTATGGGAAAGGCAACTTCACGACAAATGGGTGTACCGGGTGAAAGAAGACGTGATGGTTCACGAGAGATACAAAGCACGCCTAGTTGTTAAAGGGTTTCAACGAAGGAAGGAGTTGACTACACTTGACATTTTCGCTCTGTTGTGAAGCTCAATACTATCGGTCTGATCGGTATTGAGTATTGTAGCCATTGAAGATCTTCATCTTGAACGGTTGGATGTGAAGCGCATTCCTTCGTGGAGATTTAGATGAAGAGATATACGTATACCGGAAGGTTTCTCGGAAAGAGGGAAGAGAAGAACATGGTGTGCGGACTTAAGAAGAGTTTGTATGGCACGAAACAAGCCGAGACAATGAGTACGAAAGTTTGATAACCCATTACCTGCAAGGAAGGTTTCCCGAGAAGTGCAATCTTGACCATTGTTGCTACTTGAGAGATATAGGTCCGGTTATATCATTTTACTACTTTATGTTGATGATATGTTAGTAGGGAGTTCGGATATGGATGATATCGAGAAGATTGAAGCATCAATTGTCGAAGAGTTTGACATGAAAGACTTGGGTCCCGGCAAAAAGATTCTTGGAATGCAAATCACTGAGAAATAAGAAGAAAGGGTCCTTGCGGTTATCTCGGGCGGAAGTACATCAATCGTGTTTTGCATAGATTGACATGAGCGATGCCAAGCCGGTTAGCACACCGCCGGCTAGTCATTTTCGCCTATCCGAGGATCGGTCCCTCGGAACGAGAGGAAGAGAGAGAATTCATGGCTAAGGTTCCTTATGCCTCGGCCATTGGAAGTTTGATGTACGCGAATGGTTTGTACGAGACCGGACATTGGCCGTACGGTGGGAGTTGTTAAGCGGTTTATGTCAAATCCAAGGAAAACTCATTGGGAGAGCGGTCGAGTGGATTTTGAGGTGTCTGCCGAGGCACCACGAGAAAAGTGTTTGTACTTTAGTAAAGGAGAGTTAAAAGTACAAGGATACGTAGATACGGAGACTTTGGAGGTGAAGTTGATCACGCAGAAGAAGCACCAGTTATATATTTCTTGTTGGAACTACGGTGTTGGTTGGATGTCACAAATACGAGAAAATTGTCACTCATCCTACTGGGGTATGTGATAGCGGAAGCTAGTAAAGAGATGATATGGCTTGAGGTTTTTAGCGAGTTGGGATTCAAACGAGAAGAATGTTACTGCGTAGTGATAGTCGAAGTGCAATACACTTGGCGAAGAATTGACATTTCATTCTAGAACCAAACATATTGGACTTCGTTATCACTTCATCGGATCTCTATTAGAAGATGATGTGTTAATGCGGAGAAGATTCAGGGAGGAGCAAAAATCCGGCGGAGATATGTTAACAAAGGTGGTGATTATTGTGTTGAAGTTGTGCTCGACTTGGTACTATGTCTAAATGTAGAAAAGACTAGAAAAATTTCTTTGCGTTGATCGAGGTGTGAGCAGTTGAAATCGGTCTTGAGTGGGAAAATTGTTAGATATTATTGTTATAAAGCTCCTTAATTTAAGGAAGCAAATTAGAAAGCAAAACATCCTTAAATTAAGAGAAAACATGGAACAAAGCGAGGTAAAACATGGAGCAAAACATGGAACAAAACAAGGAGTAAAACACGGAGCTTAACTCTAGGAGCAATTCAAGCAATCATTAATTTAAGGAGTAAGTCAAGCAGTGAATTTTCCTATAAATACATGTGTAATTGTAATGAATTAACCATCCAAAGCGTTCATTCTAATTGAGAGAAAAGCTTAGAGAGGAAAGCTTTTTGTTAGAGAAAATTGAGAGTAATTTTCTTGGGTGTAGTGGGTTGTGAGTTGTGAGTGTTGTAAGCCTTGTGTAATTTCTCCTTCGGTAAAAGATCTGTCGGTCGGAGGCGTAGCGAGTTGGTATTTCCGGATTATCGGAATTTAGTGTTATTTTTCTATTCTTGCTTTCTCATAAATCTGGCTTATCGGGAATTTACGTTATTTCCCAACACATTGAACTTTCAATTTATTATATATATATATATATATATATCATCAACAATTAATTTTAACAAAAATTAACATTTGTGTGGGTAAAAAATCCAAAATTACCTCACACCTATCCACACCTTTGTATGAGACTTTCGTCACGATATCGATATCTTTATCAAAGACGTAATTGTTAAATCCACGAGTGGTTTTTGAGTAGTGATAATGGGAGGTTTATTGTTAGACTTTCTTAACCATTGAATTTTCTTGGTGGATGGTAAGACGAGTATCTAATAACGAATTTAACACGAAATATTTTGTGTAAATTCAACAAGACTGTTGTAAATCGTAGAGGTTGAGGATGATTAGGTATTCTTACGGGTTTATTAGGATTATTTTCTTTAAAAAAGAGATTGTTAATTTTTTTAAAAACAATATCCAATTTACCAAAAATCTCATTTATTTTGATTATTACAAGTCTATCAAATATATGGAAAGATGTTAAAGAGAATTACAGGGGACTACTAGTACTGCTTCCGATTCCATCATTGCCTTTGAGCTTGAGCTACAAAGATTCAACATCAATCTCAGAAATCAAGTTGTCTACATCATAGATAACTTGTAGAGGTTTATCAAACCATAATTCCATAGTTGGGTCTTTTTTGATTTGCCTTTTCTCAGCATCATCGAGTACTAAATTTGTTAAAAGTAGCTCAGTCTTTAGCGTTTTGAACAGCTTATTAATGTTTTCCTTTACTCGGATGAACTCAATTACCTCTGATCTAATGCATAATGTAGAAGTTAGAAAATTAAGATTTAATGTAGAAGTTTTCACTACTGATAGTTTGAAAACTAAGATTTAAAGTAGACGCGTTAGAGAAGAACCAAGAGTGAAAGTGTGGGGTATTTTAGGTTTTTTACATGCATAAATGTTAATATCCATTAAAATTAACTACCGATAATATATTTGTAACAAATTTAAAATTTATGATATAAAAATAATAAATAAAAATTCATTGATATATTTGTAACAAATTTTATAATTTTATAATATAAAATATATGTTTACTTAAAAGAATAATATCTCTTTCATTTCATTCACGTTGTTACTTTTTCTTATAATTTATAAATTAAATTTTTTTAAAGATACAAATAAAATTTGTAATGATTATATCACGAGAGAACAAGAAAAATAAAAGAATAAAAGATAATATAAATTTAGATGAGAGAAAAATGATATTTTTCGAAAAATGGAGAGGAAGTTTTTTAATTTTATTTTTTTTAAAGAAAATTTAATTTTATCGTTAAAAAGGTAATTTTTTTTTTAAATTGCACTTGACTAGCTCTATTTAAAATTTAATGTAATAAACCTACGGTTTTACTAAACTTAAAATAATCACGCTTAAAATATGCTTACGAAAGATTTAATGATTCGTATCCTATGATTTAATGCTTCTTTTTTCATACATTTTTTTTAAATGTTTGGCGCACAAGATTTAAACACCTTGTTTTATCATACCTTCTATTTATATAATAAAGTAAAGAATAATATAAACTTTGAAGGTACAAAATCATTAATTGAATGCCAATGGTATCTAGCTATAAATATCATTATAGCATAATGCATTCTTTAATTAGGAAATACATGTATAGCATCTTAACTTTATATAAAAGAGGTTTTAAATATAATATTTATAAAATTATAAATAAATTAATGTATAAAATAAAATTATGTTTTCTTTAAATTTTAAATTTTTAATATTCAATATATATATATATATATATAATTCAATAATTTGAATATATTTTTATTAAAATAAGATACATATAACATATTTTTCAATTAAAAATTAATTAATATTATTTTTAATTATGTATATGATGTTATAAATTAATATAAATCATAAATTAGTTATTATAAATCATGGTGATATAAGGTGAAAATATCTTGTTAAAGACTTGAAAATGTGGGTATTAGAAATACAAAAAAAAAAAAATCATTAATTAAATATAAACTCAATTCATTTTCATACTTTTTTTTCCCTCTTATTATATTGGTAAAAGTAATATTTCACGTTAATAGACTGCCGACGTTACCCTTACCAGTTATCACTAATAAGTCCCCGTGGACAAGTTTACATGATGATAACTGGGAAAAAACATACTTTTTTATTATCTTAGTACAGGGACTAAAAAAAAAGCACCAAATTACTTCATTCACCTTTACATCTTATTAAGATTAGATTCATATTTTTAATTCATTAAAATCATATAAGAAGTCGTCTTCTTTAGCTCCAAAATTTTCAAACAATTTTATTAATTGATTCCTCTCCTCACACGCAAGATTAAAATATACATAATAATTTCAATATATTTACAATATTTTTATATTGAGAAAGTTGTTACCAAATATAACAAATTTCTATAAATAGTTTTTAATATCTTTTTAAATCAATAGAATTTTACAGATATTTCTATCATATTATAATATCTTTGATATAATTTTACCATCTTGTGGTATTTATCACATTTTTTAATTAGTATGGCTCTCAACATTCAAATGTTGTGGGTATTGGGTCCTCCCTCACAGTACTTTATGCATCGATTCGTTGGTGGGTTTTGAGCTCACTGTTTACATATGGTAGGAAAATCCATTTTATATAAAGAAATTAATGTCGACCGCCTATCCAATGGTTCTACAGCTGTGCTTTCTGTAATCTTGTTTAATTTACTTTTTTTTTTTCCAGTTGACTTCAATTTCTGTAGTCTAGTGTCAACCATTGTTTTGTTTCTTGAAAGTTGAAACCCCCCCTTTCTATTTGGTTGGGTTGTTTCTCTGCAAGTTGCAAATCTTGCATATTACGGTATGAACAGTGTATTATTATATATATACATTTTTTAATTACAAATTGATTTTTTTTTTATTAAAATTACAAATTGATTTAATTGTTCAATAATTATTGCTAGTCTTAATCAAAGTTGGTGGTTGGCTAAATATGGCTTATTTTTCGTGGGCACGAGTCCATTGTTGGGTCACTCTTATTTGGAAGTCAGGTCACAGTGGAGAAGCTAGTAGTTTGCTAGTTACATAAAAAAAAAAAAATTTTATATCAATTTTTACATCCATATTATTATTGAGATTTTGTCAAGTATGTATATTATTTTTAAAAAAATATTTTTTTTCGTAATTTTAAAATAATTTGACACGTAGTAGGATAAAAAAAAATAATACATGTGGGCAAAAATATATAGAAAGTTATATAATATTAGATATTCTAGTTCTTTAAGCGTGTTATTAGAGTTTTTTATTATTAAATTAATGGTAAAATTATTGTACTTGTGTGTCTATTATTTTAACTCTTTTTATAATAACGTGATTCATTTATTATTCGTTTATTTTTTCCTTCTCTGTTCTGTCAGTGACTTATATTTCGTGATTCTTTCCCATTACACCATCCTTAAAATAATAGCTGTAGAGCAAGAATCGATTAATGGACTAATTTTTATTATCTTGAATATGACGCCTTAGGTTATTTTGGAAGTTCATTCACTGTTTTTTTTTCTTTCTTTATTTCCAATTTTTAATAATATCATACAATTTTTTTTTTATGTATTAGAAAGTTGTGACACGGGAAGAGGGCCAAAGTGGTTGTGGACGTCTGTAATTTATGTCCATACCTTATTTGTCCTTTTTACTCGGTCATAATATGAATCTTTGCTGTAATTTAGTATTAAATTCTCCTAGAACAATAGCTATTCATTGGCTGCTGGTTGTTTCTGCTTCCATATTTAAGAGCTCGTGCTTTGAAATAGGCATAGCGTATAGCTCTTCTGTTCTTCAACATAATTACATAAACTTATTGAACCTTGAGGAAGATGAAAAAAACCCAGAAAGGAAAGCGCTCAGAGGTTTGCTTTTATGTCTTCTCTTGCTTCTTTCTCTCTTCATTTTCTGTACTACCAAACATGCACATGCTTCATTATTATTTACTTGGTCAATTGCATTTTCTTGTAGCCCTTTTGGCCTTCCATTGTGATGAAGAAATGGTTAAATATACCGCCCAAGGATAATGATTTTAGTGAGGACGAGGTTGACACTGAAACTGAAAGCGAAGATGATGGTATAAAAATGCCAGGAGCTTAGTAGATTACCCTATTTTATTGTTTTTACTATGCTTTTGGAGCTTGATTGTGCTTTGCATTTTTCATTCAGTTTTCTCAGTTAAAGATGCAAGAACAGACTTGTATGAGGATCGCGTCTGTAGGAATCAAAGGAACCATCATATAACCAGTCATACTACAGGCAATATACCTTATTTTCGTATTAATAACTGGGTCCTATTAGGATTCAAGCTGTATCTTATTTAAGTGTGTGCAGTTTTGATTCTGTCTTAATTTGAGCTTTTGATCTTTGCTTTCTTTGTTGCTATGGTTGTATTTTGCCTTTGTGCCTCAGCTGCTTTTGGCTTAGAATGTTCCAACTTCTTTCTAAACCTCTAGTTTACAAGGTGTTTGTCTTTTAAAATTATACACGTTGATTATTGGTTCTGTGGCCTTCCATTAGCTCACTTTAAGTTGACGATAATGTTATAAAGCTCCTTAATTTAAGGAGCAAAACATGGAGCAAAACATGGAGCAAAACATGGAGCAATTCATGGAGCAAAACAAGGAGCTTAATTCAAGGAGCAATTTAAGGAACCATTAATTTAAGGAGTAATTGAAGGAGTGAATTTTCCTATAAATAGATGTGTAATTGTAATGAATTAATCATCCAAAGTGTTCATTTCAATTGAGAGAAAAGCTTAGAGAAAAAGCTTTTGTGAGAGAAAATTGAGAGTAATTTTCTTGGGTGTAATTGGGTTGTGAGTTGTGAGTGTTGTAAACACCTGTGTAATTTCTCCCTTTCGGTAAAAAGATCTGCGGCAAGGGTCCCAGGAGGCGTAAGCGAGATCGTAGAACTCTGCTATCAAATTTTGTGTGTATTTTTCTATTCTCGCTTTCTCGTAAACTGCTTATCGGGAATTTGCGTTATTTCAACAACGGGCGAGTATCGAGCTATTGGTAGTGATTTGTCGTCAATTTTCCGCAAGAAATAATCGAAACGATCCGTAGGAAGTCGAGATTTTAGTGGGGCTTGATGGCCGCAGATGAAGGAAGGTGAAACTCGAGAAATTTGATGGCACGATTTCGGGTTTTGGAAAATGCGAGATAGAGGATTATACGTATCAAAGAAATCTATATCAACCTCTCTCGGGGGAAGAAGCGAGTACATGAAGGAAGAAGATTGGAATCTTACAGGCAGAATGGCTCTCGAGTTATTCGATTGACGTTATCCCGCAATGTTGCTTTTAACATAGCAAAGGAAAAGACCACGGCGTGGTCTTATGGCTTCTCTCCAATATGTATGAGAAGCGCTCGCCCTCAAAACAAAGTGCACTTGATGCAGGCTTGTTCAATTTGCGGATGATGAAGGTGCATCGGTACCTCAACATCTCGAACTCAACACGGTTACAACCCGAGTTGAGTTCGGTGGAAATTGAATTCGATGAAGAAGTACGAGCATTGATACTTTTGTCTTCTACCGTAAAGTCGAATGCTCTTGTCACGGTGTGGAGTAGCTCATCTAGCGATAAGTTGAAATTTGACGATGTTCGTGATTTGGTTCTCGGTGAAGAGATCCGACGTAGAGAGCCGTGAATCGTCAACCTCTTCGGTTTTGCATACGAGTCGAGAGGAAGAAATTCAACCAAAGGAAATGGACATGGTGAACCGACTACCGGGGTAGATCGAAAAACGGGAGGTCCAATCCGGGGAATCTAATAATTCCCATGGCCAAGACTATCGAGTGTTGGAATTGTGGAAGAACCCAGACATTACAAAAATCGGTGCAAGAGTGCACCGAAGGACATGACAAGTGAAGGCAGAGGCAAATGTTACTTCCACCTCGTAGAGGAGACGATGCATTGATATGCTCTTTGGAGAAGCAAGGAAGAATCTTGGGTGTTAGACCTACGGAGCATCGTCTACGTTACTTCACAAAAGAATTCTTCGAGAAATATTGCCCCTAGGAAACCTTGGAAAGGTATATCTTGGTGATGATCAACCATGTGCTTTATTGTGTGGCAAAGGTGTAGTGAAGATTAAGTTGAACGGATCTGTTTGGGAGCTGAAGGATGTCGGCGTATTCCCGATCTCGAAGGAACTTAATCTCGGTGGGCGATTGGCAGCTGGAAGGCTGGCTACACTACGATCTTCCATGGTGATGATTGGAAGATTTCAAAGGGTGCGAATGACAGTTGCTCGAGGCAAGAAAAGTGGCACTCTTTACATGACGGCGGGCACGTTGTTCAATTACGGTGTTAGCAATGAAACACCAATCTGTGGCACAGACTAGGTCGTATGAGTGAGAAGGGGATGAAGATTATGCACTCAAAGGGAAAACTTTGTCTACGATGCAGGAGATGACACGTGTGCGAAGATTGCATACTTGGAAAGCAAAAGAGAGTCGACTTTCGGACAAGTTGTAGAATCCCAAAGAAGGAAAGGCTAGAGCTTATTCACTCGATGTTTGGGGACCAACGACCATCTCATCTATCGGTGGGAAACACTACGCGTGACTTTCATCGATGATCCTTTCTCGGAAGGTATGGGTTTACTTTCTAAAGCATAAGTCCGAAGTATTTGAGGCTTTCGGAAGATGGGAAAGCTATGGTGGAAAATGAGACGGGTTTAAAGATCAAAAGCTCGGCAGATAATGGTGGTGAATATGAAGACACCAGATTCAAAAATTTCTGGCATGAGCGCGGGATTAGAATGGAAAGAGCTGTGCCGTGCACGCCTCAACACAATGAATGTAGGCGGCGTATGAACCGAACGTTGACGGAAAGAGCGGAAGCATTCGTATACGGTCGGGTCACCGAAGAAGCAATTAAGGCGGGGGGGGTCAACACGGCAGACTTACTTGATCAACCGAGGCCCATCCTGTTCCATTGGAGTAGAATACCAGAGGAGGTATGGAGCGGAAAAGAGGTGAAACTATCACATCTAAAAGTTTTCGGTTGTGTAGCATTTGTGCATGCACGGTGATCAAGGCGGGAATAAGCTTGATCCCAAATCCAAGAAATGCACATTCATTGCTATGCGAGGATGAGTTTGGCTACCGCATTTGGGATGACGAAAAGAAGAAAGTTATCCCAGAAGCAGAGATGTGATTTTCAACGAAAGGGTGATGTATAAGGACATGCGTAAAATGACGCCAATGACTCGTGAGCGAGAACGAGTCGGTATTTGCAGACAGCAGATGATGTCCCGTATACTCCGCAGCGGAACCAATTGTAACAAGTCCCCGGCCGGAGGAACTTGTTGACAGCGATACCACATCATTTCGACACACCACTGACCTCTTACTCCAGCTCTCGCGTATTGAGAAGGTCTTCGACCTACGTGTGCCTAACGGAGATACGAACTATGTTCATTGATCGATGGAGGGCACGAATGCTATGATGAAGCTTGTCGGACTCGAGATTCCAACAAGTGGGAGCTTCTTGCATGAAAGAAGAAATGAAATCTCTCATCTCCAACCGATTACATGGGAGCCGAGTTACCTATGGGAAAGAAGACACTTCACAACAAATGGGTGTAACAGGTGAAAGAGAAGCATGATGGTTCCAAGAGATACAAAGCCCGCCTAGTTGTCAAAAGGGTTTCAATGAGAAGGAAGGAGTTGACTACACCTTGACATTTTTGCTCCGTTGTGAAGCTTAATACTATCGGATCGGTATTGACGCATTGTAGCCATCGAAGATCTTCATCTTGAACATTGGATGTGAAGACCGTGCATTCCTTCCGCTGAGATTTAGATGAAGAGATATACATGTCAGTAGAAGGTTTCTCGAGAAAGGGAAGAAGAACACATGGTGTAGACTTAAGAAGAGTTTGTATGGCACGAAACAAGCCCCGAGACAACGGTACAAAAATTTGAACCATTACCACGAGGAAGGTTTCTGGAAGTGCAATCTTGATCATCGTTGCTACTTGAGAGATATAGGTCCGGTTATATCATTTTACTACTTTATGTTGATGATATGTTAGTAGCGAGTTCGGATATGGATGATATTAAAAGGTTAGGCAGCCGAATTGTCGAAAGGAATTTACACGAAAGACAGGTCGGTCCAAAGAAGATTCTTGGAATGCAAATCACAAGAAATAAGAAGAAAGGATCCTTGCAATTATCTCAAGCAGAGCACATCAATTGTGTTTTGCAAAGAGTCAACATGGGCGATGCGAAGCCGGTTAAGCACGCCGCCGCAGTCATTTTCGCTATCCAAGGATCGGTCCACTGGGACAAGAAGAGGGGAGAATTCATGGCTAAGGTTCCTTTATGCACGGCATTGGAAGTTTAATGTACGAATGGACCTTGATAGTGCGCGAGACCAGACATTGGCCATGCGGTGGGAGTTGTTAGCGGTTATGTCAAATCCGGGAAAACTCATTGGGAAGCCAAATAAGTGGATTTTGAGGTATCTCATGAGGCACCGAAAAGTGCTTGTACTTTAGTAAAGGAGAATTAAAAGTACAAGGGTACGTGAGACGCGGACTTTGGAGGTGAAGTTGATCGCAGAAGAAGCGCCTGGGTTATATATTTCTTGTTTGGAACTACACAAGTAGTTGGATGTCACAAATACGTAAAATTGTCACTCATCCACCACAGAGGCCGAGTATGTAAGAATCAAGCTAGTAAAGAGATGATATGGCTTGAGGTTTGTTAATTGGTGGGATTCAAACAAGAGAAGAATGTTCTCATAGTGATAGTAAGTCTCAATACTTGTGAAGAATTCAAGATTTCATTCTAGAACAAAGCATATTGGACTTCGTTATCACCCATGATTCTATTGGAAGATGATGTGTTAATACCTGGAGAAGATTCAAAGCAAAAATCCGAGATATGTTAACAAAGGTGGTGACTATTGACAAATCGAAGTCAGTGCTCAACGGTTAGTCTGCTAGAGAACAAAGACTAGAAAACTGCGTTGATCAGGTGTGAAGACAGTTGAAATCGGTCTTCAAGTGGGAGATTGTTATAAAGCTCTTAATTTAAGGAGCAAAACACGGAGCAAAACACGGAGCCAAAACATGGAGCAAAACATGGAGCAATTCATGGAAAGAAAACAAATGAGCTTAATTGAGGAGCAATTTAAGGAACCATTAATTTGAGAGTAATTCAAGGAGTGAATTTTCCTATAAATAGATGTGTAATTGTAATGAATTAATCATCCAAAGTGTTCATTTCAATTGAGAGAAAAGCTTAGAGAGAAAAGCTTTTGTGAGAGAAAATTGAGAGTAATTTTCTTGGGTGTAATTGGGTTGTGAGTTGTGAGTGTTGGAGACACCTTGTGTAATTTCTCCTTTCGGTAAAAAGATGCGAAGCAGGTAGGAGACGTAAGCAAGATTGGCCGAACTCCGTTATCAAATTTTGTGTGTTATTTTTCTATTCTTGCTTTCTCATAAATCTGGCTTATCGGGAATTTGCGTTATTTCCCAACAGATAAGTATTGAAAAAAAGTTTACATAATCATTAAAAAAGATATAGGTGTGTAGTATTTATAATTAATATGAGATTTATCATCCTTAAAGGTTAAAATGACTCATATTGCTTATACATGATTTAGCATGAATTCTATAGCTTTGGTATGATATCTGAAACTACGAAGGAGAGAAAATGGAATATTTTATTTTCTCAAGAGAGGAACCAATTGCAACTGTCATTTCAACCATTTACTTCTGTGTTCTATCATACTCTCTGGGATGACTAGTACCCGAGAATGAGATATACTTAAGCTAATATTATGATAGGTGGTACATCAGAAATGATCAAACTCGTAAAGTAATTGATCCCAGCTGTTTTTTTTTTTAATTCTTTTTCAATTTATCTTCATTCGTTCTTTATTCCACCAATTTCTAAATTTTCATTGAATTTATTTATTTTTCTCTCCCGATATTTTTTTTTTTGGTATTCATATTTTGAGATTCCTTGACGTCCATTAAGTGATTTTTCCCCTTTTTGGTATTTATTGGTACAGATGAACCTTCCAAGGCTTATAATTTAAGACATAAGAGAGGAAAATCAGAAACATTACGTGTCCAGTATATAAACACGAAGGATTTGAGGTTTGGCTATATTAATTTGCAGTTCTGAGCTGGAAGTACGAATGTTACTGGTATTAATTGGGCTCTTTGGTCTTTTGTAGAGTTACAATCGGCAGCTGGAATGTTGCTGGAAGAGTTCCAAGTGAAGATCTTGAAATCGATGATTGGCTTTGTAAAAAAGAACCTTCAGATATTTACATTATTGGGTGAGCATTATTTCCTCATGTTTGTGACGTGCATCTCTTAGTGTTTCTGAGTTGTATGAGCTTCTGAGTAAGCAAATAACTCTATTATTTGTTGAATAGGAGGTTTAAGACTTTGAAAATATCACCTTAAGTCAGAGATGACGTTAGCTTTCATGAACAAGTTGAGACAATTTTCTAGAACCCACCTAGTATATTTCCAATTTTTGTTTGTTCTACCTGAATTTTACTACAAATTTCTTGCTGAAGAATGTTTGATGCGCTGATATTATTAATTACAATATCTTAGCAAAAAAATAAAAATAAATAGATTACAGTAGAAGGATAAATATAGAAGAGTAAAAGGGAAGCAGTTGTTGTTGTTTGCATACGGTTGACATCTAACTGCTGCTGTTGCTAGAACTTATTTGGTTCTCATGTCCGGAAGTTGTTGAGTGTAGGTGTCCTCTAGTGTTTTTCTTTGTTCGTATTGTGCTTCATTAACTGCATTTAGCACGAGCATACTCTTATCTTCATTTACTATGCCTGAAAGTTCTTTTCTTCCTTTATGACGAAACATTTTGGATGCTCAGAGAGATTTGTGGTTAATGTGATCGTGTTAAATGTTCTTTTTCTCATTCTCTTTTTTTTTCTCTTTTTTGGAAAGAGTATGAACAAACTCTTATATGATGCTTACAGTTTCCAAGAGGTCGTCCCTTTAAATGCTGGGAATGTACTAGGAGCAGAAGATAGCACACCAATTTCAAAATGGGAGGCAATCATTCGAAGAACTCTAAATAAATCTTTAGAACCAGAAAGCAAACAACACAAAAGCTGTAGTGCACCACCTTCCCCAATATTACGGACATCTTCTGTTGCTGATGTACTTGCAGATGAGATCGATGCTTATCCATTAGATCTTATGAGTGAAAAATATTTTGTGGCCAAAGCTGATCATGACTTGGAAGGAGATGAACTCAATAAGGAAATTAGTATACGAAAGAATTTACAGCTGAAGAGAATATATGGCATAGATTGTGATAGCAGACTGGACTGGCCTGAGCATTCATTAGACGCAACTCCTCAAGTTATCTCGTCCAATTCTAAACTGCGGAGAACATTGAGCAGTTCTGCAAGAATTAATTGCTTAGAGAATCCTGCTATATACAGTCCCCATTATTACTCTGTAAGTTCTGCTATGAAAAGATCCTACTATAGCTCTGGAAACCTGGGCTTACTCCGGACGGAGCAACAACAAGCACATGAAGTTCTTGATTCTCTCTCTGACATGTCTGACATGCCTTCTGGAGATGAAGACAACACCATTGATGAAATTCTGAATGAGAAAGAGAGCAGTGAAGCTATCAAAAATATGAAGTCACGTCCTAGATATGTAAGGATTGTCAGCAAGCAGATGGTAGGGATATATGTATCAATCTGGGTGCGAAGGAGGTTGAGAAGACACATTAACAATCTGAAAGTTTTTCCTGTTGGGATCGGTCTAATGGGTTACCTGGGAAACAAGGTACTTCTTGCTACTGTTGCTTCTGCTATATTTTGTTATATGATAGAGATGCTTACTCTTATGAGGCAATGTTGCTGCTTCCACCAAAGAAAACTTTGAAAGTTGAATTATAAAATTTTGAGATGGATTTCCTGGCACAATTTTGGCACAAAAGCTTATAAGAGCATATTTTCAAACCATTTCGCATTGATGTAATTAAACTTCGAAAGTTCTCTTTCTATTTCTGATCAATAATAAGCATGTCTAGTTGATTAAAAAAAATTCGGTTTCTAGACAATATGGATAACGTCCATTACTGATGAGTTACAATATGTTTTTAAGCAGGGTGTACCTAGCATGACTTGTAGTTGTAGAGTGGCTTCATATCAAGATGCATGTGCATTGATCAATGGTTGAGCATGTGTGTATAATCTCAATTTCTTTCTGACCATTTTGTTGTTAACTGATGCAGGGATCTGTTTCAGTAAGTATGTCCATATTTCAATCTCGGATGTGCTTTGTTTGTTCTCATCTGACTTCTGGTCAGAAAGAAGGTGCTGATCAAAGACGTAACTCAGACGTACATGAAATTATAAGGCGAACCCGTTTCGAGTCATCTGCTTTTGGTGTGGATCAACCACAGACAATTCCATCCCATGAGTAAGCTCTAATCTATGTGAAATTGGACTTATAAGTTCACTTGCAAAGTAAAGTACCTTTCTTGTTAATATCACCACTTGAATCTCTACAGTATAATATATCTTTGATGAATTCTGATTTCTCTATAAATCTAGTGAAATTATTCAGCATGTAGTTCTATTGAAAACGATAAAGGTCAAGTGGAAGTTTAGAAAATGATATTACTTTTGAGAATTACTTTGGATTGTTAAAACTATTATTTACATAATTACGTTTTAATGATAAATAGCCCTATATTTAGTTCCATCCGGTTTTATTATGACTCAAATAATGTGGACTGTGGAAGACTTCACAGAATGCTATGTAAATGGTAAATTTGAAAGCAACTAAGGACCCTAAGGTGGCTGAAAATTTTATAGCTGATCGAGGTCATTTTGCATCTTTTCAACATGTTTCTAAAAGTGAATCAAGTGGAGTTTTATCTTGGTGTCTGTTGGGGAGATGTTACAGTTAACATGTTTTCTATTGTCTCTTCACCTTAGAATGAATTATAACTGTGTTTTCTGAACAGTCAAATATTCTGGTTTGGGGATTTGAATTACCGACTCAACATGTTGGATGCGGAAGTCCGGAAGCTCATTACTCATAAAAGATGGAATGAACTTATTAACAGTGATCAGGTGAGACTAAGTGCTTTTTCCTCCAATGCTGCTTGTTAGTTTTTTTCTCTTCTTTTATCATTTTATGGTGAAATTTCCCTGCCTTTGAGTTATAATGTCTTTGATAGTAGACTAATCCATGTCTAAACCAAAAGTTTGTCGTCTGATTCCCATGTAATTTGGACCATTGATAATAAAAATGTGTTCTAGATTTGATTCAGGCAGTTTTGTACTGAAAGGAAGGATCTACAAAGTTATCTATAAATTAGAAGTTATTACAAAACTGTTTTATCCTTTCCCTAATGAGGTAGATGCAAATTCAAAGGATTTTGTCAGGCCTAGTTTTTATTTTTTATTTTCCTGGAATGGCGGCCATACATAAACTAACTCAGTCTATTCGGAGATAAGTAGTATCCATTAACATGTTGGGGTGTCGCCCACTATACATTGAAATAGTTTTTATTTTCCCTTTTCTTTTGAAATTTAAATCAAACATGATTTATGTTATGGTACTAATGCTCATGCAATGTGATAGCTTAGCAAGGAACTCCGCCGTGGTCACGTCTTTGAAGGTTGGAAAGAGGGGGGCATAGACTTTCCTCCCACTTACAAGTATGAAGTCAATTCTGATAAATATGTTGGCGAGAATCCAAAAGAAGGAGAGAAGAAGAGATCTCCAGCATGGTGAGTACAACTTTTGTGGATAAAAAACATAAAGAAAGACGCAAGTGGTATTTTATGTTGGATGAAAAAGAGAAAGAAAGAAATACCAAATTTTCCACATTTGTTTTCTCAGCCGCTCGAGAAAGAGGGAGAAAAACAAAGAAAATATTAAGTATTAAATGCTTTCGGGTTATTTATCTAGGAAGTGTTATTCATGATATTATCCTCTCTATACTTATTAGATATTAGTTTTTTTTTAAAAAAGAAAAGATTGCATTGATATTTAATTTCATAAGTAACACATAATCAGTTACTCCAATAACAATAAATAATTCCTCATTTTTAACTCAAAAATCTTAAATACATTTTAACGTATTTTCAATCTAATATCATCTCTTAAATGTATTCCCACGTATTCTCTTTAAGGCTATACAATATATAATTGTTTGGTTGTTTTGTTTTTGATCATTAATAATTGATAAGTTGTTACCCCTAAAACTAGTGGTGGAAATTAAATTTGGGTCGTGTCATATTAGGTGTGACCGCATACTATGGAATGGAAGAGGCATAAAGCAACTTTCGTATAAAAGGGCAGAATTAAGGATCTCAGATCATCGTCCAGTATGTTCAATTTTTGCAATTGAAGTTGAAATCTTAGATCATAGAAAGCTGAATAGAGCTTTGAATTTCACCAATGCAGCAGTACATCCAGAAATTTTCCTGGATGAAGATGGGGATTTATAGTATTTAGGTGACCAGGTAACACTTCTAAGAAATTTCTGCTCTCCTTTTTCATTTTGTTGGACAAATAAACCTTGATTGCAAACCTAGGCAATAATATAACATTGAGCCCTTGCTAAATAAAAAATTTTTCTTTGCTAAATATTGGGTCACATGTTGACTCGCTTGAGTATTGGTTTGTTTGTTTTTTTCTCTTTCTCATGGTGATCCTATTGCAGAGCAAAATGTTTATTTTTAGAAATCGAGTGTTATCTTTTTAAGTTAAATTTTTAATTACTCTAGCAATATTGTTTATACTATTTTGGACATTCGTACCGCAATTACTATTTTGAAGATCTAAGAGCTTCCCGTTTTGTGCATATGTGCTAACATACATTCATTTCTCAGGGGATCGATAAAAAATTATACCATCAAGGTTGGCGGTTTTAATCCTTGTTGATTGAAAATGCTGCCACCAAGCACCATGATAGCTATACCAACAACATATCAATTGTAGCTAGTTAGGATAACACTTGACTAACAACCATTGTTCAATGGAAATAAGTTGCATGTAAAGATGTATTTTCTTCTCGTTCTCTAGAAGCAGCTGTGTTTCATCAGTACGTTAACCTCCGGATTTCTACTTTGTACCACCCTTCCTTCTTGTGATGTATATCGTATGATTTAGAAAGGACAAACTGTAACTTATGATCAACAGAACATGAAACTGTGGTTGTAGCTTTACTCTCCCTGTTACCCTCTTAAACTCGTTATATTTGTAAGTAACTAACTTGCCCTAAAATAGTGAATAATTCATTGATTGAGTTGCCAACCGCTAAGAAGGGCATAGTGTTATCAATTTTCTGTAACGGGGATTATTGTTTGTGTACAATGTACACTAAGATAACCGATACATATTTAAATTAATGTTAATATACACCTCTAAAAATCAGCTAGTCTTTTAGAGTGCATGGATTTTACTTGTTCTTTTCCCTTGTTTTATTTGTATGTGTTGTTTATTAAAAATAATAATATTGAAGTTTCATGTGATGTAAAACTAGAATACATAAGTATTATAATCTCTCTAAAAGTCAACTATCTTTTTGGAATGTGTGTAGATTCTATTTGTAAATGCACACTGTTGCGTGTTTTTCAACACATTTTAACTCATGCAAGATACACTACGCAAAGTAATAACATTTATAAGAAAGATCGATACCACTAGGAGATTTATTCATTATACTATTGAAAGACTAAAATTATTTCTCTCTGATTTTATCCAAAATAATCCTTGATTTAAGAAAAAGGTAATAAGAAAATAAAAGAACTCTAGGATTGCAATTCTTCACCAAACTAATCCACTACAATCATATTATTTTCTTTGGATTTATATTTTTTAGTACATTTAATTTGTCAACCGAAAACTTCTTTTTTATTCATACATCTCTTCCAAGCTTCGTACAAACACATCCCGTTAAATTAATTCACTATATATCTATGAGAATTAAATTTAATAAGATTCATTAAGTTCTAAGTTCTCAAATGGCCACACATACAATTAGGGTATATTCCTATCCTTCATCATACATGTCATTCTATTTACGAGCAATATACACAAAAATGCCTTTCTGAAGTTTATTTTTATGCCACAAATCGTTTTGATAAAATTAAGTAGAATAATCAAAAAGCATTAAGACAAAAATAGAACGACCAAATCGGACGTCTTATAAATCTTTAAACAAAAATAATTAAAATTAAAGCTTCATAAATTTAGATCAAATGCAACCCTAGAAAAATTAAATTACTTCATAAAATTAAAATTAAAATTACAACAGATTCGTAAAAATAAGATTTAAGAATAAGGAAAATTAAAACATCAAGAAACGAAAATATTTGGCACACGCAGAACACAACAAAAGCCAAAAAATGACTTCTGCGTGTTCTGCAGTCCAAAACCGAACACTACAAAATTTCCAAACTAAAAAAACTTTTCTCAAAACCAAAAAAAAAACTCTTTCACAACTAAAAACTATCTCCTATTTATAGATAAAAAATACATCTAAAATATTACATTTTTATTTTATTTTTTTATCGAAAACGCGTAATAATTTTTATCGAAAAACAAAAATCACGCGTATCGATTTTTGTATCGAAAAATATAAATTAAAATCACGCGTAGCAGGCGCCGTTTCTGCATTTTTTATTTTCTCCCACGCTATCACGTGTCGCTTTATGATTCGCTGAAAGATTCCCTATGGCCACGTGGCAGCACATCATTGGGTGCACAAACCGGTTGAACGTAGGAACGGCGCACATGTGACTGTGGGCCGAAACCGAGGCAACGCGGAACGGGCGTGATCCAGTCGCGGTCGCGCATTGTAAATAGCCACGTGTGGGACTTTGATTAGCTTAAATATTCGTGGGACACGTGGCAGATTCTTATTCTGTAAAAATTGAAGATGCACGCCGCTTGTATGGACCGCGTAACACAGGATTTTTACGGCGGCTCGGCGCGGCGACGCTGGGCCTTGACGTCAATCCTGACCGTCGATCCCGATCAACGGGCCGATCGCCGGGGAATCTTGGCAAACTGACACGCGCGGGCTCCACTCGACGCAGCGCGACACGCCGTGGGGCTCCATCAAGACGCCGAACAGCGAAAGATCGTACACGCGATTTTGCCTCATCCGATTGCACGCGCCAAACTCGGACCGTTGAATCTTTGATCAGACGGGGTGATGATTTCGTAATTTGTGCGAAAGGCGATTCCTCTGCTTAAAATTCAAACTTTTATTAATTATATTTTGACCCACAAATTTAATCCAAATTACATTTTTGTACTTTCTTAAATTACACTTTAGCCCTTTTCTAATTTTAAATTAAATTTTTAACTTTTAATAATTACAATTAAGCCCAAATTTAATTTAAATTGTATTTTCGATTTATATAAATTGTAATTAAGAAACTATATTATCATAAATTATATTTGTGGACAAAAATATGAAATTAAGTACATTTTCGATACAAATTATTTAATTTTATTAAAAATGTATTTTTAGCAAATAAAAGGAAAATATTAATTTATTTAACAAAAATTAATAAATATTAAACGAACATAGCAATTATCATTACTAAAATTGATGCAAATAACTGTATAAAATACAGTTATCACACACTAAGATGAAAAATGAGATAATCAATATCATGATAAGTGTTAATAATGGCACAAAATAATATTAGGCTCAAAACCTAATATACTCTTAAAATCCTCAGCTCTCTTCTATATATATTTATATGTTCGTTACTGCGTATAGTGTGAGAACTGTCGCTGGGAAAATTAGAAGAGTACAGAGCAACATTTGGCAGTTGCTAAATCCAAGAGAAAACAAGAGTAGAAGCTTCCAAATATAGAGTAGAAACAAAGAGAGAGTGAAGTGAAGCAGCGTTGTTTAATTAAATTGCAGAACAAAGAAGAAGAAGAATTCTGGGATCTACTTCTTTGTTGTTTTTCTTCCAACAGTTTCGTGTCGTCGTTGTCGCCAATTATATTCCATCTCATTTGTACGGTAATATTTGATTTAATAGCAAGTTTGTTAATTTATCTTGCTATATATATTACTAGTAAATTAGAGGGGATATTTTGTGGGTTGATTTTGGATTATGATATAATTTGTGAAGCTATTTGGAATTGGTGTTTGTATCTCCATTTTGGTTATTAGTGGATTTTCCTCGGTGTGCCATCGTCAGTGGAGTAGACTTTTCATATTGAAACGTTGAACCACTTAAATCATTGTGTGTCATTTATTTTCTTACTGTTGATTATTTTGCTGTTACCCATTATTATTAAATTGTGCAAAAAGAAAAAATTGGACCCGATCTTCGCTTCCGCAAGTGCCAATTCGTAACAAATTGGTATCAGAGCATTGGGTTATTCTGCTATTTATTGGAACTGATCAAGTTTGCTCTTTTGGATTTATTTTGAGCTCCTGGTTATCTGATTGGTTTCATATTTTCTGGGTTATGCTTCTGTTTATTTAATATTGGGTTTTCTGTCATGGTGGCAAACTATGAAATTGAAAAATTCAATGGTAAAAATGATTCAGTCTTTGGCGTATGAAGATGCGGGCCGTATTAGTTAAAGAAGGACTCATTAAGACACTTGAAGGCAAGGATAAATTCCCAGAAAAATTGACTGATGAAGAAAAATATGCATTAATGGAAAATGCTCTCATTTTAATTCAATTATCCTTGTCTGATGAGGTATTACGCGAGGTTGGTGATGAGGAATCTCCTGCTGGGTTATGGCTTAAATTAGAGAATTTGTATATGACCAAGTCTTTGACGAGTCGGTTATATTTGAAACAACGTTTGTATACAATCAGAATGTCAAAAGGTACACCTTTACATGATCATCTTGATGAATTTACAAAAAATATTCATGATCTGAAAAATAGTGGTGTTAAGATTGATGATGAGGATCATGCCTTAGTTCTATTATGTTCTTTACCTCATTCATTTGAACATTTTGTTGATACCATGCTATATGGGCGAGATACTATTTCTTTGGAAGATGTCAAAGCAGCTTTGAATTCGAGAGAGTTGAAGAAAAATATGTCTACTAGCAACAATGATAATAACAGTGGTTTATTTGTTAGAGGTAAAAATCAAGAAAAAGGCACAAGCAATAATAGAGGCAAGTCTAGATCCAAATATAGAAAAAGAAAATATAAATGCAACTTTTGCCGTCAAGAAGGGCACTGGAAAGTAAATTGTCTGAAACTCAAAGGTAAAGGAAAATCTGCCACAATGTATTCTGGTACTAATGATGTTGCCGGTGTTGCAGATAGTTCTGGTTCTGATGGTGAAAATGTTCTATCAGCATCTATTGGTTCTTTTGAATATGTTTGGATTCTTGATTCGTGTTGCACTTACCATATGTGTCCCAGTAGAGATTGGTTTGCTTCTTATCAGTCTATTGATGTGGGTGTTGTCTTGATGGGAAACAATATGTTCTACAAGGTTGTTGGTATTGGTACTATCCGAATTAAGATGCATGATGGTATTGTTAGGACTTTAAAAGATGTTCGCCATGTTCCAGATTTGAAAAAGAATTTGATATCTTTGGGTACTCTTGATTCACAAGACTATAAGTATGTAGCTGAAGGTGGAGTCTTAAAAGTTAGTAAGGGTGCTCTTGTTGTTATTAAAGGGCAATTGTCGCGTGGTCTCTATATGCTTCAAGGTAGCACTGTTATTGGCAGTGTTTCAATTTTATCCTCATCAGATCAAGATTCAGACACTACTCGATTATGGCATATGCGGCTTGGGCATATGAGTGAGGCAGGGATGTCTATTTTGAGCAAATGGGATTTGCTTTGTGGTCAGAAAATTGGGAAGCTTGATTTCTGTGAGCATTGTGTTTATGGAAAGCATCGCAAGGTCAAGTTCAATACAGCCATCCATAAAATGAAAGGTACCATTGATTATATTCATTCATATCTTTGGGGTCCTTCTCGTGTTGTGTCTAAGGGTGGTGCCCGGTATATGTTGACTTTTATTGATGACTTCTCTCGTCATGTTTGGGTGTATTTTCTGAAGAATAAGAACGATGCATTCTCAAATTTTGTAAAATTCAAGGCTTGTATAGAAAATCAAACAAGCAAGAAAATCAAGCATTTGAGAACGAACAAAGGTTTGGAATTTTGTGACAGTCAATTTAATGAGTTCTATGAAAGAAATGGCATAGTGAGACACCGCACTGTGCGTCATACACCACAGCAAAATGGAGTAGCAGAACATATGAATAGGACTATCTTAGAAAGAGCTCGTTGTATGCTCTTTCTAGCTAACTTGGATAAATCTTTTTGGGCTGAAGCTTGTAACCATGCTTGCTATTTGGTGAATCGGTCTCAATCAGCGCAATTGAGTCGAAGACTCCGTTTAAGTATTCTTTGGTACTCACTTGCTAATTATTCTGATTTGAAAGTTTTTGGTTGTCCTGCTTATGCTCATGTTAATGATGGTAAACTTGAGCCTAGGGCATTGAAATGCATATTTTTGGGTTATCCTTCTGGGGTGAAGGATTATAGATTATGGTGTGTTGAACCCAAGTCACCTAATTTTTTTATTATTAGAGATGTTAAGTTTGATGAGTTTTCCATGTTGGAAAATAAAAAAGAGTATATTATTGCAGATAAAGACCACGGTGTTAGTGAACAGGTGGAGCTTGAGAGTAGAGCTCCTAGTCAAGTGCAAGAGGAGCCCAATCGACCATACGTGGATGAGATAGATGATTACGCTCGTGATGTAAGCGAGGAAGAGCAACATGAAGCAATCATATAGTATCGCTAAGGGTAAAGGAATAAGAGAGATTCCTTAAGCCACTCGGAGGTGCCGGATGCGGTCTGAGACTTAGTTTCTTTTGCATTGTCTGTGGTAGAGTCTATTAAGGTGTATGAACCTTCTAGTTATCATGAAGCTGCCACTTGTGATGAGTCTGTTCATTGGTTGGTTGTTATGAATGAAGAGATTGAATCACTTCATAAGAATCATACTTGGGAATTGGTGAAACCGCATAAGGGCTAGAAGATTGTTGGAAATAAATGGGTCTTCAAGAAAAAAGAAGTTATACCTGAGGTTGAAGCAGCTAGGTTCAATGCACATGTTGTTGCAAAGGGCTATTGTCAGAAGAAAGGTATTGACTTCAATGAAGTATTCTCTCCTGTTGTGAAACATAGCTCTATTCGTGTGTTGCTTGCTATGGTTTCATTGTTTGACATGGAATTGGAACAACTTGATGTCAAGACATCTTTCTTACATGGTGAGCTTGAAGAACAAATATATATGCATCAACCAGAGGGGTTTGTTATTCCAGGTAAGGAAGATCATGTTTGTTTATTGAAAAAGTCTTTATATGGGTTGAAGCAATCCCCTAGACAATGGTATAAGCGGTTTGATTCTTTTATGATTGATCATGGTTACTCTAGGAGTGATTATGATAGTTGTGTTTATCATAAAAGATTTATGATGGTTCATCCATTTATTTTTTGCTTTATGTTGACGACATGCTTATTGCTTCTAAGAATAAGTCTGAGATTCAAAAATTAAAGTCTCAACTTAATGGTGAATTTGAGATGAAAGATTTGGGTGCAGTGAAGAAAATTTTAGGCATGGAAATTTACAGGGATAGACAAGCGGGCAAGCTTTTTTTGACTCAGAAAAGTTATATTGAAAAAGTTCTTGAATGCTTTGGCATGAAAGATTCTAAACCTGTGAGTACGCCGTTAGCTGCGCATTTCAGACTTTCTTTGGATTTGTCACCACAGTCAGAAGAGGAAGAGCGGTACATGTCTTAAGTTACATATGCTAGTGCCGTTGGTAGTTTGATGTATGCTATGGTTTGTACTCGTCTAGACATTTCACATGCAGTTAGTGTTGTCAGCAGATATATGGGTAAACCTGGTTAGGGTCATTGGCAAGCAGTGAAATGGATACTTCAGTATTTGAGACATACATCTAATTTTGCTTTGGTATATAATGGGAGTTCTAATACTGGTTGTAGTGTTATTGGTTATGTGGACTTCGATTATGCTGGTGATCTGGATAGAAGAATATCTCTGACAAGTTATGTCTTCACTCTTTCTCATTATGCCATTAGTTGGAAGGCTACTTTACAGTCTACAGTTGCTTTGTCTACGACAAAGGCAGAACATATGGGAGCAGTAGAAGCAGTGAAAGAAGCCATTTGGCTTAGAGGTTTGGTTTGTGATTTGGGTTTACAACAGGATACTTCTATTGTATTTTGTGATAGTCAGAGTGCGATAAATTTGACTAAGAATACTATGTTAACCAAACCAGTTCCATTTAACAAGTTCAAGCATTGCTTGGACTTGATTGGTGTTTGCAGTAGATGATCACCCTTCGGGGCTTTGGACGATGGTTATTTGGTAATCCGAGGAATTTCAGGTTTGAAGAATTTGTTTTCTATTTTGAGCTAAGGTGAAGATTTGTTAATAATGGCCCAAAACAATATTAGGCCAAAAAACCAATATGCTCCTAAACCCTCAACTCTCTTCTATATATATTTATATGTTTGTTACTGCGTGGAGTGTGAGAACTGCCATTGGGAAAATTAGAAGAGTACAGAGCAATAGTTGGCAGCTACTAAATCCAAGAGAAAACAATAGCAAAAGCTTCCAAAGAAAGAGCAGAAACAAAGAAAGAGTGAAGTGAAGCAGCGTTGTTTAATTAAATTGCAGAACAGAGAAGAAGAAGAATTCTGGGATCTGCTACTTTGCTGTTTTTCTTCCGACAGTTTCGTGTCGTCGTTGTCGCCAATTATATTTCATCTCATTTGTACGGTAATATTTGATTTAATAGCAAGTTTGTTAATTTATCTTGCTATATATATTACCAGTAAATTAGAGGGAATATTTTGTGGATTTATCTTGGATTATGATATAATTTGTGAAGTTATTTGGAATTGGTGCTTGTATCTCCATTTTGGTTATTAGTGGATTTTCCTCGGTATGCCGTCATCAGTGGAGTAGATTTTTCACATTGAAAAGTTGAACCACTTAAATCATTGTGTGCCATTTATTTTCTTACTGTTGATTATTTTAGTGTTACTCATTATTATTAAATTGTGCAACAAAAAAAATTGGACCCGATCTTCGCTTCCGCAAGTGATAATTCGTAACAACAAGCCCATCTTCCAGAAAATTATGTATTCAAACTCTACGCCCGCACGTGCAACAAAATGACTACTCCGTCTTGGGAGGTTCACCAGCCTTTCTGTGCAACTGGACGGAAAATAAGACCTCAAAATAACTAATTGGCAAAGTGTAAATTAGCACTAATGATCTCCTTGATAAAATAGATTTGGAGAGAAATTAGCATATATATTAATAAAGAGAGAGATTATTACCTCTTGGGAGAGCTAGAAAGAGAGACCTCAACTGACAACTTTTCATGTTTGCAAGTATTTGAGCCACATTGTGGAAGTCATAATTGGAGTTAGGAAAGATAGGAAGAAAGTGATGTGCTTGTACATGTAATCACAAGAAGCTTAACATGAGAGAAAATTGTCTTTCACAATAATGAAAAATATCTTATGGAAGCTTAAAAGTATGAGCATTCCATGACATGTTCAATTCTTAATTTAGAGAAAAGTTTGTTGGAAATGAATTTAAATAAAAAAAATATTTTTTATTATTTTATTATTGTTATTTCATAAATTATGTAACTGTCATTTTCATAATTATATGGTCGTTATTTTCATAATTATGTGACCGTTATTTTCATAATTATATGACCGTTACACATATTTTTTCAACTATAAATAGGGGCAATAGCCCTCAGTTTAGAATATAGCTTAACAACTCAAAAACAGTTCTACGGTTTTCATAACAAAATCAAAGAAAAGAAAATTCAGAATTGATTTCTCAGATTTTCGAGCAACATAAATATTTGAGAGGTGTAGTATTCCAGACTTCATCAGTGCAATAAAGTTCCGAGACAGAAAAAGATTATGGGTTGTTTTATCCTAGGGACGACGAGGCTGTGTTTGCTTGCACAAGTTTGGGCAGAGCCGCGAAACGTCTTAAAGAGAGCGACCTAGTCCGCGACTCAACCCAAGCAGTTCATTTCAGATTATCGGTAATATTGTTCCAATACTATTTTAACATACTTGTCCCAACAATTTTAAGATGTATTCTATCTGTCATGTGTACTGAAATGTTAACTGCTAATCTTAACAAACTATTTTGTTTTGAAAAACTACACTTTAAAAAATGGAGACAAAAAATTGTTATTTTTCTTAACCATATAAAATGTCACTTTTGTTCTTATTATTGAAAAACCAAAACTGCCTCATTCTCATACTGAAGCTACATCAAAGGATTTAAACACTTGGATAGAAAATTATTTTCAATGCAAACTTTTTTATTTTTAATGGATTAGCTAATGACTTGTATGACTATTATAATTTTGATAAGTCTATTAAGGAAATTTGGAAAGTACTTCAAAAGAAGTATGATACTGAGGAAGTTGGAACTAAGAAGTATGATATTAGTAGATACATGAAGTATCAAATGATTGATGACAAATCTGTGGAAGCTCAATCACACGAACTGAAGAAGATAGCACACGAAATAACTTCTGAAGGTATGACTTTAGATGAACAATTTCAAGTAGCTGTTATAATAGATAAATTACCCCCTGCTTGAAAAGATTTTAAGAATACACTTAGGCATAAAACTAAGGAATTTTCTTTAGAAAGTCTTATAACCCGCTTAAGAATAGAAGAAGAAGCTCGAAAATAAGACTAAAGAAATGAAGTACTCGTTGTCTCAAACAACTGTACCAATAATAAAACCTCATCTGCAATTTTGAAACCTAAAGGTAGAAATATGAGAACTCAGAATCGCAATAATAACCAAAACCGCAACCACCAAAATAGAAACAATAACTATACTCTCTAGAATGGACCTTAACACCCTTAAGGAATAACACATTCATGTGTTATAGTTATAACAGACCTGGCCACTTGGCCAGGAACTGCCGGAACAGGAATCGTCCTGCCACGCAGGCGAACCTTACCGAAGATCAACTTATTGCTATGATATCTAAAATTAATTTTGTTGGTGGATCTAAGGGGTGTTGGGTGGACACTGGTACTTTTCGCCATGTTCACTATAATCGAGACATGTTCAAGTCCTACTTCGAGTCTGAGGATAAGAAAGTGTTGTTAAGTGACTCCCACTCCACTAAAGTTGTTAGTACTGGTGAGTTAGAATTAAAGTTTACCTCTGGAAAGACTATCATCTTGAAAGATGTCTTGCATACTCCAGAGATGAGAAAGAACTCAGTTTCAAGATATCTTCTTTACAAAGCTGGGTTTACTCAAACTATAGGGGCTGATTTATATACAATAACTAAAAATAATATTTTTTGTTGGGAAAGGGTATGCCACTGATGAACGAAAACCGGCATCGCCGATTCTCGCCAATACTTTGGTTTTAATATTTGTAAAACTCTCGCAAGTGCACGAATCATTTCGTAGAAAATGATAAGTATACTCTCAAGGTCGATCTAAGGAAGGAATGTATGTGGTTTTTAATTTATTATTCAAACTTTTAAAAACGAAATTAAATCCTAAACATCCTGTCACGATAGTTTGGTTTTTGTGTTCCTAATCTAATAACATAAAATAAACATATATACAGATTAATTAAATATAATCTAAAAAAAATAAACATAGATATAAATTCAATAAATATTTATCTAAAAATAAATATATATACAGATTCAATAAATATTCATGCAAATTTTATCGTTTATATTAGTGGAGTATTTATGGATATAATAACTAAATTAATTATGCTTGCTCATATTATCTAGGTTATTAAAGATATAAATTGATATTTTATTGATTCTCTCTTTTTTGTATGAATACCACCTTTGGTGGGGTTAGATATTCTTTGTTAACTAAACAAATCAATTAACACCTATGGGTGGGGTTGATAACTAATTTGGTTAATTAAATTAATTCCTTTTTCTAAGAGATTGAAAATGAACTATTTAAATGCCACCTTTGGTGAGGTTGGAAACGATTTAAACTTTATTCAAGGTGTCAAATTAAACTTAAGAGTTTAGGTATCCGAGTACTAAGTTTCGAGTATTAAAAGGACTATTGGAAACATGTTGTCAATACATTTTCGCATAATAATTCTTATAAAAACTTTTGAAATAGAGCTTCACTCTAACTAGGAGCGATTGTACCAACAAATAAAAGAAACCTTTACTCTAAATTAGACCGGATAACTAAACCTTAAAATCTAATTTTCAGATTTAAGTTTGTAATAAAAAATAATATATTTCTCTCTAACATCCTTAATATAAAATCTTGAATAAAAATAAAATCAATTCATTTTAGAAATTTTCACCTATTTAATATTTCGCAAGCATAACAACGTTATTATTATATCATGAATATAAATTGCAGTATACGAAATTTAATCACGCATAAATTAAATATAACATGTAAGAATAAAGCATAAAAATAACTGTAAAGAAAATAAAATCCTTACAGAACTTCGACGCTATTCCCGTTGCTAGAAAACCTCCAAGCGGAATTTGCACTTCCATTTATTGAATCAAAAATCTAAATTATTACAAAAACATTACAAGTTCTTCCCAAAGAAGGAAGAACTCTAAAACTAAGAGAAACTAGCTAAAACATAAGAAAAGCTAGCTAAAACATAAGAAAAACTAAAAAAAACTAAAAACTAAGAAATGGAGAGAAAGAAAGAAGAGAGAAGTGTGGTTTTTAGGTGTGCTTTGAAGTGAATGGAAGGGGGGTATTTATAGGTGAGGATGGAGAGAAAAAATGAGTAAAAAAATGTTTAAAAAATATTAAAAAATTAAAAAACGTGTAATGGACATTGCTTGAGGTCATCAATGACGCCGCATGACGTCAGTGGCGTCAGAAATTCTTTGACGTGAAAAATGGGGTGAAAACGCGTTCAATGGCTACCGGGTTGTCGCGTCAGGCCAGCTTGTGAATGAACGGTGAGTCAACGCCATGTGCTGGCAATGACACAAGGTCAAGGCTGGGTCAAGGCCATAGGCTAATTGCGTTAGCGATTTCCGTCTTTTTGACATTTTTGACCTTTTGACCCATTTTCATTCAATTTTTCCATGTTTGTTGACCTTTTCCCCACTTATTTATTAATATATTTGTGATGTATTACTTCAAGTATTTTTCTTGAGTCTTTACATTCACGTTTTTAGGCCAAAATTCACGAAAAACAATTAAAATACCCGTGATTCGAAAAAGACAAATTTATATAAATATATGATAAAACATATAAATATATATATTTTTAATCAATTAATGTGCATAAAATCACGGTTATTTTAGTGCTTTTGAAAGCACTCATCACAACTTCCCAACTTACCTTCTTGCTAGTCCCTTAGCAAGAGAAGCGATAAAAACTAAAAATTAAACTATCCCGAATCACTTTCGTGGATTAAACGGTTAGCATTTAGCCTATGCAACAAAGCCTTTAAACCCCTAGGTTGCCACTAGTGGACGAGTTTGAGTCTCGTGAGGGTTTTCGTAATGATACCCACAAACATTGTACTAAATGTAAAAACAAAAGAAACAATAAAAACAAACAACTTAAAAATTAAATTTACAACAAAATCACAAATTATCAACATCTCACAAAAATGTCTCATACTTTTTAATCTACTTTAAGATCATAATTAAAATCTCAAGCATAAGTTATTTTAATCTCTTTAAACAATCATGATTTATTATAGAAATTAATAAAAATCATTTTCATATTTCATATCAAAAATGTATCAATTTAATTTCACCCAATTTCGGTGTCATGAATCAGTAACTCGCCGACTCTATTCCTCACAAGTCAATAATCTCAAAACACCGAATCCTATGGGTTCAAACACTATACTAATTTATATGCGAAAAGAGTTGATGTATAGAAATGAACTAATATGTTCGCGTATGTATAAAGAATAAAGGCTCAAAGTGTTATTTTAACATTGATCTCATGAAAGGAATCAAATGTATAAATTATAAAGATATCATATATAAAAATTATTTTTCATGCATAAATCAAACTCATTAAGAAAGAATTTCAAGATATATGCCTTTTACAAATGAAGAGAGTGCAATGACTTTTTAAGGGAATTATTTCTATATCCTTCTTTTGTAATTAGCCTTTACTCACAACTTTGTAAAGGCAATGTGGGTTATAAAGTATGTAGATTATACTATATATTCTTTATCTCTCTATTTTTTTTCTCAAGATATTTCTCAATATATGTATTTTGTAGAAGTCAACCCATGATAGATCAGTACATATTTTGGATTTTGGTGAGTGGTTAATTTTGTGGCTTTCTGTTTGATCTCCAGAACTTTATACCCCATATGTCTTTTTGTTTTAGTAGTAGTCATGCTTAAATGAGATATAAGCATATACTATCAATTTCTACTCAAATAATTTAATCTAAGCAAAAATAATAATAAAAAATATATGATACTCTATTAAAATGAGAAAAAAAATTCATACATTCAATTCTAATACCTATAGAGATCCTCTAAAAATTTGAAGGAATAAGAAATGTGTTTGGAGTAGAAAAATATATATTTCACTCTGAATAAAGGAAATTAGGCTCAAATTATATCTCACAAAGGTAGTCTCCACTAAAAAAAACTCATAAACACCGATTTTGGGTTTAATAATTTCTACATCTTATCAAGAAATACTAATTATGACAAAAACTAACTAATTATCAAAAATAATTACAAAATATTTCATGATATGTTTTCAAAAAATTAATCTAACAGTACAAAAGACTTAACTATTTACTTAAATTTGATTTAAAGAAAAGATAAATTTTTGTGAATTTTTTTTTTATTCCAAAACTTACTAAATCACACAAAATAGAAATAAAACCAAACACACAAAAAATGAAAAAGTATATTTTTTTTATTTTTAAATTTTTTTTTATTTTTTATTTTTTTTATTTTTAAATTGTTAAAACTTTTTTTTTTATTAAGCATGGTAACTTTTCACCACCCCCAACCTAGAACTTACATTGTCCTCAATGTAACAAATCAGAATTAAAGATAAAGAGAAAAGTTAGAAGAAAAGATTACCTATTTCTTGAGAAAGTCAAGTAGTAATGGAAAATGCGGTTAAGATCCAATCATATTCATCATTAAAGTGTATACAGACAATCGGCAAGTTAACCCTAACATCTCAACAAATATTTTTAGTTTTAACAATTTAAAAATTATTCATGTAATTAAAAAAATTAAATAAATGAAACAAATAAAAGAAAATTACCTAAAATGATGGGTTCCCATCCAACGCTTAGTTTAACGCCTTAGCAAGACGTAACTTGGGATGCATTTAAGTAAACTCAATGTCCCCTCATCATTGAAATCAATCAAACCTCGCAAGCAGTAAGACAAGGTTGTCTACCTATACTTTTTCATATTCCCTATTGATTTTGATTTCTTTCCTCGTACTTAAAACTGTATAGAGATATTTTGAAGTTTTAGATACCCCACATCTAGGTACAAATCAAATAATTAAGGCATAAAAACACAATTGTACCTAGATTAAACAAAGAAACTAGCTCCTTAGATTGTAATTAAAACTTTAAAATTTTGGAGATAGTTAAAAAAAAATTTCTTCTTTTTTTTTCTTCTTTTTTTTTAAATAACATAACCACGATTATCCAAGAGTCTTTCAGAAAGAATGGTGGTCTGAAGCTCTTAAAAACCATCCTCCTGATTAACAACGTTCAGAAAAGACTAGACAGGCTTCCAAGAACTGATTTCCTGTATTTAACTCTCTTAGATCTTTACTTTTCATGTTATTAAGTTAAGTTAAAAAAAAATTTAAGTTAATAAAAATCTAAGTTAATTAAGTTTAAAGAAAAGGTTAATTAAGTTAAGTGAATTAAAAAAAATCTAAGTTAATTAAGTTGTTAAAAAAAATCTAAGTTAATTAAGTTAGTAAAAAGTTAATTAAGCTAAGTGAAGTAAAAAAAATCTAAGTTAATTAAGTTCAGTGAAGTAAAATAAAGAAAAACTAATTTAATTAAGTTAATGAAAATTTAAGTAAAAACCTAAGTTCATGTTAAAAAAAAAATCTAAGTTAATTAAGTTAGTAAAAGAAAAATTAAGTTAAGCAAGTTAACTAAAAATCAAGAAGAAAAAAAAATAACTAAAAAAAAAATAAAATAAAAAATAATATAAAAAAATTGAAAAAGGTAAAAGAAAATAATAAAAAAAATAAAATTATGATTTAAAAAAAAATTAAAAATTAAACTCAAAAAAAAATTAAAATTTTGGTTTTTTTTATTTTTTTTTATTTATTTTTTTTTTATTATTTTTTTTTATTTTTTTTTATGAACTGTAATTTTATTTTACTATTCACGCTAAATTTTTTTTTTACGAACGGTAATTTTATTTTACTATTCACGCTATCTTATTTCTTATTAACTTAATTTTTTTTTACGAGCGGTAATTTTATTTTACTATTCAAGCTATCTTATTTCTTATTAACTTAAATTTTTTTTTTACGAACGGTAATTTTTTTATTCAAATTTTAAATTCCTAAATTATTTTATTACTCACGGTACAATTTTTATTTAAAAAATTTCTCCTTTTTTTTTAATTTTTTTTTTACTATTTATTAACGGTAAAAACTTTTTACTTCAAATTTCAAATTTCTAAATTATTTTACTATTTATGCTATAATTAATTTTTTTTATTTTTATTTTTTTAAATTTTTTTTTAAATTTTATTACTCACGCTG
Organism: Hippophae rhamnoides; assembly: GCA_033030585.1. NCBI lineage: Eukaryota > Viridiplantae > Streptophyta > Magnoliopsida > Rosales > Elaeagnaceae > Hippophae > Hippophae rhamnoides. The sequence continues at coordinate 50,293,661 of CM065433.1, read as the reverse complement.
ATGAACGAAAACCGGCATCGCCGATTCTCGCCAATACTTTAGTTTTAATATTTGTAAAACTTCAGTACCTAATCATTTCGTAAAAATGATAAGTACTCTCGCCGATTCGATCTAAGGAAGGAATGTATGTGGTTTTAATTTATTATTCAAACTTTTAAAAGCTAAATTAAATCCTAAACATCCTTGTCACGCGATAGTTTGGTTTTGTGTTCTAATCTAATAACATAAAATAAACATATATCTGTATTAATTAAATATAATCTAAAAAAAAATAAACATAGATATAAATTCAATAAATATTTATCTAAAAATAAATATATATCTGATTCAATAAATATTCATGCAAATTTTATCGCTTTATATTAGTGGAGTATTTATGGATATAATAACTAAATTAATTATCTTTCATATTATCTATGCTATTAAAAAGATATAAATTGATATTTTATTGATTCTCTCTTTTTTGTATGAATACCACGCAAGTTAGATATTCTTTGTTAACTAAACAAATCAATTAACACCTATGGGTGGGGTTGATAATCAATTTGGTTAATTAAATTAATTTTTTCTACAGATTGAAAACGAACTATTTAAATGCCAGCGCTTTGGTGGTAGGCGATTTAAACTTTATTCAGGTCTAAATTAAACTTAAGAATTTAGTTATCCGAAGTACTAACTTTCGAGTTTTAAACCACTTATTGAAAACACGTCATTAATACATTTTCGCATAATAATTCTTATAAAAACTTTTGAAATAGGGCTTCACTCTAACTACCTATGATTGCATTCAACAAATAAAAGAGCACTACTTCTAAATTAGGGATAACTAAACCTTAAAATCTAATTTTCGCATTTAAGTTTGTAATGAAAAATAATATATTCTCTCTAACATCCTAATATAAAATCTTGAATAAAAATAAAATCAATTCATTTTTAGAAATTTTCACCTATTTAATATTTCGCATAACAACGTTATTATTATTATATCACGATTATAAGCAGTACAGTTAAATTTAATCAGCTGCATAAACTAAATATAACATGTAAGAATAAAGCGTATAAAAATAACTCAGAAGAAAATAAAATCCTTACAGAACTTCGACGCTATTCCCGTTGCTAGAAAACCTCCAAGCGAATTTGCACTTCCATTTATCAATCAAAAATCTAAATTATTACAAAACATTACAAGTTATTTCCCAAAGAAGGAAGAACTCTAAAGCAAGAGAAACTAGCTAAAACATAAGAAAAGCTAGCTAAAACATAAGAAAAACTAAAAAAAACTAAAAACTAAGAAATGGGAAGAAAGAAAGAAAGAGAGAAGTGTGGTTTTGAGGTGTCTTTGAAGTGAATGGAAGCCGGTATTTATAGGTGAGGATGGAGAGAAAAAATGAGTAAAAAAATGTTTAAAAAAATATTAAAAAATTAAAAACGTGTAATGGACATCTTGAGGTCATCAATGTCGGCGTCAAAGATGACGCTGGGGCTGCACGTGAAAATGGGGTGAGAACGCGCTGAGCGCGCTGCGCAGCTCGCGCGTGAATAGCAGCCGCGCTGGCGCGCGCCCTGTGAGAGAATCAACGCTTGCGGGCGCTACAATGTAATGGTCGCGCGCGATTTTCGTCTTTTTAACATTTTTGACCTTTTCGACCCATTTTGTCCAATTTTTCCATGTTTGTTGACCTTTTCCCACTTATTTATTAATATATTTGTGATGTATTGCTTCAAGTATTTTTCTTTGAGTCTTTACATTACGTTTTTTGGCCAAAATTCCTGAAAAACAATAAAAATACCCGTGATTCCGAAAAAGACAAATTTATATAAATATATGATAAAACATATAAATATATATATTTTTAATCAATTAATGTGCATAAAATCATGGTTATTTTAGTGCTTTTTTAGCACTCATCAGCCACTAATGGCATGTTTAAATTGAATGTTGAGTTCCTTTAATATTTGGCATGCTAGACTTTGTCATGTTAATAAATGTATAATCAAGAACATGAGTAGCTTAGAACTAATTCCTAAACTATCTTTGAATGATTTTGAAAAAATGTGACTTTTATAGTCAAACTAAAATAACAAAAACTTCACATAAGTTAGTAGTTAGATAATCTGAACATTTAGAATTAATACATTATGACATATGTGAACTTGATGGAAATTTAACAAGAAATGAAAAACGCTATTTTATAACTTTTATAGATGATTGTTCAGATTACACTTATGTATATCTAATGAAAAATAAAAGTGAAACATTTGACATGTTTAAAATATTTATAACTGAAATTAAGAATCAACTTAACAGAAAAATAAAAAGGTTTCGAAGTGATAGAGGCACTAAATATGATTCTAATATCTTCAATGATTTTTATAAAACTCATGGAATCATTCATGAAAAAACAGCACCTTATTCTCCTTAAATGAATGGCAAAGTTGAAAGAAAAAATAGAACTTTTACTGAATTAGTAGTTGCAATTTTATTAAACTCTGGTGCTGCTTCCCATTGGTGGGGAGAAATTTTATTAACTGTTTGCTATGTGCTAAATAGAGTGCCTAAATCTACTAGTAAAATTTCACCATTTGAAATTTTGAAAAATAAGAAACTTAACTTATTTTAAAACTTGAGATTGTTTAGTCTATGTTAGGATCATTGATCCTTAAAAGAAATAAACTTACTAGTAGAACATACGAATGTGTATTCATAGGATATGTTGTGAATAGTAAATCTTATAAATTCTATGACTTAAATGATCATAGTTATATAATCAAATTATGTTGACTATTGTTAACATAGGTTTCCATTTAAATTGAAGAATAGTGGGAGCTCGTCTTCCAGTTGTTTACCCATAACTAGAACTAGTAAACAAAATGAGGAATTAAACATTGAAATTAGGAGAAGTAAACGAGCTCAAACCCTTAAGGAATTTGGGTCTAATTTTTATGCTTATACCTTAGAGTAAGATCCCCAAACTCTTAATGAAGCCTTATCTTCTTTAGATGCCAACTTATGGGAAGAAACCATAAATGATGAAGTGGACTCTCTTGAGTATAATAGAACTTGGCATTTAGTTGACTTACCTCCTAGTTGCAAAACCATAGGATGTAAATGGATACTAAAGAAGAAATTAAAACCCGATGGTACTATTGAAAAGTACAAAGCTCGTCTTGTAATCAAAGGGTGGCAAAGAGAAAATGTAGATTTCTTTAATACCTTTTCACCAATCACACGAATAAATTACATACGTGTACTTTTCTCTCTTGTTGTTATCCATGATTTAGTAGTGCACCAAATGGATGTCAAAACTGCTTTCTTAAATGGTGACTTAGAAGAAAAGATTTATATGGACCAACTTGAGGGCTTTGTTGTCTCACGTCAAGAAAATAAAGTTTTTAGACTATATAAATATATGTATGGTCTAAAACAAGCACCTAAGCAAGTCTTGAAAAATTTGATAATATAGTTATCCCACATGAATTCAAAATGAATGAAAGTGACAAATGCATTTATTATAAATCAAAAAATAACATTTCACTATTATATGTTTATATGTGGATGACATGATTATTTTTGTGTCAAATATTCATGTTAATGTAAAAAATTTGTTATGTGCTAACTTGGATATGAAAGACCTCGGAGAAGCGAGTATAATTCTTGGTAAAACGATTACTAGGTCTGAAAAGGGAATTTCTCTAGATCAATCTCATCACATTGAGAAGATCTTAAAGAAATATAATTACTTTAACTGTAAACCTGTATGTACTCCTTATGATCCTAATGTAAAGTTGTTCAAGAACACCGGGGACGGTGTTAGATAAACTGAGTATGCGAGCATCATTAGTAGCTTACGTTATGTTACTGATTACACTAGACCAGACATAGCTTATGTTGTGGGACTACTACGTAGGTTTACCAGTAGACCTAGTGTAGAGCATTGGAGTGCTATTGAAAGGGTTATTAGATACCTTAAGAGAACTATGTACCTTGGATTACATTATAAAAAGTTTTTCCCTATTCTAGAAGGATACAGCGATGCAGATTGGAACACTTTATCAGAAGACTCCAAAGCAACTAGTGGCTATATATTTAACATAGTTGGTGGAGCTGTTTCCTGGAAGTCTAAGAAATAAACAATATTTGCTTAATCTACGATGGAGTTTGAAATGATAGCACTAGCTATTGCTAGTGAAGAAGCAGGTTAGTTAAGAAGTCTATAAGCTGAGATCCCTTTATGGGAAAGATCGATACTAGATGTCTTGATCCACTGCAATAGTACTGCGGCTATTGCAAAGATTTAGAACCGTTATTACAACGACAAGAGACGACAGATACACAGTACTGTTAGAGAATTTCTCTCTACAGGAGCTGTAAGAATGGATCATATATGTACTGATGAAAATTTGGCTGATCCTTTGACGAAAGGATTAACAAGAGAGAAGGTTTTCAAAAACCTCGAAAGGAATGTGACTGATGCCCTTAGAATGAAGAGTCACTCATGATGGTAACCCAACTTATAGACTGGAGATCCCAAGAAATAAGTTCAATGGGTAATAACAAGTCATGAAGTGATATGAGATGAATAATGCTATTATGAAGTCACATTCTATATTGTTAGAAGCATGAAGTCCTGAAGCGACAGAAAGGATGAGTTAATTATTAAACTCTTAATGAGTTCTATACTCTATGTGGAGTGGAGTACATAGCTACAGGAGTACTCTTGATAGACTCACCTATGTGAATGTGGAAGTATGGTCGCTTCCTATGAAAATTTTGGGCAAAATTTACTAGAGCATTCACTATACTGGGATACACGTGCTTGGCCGTAAAGCACGGGCTTTTCGGACTACACCTTGGAAGGTTGTGTGTGTGATGTTGTTAGAGATAGAGTTTAAAACTACGAGTTACTCTAGTATATTCTAAAGCATCAACACTATGAAAAGGTTCAAGTCGATAGACACATTTTGCTTATACACAATCTTATACTTTTAATTGATCGGTTGCTCGATGAAACTATTTTTATTTAAAATTCAAGTGGGGGATTGTTGGAAATGAATTTAAATAAAAAAAATATTTTTTATTATTTTATGACCGTTATTTCATAAATTATGTAACTGTCATTTTCATAATTATATGACCGTTATTTTTATGGCCGTTATTTTCATAATTATGTGACCGTTATTTTCATAATTATGTGTCCGTTATTTTCATAATTATGTGTCCGTTATTTTCATAATTATATGACCGTTACACATATTTTTTCAACTATAAATAGGGGCAATAGCCCTCAGTTTAGAATATAACTTAACAACTCAAAAACAATTCTACGGTTTTCATAGCAAAATCAAAGAAAAGAAAATTCAGAATTGATTTCTCAGATTTCCAAGCAACATAAATATTTGAGAGGTGTAGTATTCCGGACTTCATCAGTGCAATAAAGTTCCGAGACAGAAAAAGATTATGGGCTGTTTTATCCTGGGGACGACGAGACTGTGTTTGCTTGCACAAGTTTGGGCAGAGCCGCGAAACGTCTTAAAAAGAACGACCTACTCCGCGACTCAATTCAAGCAGTTCATTTCAGATTATCAGTAATATTGTTCCAATACTATTTTAACATACTTGTCCCAACAAAGTTTGTGTACGTAGCTCTAGGCCTCATTGAGGATATGCCATCTAAACAATGACGCCCAAAGAACTGCCCGTGTAGTCCATTTTCCAAGTGTGCATCCAAGGAAGAAACAATATGAGGCATCCGCTCTAACAACTGTGTAAACAGAGAAAAAATAGAATCAATAATTTGATTTTGCTGGACTTTACGTACTTTATCTATGAAACATATTTTACATACTTGCCCAGTATTCTTAATTGCAGATGTTTTTGTCAAAAGGTTGTTTGGAAGCTTCATTAGTTTGGTCTCCATAACATATGACAAATATGAAAAAGTAATCACATACAATGGGCAAAAGAGTTGAAATAAGCCATGAAATTAAATAGACGATCAATAACAAAACCGCACCATAGCGGTTTAGTCTCTTATTAGCATCCATCTTAGATTTAAAAATTAGTCAATAGACACAAATGAGAATATCCAATGCAGTAACATTCTGTACTTTTAAATATTTTCAGCAAAGGTTGGTTTAGAGACAAGACTCGCTAAAAGAGCATGTCAAATATAACACATGAGAATTGATATTTTTAGAGTAAAAAATACTAATGTAAGAGAAATTAAATATTTAGGGTAGTAGAAGAACACTAACTATAATAAAAATATACAAAAATTTATTCATTTTTAAGCGAGTTCTTAAAAGTCCACTAATTATGAAAAAATATACTATAAATTTAAAAATAAAAAGAAAAAAAAGTTAGATTTGTAACACCTGAACACATATGTGCATATTTTTTTAATTGTTATATATTTCTTAAATTAATTATGATTAAAAAAAGTGAACTTGGATAGGTTTGAACACATAATAACTTAAAAAAATAAGCGCATGTATATTCACGTGTTCTATTTCTGATATTTTTTTTAGATTTCTGGTATATTTTTTAATAGTTAATGAACTTGTAATATCTACCTAAAAGTTAATATATTTTTGTCATATTTTGTGTCATTTTGTTATTAATTTTTCAAAATTTAATGTTAGTTTTTAAAAATGAAAATATTGCTATGATAATAGCAAAATATGTTAATACAACTACCTTGAGATATAGAAGCATGAAAATTATATTGTCTAGCCCTTTCTAAAGAAATAAACAAGGCTAATTTTTCTATATCACAGCCACGAGCATCTATTATGTACTTAAGTGAGAATTTTTGTACTTCTATTTGTTCTCCTCAATAAAACATTTTTAAATTTCTCAAAAATTTCAACTTGATAATTCGTCAAAATAACATAAAAAAAATGAAAGGGACAAGGCCGTAGAAGTCACCAGATTAAGAAGCATATATCATTTAGTTTATCAAATTTTAAAAGATATTTTATATTATTTTAACGATTACTATATTAAAATGTTATTGTTTAATATAAGTAATTAAAAAACGATAAAATAATAACAAATAACAAAGATAAAAGTCAATTTTAGTATGAACTTATTTAAAAAATAATCAATAATAATATATTTTAATATAAAATTATTTAAAAAAAATAACAACCAATAAAATATTAAAATAATAATAATAATAACCAAATATTAAAAAAATATGAAAAAACATTTATATTAATTGTTATTTTAGGGTCGTTAAATGATCGAATTTTAATCGTGTTTTAATTATTTGACATAAAAGAATAATATTTTAATAAAAAAAAATTTAAAATAATATTATTTATTTATTTTATAAAAATAATGGATTAGAAAATATCCATTTAAATACGAAGGATTAAATACATAATGAAACCTAATCTAATAAGGGATTTGCCTATCATTTTTCTCTTAATAAATAGAATATTACCGCAATGATCATAGATATAAACATTGATTAGATAGTATTATTATAGCAATTATTTATAACAAGTAAAACCATAACTAAAATAGCATATAATTATTGATTAAAATAATTTTTTTTAATATTATAATTAACTACTGTATAAATTAGGATAATATCAATAATAAATTCACTTTTTCTATCCATAAACATTGGGATAAAACAAACTCCTGAAATACATTATACAGACATGATCCTCAACATTTATTACATAACAACACTATGTTTTCCATTTGAAGAAGGGGAAAAAACAAACAAACTATTACGTAATTACCTAAAAGTAACTCTTTACCGTCTTCTAAAATCTCAATGCACACACTTACAAGCCCAAATGATATTTATCAAAATGCAAGAAGACGCTAATGAATTGGAAATATTTCCAAATCGAATATGCCATCCGCAATCACTCCAACATATAGAACAACAGCAATTAACACATTTTCCTTTTTCTGTAAATAATAAATAGTACGGTTACTATAACAAGATCTGATGAAACTCAGTTACAAAAATTAATTCCCTTAAAAAAAAGAATAACCCTTTGATCCAAGTAAAATTAAGCTTTGATCTATCTGTTGCTTGTAAATCAAAGTTAAACAACCTAATAAAAACCCAAAAACGTCGATAAGAGAAAGATGTAAATAAACATAGATAGAAAAATAACTGGGAAGTAGAGAATTGATGAATAAGGTGGAGGAGGTTGGAAGTGTTGGTAAGTATTCTTGTCTCACATCGACTAAGAACAAAGTAGTAAATCTGTTTATAAATTTGGACAATCCTTAATTTAACAAGATTTTATTAGGTTAAGTTAGATCTGAGTTTTTAACATGGTATCGGTAGGCACTGGTCTTTATGTGCTTGGGCCTGGTGGGTTCTATGCGGTCTCAGTGTCGTTAATGCACTACCTTTGTCCAGGTGTAGAGGAAGGTACATTAAGTATCCTTATCTCATATCGACCAGAACAAAGAATAGCTAACATAAGTTTAGACAACTCTTAACTTAACGAGATCTTGTTAAGTTAAATTAGACCTGAGTTTCTAACAAATGGATTAAATGGTTTGAGATATGTTCGACCACCATGTCTTTCGCCGTGTTCTGCCCTGGAGCTTCCACCTACAAGTCGTGGTCGCCATTCTTCAAAGCTATTAATACTCCTTCAGTCTCTTTGTATTGTAACCACCCTTCTTACAACTAATAACGTGACCCAACCCAGTATGATCTTTTTAGAGTCCATTGTGATGGGTTACTTAAGTCAGTCTGATTAGTTACTTAAAAAATCTATTTATCACGATAATTTTGATATAAATATTATTTATAGATAAAAATAAAATCAATAATTAATAATTAAAAAATATATTTATTTTTAAATAATGTTCTTTTATTCACTAAATCATAAATCTTAAACTTTATGTTACAAATTCTAAACCTTAAACATATTAAATTTAAAATTATTTTAATATTTTTAATATATATATATTTAAATTATATCTTTTAATTAATAACCATGTTATTTTTTTAAATATAAATACTTAATAATAGCATACAAAGTTTGATTGATTTAATTTTAAAATAAATTTAAATAAATCAAAATTAATTGGTTTTTTAAAAATAAGAATCGAATCAACCAAATGTGTAAAACTAATTTAAATCGGAAAAATATTCTTGAGATTGTAACATATAAATTTTTATTCCTTTAAAATAAATTTAGTTATACAAATTTTAAATTACTTAATTTGTATCACATGTAATATCAATACATCATGATTGTTATTATTTAAAATTATAAATTTTAACTTTTCATATAAATTATAATGTGAAACACATATAATAATTTAAATATCAATATCATATAATACCGTACATATATCTACAAGAAAAATAGAATTATGTTATTTTTGGATAAAAATAAATGAACAAAATGAATAGATTAAATATAATTAATATATATATATATATAAATTAGTTTGATTTTGATTAATATTTAAAATTTTAAAAAACAATTAACTCGTATTGGATTCTTTAAAACTTAAAACAAAACCGGACCAATAATCTTTCAAAATCAATAAAATTGAATTAGATTATTTTGTATTAATTCAAATAATTTTTATATACCCAATTTTAATATAAATCACTCTTCCTGAAAACTAATCTAGCAAAAATAAAAGTTAAGATTATTTTAATATTTCTTTGAGAGAATAGTTTCAATATTTTGGAAAACGATATTTATACTAGGAAAATCCTTGTTACGTCAAGCTGGAATTATGTGATAATATATAATTTGATGAAACAATTCTATTTATTATTTAATTATATTCCATTGAGATTTTTCTTTCTTTTCAGAAATCATCATTTATTTTATACATTTTTATTTCTAATTGCATGACTACTTTTCCTATCAAATTTTTTTAATTAACAATTTATAAATTTTGAAAAAAATTATCTTAAAAAATACTTTGTTTATATTATTTAAACATTTTAATCACGTAAATCATTTAATATTTAAAATTAATTCAATTTAATTATATAATTTTATAGTCGTGTGTTCTTTTGCTAAGATCCAAATTTAAAATAAATATTACGTACGGTGTTATTAATCATGTGAAATTATATCTAGCTTCAGATTTTTATGGGATTTATTTATTAATTTTTTTCATTTTAAAGGAACTATTTATCATTACATGCATTATAAGTTAAAATTTATACCAGTAAATTAAATATATAAATATTTTATTTGAATATTTCAACAAAATCAAAAAATAATTATTAATTAGTTTACTTTTAGTAATGATATTTTATTACTTTATTTAAATATTTAAAAATAATATTATAAAAAATCAAATACAACAAGTAAACAAGATACTTTTTTTTATCAATACTTCTTAAATAGTCATAAAAAATATGTAAAATATATATGATAAAAATTAAAAAGTATTCATAGATTTTAAAGTTACAAAATTTGTACATAAAAATTTGAGCTAAGGTGAATTAAGTAAAAATTATAGAATTACTCCTAATGTGAAGTAAATAAAAATTTAATTATAATTAATTTGATAACTTCTTGCATTTTATATAATTAAAATTTATACATTTTAAGGCAAATAAAAAAATAACATAATAAAAAATTTGGGCTCAAATATGGCATTCTTGTTTTTCATATATTTTTATATTATCATGTTATCAAATAAACTCATTCTTCTCGTTTTAATCCACAAATTTAATCATATCAAATATTGTTTGATATAAAAAAATTAAATAACCTCACAATAAATTTAAGAAAATAAAAAATTGTGGTCATATTGTCTAAATAAACTGCATCAAAATAACTATACGTGATCTCTAAATATTTTAGTTTTATAAAAAAAGTTTAGAAAGTGTGTTTTAATAATCAAAACTAAAGACTTATAATTTTAATCTTTCAATCTTAAGTAAGTGATTGTGTTAGTTATTATATAAATAATTAATTTTAATTAATAACACTTAATTTCAAAAGAATTTTGATTAAAATAACTATATGTAACGTAACAATTTTAATTTTTTATAAAAAAGATTATGAAATCATAATTAAATAATCAAACTTAAAGTATTTTGAAGTTTTATTTTTTAATAATAGTTATTTATTATTCAAAAATGAAATAATTTTACTTAAAAATATGATTAAAATAATTACATGATGTCTATAACTTTTAAAATTTTATAAAAAAAAATAAAAAGAGTAATTAAGTTATCCTAACCCGGAGAATTTTGGAATTTTAATTTTTAATTAATAATTAAGTCATTATGTTTTTTATTTGTTATTCCATAAAAAATTAATTGTAATTAACATTAAAGTTTTGAAAAAAATATGATAAAAATAATTATATGTAATCTATAATTTTTTAATTTTATAATAAAAAAAATTATGAAATGATTATTAAATAATTCTAACAAAATCTTTCATAATTTTAGTAAAATATTGTAAGCGAAAGTTACTATTAGGTGATTAAATTATCTTAGTTAAATTTTTTTGAATTCTACTATTAATTTATAATTAAGTCATTATAATCATTATTTATTATCCAATGCAAACAATTATTTAAGTTAAAAATATTAAAAAGTAGATATACTAAGGGTAGTTAAATAATTGGCACTTAAACTTTTTAGAATTTTAGATTTTAATTTATAACTAAAGTATATTGTATATTATTTATTATTCCTAAATAATTTTAATTAAAAACATTAAAATTTAAAAAAATATATGTCCAAAATAATTATAAATAATGTGTAATTTTTTTAATTTTATAAAAAAATATTAAGAAATTATACGAAGGGGAATAATTTAAAACCTTTTAAAATTTAAGTTTTTTATTTATAGCTAAGTCATATTATTTATTATTTTTAAAATAATTAATTTTAATTAAAAATATTAAAAGTTTAAAGAAATGTGACCAAAATAATTATAAGAAATCTGCAATTTTTTTTAATTTTTATAAAAAGAATATTAAGAAATTATGCGAAGGTGTAGTTTAATAATCTTAAAACCTTTTAGAATTTTAGATTTTAATTTATAACTAAAATATATTGTCTATTATTTATTATTCTTAAAAGAATTAATTTTAATTCAAAATATTAAAATTTTAAAGAAATATGAACAAAATAATTATAAATAATATGTAATTTTTTTAATTTTATAAAAAAATATTAAGAAATTATAGGAAGGCGAATAATTTAAAACCTTTTAAAATTTTAGTTTTTTATTTATAACTAACTCATATAGTTTATTATTTATTATTCTTAAAAGAATTAGTTTTAATTAAAAACTTAAAATTTTTAAAGAATTGTGAATAAAATAATTATAAAAAATTTGTAATTTTTTTTTAATTTTATAAAAAGAATATTAATAAATTATATACAACCTATTTAAATAATCTAAAACCTTTTAGAATTTTAGTTTTTAGTTTATAACCAAGCTATATTATCTATTATTTATTAATCCTAAAAGAATTAATTTTAATTAAAAACATTAAAATTTTGTAAAAGTGTGACTAAAATAATATTAAGAAATCTTTAATTTTTTTAATTTTATAAAAAGAATATTAAGAAATTATACATGGATATTTAAATAATCATAAACCTTTTAGAATTTTAGTTTTTAATTTATAACTAAGTCATATTATCTCTTATTTATTGTTCTTAAAAGAATTAATTTTAATTAAAAACATTAAAATTTTAAAGAAATGTGATTAAAATAATTATAAACAATCTGTAATTTTTTTTAATTTTATAAGTAAAATATTAAAAAATGATGATTAAATAATATTTTAAAATTATAGTTTTTAATTCCCAATTAAACATTATATTTGTAATTTATTATTCTAAAAATTAATTTTAATTAAAATATTAAATTTTGTAGAATACTAAAAGATATATAAATAATTGGATTAAGTTATATACAAAAATGTATTGATACTTGTAATAGAAATAACCGATCAAAATGTAACATGTCAATTTTTGCACTATAATAGTCATTTTCTTAAGGAGGTACAAAATTATTACCTAATAATAATTTTATAAAAATATATTAAGAAATGATGAACGAATAATTTTATAAATGAAGTGTTTTAAAAATGTAGTTTTAAATTTATAATTAAGTCATTATATTTGTAATTTATTATTTTTAAAATAATTAATTTTAATTAAAATATTAAAATATTAAAATATACGATATATTTAATATATAGATAATTAGATTAAATTATATGTAAAATTGTATTGATATTTATAATATATTTTTTCGATTAAAATATGATATGTTATTTTTAAGATTATAATAATTTTTATATAAAATTAAAATTTTAATATTTTTATAATAGTTATAAGATAATAAGATAACAGTTAATTTTTGATGATGGGAAGGAGGAGAAATGATTGTGAATAGAATTAATGTACCGAGAATGGACACTTAAAAACTGATAATATGATTGTTATTTTAGCCATGCACGTGTATATGTATTGTTTTGAAAGCGCTAGGTTTTTTTTTTCTTCCTTCCTCTCTACACAATAAAATTAATAAAAAAATTTATAATTACTATAATAATATAAAGATATTATATAATAAAATAATAATATATAATTATTATAGAGGTATGATGTATTTATTATAAAGATATTTTAAAATATTTATTTGCATAAAAAAATAACAATGATTACAACTGTAATAATTTTTATATGATTATAACAATTTGGGAAATTATAAAAATAACACCTTAAATTTATAATAATAAAAATAATAATACATAATGTTAAATGAATTTAAATAATTATAGTTTAATTTAAACAATATTTAATGTAAAATAATATCCCAAATTTTTTTTAATAATAAAAATATATGAGATAGATATTTTTGTAGTTATAAATTTTAATAGTGATATTTTTATTAGTTTTATAAATACTTTTCAATGATAATATATTATAAATTAATAAATACAATTATTTATAATGATATGATATATTTGGTAATGCCTAAGAAAAACAACAAAAACTAAAAGATAAATAAAGTAAAAGTAGAGCCTAACAGTAAAAGTAAATAAAAAAGACAAAAATGAAAATGTGAATAATCAAACTAAACCTTCACACTTTTTATATGGAAGACTAGTTTTTGGATATATGTTAATGATTTAAATTTAAATAAATAGTAGTGCTAATTATTGATTAATTATTATTATTATTTTATAAAATAAAAGAAAAAATAAGTCTTTAAAGTTACTTTTATTATAATTGAAAAATTTATGTTAAAATGTTTAATAAAAATACTCATAAAATAAATAAATAATTAATTTGTTATTTTTAAAGATGAATAAATATACGTTAAGAACTATTTTATAAATAATATAATCTAAATATAATATAAATATTAGTGATTTATTATGATATTAATAATAATTACATAATTTTATTTAACTAATAAGTAAACTATAATATAATTAACTTATTCAATTAATATGTTTCCTATTCGAGAAGTTAATTCTATACGAATAATAAATATTTTTCTTTAAAAATAATTTAAATTAACTTAATATTCTCTTTTAATTAATATGAGATATGATATGATTTTGACGTAAAAATTATTAGTTTAACAAGAATATGATATGCTCAGAGTTAAATTAATCAAATACTTATTAAATAGATAATCATAAACTATATGAATTTTTACCCTTAAAATAATAATAAAAAGTTATATTATATAAAATAACTATTCATAAAAATATATTTATTATATGCATATTTTGATATATATTAGTGTAAAAAATAACAAAAAGTTAAAAAAATATATTTATTATATGAATATTTTAATATTTATTGACGTAAAAAAATTAAGAAAAACAAAGCAAAGTTTTGTCGTCTACCAAACATTTTCATTTCTTATACATAAAGAAATCCTACTTGAATATAATGGACACGACTTGATTCAATTTAATCAGTGTTTTTGTAAGTATTTTTTACTTAAAAATAATGTATATTAATTGACTATTTTTTAATTTATATAAAATATGACATGATATAAACATGAAAATGATTAATTCAACCTAATGATTGAATATAATATATTCATAAATAAATTGATCGCATTTGATTTGTTAATAAAAATAGATAAGCATAAATCAAATAAATTAGCATCCTTAACATAATTATCCAATAGTAATAATATTAAGTAAATATATAATATAAAATAATAAAATAATTATTTATAAAAATTATAGTTATTATATAAACATTTTAGTATTTAATGGTTCAAAAAGTAACAAAAAAAAATAAAAAATCAAATTAAAGAGAAAAAGTTTGAAAGGATCAAAACACTGTTCATGTAATGAGGATTTTAATATATAACCCACGTAAATTTCCATTTAAAAAATAATAATATTTCCATGACAGATAATATAGCAAACCCATCATTCATAAGTTTCATTTTTTTAAATAGTAGTTACAAAACTCGTATGTATCCAAATAACATATACTATTTCTAATTGACTCCATAAGTCTAAAATCTTAATCAACAATTTCTAATAAAATGAAGAAGCATATTAGTAATGAATAAGAGTGCCAATAGTTTTGTGTTTGTTCTGTTTAGACATTGATTAGTTCATATTCACGGATTAATTGACATATGCAAAAAAAATAACAAAAATAATGTTATCTACCTCATTTTTTTATTAAGAAGATTAAGATATATTATTTTATTTTAAACGCGGTTTAATTAGACATTATTTAAACTGAACTGCAGTTATTTATATCCGTTCAATGTTAAATAATTTTCAATTGAAACCCGTTTAATATCATTAAAGTATTATTTTTATTGTTATAAGTTTTAGAATATTATTTTTTATAGTTTTTTAAATATTTACTTAATTTTGCTCCATATTACTTATTTATAATACTAATAAAAAACAATATATTTAAGAATATAAAAAAATATTAATCAATTATGGTTAATTTTTTTATTCATATCATATTATGTTATCTTGTGAAAGTGTCTTTTAAGTCATTTTAATCCCTCTAACGTCCCTTTACGATTGATGCTCTATGGGTTCCAAGAGCTAGCATGTATGTTTCATTTGAGTTAGGACAAACTACGCGATTACAAATTAGTTTGTTTGAACTTTGGACCGTGTTGTCTTTCATTAGTTTAGATTTGAAGGACTTTATGAAATGAAAATAAATATTTTGGATGAATGGAAATTAATTATAAATATACAAATGAACAATCAGAAGAAAAGAAAAACAATGGAAATTATGAAATTAAACAAAGTATTTATAAATATACTAGTTTATTGTGATTTTATGTAAACAAAATCATTTTTGTAAGTAATCAAAATAACATCCGAACAATATTTATTTATTTATTTATTTTCGATATACATACAAAACAAAATCCATGTTCACGTTACATAGTTATACGCAAAAATAATAATCTTATTAACTTACGTAGGTTTAGTTTATTATTATTAATTTATTGATGCTTGGCTCAAGTTAAATTACAAATTATAAAAAGAGTAATATGTAAAGAAGAGAGATCAAAATAGGAAGAAAAGATAAACCAGGGTTGCATGAAAAGTAACAAAAATTGCAAATTTTTTTTCTTTTTTAATTTTGATTATCACGTTAAATATACAATTTACCGATAGTATCCATGATTGCACGAAAAAGCTTGAGATGAGCACAATACATCTGCCAATATGTTATATATGATCAATTATAATCCTAACGAAAGTTGATGATCTTGACAACAATTTAGACTTTTTGAAATAGAATTAAAGAAAACAAAACTAGAGTTATAATTATCAATTTTGTCATTTAGTAGCCTTGGAAGATTGGTGGAGGTGGCGATGCATAATGGGAGCCGAAGGTGGGTGGGAATACCAAATCTACCATGGGTGGTGGTAGGAAAACAGGAGGAGGAGGAGGAGGTGAAAAAGTTGGAGAAGGTGGTGGTGGGGAATAGACTGGTGGTGGAGGTGAATGAATTGAGGGAGGTGGTGAGTAGATTGGAGGAGGTGGGGAGTTTATTGGTGGTGGTGGTGAGTTGACTGGAAGGGGTGGTGAGTTGACTGGTGGAGATTGAATTGATGGTGGTGGGGAGTTAATTGGGGGGATTGAACTGATGGTGATGGGGAATGGACTGGAAGAGGAGGAGATTGAACAGGTGGTAGTTGTGGAGATATAACTGGTGGTGGTGGGGAGCGGACTGGAAGGGGAGGAGGAGATTGGACTGGTGGTGGTGGGAAACGGACTAGAAAAGGAGGAGATTGAACTGGTGGTAGGAATGGAGAATTAACTACTGGTGGTGGGGAATGGATTAGAGGAGGAGGAGATTTGACTGGTGGTGGAGGAGATTGAACTGGTGGTGGGGAATGGACTAGAAGAGGAGGAGATTGAGGTGGTGGTGGAGATTGAGGTGGTGGTGGAGATTGAATTTGTGGTGGTGGGGAATGGACTAGAAGAGGAGGAGATTGAGGTGGTGGAAATTGGATTGGTGGTGGTGGAGATTGAATTTGTGGTGGTGGGGAATGGACTGGATGAGGAGGAGATTGAACTAGTGGTGGTGGTGGAGGAGATTGGACTGGTGGTGGTGGTGGTGGGGAATGGACTAGAAGAGGAGGAGATTGAGGTGGTGGTGGAGATTGAATTTGTGGTGGTGGGGAATGGACTAGAAGAGGAGGAGATTGAGGTGGTGGTGGAGATTGAATTTGTGGTGGTGGAGAATGGATTGGATGAGGAGGAGATTGAACTAGTGGTGGGGGTGGAGATTGAACTAGTGGTGGTGGTGGGGAATGGACTAGAAGAGGAGGAGATTGAGGTGGTGGAAATTGGATTGGTGGTGGTGGAGATTGAATTTGTGGTGGTGGGGAATGGACTGGATGAGGAGGAGATTGAACTACTGGTGGTGGTGAAGATTGAACTGGTGGTGGAGGAGATTGGACTGGTGGTGATGGTGGTGGAGAATAGACTTGATGACGAGGAGATTGGACTGGTGGTGGAGGAGGGAAGTGAACTGGGGGTGGTGGAGAGTGAAGTAGAGGTGGTGGAGGAGAGTGAACTTGGGGTGGAGGTGATGGAGATGGTATTGGCTTTGGTGGAGGGACAATTGGTGAACGATTTCTAGGATCCTCCGGAGGTGGAGATTCAACTTTAGGTGGCGTGGGTGATGGAGATTGAATTGGTTTTGGTGGAATATAAACTGGCGAACGACCTTTAGGATCCTCAGGCGGTGAATGTTTCTGCTTTGGTGGTTGAGGCTTAGGTTTCTCCTTTGGTGGGTGGGAAGATGGAGATGATCCACCTCCACATTTAGACTTCCCACAATCAATTGGTTTGCTCAAAACAGGATGACATTGGTTTGATGATTTCTGCTTTGGCCTCTCAGGAATGCAATTGCTTTTGTTATCAATAAACAAGTCTCGCTTTTTAGGAGAGGCTACACATTCTTGAGCTTCTCCATTGAAGTAGTTGTGAGAGAAGGTCAAGTTCTTCAAGCTAGGCAAATTGCAAATGCTCTTGTCAATAAAACCAGTTAGCATATTGCGAGCAACATCAATTTGCTCCACCATTTGGAGGTCTCTAAAAGAGTTTGGCAACATTCCACTGAATTTATTACCACTAATATCCAAAAGCGTAAGGTTTCCAAGATCACCAATCTCCATAGGCAAACAACCAACAAGCTTGTTATTGGAAAGAATAATCTCATTCAAAGTGTTTCCCATCTTTCCAATACTATTTGGAATGCATCCATGGAATTGATTATTGGCTATCACCAAAACTGAAATTGGTGAGTTCCCAATCGTCTCTGGAATAGTAGACTTGAACCTGTTGTTGTTCAAGAACAAAGCATCTAATTCCATAGTGAATAGCTCTGGAGGTACACTGCCTTCAAAATTATTGAATCTTAAATCAAGGTACTTAAGATTTGGAAGTGAAAGAACAACTTTTGGGAATTTCCCCACGAATCGATTGTTGCTAAGATCAAGCTCATGGAGGAGGGTGAGCCTAGATAAACTCTTGGGAATAATCCCACAAAACCTGTTTGAGTTAATGTGGAAGAGAGCAAGATCAGTCAATAAGCCCAATTCAACAGGAAGGTACCCTGCAATGTCAGCGTGATTGAGATCAATGCCAGCCACAGCATTAGAATGTTTTGGATCAACAGGACTTTGAGCACAAAAGACTCCATTGTAAGAACAAACATCAGCACCAATCCAATTGGCAGTAGTTTTAAAGGGGTCCGAGTATATTGATTTCTTTAGTGCTTGAAGTGCAATGTATGAATATTTATGCTTTTCATCATGAAATTCCAACTTCTTATCATTAACCTCATGGTCATAATTATCATTCAAATCACCATGCTGAGGAAAAGATAATAATTGGCTATGAGCAATCAAGGACGCTTCGAAACTAGTTAAAGCTAAGATTAGTTTAGAGAAAGAAGAAAAGAAGAGAAGAAAGAAGGTTAAAAAGCAGCCAGAGGCCTTCATTGTTGGAAGAATTTCAAGTGCAACTTAATTTTCTGCCCCCTTGGTTTAGGCCCAAGGCTGCTTATACCTGGTGAAGAGGAAGATTGAGCAATGGGGGTTGTTATATTAAGGAGAACAACCAAATGAGTCGGTTCCTTTTTCAGAGGTACTGCAACATTTTCTCTCTATTTCTAATAATGCTTTGTCTAATTCACCACAAATTTGTGTGGTTATTCTAACGTCTTTCTAGTCATGTTTAGTAATTCATTTTCTTTTCCTTCAAAACAGCTCTAATTTTAGGGTATATGGCAGCTTAGAAGAACATTTTTGTCTTGGAGCATTCTTAGCCTAAATTTGTTGATGACAACAGTTGGGCGATTACACACCAGCAACAACCTCGTAATCTCTCTCTCTCTCTCTAGTTTTTTATTTGTGATTTTAACTTATTAAGGTATTTTATATATATTTTTTAAAAAACAATAAAAATATTACATTTAAAACTTATAACCACTAAAATAATATTCATTATATCTAACTTACTTATTTTTACTATTAAAAAAAATGGATATATAATCTTATATTTAACCCACCAATTTAGTACTTATTTTTACTATAAAAAAAAATTGGATATATAATCTTATATTTAACCCACCAATTTAGATATGGTTCAAATTTAATTACATTAATTGAATTTTTTAATATTTAATATAATTTAATTAGACTTATTTAATGTTATTATAAATTTTAAGTTGTTTTTTTAATTTCCCATTTTAATTTTTTATTGTTTGTAATAAATTATCCTAACTATGTGCTCCTCATATTTATCATACTGTTTATTTATTCTAAGATTATTTACGTTGCCGGTATATTAATTTATTACATTGTACGTACCCATTTAACTGTTGTACAAATTATAATGATGTATGATAAGTGTAATATATTCGGGACAATTAAGAACGAGTTATGTTTTTTTTTTCTTTTCCTTTATATAACATAATTTTTTTTATATGTTTAAAAATATATGTTTTTTCTTTCTCTTTCTGACGTATGAAATATATGTTTATTCAGGGGTTTAATAAATAACTCATAAAAATTGGTGGGTTAATTTTATGGCTACAAGTAAAATAAACAAGGAGAATGATGCATCGATCTTTAGACAGAAAACAGAAGATAACCAACTTCTTTTTTATCACATTTAAACTCAGACTAACTTAGTTTGGTCAAAAAATATTGCGTGCCAGAATACATAAAAGCAGAGAAACAGGTGCAAAGAGAGCTGATTTTAGAGAAGAGAACCCCAACCTAGTTGCTACTTCAACTACACATCTCTCTCTTAGTCTGTGAAATGTTACTGCATACCCCATTTCTCTTCTTATTTTACATAAGTCTGTTAGCACAGGCATTAAAAACATGTCTTGCTGGGATTTTATAGAATACATCATCAAATCAGACTTTATGGTTTACAGGCTCTTTACTTTCTTCACATTTACCTTCCAACTTAATACACTTGTACCATCTTGCAGTAAAAATATAGACTATTAAATCTACTGATGTCAGAGCGGCCAAGAGAAAGTAAAACCTATCCAGGTGACCTTTGTTTAGATTTCCAGGTATCCAACCTGGCATGTGATCTTCAGTTGAGATCTTCATCACCATACTTACAAGCAAGCTACTTACATAGTTACCTAATGATATTGAAGTCATACAAAGTGCACTCCCAAAGCTCTTTAATCCATCTGGTGCTTGTGCATTGAAAAACTCTAGTTGACCCACATACATGAATACTTCAGAAGCTCCTATAAATACATATTGAGGGATTTGCCAAAAGATGCTCAACGAGCTCGATTCTCCACATTGAGTACAATGCTTTTGGGCATACTTGAGTCTATAGCACTCTACTATTCCAGCTGAAACCATTGCAATTATGGCAATAATAAGGCCAATTCCCATTCTTTGAAGCTCTGTAAGTCCTTTTGAACCTGTTTTTCTTAATCTAACTGCAAGGGGGTTGAGTACTCGCCGGTAAAGGAAAATAAAAATTGCCACACTTATGATGTCGAAGCTAGACATACTTGCTGGTGGGATTCGGAAGTTGGAAATAGTAGTCTTCATGGCAGCACCTTGTTCCACAAAGAGAGAAGCCATTTGAGTGAAAACCACTGAGTAGATAATGGTACAGAGCCATATTGGGAGTAATCTGAGAATGCATTTAACTTCTTCAACTTGTGAAATAGGGCAAAGGTGCCATGGATTATGTGTGCCTTGGTTTTGGTCTTCTAGATCCCTGGATGAGATATATGCAGCCCTATCCAAAAACCTGCAATATAAATAGACAAAATATTAAGGAACATCATTGAATTATATAGCTAAGGTTTTTTGAACATAATGGAATGTGAATGAAATAAGTTAGTCTATGCTTACTTGAATCCATGAGTATGAAGTATCTTTCTGCTTCCATTGGTGTAGGATACCTTTCCTTGTTTCTCGAATAAATCAACTCCATCTGGCGGCATCTCCACCTTCCATTTCTTGGATGCTGCAGCTAGGACTTGGAAAAACCTGGCTAGAGGATTACCAGTTGGCTTGAAGTGTCTATACCTAGCAGTTCCAAAAAGGAACAAGACCAATGCTGCAAATGCAGAGGCTGCAGATGCCCAAAAACCCAAAGCCCACGCTCCTTCATCCTCAAAGTAGCCCAATATTGTGTTGGAGAACAGGGATCCAAGGTTCAATGCCAAGTAAAAGTAACTGAAAAAGGCCACCTTAGAAAGTCCTTCCTTTGGGTGTTCTTCATCAAATTGATCAGCCCCAAATGTTGCAATATTTGGTTGATACCCTCCATTTCCCAGGGCAATGAGGTAGGTAGATAGGTAAAATAAGGCAATTTGCATGCTTGATTGTTTTGCACATGGAGTTTGTAAGTCTCCACAACCTTTAGGTGTGAGCAAGAAAAGGTATGTTGACAATGACAATGATACCAGACCCTATTGTCAAATTTAAATGATAGGAGTTAGAATTTATAAGAATGGATGAAGAAGGTTAAAGAAAATAATATATATATATATATAAGCAATCTGAAGATACTTACAGCAACAAAGATGAGCTGAAAAATAGCACAAGTTTTGAATCTTCCCCAGTAGGAATCACTTAGGAAAGCACCAACTAGAGAGCAAATATAGACAGTTCCAGTCCATTTGCTCACTTCATTAGCAGCACTGGCATTGTCTTGCCCCAACACTCTTGTCAAGAACAGTACCAAATTCACCCCAACTCCAAAAAATGCTAAGGTTGCCAAGCCTTGGTTCACTGATTAATTATTAAGTAATAAGTTAGAAAATTGATGTAATAGAATCCAAATTAAAGAATCGTAACATCAAGAAACCTTTAGGGTTGATATATTTTCTAAGGCTCACTTATTGCCTGAAATGAATAAGAAATTCTAAAGATCATAAAACAGTAAGATCATAAGGCTAGAATTCAATATTGCATCCTCTTTACAGATCATCTTCATTCATCATTACCAATATTCACTTTCATTTTTACTTTTTTTTTTTTTGAAAAAAAAAATGACAGCACCCATTGCAATAGCAGATGAGATATATAACGGTAAATTGGCAATCCTGAGTATACAGAATATGAGAAATCATTAATCAATAATTTTTTCTTACCCTCAAAGTTATGATATTTCTTAGTATTATAAATAGAAAAAACAAAAAAAACTAAATTTTATCATGTATTATCCAATACGATTAAAATCGAAACACGACACAAATATAATATAACTAACACAATATGATTGTCACCCATCATCTTTACACGTGACTCATGTTGAAATAGATCAAAAGATTTTCTAGTCTCGTTAGAATAAAATGATGGATAATAAATTATCAAGCATTATCATATGTATACTGTATACACTCCGTCAAGTTTTTAGCAAGTTGAAAAATACAATAAAAAGTAGTTACACAAAGTGGAGGAAAAACAAAGGCTTATGAGAGATACTATAGATAGTACTATATTCCTCTGTTTTAACTTTTAAGATCTGTGGTACTTAGGAGTGCCGTGAGATAGATGCAATGGGAAAGAAAACATGCATACAAGTAAAAATTTAAGAAGATATGTAGTTATGATTAATCTAATTTAAACATATGATGTATCAAATTTAATTATTAAACTTACATTATAAATAATCACGTATCATATTTTATATTTTGTATTTTTATTTTGTCTCATTTAAACCAATTAGAGATAAATGAGATATCTAAATTAGTATTATCGCATTATTTTCTCCTTTTATAAAAAAATTAGGTTAAATAAGATGAGATGAAATGTATTTTAAAATCCAATAAAATTTAACATTAATATTTCATCTCAATTTACGTAACTTATAGATAAATGAGAAATTAAATCCTTAAAAGTTGTTTTCGTTGTTAACTTCCTTACTATTTCTGAATAGAAATATTTGTTTCTGTACAGTATTTAAAAGCACATACATAGTAAGGCCTTTAACAATGGACGATTGCTAGAAAAACGAAAAAATCAAGCTATACATAAAAAAAAAAATTGAAGTGTGGATATTATTTTGAAGAAATGTTCAGTTTAATAAAAAATCGAAAGTAGAGTAAAGAGTGTCAGAAACAAAACTGTTCTAGATAAATCTAATAAGAGGTAGAGCAAAAGAAATTTTACTAATAATTATTTAACTTCCAAAAATAAAAGTAGAGGATGGAACATAAAGACGATCTTTAACTGATTATTTCACTATCAAGTTCTTTATATTTTCTACGAGCTTGCATATTTGATGAGTTTTAGGAAAGATGAAAAGGCTTAAAATACACTTGTTAGCCTTTTTTTTTTCTCTCAAAAATGGAATAGATCGAAGTATTATGCTACAAGAAAGGCAAGAGATTTTTTTTTTGTTTTTTGTTTTTTGTTTTTTAACAATATAAAATAACCTATGTCCATGAATTTGCGTGGATATTACGGATGAAAATATACTTTTATTTTTCTAATCATGAAAGTGGACACACTTTTTTTTTCAATTTTTTTTAGATCATAGATTTTTTTAATTTTAGATCATGCTTTGAATTTATTAATGTATAGTCGATATTCCACTAAATAAAACGAATTGTAAACGAGGGAAAACATGGGGGAAAAAACCCAACCTAATAAAGCATAACTCGCGCACAAATACACAATCAACTTTTAGAGAGAAATAATTGGCTCGAGAAATAATTGTATTGAAAAGAAGAGTGATAAAAATATTGGGTATAAAAATAAAAAGGAAATAATAAAATAATGCAATAGTTTATGCGTTAATTACTAATTAATATTTGAAAAAAAAAGCTCAAAACTAATTTTCTTGAAATTTTGTGAAGTCTACCAATTTTTTTTAATATTACTTTATCTTTTAAAAGCTACACTTTTAATTTTTAATTTTTTAATATATGTATTATAAATCTTTTATTTTTAATAAGTATATAAGTTAATTATAGGTTAATTATTTTAATTTGAATACAATTTAAACATATAAAAATCATATTACAGCAAAAAGTAAATTTATCATTAACGAAAAATAAATATTTTTATATTGAAAAATTTACTCAAAGTTACCTAACTTTTATATATTTAAATAATAATCATATTAAAATAATTAAACTAAGATAAATTTATATATACTTTTAAAATAAACAAATACAAAAATTTAAAATAAAATGCTTATTAATAACTAAGAAAACTCTTATTATTATTATTATTATTATTATTATTATTATTATTATTATTATTATTATTATTATTATTATTATTATTATTATTACCGCTGCTCTTTTCTGGTCTCAATCTTAGATCCAAACATTGCAAATTTGAACATAATTTTCGCACAAATGACCGTAAAAATCAAAGGATACTCTGAAGGTTTATATTATTTGTGTTACTTGTTTTTTTAAATTGTAAATTATTTTTTATTTTATAAAAAATAATCAAAGATAAATTACATTATTCTATTAAAATATTATTTTAATTAATTAATCAAAAATAAAATATATTAATTTAATATTTTATATTAAAATATCTATTTAAAAAATAATATTTTAATAAAAAATTATAAAAATAATATATTTTATTTTAAAACTAATAATACTACTTATAATTTAAAAAATTAAATAACATAAATAACTTAATTTAAAAATTATTCATGAGTTCGCTCTCATAAATTTCACATTTTAACTAAGCATTGATGGGTAGTTAAAGATAACATTTATATTTTAAAAATATAAAATCTAAGAAGTCTAGACAAAAAAAAAATAAAAAAGTGGTATGTATAAATTTAAGGCAAAGATTGAATAGAAAAGACTGGTTACGTGTCTAGGACGTCTAACTTTAGAATGCATGCTTTCGTCACCGTCTCTCTGTCTCTCTATTCCTCGTTGACACTACCCTTCTCATGTCGTCTAGTATCAAACCTGATAAATTAAAGAAGGTTATAAATGGATGTTGCCCTATACTTGTCTAACCAGTTTTCGTTTCAGTCTCTCTCCATTTCTTCTTGGTCTGTTTCTCTTTCTAGAAACACAGTTATGAATTGGCCCTGTATTTATTAGAGTTATTAGAGTTGTGTGTGGGCAGATCATTATCAAATTAGCTGGCAAAAGAGGAAAATGCATTTTGTCATACTCTGTTAGTTGATACCACTTAGATATTAAAATCTCACAAAGTTCCTTGGCTCACTTTACGTCTATGATCGTATAGCCAAGTGCGGATGTATCTCAACTAGTATTATATAGCAGTATTCGGCAAAAGCACTGGTGCATGCAACAAGACTGCAACACCTGTTTTGATTTTCAGTGCCAAATGTAACCAAATATCTGATGCACCTTCTTCTTTCACTTATCTTTTGCCTTTTTTCGGTTTGAAATTCAGTCCCTCTTACAAACCCTTCCTGACTACTTATCCAAAACAGAATTAAAAAAAAAAATCATTTGAATAATTTCTCTCCATAAAAGTTCATGAAGGTTTGGAAGAATACCCAAAATCACCATGGGTTGGTCTTAATTTTCAGAAATTATGTGTAGATATCGTTCAAGATCACTTTTTTATAGCTAGCTAGCCTACATAAAAGCAGAGGACTTTTTTAGTGATTTTTATTCTGCTTTGTACATTTGTAGAAGACTAAAAAGAAAAACAATGTGTAATCTCAATGGGCACAAAGGGTATAAATAAACTTTTCTAGACGACTGATAAAGTTTTGGTTAGCAATGTAAACAATCACAAAGCTAAGCAATCTTGAGCTTCATTAACGTTTATCAAAAATATTGAAAATGGGTTTAATATGTAAAGGATCGAACAAGCTAGCTTACAGAGTATGATAATTCCAGCAACCCATCCACCAGATTTTGTTCTCATTGCAGGGCGTCCATGCAAGTCAACTGAGCCATCAAGAGTGCAAGCCTGATTTTCTTCTACATCTTCTTTCAGTTTACTCTGCAATTAATTAATTAATTTACTATATAACTTAAGGAAAATGTTATATGTTACTCAAAATAACTAATACTTTACCATTTCTAGAGCAAAATAGTAGTCTATTGCATCAATGCATGTACGGCTCATTTGATGAGCTCAAACCAATATGCAAATGGTGGAGAGAGAAATGAACGGAGGAGTAAGATAAAAATAGAGACAAAGGGAGGCCATTGAAGCTAGCTTTGCTTACCTCCTTGAATACCTCTAAGCAATCCATTGAAAATTGTGAAAAGGAAGAGTCTTTGCTTTGTTAATAAAGAACAGAGGTAGGAAGGCAGGGATGATTTGCCAAATAAGAAGGAAGAAGTTGAGCAAAGAAGTGAGGGGGATTAGTGAATATATAGAGGAAAGAAGGGTAGATTGGACGGTGGAGATTCATAGATTTAAAGTGGGGACACCCACCTGGCTAAATCATCCACACTTGTT
Organism: Hippophae rhamnoides; assembly: GCA_033030585.1. NCBI lineage: Eukaryota > Viridiplantae > Streptophyta > Magnoliopsida > Rosales > Elaeagnaceae > Hippophae > Hippophae rhamnoides. Next base: position 50,266,255 of record CM065433.1, on the reverse strand, counting down.
ATTGATGTGCAAATATGTTTGGAGTTTCTACTTGGAATGAGAGCGCGAGGAATGGTAATTTGGGTACCTTTTGTAGAGATCACATGGTTATTTATTTTTTGGATGAAAAATTTGGGATGTTAGATGGTAAAATAGGTATAAGATTATTTATTAAAAATAATAATAATTAAATTATATGATGTAAATTATTTTATCTATCAAGTAAACATTTTTTTAACAAAACAATTAGAGGTACTTGTTTGCATTTGATATCCACCTTGTCTCTCATTGGGTAATTTGTTTGATATGAATAGATTTGACATACTCCTGATATGGTTTCATACAATTTTGAGTGTTAATTTCCTATTTAAAAAAAAAAGAGAGAGGAAGAATTTTGATTATTTTTGGTACCAAAATCGATCCGGCAACATTTTCCCTAATCGGCTGATGAAAAGGAACAAAATAAACAGTGTATAACTTGTTTTTTTTTTAATCGTCATTTTTTCTTCTAAAATTAAAAAAAAAATCGTCATATATAATTGCTTTCTTTCTATTAGTAATAAAATTTTATTCTTAAAAAAAGTTTAAGTTGAATGCTCAACTATATAACTTTTTTGATATGATTCAAGCGAGTAAACTGAAAAAAAAATTCAATACATTTCCATTGCACAAAAGGAAGAAAGAAAAAATGAAAAATATTTTTTGATAGATCAAAAAGCATTCTTTAAATCATCAACATTAAAATTAAATTTAACTGATATCAATTATTTTTAACTCAATTGTAAGAGACATTAAATTCTACCCAAAATATTAACTTTTAAGTATAATAACTCAAGGCATTTGGTAGCCAAAAAAAAAAATCTTAGGACCTTATTAACTCATAATTCACCCACGTTAGCCAAGACAAGCTTTTTCTCCACGTACGCAATATCGATATGATATATCACTTAAATTTTGCAAAGTTTTTTTGTTATGAATTTTTTAAAAAGTTTTAGTTACTATTTTAATACATTTATCACTCTCTTACGAGTATATTTTTTTATGAACTATACAAATCAAACACTTACAATTTAAAAATTAAGGTTATTAAGATTCAAACACATGATATCCAATTCTAAAATCAGGTAAATAATCATTAAAATCTCAATTCTCTTAAAAACATAACAATTTTTAATATATTATCAAATTAACTTATAAGCTATGCTCTTATGGCTTCACCGAGAACTCATCATGGTTTTAGGAACTCTACATCAACTATTAAAAATCAACATCACCTATTGATCAATCCAATTCCACATCTACATACGCATTTATTATTTATATTTGTTTATGTTATTATGTATATAAATTTTTGTATTATTGCTATTATTTATGTGTATAGATTTATGTATTATATATGTAGATTTATATTATAACATCAGGAAAAGAATATGATGATCTTGAATAACAAAGAACAACACCATGATAATTTTTCTACTAATATTTTATTTCAATTATTTGTATTATTTAAATTATTTGTTAAACTGATTTTATTTTTTTCTACTATTATTTAGTGATTGAATACATATTTTAATTTGAGTATAATAAAAAATGAGTAAATTTTGTAAAAAAAAAAATTAAGTTGGTTCACGCGTTGAACCGACTTTAAATTTTAAATCATTTTATTTAAAGTCAATTCAACAAACCGACTTTAATACCCCTTTTTGTAATAGTGTATAGTCTACCTTGACTTTAAATTTTAATCTTTTAACACTTAATATATCAATAAAAATTAATAATTTAAAAATATTTTTACTAAAATAAGATATACATAACATATTTTTTAATTAAAAATAAATAATAATTGAAAAATAATTAATATTTTTTTTACCGTGTATATGATACGTCTTTTGGATATAAATCCTAAATCTATCAATGCATGCAACTTCTTTCATTAATCTCATCCTATGACATGGAAAGGATCATTAATTCTTCGAATTCTTCCATCAATGTTTGTACTAGCCACTCAAATTGTTAATCCTAATTTTAACACTTGGACTCAATTGAATGGAATTGTAAAGAGTTAGATATTTGCATCTATTTCATTCTTTTAGAACTATTTGAATTTGTTTCGACAAGTGCTTCAATTCATCTAGTCAAATCTCATACAACAACTTAGTATTGACAAATGTTGCAATCAACTTTCTCAAGTTTTTCTCTAACAACAGTGACAGATCTATATCCACAACTTTAAACTATGCACAAGAATAACTTATCGATCGAAGATTATCTTGTATTATCAGTCTATCGCTAATCATTTAGTAGCAATAGGTAAAATTATTACATATCAAAGTTTTTGAAAGAATTGGTGACTAATAATTTTTAACATGATATCAAAATTAGAAATCATGTGTTAAAAATTTAATAATTCTATTTTATAAATTATAAATATTTGGCCTACATCATGCATAGAGCCAACACTCATGAAAAAAATAATAAAATGTGTAAAAATATAGTTATCATTTCTCCTAATATCTTAAGATTTTAAGAGAGTATGTAACAATCAACTTGTAACAAAAAAATTCATTTTTGCTCTACGTTGAGTCATGCCCAAAAGCTTTTATTTTCTAGGAAAAATAGATATATTATATTAGATAATAAAAAAACATAATTTGAGATAATTCAGTGACTAATAATTTTTTTATATTTTAAACCAAAAAAAAGAAGAAGCAATAAATAGAGCTGCATGTCCAGTGTCCACATAATTAAAATCAATTTTGACAGGCAATAATAATATTCATATTACTGGCCATGAGATAAATATTAAGGTAAAATATCTGGTAATATCCCTATATAACGACCAATTAATTAATATCTTAGTTAATTAAGGACTAAAGTAGCATTGAAATAGCATTTAATTAGCTAGCCTTTCAATTGTGCATAGAATCGTTGTTTTTCACACAAGTTATGTTCCATATGGCATATACTATTGGAAATGAGAGACTTATATATATATATATATATATATATATATATATATATATATCAGAATGCTTTCATTCAGGGTTTAGTCCAAAAATAAATAAAAATTTCTACCTCCAGAGTTATATTACCGAAATTCACAACTCCCAGTATAAGCAGATGGATAGTACTAGCTGCAGAATAATATTACAAAATTCCCCTAAATAAATTAATTTTTTAAAAAAATCTCTATTAAGAATTATCGAATATCAAATTAATCTAGAATTGGGATAAGATGATGAGGATAATATTCTAGTACTAGTAGATCATACAACAGAAGTTGTCTTAATTCCAGAATATATAAATTAATTAATGGCTTATTATTTAATCAAAACATATTTATATATACAAAGCATATGATTCCGTAATTATAAGTCATGCTTACAAGATATATATATATATATACCCAGGATTAATATTACAATCTTTGTGTGAATATATATACAAGGCAGACATATTTATTGTTTATTGAAGATCTCTTTCATTTAAACAAAAACATGCAAATAATTAATACACATCCTTAATTATGTAATATCGGCTCCATCCGTCTTACAACTTGTAATGAAGTACATTCTCTACGATATTCTCATATACCTGGAAATAAAAAAACGAGTCATTTTCACACATATTTAATACGTGTATGCATTATAAAAACCTTTTTTTTTTTTCCTAAACAAATGAACTTAACTATTGATTAATTGTGATGATTTGCAAATTTAATTATGCATATCTAATTAAGCTTGTTTTACATCCTCTATTAAATAAAGATATGATATTGTCCAGGAATATCCTAATCGAATCCTCCCTTCTTAAACCCTTGTTTGGTAAAAAAAAAAAAAATTATACATCTAAGTTTTAGAGGCCAGGAACAATCACATTTTTTTTTTTATTTTCTTTTAATTTGTTCAAGTAGTCACATTAATTTATTTATTATTTCGAATTTATGCTGAATGACGACTTTTTTTTTTCTCGGACTAAAAAACATTCGCCATCCTGCATAAATTTATGCTTCTTGTAAAATTAGTAAATATTGAAAACTAATTTAATAAGAAATGTTGCTGCTTATTTCCTGATTATTCGTAAATGAAATTGCCGTACTAATTTTATTCTTCTTCTTTAAAAAAAATAAAAATTTGAGTAAAGAAAATACTGTTTGTGCCTGCTGCAATACTAATTTAATTTAATTTATAATTATTATAATTTGAGTGAAGAAATTAAACACTGTGGATGCACTAATTAAACAAGATGATGAGCATAAGGGAGATCATAACCATCATGAAAATTTCGTGTAATGAAACTTTAATTTCTACAAGATAGCTTATCAAAAATGCTGAGAAATCCACTAACTTGTTTTCTTTTTCTAGTGGACATTAAAGTCATTGATCACACTTGATCACCCGTTGATCTATCTGAGAATTTGATTTAGGAAAATTAAATTAAGAAAAGTGGAGAATTGATTTATTTACCCTATGATTTTCAAGAGAATTCAATTATTTATATGTTTTTATTTTTACATTTTTTTTAACATGCAAAAAAACATATATGTTATTTTTACACTATATGAAGATGAAAAAAATATACGGTCAAAAATGAAAATTTTATTTATAAAATAAATTATGATATATAATTAAATCATTAATTTACTAGTATAAACTAAAATTAAAATGAATCGCAAGTTTAAGAATCCAAAATTATTAATTTATTTTCGACTTTTTCCATAACTTTCTCCAGCTTTTTCTCGGCCTTAAATACGATAATTAGGTCATATTCTCATCAAGAATTTTAGGACATAGAATAAGTATAAAGACACTACCGATATATAATACTCTCAAATCAGCTTGCACCATACATAATCTTATTTTTATTTTTAGGGGACAATTGCGAAGAATATTAGGATTATCATTAGTCGGAGACAGAAGGCGTTGCAAAGACTACAAATTATCAAATAGTGTTGGCCTTTTTACCTTACCCGTTATATATACATTGTTAGGTATAATTTTGTAAAAAAATGATTACAATCATCAAAAAAAAAAAAATTATGGATCAAACTCAATACACAATGAGTTATCAGATAATAAAGAGATAAATACGTAATAATTATCTTTTAATTATTATAAATAGATAATTATGAATAAATTTTACAATATTACAACAAATCAATCATATTTTAATAAAAAATAGTCATCATGTTAACTTTTTTTTTTCTTATATATATGAAACAACTTAAAATATATCTTCTTTTAGAATCATAGTTAAATATGACATTTTTTTCATAATCACAAAACAAAATCATAAATCTCGTATAAACTTCATCGTTTATTACTGACTTAAATATAAAATATTCAAAGATCACTTTCAAGATCTACCGAAAACTTAATGATTTGTTTCGTCTTACAAATCTAAAAAGTATAATTATATTAATATAAAAAAATCAATTCCTTTTTATATAAACAAATAAATAAAATAAGATTTGGTATCTTAATATTACCATAATTTTATTTTTGAACTTTTTTTTATCATAAATTTTTTTAAAATAAAATATACACAAAAATTTTGCTTATGTCATCCGATGTGATTTGTGACATGCGGTACAGTTGCACAGAAAAAAATTGAAACAATGAATTAAACCAATTTATATGTGGCTATAAAACTTCTCAACTATTTCATGTCATAAGACTAAAATACATTTTACCATTTCATTTTTCTTAAATAATTGATGACAAATATATATTAAAAAAGTATTAAATTTAAAATATATATTAAAAAAGTATTAAATTTAAAATAATATCACTAAATTTCATTTCAACGCTCTTTTTATAGCATTTTTAATATAAGTTCCCTAATTTTTTATTATTTTGATATGTGTGTTACTCTCTCCCAACACGTTAATTTATTGTTTGTCTGTCATCACAAATAAACCACCACCCTCGTTAAAAAATTGAATGAATGCTTTTTTTTTAGAAGTCCATAATTTATTTTACTATATATTTAATTTTTTTATTATTTTACATTTAAAATTTATTTTTAATTATATTGAATTATTAGGTGAGGAAAAGAGTAATAATTATCATAAATATCAATATTTTTATTATGTTACATTTTAAAATTTTAAATTATGTTTTATTGTTTTATTTATATTTAAGAAAAAATTATTTGCCATTTTTTGTATTATTACATTTTTCTAAGTAACTATTTCTTAAATATATATGAGTTATTTGATATTAATTCTTATCTAAAAGTAATCGACTGATACAAAGCAGAATACTTAGAATTTTTTTTTTATTTGATGTTACTTCGTTAAAGCTAAAAAAATTATAAGTAGTGATTTAAACAGACTATCAAAAGTCTTAAAAGGAAAAAAAAAAATTGTCTGATAAGATTTATTACATGATTAAAATAATAGTAATATTAAAACCATTTAAACATATTGCAATTCTTGCAATTGAACATTAATTAGCAAAATAACTTCTTCAACTTATATGATCTTATTTTAAAATACATTCTCATTTCATGATTTTCAAATTCTCTATCATAAAATAATGAATTTCTTCCAAATATCTTCTCTATTAGTTCATTTATTCCATTCTCTCCAAAAAGTTTTCATCCAATCTTGTATGTTAAATACACCAATAAGTCCTATTTTTGTAAAAACTTCAATAGCAAATTCATAATCCACCAATAAGTATTTTGTATCCTCATTTTTCTCATGACATAAATAGCATTATCGAAGCACATTGAGGGCTACATGGGGCAGTAGCACAGGTTAAAGTTTTTACAAAAGAAAGAATTAGCCGTATGTATATTTTTAAGATTAAATAAATATTTTATTTATAATAATTTATTATGTCTAATTTTTTCGGTATATAATTTGATATATCGTTATATATATCAACAATATTTAGTAGATACGTAGACAAAAATGATATAAATGAATGTGAATAAAAAGCTAAGCATATGTATCTACTTCATGCATTTCACAAACATTAATTTGTTGTATATATTAAAATTATAATACTATATAAAAATATTTCTTAAATCAATATGACTTAATCTAATAATGTTTCATATATTTAAATTTAATCGTGATAATAAAATACTAATATCAAACATTTTAAAAATAAAAACAAAAAAAGAAGCATGATGAGAAACTTAAAACTAAAGTTTAAGTTTAAGGTTTTTTATTCATATCTTAAAGTTTCTCGTATGTTATTTAACTCTAAATTTTAATTTTATACAATGTTAATTATTTCAAATTATATTTAATAATTTTTCCTTTTGTTTAAAAAAATTTAATATTTTTTCAATTATTTTTCATTCATTTTGCAAAATCTGTTTATTTCACATATTCAAGAAATGGATACAACAAATACAGACAAAAAAAATATTTATATATGTTATTATTTTATTTTTTAATTATATATATTTTTAGATATATTCTCAAATATGAAATCTTAAATTATATCTTATTATTTATGTTTTAATATATTTATGTTATTTTTAGTTTTTAATATTTATACATGTATGAAATTAATACTTATTAAATTATTATATATTTTTTGTAGAGAAGCATAAGAACAACTATTCCAACAAAGCATTTAAAAACTACAATGTTAGAAAAGGTCTTAAATTATTTATGTTAGATAATTTTTATTATAAATTATGGTGCATTAACTCTAAGTCTCTTCCGTGACATGATATGAAAGTTATCTTTGATTGAGAAAAGTCTATAATAACTCTTAACCTTATTACATTTATATTATGATATATTTCTTTACTTTTAAATATTCAAATACAATTTTTTATTTTGTATACAAAATTAAACTTAAGACATTGATTGACTTTTAGTCCAACTAACATGATTATCTATTCTTATCATTGTATACTCAAGTTTGAATCTCAATGTATAATGTTTTCTTTATTTAATTAAAAAGAAGACGACTTTAATACTTTTTTAAAAAAAATATTTCAAATTCCTCAAAATATATTTCTAACTCTTGATAAAGAGCACAAGAAATTAATTTACATTCCTCTGTTAATGAGATTCATGTTAGTAGCCAAAGTATCATTTGTATATTGTCAAGTGAATGATTTTATTTTATTGTAAACTTTTAAATACCAAATCATATTCCAAAAACCTTAATCCTTTTGTTTGTAGTTACATTGGTGTTCTAGGCTTCCATTCCAAGCACTTTGTTCTTCTAGCAATAAAATTCTCTCATAACTTGAACTTGACCTATAATTTTTGAATTTATTAAAGTGATAAATTGAAACATCACTAGTTAATTTAGAATCTCCAAAATACACTGCTACAAAATCGCGCTTTGAATTAATTTAAAGTTGATTCGCTGAAACGATTTTAAATGGCAAGATTTAAAATTTAAAGTCGGTTCAACGCGTGAACCGGTTTAATTTTTTTATTTTTACATATTTTACTCATTAGAACCTATATTCGATCACATATATTAGAAAAAAAATCAAAATCTGTTTAACAAAGTTTAAATAATACAAATAATTGATTGTAATTACATAAAAACCAAACATAACAAATATATACACATAAATATACTTACGAAATATTTATACAAAACCTACATAATACAAAAATTAATACAAATAATATACAAAAAATAACGCAAAGTGAATAATAAGTGCATAGGATTAATAGAAATACTTATAAGAGTAAATAAAGTGACAAAATGAAGGAAATGAAGAAAAAAAATGGTGTTTTGTAAGTGAGAAAATGTGTATAAAAAATTTGAGTATTTCATTGAAAAAATAAGGGATCTGGAAGATAATTTAGAGAAGAAGAAAACCAACTAAATGACGCTGAAATTGGTGATCGTAAATGGCCGAAAAATAAGAAAGAGTGGAGGAGGAGTGTCGACTTTGTGTGTTGTTTACAATACTATAAATAAAAAAATGTTCTGTCTAATAGGAGAGAAAGAGGAGAAAAGGAAAATATTCACATGTGTAGCGTCGGTTGATGTGTTGAACCGATGCTACACGTAAAACTGACACTATGGTTTACGTGTAGCGTCGATTCAACATGTCAATCGACGCTAAAAACTACGTAGAAAGCGTCGATTTTTCAACGAATCGATTTTAAATTCATTATAAGTCGATTTTCTTTAAAAATCTACTTTTAATCTCAACTAAAATGCAATATTTTGTAACAGTGATAGTTAGAATCTATTTTAAAATTTCAACAAATCTTACTTTAATTGAATAGTGCTACTAACCATTGATCAATCGTTGACCTGAGTCAAGGGTGACATGCTATTAACCAACATATGAAGTTAGTTTCATCCGACAAAGTAATTTTTTTTTTACTAAGATATAAAATGAAGGTTAGTAAATTATGATTCAACAAAGTAAAATTTATTTAAACATATAAATATTTTAGAATTTGAGACTTAATTACAAATGTATATAATGTAGCTTTAAAAAAAACTGTAAGGTCTTATCTAAATGAGAATTTTTCTACTAAAAGGTGTATTTAATCTCATCTACCAGCTCTTCGCTCTGCTATTAGTTGATGTTTAATTCATAAAGTAGAAATATAATTAAAATAAAAATGATAATATAAATTAAATTTAATGAAAATAATAATATTATTGTTATTAAAATTAAAATAATGATAAATACTAAAAAAATAATACATATATTCCTATGTTTTCTCTTTTTTCTCCGTTTTTTTTTTTTGTTCTTTTTTGAGATATTTATTTCTTATATTTTGTTGTTTTCGTGTGAGTATAATATAAGTTTTAGACTTTTAGCCTTACTTGTAAGAGCACCGAAAATAAAAGGAATGAATAGTATCTCTACGTTCTAGCTAGCTAGCTAGCTAACGTGCTTCTAAAACTGTTATATTGATTAGAATTTTCCAAAACATTTAAATATTTTTTTGAATTTTGAAAAAAATTATAAATTTTACTAAAATTATGTGTACTATAATAAATTTTATTTATTTATATTAATAATAATTGAGAATAATGGATCCAAAATTAATAAAAATAAGTTGTTATAAATATGGACGTGTCTCCACTCTCCATGTACAGAACTACAAATTACCAATTAATATTCTTTCTTTTTTCCTGCTATTTCATCAAGCTTTCCTTATCATTCCATTAAACATCTTGAGGGTCTAAATCAATCAAATGGATACACATTTTCTTATTGAGGTATATAAAAAAAAAGGTATATCTGATACGCTACATTTTATGAGGAAATAATTAAAAGTTACGAAAACGAACAAAGTTTAAAAGAACAACACAAAGCTAGCATTAACTAAAAGTAGAAATTAATTGGACAATACTAGACTAGACAACATATACACTACATTTTATGTTATGAGGAAATATTTAAAAGTTACAGAAATGAACAAAGATTAAAAAAAAAAACAAAACAAAGGTAGCATTAATTAAAAGTAGAAATTAATCGGACAATACTAGAATAGACAAAAATTATACGTTTCAAATAGCACTTTTGTATGATCGAATTTTGCGTATAGTCTTTAATTATCTTCTTCTCACCATTTTATATATGGCGCGTGAGTAATTTTGTAAGTAGTAACAGAAGACAACTTATGAGTTGATATAGAAGGAATTTTCAAAATATTATGATTGTATTTCTGTAATTTTCTGTTCTGTTATTTCTGTATAAGTTTATAGTATTTGTATACAAAAAAGGAAACGGAAAGTAAACAAATTATAACAATATTAATTTCCATTATTATTCTTATCTGCTGATTATCTGCCATAATTAATGCATTGATGTCTTCTTGTTGTCTGCCATATTACTCACATGCCAACACTCCCCCTCAAGGTGGTGCATATATGTCTCTTATGCCCAACTTGTCAAGTGAGTTGTAAAAGTTTTTTGCAGACACAGATTTAGTGAGTATATCAACCAATTGATCTTCTGACTTAACAAATGGAAGCTTAATAATCTTTTCTTCAAGATTCTGTTTGATGAAGTTCCGATCCACTTCAACATGTTTCGTGCGATCAAGTTGAACTGGATTGTGAGAGATGGCAATGGCTGCTTTGTTATCACAAAATAAGTTCATTTCAGAGTTAGGAGCAACACCAATCTCAGTTAGGAGTTTTTTCAACCACAAGAGCTCATATATTCCCTTGACCATTCCCCGAAATTCAGCTTCATCACTAGATAAGGCAACTACCTTTTGCTTCTTGCTCCTCCATGTAACAAGATTGCCTCCCACAAAAGTGAAGTACCCAGCAGTAGATTTCCTATCCTTCATATTCCCTGTCCAATCTGAATCTGTATATCCAAGGACTTCCAATTGACCATTCTTTGAAAACATAAGTCCTTTCCCAGGGGAGGACTTTAAATAACGAAGTATTCACATGACCGTATCTATATGGTCTTCACTTTGGCAGTGCATGAACTAACTCACGACACTCACAGCATAAGCAATATAAGGTCGAGTATGAGATAAATAGATGAGTTTACCTACTAACCGTTGATATCTCTATTAATCTGCTGGTACTTGGCCCACATATTCTCCGAGTTTGTGATTTTGAACCATTGGAATATCGATAGGTTTACAATCTAGTAGTCCTGCCTCACAAGAGTCCAAAGTATATTTCCTTTGGGAAAGACATATGCCTTGTTTTGATCTTGTTACCTCAATACCTAAGAAGTATTTGAGCCCTCCCAAATTCTTCATTTCAAACTCATTTGACAGTTGTTCTTGAAGCTTAGAGATTTCTTCTTTATCATCCCATGTAATGATCATGTCATCTACATAGACTATAAGGGCTGTTATCTTCCCTAATCGGTGTTTTAGGAAAAGAGTATGATCAGAGTTGCTTTCTTTGGAACCCGTATTTCTTCATCATTGAACCCATATTTCTTCATCTTTGAACTCAACCTACCAAACCATGCTCGAGGTGATTGTTTTAGTCCATACAATGCTCGTTGTAATATACATGCAATTTCTTTTCCTGTTGTAACAGTATATCCTGGTGGGATATCCATATAAATCTCTTCCTCAAGATCACCATGAAGGAAGTCATTTTTTACGTCAAGTTGGTGCAATGGCCAATCCAAATTTGCTGCAAGAGATAGCAAGACTCTAACGGTTTTTAGTTTAGCCACAGGTGAGAAGGTTTCTTGATAATCTATCCCGTGTTTCTGTGTATATCCTTTTGCTACAAGTCTCACCTTGTATCGATCAACTGACCCATCTGCTTTATATTTAATGGAGAAAATCCACTTACATCCTACCATCTTCCTCCCTTGAGGCAAATCGCTTAACACCCATGTGTTATTCTTCTGTAATGCCTCAAATTCCTCTTTTATAGCTTGAGCCCATTTTGGATTAGATAAGGCTTCTTCAATGCTACTTGGAATTTGACACGAGAAGAGTGTTTGTGCAAATGCCCTGACAGGTTTTGATAACCTTTGAGTAGATACATAATTTGCTATTGGATACTTGGATTGTCGTTCTTCTCTTTCTGGGGAGTATCGATTTGGAGGTTTGCCTCGATTGTGTCTGAAAGGTAAAACATAACCAACAGATGTATCTATAGCATTAGTTTGTAAAGGTGTGCTAGGATAACTTACCTCAGGAGTATTCTCAGCAGGATGATCATTGGGTACTAGGGAGTTGAGGGGTACATCAACCACTTCATCTTCTGGAGATTCAATTACTACTTCAGCTTCAGTTCTTGGAAGTTCACACTCGGGTCTAGATACTGGCTCTTCCATATGATTGGCGCGATCCAAGTATGTTGGACAAGTGTCTAATATTTCAACATCAAGCCAATTTCGTTCTTCACCATAACTCTCCTCCTGAAGAGTGGAATTGGATACCGGTGATGGAAAAAACCATTCTGATTTGAGGAAAGTGACATACATGGTAATATAGGTTCTTTTAGTAATTGGATCATAGCATCGATAACCCTTTTTTTTACGCCATACCCCAAGAATACACATCGGACAGCACATGGATCCAACTTAGTCCGTTGATTTTTATGGAGGTGGACAAAATCAACACAACGAAAAATTCGGGACGAAAGCATCAAAATAGTAGGCAAGGGAAAATGATCAGATAACACCTTTAATGGAGTCTAAAATTGTAAGGTTTTGTGGGCATACGATTCAGTAGATACACCGCTGTAGTAAGAGCATCACTCCAGTATTTATTAGGCATATGTGCACCAATTAATAAGGCTCAAGCCGTTTCTAAAATATGCTGATTCTTCCTCTCTGCAGTCCCATTCTATTGTGGGGTTTGTGAACACGAGGTTTCATGGAGAATACCATGGTTGTCCAAGTATGTTTGGAATTGTTGATTAACATACTCCCCTCCATTATCAGACCTAAGTATCTTAATTTTTTCAAAACATTGTGTCTGAACCATGGTGTGAAACAATTGAAATGTAGCAAATACTTCATCTTTGTGTTTTAGAAGGTAAAGCCATGTCATTCGTGTACAATCATCAACAAAAATAGCAAACCAACGATAACCCGATGACGTAATGACCGGGGAAGGTCCCCAAACATTAGAATGTACCAAGGCAAAAGGAGTTATACTTTTATTCATGCTCATAGGATAAGACGTCCTATGACTTTTTGCTAGGATACAAGTATCACATTTGAAATCTGAATGTGTGATATTTGAAAATAAACTGGGGAGTAGGTGCTTTAAATACCCGAATGATGGATGCCCAAATCTACGATGACATAGCCAAATCTGTCGTTCCTTGTTACCAGCAGTGTTTTGCATATGATTGACTCTTCCTGAACTGAGGTCATCCACATAATATAGCCCACATCCTAGTACCACGCCCAATGATCTCCTTGGTGAGAATATCCTGTAGAAGGCAAAAAGTAGAATACATCAGTACTACACAGTTAAGATCTGAAGTAACCTGACTTACAAATTAGTCAGTTTGACAGAGAGGGTACAAGTAAAGTATTAGATAATGATAATGAAGGAGATAAGGTCACTGTTCCAGCTCCTCTAACTGGATAAGTGACCCCATTTGCATTGGCAACACGACTCCGTCTTGGCTGAGTTGTATTGGAGAGATCATTTGGGTCAAATTTCATGTGATCTGTAGCTCCAGAGTCCAAAATCCAATCCTCCTTATCACTACGAGTAGAGATGTGAAATTCTTTACTTGAAATACCTGGATCCCAGGAAGATTCGGCCTGAGAAGTAAGAGATAGTGAGGCATTACTGGTAGCCACAGCGACTCGCCCAGTGGTGTCCCGTTTCTTCCGTGCTTGAAGATCATTCCACCATTCTGGATACCCATGTAGTTTGAAGTAGTTTTCACGGGTGTGTTTGGAGTTTCCACAATGGCCACATTTCATGTCAAGAGATGGTGGATTTCCCATGGATTTCTTGCTACCTAAGGAAGTTCCTGTTTTTGGTGGCATTAGATTATGGTGTCCCTTGACCCCTTTAAAAGCCATAACTGCTCCTGGTGTCGTATCTACACCTGTGATCATCACGGTCTGCCTGACCTCTTCCCGACAGACGAATCCATAAGCTTGTTTCACCATAGGGAATGGTTTGATCTGAAGCATATCACTTCGAGTTTTATCCAATCTATCATCAAGTCCATCGAGGAAGGTATACACCCGATCTTCCTGTACGATGGAGTTGTATTTTTGTATATCAATCGCACACTCCATTGGATTAGGACGACGGAAATCAATTTCACGCCACAACCCTTGAAGGTCATTGTAGTATTTTTCAATGGATTCACCCGCTTGCTTAGTATGAGTGACTTGACGGAGAAGATCATACACTTGAGACGTGTATGTCCCATCATAGTAAGTGGTAGCCACCGAATCCCAAACCTGTTTTGCAGTTGGGAATCGGATAAAATTTGCAATTAAGGAGGGGTCCATCGAATTGATCAACCATCCTTTAACAATGGAATTTTCAGTACGCCATCTCCTAAATGAGGGGTCGATTTCAACGGGTTGAGGAAAATCCCCATTAATATATCCCAGTTTATCTTTGTCAGAGATATACATCTCCACCACTTGGGACCACAAGGTATAATTGGATCCTCCCAACTTGATACTAATGGGAGCAGTCGACGCTTCAGTTGACGGAGGTTGTGAACTGATCTGAGCTCTAGTTAGAACTTTCATCATTTTTACCGTCAAATCTTCCAACATGACATTGATAGTTAAATCTCTAGATTCCGTCATGAAATCTAAAATTTTTTTTCTTCTATTTTTTTTTTACAAAACAGCCACTATATAAATGAAAAAAACCAACTTATAACCCTAACCCTAATTTTCCGTTCTCTCGCAGCGGTGCCTTTCTTCCTGCGCGATTTCAGCAAGATGGTCGAGCGTAGAAAAAAAAATTTCCTTCCAAAGTTGCGCAGTTTCCTCTGCGTTCCTCGCCAGCTGTCGTGTTCCTCGCCAGCTGTCTGTGTTCCTCACAGCCTTCTTCGCGTTCTCCAAACCCTAAGAGAAGTTCTAAACTCGCGTAGCTTCTTCTCAGCCAAAATCTCGTAGCCCTCTTCTTCTCCTCTTCTCTCAGATTCTTCGCAGTGGCGCTCTTCTTCGCAGCAGCTCTTCTCCTCTCGCAAACTGCCTCTGTTACTGTTTTCTTCCCTTCATTCTCTGCTCGAAATGTTAGTTTCAAGAATACAGCACAAACCCTTTGTCGCTGGTACCACCACCTATTCTGTTATTCTCAAGAACTGCATCAACGGCTGCTTGTGAGTACTTGGTTTCCAAGGAACTGCGCCAACGGATGCTATGAGTACTCGGTTTCCAAATGGGTCTGACCTACTTTCTATGGTTCTTCGTTGAGTTGGTGTTTCGAATCACTTGACTCCTTGTAAGTTGTATGCAAATATATATTTTTTGAAGTGTAACCCGTAATCTTCTATTGAATTTCTGAACAAATAAAAGTGAAATAACTATCTTGCTTTCATTTCTGAGCTGCACCTGTTCGGTGTTTGAAACGGCTACAAGAGTTGAATATGAACTCAAACACTTTTCAGTGTTTGAAGGTAAAACAGTGGAGGATCCCTCCGTCCAACACACAAAGTTACCGATGCTGAGGAGACAAACAAAGTAAATTCAACCAGATCGGCAAAACAAAACCGAACAGAAACACCACCCCTGATCCTAGATGAGAAAGTGATCTACCAAACTAGATTGGCCAAACAACAATCGTGAGAACAGAAAATTACGTTGTAACAGGTAGCAATGTAATTTTTATTTCTTTAAATAATCTGCTCTAATACCATGTCAAAATATTATGATTGTATTTCTGTAATTTTCTGTTCTGTTATTTTTGTACAATTGTATAGTATTTGTATACAAAAAAAGAAACGAAAAGTAAACAAATTATAAAAATATTAATTTTTATTATTATTCTTGTTTACAGATTATCTGACATAATTTATGCATTGATGTCTTCTTGTTGTCTAACATATTACTCACATGTCAACAAGAATTACATATATTATTTTCATGTTTTTTTTTAACTTTTTATTTCGATGTGTTTCTTTTAACAAATACCTAACTTTGAGTGTGAAACGCAATTGCTCGTATATAGTAGTGTCATTGCACTGACTTATCAATTCATAAATAAATATTATGTACGACACAAAATTATGTAACATCATGAATCACACGCTTTGGATTTTTCTTACGCTTTCATTCACTATAAATGGAGCAATTTTTTTTTTTAAAAAGCTAGCTAGCTAGCTAGCTACTAGCTACTAGCTACTAGCTAAACGGTGACTATTCATACGAAAGAAACCAAAATTAGGGCTTATTATTTGCAGCCAAGTTTCCGAACTTTTGAATTTCTAATGATTTTTCGAAGCACAAAGTCTCTGCTTTATATATGATAGTCAGCTTCCACTTAATTTGTTGGTTCTTAAAATTTTAGGTCAGCATCATTACCAAATTATATACAAAAGGAATATTATATATATATATGTGCAATGAGAGGGACATTAGTTAATTAATTAATGTTAATTGAATATATTATTCACATCATCAATATATATAAGTTCAATTTTGGGGCAGACAATAACCTGTTTCTAGTCCTCATTCACAATCACGCTTCTAGAAACTCATTGGTGCCCCAACCACGGAGCAAATTTTCTTCGGTTTTCTTTGGACCTCTAAACAGTGCTGGTGTACTACCAATGCTCTGTTACGTGACTCTGTTTTCACCATTATTAACAGTTTATTTTACTCACCCGCTTGCTTCAAGGCCAGTTAATATTCTTTTTTGTATACTATTAATATTGGCCAAAACCCACTAATAGATTATCAAGTTTGTCAAAAAAAAAATTTATATATATAATTTTACATTCTTATATCTAATCAGATAAGGTTTATAAAAAATTAGAAAAAAAAAATTTATTCTGTAAATCTCAACCATTGAGATATAAGATTGTAAGATCATTAAGACATGAAATCATACAAAAATTAGGTAATATTCTAAGTCCACTTATACTATTGGGTGTATAATTGTATCTTTATTTCTTGTAATAGGTTAACTAACTTTTTTGGGTTATAATCTCACGTTAAACAAGTAATATCAAAGTTAATGATTAATTGTATTGGGTAAATACACACAAAACATGATATTATAATAGATTCATTTAGAATTTTATTTTTGATTAAATTAACTTACGTTATTTGATTATTTCTTATCACGTTTATGAACTCGATAGAATACTTATTTAAAAGATACTATTAAATGAGTGATCTTTTATATTGAAGCATCCTTGGAATCTATCGAGGAAATATACTATGAAGATTGTTAAAATGTGTTAAAAAAATTGGAGTGAAGATTTTTAAACGTGTTAAAAAAATCTTATACAGACAAAATATTAGTAATAAATTAGATATATAAGAGGGGTATACTAATTCTTTTAATGAATTAAATTTCTTAGTTAAAGAATTAAAACTTAATGGATTATTTTTTTTAATAAATTATTATTTTTAATTGAAACCTGAAACTTAATGGGTTATTTTTTTAATAAATTAAATTTTTATTTATTGAAGCCTTGTTCCGATGATAAAAATAATAACAGTTATTATAATATATTATTTTATCATATCTTAATTTTAAAATTTAAAAATATATAATTTTCTATTTCTCTTCTAAATTTAAATAGTTTAGATGTAATTGTGTCATAAATTATAGAATAAATTCCAACCATGAATTCTCCCTTTATATATACTTTAATACTGCATCTGTTTATGCTAAATCAATTTCACTATATATGTTCACAAAGCGATTTTGGAATCATTGAGAACGTGACTCCTTAATTTGGTTACTCTTATGGCGTTACTTCAGCCACAAAAGATATACTGACCTAATAATCCTATCTCTTTTTGGTTAATTTATATCCACTACTAATCACTTTATAGTTGTCTGTTGATTTTTCTGTCCTTTTTTTTTCAACTTTTCCCTTATATTTTAATAATTTTGATATAAATGTTCTGTTTCAACAAGCTAGATTATGTCGATCCGATTGTGAGGAATTGAAAATATCAAATTATGGATTTATGGTCTAAAAAGAGTATGAATCAAATTCGGAATCAATCCTATTTGTTTTATTTATCTTGTTTCACTCTTAATTCTTTTATTAAAAGGTAATATATATGTTTATTTTTTAAGACGTTAAAAAATATATATTTATTTAAAAAATAAACATATCTTTTTAAAAAATTAAAAATAAAAATTCATCAAACAAAAATTATATCATATAAATAATTTTTTTTACTCAAATGGTAATTAATTAAAAAAAATGAATTGCAATAGAAATACAAAGTCTAAGCCTCTATCAATCTATTCATTAATTAACTGAATAAAGAGAAATCTGTACATGAATTAAGTTTTCAGCTTGAATATCCTTATTTGTCACCCCATAAACAATTAAATGTTTAGCATCTAATTAATTAGTTTATATAACTCATTGTTTATAATGGATAAAATATTACGTTAAAGGAATATTTTCCCTAAATGATAATTATACTCTTATTTAATATAAAATATAATTAAAAGTTAATTGTTTGAGATATATTATATAGCTACTAAATCAATAAATTAAAATATTCTAACGTTAGTTAGCAACGAAGATGAATGTTAAATTTAGTATTATAAATAAAAACAACCTCTACCATTTGTAAATATCTCAAAATTTGTAAATATTATTCTCTTTTGTAAGGGTAATTAATTACCTCAATTTTGTCCAATTAGTTGTAATTTTGGAATTCATCCATTTGAAGATAGTGAAAGTTATTAACGATGCCTGAGAATTTATGTAATATTTATATCGAACCTCGTTAAAATTTTGGTGTTTTTATTTTTCTGCTTTAATATTTTTGCTTTAGTTATTTTAGCATTATCTTGTCAGGTTAGTTTGAGTTCTATTCATTTAAATCATAAGTAAATAGTAACTACTTAGAATAATGAAAATATACCCGATTTTTCCAACAATTGGTATCAGAGCCGAAAGTTTCTACCTAAGCATTTGTTTGTATTCTGTTTGTTTTCTATTGGAATATAGTTGCTATTTGATCTAATTTGAAGAAATGGTAGAAGAAAATTTTCTTTCAAACAAATGTCAATCATCCACGTAAGGTAGAATAATAGTTATGAATGCAAGGTTTGAGGTGGAGAAGTTTGATGGAACCGGTCATTTCGAAATGTCGCAAGGCAGAGTTCTAGATGCTCTGTTTCAACAAGGTCTTGACATCGCCATTAAAGAAGAGAAACCAGATATAGTAGATGAAGTAGAGTGGGAAAATATCAACCGATTGACATGTGGTACAATCCGTCCGTGTCTCTCACGAGAAAAAAAGTACACATTTATAAAAGAGACATCCGCAAGTAAGTTGTGGAAAGCTTTGGAGAATAAGTCCATGAAGAAGAGTGGACAAAATCGGCTATATTTAAAGAAGAAATTGTTTCGTTTTGAATATCTTCCAAGTACTACAATAAACGACCACGTTATTACTTTTAATCGATTAGTAGCAGATTTGTTAAATATGGATGAAACTTTTAAAGATGAAGATTTAGCCTTGATGTTGTTAGCTTCCCTTCCTGATGAGTTTGATCACCTTATTACGAGCTTACTCATTGGGAAGGATAAAGTGTCTTTTGAGAAAGTTTGCACTGCTTTGTATAGTTATGAAATTAGAAAAAAAGATAAAAAAGAAAACAAGAATGAAGTAGTAGAGGCATTGTCTTTAATAGGATGTCCGCAAACACAACAGAAAGGAAGGAGAGGTAGATCTATGTCAAAAGGAAGGCTTGGTAAAGATGAATGTGTCTTTTGTCATGAGAAAGGTCATTGGAAGAAAAATTGTCCGAAGCTATATAAGAAAGGAAAAGTTGTGTAGTTTGATACATATGTAGCTAAAAGCAATTCAAATTCAGATTTTGCATTGGTTAGTTCGTCAACAGCATCCCATCCTGGTGATAGGATTTTTGATTCAACGTATACCTTCCATATGTCTCCTAACAAGGAATGGTTCTTTAACTTTGAAGAACTAGACGGTGGAGTTGTTTTTATAGATAATGATTATCCTGTAAAGTTTTGGGGATCGGTACAATTCGTTTGAAGAATCAAGATGGTTCAATCAGGGTCTTGACGGATATTCATTATGTTCCAGATATGAAGAAGATTCTTATTGCTATGGGAATAACTTGTACTACTACCTTGGTAGTACGGTTATTAGGACAGCATCAGTAGTTTCAAAGGAAGAAAGAGATTCAGAAACTACCAAGCTGTAACATATGCGTTTGAGACATGCTGGTAAAAAAGCTTTATAGATTCTAGTAAAGCGAGGCCCGTTAAAAGGTGTGAGAACCGGCAAGTTGGAATTATGTGAACATTGTGTATTGGGGAAGTAGAAAAGAGTAAGCTTTGGTACTAATCTCCATAATACAAAGGGCATTTTGGATTACAACCAACAAGAACTCCATCCATGAGTGGCAAACATTATATGTCACTTTCGTTGATGACTTCTCTAGAAGAGTTTGGGCGTATCTCATGAAGAAGAAGGATGAAGTGCTGGGAATTTTTCTCAAGTGGAAGAAGATGATCGAGACTCAAACTGGTAAAAAGATCAAGCGTTTGAGGCCTGATAATGACATTGAGTACACAACAATCCATTTATGAAATTTTGTGAAGAAAAAGGGATAGTGCGACACTTCATTATTCAAAAAACACCACAACAGAATGGAGTTACAAAACATATGAACTGGATTTTGCTGAATAAGGTTTGGCTTATGTTGTCAAATGCTGGGTTAGGTAAGCAATATTGGGCTGAGGCTCTGACATATGCATGCCATCTCGTCAACCGTTGATGGATGATAATGAAATCGCAAGACCGGGAATACAAATATCAATCTTGCAAAATTTACTCTTTTATGGTTTTATTATTTGTAAAACTCTCGCAAGTGCACAAATCATTTTTTAGAAAATGATAAGTATACTATCAAGGTCATCTAAGGAAGAAATTTTTTGTGATTTTTAATTTATTATTCAAAATCTTAAAAACAAAATTAAATCTTAAACATCTTGTCACGATATTTTAGTTTATTTGTTTTATAATCTAATAACATAAAAATAAATATAAACATAGATATAAATTTAATAAATAATAATGTAAATTTTATCATTCATTACAATAGAGTATTTAATGATATAATAATTAAGTTAATTATGTTTGCTCGTATTATTTAGGTTATTAAATATATAAATTAATATTTATTGATTTTCTCTTTTTGGTATGAAAGTGTCTTTAGATGGGACCCAAATTCTTTTGTTTAATATTAACTAACTAATATCATTAGGCGTAGTGGAGCCTATTAATTAATTAAATACTAAATTTTAGCTTTATTTATAAGAAAATAGCAAACAATCTAATCAGAGCTTTAGGTGTAGTCAAATAATTATATTTTATTCAAGGTGTTTAAATTAAACCTAAGATTTTAATTTTTCAAGTACTAACTTTCAAGTTTTAAAACCAATATTAAAAATATGTCATTAATACATTTTCGAATAATAATTCTTATAAAAAAACTTTTGAAATAGAGTTTTACTCTAACTACCGGGCGATTATACCAACAAATAAAAGAGCACTACTCTAAATTAGACTGAATAATTAAACCTTAAATTCTAATTTTCACATTTTACTTTGTAACGAAAAATAATTTATTTCTCTCTAACATCCTTAATATAAAATCTTGAATAAAAACAAAATAAATTTATTTTATAAAAGTGTTTTATCTATTTAATATTTTGCAAGCATAATAATGTTATAATTATATTATATTTACAAACAGCAAGGTATATTAAATTTAATCATAGATAAATTAAATATAACATATAAGAATAAAACATAAAGTGATAACTATAAAGAATCCATTAAAATAATACCTTAAAAGAATCATTACAACAGTTTGATGTTAATTCTCTTACCAGAAAACCTCCAAATAGATTTACATATCTATTTATTGAATCAAAAATTAAAAATTTATAAAAACATAACTAGTTCCTCTCAAAAAGAGAAGAACTTTAAAAATAAAAACTAAGAAAATAAAAAATTGTGTGTTTTGGAATGGGAAAAGAGGATCCTTTTATAGATGATGAAAAGGTCAAAAAAGAGGGGGGAAAATATTTCAAAATTTGAATTTGGATGCGTTTGGACAGGTTGGCGTGGCAAATGGGTGGCTGGCATCCGTACGACACGCGAGAAGTGTGCAGGCGCGATGGGTGGATGCACGCACGAGCACACGTTTCTCGGCGTAACAAGTCGTTTGGACATGTAATTTTTGCCTTTTTGACATTTTTAACCCATTTTGTCCAATTTTTCTATTTTTTTATTTTTCCTCATTTATTTTCTCAATATATTTGTGATGTATTGTCTCCATTTTTTTTCTTTAAGTCTTTAAGTTATTTTTGAACTAAAATACCTGAAAGATAATAAAAAATACTCGTGATTCCGAAAAGATAAATTTATATAAAAATACGATAAAATCGTATAAATATAAATCTATTTAATCAATTAAATTACTTTAAATCATGGTAATTTAAGTATTTTTTTTAAGCACTCATCAACTGTCTACCATCGTTTGCTCTTGAAGGCAAAATGCCTATGGAGGTATGATTTGAAAAACCTACTAGAAATTATGATTTCTTACATGTGTTGGTTCAATTGCATACTACCATGTAACGGAATCAAAGTTGGACTGATGAGTGCACAAAAAACACTAAAATTACCATGATTTTATGCACATTAATTGATTAAAAATATATATATTTATATGATTTTATCATATATTTGTATAAATTTATCTTTTTTGGAATCACGGGTATTTTTATTGTTTTTTAGGTATTTTCACTTAAAAATGTAACTTAAAGACTCAAAGAAGAATACTAGTGGCAATACATCACAAATATATTAATAAATAAATCAAAAATGTCAACAAATATGGAAATATTGGACAAAATGGGTAAAAAATATCAAAAATGTCAAAAAGGAGAAAATCGTGCTGCCGCGCTGAGCCACGCCTTGGTCTAGATCCGTGCGTGCCGCTGCCATTTCGCCCCATTTTCGCACGTAGCCGCCCCCATGACGTCATACTGGCATCATCAATAACCTCAGCAATTGCACTCCGCGTTTTCACAATTTTTTAATATTTTTTCATCACTTTGTCTCCCCATCCTCACCTATAAATACCCCCCTTCTATTCACTTCATACCACACCTCAAAACACACTTCTCTCTTCTTTCTTTCTCTCCATTTCTTAGTTTTTAGTTTTTTTTTAATTTTTTCTTATTTTTTAGCTAGTTTCTCTTAGTTTTAGAGTTCTTCCCTTTTTGGGAAGGACTAGTTATGTTTTTGTAATTTATTTGCTTTTGATTCAATAAATGGGAGTGCAAATTCCGTTTGGAGGTTTTCTAGCAACGGGAATAGCATCGAAATACTGTAAGGATTTTATTTTCTTTGTAGTTATTTTTTATATTTTATTCTTACATGTTATATTTAATTTGTCTATGATTAAATTTAACTGTGTTGGCTGTTTGTAAACATGATATAATAATAACGTTGTTATGCTTGCGAAATATTAAATTGGTAAAAATCTCTAAAATAAATTGATTTTATTTTTATTCAAGATTTTATATTAAAAATGTTAGAGAGAAATATATTATTTTTCATTACAAATTTAAATCTGAAAATTAGATTTTAAGGTTTAGTTATCCGGTCTAATTTAGAGTAGTGCTCTTTTATTTGTTGGTACAATCGCCCGATAGTTAGAGTGAATCTCTATTTCAAAAGTTTTTATAAGAATTATTATATGAAAATGTATTGATAACATGTTTTCAGTAGTAGTTTTAAAACTTGAAAGTTAGTACTCGGATAATTAAATTCTTAGGTTTAATTTGGACATCTTGAATAAAGTTTAAACTGTCTAACCCCACCAAAGGTGGCATTTAAATGGTTCATTTTCAATCTCTTAGAAAAAGTAATTAATTTAATTAACCAAATCAGTTATTAACCCCACCCATAGGTGTTAATTTATTTGTTTAGTTAACAAAGAATATCTAACCCCACCAAAGATGGAATTCATACAAAAAAGGAAGAATCAATAAATATCAATTCATATCTTTAATAACCTAAATAATACGAGCAAGCATAATTAACTTAGTTATTATATCCATAAATACTCCACTATTTATAAAAGATAAAATTTGCATAAATGTTTATTGAATCCATATCTATGTTTATTTTTATGTCAGTAGATTAAAAAAATACAAAACTCTAAAATATCGTGACAGGATGTTTATGATTTAATTTTGTTTTTAAAAATTTGAATAATAAATTAAAAACCACATACATTCCTTCCTTAAATCGACCTTCGGAGTATACTTATCATTTTATATGAAATAATTCGTGCACTTGCGAGAGTTTTATAAATATAAAACCAAAGTATTGGCAACGATCGGCGATGCTGGTTTTCGCTCATCAAGTTTTTGGCGCCGTTGCCAAGAAAGGAATAGCGTTTTTAAGTTATTTACAAATTTTTAAAAACATTTTTTTGCTGTAAATAATTGTAATTTTTTTTGTTTTAGTAAAAAAAAATTAATCAAATTTCAAATTTCATAAAAAATATAAAAATAAAAAAAATAAAAAAATGAAAAATAAAAAAAATATAAAAAATATAAAAAATATAAAAAATATATAAAAATATATAAAAAAATATAAAAAATATAAAATAAAAAAAATCATAATAAAAAATATAGCGTGAATAGTAAAATAAAATTAGCCTCCATGAATAGTAAAAAAATTAAAATAAATTTAAAAAAAAATTAAATTTAATTTAAATTTAAAAAAATTAGATAAAAAAATATAAATAATATAGCGTGAATAGTAAAATGAAATTAGCCTTCATGAATAGTAAAAAAATTAAAAATTAAAAAAAAACATTTTTAGAAAAATTTTATTACTTAAATAGTAAAATATTAGTTTTCTAAATTTGAAAATTTGAAGTAAATAAAAACTTACCATTCATAAAAAAAACTTAATTAATTTAGATTTTGAGTAACTTATATAAACATACATTTTATTAATTTAATTAACTTAAATTTATACTTAATTTAACTTAATTAACTTAATAGCATGAAAAGTAAAGATTTAAGGGAGTTCTGTCTAGGAGATTAGTTCTTGGAGGCCTTTGTGCCACTAGTCTTTCTTGGGAACGTTGTTCTATCTAGAAGGATGGGTTTTAAGGAGCCTTTGCACCACCATTCTTTCCTGGGAGCACTCTTGGTTAATACTGATTATGTAATTTTATCTTAAAAAAACAAAAAAAAAACATAAATTTTGAAACTATCTCCAAAATTTTAAAGTTTTAACTATAATCTAAGGAGTTAGTTTCTTTGTTTAATCTAGGTACAATTGTATTTTTATGCCTTAATTATTTAATTTGTGCCTAGATGTGGGTTACCTAAAACACTCAAAGTATGCCCCTAGTTTTAAGTACAGAAAGAAATTTGAAAGTCAATAGGGGATGACTGAAAAAGTATAGGGAGACAACCTTGTCTTACCTCTAGGTTTGATTGACCCAATGATGAGGGAACATTGAGTTTATTTAAAATGCAATCCCCAAGTTACGTCTTGCTAAGACGTTAAACTAAGCGCTGGATGGAAGGCAACCCATCATTTTAGGTAAGTTTTTTTATTTGTTTTATTTACTTAATTTTATTGTTTATTTCATTTTAATTACATGTGAATAATTTTTAAATTATTAAACTAAAAATATTTTTTGAGATGTTAGAAGTTCACAGCGATTTGTCTGTATACACTTTAATGATGAATATGATGGATGTACCTGCATTTTTCATTACTACTTGCACATTCTCAGAAAATAGGTAGTATTTCTTCTCTTTTCTCTTTATCTTTAATTTACAGTTGTTACATTGAGGACAATGTAAGTTCTAGGCTGGGGTTAAAAGTTATCGTGCTTAATTAAATTTTTTTTAACAATTTAAATTAAAAATAAAATAAAATAAATAAATAATAAAAAAATATATATAATAATTTTTTTATTTTTATTTTTTTATGTTCACATTTTCATTTTTTGTGTGTTTGGTTTTATTTCTATTTTGTGTGATTTAGCAATTTTTGGAATTTAAAAAAAATAAAAAAAAATCTCAGAAAAATTTATCATTTCTTTAAATCAAATTTAAGTAAATAATTAAGTCTTTTGTACTGCTAGATTAATTTTTGAAAACATATCATGAAATATTTTGTAATTATTTTTGATAATTAGTTAGTTTTTGTTATAACTAGTCTTTCTTGATAAGATGTAGAAATTATATTAAACCCAAAATTGGTGTTTATGAATTTTTTTTAGTAGAGACTACCTTTGTGAGATATAATTTGAGCCTAATTTTCTTTATTCAGAGTGAAATATATATTTTTTCTACTCCAAACATATTTCTTATTTCTTCAAATTTTTAGATAATCTCTATAGGTATTAGCATTTAATGTATGAATTTTTTCTCATCTTAATAAAGTATCGTATATTTTTTATTATTATTTTTGCTCAGATTAAATGATTTGAGTAGAAATTGATAGTATATGTTTATATATCATTCATGCATGACTGTTAAAAAAAACATATATGGGGTTACCTAAACCAAGATCAAACAGAAAAGCCACAAAATTAACCACTCACCAAAATAAATAAAAAAATGTACAATCTGTACATGGGTTGACTCTCTGAAATATATATATTGAGAAATATCTTCAGAAAAAAATAGAGAGATAAAAAATATATAGTATAATCTACATATTATAACCCACATTGTCTACAAAGTTGTGAGTAAAAGTTAATTACAATTTATGATTAAATAATATCTTTTAAAAAGTTAAATAATGATGAATAAATTATTAAAATTTGAGTAAATTTTACTATTTAATCCATAAAATTTAAGAAACAAATAAAAAAATTAAAATAAAATTTAAATTTAGATACTTTAGTTTAATTATATATATTATAACTTCTTTTGTAAATATAATTTTATTTTTAATGATGTATATATGTTTTTCTTTTATGTAACGAAAAAACATTTAATTTCGTAAATTAAAAAATATGATGCATATATTTTTTATATAATATAAAAAAATTATAATATATATATTTTAAATATATTAAAAATAAAATCATATAAATAATTAATTTATCTAGTATTTATGTTTTCTATTTTCTATATGCTCAACATATAGGTTAAAATACTTTTTTTCTCGTTTCCTTGTGTAATTTGATTTTAATAAAGATATACTTTTTTTCATTTACTCTGTACTTAATTTATAATATAATATATAATTAATTTTACCTTTGTATAATTGAGTATATAAGTCGGTAAGATTATAATACATAAAATAAGAGGAAATGATAGCAATATTTCTTAATTAACTAATTTTTTTATTAATAAAATAATAATTATTGAATACTTATTCTTCAAAGTAAGAAATTAATTAATTATTTATTTTAATAATATTCTTTCATACTTTTATATAAAATTTAACATTAATTTTCATCCGATCATAATTAAAAACTTTTTTTTTGTTAAATAAAGAATGTTAAAAATTATTATTATTATTAATCAATTAATATAATTATATATATATTCAACAATCCAATATCTAATCCCACAATGCAACGGAGAATCCTATTCCACCGGAAATCATTTATCCTTTCTCTCCTATTAATTACCATAGAACATATTAAGTTAGAGAGTATACTCTCTACTAATTTTTTTAACATTAATTAATGATATTATTATAATTAAATTTATTATTATTATAAAAAAATTATTGATAATAATTTTATATAATAATAACGATGTTAAAATATAATTAATAAAAAATATATAATAAATAGTTAATATATTTTTATTGTTATAATAACAAAAAATATTGTAATAATATCATTCTTTTTTTTAATGAT
The DNA here is from genome assembly GCA_033030585.1 of Hippophae rhamnoides. Taxonomy (NCBI): domain Eukaryota; kingdom Viridiplantae; phylum Streptophyta; class Magnoliopsida; order Rosales; family Elaeagnaceae; genus Hippophae; species Hippophae rhamnoides. Next base: position 50,237,766 of record CM065433.1, on the reverse strand, counting down.
CTTTATCCATTAATGATTTCTTTTTTATTTGTAATAAAAAATTTTAATAGTATATGTTGATGTGTATCATTATATATGTTTTAAAGGTTAAGATTTAAAATACATTTAAGATAAATAATAATTTTGTATACTTCAAACTTATAATTTGAAACGATTAAATGGTGAGTTTTATTGTCAGAACACTAGGCGAATCGTGATTGACATTTTAAGTTAATTAAATGTTAATTAAGGATTCAAATGTTGACGATATTGTTTTTATTGTCTTAATAATGGTTTTTTCACATATCGATATTGAAACGTGATATTTATATATTTTAACTAAATGTTGTGACATTTTTGACAATATCGTCACAGAGAAAATATCTAGAAAAAATGATTTTATCAAAATATGGTAAATACAATAGATATTATCATGAAATTGTTTACACGTATCATTTCATATTAATTTTTTTATTTTCTATATAATTTATCTTTAAATTTATCTATTTATATTTATGTTTAAGATATTTCATACTTCTTTGTATATTTTATTTATACTTCATTTTTATATTTAATTTATTAATTTTATTTATATAGTTTTTTTTTCATTTTAAAAATTACAATCTAAATTATTATTTTACATTTTAACTATTTATTCTATAATATTTTGATAAATTAGTCGACTTATTGATCAAATTAGATATCATAACTTTTATAAATATATGTATTAAATAAATTTAAATAATTAATTATTTTAATATTTTATAAATTTTTATAAACAAATTGTATAATTTTGATAGAGTTTTTGTAGTTTATTTAAAAAATTATAAAGTTGTTATCAATAAAGATAATATCTTTGAAATTTTTATAAAATTTAAATTTTAACATTTATATCGATAAAAAAAATAAGGAAAAATCCACAACCATTAGTTCATCTGGATTAACTATGTATGAACAGTGTCTTCCTCCCATTACAGACGGTTATAATCTCAATTTCCTTTATATTTTCAACAACTTACAACATGAGTAATAATCTAATTCCAAATTGATAATGCAGGAAATGCAAGTCTGGCAAATTTTAAATAGCGCCGTCCTGAAATGCCGTGTTCGCTGTAAAATTGAATAGAGCCATTTAACACACGACTTTGAATAGCACATGGAAATTGCAACTATGCTCCACTTTTATTTGTGAAAATGAAATAAGCATAAAGTGAACTGGCTTATGCATTGCTTATATTGTTGTACTATGCATCGTGACGTAATAAATTTTTTTAAGGTGATATTAAATAAATTTTGTTATAGTTATAATAAAAATATATAAAATATTTATTTTATCAATATTATTAATTAAATCTTATTGTTATTATTTTTATTTTTAAACAAAATTATTATCAAAGAAATATCACATTATCATTAACAAATGTTTATATGCTTTGTTGCATTGTCAGACTCAGACTAACTAAAATGATTTTGGTTCATTATTAAAATATGAAAAAGAAAAGGCTAAGCTTATTATTATTATTATTTATTATTATTATTATTTATTTTTATTTTTTTGCCCATACAACTCAAATTACTAAAGTGAAAAAAATAAACTTCTTAAAAATCTAAAACCAAGTGTATACGACTCCAGTCGAATCCAACACTAAAACAACTTCTAAGTGCTCAAAATCAACTTGCATGACCTCTATAGCAGGCGCCACAAAGAACAGCAAGAACAAAGTACTCTACTAGTGCAACTCTAGAGAGGATCGAAGAGATATGGACACAATTAACCAGTACAATACTGGAGAAACAATCGAGAAAGAGGAGCCTCTTCACGAAAAAAGCGACAAAAAACCAAACATCGTAACTCAGTAACAGTAAATGAAGATGCTAACAAACTAAAGGTCATACATATCTTAGTGACGAGGAAATTATAAAGGTAGGAAACTGGCATGGATGAAGGTGAGTAAGAGGAAAATAGAGATGGATTAATGTGATTAAGAAAAGTACCAGTAAGTTGCAAGCCCCAATTCAATAGCACAAATTCTTATTTAATTTTGCAAACTAAATCAGAATATTAACATTTGAACATAGTTAACGCTCACGTAATTACAAGATAAAAATAATGTTATCGATATAATGAAATATATTACTTGAATTTAGTCGTAGATTAAGTTATTCTTTTTAAGACATTTTGTAACTCTATTCAAATTTATGCAAGTAAACAAAATCTCGTTATCTTCAGAATAAAATAACACATAATCTTTATTTTCTTTCTCGTAGCTTCACTGCATTAATTAATTTTAAAATATTATACCTTTAAAATATTTATGTTAATCAGAAGACTTCAAAAAAATGATTTAGTATATTTTTTTATCTAGTTAGCTACTAAGAGCAATTTTTAAGTTATATTTTTAAATTAAGAGTTAAGACCTTTTATTTATAGTTTGAAAAAAAAATATACATAGTTCATACAATCATGAGAAAAAACGATTTAATGGATAAAATATAATTATGACTAAGTGGATTAAAAACGACCATATCTAGGTGAATTTAAAAAAATAATTTTTTTAAAAATTAAAAAATATCACCTCACCTCGCATGCACTCAAGTCAACATGGTCGGTCACTCGACACTCGTGTATATAAAATCATAATTTATCTAGATATTTTTATCTTCTATAAAAATAAATATATATTGAGACCCGATCTCAATTATAAATCTTTATTTACTTAAATATCTTTAAAGTTAAACATCTTCTAAGTATTAATATAAACTATTAATATTGAAAAAAAATTTAAGAGATTATCGATTATTCTCCTAATTTGTTTTTATTGAAGTTTATTTCCAACATGAACTATCCAAACAAAGTCAAGAACCAAGAAGCGATACGTGGAGATGGTGTTGCAAACATGTGAATTTTTGCATGTTATTGTAAATTCAATGAAATACCTTATCGATTCGGTTGAAAAAGATGAAATTTAAATAAAAAAATTTGTTGGGAAATATGCCTTGTCTCACGTTGTTTTTTTACATTATTTTAAAGAGGTTTAAATAGTGAAGAGTTGGCTATTGAGACGCCTGCGAAGACCCACTTTAATGGGAGTGACCCAGGCAATGTGATACCACACACGCGCACGCGCGCGCCGCCGTCGCCGCCGTCCGACCGACCTGCCGAGTCCGAGTTCGAGTGCGTGTGTGTGAGGTGAGGTGGTATTTTCTTTTTTGGTATAATATTTTTTTTAAGGAAATTTTTCCACTTACAAAATGGTTGTTATATATATATATATTTTCTCAGAAAAAAATGACCGTTATTTTCTTTTATTAAGAATATGGCCGTTTGTTTTATTTATTCAGAAAAAGAGCCGTTGCTCGTATTTATTCATAAAAAAAATATATCTGTTATCCGTTACTCTTCATTACTCAGAATTACCGTTACGCTCTTAATTCCCAAACATTACCGTGTTATTCATAATTGCTACACGGTTTCTAAAATCTATAAAAGGAGGGCTTCAGCTCTCATTTGAAACACAACAATCAACAATCATCTCCCTACGAAAAAAATTCTCTCTACAATTTCTAAGTTTTTTTTAGTTTTTCGAGCAACAAATTTTTCAGGTGTAGCATTCCAGTCTTTATCAGTGCAGTGAAGTTCTGAGACAGAGATTAAGATTCTGGACTGTTTTATCCTGGGGTCGACGAGGCTTTGTTTGCTTGCACAAATTGGACAGAGTCGCGAAACGTCTTAAAGAGAGCGACCTAGTCCGCGACTCAACCCAAACAATTACTTTCAAGTTATCGGTAATATTGTTCCTACACTGTTTTTATAAACTTGCTTCAACAGTTGCATATAAGAGATGGAAAATCCTAGCATTTCGTAAGGAAAATGGAGCATTAGCAAAACTGTCGTATGAGAGCTTGAGACAAGCTTCTTTGACTGGACTTTAAATTTTTATTGAAAATGAAAACACAATACTAAGCTAGAATTTGAGTGGAGAGAGTCATAAGCTCTCAGATAAAGGTTAAGGGAAAAGCCGACCAAATCAATGACAAACGATTAAAAAAATGAAATGAATCGGATGAGACCATAGAAGTAATAGCGAGGAGTGGAACAATTAAGTTCTAGGGAGAGTAAAAGGAGCACGATCTATAATCACATTCACCACTGGTTATAGACTCCAAATCGCAACATATTTTTCCCATTATTTTTTCTAAAATGTCGCAAAAAAGATCTAGAAATGTTATTAAAGAGGAGACCAAGGGATGGATGTGAGAAATGAGGCAGAAATTGATGGAAAATGTAGGAGATCGAGTGGTGTATGGTGAAGGAAAAGAGAACATGAAACTCTAGCATAGCTTTTAGAACGGTAGACTCTCATTTTCTCTCTGGATAAGCTTGTTATTCGAGGACTACAAAAAACTATCAATTTTTTTTAGATAGATAAAGGAAACAACTCTGGAAATAGTAGAGGGTAGCTATCCTTTAAGTATTATTTTTATTTGTCATCGTTGTACATGGAAGGGTTCATAGCTCAGTGGTAGAGCATTTGACTGCAGATCAAGAGGTCACCGGTTCGAACCCGGTTGGGCCCTTTTTAAGTGTGTATGTAAATTTTATTCAACGTTTACATTATGACCGTAGCAATATTTGTCTTTTTTTTTACACTTTCTTCTTCTTCTTCTTCTTCTTCTTCTTTTTTTTTAAGATTTTTAACATTTACAAATGTATCCGTAACCACAAATATTTAATTAGATCCCTACAGCATTTCTTTTTGAAGGAATACTTGTTCTAATTTGCTACATGGGAAGGCTCATAAAGGAGTAAGCATAAACGTTGGTTTTCTCATAGTCGTGCTCAAACTCTTTGAAGCAAAGAAGCAAGACAACCTTCCAAATTCTTCAACTAGTGATAGAAAGGAAGGAATTATGATTCTTTGTGACCAACCTTCCTATTGATTCCTATTAATTTATAATAATTAATTAAAACACTTACTTTCAAAAAAAAAAAATTACAAAAAAAAAATTGGTTTCATTATTAAAGAAGTTATTTCTTGGTTGTACTCTATTGTTATCATAATTTTTACCTTTGGAATTTTATTTGACATAATTATTCAATTATTTTTATTTTTAAATCCTTTAAAAAATATTTTTTATGTTATAAAAAACGTGTAATGTAAAGAACATTAAAAATAAAACTTTATCAATAAAAGGGTGCTATATATTTATTCATAATTTTTTTAAAAAAAATCAAATAAATTCAATTATCGGTGTTTAAATAGACATAATGAGATATGTAAAACAATAAAAGTAAGGTGGCCTTCTTCGGGGGGAAATTAAATGAATTTTACATATTTTAATGCTAAATAATGTTATAATATTCTTAAATATTATCATTTTTTATTTGATTTGAAGGTTACTTTTTAATCATGGGATAATGATTACAATTTTTTTATTATGTATAAATCATTTTAATTAATCATGTTATTAACCAATGCATTTTCATTATATATAAAATATAATTTGAATAACATTATATTAACTTAACTAATTTGACTATTTTTTATTAAATTATGAGACTTAAATTAATTAGATTATTAAATATATGTTTTGCAATAATAAGATGGATAACTCTTTTCCCAATAAATTTCTCTTCACCTACTATTAACTATTAGTTTATTTTAATAAAAAAATTATAAGAATCTTGAATACTAATTAAGTGAGTAAAAGTAACGAATAATTTATCAAAACGGGACTAAATAACATTCCATCAAATCCCTTCAAAGTTCAAAAAGATGTTCATTCCACATTAATGCTATCATTATAGGAAAGTGTTATTACCCGTTAGACGATGAAGAAAAAATAAAAACTTCTTCCTCAAGCTGCAATGATAATTACCTGAACTTCAATTGGACTTTTATAGATGAGTAATCCCAACACTGAAAAACCACCTGCTTATTTTACCCACATAGCTAAACAACAGAACCAAAGTAATTATCGTCTATTTCATTTCAAAATGGAACCAGAAAGCATAAACATGCTTTCTTTTATTTACATACATCCTCATTTTGATGATGTACCAGCATCACATTCCAGCAAGTAGTCTGTGTTGTATATACTCAATTACGAAACCATATTGTTCAAAGAAAGGTCGGGTGGGCCAAATATCTTCTGTACACTCACTAAGAACTTGCACCAAATACTCGAATTCTCTGCTCAACTGGAACCCAACAACATGGACAAGTAGCTTTACCCTTTTTCGTAAAAACATCATTGCAGTTAGCACACATTACTTCATGAGTACATGGCAAGAAAACAATAGAGACTTCGTCTTTCTTGCACACTATGCATTCCCTATCAGAGCTTTCTTTTTCTGAAGAACCCTCCAGATCACAAAGCAGCTTGGCAATTGTTTCAGCTTGAGGCTTTGCCCCCTCGAAATTACCAGTGGGTGAAGCACTTGGCTGCTGCAATTCTGTGAACTGAGCAGAAGCTGTCAAATGTGACCATTCCTGTTCAAGCCTCTGGAGGTCATCCTTGTGCCGCTGGGAATCTATTTCATACTTCAGCCGCAAAGTCTCCAGCTTTCTTTTATTATTAACCTCAGCTACTTCCTTTAGACGTATTTCCTCTTCCACTTGTCTCAAGGCCAAATCTTTTGCCTTTGTCACCTGCCTCCATTTTACCTGGGATGAGAATGTTAGGAAGAGCATGGTAAATAGCAAGTATGCAAGAACGCAAATATAACAGAAGTGGTTGTCAGTCCGGGGAAAAATGTGTTCTTTTATTGAGATGGTACAGAAAAGAATAGTGATACAATCAATACTCAAAATAAGTGTTTGAATGGAAGGCTCCAAAAGAAAGGAGAATAAACAATAAAACAGAATGTAGAACATACTTTCTAGCAAAATTCCAGCCTTTCCGGTAATATAAATAGCTCTAACTGTAAAGATATTAGAGATCATTGACCTTAAAAGTTTAATGAAACTATTATAGAAGAGTAGAAGACTAGCCTGAACTTGATTCATCGACCTCAGAGACTCAGAGTTCTAATTTAGCACATCCAGTCATCATTTACTATTACCAATCATACAGAACATACATCCAAAAAAATTGTGATTGATTACAACAAAAGTTTGCAGAGTTTTAATTGTTTTGCACACAATCAGTTGTAACCTCACATCCAGATTTAGCACTCATTTACAGATTTGATTGTTGACTAATTGTGTATCCCCCTTCACTTACTTGCCCTCCAGACCAATCCAAATTTTCAGTCTTCTCTTCCTTCAATCTCCAATCTCCCCTAATTTTCTTTCAATTTCTTTCCCATGCAGCAACCATTTCCTATCTTTCTCTTTTCTCATAAGGTATAAATAATTATTCTGTTCACGTTCCGTCCCTTTATCTGTTTCTCCTCAAATTTGTACACAAACTGTCAGTAGGATTGCCAGACATGGCTCATTTGGAAACTATCCTTAACTTTTATTGTAGTTTTCCTCTTTCCCTCAACCCATTCACATGCCCCTCTCCCCACCCCATCTGAAGAAAATGGGGATGGAGCAAAGAAGGAGGAGAAGAGAGGTATCAAAAACCGCATCAACACCTAGGAACAGATCCAAGAAATATAAACTATCACTCTTCTGTATGCAGTATACTTTCCACAGCTAATGACGAAAAGATAGAAAACACGTCAAACAATCAAAGATGTTATTGATATGATCGCCAAAGACCATTTACCAATGACATTACATTTAAATTCTCATTTTCTCAACTACAACTCCTTGGCATTTAAAAACAATTAAAAAGTATCATTAATCTCAAGAAAAAGTGCAGAAGTTAAAACTTTTTTTTTAAAACAAAAAAGTATACAAAATTACCACAAGATAATTGTTTGAATTATATAAAGAAACCTGTTTGAAAAATATATAGAGCACAGAACCTACTAACATAAATCGACTTCTTGTCAAGAAGCTAAATATGAGATCCAAATTGTGCATTAAGCTTTCAACTACTACAATTTACAAACAAAACATACGACCCTCAAGTGACTAAACTACAAAATTTAATATATATCAAACCAATATAGTAGTCAAACAATGTATCTCTAGCAAAGGATATATTGGGTGTAGTTTAACACATCTCACGTTACAAGAAAATAACGGTCCCAATCAACAGAAAATCTTATAAGTCAAATCTAGTAAATATTAAATCATCAGATAAACATGACCACAGAATAATCATAATAAAGAGATAAATAGTCAATAATTATCTCCTAATTGTTTTAAAGAGATAATTACAGATAAATGTTCATGATGATACAATATGTCTATCTATATGGATAAGAGATATATATTAGTTTAACTTTACTCTTTATATATATTCACAACTGTACACATTCACGTGTAACTTTTCACACAGAACAAAGAATCACAACCAAACATTCTTTTTCCTCTTTATCACAAAGCGGGACCTAGATTCGATCAATCTTCTACAACTCCATTCCTGACTTAAGCGTCAGAGGGCCAAAGGCCACCACCTCCTACGATGATCTAAGGTCCTAACGGTTGATTTCATCACGCTGATGCAAGGAGGACAATCCTACTTTGTGTTGACAAAACCGACATCAACAGGATCATAATTCTATACAATAAGAATACTAAACACCTATCTAAGAGTAGCACATATAAAAAATTAATAAACCTGGATGAGATCTGTGTAAAGCGGGTTAAGATGTACTTTGAGTAATAGCTGAACCAATCATATTTTATGGCGTATCTCTTCAGCACAGGGATGGAACAAGGAAGAGTACTTATTGCTACAAGTTTTACATTGTTCTTGTGATATTTCTTTTTCATGTCAAGTGTTTGCATCTTCGTGTTGCTTGTTGGAGGCTCAATATTGCTTTACGTTTGCAATCATTTAAGAAATTAAGTGATTGTTGCACTGGAGTAACCATATAAACAGGTTTCTCATCATTTATCGGACATCTGATGAACTATTTACATCATCCACAAAGCAAAACAATTAAATCTTACCAGAAATCACACAGAAGCAAGTTTCCAAACAATATCCTTATTGACGTACTTGCAAAAACAAGATGTCTCCTTCAACCACATATAGAGAATGTATAGAAGCTTAAGACCACAACAGAGAGTAAAATTTACCAACCTCAGCATCCTTCCGGCCCTGCTTTATTTGCTCAAAATTTTGCTGTAACTTCAGTTTCTCATCTGCAGTCTCCTCATGCAGCCTAGCTTTCTGTTTCTCCCAGGCCAAAAGCTTCTTCAGGCACTTTTTCTCTCTCTTTGCGAAGTCTAAACAGGCAGCAACCGACTCTGCTGCACTTAATTTAGAAGCCTCCATCTCTGCCCTGATTTCTGCATTTTCAGTCTCAAGGCGTCTCACAGCAGCATTTGCCCGGTCCACTTGACCACTGGCCCTTCTAAGAGCATTTTCCATCTCAGAAAGTCTCTTCATGGTCGTGTCCTCAAGAGTTTGCTTCCCTTTCTTCAGCCTTTGAGTCTCCTCCCTTTCCATCCTCAACATCTTCAACTCTGTCAGATCATTACTAAGCTTTCTAGCAGCTTGCATTGCTTTCTGCTGAGACCAATCCTTGCGTTCCTTTAATTGTCTCTCAAGCTCTTTCATCTGATGAAGCAAAGCTACTATAACCTCATCCTTCTGATCTTCGGCAACAAACTCCATATTCTCATCAATATTCAAATCAAGAAATTTGCTCAAAACTAAATTAATTGCCTCCTGGGTTTTTAAATTTCGAGACTCCTCATACTGATCAACAGAAACGTCAGCACCTAGTCCAACAGGAGAATCACCAGCAGGCAGGTTACTCAATATAGTTTGACTCTGTGGCTGTGGCTGTGACTGTTTTGGGTTTGCTCGGAAGCCAGCTGCAAACATTGCAACATTTTTCTTCAACAACGATTTCATTGAGGGTGAAAGGTTAAACCTCTTTGGACACTCTATATCTCTTTGCCAAGTTACCTCGGCACCATTAGAACAAAACCCATGAACTGAAAACTCAGAACCTCCCCCATTTCCAAAACCCCAACCACTATGGAACCTACAAGGAGCAGGGGCTATAACACCAACTGGCTGGTTATTATTACTAGCAATCTCGACAGAACTAGAACCTGGACTGCCATGATTTCCTGAGGAAGGAAGAAGAGAAACTTCCATATTGCTCGCCCGGCCGACATGAAGATCACTCATGAGCAAACACCACATAGCATCACCTTTACTCAAATGTGGCCTAATTCGTTGCAATAAACACACCATACCAGCAAGAGAATACTCCTGCAACTGTCTCAAATCAGCAAAAAAAGGCACAGACTCGTTCGAATTCCCGTTACCAGTAACGCAACTGTTATTCAAATAAGTTAGGGTGTTGTGCAATATATTTGTTAAAACATCCATGCCTCCATAGCAATGTCCACTTCGCAAAACCGCTTCAAGGGCCACTTGCTCATCGTAGCCCAAAGCAACAAGCTTAGATATAACTTCATTGTATAAGAACTCCAAGTTTTTGAACAGAAATGTCTCCAGTTGTTCTTCCGTGCAGTAACCCCATCCACTATCGTCAAAATGGGAATTGGGGCTAGGGTTAGAATTAGAACCAGCGGTTTGGGTCGAAATAGAGGTTTGGATCGATTCCTTAGGAGCCAAATGGTGGTTCAACGGCTTGAGACCCGATTCGAGTATGGATTTGGAGATGGAAGCACTGTCAAACGAACAGCATTGATCAGTTTCAGGTTTCACAGATCGAACCCTCCGATTAGTACGGATGTGTTTATCTCTTACCGTGCCACCCATGTATTATCTTTATCAACGCTGCAAAATATAGATAGATATAAAATTAAACTAAAATTTGGAGAAAAACCGTCAAATAAAACAACACCATAGTCTCTCGGAGAAATGTTCGAATTGAATCAGAGCCTGATTCAGGTGAGAGAGACTTACGAAGAAATAATTATGGAAGGGATCGGGTTTTCTTTCTGTTCTGTTCTGAACTGCAGAACGTGAGATGCAGAGAACCTTGTTGTAATAGTAAGTAATGAGAATTAACAAAACAGAACGATGGTGCCCAGAATTTCCCTCTATATTGCATCTCCTAATACAATTTTACTGCCTTTTTATTCGGATTTTTAAAATGATATATAATAGAATTTTTAATTAAAAAAATATAAATTTAATATAATTTATCATTTAATTAAAAAAATTACATATAAAATAATACATATTTATAAATAAATAATTATTTATTTATTTTAAAATATTATCAAAAAATTGTTTATTTAATTTATTATTTGTAAATATTCACTTACCTATATGATTATATATATAAACAAATTCAATTAAATTATAAACTATATCAAATTAATATTTTTTTAAATATGATCGAAAATGATAAAAAAAAATCGTGATATTATTAATATAAAATTCCATTTTATATTTCTTCTTATATGTGTTATTTTATGAGTAAAAGTATTAGTATAATAACATTTTTATTATTATAATAAAAATATATAATTATTTTTTAGTATAGTTATTATTGAATAAATTTATGATTGATAAATTATTTGTATGGAAATAATAATTTACATGATAATAATATTATTACTTTATTTTATTTATTTTTGAAATGGTTAACTTTTATGATAACGACTACATGTAATTTTTAGTATATTTATTATAAGAGAAAAAAATCATAATTATTATGTCAAGAATATATTAATCTAATAATTATTAAGTTATATATTAAAGGTATATTAATTTTTAAAAAATTAATACTTAATTTATTAAATAGATACTATTAATCATATTAATATAATAAATAATCATATATCAAAAGTATTAAAAATAATAATTAATAGTAACTAAATTTTATAAATAAAAGAATTATAAATGTGTAACTCAAAAATTACAATAATTAAATATTTATATTAAATAATTAAATACTTCATAATTGCAACGCCTTTTATTTTACGTGGTGTGCTTGATTCAAATATATTTTAATTAAAATAATTTATTAATTTTTAACATATATATATATATTATTTTTATTTTACTTTTAATAAAATTTAAAAGTATTCGTAACATGTAAGAAATAATTAAATATATATATATATATGTTTGATGATAAAAGAAAATACTATTCTTATGTTTTAAAAAAATTATTTTTTAATATACAATTGAAGTTTATTTTTTTTAAATTTGTAAAATATAATGATTATTTTGATTATTTTGATTCAGAAAATTAAAAAACACAATAATTTAACTTTTAAAACATAGATATAATATATGTATTAAAAAATATACAAATAATTAACCCTCATGGTTATTTTTTTTAACATAGTATTATATTTTAATTCATCAAATTTCTTTACTATAAAAGATTACTTTTCAATGATTATATATCTTTATATTTTTATTTATAGAAATATAATGATTATATTAAATAGTTATATTTAGAGGTTTTATAAGATGTAAAATTATAAATAAGACAATATCATTGATTTATTTTATATTGAAAATATCAATTATATATAATTATAGTTGTGTTTAAATAAGTATTAATTATGTGTATAATAGTTTTTGAATTTTTTTAAGCAACTCAATTAATATAATTATAAATAAAATTTGATCTCTAGATTTTTAACAAATTAGATTTTAAGTTGTTAAATTATAATTTATTATGTTTAATTTATATATCTTATATTTAATTTTTAGTATTTTAAAATATGTATGCGATAGTTTCATCTTAAAAAAAATCTGACTCCACAGTGGATGATATCTACTTAAAGTTATTATTAAGGCCATATCAGATAAACATAGTGCCAATCGATCATTTCTATTTAAAGTTAATAAGAAATTCCATATATATATATATAATGATGAGAGATAATAACCCTTTCATTTATTTTTCAATTTTAAAGTCATTCCATGTCCCACTCCCGATTGAATAGAAAGCGGTTATATTAATTACTTCATGTTAGTTTCAAATATATTTAGATAGCAGTTTTTTAATGATATAAACATGTTTTTTTATATTTATTTAATATTATATTTAATTTTAAAAAATTAAATAATAATATAATTTTTACTCCACTGTATTATTTAAAATATTAACATTGATTTTTATTTTTAACTATCTAACACATATTTTTAAATAAAATAAGACATATAAAAGTAAAAATAAATAAAATTTAATCTAATTATTTCAAATACGTTATATTTTATTATTAAAATACATTTTTATATCTAATTATATGTATATAAAAAATAATATTAATATATATTCGATTTTGATTAATTACTATTTTGATATTACAATAAGCTTCTTTATTTTAAAATAAAATATTACTATTTTGATTAATTACACCTTACGGTTTAAAATAAAATTCAAAATTTTGTAATTAATTATACTTTTAATTATATATGATTAAAATTTACTTACGTGATTCCTCCCTCACATCCTTTCTTCTTCTTTTTTATGGTTTAAAAAAATTATTTTCTATTTTTAGTTTCTTTTTATAATATTTTTTTTCTATTTAATTTTTATCTTTGCAATATATTTGTTTATCTTTTTTCAATTTTTTATAATCTTTCGTGAGTAAAAATAAATATGTAAATTTTTTTTATTAAGTTTTGAGCAAATATTTCCTATTAATTGTATTTGAGGTTTGTAATCGATTAATATATATTCATATGTTAGAAAAATATGAACACATATTGATATATTTTGTTGAGTATATGTATATATGGTTAACGTATATTAATATGAATTTTTTTTGTTCTTAAGCTAATTATTTAAACATCTATTTGTTAGAAATAAAAGTATGGATACATATTAAAATTCTTAGATAAATAGTGATTAAAATGAATTTGAATAAGTGTTTAAAATAAAACATATATATCTTTTGGTCGAACAACATATGTGTTTTTTGTCACAACAACATATGTTTTTTTAAATAACTTTTTTTGAACACATTTTCTACCTATTGTTAAATATCTTTTTAATAGATTTATTTATTTTAAAATAAATAAATAAATAATTAGAAAGACTTAACAAATTCAATATTGTATGGAATTAACTGCTTACATGTTTTGTTGACTAATCTTGTGTATAATTATAATGATCGGAATCAATCATAATATTTTTTGTATTATTTTTAGTGTATAAATTAATCATACTTTACACGTTTATAGTAATTAAATAAATTTTTATAGATGTTATATAGGTTATAAATGACGTATTGTATAGTTGTAGATTAGAAAAAATATGAAAATTTAGTAAAAATAGGGATTTGTGTCCACTACCCCTATTTTTTTGTTAGTCTAATATTTTGATTTGTTTTTTTATAAATATAAAAGAAATTTTAACATTAATTCACTAAATTAAACAGAGAAAAAAATACTACTATGTATCATAATATATTACGAATATAAATTACATGGTAAATTTTCATTTAATATAATTATAAGGGTATAATTGTAATATTTATTTAAATTTTATTGTATCATTTAAGATATATCACAATGATATTTAAATTTTTGTTATAAAAATAATTATCTCTTCAAAAGTAGATGAAACTATTAGAGGTATATTGAGAATGGAGCACTGGTGGAACAAAAAAATAATTTTAAATTGAATTGATATATTATTTTACAAAAAAAAAATACGAATGCACTAAAAAAATAACTTAATAATAAAATTTAAATTTGTATATACAATAATCCATGGACATCATGACTCTTATTAGAAAATGTAGTTATTAAAACTATATAAATAGTATAATAACAATAAAATGCTACAAAAATATTGTATATCTTATTTACACCATGAAATTTATTTATTATGAAAGAATAATAACAAAATTATATATAAATCAATCATAAATATAAAAATTCCATCTAATAAGAAGAATTCTAAGTAAGAGAGAAAAAATAGTAGTAAAATAAGGAAGATAAGTATAATTTTTTTAACCTAAACAGTTCAAAAATAAGAATAATTAATAAAATAAATATGAAAAAGAATGATTTTTTTTAAAAGAACATGAGAAAAAGAGATAAAATGAGATATCGTTTAATATTTATTTTTGAATTAAAACAATATTTTGTTATAATTTATTTTAATATTTTTTAATTCTTTTTTTATCCTTTATATAATGATCATATTAACCATCACCCAATAACTTATCAGTAAAGAGTATCCTATTTGGTTTTATATGTTTTGGAGACTCTTGGTAATTTAAAATTATTAATGAGTGAATATCTTGTATTTTAAAATATATTGTATCAATTTAACCAAAAAATGTGAAAAAAAAAACATAAATAACATACTTTAAAATTTAAAATCACAAAAATAACACATATTATATCTATCAAATATATTTTTACTATTAAATTAAAGTTCAATAAATTATTTTACATTAAACATCGAACTACAACTATTTAAATTCGTTTAATATTTAAATACATTAACTATTCAATATTATTTGGTATTATATTTATTCTTATAAGTTTTATTAGTATTATTTTATATAATTATTCAAAAATTATTAAATAGAATAATATATTTAATTTTTAATATATTTAAAAAATATCAAGATTATACATGTAATGTAAAATATATTTATTTAAAACTTAAAAGTGCTTTCATCCCACACGAATCCCACATCCCTCCTCCATGAAATGAAGTGTTAGGTCAATAAGGTATGTACGAGAATAATTATATAACAGGTAGTAAATAATTTGATTAATTTAATTTAATTTATTAAATTTAAATTGGATATAAATTAAAGAATCGGATTAGATTCAGATTAAAAAATATACAATCCGTTTGAATTTAAATAGAATTTTAATTTATAAATTTTATAATCTGTTATATCTAATCCAGATAAAAATACATTAAATTATAAATAAATGTAAATTTTATTTTATAATATATTATATTTAAATATTATAAATATCATAATTATATTGGATTATTATTTTAGTTTAAAAATAAATTTAAATGTCTATAATAATTAAAAAATTATATATATATACTTCTTATTATTTTTATTTCTATGTTATAATTATAAATACTAAATTTTATTACAGATATATCAATTTAAATATTATATACCTTATTTTTTATATATAACAATAATTTATAAATAAATTTTAATATTAATCTAACCTGATATCAAAAATATTTATCTTATCAAATTAAATTTGAATTAAAAATCTTTAAAACTAATTCAAATTGAATCCTATTTAGATTAATAAAAAACAGTTTTGCTAAGATGATAACCCGTACTAAGATAGAGCACATTTAAAAGTTAAACAGCAATGGCAAATAATCTTACAAAAACAAAAGTAACAACTTAGTAACAAAGCAAAACCAACCTATGTACAATTGATCATATATATGGTAATATAAATTGACCTCAAAAATTTCTTAAATTTATTATTGTTCATAATTTTTGAATTCTTCGCAAATAACAATAAGGAGTTTTTACGGTTATTTGAAAAGTTTTAAATATCAATGTTAAGTAAGAAGATATCATTTTTACTAAAATATCGAAGATATTATCGTTGTCGAAGAAAATAAAAAAAATCACATAAATTATAAAAATTCTGTCAAAAATATGAAAAAACTTTATAAAATATCAAAACAATCCATTATTTATATTTTAAACCATTTTTTATTTAATAGTTGTATTTTTAAATACATAAAATATTTATATTAATTAATAAGTTTATCAATTAATTAAAATATTGTCAAATAAAATATGTATTCTTTTATGCTAAATATTATAGAATAAGTAAATGAAATGTTTGAAATAATTAAATAGAGTATTTAATTATAACTATTATAAATAGATAAATCTATATACTATGAAAATAAATTTCGTTGACTATTTTTTTAAAATACTTTAAAATACTCATGTGTACAGTAAACATGTTATAAATAAAATAAAAAAAGGGAATACATTCTTTTCTACAAAATTTAGAAAAAAAATTAAATTTAAATGACATTTAAGAAAGAAGAATATATAAAAAATAAAAAAATAAATCAAAAATTAATATTATTGATACTTTGTTCGATATTTTAATAACGACAATATACACAATATCTAATACATTTTAACAAAAAAAATATTAAAATGATAACAATATTTAAGCGATATTTTAATAATATTTTTGATAATTTAATCAAAAGTTATGTATATCACGTTTTGATGTCAAAAAGTGTAAAAAATAGACATTGTCGTACCAATATTGATAATATTGTTTACATTTTTATCTCTGATTATTCATTTTCTTCTTTTTTTCAATCATTTCAAGTCACTTCATCCATTCTTGAATATAAAACAATACCAGTAAGATAATTTACATCCCAATCCCAGGCAAAATTTAAAAAAATAATAATAATGCAGTCAAAAATGATATGTTGCTTACTCACAAAAGTTTCAAGTCATTACCTGCTAATTTGAGATACCAAAGGAATTCCCATAATTCCCCTTACGAAGGACTAAAGGTTGCATTTTCCTCTTAATGCTCCTTCCCTATTCCTCCTCGAGGACAATTATATAGAGCAAGCAATTTTTAAGAATAAATGATAATATGAGTCCGTTATATATATATTTTAAATATATACTCATATTTGATGACTCAATACTTACAATCTCATTATTTATATTAAAATATCACTAAAGTTCCTTTTTTCACGTAAACCAAATAACCATTTGGGAACTTCACGGTAAAATCAATTACAAAAATCACAAGTCATTTCTTATGTTACACTTACCAGAGATGATGTGGTAAAAAATTAACGTAATAACCTCAACTTAATCACAAAATTGGCCTCAATCTTTAAAATAAAAGATTTAATATAATAACTATTTATATTTAATAATAATAACAAAAATAACATATTTAATAAATTATAAAACAAAAAATAAATAAATTTAATAATTAAATTACATAGTTTTTTTTATAAATAAACTCAATTTATGATTTAAAATTTAGTGTTAAAGATTTAAAATTTAGAACCTAAGATTTAGTGGTAAATGAAAGTATATCATTGATAAGTTAAATTTTTTTTATTATTTAAAATATCTTATAATTACTAGTCCATTCTTTTACTCTTGATTATAAATAATACCTATTTCAATCCCCAAATCTCAATTTATCAGTTTTCTTTTTAGTAGATTCCAAGGTTAACAGGAATATTTTATTATAATACTAATTGAAAAATCAATATTTATAAGTTATTATAAAATAATTTTATTTTAAATTTAGTTAATATATTTTTATTATAAATTAAAATCTTAAATTAAAATCTTAATTTAGATGCTAATTTAAGTTAAATTTTGACAAATTTTACATGTTTAAATATTGAATTTCGAATTAAAAATCTTGTTAAAAATCTTACGGTAATATTTTATTTGATTTCCTATACTAATTTCACATCCTACTTTTTCTCTCACCACATACTTCACAAATTAGAGTCCAGATCTTCGCCCAAATTGTCTGTCTCATTCACGTCCCATCCATCAAAAACTTTTATATTTATTATTATTATTATTATTATTATTATTATTATTATTATTATTTACATTAAATAATTATGCTTCTTACTCATCAACCTTTTACATATTTTTATATAAGATTGTGAAATGGTTGTGCTTGATTTTTGCCAAGGATAAAACCATATTCACTAAATGTAAACTTTTTTTTTAATAACATTAAGTGACACAAGATTGAATTATAATTTTGAGTTTGAAAATTAACGAATTTATATATTTATACATATGTCATTCAAACATCCGCCATCAAGGTTACGGTGATTTTTACTTTTACTTCTCCCCCGCCATTCTTGCTTGCCTTGTTTCGCATTGTAATACAACGCTGAGTGTCGAGTATATCCTTCATCTTTTCGTCGAGACTCTTTGTTTAATATTCTGCTTTTACCATATCCATGGTAAGCTTATCGTCCGTGTGAGTTCTTCGACACAGAAATATCCCAACTTTTGGTAGAGAACTCAACATCAACAACGCCAGAAATTGCCTTTCTGATCATCTTCGTAGAGTTGAGTTGATCTACAATACCTTGAAACTCACTCATATGTTACGATCTGGCTTAGTCTTTATACTTCAAATTGACTAATCGTCGCGATCAGTTGCTTTATTCTCATGCGGTTGTCCTCGCATACATTTTCTCCAACTTTTGCCAAAGAACATAAGCATCGTGTTCATTAGCAAAATTTTGAAAAATGCTTTTGTCGATCCATCGATTTGAAGAAGACACTTTGCTTCGTAACGGCCCATTCAATGTCTGACGGCATTACTTTCTCCTTCGGCATTATAATTGGCTTCCATAGATCTTTAATGTATAAAAGATCCTCCATCTTCGGCTTCCAAATTGCATAATTAAATGCGGTTAATTTTATCATATTACCTGTGCTTTCCTCCATTTGAATCGTCAGTCACCAGGTTTCGTCGAACTTGATACTTTTCTGACAATGAATAGTACCCACCAAATAGTACCCGTGAATAATACCCGTGAATAGTACAATACAGTATATATGAATAGTACTGTATATGTGTACATCCTCTTACTAAAAATAACTTGGCTTTGATACCACTTTGTTGGGAAAAATGGATGGTTTTAAAGAGATAAATTTCACATGTAGGGATAATTTAAATCAAAATAGAATAAAAATGACAAAGAATTTTAGCGTGGAAAAACCTTTCAAAATGAAAGTAACCGGGGCCGTGTGCACTTAAACTTCCACTATAATAAGACGGGATTACACACTTCACCTTCAGGTGGATCTCTCACAAAAATACAACAAATATGTATCTTCAATTTGTGGATAAAACTTCACAAATTGGCTCTCTTAATTTCTCTCTCTCAAAAATCTTTCAGAAACTCTCTCTCTCTCTCTCTTTTGTTGATTTCTCCGCTTCTGATCTTATTTGAGATTGAAGCTAAGGTTTTATAAAGCCAAAAACTTCATCATTCTCTCCGGTTTATACGGAGAGATTTTTGACTTTTTCTTTTCTTTTCTTTTATTCTTTTCTTCTTTTTTTTCGGTGCCAGAGACTTTTCTTTCTTCTTCCCTTTTTTTTCTTTGTGGAACATTAGTTGGACCAACATCTTTTTGGGTTTTTATTCAATTTTCCTATTGATATATATGTATATTTCATTTAAGTATTACAAGTCGTTGAAAATCATATAAAAATATTAGGGTATTTGGGTTAGTGATATATAATGTGAGTGGTAAATCAGAGTGATGTTTTGAGTTGAGAAGATAGAAAAAGAGAGGGAGGTCAAATGATTTTAGGAAGGTAAATTTTTTTGAGTGGAATGTTAGGGGGCAATTAAATTATTTTACTTATTTAATATTAAATTAATTTTGGAATATTTTAAAATTAACTACATATACCGTTAAATAATGGAATTTTTTCTATAATTTCTCTTCCTAATATAGTTTAAGATATCAAATTTTTTAATATAGTTATTAGATTTCGTGGTGAATAATAATACGAGTTTGCTCAAAAATTAAACCACTGGCTTGGTACAGCGTCAAATTGAATTATTGGGGAGTCGTTTTTAGAATAATGGGAGGAATATCCAGTTGTGATCAAAGTTGGTAACATCAATACTAAAAATATATAAATTTATATTAAAATCGATACTCATATTAATTATAATATCATACATAATAATAAAAAAAATTAAAAATTAAAAAAAAATTATTTTTAAGAAAATTTAAACAAATATTACAACATAATTAATATAAATATAAATTTACTTAACATCATTTCTCAAAGTTGAGAGAGACTCAGAGAGTGCAAGCAACTGAGACTACAAAAAAGGGTGGTCCCTTTGTTCATAATTTGATTGCTTTTTTTTTATACTATCTTAATTTCTAATTTACGTTACAAATGGTAATCATTAATCAAATGTTCTCATACCATACTCACGGATCGGCTGAATCTATAAATTAGATTTTGCTCTGCACAAAGTAGTATCCCAACAAAGCATGTGGTCGTAACCAACTACTTGGGGAATTTTTTTATTTAAGAAATTATTAATCTTTTTTTTGTACAGTATGTGATGTATTATTTTAAATTAATAAAATTTAAGATTATTATAATATTTTTTCTTTTAAAAAATAAGTATATAATAAAAATTATAAAGATAAATCAATCTGATCGATAAGAAATATAATTGATAAATTTTTTTATTGTTCTTGAAATATACGACGACGTGTTACTTAAAAATGATTAAATTAAATTTATTATAATTTTTTTTAAAAAATAAAAGATTATTGCTTGATTTAATGAAATAAAAGATTTGACATTAATATATAATTCAATTATAACTTGATTTTATGTTATCACATATGTTGGGTGTTTTTGTAGAAAATTCAGTATCTCTTATACCAAAGTTTATCATTAATTCAGGAAAGGATGAAAATACTATTTGAGAAAATTAAAAAGAGTGTGGTATGGGAGATCGAAACACTACATGCGTATTAATTAAATAAAGCCTTTGGTAGCATTACAGCCTTACCGATTAGATTGTGAACGCTCCACACTATTTGAGAAATAAAGTATTTACGAGACGGCACTGATTGCCCTGGTATGCAGCAGCGTGGCTCATTCTGAGCCGTCCAATGCCCCAAGAGAAAGGGGCGTGTGGCTGGTACCTACTCAAATGCATCCAATACTCAGCCACCACTAGCAATTCACACAAGAGAAAGAGAAGAGGAATAATAAATCACAAGTTGAAGACTAATTCTATATGCCAGCATGGGCACCAATACCACTTAGGCAGATGGATTCATAATTATTGATTAAATTTTATTAAAATTCAAAGATAGAGAGAGTAGGAGAAAGGTAGTAAATCTGTTTTTTAACACCAACTTATCTGACACTACTACTTTAGCCCAACCCAATGTTTAACTATATCCTTTCTCTATCCCTATCTTTCTCTCTCAACTTCATCTACGGCTGGCTGAAGGTATGTGCTTGTCCCACCTCCCATTACTGAACTGAATTTGATAATAACATCTCTTCAAGCTCTCTTCTTTTTCTGAGCATCAGTAATAATAATAACTTATGGCGTTTGGTTTTTCCATAGTAGGTGTTTGAATAAAATTGTAAAAAAAAGGGTATTGGATCTTTGATAATGTAATGTTTTGGTTTTTGACTATTCTTTAATTCGGTTAAGATTAGTTGGCAAATAGAATACTTTTTTTCTCTATGCAGCCCTTGTGTTTTTAACATTTAAAGGAAGTTTTCCTTGTATTTTCAGGTATGGTAAGAATGTGATGTGACCCTGTCTAAGGAAGTAAGCTTTTTAGAAGCTTGGAACAAGTTTAGGAGTAATAGATTTGTGATATTGTATAATGCCAGTTCCACTTGCACCTTATCCAACACCTCCAGCGCCATATACACCTCCTCCTGCAAATGGTATCTTACAGTCCTGCTTATTTTAATAAGACTTTGCTTTAAAGCAATGTGAATTCTGTATGCTTACTCAGAAAATGGAACCACAGTTAGATTCGATTGTCTTTTCCTCTTTTGTATTATCGGCTACGACTATGAAATCGGTTTATTTTAGATAATAACTTTCAATCTAAGTAAATAAGCTTTTCTGGTCATCATTTTGGTACTCTTATATGCCTAAACTTCTAGTCTAGCTGATTAAAAAAAAGTAAGATGGTTAGCAGGTGGACAGAGCCAGCTTGTATGTTCCGGATGTCGAAACCTTCTAATGTATCCTGTGGGAGCAACCTCTGTGTGCTGTGCTGTTTGTAATGCAGTCACAGCTGTGCCACCTCCTGGTATGGTTCTTCCTCGTTTTGATTTTTAGAACTCTTTAACACTTTTTTTTTCTCCCTTTAAGAAGAAGCAACACAATTATACCTATGCATAACATTAACAGGAACAGAAATGGCACAGCTGGTTTGTGGTGGCTGCCATACCTTGCTTATGTACATACGTGGAGCAACAAGTGTGCAATGTTCTTGTTGTCACACAGTTAATCTTGCCTTAGAAGGTCTATTTCAATAGCAGAATTAACTATCTGAAAATTAATTCATTATTTCTTAAGTCAAATTGTCTAGCTCTTCTTAGAAAGTTGTTTTTTTCTCAAACTTAATTATGATTTATGAAATTTAGTCCGTGTAAGTAGGAGTTAATCCTCAAATGTACATAAATGTTGCAGCAAATCAGGTGGCACATGTCAATTGTGGGAACTGCAGGATGCTATTGATGTATCAATATGGAGCAAGATCAGTGAAATGTGCTGTTTGCAATTTTGTGACATCAGTTGGGGTGAGCATTAAATTTTTCTCTTGACTCATGAATACTTTTTATTTGGTTTCTTTTCGATATCTAAGTTCATATCAAAAACTTTTTTTTTTCCTATTCATAACCGAAAATGACACGATTTAAGGAAACCTAAAGAAACCCACATTGTGTAACTTTAAAGAAATGTGAAACTCTGATAGCAGACAAGGATCAAAATGTAGGATTGCAGGGTGAGTTTTCACTGCAATTTTGTATAGAAATGATGATCTTGTTGTGTTTACATATAACGCATATTGCTGAAATCTTAGTTCTTAAATTATATTTAAAGCTCTGTGAATTGATACATATGTCTTCTTCATTCTTTATTTGTAATAAAGAGGAGTGAATGTAGCATATTGTAGTGAACACTGAAGAGTAACTTCTCTTATTAACTTATGCAGGTTTCGACAAATTCCACGGAACCGAAATTCAACAACTAAAAGTATCAAACTTATTGGTCATGAACGCTGCAACCTTGGTTTTACACCAAAGAGTGTCAACTATGGTTGCATAATAAACAGATAATATCCTCATGTCTTGTGACATGTATAGAGTTATTTTTTCCTTGTTTGACCCGGGTTTATGAATAAGTAGTTTCTGTTATTGTAAAGAAGAGTCAGAATTTGAGTAAATCTATCAGCAAATCCTCAGATATGATAAACTTCATCAAATTTTTTTTTTTTTTAATTTGACAACTGTATTCGTTTATTCTTGATGCTTTATTGTTTGTATCAAAATGGTCCATACGTATGACTTCCATACCTGTCAATTTTGATGTGTACAAGAACATTAGAAAGGGGACCAGTAGATATTTCAGAAGTCATATTGAGGTCAGGATTTTTTTTTTTTAAATAGGTTGGAACTAGTGACTTGAAAGAGTGTAAACCACGAATGCCAACCATTACTTAAAACTAAAAGGATTCTCGGGTATATATATACAATAAAGATGCTCTTTTTTTTTTCTCTGATAATAATAAAGATGCTTTTTTTTTTCTCTGATAATAATAAGGATTCTCGAGTATATATATATACATTAAAAGTAGTATTTGCAAATTTTCTCAAAAAGTACCTACAATAACGTTTAAGAAAATATTATCCTCCTTAAGCAGCCATGTATTTTTGAAATAAGCCATAAAACTAATTTATATGTAAAGTGATCAATAAATTTCTTAACTCTAATACACGTCATTTTTTTGACCCTTTCTTCTAAATATATCCTTCGAGAAATATGATTGTTACTAGTTAAGACCCTAAAGAAATCATTGGAACTACCACATTATTTTGTCCATGAACTAGCATTATGTTCAAGGGTTCTACATAAAGAGCAGGGCATTGTCGTAAATTATAATTTTGGAAAATTTTACGTTTTATTGCTTATCGTCCTAAACCAATATATATTTTTTGATTTATCAAATAGAAACTTAACATGATCGAGAATTATAATAGGAATAAAATTCAATAAAAATAATAATATATTATAATTGTTTAAAAATATAATTAAAATAATGATAAATATTAAAATAAAATTTATAAAATTATAAATGAAGTAAAGTTATAAAATAAAAGTTTTTTATTTTTATTTTTAAATGAGATAAAGTGAAATAATAATAATAAATGATTATATAAATTTTTGAGAAAAATAAAATATTCTGGTGCATTTTTAAAGAGTTTAAGAAGGATGAATATTTCTACTATTTTAAATTAACATTCAAACCAAACACAAAATTAATATAAATTATTTTTATTATTATTCTTATTACTGTGAATCAAATATGAACATAGATTCTATTTGATGGTTAATCATAATCTCACATGAAAAGATGTTTTTTTTTTTACATTAGGAGAAGAAGAAAAAACATACATACACATTGCATTTTTTAACATGCAAAAAATATATATGTTTTTAACCTTTATATAAAAAAATGTGTATTGCATATAGGGATGTTAAAAATTAAATTATATTTATAAATATTTGTTACGATACACAATTAAGCTTATTTTTATAAAAAAAAATAAAAAAAAATTATTAATAAAGATTAAAGATACAAGCTAGATCAATATTTATTCATCTAAATACAAAAATAATCAAATTTGATAAATCAAAACTAAATGTATTATTAAAATTAAATTTTTTTTAACACATATAAAGAAAAATATGAGTATTTATCATTTGCTATATTGTATGCATGGTTTTGAAATTGAGTATTTAATTGTCTCAATTGATATATTTAATATTCTTTCCAAATAATTGAATATTGATATTATATTATAAATTTAAAATGTTACGTACGATCAATTTAGATGAAAATTTAGACGATCAAAGTAGTAATAAATATAAAATAAATCATTCAGGAAAATGTGTTATTAAGATGAAAGAATTCAGTGTACAACAAGATCTAGACGAAGAAACACAAATGTGTTTTCATGCAGAAAAACATTGAAAAAACTATTCTACAAAAATGCGACTCATGCATAATGCTATTTAGAAACTTTGAAAAAGAGCTAAAGATAACAAAAGTGATTTTTTATATTAATTTATATTTTATTCGGTAATGATTTTGATTTATAATTTATAAATTATAATTTTTATCAAATAATTTGTTTTATAGTTTATGATTTTTTATAAAACTAATTACTAATATGTTTAGTAATAATTTTTACTTAATGATTTAAAAAAAAATCAAAAATCACTTACAAGTTATTTGATAATATATTTTTTTTTAAAAACTAAAAAAAAAAAGAATTTTTTTTATTATTTAAATTTTTTATATTTTTAATCATTTTTTTTTCAAATTCTTATTAACGAAAAAAGTAGAAAAATTTCATTTATTTTCTAAAAAAAATATAGTGAAAATACAAGAAAAATAAAAAATCTAATTCAATAATATTATTTTTAAAAATTTATGAATCACCTAGTGATTTCTTAAAAAAAGTGAAAATCATAAATCATAAATCATTGTCAAATATATCTAATTGAAAAATAACTTAAAAAATTCAAAAATTTAAAATCAATATAGTTGTCAAACAACCTCTTAGATTAACTATTATCAAATAATGATGTGTAAATATTTGATTTTGAAACATTTAAAATTAAGAATAAATACTTTATTAAGAAAGGGGAAATAATAAATATTATTAAAAAGACTCATTTTTTTAATAATAATGTTATTAGATAAACATATTAACTTATTAATTTATGTTTATAGTTAATTATATTTTATTTTTATTATTTTGAATAAAATTGTTATTAAAGAAAAATAATTATAATAAAAAAATTCAATTGATATAATATCAATACTTTTTTTATGGAATAAGCTACTAAATATATATAATTTTATATAAAATATATATTAAAAATCAATAATTATATATGATACATGATTATCTTAAACGTTAAAGTTATAATTTTTGAAAGTAGGTGACACTATGTTTCGATTAGAGTACAAAATTCAGAGTATTTAGCATTTCCTTACATCCAAATAGATTAGAGTAAGATAGGTGGAGGCCATGTTTTACCAAGAAGGTCATTCGACCGACATTAACGTTCAGAAATTGGTTGATCTGAAACAAAAGCACACTTTAGATGTAGATTTTCTTTAAGCATTTCTTACCTATAGACATTTATGTTATGTATTTTTTTAAGAATTTATCACATTATTGTTAAAAAATGATTGATAATGACAAATTTAATTTTTTTAATTGCATTATTCAGAAACTGTAACTTCTTTTTCTTTTTTTAAAAGATACTAAAGTTTATTTTTTTAAGGAAATAAAAGAAATATTACATTAGTATGATTCAATCTTCAAATTAGAATGAAAAATCATATCACATCAACCACGGAACAATTTTAAAATATAATAAAAATAAAATCAACTTTATATAGATAACTTGAGAAATTTGGATGATAATGAATATGTTTTAATTTGAATAAATTATAATTAAAAGAATTAAAAATAAATAAATAAAATAATTATTTATATTTATACGATAATTTTTTAATAATAATAAATTAAATTATAAAAAAATAAATATAAAATTTAAGTATTATTTTTAAAATAAGTATGATAGTTATATATTCAACCTTGATTTTCTTTAATTATGTATATGTGATGTATTAGGTAGAAGGGCACGAGAGAAACCGAGTCTTTTTATCAATTTCTTCTCAACTATCGTTGCAGGAATCTTAACTCTAATTATATGTTCATAGAATTTATAAGGATCGCAGCTACTTGCTATAAGCTGCTTAGTACCAAATATAAAAAACAGAAGAATCAAAAGAAACCAGAGATACTATACGGTTTCGTCAAGTTAAAAATTCATCCATCTAAATGGTAAATAATGATTGATTTTGAGATATATGACAGTGACGATGACCTTGTTTTGTCTGAAATTAGTCCCTTCACATGGTTGGTAATGATATTTCAGGTAGTGCCAAAGTCACTTGAATGAGACATATCTTAAGTTTTGAAAGTAGTAAAGAGAAGTATAACCATCATTGTTATACGGGGAGGAGAAGAAGAAGAAAAAAAAATTTTCCTCAGGTTCGTGAAGAGTATAGAGAGATAAGAAGAAAGAATGATTTAATGTTGTATTGGTTGTGTTTAGAATGTACATAAAGAACCATATTTATAGGATTGTAACAAGTGTAGTATAAGTGTAGTATAAGTGTAGTACAAGTGAAATAGTAGAAGTATAGTACAAGTGAAACAGTGGAAGTGTAGTACAAGTGAAATAGTGGAAGTGTAGTACAAGTAGGAATGGGCACGGGGACGGGCGGGGATGGTTTTTGATATAACCGTCCCCGAACCGAATTTTAAAACCTATAATCGAAACCGGCAGTTACGGTTCGGGAGACGATTTACCATGAGTAACGGTTCGAGACGGTTATGAAAAAACCGAAAAAAAATCGAAATATATATATAATTTAATTTATTAAATATATATAATTAATTTTTATTTATAATTTAATATATAATTTAATTAATTAAATCTAATTAATTTGAATGCAGGCGGAGTACGGTTTTTAGTATAGCAGAAGTAACCGTTGTTTCATATTCGGTTTTTCCCGAAACCGTTCGTCGAAATTTAGGTTAAAAACCGAACCGTCGGTTCGGATAACGCATGAGATAACCGAATCCGCGGTTTTTGCGTCACAAGTACAGTGAAATAGTGGAAGTGTCTACAAGTGAAGTGAATTACAATATCAAATATAACTTAACATCTCCCCTCAAACTCAAGGAGGAAGAGAAACAATTAACTTGAGTTTGGAAACTAATTCTTGAAATCTGCCTGGTAGATGAGATTTGGTGAAGATGTCAGCTGTTTGATCTGTGGAGGATATTGATTTGAGACAAACAGTGTCTTGAAGAACATGTTGACGAACAAAATGACAATCAATCTCGATATGTTTTGTTCGTTCATAAAATACATTATTGTGAGCAATCTGAATAGCACTCTGATTGTCACAATATAGGATAGTTGCAGTTGATTGGAGAACACCCATATCAGCAAGTAACCAACGGAGCCAAAGAAGTTCTTGAGTGGTGTCAGCAAGAGCACGATATTCAGCTTCAGTGCTGGATCGAGAAGTGAGAGATTGTTTCTTGCTTTGCCAAGATATAAGAGAGTTTCCAAGAAAGAAACAATATCTAGTGGTAGAGCGACGATTAGTTGGGTCACCTGCCCAATCAGCATCAGAGTAGGCGGAAAGAAGAAGATTAGACTTGTTGGAGAAGTGGAGATCGTGAAACATGGTGCCTTTGATGTAGCGAAGAATACGAAGAACCGCAGTATAATGGGTAGACCGTGGAGCAGACATGAATTGACTAACCAGATGAACAACATAGGCAATGTCAGGACGAGTGACTGTGAGATAAACAAGGCTGCCTACTAGTTGTCTGTATAATGTGGCATCTGAGAGAATAGTACCATCTAATGGAGTAAGTTTGACATTGGTTTCTAGAGGTTTTGATGCAGTTTTGCAATCAGTAAGGCCAACTCGATTAAGAATATCGGAA
The DNA here is from genome assembly GCA_033030585.1 of Hippophae rhamnoides. Lineage (NCBI taxonomy): Eukaryota > Viridiplantae > Streptophyta > Magnoliopsida > Rosales > Elaeagnaceae > Hippophae > Hippophae rhamnoides. The sequence goes on along the minus strand of CM065433.1, from coordinate 50,208,411 downwards.
GAGTACTTTGCTTGAGAGAGATAATATCCTTGAGAATCATATAAGATTTCTAGGCCCAAGAAGTAGTGGAGACGACCAAGGTCTTTCATTTCAAATTGATGACTCAGAAACTGCTTGAGATCAATTATTCCATTAGAGTCATTCCCGGTTATGATCATATCATCTACATAAAAGAGTAGAAGTGTTACACCAGTGGGAGTCTTCCGAATAAAGAGACCGGAGTCATAAGAACTGGAAGTGAAACCAAAGTTAGTAAGTGTAGAGTGAATTTGGAAAACCAAGTTCGGGGAGCTTGTTTGAGGCCATAGAGAGCACAGTGAAGTCTGCATACTTGATGAGGTGAATGAGTGTATCCAGGAGGAGGTTTCATAGAAACTTCCTCGGTTATGTCTCCATTGAGAAAAACATTTTTGACATCCATTTGAAACATGTTCCAATTTCGGGCAAAGAAGAACAACAATGATACTTCGAATAGAGGTGAGTCGAGCTACAGGTGCAAAAGTTTCTTTATAGTCGATTCTATATTCCTGTGTAAAACCCTTTGCAACCAGACGAGCTTTATATCGTTCCACAGACCCATCTGAATGAGTTTTGATTTTGAAGATCCACTTACAACCAATCAAAGATTTATTAGATGGAAGATCAACAAGATCCCATGTATGTGCTTTTGTTAATGCCTGTAATTCATCTGTCATAGCTTGCTGCCAATGAGGGTTAGAACTAGCTTCTCTATAGTTTTGGGGTTCATGATGAGACAAAATAGTAGAGAAACATTGGTAATCACGAAGATGAAAAGGAAGACTACTTACACGAGTAGAACGATGAAGTGATGACTCTGGACAATCAGGTAGTTGGTCTTCAGAAGATGTTGTTATGGTAGGATCAACAGAAGGAGCAGACACATCAGGAGAAGCCGTAGTAGACGATGGTGAGGGTAATGGAGCAATGTCAGGAGGAAATAAATCAATAGTTGGGTCATTAAAAAATGAGAGTGAGGTAGGAGATGAGACATGAAATGAAGAAATAGAGGAAAACATTTTATGTTCCCAAAAGATGACATGACGAGAGATGCGCAATCGTTCAGAGATAAAGTCCCAACAATGATAACCTTTGTGTTCTATTCCATACCCTAAGAAACAACAAAGACGAGAACAAGGTTCTAATTTATTGTGTTCATGAGGGTGAAGAAGAACAAAACAGACACAACCAAACACTTTGAGTAGTTCATAAGATGGAGAAGTACTATAGAGACGCTCATAAGGGGATTGATTATGAATAATATGCATGGGAACACGATTGATGGTATAAACAGCCGTAAGAGCTGCTTCATTCCAAAAACGTTCAGGACAAGAACTAGAAATGAGGAGAGTACGAACAGTATTAAGAATATGTCTGTGTTTTCGCTCAGCTCTTCCATTTTGTTGAGATGTGCCAGGACAAGAATATTGAGAAAGAGTCCCATTTTTGTCGAAGAAAATTTTAAAAAATTGTTTCTTTATATTCCATAGCATTATCAGCTCTAAGCACTTTGATATTTTGAGAAAATTGGGTTTTAACCATTTGGGCAAAATCATAATAAATTTTGGGTAATTCAGATCTATGTTTCATGAGAAAAATCCATGTGAATCTTGAATAATCATCAATAAAAATGAAAAAATAAACACATTCCCTCATAGTAGGATGTGGGGATGGACCCCAAACATCAGAATGAATTAAGTCAAAAGGGGAGATAGAAGTAGAATCACTTTTATTAAAACATAAAGCAGGTTGTTTTCCCAATTGACAAGACAAACAATTTACATTATCAGAAATAGAAAAAGATCCTAATTTACCAGAAGATGCTAAGGGATGAAGACGTCACATGGGCGTATGGCACAAACGAGCATGCCATAGGTTGATAGGAGTGGTAGAAGCGGCAGCGGAAGTGTGAGGAGAATTGGGTAGATGAAGGTTGATAAGTTCAAATAATCATCCAACCTTACGGCGTATCCCGAGGATGCATCCGTCTGCATGGATCCTGCACATGACAACCAGAAGAGGAAAAAGTAATAGTAAGACCAAGTTCACATAATTGACCAACAGAGATAAGATTTAGAGTAAGGTTGGGAATATGTAAGGTGTCAGAAAGTGATATAGAAGATGTGGAAACTTGTCCTACAGCATTAACATGCATATATGAACCATTGGCAGTTTGAATTAAAGGTTTGGAGATGGAAGATTGTGTGGGAGAGAAGATGTGAGTATCATGAGTCATATGGTTACAACAAGCAGAATCAAAATACCATAAAGATTTACCTGATGTGAGAGACAAGGCAGTAGGAGAAGCATTACTAGATTGTGAGAGAACATGTTTAAGATGACCTTCAAGTTCTTGAGTAGAGAAAGTAAATTTGTCATGATTATCCTCAGAAGCAGCAGCAGTGATAAATGAGTTACTATTTTTACCTGAAGCATGTTGAGAGGGATTCCGAGAGGAATGCTGAGAGGGATTAGAGGAATCTTTGAGAGGGACTCCGTGAGGAATGCTGAGAGGGATTCCGAAAGCAATCTCTATTAAAGTGTCCTGGACCCTTCTTGTGACAATATATACATACCCGAATGGGACATGTAAGAAGCTCATGATTGGGGTTGTGACAGTAGGTGCAGCCTTGATTTTTGAAGTCCTCTTTAGAACCTCCTTTAGGGCGATAAAAGGGGGTGGCAAGAACAGAATCTGTATGATGAACTTTGAAAACCCTCATCTGAGTTTCTTCAGAGCGAATCTTGGTCACAACAGTATCTAAGGATGGAAAAGGACTCCGATGGAGTAAGGAAGCCCGGACAGGTTCAAATCGATCATGGAGAGCCATGAGAAAAATAACAAGACGCTGGTGATTACTGTAAGTTGCAAACATCTCAGCATCAATCTTGTTCGTCCAAGTTGGTTCAGAGAGAGCGAGTTGATCCCAAATAGTATGCATTTAAGAGAGAAATTGGTTAATGGTTTGATCAGCCCTTTGGCGTTTGGTATGAAGAGTTGTTAAAAGTTGATATTGGTTGGCCAAATCTGTTGTAGTAAAGCGAGCCTCAAGAAATTCCCAAACTTCTTTGGCAGTGTCAAAACGCCCAAATTCACCATGAATGGAGGGTAAAGTGGTGTTACAGAACCAGGTAATAATTTGATGATGTTTACTCTCCCAGTCTTCAAGGCGATCAGTAAATAAGGAGTTGTTTTTAGTGGTTTCTTGGATGGGTATATAGATATCACTAGTTATGAAACGCCATAGCTTGTGTCCTTTCAAGAAACTTTTCATTGCTTGTGCCTAGGCTAGGTAGTTAGTATCATCAAGGGTGGTAGAGATTGGTTTTGGGATATCATTTCGGTCCATTTTAACGAAATAATGGAGGAAATATAAAGCAAATATATAGAAACAGTATAAAGGAGATATCCTTAAAGATGAAAAGAGGAGTTGAAAACAAGCCTGGAACCGGGTTGAGGTGGGCCGGGTTGGAGTGAGCCGAGTTGAGGAGAGCCGAGTTGGAGTGAGCAAGGTGGAGGTGGCCGGGTTGAGTGAGCCGATTTGAGGTGAGGGTTTAAGTGGCCGAGTTTAGGTGGTGGGTTTGGAGTGGCCGGGTTGAGGTGGCCGGGTTGAGTGGCCGGGTTTGGAAGCGAGGAAGAGGCGAAATTTTGATAGAAATTTTAGAGGTATATGAGAGGCTCTGATACCATGTGAAGAGTATAGAGAGATAAGAAGAAAGAATGATTTAATGTTGTATTAGTTGTGTTTAGAATGTACATAGAGAACCCTATTTATAGGATTATAACAAGTGTAGTACAAATGAAATAGTGGAAGTGTAGTACAAGTGAAATAATACAAGTGTAGTACAAGTGAAATGAATTACAATATCAAATATAACTTAACGAGGTTAAAGTAACACCAGTTAATTAGAGAAACAATGTAAACAGTCAAATAAAACTTTACACTATATTGTCGCTAAATGATTTTGGAAACACGGTTATTAATTTTGGATTATCTTTTATCTCATTGTTATAATTGGATAAGATGTATTGTAATCGTTATTTGTAAACCTTAAGGTTTACTCTTTTAATGATATTTACTGTCTTTATTATAAGAAGAAGAAAAAAAAACGATTTTGGAAATCCGATTGACTTTATTAATTACACTAGGTTAGGCAATGACCCAACTTTACCTAGTTTCTCTTTTAGTTGAAATAGTTGCTATTTAACACACACTATCCTTTTCATTGATGAAGCTCCTTGTAATAATCAGTTCGCACTTTTTAGTGTATAGTTCCTTAGCATATTTTATTTTTCCCAGCTCGATCTTATACCCCTTTTAAGGGTGACTAAAACAAGAAGCAGAATATCTACAACAACAAAAATAAAATGAACCTTTTAACAAATATTGCACCCCGAAAATTTGCATCATAGTCGTCCTCAATGGTCTAGTGGCAAAGCAAGTGAATTTACAAATCATTGTCCTTAGTGTAACATGCAAGAGGAAATATTCATTGAAAAGTTCTTTCATTCGCCAAATAGCCTTAACTAGTCTGTCATATAACTGTCTGTAGGAGATACGATGTGCAGTAAGGAGACCAAAAGGCAACTACAGGGAATGGATTATAAGGAAATGCATTCTGGGCATTCCACATCGCGGCTTATTCATCACCCATGGCTAACTCCAGAGCATAGTCGTCTCTATCCTGCAACATACGCACATTATTGGATTACGATAATGGAAAGGATAGTTTCTTGAACATAAGCCCATCTTTCATGTTTTTGGCATCTTCTTCCTTCATAATACCATTTCTCCAATTTTTATTTCTTAAAAGTTTAAATTTGGAAAATTTTAAATACACTCAGAACTTACAATCGGTCCCCGAGCAAAATATCTTCCAAATTGAAGCCAATACACCTGTATGTTCCGAAAACACTTAGCTTTCCATCTCCGGGTGAACAAAACGAAAAGTCATAATCTCAAAACATAGAGTTTCATGCTAAGAATGTCTATTGATTTTGGAATCTTGAACATGGTGAGAATGAAAATGAAAAGGAATGAGCAGATCATAATAGACGTAAACACCTTAAAACAAACTAGAAAAAAATAAGGACCTATTTGGCCGCATAACTCAAAAACTATTTTCTGTATTTAAAAACACAAAATTACTTTTAAAAAACAAATAATTATTTTACCATTGTTTTTAGATTATTATTTTCTAACATAATATGTTAAAAACAACAATTTGAGAATTGCTTAGACACAACTAAAGTTGTAATTTCTTATCAATGTTTTAACGTCTTCCCAACTTATGATATTAAAGTTTGAAAATTTTAAAAATAAATATTTTTATTTTACTAACTTTAATCATTTATGAAAATTATTTAAGGCCTTGAAATGTCTTGATTAGCCTTATTAGTAAGATTATTTAAAATATTATTTAACATTTTAATTATTATAAAATATGGGTAAAATATTCGATTATATTAGAAGCCAAATTTTAAGATTAAAAAAATGCTTTTTAAAAACAATTACAAATAACTTGACAATTATATTTTTTGTTTTTAAATTTTTAGAATAATTTTTAAAAACACTGGTCAAACAGTTCATTATTTTTTAAAGTTATTGAAAATTATTTTTAATTATGATTTAAAAATAATTTTTAAGAACTATTTTTAAGTTAAAGCGTACATTTAGGCCTTACTACTATTGAAGTTTTGCAACGTCAACACTATTGATAAGAAGCCTTTACTCTACCAAAATTACCATTATTTGGGAAAGGGTTAATCAAGTCAAATGATCCTTTTAACTTATCTATTTCAGCTATTGTATGCTGCCAGCATTATCAATAAGTATATTAAAGCCGTCCACTGCTTACCTCGTCCTCATCTTGTGTTTCTACTTCAAGATCAGATGAAGGAAAACCCACACAAAGAAGTGCATAGCCCTGAATTTCAAAGAAAATACACAAAAGTGCATAAACTCAATTCATCAATTTGTTCAAAACACCATTAGACGACATCAACATTTTGCAATTGAACATCTTGCTAGATAACCACACTGTTAATCCAAGTGCAATAGAAACATTTTCTCACAAACTTGAGTTAGTTAAGCAAGAGACAACCCCTATAGCATGAGAAGCTATAACTTCGCTATTCCCACAACTCAGACAGATACTTACCTTCTGAAGTTGAAACATCATCAAATCCATGGGAGAAGATTCTGCCTGAATTAACAATGACTTCTTACAATTTTTATGCCAACACATATTTATTTTTCATATGCATTTTTACTATTAACTTCTATGTTATGGTTTTACTTCTGTGAATATATTTTGTTCATGCTACTATGTTGTCAAATATCAAGAAAATAAAAAAAAATAAAAAGATAAAAGTAACAGAAAGTGCCTTTGATTTCAATTCAGCAGATATCCCAAGGGCTTCAGGCTGTCTGAGTTGTCCAGATTTAACACGTACAGCACAGCTGGTGCAACAACCTGGCATGAACAAGATCTTTTGAAAACTATACCAATGAACAGTAGGACGGTCTGATAAATAATAATAACAGTCTCTATAGCTGGAAAAAAGAAACGGAAAAAGAAGAATGACTTGAGAGAAGCACTGTATATCAAAAGACAATTAAAGCAAACTTTGATGGTTGGTAAGTAAAATTAACTTGTACACAAAATATAGTTCTATTTTTGGTTTGACATAAATTTTTCTCAAGCTTTCTTTTCGAACAGCATTACAGAAAACGATAGATATAAGGAACAAAAGAGTAACCAAACACATCACTAACTGTAGAATGATATTCTAGTAGAGTCATTGGTCTAAAAGATGAGGATGACTATATCCCTCCCTATACATCTCGTTCAGGTTGAAATACTTGAATTGCAACTATTATATCTTTTTTCTTAAAAAAAAAACTAATATGTTTCAATAAGGAAGCTAGTCCCTTTGATTGGGGCTCCTATGTTAGCAGCTCAAGTCAATGCAAACCTAAATATATTGTATCTAGTAGTGTCAAATGAGCAGTTCAGTTCAACTAAACTAATTTATAATTGATCCAATGAGTTGAAAGAATCCAATTCACCTAACCCATTACGCAAATTAGATAATTCACCTAGCTCATGAATAGCACACGATCCCTTTAATAAAATAAGTTTGTCAAAAAATAATTACTATAAAAACGCATTCCAAAAAATATGGCATTTCCTCGCTCTATAAAAAAAATAATCAAAAAAATAATATTTATATTGAAATTTTTGTTCTTGAGTATAATTATAATATTTTTATTTTTATTTTCCAAAAATGTAAATAAGTTAACTCACTCACCTCGTTTAAAAGTAATCTAAGTTAAACTCAACCCACGAAAAATTTAAATGAGTTGATTTAAGTTATAACTTACTTGAGCCATAAATCTAAGCAAACTATACCAATTCAATTCATTTAACAACTCTAACTATGTCCATGTCCATGTCCACATTAAAAAGAAGAAAAAAAACCCAACCATCCAGAGCCTATATAGTGGACTAGCTACATTAAGAAACCAAATTAAAATCACATAACTCTAAACAGAATTTCAAAGCTCTAAACATTTCACCACTCAAAATATATATTTTATGCTCATAAATAATGAAAGAGATAATACAAGATCAAGTAAAATTGAGATTGGAGAACAATACCGTGCCTGCAAGCAAATGGAAGCGAAATATTTTGAGATTCAGCAGTATGCAATATATACTGATCCTGCAATTTTAACAATTTATCAAATTATGTCAATAGTCATCACTAGAAGAATAGCGTGTATCATATTTTTTTCTCTCCTATAAAACTAGGAAGACTTTATCAATCCTTATTATTCCAAATGCTAAACTACTATAAAGTATAAACTCACTACTTGAGATTTTCTTGCAATTTCGGAAACAAACAGAGTCTTATTTATTTTTTTATTTTTTGGCCAGAACAAATTGTTTTATTGGGCCTCACAAATACATGCTATCTACTGAAATACATCACAAAATAAAAATAGTCACTGAGCGAGAGGAACCATTTTCTTTTTCAATAAAAATGGAAAATGAAAAATGGAATTTTGAGTGTCACATTGTTGTCACTTGTAAGCCAAAATTCATAAAACTCAGCGCACAAAATTAAACTGTACTCTAATCTCTATATTTTTGGTTCATCTAACGTCTTCTTTTTTATATGGGGAAAGAAGGGGGAGCATTGTCAGTACCTGTGGAACGAGGAACTCGTGAACGACACCTCTTTGAGTGTCGCGTACTGTGACCTTGTGAGTCGGAATGGAAGGAGAGTAACTACCGGCTTGACCTGTGATCACAACCGGAGTTTGGAGCTCCGACGTCGTTTTGAGGCGAAAAGTAAACGGATTGAACTGATATTTGTTACTTCTTAGAGACGTACTTTTCCAGTCGAATCGCGGTTCACGGTATAACAAAGAGCAGGATTTGCAGGGAACCGTAAGCTCCATTGGATGTTGATCCTTCCTCTTTCTAATGCTCGTTACGAGTTACTCCGTGCGCGATAGTCAGCACTCGGTAATAGGATAACACATCGAGGGTAATTATGCACTACTCGCACTTTTATTAAGCGATTCGTGTAAAGTAGATGGTAGCCGTTAGATTTAGACTTGGACACGTGTATGTCATTCATATGCTGACCAGATTACGTTACATCTTTCTTCATCCTCTTCTGTTTTTAATTTAATTCATATAATTCATCGAATAAAAAAATAGAATAAAGTAATGCTACATAATTCTAGTAGGATACTTTTACAGTGGTGTTAATATAACAAAACGTTGGAGTTTATGAAATTTTTACATTTAAATAATATAGTTAGGATAAAATGTATTTTTTTTAAATATAGATTTAATTATATGGTATAATTTATTTTTATATATAATTTAATTTTTAATCCTCTCAAAACAAATATATATTTAATTTTTAATCCTCTCAAAACAAATATATATTTATTTTATTTACTATGTAAATATATATATATATATATATATTTTAATATTTTTAAAAAATAAATATTTTTTTAACTGATTACGGTTAAAAGTGAAATAAGTTTAATATCTAAATTATTTATTTATACTCTTATCATTATAATAATAATAATAATGTTATTATTATTTAGAGTAAAATTTAAAATAATATTATCAAATTATTAAGTTTGTTTAATTTATTCATATCATTTTAAAAAAATTATATCTTGATATTATAACACTTAACTCAAAAAAATTATATTTATATAATTTTGTTAATCTTCAACTGATATAGTATTACAAAAAAAATTTACTTGACATTAAAAATTATTAATCCAATCATATTAAATCATATTCAACTTAATCAAAATATTAAAGAATTTAATGAAATACATTAAAAAAAAGTGAAATTGATTTTGTGCTTAAAAATAAATTAAAAATTGATTTTCATATCAATAATATCTAATTTTCAATTTTTTAAAAAATTAAAATTAAAATTTAGTTACCAAACACATTTACTTTTCTCCAAAAACAAAAAAAAAATGAAAATTCAATTATAAATTTTAAAATATTATTCCAACCTGTTATGTATTACGAAGCATTTTCTTTTGATGAATGCGAGGAAATGGTCTCAGATCGATGATGTTCAAAACCACGATTCTTGTGAATGTAAGAAGTGGTGTGTACTATTCAGCTATCTCTCAGTTCATGTAAAAGGTCTAAGGTGTTTCAAGAAGCTGGCAAGACCAAGCAAATAAAAATTTAAAAGATAAGTCTTGAACTCTTTTTGGCATTTATGATAAAATAGAGATAACTGGATAATGATTAACCTGCATGTCCACCATGTGGGTGTTAACGTGTCACTCTCAAGTTTAATTAGTTATTGTTTATCCAAGTGCAATCTACGTAGAGTTTTAATATATAAGTACGTAAGAGATTGAATTAAAGGCATATTTAGTTGAAGATCAGGAATACAGAGAACAAGAAAGAAAGAAAAATAGATAGTAAATTAGAGAGAATATCAGAAAGAAGATATGCAGAATGCAAAGGAGAAAATGAGCAACATGGCCAGTGCGGTCAAGGAGAATACCAACATCTACAGAGCTAAAGCTGAAGAGAAGGTTTATTACATGCCTGTTCAGTATCGTGTAGCTAGTTTCATTGTTTCAAAATTAGGGAAAGTATATAATTAACTAAATAGTAATAAAAATATGACCAATATTTAATACAACATAAGTTGGTGTGCAGATGGAGAAGGCCGTTGCAAGAACAGAGGAAGAAAAAAAGATAGCAGAGGAGCAAAGAAAAGCGAAGGAGGCACAAGCAAAAATGGAGCTGCATCAGGCCAAAGCCCAACATGCTGCTGAAAAGTTTGAACCTCGTCACGATCATGATCACCGAAGGCCAGCTGCTGCAGATGGGACTCCTCTATCTTCAACTACACTTCCCACATATCCTCTTGGAGGCCACCACCGTCCTGGCCACAATTATCGACCATAACTGGCTACTACTGTTGAACTTAATTTCTTGTTCGTGAAGAAACTCAGCTCTGCTATCTGGGTTCAATTAATACTGGGTTTCGCTTTTGTATTTCCAAGTTTATTTTGGAGAACTCTATGCATGGTTTAGTCAATTCAGAGCTATCTATGTTTGTCAAATTAGACCTAGGTACCTTATTTTGCTTAAAAAACTATAGAAGCGATGGTCCTGCTCGTTTGTATGGATTAAATACTATTGAATTTTATTTTATATATGCTCGTTTTTATTTGTATAAAATTTTATATTTTTTTTTCTCTTTCAGTTAAATAAATTTAAAATTATTCGTTTTAATTTCTCTCTATTTTTTTTTTTTGCTAATTATAAGTTGTCTTTAAACTTTAATATATATATATATATATATATTCTCTAATAAGATAGTATATATCATTAATATTTCTTGCATCTTCTTTTTTTGAACAAAAAAAGAAGATAGTATCATTGATAGACTGTAGAGAAAATATAACCTGTTCCAAAAATTAAAAGACAACTATAAAATGTCAGCTATCTTAATACATATCCATAGTATTTGTTAAACATAATAAGTAAATACTAAATCATTAATATCTTTAATGCATAAACTCTTTTCTAATTCATGATAACTATCATTAATAAACAAATTATACCTGGTCGTTTGGCAAGTTCAAATCTAAACTAAAAAAAGGTCTTTAATAATTTTAATCAAACAAATGGAAAGAAGCCCGTTGTATTCAACCTCTCCCAATCGAAATTTGAGATTTTGATAAATGTAGAAGTTGCTTATTTTCACAAGGAAATAAGCTTTCTCTAACCTGCAAAGCTCAATACTCTGTAACAGTAACATTTACCCTTCTCGAGAAAGAAATAGCTGCTATGTTCAGTAGAATCCAAATAAAAACCAAATGAATGTACTCCTCAAACCTAGAGATGTCAAATGTCCAATCCATATTCCATATATATCTGATCCAACTTGAAATGAGTTTTTTTTTAATTTTCTTTTGCTCTTCAATTTTTTTAATAATGAGGTTTTTTTTTCCTTCTACAAAGTACATAGATTTATTTTTTAGTAACATAATATGGACCCTTTTTTTTAAACAACTTGAACATTTTTTTAATAAATAATAGACATGCCCTTTTATAAAGGAAAAATGATATATTTGGTAACTATTTGGTGTAAATGAGATGTATCATTTTATTTCGACAATATCATCTCGACCCGGTTAAAAATATAAATAGTATAATATGAGATAAATTTCCATATATAATGGGTTGTAGCATGGGTTAAATGAAATCATGAATACTTGTCCCATTTGATATCTCTGCTCCAACCAACACTTAATAAAATGCAGTATGCAAAGGAGAAAAATCAGCAACATGGCTAGCTCTTGCAATTAGGAGCACATGGACATTTATAAAGCCCAAGTTGAGGAAAAGGTACCTTTTCCTGATTAGAATAATCGGTAAAATGAGAGAATAGATATTGCAGCAAGTCATAGTTTTTTCTTTGGGGAATTAGAACCTATTTCTTTTGTATATAGTCAAAAAACTAAATCAAGTGTTTATAATAAAGTGTTACATAGGAGGCAGAGGCACCAGTTTCAAACGGATTAACTTTGATAATGATACAACCGCCCCTGGACTCAATGAGTCAGATTCACAAGATTGGCTCCAAACAACCCAATTGAGGTAACGTCTATTCAGTAGATACAATAACAAAATTATAAATCAAATGAATCTAACCACTGCAGCCTACCTCTATGTTCCACGCACTGTTGGAGGGTCCCATCAAGTGAAATAACCTGTTTCTTAACTTTAACCTGCCTGCTACTGCATTTCACTTTAAAGGTTGGGATTGCCTTCTGATTTTCAACACAGGCTATTGTTTCCGGTACCACCTCTCAAGAAACTCTTCAGCCACGTCTCCATCATCATCCATCCTTAGCAGTTTAGCATAACATCCTAGGCCCTGGGTTCCCAGAATGAAGAGGAAACCATCTTAAGTACTTTAAGGCTCTCGAAACATAATTAGAATAATACATGATTCAAGACCCTGCTGTCAAATAAAGAGAAATGGTGAGAAAACAGAGGAAAAAGAAAAACTCTTGGAACCCAAAAGAGAAGAGAAAAGAGAAGCAATGTAATCACAAGCATTTATAAATCAACGGGTTCAACCTAGACAAGAAACTTGGAGCAAACAAGACTGCTGCAAAGTTATGAGGTTTTCAATGTCGTTTCTCTCTCAAGAATAATGAAGCAAGTGGGCATAAACAATTTATGAAGAAGCGGGAGTGTTGCTTGGTAAGCAAAATTCAATATTTTTCAGTACACGGAATAAACAATTCATGAAGAAGCGGGAATGTTGCTTAGATAAATTTGGTAAAACAAAATTCAATATTTTTCAGTACACCAGCATACAAGTTAAATATCTTTGTTTTCTGTCACAGACAAAGTTCCAACTATTCTATTAAAAGAGCGAAGGGCCATAAAGGGAAAATCATGAATGTGGTGCATACCAAAGTAACTTAATTAACACAAAGAGTTGCTTGAAAAAATATTCGGTAGAAAGGATGCAGCAAATAAGTAGATTCACTAGTAATGAATTGGAAATTTTTAATAAACAACTCTCACGGAAGTCAAACTAACCATTGCAAACCTCAGTCTCACTACCATAGAAAGAATATAAGATATATCTAGACAAACCCATCTTCAGAGCAACTTTTCAAAAGCATTTAAATAATAAAAAAAGAAAAAGAAAAATGTAAAATGTAAAATAGTGGAAGTAAAAGTTGAAAATAAAATTTGCAAAAACGAACACAGCCACAGGGAGATAACTACTAAACAGGATCAGAAAAGTCAAGTTGCATGAATTATATCCTCATCTCTTATGCTTTTACGCCTATTAACAAATGTAGTCAAACTGAAACGCATTATTTCAAGAAATGCCAACGTAAGCTGGAGAAGTCAAGATTGAAAAGGAATAAAACATGTTCTGTACAAGTGGGGGAAGGGATAATGAATTGGGAAATGTTTGAACTACTTATATAAGGAAATAATAAGCGAATGCATGCACATCCACTTGTGTTTGGTATCAAGTAGAGAACAGATAAAGTTCTCCATTTTAGAGAAAAATTAGCATCATTTGCTACTTGACTGGAAAGGGAATATTTATTTTACTTCTATCAGACAGCTATAATATCAAGAGGCCAGAAGGAAAGACCACTCAACCATAAAATCAACCTATACTCCAAAGGAAAAATCAAGCAGCACAAAAAATGAATCAACAGGCATTACTTCAAAAGGGACGAGTGGAAGAGCAACATAATTATAGGAATCTATCACACGGCTAAGAAAATACAAAAGAAGCAGATCCTATATAATCTAATTATTCCAAAACAAATCAATTATGTAACAGCGGTTTTATAATTAAAAAAGGACAGATATATTCTACTAAGCTAACATTATAAAACGTTTTCCTACAATTATAAACAAGCGTCCAAATTCTTGTTTTCCACGTTAATGGAAGTGAAGTCATCAAACACAAAAAATGCACCTTGGTCGTGGAACCATAACATACCGAAACAATGCACTATAAACATTCAAAATGAATAATCATGAACTGAAAAATCGACCTTTAATCTGATAGCAGCATATCATAACAAAAGAAGATTAAAATTAAAAAAAAAACAGCAACAATCAAACCCAACTTCCATACATAATACTGAATCACAGTTCATCAAATTTTCAACTTTAACAGTTTGGGAAATTCTTCTAACATAAATCCAAGCCACTCAATGACATAAAATAAAAAAGCTGTTGTCCAAAATCGAAAATGGAAAGACACAAAAATCATGAAAGAAATGACGAGATGAACCTGGACGCCGCCGTCACCAGAATCAGTAGGAACGATAATTGGAGCGTGTTTATTTGACCGATCAATGGTCACCTGTACGGGCACGCTGAATCCTTTTCTGGGAAGTCCGCTTTGTTGCATATTAAACTGATTCCGGGATTGAGCATCGGCGTTGTCATTGTCTGCGTCTTCCTTGACATCATGGTTATCGTCCTTTACAAACCCTAACCTAACAATCCAGCTATCTTCCTAAACAACCCCATATATCCTATCGCTAAAGTGTACAAAATATAGACCAACCAAAAGGTGGATTGCCGCCGAAGCCGTCTGAAGTCGGCGACTACTATATATATATATTTATGTTTTATCTCCTTTTTCTTTTTTCCACTTCTATCTTTCTTTCTTTATTTCTCCTTTGGTAATTTATGTCATGGAAGTTTGTGATACCTGCAAACTGCAAGTAGAATATCATTGATAATCCTTTTTTGTTTGGGGGCCGTAGCTGCTTCTTTTTATCTGCTTTCTTTATATTGGCAATGTCGCATTTTATAATGTGGTTTTAATTTTGTTTAAAATTAGTCTAAAACTAATTATCAAAATGATAAATTATTAGAAGATTATTAACAATGTGAATAATGTCCTTCGAAAAAGAAAAAAAAGAAGAAGTGAATATGCAATCGTTGAATGTCACATACAGCGCAACTAACACCCCACGTAACGGATTTACTCTCTAAACATGAATTGCTTAATGTTTTTTGTTGATTTTAAATTTATTTGGAAAAAAAGTTCATAAATTAGAACTATGCCTTAATAAATAGATATATTATATGGAAATAAAATTACAATATAAAATGCACTAGCACGAATAGAATAAGGTAAAGGGTTGCATTGATTATTTATTATTTAATTTAAATTTTAAATAACAAACCTCCGTCTCACACAAAGATGGTAATTTGACATTTTTAATCTTTTTAATTAAAAATAATAATTAATATGATTTAAAATTTAAAGGAGAGATGTATCTTAATTCCGGTGGATTAGAACATTATTATCTATCAATTCAAATATATATTTACAAAGTTGCTTCATCATATAAATGGAATCTCAAAACAGTGTATTCTAAGATTTCACATAGGCTGCTAGAAATTAGAGTTTGTCAATGGGATAGCTGCATGTTACAATTCTTTAATTTCGTGAATTTATTTCATTTATCCTTTTTTTTTTGTTGAGTTGTAATAATAATGAAATAATATATCTTATTTATTTATAATTAATCTAAACGATAAATAAAATTATAAAAAAATATTAAAAATATATGTTTATTTATAATAAATATGAGATTATTAAGAATAATTTTAAATATTATAAGATAATAATGTTATATATATTAAGTAATTGAGATGAAATTATTATAAATTTAATCTATAAAATTATTAAAAACAAATAGAATGAAATGGAAGTGACTTCTTTCGATTCCACAAATGGCTTGGTGAAAAAACACAAAAGTGTACTGGTCCACTGGACTTAAAATGTTGGGCCTACCTAAACATCTTCAACCACAAATAAAAATACTTGTGAATGAGTGGAAAAAATCCAATACTTGTGAATATTTAATTTCTCTACTTTGAAATACTTAAAAACTTAACTACTCCATCCATCTCAAATATTGAGAAGCTTAACATTTACATTATTATTTTTAAAATGTATAATTTAATTTTTAAATTTTTAAAAAACTGATATATAATTTTTTAAATTCTATAATTTAATAAATTTTAAAACTTGGTTGCTTAATTTGTTTATCCCTACCTCTGTTTGGTCAATAAGTAGAAAATTATCTGAAACTGTGATATTATGTTAAAAAAGGTTTTCATTTCATTATATGTAATTATGAACAAATTTCGAATAAATTTAAAAAATATCATGATTGTTTTTGGAATATATTCTCTTACTAAATTGTTTTCTCTATTTAATATTTATTTTCTTTAAAAAAATAATAATCCAATAATCTTAAAATTTATTAACTCAAACAACGACATTATCACGTATTCTACGAGAAATAAATAATTTATTTTCATTATTTAATTTTTAATTTTTTCGTAACAGGTAGCTGAATTGAGAAAATGATATATAAAAGAATAAATAAAGCTCGAGATTCATAATGAAAAATGAAAATTTGCAACTTCATGCCAAGAGTTTTTAACAATTCAATGAAAGGAAGCCAAAACAAGTTCCAAAAAGTGATTTTAAGTTTCTTGCAACCCATAGGCTATATCTACTCTCACTAAAGAGTTTCAGGCCCTTATATATACGGTGATACTTATACGAGAGTGCAAGTCTTATGTCAACATTAAGTTACACATGACAGTAAACAAGTACATATTTATGAAATCACTTGTACAAAAAAGCATAATTAAACTTGACACACTTGGAAGACTTTTCATTAATTAAGCACTGTCATTCAAAGCATCCAACCAGGGATGAATACATTGCATTGTTGACCATTACTTGTGGAGGTCATATCTGAACCTCCAGCTGGATACCTGTATACAAATAAACATGTTAATAGATATTAACGGTAAAATTAAAGTTGAATTTCGATTATGATTTATAATCTATGATTAAATAATTAATTTTATAATTTTTATTTTTTTAATAAAAATAATTATTAATATATTTTATAATAATTTTTATTTAATGATTT
The DNA here is from genome assembly GCA_033030585.1 of Hippophae rhamnoides. NCBI lineage: Eukaryota > Viridiplantae > Streptophyta > Magnoliopsida > Rosales > Elaeagnaceae > Hippophae > Hippophae rhamnoides. The sequence goes on along the minus strand of CM065433.1, from coordinate 50,191,339 downwards.
TATAGGAAAAAAACAAAAATTACCTAAAATATTTATAAAAAAAAACTTAAAAATTAACAAAAGTATGGGTTATTATTTAAAAAATTATATTTTAATCATTTTTTTTAATATTTATATATATATAATTCATACAGTTTTATATAATCTTTAGAAAACATGTTCGATGAAAATGAAAAAAAATTAGAAATAAAAAATCTTATTTTTAAAATTTTATGAATCATATTATACATCAGTAGTGATTCTTTAAAAATATAAAAATCAAAATTAGAAATCTTTTACTAAACATTACTGATTAAAAAATAAATTAAAAAAAATCAAAATCATTATCAAATACAAATTAATATCTAAATTAAAAAAAAAATTTGAAACCGGAAAGTATATAAATTTTACCCAATTTGCAAGGAGGGGTTGCAATCTAAAGCCTGAAAGAATCCCTGAGATTGAGCATGTTGTGGAGCATAACCCATGTTTTGCGCCCCACCGTCCCATGTCTGTCGAAGTTGATGATTTCTTGAGCTAAGCTCATCAAACTGCCCAACGAGATTGGATCAGTTATAAATAGTCTCTGTTTTTTTAAAAAAAAAAATAACTACACTCCTTAAGGTAGTAAGTAAAATTAGAACTGGAACTTTACACATGCTCAAGTGATACTAGAAGTTTGTTGTCAATTTTGAGTGGTCTTAAAAGCTATCATAATACTTTATTTTGGACCAATGCTTATAAATTCATAATATGTAGATTTTTGTCATCTAATGAGAGAAATGCATTAGATTTCAAAATAATTTGGAGACACTTTCTTTTTAAGCCAGGTTACTTATTTGTATTAAATTAGTGTGTGAATTACTACTTGAACAACATTACCTTTATTGTCAAGGCTCTGTTAGCTTCTATTAGCATTTGTTCCTGTTTTAACACAAGGACATAGTTACTAGAATTAGACAAAGAAATTTTGAGTTCAAACTGTATAGGATATAGTAGTCAAATATTGTTTGTTACCTTGTTTTGAAGGTCAGTAAGCTGGTCGAGCATGTACTGAGTCTGCAAAAGCATGATGGATTAATTGCACTAGATATAGTCGTTTTTCTCTAACACAAAATAAACTTATGATATTCAGGAATGAAAATGAAAATGAAAATGTGAACATACTTTCAAAGATATAAATAAATTTATATAAAAAAAATCTAAATTTCTTAAAACACATGACTCATTGTATTCAAAAGAGAGGGGAAAAGAACAAGGACGAAGAGTTTTAATGATTCACTAATTATGGTTAAATTGTAAGTAAGTTTATTAAATTTTGTATGGTACATTACAAGTCCACTAACTTTCAAAAATAGATCAAAATTTAAAAAATTTAAAAAATGTTATAAATGGAACACTTAATACATTTCTACGTACTTTTGTTTAGTTGTTATGTGTCTTAAATAAATTACTATGTATTTAAATTTATATTTTTTTAAGATATAATTTATTTAGATAATACAATATCTCAAAATAATACGCAAATATATATTCACGTGTGTTCTATTGTTTTGACATTTTTTTTTCTAAGTTATAGACTTGTGATCCATTTTTTAACTGTTAATGAATTTGTAATATATTATAAAAAAAATTATTAGAATTTTGTACACTATATTCATAGTTAATAGTTTAAATGCTACCCTTTTTCCAAATTTTGGAAAAAGTGGTCTCCACCAATTTTTAAGTTACCTTGGTTGATCTAACTTGCTTGAGTGATGCCTCAAGTTGACGCTCAAGCTGTTCAAGCTCCTTTGAGTTTAAAGGACCCAGTTCTTCTCCAAGGAGGTTTCTACACAATATACGTACCAATTAGGAGCTCCTTTGTTTGAGCACGTTGAAATGAAAAACTCACTTCCTATGAAATTATAGAGCTTACTTGGGGAAAAAATTTACCTCTGAGTTCTCTGTAGGGACTCACATCTGGTTTTCAGTTTCAAATATTCACTGTAGCTGCTCTGCTATAGTAGACATTTTTAGGTCAATGATCAGATTCAATAGAATGAAAACCTAACAAAAAAGTTTCTTTCCAAAACAAAGGTGATACGCAGACTAATATTACAATAAGATACACCATTAATTTTTCTTTAAACAAATATACATTGATTTAACGCTGTAAATGACGTTATGTGATTTTATCGATCGGATATACATAATCACTCTCTCTTTGTAATCGAATCAAGCTTAAATAACTGAATATAAAATAGATATAATACTGAATCTTTTTACGTGTTATTTTTTTTTCTTAAGGGGGGGTATTAGAGTCCCTTATATAAAGGAAAATGAGATTAAAACTAGGGTAATAACGATGGATATGAGTCATATCATCTAAACAACGTAATAATTTCAAATTAAAAATTATAAAAAATTTAGCAAATAAATAAAACAGTGATATAGACATTAATTAGAAGCTTTAGTTAACATATACCTCAAGTTCTTTGGGTTGTTTGCTGACTTCCATTGCTCCATAACTACACTTTTGGTACCTTTCCAGTGTTTTAAGCATGCTACTTGAATGATCAGACATACAGACATTCTCGTTAGGATTAAAAAAAAAAATCAGGCAAAAAATTCTTTTTCAATTTTTTCAACTTACAAAACAGAACCAAAATATAAGGATTGGGTAAAAACAAAGCAAAGATCTAGCACTTATAATAAAATAAAAATTATTTTTTATTATTAAAAAGTAACTCTTCATTTTGATATTTTGATGGGATGATTCACTTTTGACTATATATGTATGCAATAATGTTATATATATATATATATATATATATATATATATGTATGTATGTATATCTAGATAAATGAAACTCTTTTGTACATACACATAACACTGTTTTACATGTACCAAGAAAAAGAGAGAGTTAAAATAAAATAGCTTAAATAGAAAAAATAAATAAATTATAGTGATCAATAATGAAAATTCAAGTTTTCATTTATCTACAAGAGAAACATCGCAGGGGATCTGAATCCATTAGTAAATTAAGCATTAAAATTGACATGGCAAAAAGAAAAAAGTAGTTCAGACACAAAAAGAGAGAGAGCCCATTAGTTGCCATAAATTAATAAAATTTTAAGAAAATTTCCAATATATATTATGGTATTGGCAATACAAATATCTTTGGTTTATAATAGCAGCTTCTAATCATAACAAATTTATATAATTATAAATTTTTTTTTTCCTCTCATCTTTAAAATTTTCTGCCTTGTCTTCATAAATTTAAAAATCCTAACACCCCTTCTAGTCATTTCCTCTTCCCCCAACCCTTCCAACCACCCCATCCTCCACCTATCCATCTCTCTGCCTGTCACCCTCCACCCATCGCCCATCTGCAGATTCACACAACCTACACCCGTTGGTCACCGCGCAGATTCACAAGGGTGCCCATCCTTATTGCTACCCTTTTGCCGCTGTTGAATCTAGTTCCACCATCAATTCCTTCTCCCTAAAGTAATGTAATGGACATTTGTTATTTTTTTGATATATTTAGTTTTGTTTTTTTTTTATAAGTCTGACATGAAGATAACGATACGGACCCGTTTATGGTTTCTCTTTGAGGGATTGTAGTAACCTCTTTTCTTATTTGTGTTTTCATTTGTGGTTTTTGAATTTTAGGTTTTGCGAAATAATCATAGTACTTTGGTATATAGAACTAGATGTGAGCTTTGAATAACAATTTCTATATAGTAATTGCTATGTGTTCTAGTTTATGGTTAATGTAAGAAGATAGTATATTATTAGTCATTTTAAGTTTTTAATTTTGATGAAATGTTAATTAAATTGTCACTTATTGAAAATAAAATAAAAAAAAGGAATTGGTTTATGCATGTTTGGAGAGGAATATTACTCCTCTAATGGAGGTTTGTTATGCATTTAATAGCTAATGCTAGCAAAATAACTATTAGATTAATATTCTTGACTTCTCCTTATAATTCCCTTCTTTTTCTTCTTTTGCAATTCTCCAGTAATCATATATAAATTTGATTGTTCGTAGAAAGTACTATTATAATGTAAATTTGGTTCACGAATTAATGTTGATGTTACAACGTATTATCCTATTATTCCATTTATTTTTATTGACATGTGCTAGTGTATCACTTATCATTCAGTGTAATATTTTTCCTATAAATGAGGGTGAAGTGTCAAGAAGCTCTAGGCTTATATGAGGTACAATTTAATATATTAATTATGAAAAATATTTTTTTTTTCTGTCAATTTGGATAAAATAGATAGTCAAATGTTATTTTCAGAATACTAAGTTAGTTAGGAATAACACTTCTTATTGGAAAATTATAATTCATATTTTTTGGTCGTTAATTACCATGGAATAAGAAATATAAATGAATTAATTTTATTTATTTATTTTCAAAATACCCTCTTTATTTAACAATATAAATACTTTTATTAGTGGTTGAGAGGTTTTTTTGGTAAAATTATATTACAATCCTATTTCTATTTAAGGAAAGAAATAACTATTCTTCAAAGAATACATATTTCCTATCTCAAGAAAATATGTATTCCAAAGAAATTATAATTCTTGATCTTAAAAATTAAGATGAATAAAGAAATATAAATGTTTCATGAGTCTATTCCTATCATATATAGAACTAGAATTATCAATGGGTTAGGAATGACAGTTCTTGGGATAGAAAATTAGAAATACTTATTATAACTTATATTTCTTTGTTCGGTAGTTATCATTAAATAAAAAAAGAAATTAATTATTTTATTTTATTTTCTTAAAATATCCTCTTCCACATTTAGCAACATAGATATTTTTATTACTAATTGAGATTTTTTTTTGTTTTGTTAAGTATTTTGCAATCATAGTTAATTGAGAGAAGGAATAATAAACTTCACATCCAATGAAGAATACATATTCCTTATCTAAAGGGAAATATGTATTCTAAAGAAATTGAAATTATTACTAACCTTAATAGATCAAAAGAACAAAGAAATAAGAACATGTTTTTAGTGTATTGGAAATTTTATTGACTCTAATTTTATTTATTATTTTTAGACATAAGTCTAATAGAACTAATTGAGTATTAAGATCCTCATCCCCAGCTTACGTTTTCTTCAGTTTCTATCTCATCGGGGAGGGACATCACCTCCCTTTAGCTAGGGAGAGTTCTCTCCAATGGGTATTTTCTTTTTCTAGTAGTTTTCTTGCTTAGCTCTCTTTTTAGTAGGGATTTTTGTTTCTTAATCTATCGTCACTATTATAATGATTTTTTATTGAAAGATTTGACTCTATAAAGTTCAAATTTAGTGTATATTTTTAACTCATTTTGTTTAGTATGAAGTCTTTTATTAGTAAGGTGTTTATATATTTATATAACTCTTAAATCTATAAATGCTTGGCAAGTTGCGTATATTTGTTTGAATATGAACTCCATTGATACGTTTATTTAAACATTGTGGAGTAGATATCTAAAGACAAGTAAGATAAATATGATAATTTGTGGTATTTCATCGTTATTTTCGATGTGTATTTTGTTATTTAATTTTTTGAATATGTATTAGTAAGTTTCATCTGAATTAATAATATTTTTTTTTCAAATATAAAGTTAATGAAATATCTCACTTTCTTAAAAATAAAATGAGTATTAATATCCTAAAATTTCTCCAAAGAGAACAAAAGAGAAGTCCTAAAATTTTAAATAAATCATAATTCTGTGAGATCTTAGGTAACTTGTGTCAAGCATGGCATTACGTGGCCTAACATAGGGGATTTTTGAATATTTTTTACTTCACCTTCAAAACCCATCCATTTAAGCCCTAACTAAATGAATTAGCTAATTACAGCTTGTAAACATTATATTGTTTGAAAAGTGTTCTTTAATATTGATTCATTCATACAAGTTTTTTCTTCAAACATGACTATTTTTGCTCTTGACAAAACCTTTATGCTATTTTATTCTTCTTCACTTCCCTTAAATGATAAAGTTGTGAGTAAAATAATTGGAGGAAGATGGGTTTGAGAAGGAAAATGAAAAATACAACCAAAATGTAAAAGCTTATGAATTAAAGTGAAAAGTTGAAAGATGATAATTCATGGATGTTGTATATATTCGTGTTTTTCAAGTCAATTTCACATAATTTTTTCATATTATGGAAAATTTAAATTATTTTTAATTAATTAATTAATTTATAATGTTAATATAATCTAATCTAATATATTTACCGACATAAAAATAATAAGTAAATTTTAATTAAAAAATAATTTAACCGTATCGTCTTAAATTTGTGTTATGAATTTTAGCTTGAATTTATGCCCTATTTGAAATGCTATAAACAATTAATAAACTAAGTAATTTGTATTATGTAATTCTTGAGGTTTGATTCATAATCAGTATTAAGACATGACTGAAATGAAATCCATCAAAAGGTCTAAGTGATTGATACCAGAAGTGACAACGTTGTTATGCATGTTGTATAATAATGGGAATTGCTGCTTTGAAACATGTGATAATTAAATAACAATTTCAGAATCTCAGAAAAAGAAAATACGGAGTTCAGAAGAAGCAGATGAACTTTCTTTAGCTAGCTAGCTAGCCATGCCAATGGAGGTTTGGTCAGGCCCCAGAAAAAAAAAATTCAAGAAGCCATTTTAATTTTTTTCCTCAATTATAAACGAAGATCACCTTTTTGCACATAGGTTATTACCATGAACCTTACTATGATTTTATTTCTATGAATATAATAGAACCTTATCTATCATCTGCTATTTTTTCAAAACCAAAAAGGATCTATAGAAGATATAATAAACAATTAATTAATATATATCAGATAGACTAACTTTATAATTGGATTTAATTGGAGGAACAAAATTGAAAATTATATATATTAATGAACTGTGAAAGAAAAATCTTCATATTTGTATTTTTAAGCTTGAAATATACATATTGCAAGGCAAATCAATAAAATTAAACAATATGCATACGATCATACTCATTGATCTAAGCTTGAACATAAAAGTAAAGCTAATTAATCTTGATAATAATAAAGGTCATATAAAATAAGATCCGGAAAAATGGTTCAAAAAGAGGGAATTAAATAGCTTATAAAGAAGAAGATATCAGATCAAAAGGTATCATCATCATCATCAGCTAGTAAAAATCGAATACAAGAAATTAAAAATGCACTGAGAGATTAAATAAGTTTGATTTCAGGAAAGAAAGATCAAAATTAGGATGAAATAGAAGTAGTTGGATTTAAAAATAACATATATAAACAGATCCAGACACATTAAGAGAGAAAAAGACAAGAGAATACTGAGATAATGAAAAGGAATAAATAAATTCTGGATAATAATAATAAAAAGCATATATTAAAAGAGAATTAAAAAGGGCTAGGAACTATTGGTACCTAGAGCTGCTACAAAACTCATAAAGCTTGCCACGGTTAGAGAAGATGATGAGAGCAACCTCAGCATCACAGAGCACAGAAAGCTCATAAGCTTTCTTAAGAAGCCCATTTCTTCTCTTTGCAAAAGTAACTTGTCTGTTTATCTTGTTCTCTATCCTCTTCAACTCTACTCTTCCTCTACCCATTTCTGTCTTATATCTAAACACCTTTTTTTTCAATTAATTTTAATTTCTTTCCCTCTTTTCCCCACTAAAATTTTCTTATCTCAATAAGAAAATAAAAAGATCTTGACCTCTGTGATTGTTCTCTGGTTCTACTCTCTTGGGTATCAAGATCCTCCTTTTCTGGGCAAGTACCAAACTTGTAACCAAATTTGTGAAATACAAAAGAGAGTGGAAAATTTATTCTCTCTCTAGAAAACCCTAGAGAAAAGGGAATAAGAAAAAAAGATAGGAAAATCAAGTTATGTTCTTGGTTGTCATTTAGCTTTGCTTTGGGCTCTCCAACTTGGGTTTTTAACCTCAGGTTTGCAGTCTACACCCAGAAAATGAAATCAGGCTTAGGGTTGGTGTTCTTTCTTGTTTCATATAAAACCCTTTTTTTTTCTTTGTTCATTTTCTTGTCAATGTTTCTCTCTAACATAACTTTTACCAATCACATTCAAAAGGACGTGTAATGTACTCCCTACTCTTTTGAGTGTCAAACTCTGATTAGTATAATTTCGTGTTTTTGACTCTACAATTAGCGCGTGGTACAGATGGAGCTAACGTTTTGTACATTTACTTTTTCCCTTTTTGGCAGATAGATTTATGTATCTATGATTTTCAACCAATAACACGGGCATTTTTAACTCAGTGGCATCTTAAGAGACATATAAATTTAAGTGCAGGAGTTAATCTTCAGTTTAATATTGTTATTTAAAAAAAACAATAATACTTTTTTTTTAGAAATTAAAATTTTCATTAATTTATTAGAATTATTGCTAATAAATAAATCAATTACAAAATACAAATAAATAAAAATTAAATCTTTGTCCATTGTTCTCGTTATAGTAATACCTTACAATAACAACAATAATATATATAATATCTTGGTTTATTTCTTACATAAGACTAGTCTATTTTTGTTTTAAATTATAAATTCAAACCCCTTACAATATCTTTACTTAAAATAAAAATTAATATAGTAAATTTATTAGATATAATTATGTGCTACACATAGGGGTGTCTACTGGTCCGATTCGGTTTAGTTTTAGAGACATTTTTTTAACCGGATTGGATCGGATCATTCCAAACGGTTTTAATTAATACAAATCGGATCAAACCGTATGATTTATAAAATCATTCAATCTGGTTCGATCCGATTTACGATTTAATTCAATTTTTGTACACTTTTAATAAAAAATAATATACATTTTTTAATATATTATTAAACTGGTCAGGTTCAACCAATTTAAAAATTAATACAAATTAGATTGAACCGAATCGTTTGATTTGTAAAATCGTTTGATCCGATCCGATTCGATTTCCTTTTTTGGTCCAGTCCGAATTAGTTTATGGACACCCCTAACCAGACATACAACTCTATACTTTTGTGAATTTTAAATTTATTTGATGAATTAATCTTATTTATTGTATTAATTTAAAAAGTAAAAATATTATTTTGATGAAAAACCAATAAATTATTTCAAATTACAAATTATATATTATTGAATGTTTTTTTTTTCTCAAATTAAATTTTTATGGCTAAGATTGACTTAGAAAATAAAATAGATGAAATTTACGGGAAGCGCCTTATATCTTTGTAAATTAAAATTACTCATGGCTAGTGATAGAAAAGTAATTTTGTCTTGATTTTAAATAAATTTTCAACCGAGAGAGCCTAAGATGACATAATATAACGGGCTAAAATAGTTTATGTAATCCAACATACAAAAATGATGTAGTTAAAATTTTCCTTATTTTTCTACTGTCCCGGTAAAGTTTCAGACCAATGTCACCAACTCATGAACTTTAAATAGGATCTCCAATGTCCTATGGTCACAGCTTGCTTCAAATCTGTTTCATGGTAAAATATTCTCTTAAAAATCTAACCTTTTTATTATGAATAAAGAAAATAGAAAAAAAAATTAAGATGACGAGGATATATTCTTACTACAACGTATCCTCTCTTAATTTTTACAAATGTATATTTTGCTTATAATATTTGTTTGTTTTTAATATTATTCTTGCATATAGTTTCATTTTTGCACTCTTTAAAAAATTATTTTCCTATATTTTAAGTTTTGACAAATTCTATAAATAAAATTACTGCATTTTCTTTTTTTTATTCTTATATAGAAAATTTGTATTTTTAAATGTTTATATTTTAAATTCTTTAACAATTAAAATATATCAATTTTACTTAGTTTCTTATCATAAAATATCCTAATTTAAATCATTTTTGCAAAGTATCTTTTGATAAAAGGAATGTTTAAAGCAACAATTTTAACAATAAAATCAATTTTAAAAAAAAAGTCCATCATTTAATATATTGTATTATCATTCAATTTTGTGAACTATTTAATAGTTAATCCAATTATGAAAAAATTAATTTTGGATCTTTATTTTTTCTAGTACAATATAATTACAATTTCATATTTTTATTCATATATTTGTTTCTAAATTTTTTGGGTAAATGTTTTTTTTCTCTTTAACAAAAATGCAAATTTAACTTTTAATTTCTTTTATATCTCTTTTTTATAATTATTATACTATTTACCTCCTCGTAAATGTAACTCAAATATTAGATCTCTTATTTGTCCAAATAGTCTTTTTATCATTAAGTGACAACTCATTAATTAAATAATTACAAATAAAAATTGCTCCTAGCTCTTCTAAACGGACTTTCTAATTACGTCACTGCCAATGACCATTAGAAATAACACTAAGACCTTTAAAATGCTAATCTCAGTACGGAAACTCATGTAATTATTTGGTTTTAAATTTTAACTTGCTGCTATTGCAAGTCCAGCATCAAAATTATTATTATTATTATTATTATTATTATTATTATTATTATTATTATTATTATTATTATTATTATTATTATTATTTTGTTTATGCATAAAAGACTAACCAACAAGCTATAGTTAATAACATGAAGTTAACTTCAACTGCGTTGAAAGTTTGAGTATGCATCACTATTACATATGTGAGTTTATGTTGTATTAAGAAAAAAAGCTAAAGAATGATGTGTTTCGGATGAATGCTATACGAACTGCCTTTTAACAATGAAGTGGTTCTGTTTTTATATAAAAAGAAGAAGCTAAAGAATATAAAATTAGAAAAATCTTAAATTAAAAATAAGTATAATATAAAGTTGGCAACTTATCCATTAACACGGTACATAAAAATTTATTTTATAGACATACTTGTTCAATAACTATTTTATGCTATTAAAGTTCTTTATATGCCATGCTAATACAGATAAAATAATTAAAAAATATATTTTTTATTTGTCAACAAATAAGTTCATGAACACAATAATTTAATATAATAATCTAATAATTTACTCTTTAATGGACCCTGATACCACAAATATATGATGAATATAAAATTAAGTCTTGAAAAATTACACAAATTTTCTATAAATAAAGTTTATGAGAAAATAAAAATAGATAAAATAATACACAAATTTAATAACAGAGTTCGTTCAATTTTATTTTCGTCTTCGAACCTACTACAAATATTTTTACTAAAAAGGAAAAAAATTATAAAAAGAATTTACAATACTAACAACTCATAACCCAATTATACTCAAAAAAATTATTCTCAATTTTATTTTACTGAATCTTTTTTTAAGTTTTTCTCTCAATTGGATAATTCAAATTACATATTAAGGTACTCTATTTATAAACGTAGAATTCACTACTACATGTTTTGTTAACAATTTTTAATTTTTTCAACAAAAGAATGCACCGTAAATTAAATTTTCTTAAATTATTAGTTTAACAAATATTATTGTATGATACTTAGCAAAAAATCAAATTTTGCACTCACACATAAACACGTAGACATTGACTTTCACTTTACAAGAAAAAAGGGTTCTTAAAGGTAAGGTTGTTTTAGGGTAAGGTTCTTGTAGAGTATACGCATACTTAGAGTATTTTGTTGATATCATGACAAAACTATTAGACATTTATTGTTTCCAACAATTGTGTACTATGCCCAATATCTTGAGTAGCCATAAGTTAAGGGTGAATGTTAGCATAAATCAGTATGAGTCATTACATGCACTCTTCTCGGATATTCTATTCAAGAAGAGTAGTGAAAGTTTGTTAAACTTATTAGGCCAATGTGTTACTTGTTTAAGACATTTAGTTATGTCTAACGTGGATTGTGCATGTGGAGTTTGTTATGCTCAAGCTTACCATTCATAAACAAAAACATTAAAATAGTACAACATCATATATACTTGTAGTATATGGTGCATACATCTATGTATATATACTACAAGAACTAATGAGAAATCTATCCATCATTTTCAGTATTTTCTTCCATCTTCTTTCAATAACAATTATAGTTAATGATTTTCACGAAAACAAATAAAAAATGTCTTACAAATTATTTAATAATTCTTTTTTTTATGATTTTTTTTAAAAACTTAAAAATTACTTATTATTTTCAAATTTCAAATTTATAATTATTTTATTCAAATATTTATAAATACAAAATTCATATGATTTAATTTACTTAATTGCAAAATATTTGATAAAAATTAAAAATCTTATTAAAAATTGTATTTTTATAAATTTATGAATCATGCATATTTTTAGCAATTATTCTTTAAAAAATACAAAAAAATTATTATATATCTTATTAAAAAACCATTTTTGAAAATAAAATTAAAAAAGAAAAATCTATTTTAAATAAATCATGATGACGTTTTCAAACATCTTTATCGGCATGATAATAAAGTAGACACATCAGTATCATTGATTTTTCTTTTTTTTTCTTTTTTTCCGTTCCATCTTAATTAGACAATATACACATCTAATCATAACCGTAATTAAGATAGATAGAAGTGAGTGTTTTACACAAAACAAAAGCAAATGTAAGAGCAGTTAAACATTTGTTTTCTTCGGAATCTATTACAAGGTGTCTCATTGGTGTGTTACTGCTAATTAACGTACACTATTGTCAGTACACCACTTTCCAAGAGCACTTCCAGTGTTGTGGTGTCAAACCAAACATCTCTTTGTACCACGTGTCGGCATGAAAATGGAAGATATATACAGTACCAGGTGATGGTAAAATTTTACGCAACCATCGTACCGTCGGCTTCGTCTTGTGTGAAAGTCAAAAACTGAACTTGTGAAGTTCCCCTAGACTACGTGTCGGGTAGAGAACTGGATAGCACAGAGACTATGTAGATTTTGCTGTCCGAGTCCGACGCGTGCGTGGTAACTACTAAATAACATCTTTAATACTATACCCTCTTAATTTAAAAAAATAAAAAACTAAAATCCTTAGTTTATCTTTAAACTTCAAAAATATCAATATATATATATATATATATCTCCAATTTTTAAAATATATAATTTATTTTTAAAATTTTTAAATTTTTTAAAATTTTGTGTATATTTTTTTATATTTTTAAATTATACATTTATTCTTCATAATTTTTAAAATTTTACATATAAATCTTCAATATTTTATTAATAAATATTTATTTTAATAGTTAAATTAAGACTTATGTGTAAAATTTTAAAAATTTAGATATTAAATTATAGGATTTAAAAATTTAAAATTTATGTATAAATTTAGTTAAATTTTAGGGACTAATAATATACTTTAATTTTTAAAAAAACATATTTTTAATGTTATAAATTTTAATATATTATTTAAAGTAAATTTTTCATACAAAAATATATGATATGTTTCATGTTTAAATAATTTTAATAAATTATAGGATTTAAAATTTAAAACTTATGTATAAGTTTAATTAAATTTTAGGGACTAATGTTGTACTTTAATATTTTAAAAAGATGTTTTTAATGTCATAAATTTTAAAATTTTATTTAAAGTAAATTTTTCATTCAAAAATATATGATATGTTACATGTCTAAATAATTTTAAAATTTAAAAACATTAGTTTTTTAAAATTTTTTTTATCGCAATTAAAATTATATATATATATATATATATATATATATATATAATTGATATATTTAAAGTACTATGGTGATTCACAAAATAAAAATAAATGAAAATGAAAATAGAAATAGTATTAATATCACATGTTTGGTTTATTCATTAGAATAAAAGAAAAAATCACCATTATAGTGTTTAGTTTACAAATAGAATGAAAAATAGTATATATTATCCCAATATCTTTATATTCAGTAAAGTTTAAATAATGTCATTTAATTATTTATTTTTATAAAAAAAATTATTAAAATAATTATATTTTTAAATAATTATTACTTAAAAATAAAATATATTATTTTTTAAATAAGTTTTTGGGTTTTATGTTTTGTGATTAGGATATAGGATTTTGTGGTTTAGAGTTGTATTTGTGTGTTAGGATAAAATTGAAACAAAAAATTAGCATGTGAATGGAATCATAATTTCTAAGAGGGAATGATTAAATTCTTAATCCTTCTATTTTAAAAGTTAATTATATTTTATTCACAATTTTTAGTATAACCAAATATAAAATTATAAGGAATTAGTTTTATTTCTATTCTAATTCGTACCAACTAAACATGAAATATATTTTTATTTTGGTACTTTTTACTTTTAATTTCAATTAATACTTTTAGTGCAACTTATTTATATTACTAATATCTATTTTTTTCAATGTTAATAATAGTTTCAATAAATTAGTGTATTTTAGAATATCATTATTATTAAAATTTATTAAAATAATTATACTCTAAAAATAAATATAGGATAAAAATAAAGATAAAATAACAATAGGTATATAAAAATACCAACCCCTCGTTTTTATGCCTAAGAATATAATTTCACAGGCAATTCTGTGATTTGTAGTAATATCATGACTTTTATGTTTTTTTTTGGTTGTAGGTGACCGACACGTTCTGATTTTTTTTATAGTAAAGTCGTGACAAAATCTTTATGGTACTATTTAGTTAGTAAATAAATTTTATTTTTTTGAATTATTTATATTTTATTACCTTATTTAAAATATTATATTATAGAAATTCTCTTTTTTAAGCTTCTACTGTGATTCTCGTGTCAGATAAAGGTTTATCCAAAAAAATAATAGTCTGGAAAAAATAATATTTTTATATTTAATTTATTTATTTTTACTATTAAAAAAATATAACATATTATTTTATATTACACAACACATAATTAAATTATGATTATTTTTCTAAATATGATTTAAGTTTTTATGTTTTACGTTTAGAGTTTTATTTATAAGTTAAAATAAAATTAGAACAAAAATTAACATGTGAATAGAATCATGATTGATTTTTAAGAAGTAATGATTGAATTCTTAATTATTCTCTTTTGAAAATTAATTATATTTTATTTTCAATTTATAGCATAACTAAATATAAAATTATAATAAATCATTTTTATTTTCATTTCAATTCTTTTCAATTCTTAACCACTAAACATGAAATATATTCTTATTTTGATACTTTTTTTACTTTTAATCTCAAGTGATACTTTTAATGCACCTTATTTATTTTAATGATATCTGTTTTGTTCAATATTAATAATAGTTTCAATAAAGTAGGGTATTTTAGAACGTAATTATTATTAAAATTAGTACTATTAATTTAAATAAATGTACTCTAAAAATATCAAATAAAAATAAAGATAAAAAAATAATACTAAAATAACAATAGGTATATAAAAATACCAACCCCTCATTTTTATGCCTAAGAATATAATTTCACACGCAATTCTGTGATTTGTAGTAATATCATGACTTTTATGCTTCTTCTTTTTTTGGTTGTAGGTGACCGACACGTTCTGATTCTTTTTATAGTAAAGTCGTGACTAAATCTTTATGGCACTATTTAGTCAATAAATAAATTTTATTTTTTTATATTTTATTACCTTATTTAAAATATTATATTATGTTAATATATAAAGAAATTCTATTTTTTAAGCTTCTACTTTGATTCTCGTGGTAGACAAAAGTTTGTCCAAATAAAAATAGTGTGAAAAAAATAATATTTTATATTAAAAAAATATAATGTATCAATTTATATTAAATAACGTCTAATTAAATTATTTAAATTAAGCTATAATTATTTTTTCAATATTAAATGTAATTAAATTAAATTTTATTTATGGTTATTAGGGTTTTGTATTAATTTTATTATTATAAATTTTATAAATATTATCTTTTTAATTTTTTTAAAATATTTTCCACTAAGATTTTATATCGAAAAGTGTTTTTGTATGCTACTCTATCTTGACTCTGAAATTTATTTATTATTTTTTTCACGTTCTTTTACTCGATTTTAATAAATAAGATCGAGTAATATTTTACTTAAAAATAAAGGATATAAATATTTTAAATTATGTTAAGATCTCAATTTAATTTATTTTGTTTATTTTTTTAATAATTTAATTATTTTGTTTTGAAAAAATAACACAAAAATAAATGATAAAAATTTTACTTTATTTTTTATATTTTCTTTATATTTGTAATAGTTATTAACGTATCAATATCAAGGATTATATTTAATAATAGAAACAATAATTATAAAATTGATAAAAAATAAAATAAATTTTAGTATTTGTTAGTTTGGTATCATTTTTCATAACAAAATGATTAAACTACTATAAAAAATAATAAAGTGATTAAATTATTTTATTTGACATAACTAAAAGACTACATGTATATTTTTTTCAAAAATAAATTAGGGAGTAGAAAAAACAAATTGCCTCTCTTTACTTCTCTCCATGGAAAATGATTTTTTATTAGAAGAATTGTTATAATTTAATTTATGACTTGAAATAAGATATGAATGAGTATTACAATAAAGTTATGAATATATAAAATAATTGTTAGAAGAATATAATGCTAAGATTTATACTCATACAAATTGTTACATGTCATAATATATTATTTGTGTATTTGTTCGAACATAAATTTTAACATTAATAGAATGAAAATTTATTGATAAAATTCATATCGCTTCATTGGCGGGGGCTAAGTTTTGGTGCAGGGGTAGATTCGTATGTTTTTATGATATAACTCTGTTATCAATCTCCTTAATTTAAGGAGCAAAACATGGAGCAAAACAAGGAATAAAATATGGAGCAAAACAAGGAACAAAACATGGAGCAATTCATGGAGCAAAACAAGGAGCTTAATTCAAGGAGCAATTTAAGGAACCATTAATTTAAGGAGTAATTCAAGGAGTAAATTTTCCTATAAATAGATGTGTAATTGTAATGAATTAATCATCCAAAGTGTTCATTCCAATTGAGAGAAAAGCTTAGAGAGAAAAGCTTTTGTGAGAGAAAATTGAGAGTAATTTTCTTGGGTGTAATTGGGTTGTCAGTGTTGTAAACACCTTGTGTAATTTCTCTCCTTTCAGTAAAAAAAGATCTGCAGTAGGTCCGGAGACGTAAGCAAGATTAGCCGAACTCCGTTATCAAATTTGTGTGTTATTTTTCTATTCTTGCTTTCTCTTAAATCTGGCTTATCGGGAATTTGCGTTATTTCCCAACAACTGGTATCAAAGGTATTGGTGGTGATTTCTGTCAATTTTCTGCAAGGTTACTATTTACGTGAATAGTGAATTACGTGAATAGTGAAATTTTGTTGACAATATTTGTTCGTTGACAGAGGTGTTCTAATACACGATGATTTACAGAAATAGTCAGAAACGATCCACAGGAAGTCAGATTTTAGTGGGAGCAATGGCCGCAGATGAAGGAAGGGTGAAACTCGAGAAATTTGATGGCATAGATTTTGGGTTTTGGAAAATGCAGATAGAGGATTATTTGTATCAAAGAAATCTATATCAACCTCTCTCAGGGAAGAAACCAGAAGCTATGAAGGAAGAAGATTGGAATCTTCTAGACAAACAAGCCCTTGGAGTTATTCGATTGACGCTATCCCGTAATGTTGCCTTCAACATAGGAAAGGAAAAGACCACGGTGGGTCTTATGGCAGCTCTCTCCAATATGTATGAGAAGCCATCAGCCTCAAACAAAGTGCACTTGATGAGGCGTTTGTTCAATTTGCGGATGAATGAGGCCCATCGGTAGCTCAACATCTCAATGAACTCAACACAGTCACAACCCAGTTGAGTTCAGTGGAAATTGAATTCGATGAAGAAGTACGAGCATTAATACTTTTATCTTCTTTACCAGAAAGTTGGAATGCTACTATCACGGCTGTGAGTAGCTCGTCAGGAAGCAATAAGTTGAAATTTGACGATGTTCGTGATCTGGTTCTCAGTGAAGAGATCCGACGTAGAGAGTCAGGTGAATCGTCAACTTCTTCAGTTTTGCATACAGAGTCAAGAGGAAGAAATTCAACCAAAGGGAATGGATGTGGCAGAACAGACTACCGAGGTAGATCAAAGGACATGAGGTCCAAATCCAGGAATCCTAATAATTCTCATAGCTCGAAGACTATCGAGTGTTGGAATTGTGGAAGAACCGGGCACTACAAAAATCAGTGCAAGAGTGCACCGAAGGACAAACAAGTGAAGGTAGAGGCAAATGTTACTTCTCCCTCAGGAGGAGACGATGCATTGATATGCTCTTTGGAGAGCAAGGGAGAATCTTGGGTGTTAGACTCTGAAGCATCGTTCCATGCTACTTCACAAAAAGAATTCTTCGATAAATATGTCCCCGGAAACCTTGGAAAGGTATATCTTGGTGATGATCAACCATGTGCTATTATTGGCAAAGGTGTAGTGAAGATTAAGTTGAACGGATCTGTTTGGGAACTGAAGGATGTCAGGCATATTCCCGATCTCAGAAGGAACTTAATCTCAGTGGGGCAGTTGGCCAGTGAAGGCTACACTACGATCTTCCATGGTGATGATTGGAAGATTTCAAAGGGTGCAATGACAGTTGCTCGAGGCAAGAAAAGTGGCACTCTTTACATGACAGCAGAGGCACGTTGTTCAATTACAGTTGCAACAAGCAATGAAACACCAAATCTGTGGCACCAGAGACTAGGCCATATGAGTGAGAAGGGGATGAAGATTATACACTCAAAGGGAAAACTTCCAGGTCTACAATCTACGGAGATAGACATGTGCGAAGATTGCATACTTGGAAAGCAAAAGAGAGTCAGCTTTCAGACAAGTTGCAGAATCCCAAAGAAGGAAAGACTAGAGCTTATTCACTCTGATGTTTGGGGACCAACGACCGTCTAAAGTATGGGTTTACTTCGTGACTTTCATTAATGATCACTCTCGGAAGGTATGGGTTTACTTTCTAAAGCATAAGTCTAAAGTATTTGAGGCTTTTAGAAGATGGAAAGCTATGGTGGAAAATAAGATGGGTTTAAAGATCAAAAAGCTCAGAACCGATAATGGTGGTGAATATGAAGACACCAGATTCAAAAATTCCTACTATAAGCACGGGATCAGAATGGAAAGAACTGTGCCAGGCACGCCTCAACACAATGGTGTAGCTGAGCGTATGAACCGAACGTTGACAGAAAGAGCCAGAAGCATTCGTATACAGTCAAGTCTACCGAAGCAATTCTGGGCAGAAGCAGTCAACACGGCAGCTTACTTGATCAACCGAGGCCCATATGTTCCATTGTAGCATAGAATACTAGAGGAGGTATGTAGCGGAAAAGAGGTGAAACTATCACATCTAAAAGTTTTCGGTTGTGTAGCATTTGTGCATATCAGTGATCAAGGCAGGAATAAGCTTGATCCCAAATCCAAGAAATGCACATTCATTGGCTATGGTGAGGATGAGTTTGGCTACCGCATTTGGGATGACGAAAAGAATAAAGTTATCCGTAATAGAGATGTGATTTTCAACGAAAGGGTGATGAATAAGGACATGCATAAAATAGACGCCAATGACTCAAAGCAGAATGAGTCAGTATTTGCAGATGCAGATGATGTCCCAGATACTTCCGCAATAGAACCAATTGTAACAAGTCCTCAGCCAGAGGAACTTGTTGGACAAAGCAGTACACATCATTCCGACACACCACAACCTCTTACTCTAGCTCTTGTATTAAGAAGGTCTTCTCGACCTCATGTGCCTAACAGGAGATACATGAACTATATGTTTCTGACTGATGGAGGGGAGCCTGAATGCTATGATGAAGCTTGTCAGACTCGAGATTCCAACAAGTGGGAGCTCGCTATGAAAGAAGAAATGAAATCTCTCATCTCCAACCAGACATGGGAACTAGCTGAGTTACCTATGGGAAAGAAGGCACTTCACAACAAATGGGTGTACCGGGTGAAAGAGGAGCATGATGGTTCCAAGAGATACAAAGCCTGCCTAGTTGTCAAAATGTTTCAACAGAAGGAAGGAGTTGACTACACTGACATTTTCGCTCCCGTTGTGAAGCTCAATACTATCAGATCAGTATTGAGTATTGTAGCCATTGAAGATCTTCATCTTGAACAGTTGGATGTGAAGACTGCATTCCTTCATGGAGATTTAGATGAAGAGATATACATGTACCAGCCAGAAGGTTTCTCAGAAAGGGGGAAGAAGAACATGGTGTGCAGACTTAAGAAGAGTTTGTATGGCCTGAAATAAGCCCCGAGACAATGGTACAAAAAATTTGACAGCTTCATGCACAAGGAAGGTTTCCAGAAGTGCAATGCTGATCATTGTTGCTACTTCAAGAGATATAGGTCCAGTTATATCATTTTACTACTTTATGTTGATGATATGTTAGTAGCAGGTTCAGATATGGATGATATTAAAAGGTTAAAGCAGCAATTGTCAAAGGAATTTGACATGAAAGACTTGGGTCCACCAAAGAAGATTCTTGGAATGCAAATCACAAGACATAAGAAGAAATGATCCTTGCAATTATCTCGTGCAGAAAGACATCAATCGTGTTTTGCAAAGATTCAACACGGGCGATGCTGCCGCAAGCACACCCTTGGCTACCATTTTCGCCTATCCAAGGATCGGTCCCTCGGACGGAAGAAGAGAGAATTCATGGCTAAGGTTCCTTACGCCTCACCATTGGAAGTTTGATGTACGCAATGGTCCGTACGAGACCAGACATTGGCCATGTAGTGGGAGTTGTTAGCAGATTTATGTCAAATCTAGGGAAAACTCATTAGGAAGCAGTCAAATGGATTTTGAGGTATCTGCGAGGCACCACAGAAAAGTGCTTATACTTTAGTAAAGGAGAGTTAAAAGTACAAGGGTACGTAGACGCATACTTTGGAGGTGAAGTTGATCACCGAAGAAGCACCACCGGTTATATATTTATTGTTGGAACTACAGCTGTTAGTTGGATGTCACAAATACAGAAAATTGTCACTCTATCCACTACAGAGGCTGAGTATGTAGCAGTAACTGATGCTAGTAAAGAGATGATATGGCTTCAAGGTTTGTTAATTGAGCTGGGATTCAAACAAGAGAAGAATGTTATGCATAGTGATAGTCAAAGTGGCAATACACTTGGCGAAGAATTCAAAGATTTCATTCTGTAACAAAGCATATCGACTTCGTTATCACTTCATCAGATCTCTATTGGAAGATGATGTGTTAATACTAGAGAAGATTCAAGGAAGCAAAAATCCAGCAGATATGTTAACAAAGGTGGTGACTATTGACAAACTGAAGTTGTGCTCAACTTCAGTTGGTCTGCTAGAGTAACAAAGACTAGAAAAGCTGTTGCATTGATCAAGGTGTGAAGACAGATTGAAATCAGTCTTCAAGTGGGAGATTGTTATAAAGCTCCTTAATTTAAGGAGCAAATTAAGGAGCAAAACATGGAGCAAAACATGGAGCAAAACATGAAGCAAAACATGTAGAAATTCATGGAGCAAAACAAGGAGCTTAATTCAAGGAGAAATTTAAGGAACCATTAATTTAAGAAGTAATTCAAGGAGTGAATTTTCCTATAAATAGATGTGTAATTGTAATGAATTAATCATCCAAAGTGTTCATTCCAATTGAGAGAAAAGCTTAGAGAGAAAAGCTTTTGTGAGAGAAAATTGAGAGTAATTTTCTTGGGTGTAATTGGGTTGTGAGTGTTGTAAACACCTTGTGTAATTTCTCCCCTTTCAGTAAAAAAAGATCTGCAGCAGGTCCGAAGACGTAAGCAAGATTGGTCGAACTCCGTTATCAAATTTGTGTGTTATTTTTCTATTCTTGCTTTCTATTAAATCTGGCTTATTGAAAATTTGCGTTATTTCCCGAAAAACTCAATATGAGAGGAGGTTCCCGACAAACTCAATATGAGAGGAGGTTCAATTATTGTACCATTATTAGTTTAGAAGAGTAATGCAAACATCACTTAAATTTACGAATATATTAATCATTACCTTGAATATTATACTTGAAATTCATTCTTTTAACTTTCCAAGAAATGATGGTCACGTATCATGTGTAGATTTCCATCAATTCAATTTTGGCCACAAGTTTTATTGTTAAAACAATGGGTGCAATAAAATAAAATAAAAATTTAGAATTTTTTTATTTATTATAAGTTTATAATAATTATATCTAATAAAAATTTAATATAGTTATAATATATAAAAATATAAGAAATTTTAAAAAGGAAAATAGCAATTACAACAATAATTATAAGGTGGATATCATAACATATTTGTATGCACCATGTAAACCACAAACATAATTATCAGTTATCTTACGTTCATAAATTTGGTCAAAGATATTAGCTGCTTCCAAATTATATGCATCAAGAACGGGTATATCATTTGATGTGGTTCACTAAAGTTTACAAGAACATATCTTAATGAAATTTGTCCTGTCCAAGTCCGACTATGGAGACACATATCCCCACTGTTATTAGGATTACCATTCGCATTACTCCCAAGTCACAAAACTATTATGTGCTTTCAACGTTCAACCAACTACTGGCAAGGGGGTCACCAGTAAAATAATAATTAAAAGAACACTACTAGAATATGTACTTTTAGTCTCGAAATTTTAGACTCGATTCTTTTAAAAATTGAAGTTATAGGTTTTTTGACACAATTTGATAAAAACCGAGGCTATAGTGTATACATATAGCTTCGATTTTTAATAATCGTGGCTATAAGTTAAATTATAAAACATATTTTAATATTAAAATATTGTATGTAATTAATTTAAAATAAATACAAAAATTAATTTACAATTTTTTAATTTTTTTCTATTATTAATTTAATTTAATTTAATGTATTTTTATTTCTTATAATATATATATATATATATATATATATATATATATATATATATATATATATATATATATATA
Organism: Hippophae rhamnoides; assembly: GCA_033030585.1. Lineage (NCBI taxonomy): Eukaryota > Viridiplantae > Streptophyta > Magnoliopsida > Rosales > Elaeagnaceae > Hippophae > Hippophae rhamnoides. The sequence continues at coordinate 50,168,523 of CM065433.1, read as the reverse complement.
TATATATATATATATATATATATATATATATATATATATATATATATATATATATATATATATATCATATGTTTTTTTCTCTCTCACGTATTTTTTCCTCTTTTAATTTTCTCAATGTTATTTCCAGTATTTACACGCATTTTTTCCTCTTTTTCTCAGTATTATTCTCAATATTTACGTGTGCAGTAATATATATATATATATATATATAATTTTTAATTAATATAAATATATTAATATATAATTTCTAATTAATATATATATATATTAAGAAACATACGCGTGTATCTAATTAATATTAAGAAACATACGCGTGTAATCGTATCTTTAATTCTCAGCAAATTAAACGCGTAATCGTACGTCTTTCCCAATTTACGGAAATCCATCGATCTCTCCCAACAAAATCAGCAAAACCCAAATCTCTCTCCCCAACAAAACTCAAATCCGTCGTTCCAATATACCGATCATCGTCGCACCACGTCACATCCCGTCGCACCTAAAGAAAGTGTAGACTTACTATAGCTCCTCCTTTCCAGCACCTCCATCTCGTACTCGTTCCTTTCCAGCAGCTTCTTCTTTTCTCTCTATTTCTTTTTTGTTCATATTCGCACTCATCGCCAACCATTTGTAGTGTCGTCGCTCACAACGTAGCTCCTGGTAAGTGTGATACCCTCAATTTTTACAATATCAATTCATATGTGTTGATTCTTAGTAGATTATTTATGCGTATAATACATTTTAGTTAGGGTTATTTTTTCAGTGTTATACAAATCCATCTCCTGTTATCTGATAATTGCCTCTGAATTTTTTTTTCATTGTATTGCATCAGATTTGAAACATTTTTAGGGATTTAGGAACCGGCTATTGTTGTTGAGTTTAGTTTTTGGAAGAATGTTTATATACATGCCGATGAGCCTATACAAATTTTCATTTGCAGAAAAGCTAATGGATTTACAAATTTTCATTTGCTGAGTTTATATTTTAGAAGTATGTTTAGATTTTCATTTGATGAGTTTAGATTTTGGAAGTATAAGATTTGGTTCTTAAGGCATTGAGATATTCTTCATTTACACTGCAGCTTTTTTTCCCAACTTCTAAGTCCATGCCAACTGAAATGAAAATCAATAAGCATAAAACTTGTATTTTTTCCTTCTAATTTTTTTTCTAACCATTACATGTGTTGTGTCATTTAGAATGGATAAGTCTTGGATGCATAAGCCAAGATTTTCACAAGAATATTTACAAGGAGTAGAAGCATTTTTGAATTTTGCTTGGTTGAATGCCGTAGAAGATAAGCCTATTCGATGTCCTTGCAAAGATTGCATAAATATAGAATTTCAAAATATTGATGACAATATTTATGTGTGTGTGTGCGCACGTGTGCGTGTACATTACAGCTTAATCGTGAAGGAACTTACATTGATACTGAAGTTGATGAGATGCAGAATGAGTGGGCAGAATTCACCAATCGATTCTTACAACTATAACTCACCATATAGTCAAATAAAATGGTAAGGTGAATGATGTGGGATGTTCATGACTGATTTTTTAATCAAAAATCTGGATTTCTTGTTTCATTTTTAGAACAAGAAGTAGATGGGACTCTTGTGTGTTCTTGATGTTGTATATGCATGATTATAGTCATGTAATGTGGATGTTGATATGCTCATATATAGTAGATGTTTGTAATATTCATAGGTATTGCCCAACGCTTGCAATGACCCTTCGTCTGTATCTCTTTTATGCATAATTAATGTGGGTATTAGTAAATAATAATGTTGTTACTGTTATTGATATGTGTAGTACTAAATAATAATGTTACTATTATTATTGATATAGGTATTACTAATTTTCTTGAATTGTATCTCAATTGTTTTTGTTTTATATTGAGTATCATAAATTTACTTTGAGGTTAGATAAGAATTCCATGATTGTCACTCTTGAATAGGTTGAAGAACTACTTATTATGCCATTTGTTGTATATATATGCAGGAACAAATATAGATTGAAGAACTTATTGTTTGAATATGAGGTATTGTTTATATTCATGTAATTTGGATATTGGTATGTTTATATATATTAGATGTTTATATTCATAGGTATTATCCCACGGTGTCATTAATTATACATTTTTATGACATTATAATCATGATGTAACCTATATATTAAGAATAAATAAGTAGAGAGGATTATTATGTTTTGGATGTTGTATATGCAGGATTATATTCATGGAAATTGGATGTTGGTATGCTTATACTAGATGCTGTTTTTTTATGAGGAAATTAATACATGCTGACAAGGACAAAGATTTTGAAGAATAACATTATTACAATGGGACTTACTCTTTTTCACATTGATTTAGATTGTAGACTAATGTTAGCAGCTTTAAAGTTGTTTCGTGTATTTTTTTATATTTTTGGAATTATTTAATTAGTTAGTTTTTATTATATGTGTTTTATTGTATCGTTTTATTAAACTCTTAATGTAATATCTTTTTTAAATTTAATATAATTAATTTTAATTTTTTTAATTTATATTTGAAAATTTAGTGTAATAATAATTCATTTTGATTATCTATGGTCTCGGTTATATAACAAAATCGAGACCATAGGCGAGATTTATGGCCTCGGTTATAACAAAACTGAGGCCATATGTGCGACCTATGGCCTCGGTTATGGAAAAACCGAGGCCATATGTGATACCTATGGCCACAGTTATGAAAAACCCGAGGCCATAGGTCTCACATATGGCCTCGGTTATAGAAAAACCAAGGCCATAAGGGGATACCTATGGCTTCGGTTAAAAACCGAGGCCACAGGTTATGACTTTTTGTCTCTCTGACTTAGGCCTCGGTTCTTATAACCGAGGCCATAGGTCTATGGTCACGGTTAAAAACCAAGGCCATAAGCACATGTTGTTGTAATGGGGTCATAAATTTCATTAACTTCAACCTTATCGAACTTATTTTTTTAAAAAAAATCTAGTGCAAAATTGAAAAATGGGTCAACTTTGAACTATATATATATAAAAAATCATAATAACATATATAATGCTGATTTTTATAAAAAAAAAAGAATATAATTTTATTACATTTTTTTTATTGTTCCACCAATTTTTTAATTTGAGAAGAACTAAAAATCACAACTTCAAAACAATAGGACAAATTGACCAATTGCATAAACAAATTTACTATTTGACACTTTAAAATGAAAAATAAAAAGGGTGAATGGCAGGCACCATCTTATATTTTTTAAAAAAATAGTGTAAAAATATTGTAATTTTCAAATGATTTGGATAAATACTGTAACTTAAAAAAAATTATACGTTGATCGTTGACCTTTTTTTAAGGCGATTTCGGTTTAAAAAATAAAATTAGAAAAGATGCTTCTTCTTCCCTTTTACAACGTACTGCATCCCACAATTAATTAAGATCATAATTAATTAATTAATTAATATATAATTATATAATTAATTAATATATAATTAATTAATTAATTAATATATAATTATATAATTGATTAAGTAATATACGAGGGAGTAGCATACATCGGACAATTGAAGACTCACGGGTTTGTTGTAGAAGTAGAACATGGAAGGGCTAAGAAACTCCTTACGCTTGGCCAAGATCTCGAAGGCCTTGGATCCTATGTATGTATGGCAATGGAGAGTAGTCGAAGAGGGCAATTTTAGAACATTTACGATGGCCCCATTGTTAGCTTACATCTCTTCAGACCTTCAATAAAAAATATTCAATAAAAAGTTATTTTAAGTTATAAATGATTTTGATTTTGAAATTGCCCTAAAAAAATTGATATTTCAGTTTTTTTTTAATATTTCTAAATTATGAAATTGTTGTCCTAAAAAAGTAGTCAACGGTTAACGTATAACTTTTGTGTTTTTTTTTTTTTTAAATTATAGGACTTATTTTGAATCACTTGAAAATTATAGAGCTTTTCTGTCAAAAACTACAAGATCATGGAAGCCATTCACTCATAGAAAAACTACTTGCTTCTGTGTGTTAAATTCCCAAAAGGCCAAAGCTTGCATAAACATTGAATAGTGATATATAGTTATAGATTGTGAAATGAATATTCACTTGTACATAAATCGCTTACTTGTCTATATGTAGATTTCAAACAGTGACTTCATGCATGTGGAAGAAATTAGTTGCACACGCTTGACGCCTCTATATAAAGACATGTTTTTAAGCACCTCTAATAATTGCTACAAAAGGAGCTATATATGGAGATGTAGGCAAGTAACCCACTGGTATTGCTTCTCCTGGTGCATGGAAGTAGCTAAAGATGTCATACATATACTACGAGTATGGTTAGACTGATCACATAAGGCAAAATTAAGGGGGAAAATATCACATACATTATACTTAAAGTTAGTGAGGATATATATGGTAAGTTTAAAATTTGCATGTTTTGTATGACAAGTATGAAATTGGATCCTAAGAAAACAAGCAGCTAAATTAAGCATCCTAGAAATTTATCACTCGCAAAAGAAACCATCCCATTTTCGACAACTATATACTTAACTACTGTATAACTTCTGAAACACTTTATTATTAAAGATTTATTGCATGCTTAGAGTGGATGATATTTATAGAACATATTCGGGCCCCACTTCGCCACCAATCACTTTCACTACGTGACTTTTCTCAAAATACCGTAAAAAAGATTAAAATTTTCGTTTTTTTTTTCTTTCAAAAATACTATATTTTTTATCCATAATTCTTTAGCATAAATATTTTCGTATATATTCAATTACATGAATTAAACTAAATATATATTCAAATAAATAAACTCAACCCATAAGAAATCTACTTTAATTATACTCAACCCATAAGAAATCTACTTTAATTATACTCAACTTAGATGAAATAGACTTCATCTCTATTCAATCTAGATAAAAAAAAATTAATTATATTTAACTAAATAAACTCCACTCTATTTCGTTATCATTGATAATAGGACCTTGATCAAAATTTAATTAATGGTTGGTAAAGTGAAATAGAAAAAATTGTTATTAATACATTAAACTTGTTAAGGCTAGAAGAGAATAAATAAATTTTATATATTATTTGAATTATAAAATGTGTTATTTTGAATTAAGAGAACATCTTTTCACTATTCTATGATATTTAACCGGAATAGTTTGACACTTTGGTTACTTTATTTTTATAAATTACATATATTAGTTATTTTTTAAAAAAGCTTGTGTAATTTAATCACCTTATTTTTGCATATAAGTTTTTAGACACTTTATTTATTTATTATCAATTTTGATTTTTTTGATTAATTTTTTTTAATTTAATCAAATTAAACCTTATTAGTATGAGTTGATAGATGTTTAAAAAGAAAAATGTTAAGTTGAAAAAAAGAAGTTAAAAAAGAATGAGATTAAAGTTATTAAATTTGATCTAAAATTATTAAAATGTTAAAAAATATAATAATAAGGTGAATAAAATGAATGATTTAAAATAAATAAATTAAACAATGTGTTATATTTGTAAAATTAACATTAATCTCGGTAAAAGTGTTTCCTTTTAATTTGCTATATATTTACTTTCGCTGTTGATGTTTCATCATTTCTTTTCTATCCAATTTACACTAAATTCTTATTTCACACTCTATTTTGTGAAGTCTTTTGTGCACTATATAACTATTTATTTTATTTTATTTTAACATAATCATCTAATATAAGAATGAATTTTTGTAAAAATTTAATATGTAATTTGAGTTAGGTCTATTTCATAAATTTATCAAATCATACACACATGTAATGTGGTTAATAAATAATTTAAAAAATATTTATTACAAAATATGTCTAATTTAAATTTACTTTGTGAATTTTCACAAAATTTTGTGCACTTTATTTTATTGTGCACTATATAAATATGAGTCTATGAGTACAGAGGAAAAGGAAAGTTTCAGGGTCACTCGTTTTGTTCTGGCGAAATTTGGAGAATATAAAAGCATCTTCCGACTAACCACTATCAAGTTGTAATTCTGGTATGTATTTAGTAATTCTGGTCTCTCACGCATGACTTTCCTGGCCACACACATCAAATCAGCTACAGCCTACACATAAAAGATATGTTCCTTAATGAAAAAAGTAAAGGAAAACGCTTCCTGTCACTTAGTCAAAGAAAGCATTCATTCGAACCTTTGAAAATAATATTCTTAACAAAGATAACCCACCTAAACTCTACAGTAGTTAATCTAAACCCTAGTTGTGGATAGAAATTTCAATATTTTCATAAACATCACAATAAAAATCCGAAATTTGTTTGAATCTTCTGTGATGATAAGAACATGTAACTGATAGAAAATCTGACAATATTTCATAGAGTGACATACGACAGAAGAACTAACAAGTCAACTAATATTCCTGCAAAATACTTAATAAGAACCAGATTTTGTTTTGTACTTAAAATCATGTATGAGATTTAGAGTTTTACAATTAATTGGTTCAAATTAATAAGTGACACATACAAGTTAATGGAAAAGAAAAAGTATTATAGTATGAAAAGAATGTCCCATGTTGTTTACTAATAATGTCAGTTTTATAAGTAAACATAAGCATAATTCTTAAATATTTTGACAAAAATGAATAGTACCTAGAGCATGTCAAACTGACGATGCTTTAAAGCAAATAGACAGAGGATAAAATGACTGATACAGGTCACCTACAAGATAAAACCAGACGGTTCACCTTCTCTGAAAAATCCAACTCCTTTACATTTTGAGTATGATATCATTCTCAGATTGCCACATCTCTAACATATGCTCAAAGAACTGAACAGAGGGACATATGAACATCAGCATATAATCATAATCTGTTATATCATCTTTTTTTCATTTGAAACTATACATGCAACTTAAAACGTCTGCATTTCACACCCTCGCTAACAAAAATAAAAATAAAAACAACCAAGATGTAGATTTTTGTAGAATCCATAAGAACCATAGACATCCAATCCAAAAAGTTAATCAAATTAGTGAAGAGACTCATAATTCTTATGAAGTTACAATAATAATATTTTTTTATAATGTAGGACTTATATTTTTTATCACTAACACAACATGCAATTCATAAACTACAGATTTTGAGAGCATCTCCAACATTGATAAAAAAGCAAATATGACAATCAGTAACCATCAACATATAACTTCATTTTTTTTTGGCCTTCCCATACGAATCATATAAGATGGTCAGTGACCGTCCTAACCATCATATAAGTTTATTTTTATTTTTAATATTTAATATTGGACATTTCTTGTATATTAATTCATATATATAGGATAGCTTATGAAATTCCTATGATTTGTTTTAATATTTAACATTTCTTATATTATTAATACTTGTATAAACAAAAATTCATGCCACAAACATTCAAAAATAAGTACCATTCAAATTCTTAACATAAGTTCGTATCATTCATATAATTAATAATTAAAATCTTAACTGAAAACATATTTGCAGCATACAAATTACTTAGTGTACATCTTGTTTTGCTCAAAATCATATATCCACAGGCACAAGTGCTATAACTGCTAATTAGTGTACACGCACCAAGTTCTGTACATCATAAGAATGAAATTTAAATTAACAACTTCATAAAAACAAAAAAATTAAAACTAAAACGAACAGGGGAAAAGAAATCCTAACTTTAACACTTTCGAAATTGTCTCTATATATTCACTCCAACCATTGAACGCAAGCAGATTCAAGATAACATTAAAAGCCAAGAAATTTTCATACCTTTCTGACAGGATTTCCATTTCCTGTTACTGCTTACAAGACAATTCTGCAAGAATAATAGAGTTTTAGATTCCAATTAAAAAAACGTTCCTAACTTTTGCTTGGGATAATTGGTACCTGTAAATCGAGGTAAATAGATGAACACTCGTTGAGCTGTTTGACATTTTCATCGTCTTCGTCTGCATCCGTTTGATGACGAGGAAGTGGTGTTGATTGATCGCTACGTAGGGCCATTTTTAGCAGCTTTGTTTTTGCGGTTTCGACGCGCGCACTAGGGCTTGGGGCTGGCGAACAGGATGGTGAAGGCTGGTGGGACAGGCGGTGGCTGACTAAGACTGGATGACGACTGAGATAGAAATGATATAGGAAACACGCAAGCCCCGCATACCGTGCATTAAAAAAATCTACTAAATAGGACGAAGTAGGTCTAAAAATTTTTACTTAATATTTTTCGTAATAATCGTTCTAGGTACATAATACTTCTATTTACTTGTAATTATATATATATATATATTTTGTCTCTCAATCTAACACACAACAGTTCTATATGTCTTTTATTATCGTATTTTTTTCTCTTTTCTTGGAGTGTGAACATGCCCCAAAATACAATTCAACCACTATCATTACAAGTAGAGGGGGCTCAAGCTACTGAATAGTCATGCGCATGCAAAATCACACAAGTTGTACTCTCTACCAGTTTTGACCTGTGACCTAAAGGTTATAAAGCAATCAAAGGTCAACCACGCACAGTTTCTGAAATGAAACATATGGTAATGAATTCATTAAATAAATTTGAAAATTAAAGAAAGTGAGCAAACCAAACTCTCAAAAGCAAGAAAAAATAAACTAGATTTGTGGTGATTAAAAGAAACTAACGCCCAAAGGACTGAGAGTATTGGCAATATAATAACAAGGGTAAAGGGTAGTCCTCAATTTCTTAATTTGACATACAATAGCCATTTCATCTGGAGCACACTTTGTCAATAGTATGAATGTCGTATTAACCTTGTTAATCATACCTTGAGAGCTTAGACTAGACCTCCAAAAGGCAGAGTATGACTCTTGACAAAGATCATAGTCTATATTTACCAAAACACAAACGAATAGGAGTGCATAAGTTTTATAAGGAACTGAAGCCTCTGATTAGAATCATCGTTATATCAATTATTCTCTCTAACACCAGTAACACTGGATAAGTGATAACCATAATTCCAAATAATTAGGTTTCACTTTATAAGAGAACTTTTTTCTCCTTTGCTTAGTACTACTCTGTTTAGTCCTGTAAAAGTTTATGTTCATGACTTTACCCTATAATTCATATCTTTAGTTATCCATAACATTTCCATTTGTTGCATTTTGGCCCCATTTTAAACCCTTTCCGAAAGGTTTATGTTTGAAATCTTGCTTTTATATTTGTTAGATATATTGTTTTCAGCGACTCTTTTAATTGGGAAATTGGGTTGAGAGGCTCTTAAGGAATATTGAGAGGAAGAAAAGGATTTGAGTTGTAGTTGATGGTTCAGTGTACCCAGAAACCAACTAAACATGGAAGCAATTTTCCACATGTAATAAGACATACCCATGAACTCCAACAGATAAAATTAAGGAAACAAAACCAAATTGGATTTCTTAGCAACGCTCTAGATGGTCACGGTAGAGAAAGAAATGTCAAATTGACATAAAACGTCAAAAAGTAAGATTTATATATATATATATAAGAAGCTACAATGAAAATTAGTTACCTGCTTTATGGGGTAGCGTCGAACTTTGGGACAGCAATGGTGTCATACAACAGCAGCAGAGTCTCAACTCCTAAACCTACTACCAGTTCGTTGGCAGCGTTGTCTATTTTCTTGCTGCTTGTTTTCGGCTTATTTTCTGATAAGAGAAACAATTATTAATTAGTCATAATAATTCTGGAATATATAATGAAAAAAGTATCTTGGCCCATTAGCTCAGTTGGTTAGAGCGTCGTGCTAATAACGCGAAGGTCGCAGGTTCGAAACCTGCATGGGCCAATTTTTTTCTTACGTGTGGCTTCAATTTTGGACGATAAAAAGTTGAGTCCGAATTTTTGTTTCTGACGAACAATTTTGTGTTGAATTTCCGACTTTAATGGGCCTTCTGAAAAAAGCAATTTGGGCCTTTTTTTTGTGTCTCACATCAACAAGAAAAAAAGCAAATGCACTTCACCCACAGACAATGTTGTAAAATAAAGCTTAATTAAGTTATACTTAACTTTTAAATTTTACATAGATCATAAATCATACCCAAAAAAAGAACTCAAGATTTTATTATAGTTTTCCTCATGAATCCTAAGGGAATTAGTTAAGCTTCCCAGAAAATCAACGTGGTAGTCCATTGAAGGAGTTACCAAATTAAGATATGATCCTCTGATCCCCTTGAAAAAAGCGTTAACTTTTCCTTGGTTATTTAATTCATAATGCCCCTGGCTAGTTAGCGATCATGTGAATGATCATCTAGATTCTAGTTCCAAAGGCTGTCCCATAACACATCTTCTTCTTCACGATGATGATGATGATGATGATGATGATCAATATCAATATTATAGTCTGCAATTTGATCTTGATCAATATTGCACATCTCAGGAAAGTAATATTGGTGGTCCTCCAAAGAGAGGTTTGTCATATTCCCATTCATATCTTGTTTTAATTGATCTTCAACTTCATTACCACCTATTTCTTTTCTTTCTTCCCGATCATAATCAATATGAGTTGATGATGAGTCTTGTTCCTTATTCATCATTCTTTCTAATTCAGTTGGTTGTTGCATATCAATATTGAAGTTAAAGTTTTGTTGTTTTGAAATTTGAGATTTCCTCTTATGTTGTTTTTTCAGATCAGGAGTACTGGAGCTAATTTCTTTCTTCTTGAAATGAGTTCTCCAATAATTCTTAATCTCATTGTCTGTTCTTCCAGGTAAGTATCTTGCAATGGTTGACCATCTGATAATCAAATTATAAAACTAATTATAACTGACATGAAGAGTACGTACCCTAATTAAATTAATTAATTAATATAATTAAGAGAACAAGAAGATCATTAGCGTTAAGGGAAGGGTACGTATAGTGTATTGCTTACTTGTTACCCCATAAAGCATGCAGCTCAATAATGATGGATTCCTCTTTAGGTGTTAGTTGTCCCTTTTTAAGACCTGGCCTCAGATAATTAACCCATCTTAGTCTGCAGCTTTTTCCACTCCTATTCAATCCTGATCATGCATCAAATTAATTAATTAAATCACCAGATATATAATCCTTTTTTTGGAAACTTGAACAAGTTCTTAATGAACACACTTGAAGCTAAAATATATAATTCTTAATTGAAAGAATAATGTGATAAATTAACTAATTAATTACCTGAACACCGAGACACGGAACTCCAATTACCCTCTCCATGCAAATTGAGATATTGAGAAAGAAGTTTGTCCTCTTCAGGAGTCCAAGGACCTTTTCTCCAACCACCTTTCTCTGAAAATAAGACACCAGTACCCATCATTCAATTTCTTGCTAATATATACCTCTTTTAATAATGACACTGGTTTTATACTCTAAAACTCTGTCATTACAGCTTTATATATATATATATATACATCATGTAAACAAACATATGAGGATTAGACTATATACATGATCCACCTCATCATCAATATGAGTCACTTTCAATGTTTTTTTATTTTTAATCTTATTAGGACTAGGTAATTAAGATCTCAAAATTTGAATAGATTTTCTGTCTGGGATCTAGAGCTTAACTATATTATGTCACCTTTTAGTTTGAATAACCAAGCGTTAATTATTAACCAGCTCAATTATTTTAGCCATCCATTGCCAAACAAGTGTGTATATTTTTGTGTCTAAACTACAAATCAAAAGCTGTCCTACATGAAACAAAATAATTTTCTATTAGGAAAAATTAATGGGCTTAAACTAAAACACAACTAAAATGAAAATTGAGAATAATGAAAATAGAATAAATACAAATTTTTACGTGAAAAAATCTCGAACAAATTGGGATAAAAAACCAAAGGCAAGTGCAGGAGGATTTTACTATTGTAAAATAGGGATTACAACACCTTTTTTCTAGTTATAATGAGATAATAATTCTAATCTCTATTGTAATAGGAGAAATAACTCTCTCACAAAATAGGAAAAATATTACTTACAAATAAGGAACAAAATTTTCCTTTCTAAGTAGTAACTCACAAGATAACTCTTACAAAGACTGTTACTATCTTTCTTATGGATGCTCTCTAATTCATTTTCTCTTATGTTTTGCACAAATAAAATAAGTTATTTATAGGCAACATCCTTGAAGAAATTGTGGTAGCAAATACTCTATATTCATCTCTATTTTGAATGGACAAGAAATTAGTATTCCACATTGAATAAACAAAAAATTAGTGTTACATATTAAATGCACAAGAAATTAGTGCTTCAACAACATTATTAATTAAATGTCTTCCATGCTTCTTATTTCATTCATTAACAAAATATAACATTAAATTGAATAAGTTTTTTTACCACTAAATAAGACCATCAATTATCACATTTTCTATATGTCTAGGTTAAAATTGAAGAAAGCAAAATTCTTTGATTCAGTCGAAAAAAGATAGTGGTGTTGTTGGTGTCTCCTGTAAAACGGCTTCTGCTCCAATAATTAGCAACGTATGTATATACACGTAATCTTAAAATGCATGCTTTAGATACATGCATGTATATATCTTATTGCTAGTGAGCTGTATTTTTTTAATAATAAAGAAGCTTCTAGGATACTAATTTGGGTAATGGAGGATTATTTTTTTTAAAAGCAAAGATGACATTGATGAGTCATCTGTACTACTACAAATGGCTTTTGGATTGAACATTAATAGCATATTTGGAAAGTAATTAGGACATTAATTAATTGATTTACTTTTAATTTCTACTTTGTCTTATTGGGGGAACATTGCCTATATATTGGCAGTGATGGTAACTGAAGCAATTCAATAATCTAAAGCACATGAAATTCAAGATTCACTTTAACTAAGAGAGAGAGAGAGAGAGAGAGTTTAAGATGATTTAAAAGTTGTAACAAAATCTTACTTACAGTCATATAATGCTTGACTACTGGAAAGTGTTTAAGAGAGAAGATCTAGCTTAGAAGGCTTTTTGGGTACAGTAACACCAAAATCTCTTTGTAAGGCGTACAAAACAGATGTTAGGGTTCAATCCTTAACGTATGCCCATTTGCCCATTTGCCGTATTTAGTGCGTAGTTATTTAATTAATAATTTTTGTAATAACTTTTTAAAGGCTAATTTTATTGCAAAAGTTGTTTTCGTTAATGCCAAAGTAAAGTTTGTATTTTTAAAAACACTTACTATTAAATTATAAAAAAAAAACTTTAAATTGATATGAAATTAGTTTTTCTTCTCTAAAATTAGTAATTCCCCCTTTTAAATGATTTAGATTTGTTTGAATAGATCCAAAAGATGTCTTAGTTATTGTGTGGTTTTCAGATGGACCTGAGCAATATTGTAAGGCTTGAACTTTGCTTAAGCTTTCACTGAGAAGACTAATCATTGTAACTTGGAAATTTCTTTTTATCTCAACACGATTGTGCCTAATCTATTCTAATTTAATCCTATTCAAAAAATAAATAAAAAATTCTAAATCACACGTTCGTACTACTTCATCAGATAAAATTAAATTTGTTATACAACACTTTTTTTTATCTTAATTAATTTTTATTTTTAAATAATTATACTTAATTCATACACATTTAAATTATTTTTTCACAACTATCTCAATTATAATATTTTATTATTATATAATTATAATAAATTATTTACATATTTTCATATATAAAATAGATTTTTATATGCATATAAATTTAAAAATTACATGCTCAAAAATTAGTTATTTATATTATATGAAATAGTTATTTCTTATGGTAGATAGATTCTCTTAAAATAATATTTTCTTTTCTTTTTGTATAGTTTAGTAACTTAAATTTCTTAATATTAGAAAAAATGTACTTAATGTTCCAAAACCAATGAATTCAAATTCTTAACATCATTTTAATTTTTTTTATAATTTAACATAAGTTTTAAATTCTTTAGCTAAGTAAACTATGAAAAAAACCTCTTCTATGGGTATCTATAAAATAAATTGTATCAATCATCTTAAATTTATTAATTTTTAAACTAACTCACTTAGTAAGAAATTTTTGTCCTAATTGGTAGAAAATATTAGACATTATTTATTATAACAATGTTTTTTAAATAAATTAATAGTTATAATCATATGAATAATAATTAGTACGTACCTAGTTGCGTTTTATATTTTTGTTATACTATATTATATTATATTATATTTTTAATTATTAAAATTTAAAATTTAAATAACAACTATTAAATAACATATAAGGTCTTATAATAAGTGTAGTTTAGGACGCTGCAATTAGTTGGGTTATCCCTGTTTACGATAACCAGGCAATATATAATTTGCACATGATTTAAAGTCATCATTATATTTTCTCAAAAAAAAAAAAAAATCACACATTGGTTATTGCTAATAAAGAGTCAATCTTCAAATATACTTCAATCCGAGGACTCGCACGCTTTAATAATAGGACTCTATTTACATTTCCAATGGCTTTTAAGAAGATTATTATGGCAGATTTATTTTACACACATCCATCAGAGTTTGATTAAGTAAGAGAATACATTGTTGGTTTAATTGCATGGAGTTTTCTTGTTTTCTATAGTGTAAATAACATATGGTAGTATATATTTAAAATTAAAAATTAAAATAGTTAAATAACTATTTAAGCATATAAAAACCAGATCATACATTGTTTTAATTAGTTTATAAGGATTGGTTGGGCAAAACCCCTTATATAGCTAGCTAGCTATATTGGCTACTTTAATTGTGATTTTACAGTTCTAACTCCACTCAGTTGGATTTTTTTTTCACTACCTTTTTTGTTTGTTCGTAGAAATTTCATTGACCAAAAAGAAAATACTAGAAATTTTATCAGCAACTTTCTTATTTCTCTTTATTCAATAATTTTTTCTTCTTCTTATTTTTTTTTTTTTGTTTATTCACAAATTTGCATCTCCATTAGAGCTGTGAAGAGTATAGAGAGATAAGAAAAAAGAATGATTTAATGTTGTATTGTTGTGTTTAGAATGTACATAGAGAACCCTATTTATAGGATTGTAATAAGTGTAGTACAAGTGAAATAGTGGAAGTGTAGTACAAGTGTAGTACAAGTGTAGTACAAGTGAAATAGTGGAAGTGTAGTACAAGTGAAGTGAATTACAATATCAAATATAACTTAACATCCCCCCTCAAGCTCAAGGAGGAAGAGAAACAATCAACTTGAGTTTGGAAACTAATTCTTAAAATCTACCTGGTAGATGAGATTTGGTGAAGATGTCAACTGTTTGATCTGTGTAGGATATTGATTTGAGACAAACAGTGTCTTGAAAAACATGTTGACGAACAAAATGACAATCAATCTCGATATGTTTTGTTCGTTCATGAAATACATTATTGTGAGAAATCTGAATAGCACTCTGATTGTCACAATATAGAATAGTTGTAATTGATTGGAGAACACCCATATCAGCAAGTAACCAACGGAGCCAAAGAAGTTCTTGAGTGGTGTCGTGAGAGCACGATATTCACCGATCTTTGGATCGAGAAGTGAGAGATTGTTTCTTGCTTCGCCAAGATATAAGAGAGTTTCCAAGAAAGAAACAATATCGAGTGGTAGAGCGACGATCAGTTAGGTCACTCGATCGGCGTCGAGTGGCGGAAAGAAGAATATTAGACTTGTTGGAGAAGTGGAGACCGAGTGAAACATGGTGCACTTTGATGTAGCGAAGAATGCGAAGAACCGCAGTATAATGGGTAGGCAGTGGAGCGGACATGAATTGACTAACCGGATGAACAAAGATAGGCGATGTCGAGCAGTGGTGTGAGATGAAAGATAGGCAATGTTAAGTCCCACATTGGCTAAGAGTAAGACGGTGCTCCTTATAAGTATTGGCAATCCTCAACTCATGGCGGCTTTTGGGTTCAGAGTTAGGCTTGGGTTTCTAAGATGGTATCAGAGCTAGGCTCTTAGCTTCCTCGTACTCCCATCGGCCCTCGTGCTGTAAATCCGGACCGTGCCGTAAATACGGACTCTAGCCGATGTGGAGGGGGGATGTTAAGTCCCACATTGGCTAAGAGTAAAACAGTAGTGCTCCTTATAAGTCTGGGCAATCCTCTAACTCATAAGCTGGCTTTTGGGTTCAGAGTTAGGCTTGGGTTTCTAAGAAGAGCTAACATTTTGGACATTAACCTCAATCTCTCCATGTGTCTTTACCGAAAAAATTAAATTCCTCAACCTCTGATGAGTTTAGTGTCATATTAGTTCTGTATTTTTTTATATATATGGTCAATTGAGGACAAAATTGCTAAAAGTGTAAGAAAATTTCATCTAGCTTCAGTATATATACGTGCTTAATTAATTACTACTACACATATCGATATCTTTTTTAGTTTCTTTACTAAAAAGTCTTCGTCGATCTTCAACGATCAATGTAATATTTGTAGGTTGCACTCACATTTCATGTGTTAGTTTTTGTTGTTTGAGAAAAAGTGGTAGATGAACTGTCTCATGCTTCTTAAAAAAGAATGTAAGACTTTTTTTTTACAAGAAGAGTGCCTTTAAGTGAGAAAAAAAAATATTAATAGTATTATCTTTGAGACTATTTTGATAAATTTATTTAATCATATTATAAAAAATAATTTAAGTGGAGTGTACCGTAAGTAATATGAGGTGTGTCATTAACATTACTCTTATATTAATTGTAAATTGTAAACTGTTAGAGGATTTGAACTTAATTCAATTAAATAAGATTTCATTAAATTAATGATTGTTTAGGCTTATAAGTGCAACGAAATATCAATGTTTGATTGATGTGGGGTTTAAGATTACTTAACAACCTCCCTTCATATAGACAATGGTGGTCTTACAATTTGAGTCATGGTGAGACAGTTAAGGAGAGACCAAATCATCGAGTAGGTACATCAATCAGGTCACCCAGATCAATAACCCGTAAATATATGTGTGGTGTAGGTGTAAAAATCCCAACATTTTTATTGTAAGGATTATGAGTATTGGTTATTTTCGTGGACAAAATATTTACCTGTAAATTTATTTTTAGGTTTGTTATCAAGTCTATAAAAAAAACAGAACAAATGTTCGAGTTTCAGATAATTATACTTCAAGTATATCTTTTATAATTACGACACATAGGATTTCATTTATACATTTAATAATACATGTTCATGAATCTAAAATTATTTTTGGTGCTTAAATATTTTTTTGTGTCTTAATATTTTTAAATTTAAGATGTTATATAAAAATATTTTTTATTAAGACTTTAAATGGATCTTGAATAATGAAGTCTAAAATATTTTAACCATAACGTTAATAGGGGTATGTTTATCACTTATACATGTAAGTAGGCTAGGGTTAAAAGGGTCGGCTTAAATAATTTGAGCGAAAAAAAAACCCCATAATCAACCGAATTGCTAAAAGAAAAGGAAGGCAATCAAAGTTGAAAAATTTGAGAGATAGAAAGTCTTCATCATCATCGGTCATTAAGTCTTAGTGAAAAAGTCGAATGCCTCCTAATTAATATTAAAGGATCATATTGGCTTCATATAAATAAAGGCATCCATACTTTAATATTTGTCTCCATCAGAATCTCTCTGTTTCAGCCCACATCATTGTTTCCAATTGCATGTTGTCATCTCCTCAACCACCTGTCACAAAAAAATAAAGTTTAATATTTTGTCGATGGTTAATATCATATAAGGGATTCAAGTTCTGACTTAGACCAATTTTTATTGCAGTTTATGAAAGGTAGGCAAGGGTGATAAATTAATTTATGGTATTTAATTATCTATATTTTTATAATTTATAGTTAAATTGGTTCATATTTTCATCTTTATATAGCTTATTTTTTATTGTATTTTTATATGTTTGTATTAAATAATTTTATTTATGATCATGATTATTTGATTTAATTATTAAATTTTAAAGAAATTATTTTTATTGAATTTGTGCTTAATCATTTTGTTCTATAATTTTCTAGATGATTTGATTTAAATAACATATATTTTGAATTATCTAGTTATGATTATTTATTGTTAAATACGTTCTAGAACACACAGTTACACTTGTGTGTTTTTGTGCTAACCATTTTACAATTAATTCAAGAATGTATTTGATTGGCGAGAAGCTTATTAAAGTGTTGGTCTGGAAACCGTTCACGCTAACATTAAAAACTGTGAAAATAAAGTAAAGGTTCATAAGTAAAGTACATTGGGACAGTATCCTAGAGAGGATAACATAAGACCGAGTTTGTATTTAAATATTTGATTTTCATAGTAAAAGATTAGTTGGTCCGATGAACCGATGTTTTTTTTCTTAGATCATAGTTATGGCTTAAGTTGTTTCCATTTAAAAATATCACGTGATATTATTTTATTTACACGCTTTATTTTTATATACGATTGTTTTATTTAAGTTATAAATTATAAATTGATAAAAAATAAAAATAATATGTTCGTTTCCTTTAATTAATTAAATATTTTATAAACTTTCATTTATAATCTAGTTGATAAATACGTGGTGAATCACTTGACAAAAATTTAAGTTTCAAATGCTAACAACTACTTATCATACTCAAAAAGAGTCTTTATCA
Organism: Hippophae rhamnoides; assembly: GCA_033030585.1. Lineage (NCBI taxonomy): Eukaryota > Viridiplantae > Streptophyta > Magnoliopsida > Rosales > Elaeagnaceae > Hippophae > Hippophae rhamnoides. Next base: position 50,149,981 of record CM065433.1, on the reverse strand, counting down.
CGTAGCTTCGCAATGCGGATTTTGCCATTTTTTCTTTTGTTCTGTACTTCGGAAACGTTTATGAAAAAAATCAGAGCAGAAAAGACTAAACAAAATTGTTCCCTCTCTCTAGTCTTTAATGAACGCAAACGTATAAGCGCTTTTTATATTCTTCTCTCTTATTTAGGGCGGGTTTTTTTTTGAATGATAAAATATAAAATAAATATTGATATTTTATTAATGTATTTATTAAATAAAAATTATATATTTAGACTCATATTAATAAACTAGTATTTTAATAATCTCTTCATTTAACAAAAATATAACAATTGTAAAATCTTAAAAAAAAAACCTAATTTATTGAAAGATAATTTTATTATTATAAAAATATTTATCATTTTATTATAAAAATATTTATCATTTTATATATTTTTTCATTTTTTTAAATTCAGAGACATCCCGTACAATCTTAAATTGAATTTGAAAATCACTTTATACTAATTTGATAATATAGATTTAAAAGTGTATATTTTCTTTAATAAATATATCACTAAATAGTCAAATTTACGAATTAACTAACAAAATCATAATTATACTAACAAAAATACATTAATTATTTATTTTATCTATATTATTAATTAAATTTTATTATAATATTTTTTTTTGAATAAAATTATTATTAATAAATTATTGTTATAATAAGTAGAAATGTCATTCTTAAATGCCATAATTAATGGATTGATTTTTTTTTTTAGAAAAAAAAAATGAAAGCAATGTTTGGATTTGCCACGATGGAAGAACCGATAAAGACAAAAATAAAATGACGATTCCCTCTTACTAGTCCAAAATAGTGTTTAATACGTGCAATCTCCATGGTACATTTGGTTTACTAATTTCCAAAGTTTGAAACATTCCACCTTGGGATATCCAACTTTGTAAGAAAAACCCAAAATATGCTGTCATTTGAAGTTTAAATATCATGACTATAATGTATTTATTTAAAGTAAAAAAAAAAAACAAATACCTAAAATACTTTGGTAAACTTTACCCAAAAAAAAAAAAAAAACTTTTTGACCTCTTTCATTTGTAAGTATTCGTGCATTTAAATCCAATATCCAAATTAAACAATCGATCATCTCAATCCACACCTGCTCCTTCACCAAAAACTGATTCCATCACTACCAATTTAAAATATCCTCCTTAATTCCTTCCCTAACTTTTATCAAATCAAAATAATTTATTCTCTTAAATAAATAGCTTCTTAATTAGTAGAAGATATTCAGCCAAACACTCCTTAATTAATTAAGCTTCCGACCACATGAATTCATCATCTCTGTCGATAAAACCCGACGTTACACTATCTCTTACCTTACCAACAACATCACCCAAAATCGAAGTCCAAGAATTGGAGGTACAAGAAAGAAACATAAATTTAATCCAACAGCTCATCACCTGTGTTAAACATGTAGGAACAGGTAATCTTCGTCATGCAGATTCATGTCTTACACACAAATATCCCAAATTGCTTCTATTCACGGCGATTCCTTCCAAAGAGTTGCTGCTCAATTTGCCTATGCACTTTCAATTCGCCTTGTCAAACGTTGGTCTGGCCTCTATAAGGTCATAGAGCCCAATAAGTGGCCCAAAACAGAACTTGGGATTCTTAATAAACCAAGTTTCCCTCTTCTTGGGCTTGCCTACACTGTAATAGTTCAGACTTTAGTCCAATCTTTAACTTATGATAATATGATCCACTTGGTAGATTTGGGTTCTGGTGATCCAAAACTATGGGTCTCTTTTATGAGAAGCTTAGCGAGTATGTCTCGTGGTGGATCTCTTCATTTGAAGATCACTTGTATTCATAGAAACAAAGTTGTTTTGGACATATTGGGCAAAAAACTTGTTAAAGAAGCTCAGAGTTTACTACACTTGCCTTTTGAATATAACCCTTTAAATGTTGGATTGGGAGAATTGAATATTATGGAAATGATTGAAGTTAGATCAGGTGAAGCTCTAGCTTTTGTTTCAATTCTGAGTCTTCATGTGTTATTGGCTGAGTATGATAGAGTCGAAGCCCATTTTGGTTTTGGGAGTCATGACAAGATCGATAATGTCAAAGATTGTAAGGAAATGGGTAAATTTTTGGCAACAATAAGGTCAAATATGTCACCAAAATTGATATTATTGGTAGAACAAGAAGCTGAACATAATTTAAATCGTTTAGTAGATCGTTTTATCGGAAGTTTGCATTATTATAGTGCAGTTTTTGATTCATTGGATTTTTGTTTTGGGAACTCTTCATCAAGCAGCAAGGAAAGACTAACATTAGAGGCAATATTTGGAAAAGAAATTGAAAATATTGTGGCTTGTGAGGGTTTAGAGAGAGAGGAGACGCATGAAAAATATGAAAAGTGGGTGGTTAGGTTTCGTAGAGTTGGGTTTAGGCCTGTGCGTTTGTGGTCCAACGCTATGGAAGATGCCAATAAAATGGTGGAGGCTTTTGATAGAAAAGGTCTTAAAGTTATTAATGATAAAGCAAGCTTAATCATATGTTGGCATGAAAGGCCTCTTTATGCTGTTTCAGCTTGGACCTGCTAGCAATTTCTTCACCATTCTCCATTTTTAACTTATAATTAAGTTGTTCATTCAAAAAAGAAAAAAGAAAACAGAAAAAAGAAACTTATATAATTAAGTGATTTTGTTTCATTATTAGAAATTTGTTACTTTATACATACATTAATTATAAATAAATAAAAAGAGACACGATTCTACAGTTTTCTCTCTCTTTATCACTACAACTTACAGTGTTAATGTTATAAATAAAATTGTAATATCTTTATTATTTTATATTGTTTATTCTTTTTTCCGATCAGGTCTCGGCACATATAGAACATTATGTCTATATATACATATATATAATATACCAGTATTATACATCATAAAAATTTCACATATAATTAAGGTGACACAATTTTGAATTGATATTACTTTACCACCTTTATCATTATATTGAATCACATCTTGACACTTTTAATAAATAAAAGTATACAACAAATTTTCTTGAATATATTAATAAAGTGTCAAACGTGAAATAAGCAAAAAAAAAAAAATTATTTATTTTGAAAAACAAATTACAATATATGAAACGGATCCTTGAATCTTCGTTGAGAAGAAAGTTCTTAAATTAATTTAAGATAAATAATAATACTATACGTAATGTTTGAAATATAGATAGAATAAATATGTTAAGATATAATTTTTACTAAAATATTAAATATATTATAATTGTCGATGTAAACTTTAAAAAAGATCATAAAAACTATGAAAATATTATTAAAAGTATAAAAGAAATTATAAAATTCTATATAAAATATCAAAACAATAAATTACTTAAATTTTAAATTAATTTTTTATTTAATACATATATTTTTAAATACATAAAATATTTATATTATTCAATAAGTTTATCAATTAATTAAAATATTATATAATAAAATATATATTCTTTTTTGCTAAATATTATAAAATAAATAATTAAAATTTTAAAATAATTAAGTAGAATATCTAATTGTAACTATTATAAATAAATAAATCTTAACATTATAAAAATAAATTTCATTGATTATTTGTTTTTAAAATTAGTTATACATATAGCAAACATATTATAAAATAAAATAAAAAAGACAATATATTATCTTTGACAAAAGTGAAAATATTGAATTAAAATTATTGCTCAAAAAGAAAAAAGAAATCAAAATTGATATTTTTAATATTTTGTTCGACATCTTAGTAACATTTTAACGATAATGATCACAATATCTAACACATTTTAACCCCAAAAAACATTTAAACGATATTCTCGATAATTTTACGATGATTTGACCAAAAATATAGATATTATTTGGTAAAATTTTGTGATATGATAATATTTTTTTCCCAAAATGTAAAGATTTTTTTTTTCTTTTGATAAAAACTCTTGGGTTAAAGCTGGCCAATACAGAATATTTAACAAAATATAAATTATAAATGATAAAAACCGAAAAACTATTAGCGGCCCAAGAACTTTTTATATAGCCCATTCTTAAAGAGAGAAAACCAAGATATAAGGACGAGTTCATCATTACATATCGAAGAAAATACTTAAAAGTTTATTTTTTTATTAAATAAAAAAATTATACATTTAGATTGAAACTAAGATTGTTAGTGGTGAAAATAATGAATTTGATAAGCCTAAAAATAATAGATATTTAAATTATTATTTGTAATATGATGTTTACAGTTTGAAAGAATTAGTTTCTTAATATAATTTTAAAACAACATTACAAAAACGTTTGATACTAATTCTCATAGAATCTTAAATTTTCGAAAGATATATTAAAAATTTATTTATAATTTTATTACTTTAAAAATTCATTACTTGATTTTAGAATATTGTTTACTCTATCTAATATGATAAAGAATTATCCTATACCAATTATTTCTTAAACCCAAGTTTTTAAAATATATATACCCATGACTCATTTATATTTGCTAACAATTATCGGTGTTTAAGCTTTTTTTTAATGGATTTTTCATTTATAAATAAAATTTAAACATATTACTTTTATCTTATCACAGAGAATTTTATTCTATTTTAACTATTAGCCAAATAACCCGTTATTAAGTTTCCATAATAAAACTTTAATAACTCTCACATTTGGTTATCTTTTAGAATTCATATATTGTCCAATACGTTGTAGAGGCTTTTACCCATTCCTCTTATCAACTTACGAGTAGGCTACACATTTAAAATATATATATATATATATATCATGCCACCACTGATAAACAGTTGACTTTTTTTCCGAAGAAAAGATACATATTTATAGAATTTTTCCGAAGAAAAGAGAAGAAAAAGAAAATGGATACATATTTATAGAATTTTCCCAAAAAAAAATTTAGTAGAATCGGTTGACGGCAATTACAAATGATAGGGTTTTCGTAACCCCGTTTAACAAGCATGTACCTTTGATATGCCCGATAATTATATATGAACGCTCCTAAATTTCATGCTATTTGCACGAACTCTTAAACTTCAACACAAGTTTGCTCTAAGAAGTCGAAGCTCCAACCTCTTGATTTTGAATTCTTTGTCTTGGTTCTCTACCCGATACAAGGTAGAACAGGAAAGGGAGCATAAAAAGGGAAAGACCCAGAAGTTTTTTTTTTTTTTGGTAAGAAAGCAACGAAACAATGTCGGCAGATCTCAACGATTTTACCATCATCAAGGAAGGAGAGGCTGAAATTCTTATGCACGCTAAAAATGAAGTCTTTTACAATAAAACTCAGGTAGCCAAGTTTTCTCATTTTGCAATAGACCACTGGCTTTGGGGATTTTGAAGTCGAAAATTTCTTATGGGTTTTGAGCATCAGACTGGGTTCTATGTTGAAAATTTAATGGGTCAGGGTTATCAACTGAAAAATTGCCTTAGATTGCTATAGGAAAAATGAATAAATTTTGAATTCAGGAAGACATGGACTTTAACTTCTTAAAGTTACTTTGTGTTAAAATGATAGTTGGTGAAATGTATCATTCATGAATTCTGACGTAAGCTTTTGTCAGATGTTAACAAGCTTCATTTATTCAAAGTTCAGTAGAAAGAAAAGACATTAGGTTCTCAATCGATTATGTCGAATTAGGTGTTTTTGGTTCTTGTACCTGCAAAATAATGTTTGAGTATTCAAATTATGTTCCCCTCCCCCAGTCAACTGTTTCACAATGATCTTGTACGGAAAGGGCCTTTTATGTTACTATGTTTCGTTTATTTATGGAATCATCTCTTAAGTATTGGAAGTTGAGATTGTTCTTTGATTGTTGTCGATGAGTATGTTGTCACTTGTCAGCAATGCTTAATACTTGAGAATTAAATTAGCATGTTTCTTCCAAATTTTTTATTTTTATTTTTAAAAGGGCTTCTGTTACATTGTGAAAATCAATCATGGGTTCCACTAACGCAACCTCTCAGTGTCTAATTGCCTGACTGTTATGGAATATACAAGTATCTTAATTGTTTCTTTTCTTTATGATTAGGTTAACAACAGAGACATGTCCATTGCGGTATTGAGGACTTTTATTACCAAGCGCAGAGAGGAGCATGAAGCAAGATTTTCAAAAACGAAAATGGTTGCCAAGGCATCTGATAAAGATTCTTCAGGACCTGATCAGGAAGAAGTGCCTAATGATTCTGCTACAAATAATGAAATATCCAATGAAGTTTGTGAAGTGCCAGAAAAGATACTTAAAGATGAATCTTGTGACATTTCAGAAGTGGCCAAGACCATAGAAAGAGGACCGGCACTGTTGAAACCACCAAGAGTTCTTGAGGTTTTTTAATTTTTTTAGCAATTATTTCAGTCTAATAATTTTGTTTTGTTTTGTTCCTATCTTTCTTATTCTCTGCTAAATTAGGGAACATGTCAATCTATCTATCTTGCCCGTGTTATTTGAATAGAGTTATCTGATTGCTTTCATTATGAACGCATAGGCCTTATCAGCTTCTGGATTAAGAGCTCTAAGGTATGCTCGTGAAGTAGATGGCATTGGTCAAGTCGTGGCCTTGGATAATGATAAAGGTGACTCTTAATAAATAACTTCTAAAAATATATTATTGCATTAGCAATTCCAAACATCCTTGGGGGGCCTCTCTGTATACCTTATTTAATTGAGGGAGAAAAGCAAACACTTTTGTAGAGACTAAAACTGCACAAGTGCACGTGCACACATGGGGGTTGCTATGAAATCTTTGTTTGCTCCTCTTGAACCATTTCTTATAAAATGAATCTTGAATTATAATGTATACCATATATGTATCTGGTTTCACAATTGGTATGCCATTTCCATAGTTAGATATATTTCTTATGTTTCTGTAGCATTGGTATGCCATTCCCTACATAAAGTTTTGGCTCCGAATAGTTGATGACTCTTGTTATTATTTGCCTGTCTGCAGCTTCAGTTGAAGCTTGTAGGAGAAACATCAAGTTTAATGGTTCTGTGGCCTGTTCCAAGGTTGAATCAAATCTTGCTGATGCACGTGTATATATGCTCACCCACCCAAAAGATTTTGATGTGGTATGCATGTGATGTCTCCTGCCCTTTTGTTAATAGATTTAGTGAATTAACTGGTGTTGACTAAAACCAATTGATAATTGTTTATGGCATCCGTCAAAGCATGAATGATTGAGTTTCAATGCAGTACCTGTCACAGGAGGTTTATTATACTTGCCAGTGTCTGGTTTATGTTACAATATTGTGAACAAGGACAATTTGGTTCAACGTGTCATGTAGTATGTGAAATGTTTAAGTTAAGCTGTATTTCATTCCTTTACTGGTTACTTTTCAGGTTGATCTTGATCCTTATGGTTCACCTTCTGTTTTCTTGGACTATGCGGTTCAGTCCGTAGTTGATGGGGGTTTGTTAATGTGCACCGCAACTGATATGGCGGTGCTGTGTGGGGCTAATGGGGAGGTTTGCTATTCAAAGTAAGGGATTATACTTTTCTTCTTATTGAAAAGATTGAATAATAGTTACTTTTTTGTGGTAAATATTTAATAATGATTACTAATCTGCTGACTTGTATGTTGACCAAATGTGTTGGAATTAGATATGGTTCCTATCCATCGAGAGGAAAATATTGTCATGAAATGGCTTTGAGGATTCTACTAGCAAGCATTGAGGTATATATATTCATAACATTGGCTGGTTTTTTACTTTTGAATATGTGACGTAGTTTGAATAGCTTGTTTCTAACTTGAATTAAAAGAACGAAAGCATGACTGATATAGCCATGTGCATGATATATTTTAAGTACATAATGCTTACATAGATTTCATTTGCTGTTGATATCATTTTTTAAATTACTATTTATTTAGAAAAAAAACTAAAAATTATATTTTCCCCCCTTTAAATTAAAGCTGATAACTTATTTTCTGGGCTGTAGAATGTTAAGCGTTACTTGTATCTTTGTCCACATCTTCATTTTCTCTTATTACATTTCTTCATTTCTTATTACAAAATGCAGAGTCATGCCAATCGGTATAAACGATACATTGTCCCCGTGCTATCTGTTCAAATGGATTTCTATGTTCGAGTTTTTGTTCGCATCTACACGTAGGACACCTCTTAAATTGAACTCATTCAATGTCAACCGTTTAAGCAATTTCTGTATTTGTGGTTGACTTAAAGCTGAAGAACTTCGTTTCAGTTCTGGAAGTGCAATGAAGAACACTCCTCTTAAGCTTGCTTATGTTTATCAGTGCATTGGCTGTGATTCTTTTCATCTTCAGCCTATTGGGAGGACTGTCTCTAAGGTAGACATTTGTATATAATAAGCCTTGGATAGTAATATATGGATCATATTCATATGGTAATAGATGTGTCTGTCTCTGTGTTTATTTTAGCTTATTTTATCTTTAGCATATCTTCTTTGTTTGTTTGTGATTATAATATGGGCTCACGCAAGAACATGTGTACACATTTATGAATTTGAGAATTCTCTTTTTCCTTTTATTAATATAAGCTGTTTGCAAGACGTTTCAAATCAGCAACAGGTTTGTTATATCTATTCAATTTAACTTAAATGTGTGTCGTGTTTTTCAAGTCTTTCTTATAACTTTCAGAACAGCAGCTTAAGGTATCTACCCGGTTTTGGTCCTGTTGTTCCACAAGAGTGTAGGGATTGTGGTAAAAAATTCAACATGGGTGGCCCTATATGGTCTGCTCCAATCCATGATCAAGAATGGGTCAATTCTATACTAGCAGATGTGAAATCAATGAAGAATCGCTATCCTGCTTATGATCGCATCTCTGCGGTTCTCACTACGATCTCTGAGGTGTGTTTTTCTATTTGATACTTCCTTTTTTAAATATTAATTAATGGATATTCAATCTAACTAAAATGATGTACTGGATCTGTGTTCTAAGTGGTTCAGAAGTTTACATACGTAGTTTCATTAATGTTTGAATTTTGAATTTTGATCATGCCCAAAAAATATGAATGAACTCATGAAGTGTCCTTAAATGATCATTCAAAACGGAGTAATAAATGCAATTCATCTTTTAGTACTCAAAAAATCTTTAGTATAACATGTGTTTACTATTTGTATTGTCCTTCCATCCGCTAACCAGTCATCCATAATATTAAATAAATCATTTTTATTACATTTCATTTTCTACTATCTTTTGCCTTACTAGAAGATTAGCTGTTAAAGCTCTTAAATTGAGAAGATTAATTATTTTAATTATTTATCATTTTCTACTGCTGGGATTTTAAGAAGTCTGCTACAATGCACTTTTCATTAATACGATGCAACAATGCACCTTTTATTAGGACGTCCTCTGACTACAGGCCCTTTTATGTTATTTTCTTTTCTTTCTCGTGAATAATAGAAACTCCATTCTTTGAGCAGTATTTTTCAATATTAATGTTTCTATTTCATTACTGTGTGCAGGAGTTGCTCGATGTTCCACTGTTCTTGAGTTTGCACAACCTCTGTGCCACTTTAAAATGCACTTCTCCATCAGCCGTTATGTTCCGGTCCGCTGTCATCAATGCAGGTTATCGCATTTCAGGAACTCATGTAAATCCATTGGGGTTGAAATCAGATGCCCCCATGGTTGTCATTTGGGACATAATGCGCTGCTGGGTAAGTCATTTTATTTTGACCTGCCTTCTAGATTATTGATGTACAAGTCCCTCCCATAGGCTGAGTATTTTACCAAGGTTTCTGTGTGCTTTTTTGATGATGCATGTGCATCTGATTTGAGCCTCTCATGAATTTTTGGGGGCTGAGCTTGAGCACCTTATTTGACATCAAGCCCGAGAGAGGTTGAAACATTTCTAATAAATTACCCCTAATGTGAGTTTTTGTAGGAAATTATACACGGATAAATAATTTAAGAATAAAATTATTTTATTAAAATTAAAAATATATATAAATATAAATATATATATATACCAATTTTAAATAAATAATAATCAAGACCTGTATCATATAATGTCTTTAAGATAATTTTTCTGCTTACAGTGTGTGTTTGAGAATTACAAACTTATCTCTTAAGATACAACGATTAAACAATAATAAACTTATACCACAGTTTATTATTCCACGGAACTTTCACGGAATTTTAAAGTATCCGAACTCCATTAAAGTAACATAACTCTAGATAGAAAATATACAATAAAAAAAATTCCTTAACTATCCCTTGTCTCTCTCCTTTTTTTATTTTTTCTTCTTTTCTTTCATTTCCTTTTTCTTTTTCTTTTTCTTTTCCTTTTTCCATTTCCTTTTTCCATTTCCTCTTTCCTTTTTTTTTCCTTCTCTTTCTTAAGCTCTTCTTCTCTGTTTTCTCTGATTTTCTTCTTATTTTTCCGTTCTGTTTTCTTCTCAGCTTTCTTTTTTATTTATAGAAGAATTATACAAAAACGGAAATTGAGAAATTGATGGAGAGAAACGGAAAATTAAAACTTGAGCAGATAAACAGAAGAGCAACAGCAACGGAAGAAATTAATTTTTCAGAGAAACAAAAAATTAAAAGAAGAGGAAGAGAATTGAAACTGAAAATTGAAATTTTTATTCAAGTTTTTTAACAGTTTTATGTGACCCTCTCTCTTTTAATAAGGAAAAAAAAATTGTCGAGCTCTGGAGATCACAGAACTTCACTCGTTAGTTTACATTTGTGTTTTAATGTTATATTTTAAAAGACTTGGTGCAGTAAATTGGGTTTGTAGACTTTGAGTTTTGCTCAGTTAGGATTGTTGGATTAAATGAGCTAATTGAAGCCAGGCACTGGCAGTAAACTTGGGAAAAAATCTACCCAAGCCAAGCTTTTGAACCTGCCTTTTTGAAATTGACTCAAGATCTGCCTTGCTGAACATGTTAAGCTAGCACTAATTCGGTTTCCTCTTGTTTTGTTGTCTTGTCTCCTTTCTTTTCCAAAGCAAATATAGCTAAACTGAACGTCTTTTTAATTTTGATTTTACACATTTTGATGTTTTGTTGGTAGTAAATTAAAATAATAGAATACACAAGGTGCGTTGGGATGGTTTTATATATGTATAACGGGTTGCTTCTTTTCTATAGGTCAAAAATCACCCTGTCAAAGCTCAGCCTGTCGATCAACCTGGAAGTCTGATACTTGCTAAAGAACCGATTCTTCAAGTATGTTCCGCTTTTGAGACATTGTTAAAGCTTTTGTTCAAATTTATATATTTTAAGTACATAGTTGCAAATACAAATTTGGGTACGTCATGCTCATACAAAAAATTGCATCCAGGCAAGTGGTTAAAAGTTATCTTCCCTGGTGTGGTATTCTTTCTACAGGCTAATTTTGCTCTAGCGACTGCATCTCTCAGTAAGGCACAAGCCAAGAAGGTTGTACGCTTCCTTCCAAATCCAGAACGACACTGGGGTCCAAAGCTCAGGGCAGGTCGTCAAATCACTAGCAAACATGTTTCTCTTTTGGGTCCAGATGCTGTGAATGGATCTCTCAACCATGAGGATGGTGAAGAGTGTGATGCCAAGCATCAAAAGACACAATTTACTCCTACCTCAACTTGATGAAATGAATTCTCTCTTTTTATCTGTGCTTATTCACCAATCTAGCTGGCCTTGTAATCTACAAACCCATAAGAACAAGTTATATTCTCACGTTTTTGGAAAGTGAGACAAAGCACAATGGTGGGATTATAATGACATTACGTTCGTCCAAGTTTAAGAAATATGTCGAAAATGCTCTTATGACACAAGCTGATCCGAAGAAATTCAAGCAATTTTGATCTTGAAAGTGTCTAACTGATTCTGATGGAATGATCAAGAGAGAAGGAAACCCAAGTCGATTAATGATGAAATTTTTTTTATGATTTTTTTTTTGAGAAGTTGTGATGTGATTCAGTTGGCACTCTTTCTTATCTTCTTAATATAAAAAATGAAAATTGTAAATCTCACCAATTATGAAACAGCATTTACATCTCGCAAGTTGCAATTCGCATTGAAGACATTTGATGTATGTATTGATATACCATATAATTTGCATTATTTACATAATATAATCCTTTTTTTTTGTTTTAATCAAACAGTTTTGGGCTAATTCTTGTTTGAGGATGTACAATTTTATCCATCAACCATAATATCCCATAACAGTTCACAATGTTTAAAATAATAAATAAGTTGCTATCTTATCAACCATAATAGTTTATCTTTTAACCTATAATAAAATTTATTATATTTAAAAATTTCTTATTTTATGTAATTTAGATTTATAATAAGTTGTAATGGTATTAGTACGGGGGAGAATATGGTGTATCCTATTTGCCCCAATGATTCTCAAATAATTTATTTTTCTTTCCTTTAAAAATGAAAGTAAATTAATAAAAAACAATGCATGAAACATTTTATAGTAATTAATGTTAAAAGTATAATTTAATTAATTTTTATATTTATATTTTTAAATTATTGGTTATCTATTTAATTAATTTTAATTTTAATTTTTTAAGAAATATGCAAATTAAATATTTTGACAAATAAATACATATTTAATTAAAAAGTTGAAAAAATATTATTATTCATTCCATATATCATTAAAAAATACGAGAAATCTAATTTATAAAAAAAATTCTAATTATAATTTCAAATTTTCTATATGTTTATTTTGTTCAGATTCTACTATTATATGACATTCGCAAACCAACCCTAACATTTTTTAAAAATATCGCAATCTCAAACCTTAAGAGTAACTTTTGAGTTAGTATTTTGTGGATTTTTTTCAATTTGTCACTTAAAATATTTACTAAAATATAACTTATATGTATATTTGAAATTTCTAATTCTACTCTTAAAACAACAACAAGAAAACAAAAACAATGACAACGTTAAAACTTGGTAGATCAAGCTTATATATTTTTATTATTTAAAAATAATAATTCGTCATTTTCAAGTCCATTTTTAAATAAAGGTATATTTTTTAAAAAATAAAATAACATATTTCTTTATTTATTTATTTTAAATAAATATATTTTCTCCACTTTATACATCTTCCAACGGGGAACGACATTATACCGTGCCGAAGTTTAAGCCTTGAAAGTAGACCAAGTCAGACTTGAAACAACTTTGAGCAGAAGAGCTAGTTTACTAAACCCCAAATAAAGGCCGATATGTAATTAACGTTTGCAACCGAACGGGTCACACAGCTCAAGGTAAAATAACAAAAGGCACTAATAATTGTTAGAAAAGTAGAAGTGCCACCTCATCCTATTCTCACGTGCCGTTCAAAATGTCCCTAAAAATCTAAATATTGGCTGCCTAAAAGATCTAGACACATAGAAAATTCTAGAGTTCTTGCAGAGAATCTAAAGAAATTTAGAGTTGACGGAATTTTCAATCTTGAAGGCACTAGAATGTTACAGAAGCGTGTTGGAGGGTGTTAGAATAGGCTGGAATATTCTAGAACATGCCGAATGGTTCAGGAAGGATGTAGAAGCCGCTGGAAGCTTACGGAACATTCCGAAATGTGCATGAAGGAACTAGACAAACCTAGAAGACTCTAAAATTGGATAGAAGGTCTTAGAATCTTGTGGCATGTTGTACATAACACTAGAGGATTCTTGTACATTCTAGAGCTAGAAGGACCTAGAAAGATGAGACATAGTCTTAAGCTTGGTGCCACACTATAAATAGACCCATTGGTCTCCATTTGTAATCATCTTGGAAATTCCTAACAATCTTGGGAAATCTTTGGGAAATCTTGGGAATTCTTAGCATTTGTAACATAAACTCTCTCTAGAGCAATACAAAGCATTCTTTGCAAACTCTCTTTCTATTCTCTTTGGAGTTACATTTCGGTTCAAAGACATGCTTAGTGAAACGGACGGTGCTAAGTGCCGCACGATTGATACTTGAAAAATTAAGGTCGTGACAATTGGTATCAGAGCTTTCGGTTGAAGCATTTCTACCTTTGGCATAATGAAGAACGTTGCTCCATCTACACCAAGCGTCAATGTTCCACCTATGGAACGTGGCCGTGAGGAGTTCCTATGGAACGTGGCCGTGAGGAAACTCGTAAACCATCGAAAGAATCTCGAGCCAAGTCGAAAGACATACTTTCTAGCTTAGAAGCACGAGTGGGGTGTGCGCAGGACAACTTAGGGGAGCTGTTCGACAGGGTGGGCAACTTAGAGGAACGTTGCAATGGCTTGGAGGCCGAGGATGTGGAGATCCACGCAGCGGTTAAGATGTCCCTCAACAAGCTAGACGATGGGTTAAGGCAAGAGATCGATGGGTTAAAAGCTGAACTTCCCAAGGTAAAAGATCTAGTCCAAAGAGAACTTGCTAATGTCTTGCTTAGAGTTGAGAACATGGGTGGTGATCTAGCTCTATGTAAGCGGGCTATGGCCGCGGGAACTAGTACAACCACCGTCATTGAGACTAAGAGGGTGGATGTTCCCAAGTGTTGTGTGTTTTCCAACACACAGAAAATCGTGCAAGTATACACGGTCACAAGTAATAAAGATTTGTAAGTAGAGTATCGTTCCCACGAAGATTTGTTACTATAGTTTGTTGAGTACTAAAATTGTATCTCTCTGATTTTATCCAAAATAATATTGATTTAAGAAAAAGGTAAAAAGAAAATAAGAGAACTCTAGGATTGCAATTTTTCACCAAACTAATCCACTCAAATCATGTTATTTTCTTTTGATTTATATTTTTTAGTACATTAAATTTGTCAACCGAAAACTTCTTTTTTATTCATACATCTCTTCCGAGCTCCGTATAAACACACCTCATTAAATTAATTCACTATATCTCTATGAGAATTAAATTTAATAAGATTCATACATGTTATTCTATTTACGAGCAATATACACAAAAATGCATTTCTCAAGTTTATTTTTATGCCACAAATCGTTTCGATAAAATTCGTAAATAATCAAAAAGCATTAAGCACAAAATAGAACGAATAAATCGAACGTCTTATAAATCTATCAAAAATAATTAAAATCAAAGCTTCATATATTTGAATCAAATGCAACCCTAGAAAAATTAAATTACTTCATAAATTTAAAATAAAAATTACAACAAATGCAGAAAAATTAGAAGAACAAGAAGGAAAATTAAAACATCACATAGAATAAATATTTGGCACACCCAGAACACAACAAAAGCCAAAAAATGGCTTCTGCGTGTTTTGCAGTCCAAAACCGAACAACACAAAAATTCTAAACCAAAAAAAACTTCTAAACTCTATCATAATATCACCTATTTATAGCTAAAAAAATATATCAAAAATATTAAAATATCATACACGCGTAACAATTTGTATCGAAAATAAAACCCCGACATTCCCCTTAAAATCCGCGGTCACGCGAAAATCAAAATCTTATTTAATTCACGCAAGACAAGAGCCGTTTTTGTATTTTTTTTAATTCATAGTGCACGCCACGTGTCAGAGTCTGATTCGCTGAAACAAATAGTGGGACACGAGGCCGCATCTCATTCGTTGAAAGGAACGGGCGCACGCAGAACAGAAGCACGGGATTCGGGCGCCGAGAAAAGAGCGGCAACGGCTGCAAATGGGGCGTGATCCAGCGCGGTCGCGCTCATTGTAAAATACCACGTGTCATAATATTGTTGGCTTCAAAATAAAGGAGACACGTGGCTACTTCTTATTTAGGAGACCTTGATGGTGCACGTAGCTTGGATGAACCGTGTCGCACACGATTTTTAGACAAACGGTTCGGTGCACGACAGCTTGGTTCCACGCGCTTCAATTTGGACCGTTCATGTGATCCAACGGACAACGATGCGCCTCGGGAGAATTTCTGCGCAGCCGACATGTGGGTCCCACTTTGCACGCTGGCCTACGCGGTAGGTGGGCCTCACTCGGGCACCGAGCCGCGTGAATGAATCTGGGAACACGCGATTTGGTCGGACGTGTTTGGGACGCGCGCATCATAGCCGTTTCTTATTTGATCGGACGGTCCATGATTGGCGCTTGGTTCCTCTAATCTGCAAAGAATAATAACTTTTATTAATTATATTTTCACCCACAAATATATTTCAAATTACATTTTAAACTTTCTAAAATTACAATTAAGCCCTTTGCTAATTTTAAATTAAATTTTTAAACTTTAAATTATTATAATTAAGCCCAAATTTAATTTAAATTATATTTTCTATTTTTATAAATTGTAATTAAGAACTATATTATTTGAAATTATATTTGTGTACAAAAAAATATGAAATTAAGTACATTTTCGATACAAATTATTTAATTTTATTAAAAATGTATTTTTAATGCATAAAAGGAAAATATTAATTTATTTAACAAAAATTAACTAAATATTAAAAGAACATAGCAATTATCATTACTAAAATTGATGAAAATAATTGTATAAAATACAGTTATCACCAAGCCTAAGACCTTCAATGGTGTTAGGAATGCTAGGGATGTTGAGAACTTCCTGTAGGGGTGGAACAATACTTTGAGGCTACTGGCATAACGAACATGCCAGCAAGATCCGAACTGCTACCATGTATTTGTCCGACACTGCTATGTTGTGGTGGAGACGGAGGCATGGAGATGTGCAACGAGGGGTTTGCACGATTGAAACCTTTGAAGATTTCAAAAGGGAGTTCAAAATGCAGTTCTTCCCCGTAAATGCTGAAGAGGAGGCAAGAGGTCGATTGCGACGATTAAAGCAAACGGGTAGTATAAGGGACTACGTGAAGGAGTTCACAACCCTGCTGCTGGAAGTTCCTGACACATCAGACAAGGATGCCCTATTCTTGTTCATGGATGGTCTCCAATCGTGGGCTAACCTGGAGCTCAAGCGACGTGGTGTCCAAGACTTGTCTTCGGCCATTGCGACCGCAGAAAGCTTTATTGATTACTCCACAAACAAAGAGAGCTCCAAAGCCACAGATAAGAAGTTTGTTGGAGGAAAGAGTGGGGGAAGCCACGGTAAAAGTCAGGGACCAAGGAATAATAAAGACAGCTCCTCATTCAAACCAAGAGATAAGGGGAAGAAAAAGGAGGATCGTGGTGCCTCAAAGCCCCGTGTAACGTGCTTCATTTGTAACAGACCGCATTGGGCACGTGAATGTTCGAAAAGAAAGGCATTGAGTGCCTTAATTGCTTCCACTCATGATCATGATGGAGGCGAGTCGGACGAAGCCTACTTGGTGCAATGCAGAGTGCCCCAAAGACCCCCAAGGGCTTGATGTACGTGGATGCCACCATCAATGGGAAGGTCGCCAAAGCATTGATTGACACAGGCGCATCTCACAACTTTGTTTCAGTGGAAGAAGCAAAGAGACTCAGCCTGAAGGTTGTCAATGGAGGGGGTTCTCTCAAAGCAGTTAACTCAGCAGCACTACCATTGCATGGAGTCGCTCGAGGAGTTAAGGTCAATCTTGGTGCTTGGACTGGCCAAGTGGACTTATCAGTGGCGCCTATAGATGACTACTCGATGGTATTCGGCATGGAGTTCTTTGACCAAGTTAGAGCTTTCATAGTGCCATGTTCAAACTCTATGTGCATCATGGATGGTTCGAAGGTTTGTGTGGTACCGACGGACAGGACCACCAAACGTACAACCCAAGCTCTCTCGGCACTTCAATTCAAGAAGGGATTGAAGAGAGAAAAAGAGAGTTACCCGACCATCTCAAAAGAGTACGATGACGAGGAGTCACCAAAGCCAAGCTTGGCGACGAAAGCGCAAGTTGTCTCAGATAAGTCCCATGAGGTGATGCTTGAAGCTTCACTCAAATGGTTACCTTCAAGGAGGGAGGTGGACCATGAAGTCGAGTTGGAGCTCGACACAAGACCACTAACAATAAGCCCTGATCAGGTGGAAAAATCAGAGGCGCGCAACAGAAGCATGGTGGTTGACCCATCAAGTCGAATGGCAGAGCTAGCAGCCTTGAGTAGGCCAAGTAGTCATTTGCTAGAAAGGATCAAAGAAGGGTTGGGGCATGATGCCCTTGCTCAAAACCTCCTTGCCCTCATCATGGAAGGAAAGACGAGACGATTTTGGTTGAGTGACAGACTACTCTATGCCAAGCAGAATCGTATCTTCATGCCAAAATGGGGGAGCTTAAGGAAAGAGCTTATCAAGGAGTGTCATGATTCGCTATAGGCTGGACACCCAGGAATGAGGCGCACCCTTGCTTTGATCAAATCAATCTACTACTGGCCTCAATTACGGGATGATGTAGAAGCTTATGTGAAGACTTGTCTTGTATGCCAACAGGACAAGATAGAGCAGCATGCACCCAAAGGATTGCTAGAACCGTTGCCTATTCCAGAGAGACCATGGGAAAGTGTCTCAATGGATTTCATCACTTGCTTGCCAAAATCAGAAGGCTTTGGCAGCATTATTGTGGTAATTGACCGCTTCAGCAAATATGCAACATTCATACCTGCCTCAACGGATTGCACGGCAGATGAGACGGCACGCTTGTTCCTTAAACATGTTGTAAAGCATTGGGGGATTCCATCCAATATCGTGAGTGATCGAGACCCACGATTCACAGGGAAATTTTGGACGGAATTGTTCAAGTTGTTGGGATCAAACTTGAACTTCTCCATAAGCTTTCATCCTCAAAGTGATGGACAAACAGAGTGCGCCAATGCATTGCTGGAGTTGTATCTTAGGCACTTTGTCAGTGCCAATCAGCATGATTGGGCTAAGTTGCTAGATGTAGCCCAATTTTCCTACAATTTGCAAAGAAGTGAGTCTACCGTGAAGAGTCCCTTTGAGATTGTCATGGGACAGCAGCCCATGACTCCTCATGCCTTGGCCACAAGTTATGAAGGAAAGAGTCTTGCTGCCTTCAAATTTGCCAAGGCATGGCACGAACAAATTGAGTTGGCCCGAGCTTATCTGAACAAGGCGTCTAAAAAGATGAAGAAATGGGCTGACAAGAAGAGGAGGATGGTGGAGTTTCAGGAAGGTGATTTGGTCCTGGTGAAACTATTGCCTCAACAATTCAAGTCCTTGCGGAAGGTTCATAAGGGGTTGGTACGGAAATATGAGGGACCATTTCCAGTCCTTAAACAAGTCCGTAAGGTGTCGTACAAGCTGCAACTCCCTCCAAAGCTTAAAATCTATCCAGTCTTTCATGTAAGTATGCTAAAACCTTTTCATGGAGACAAGGAGGACATGAGTAGAGGAGAATCCAAGAGGGCACCTACCGCAGTGGTAACCTCCTTTGACAGGGAAGTGGACTCGATTTTGGCAGACCGCTTAATCCGACGAAGGGGCGTACCAAGTTATAAGGAATACTTGGTCAAATGGAAAAACGCCCCAGATATAGAGGCAAGCTGGGAACCCGAGGAGTCTTTATGGCAATTCAAAGATGCCATAGAGAGGTTTCAGCTTGAAGGCGCGACGAGGGCGTCGCGAACTTGAGTGGGGGAGGGTGTCACGTCCTGCTCAGAATGTCCCTAAAAATCCAAATGTTGGGTGCCTAAAAGATCTAGACACATGGAAAGTTCTGGAGTTGCCTAGAGAAGTCTAGAAAGGGCTAGAGTTGGACGGAGTCAACTCAAGCTTGAAGACCCTAGAATGTTCTAGAGTACGCTGGAGGGTGCTAGAATGGGCTGGAATATTCTAGAACATGTCGGATGGTTCGGGAAGGATGTAGAAGTCGGTGGAAGCTTACGGAACATCCCGGAACGTGCATGAAGGAACTAGACAAACCTAGAAGACTCTAGAATTGGATAGAAGGTCCTAGAACCTTGTGGCATGTTGTACATAACACTAGAGTATTCTTGTACATTCTAGAGCTAGAAGGACCTAGAAAGACGTGGCATAGTCTTAAGCTTGATGCCACACTATAAATAGACCCATTGGTCTCCATTTATAATCATCTTAGAAATTTCTAACATTCTTAGGAAATCCTTGGAAAATCTTGTGAATTTTTAGCATTTGTAACAAAAACTCTCTCTAGATCAATACAAAGTATTCTTTGCAAACTTTCTTTCTATTCTCTTTGGAGTTACATTTCGGTTCAAAGACAAGCTTAGTGCAACGGACGGTGATAAGTGCCGCACGATCGATACTTAAAAAATTAAGATCGTGACACTATGTCAGCTAAGAATTTGTTAAAAGCCTATTCCTAATGCTGTGATAGTTTGTTAGAGTTTGTTTTACTCAGTATATATAAACAATTGTACTCATTCATTAAACGAGTCAATACAAGAATTTCAGTCTCTGCTCTTCTTTGTTCTCTCCCTGCATTTTCTCTTTTTCTCTACCGTTCTTGATCATGAGTTCTTGACTCATGTTCAATCACAGAATCAGGTTTCTCTAAACCTTTCAATAATACCTTCACAAAGTTTTATGCTTTTGAAATTTCTAAAAGTAGTATTGTAATCTGTCAAAAAAAAAAATTTATTATCATGGAGCATTCAACCTTTGAAAAAGACTAAGATCTTATTGCTCTAAATGCATAGAATGTTAGCTATAAATAAAATTACATCAGTCAATATCACCCCACGAGTCTACGACAGATGATAAATGAAAGGTACAACTATAAGTGGTGCTAATAACTCAAATAATATAAGAGCATTCTCAAGCAAAATTTTAAATTATGATTTTCCATTGGCAACATTAGCAGATGATGAGTTAAGATCATCCCAAGCTTCAATCCATGTAACCATGGCATCTGCTAGCTTATCAAAGTACGGGTCCACCTTGGCAAGCTTGTTCTTGACCTGCTTGGATAGCTCGATGTAGCATTTTTGAACAGAGGTACAGTCTTTTGGAAGAACAATCGATTGGAAGAATGGGATAATTTCTTCCTGCCAGTAGATGCCTTTGTATTCCTTCTTCAGATTCACAAATGGGTTACTTGCTTTGCTGTGAAATATGTATGGAAGACCTGTTTTCACTCCCAATCCCAAATGGTCACAGATCACCTGTATATACATACAACATACATACAGTAATTAAATAGTATTAAATTGTTTTTAACTTCCAAAAATGTTTTAAATTATTAGCCTTTGCTCATGAAAATAAATAAATAAATAAATAAATAAAAAACCTTGATACACCAGCCAGCCCACATATCATCGTAGCGTCCAATAGGCTGTCCATCACCCATGAGTCCAAAGTACATTGCAGGACCGATAAGATCACGGTCGAATGCCAAATTCATTCCACACATTGGAAACAGAGTGCCCTTTGGAATTGTCAGAACCATATCAACATACCTGATGAAACCATAAGCGAAAAAAACAGTGTGCAATGCATTAAAAACAAATTAATCTTTAAATCTTTTGGTCTATGAATTTCTTACCTAGAGTTCCTCTCTAGAGGTTTGACAAGCTGTGTAGGGGCATCATAATCTGGTATGTTAAGCCAAAGCCCATGAGAAACAGCAGTTGGAACACCCTCACGCAGACTAAAAGGGTATCCACGGACAAAATCGGCACCTTCTCTAAAAGGGTCATACAGGGTGTTGAAGAAAAAGGGTGTGGATGGGCAGAGAAGGTTTTTGATGTGTTGCTCAAGTGCATCGACTGGATGACCTGATGGATCTTTTGCAACCTAACAGTAATTAAATTCAAATGAATTGTTAGTTCAACTTGCAATGTGCATATCTTTAAAAAAAAATTTATGGAAAAAGTTTCAAACTTTACGTGGGTTGGAGTTTGAATACGAAAATTTTGTTTGATAGCTCTGGCTGTTTGCTAATCCTATTAATAAAAAAAATCAATCCTGATAACGTTGAAGTAAAACGGAACGTATTCGGTATATCAAAATTGACAGACCAAAAGATATCAAAATGAAACAGATTTGAAATCTAAAGAGTTTCACGAAGTCTCGTATTTCTGAAAAGACAGACATGCTTATATTACATAATTGACGTCCATGGCACGATCATCAGAAAATAAAAAGCAACTAGTCAGTCATTCAAGCATAAATTCAAAAGGGTGGCGGAAATTAGGAACAATTGCCATACCAAAATCATTGAAACAAGATCTAACCATAATCAAAATTATTTAAAATAAAAAAAAATAAAATAGAAACGAAAAATAAAAGAACGACATAAAAATCCAGATAGAGAAAGAGAAGGACTTACAAAGCAATCATCATCAATAGTGAAGATATACTTCTTCTTAGAGACCATATAGCCGAAGCAACGGCAAGCAGAGTCCTTAAAGGAAATGCAAGAGGCCCTAGGACCCAGAATTCTGTTAATATCATTGCGATTATAGAGTTCATAATCAAAGCCTTCAGGGACCTTAATGATCTTGGATGGATCACCATCTTGAACAATGATGAGATGGTAAGGTTGTAAAAAAGGCCTCCACATCTCAAGGAAATCCAGGTTTCTAATAGTGGGAATGACAATATCAAGCTCATTTCTCAAAGGTGGATTCTTGCTAGCAGTGAGGCCAACAGTATTGGCAGGTTCCAAAGCCATGCGTAAAAATAAAAGGGGAAGAAAGAGAAAGGAGTTTTGTTTCTCAGAATTGGTGTTATAGCGTGGGAATATAAATAGATGAGTATGTGTTGGCACATGCGAGGGCGTACAAATAGGCCGGAGTGAAGGTGTTATAAAGGAGACGGGTACGAGATTTGAAGGTAATGATGTTATTCTAGAAATGTTCAAAACAAACCCCATTTTCTTGCGGAGAGATACATACTCCTAAATCACTAACTTTGTTGTTCTCGCGACATATCATTTGCTTCAGTGTTTTTTCTACATTGAGAATCTTGGTAATTATCAGAAATTAACTAGAGTAAATTAATAATAATAATAATAAATTTTAAATATCACTTCAAATTTTCAGATAATTTATTTTAAAATAACAAGCCTTTTGTAGTTAACCGAGCAAATCACAATTTCAATATGTGTGTAACCTTTTGTACTAAAATAGAAGTTGGTGTATTATTGCTACAAACATCTTATTTTAATATAATTTGAGGGTTAATTTCATATTTAATTTGACAATAATAATAAAAAATCAAAAGATATTGGATGTAAAAAGGAATAAGCATGTTATTAAGTCTTATGGTGAACGCAAAAAAAAAAAGTAGTCAAATAATGATTGGATCACGGAGGGAAAGCCGGAAGAGAAAATTAAAAGGGAATGAAAAAACTTCGTTACAACTCAAAATATAAATTCAATCCATACCAATTATTTTTTATTATAAAATTTTTATGTTTATAAAAATATTGATTTTTTTTTGTTATTGTAACTAATAAATTGATTAAAAATAATTTTAAATTTTTAAGATATTAAAAAATATATAAATTTACAAATATAAATATCAAAAGTAATAAATATGAAAAAAAAACACACACACAACTTACAAATTGTCACTGATAAAAAAAAAGCAAGCTCGTGGAAATGAGAGTTACACGTGTATAGGATATCTTAATTTCTGTTTGCTTTAGTTGGTAATAGATTAATTACATATAAATTTGTATTTGTTTGAGGCTTATATTTTTGATAAACATAATATTAATATTATTTAAAAAAAAATTTAACACTTGTTAGATATAAAAGATTTCCTGTATCAAACAACAAGATAAAAGATAAAAGTATAAAAATAAATATAAATTTATTTGATATTATATACCTCAACAAAAAAAGAAAAGAATTAAATATAGTTTTTCTTATCTCACATAAATAGCACCTACATGGCTACATTCTTGCCATTGACATTAGTGAGTTGAATCACGTGATCGTCATGTGCGTTGTTTTCTGGGCTTTCTTTTCCAAAACTGCAAGGCAAGCCATGACACATTCTTCTGCCATAAAGGCTTTCATTTACTTTATTGACTATTAGTATTAAGTCAATTTTCCTTACATATCAACAAAAATTGTGAGCGATACCTTTTTGACTTTTTAAATTAAGTTAAAGTATTCAATATCTTTTTATTTCTAAAAAAAATTATATATAAGTAAAAAAACACATTTCTTTTATAAAAAAAATTGAAAAGATAAAGTAGTGTGGGCACATTATCCCAAAAACAAAAGAGTGGTGTGGCCACGAGCGAGGATATATATAAAATCGAAGTGGGGTACTTATTCGCTCACACATTGTCATAAACAAAAAATTATATAAATAACTGCAAATTTACATATATATATATATATATATATATATATATATATAATGCTACTATTATATCTAAATTTAAATTTTTAAATATTTATCTTCGTTAATTAAAAAATAAATAATTTATTTATATTCACACATACTATATATTTTTAAAATACAAATAGGTTAAAGTATCAATTTCATACTTTAAATATTCTAACTCAATTTATAATCATTTATTTTTTAATTTGAATAATTAAATATAATTTTTTTATCTCAACTTATTTAATCTCAAATATTCTAATTTAATATTTTTTTACTGCATATATATTTTTGGGTAAAATAGGTTTTATACCTTTAGCATTTTAAACATATGGTAAATTTATCCCCAACATTTTATTTTAAAAAATGTGGACAAGTGTGTATTAATTATGTTAATAGAAGCAAGGTCAACTTATGTACCCAAAACTATATTAGTTTTATAAATAAGATTGAGTAAATGTAGTAAATTCATTGGTGGCATAATCATAAATTAATTTGAAAAATTTTTATATATAACATATTATTATAGAAATCTCATTAACATTTTTAATACATTCTTTTTATAAAAATGAACAGTTGAGTCAACACATGTCCATACAAGCAAGAATATCTTATTAACTTAACACATACAGTTTTAATTATAAAAAATAATAGGAATTTAAGGATTTATTTAACTACTTAATTTTAAAACAATTATTATAATTTATTTTCAAATCATTACTAAAACAATAGTTTTAATAAATTTTAAAAATCATAAACTGTTTGAACATTGTTTTTAAAAATTATTTTCAAGAACAAAAAATAAAATAAAAAACATGATTGTTGAGCTTTTTATTTTAAAATTAGTTTTCTAACCTAATTTAAACAGTACATATTTTATAAAAAAAATTAAAAAATATTAAGTTGGGTCAATGACATCTTAAAATGAATCAAATGATAACACATAAAAATGACAATTTGGATAAGTAATTAAGAAGAAATACAATGAAAAAAAAAGTATACCCTTCTTCGATTCGATCCCTACATTTGTATAAAAAAAAAACTAAAAGATATCAAGTTTAAAATAAAAAGTAATATATGGTTGCATGCATTAATAAGGTTGTCATTTTTTTTTCATTAGAATAGTAATATGTGCGAGGATTTAAGTGGGGGAAACTTTTTTGTTATTTTTCATATTATTCAGATGTGTTGTTGTATGCATGTGTTATGTAAATAAATAAAGTGAAATGTAAGTTAATGATAACTAAAACTACATACTCATAATTATTTAATTGATAACATATATAATATATGTATAAAAAAGATGAATCGGTGTGTAAAAAAATAATATATAACAAAACTCAAACTCTTGACTTGTGAGTTAATTCAAAAACCTTCCAATCTATTATGCAAGAGGTCTTATGGTTTACTCATAATTATATTATTTAATATTTTGTTTTATGAAATATAATGTTTTAAAAATTAATGAATAAATACTAAATTGGGAAACATGTTACTTCCAATTCCAAACAAGTAAAAAAAGAAGGGGATAATTTTAAAAAATATCCAAAAATATTTAAATCGTATTAATTATGTTTAAAATATACTAGGTTAAATATCCAAAAATTATAAAATAAGTGATTCATGTGTGTTGCACATATATTTTATCGATGAGAGAATTATAATTTCATATTTAGACTTAAAAAAAAATAGTAGTTTCTCCGTCTCCATGTCCTTCCTTCCTTCCTTCCTCTTCTCCTTCTCTTCTTCTTCATCTTCACCTTTATCTTCTTCTCAATCTCTCTCCGTTGTCTCTCTCTGCACTCATCTACTTTATATTTCTTTTCTTAAACACCAAACTTAATATAATACTGATTCAATAAATGAAAGAAAAAGCTAGAAACAAATGAATAAAGATTTGATTTTCACTATTTATGATAATTATTTGTGATTTTATTTTTAGATTTTAATAGTTAATTGAATTTATAATTCTCGTTAGAATTTCTTTGTTTAGTTTTACAACAACAGAACATGTTTGGTTCTTAAAAAAAATGAAAGAAAATATAGTTAGAGAGAGAAGTGGAATAAAATGTTACAGCCCAAATTTAAAATTACCATTATTTTCTCAAATTACATATGTCTCATTTCTGTCAGAGAAATTAAAGCCAGTTCAATTTAAGATTTTTTTTTTTACATCATACATTTTAAACATAATTGAAATGATTTAAACATTTTGAATACAAAACGTATTTAATCAAAATAAAAACAAAAAAGCTAGAACGATCATTAATGGACAAACAATAAGCTCTTTCTGCAGAATTTCCAAATCCAGTGGGCTCTGACTCAAAATGAGCCCATCAAAATACGAGGACCAAGACCCACTTTCAAAACAGGCCTTAATAGGTCTAGAAAAACAAAGCTTACGGACCAAAATCAACCTGACCTCATGAATACAGGAGACCATGAATATCAAATTGGAGAATTTTATAAGCATAATAATAATAATAATAATAATAATAATAATCAGTAGAATTCATTCTCAAGACAGTTCCTTTATGAAATTTCGATTGATTGGATAAAGATATGAAGTGATAAACAGATCGAACTTTCTCTTAAATATTGATCAAATACATTTGGAGTCATTAAATATTGGAATTAGGTTTGTATAGAGAAAATTCCTCCAACTTTCTTCAATGTTGTATTCACAAAAGAACTGGGATTTTTCTGTCTCAAAGACATCCAAAAAAAAAAAAAAACAAATCTACAACGAAGCATACAATATATACGGTACAAAGAAACTCGATCTTCAAAGACGTGCCCAGGTATTGAATAGCTTATATTTAAAGTTCAATATTTGGCATTTTCAATAGAGTATCTTTAACTTGTAGCCTGTGTAGGCTGTATCCTAATATCGGTAATCTCTTTTAACTGATTTTCTAAAAGCAGCGTTGTCAAATATTGAATCATACAATTAAACAGAAAACATTCTAAAAAAGATTCGGACAGTAAATAAGTATGTTTATAACAATAGGCAAGTACTATCAAGGAGAAGAAGAAAAAAGTCCAATTTATCCTTTATCTTACCGGTAAAATGGCAAGAAATCTCATATTGAGTTGCTAGAGAACAACCATTAGCAGAAAGTAGGAATAATAGGTTGTGGCACGAGGAAGTAACAATGTGAGAGCACTCATGAACTAATACAAAAAAGATGGCAGGGCCTAAGGATGTCGATTCAACAACGGGCTAGCAAATTTGATTCACTCCCTAAGCTGTTAGAATGTATGATACATCAATATTCTTCTGATATTCTACAATTTTATGTACATATAAGTAGTAGGTTAGTCAGTAAGATGTGACCCTAATGTGTAATCCGTTGGGTGCTTCTACTCTTGGAAATTTCATTAATTTATCACCTCCCACTTCTTCCCACCTGAAACCCATATCGAAAACATCATCACAATTACTGATAATATTAAGAAGCAATGGACTAGTGTTTTATCATCAAATATCATTACATTATTTACCAACCTGTATCTTGTTACAAAATAGTGTAAAAAAGTGGTAATCTCTGCTATGCCAAGTTCCTTTCCAGGACACTGCCTTGTTCCCCCTCCAAATATGAACAAGTAATTTTGAGACTCCAACGTCTTGTCCTGCATTTGCAATCAAGATCCATATTTATTTATTTATTATTATTAAACTATCAGAGAGATTTAATGAAAATTGAAAATAATTATAGATAATAAGAGATAAATATCACTAACCATCCACCTCCATGGATTGAAGGTCAATGGCTCTGGATACAGAAATTGGTCATAGTTTATCTCTCTTGTATAAACGTAGATTCTCCATCCCTTCGGAATTATATATCCTGAAAAGAATACCAGAGTCAGCTTCTTGTTATTCTCTATTTGTGATTCACTATTGATTAAGATAGGCGCATATATATGACCTATGACTATGAACTGTAGCTTTTGTGGAACCTTAAACGTATTGTCTACTGAAAATCTTATCCATATATCTGGAACATTGAAAATCATATTGTACATAAGCAACCCAATTTGTTCTGATGCTTAGGGAAAAAATAACTCTTGCTGCTTGTCAACATTATTATCTACAAAGTATGTTTTCATATTTCCATATATAAACATTCCTTATAGGATAAGATCACAATCACATGTCTATGCTACACAACAGTTTCTTAAGATTATGCTACAGAAAAGCTACAATTATATGCTTACTAGTTGTGCTTTGAAATTATTCAAACAATAGCTCACCGTTTAATTCCATGTCCTGAGTCGTTTTTCTCAAGACCCCATTAACAATTGTAGCTAATCTAGACGTCTCAAAGATCACCTGCATTGATGCAACACAAATTACATCAAAGAAGTTGTTATCAAGAAACCATTGAGTAGTGCAGCAAAATCTCTTACCGCACGAGTCAAAGGCATTGATTTTAGGTCATTACAGTCAATTGGATCCTCGGGTTTTTTTCTTTGTCTAACTTCAAGATGTTCTTTCTGTATGTATAAATAATCAAGTTAGCAAATCATTGTAATAAACTGATCATTAAATTACAACTGAGAAGGCAGATCCATTAACGTACTCTGAGTTGTTCAAGAACTTTGGGATGGTCATGGAGATATTTAACTGCCATCATTGAAGTAGTTGAAACAGTTTCATAACCAGAATACAAGATTGTAATTATTTGATCAATGATTTCCTCATCACTTAGCTTGTATTTATTATCATATTTTCTCATCAAACACCCAAGCATGTCTTGGTAATTTTCTTCAGAAGCCCTTCTCTCTTCTATTAGCTGTCTCAACATCCTCACAATATTTTTCCTTGCCTACTTAACATGATTGAACATTATTATTAAATAAGGACCGAGTACTTAAAAAGACAGGACTAGCAAATCCAAGCGTACCTGCAATCCACGACGATAATTTGTGCCAGGAAGATCAATGGGCAATGATAGAGTCCCCAAAACAAGCTTAAAGAACTCTTGCTTGAATTCTTGAGAAAATGACGCACATTCAATACCTGCAATCTGCTTAAGCGACGACAGAAGCGCCATCTGAACAAAATAGAATTGGGGCAAAAAGAAGCAGCAAGCTTTAGAACTAAGAATAATTATATAAAAAGTATCTTTTGGTTAAGAAACTTTGGTTAGTTTAAAAACCTCTTTGGTCTTTTGTTGAATATCAATGACTTTGTTATTCCAATCACATAGATGAGTTCTCATGAAGTCATCAATTTTGGGCAAAAGTTGATGTCGGATGATGGTGGGGCTAATGAGGGAAAGCAAAGCACCTCTCATGTACTTGTGAGTGGAGCCATGAACAGCAGCAATGTTACGTTTCCCCAGGATATCTAACATTGACTGTGGGTAACCAGGAACCAGTCCTTTTGATTCATTCATTAGTATGTATCTGTTTAACTCTGCATCCATTGAAACTATGGTAGGACATCCCAGTATGTGGGATTTAAAAAAATTACCGTACCTGTTTCAACAAAAGTTATGGTGGTCAATACACAGATTATTTGATAAATAGTCCATTGTGGGTTATGTTATTTGTTCAAGTTTACACTCATTCGCACCCATTTAGACCACAATAAGAAATTGAAGTGCTTAATTGTTTTTGTAAGTTTAGTCCCTAAATGGAATTTTAGTACCTTAATCGGATATGATGTTCTCACTAACAAAGCCGTGATCAAAACTAAACCAGTGAGAAACTATAAAACAGAGAATTAAAAATAAAATAAAAACAAAAACACTCATCCCCTAGTACAAGAGATAAAAGGGGGGAAATAATTTAGAATAACTACACAAAAAAAAAAATCACCTTGATCTCTGGTTCTTCATGAAGTTAGGTCCATGTTTAAGAAACTCTGTAGTCTCCCCAAAAACAGGCCAACCCATTGTACCTGGAGGTAGACCTTTTTTCCGGTATCTAACCTCATTCCATTTTAACAAAGCAGAGCAGAAACAGAGCAAAAAGAGCACACCAGCAAAAACAATAAAAATAGCCATTGATGATCCTGTAGAAGAAGCTGCTATCCCACACTACAGAGAGTTGTAAATGGTATTATATGGGCATGCTCTAGTTTAAAGCTTGCCAAGAGCGCACCCACATATTTATAGGACTCTAAACCACCCACCATTTGCATATAAAGAGAGAGAAGGTACATGTCTTGTAGCCTAACCCATGCACCCTATAGAGGAGGGTCCCTAATCTATGAACCTCATGCAGTAAAACCAAACCCCCATAAATTTCAATGACATAAAAAGAAAAAAGAAAAAAAGTTCAGTTTTTTATTTATTTGCGGATTTTAACTTCCATAAGCCGCTTAACTCGTCAAACTTTTTTGAATCTCCTTAGCCTCCAAGTCAATAAAGAGTAAATTATTCTTAGCAAAATAAAAAATTGATTAAATGACCAATTTTAATAGTGTGTGCCTAGGGAAAAATTAGAGAGTAAGAACTTTGGAAGGAGGTAAAAGGGTTCGAGTGACAGGCCAGTTAATTACAAATTTGTGATGTATAAGAAAAAAAAAACATTATTGATAAGTTTAATAGAGTCTATAAAATTGTAATCAATAACAAATTATAGTGATTATCTGACATAATTGGGTCCATTACTGCTTGTGATTTAAGAAAAATAAATGATTTGGGTAAAAAAATGCTAAAAATATTTAATTTCAAAGTATTTAGTTTGGAATTATATGCATAGAACCACATGCAATGCAGCCCATTGGATCTAAAAGAAAAAGGTATTAAAAATAAAAAATAAAAACAATCCTTCACATGTTCCTCAGCAGGATCCACTAATGGAACTACACAAACCACAAGAAGACAGGAAGGTCTTGGTTACCATGTGAATAAGTGAAGAGAGAGAGTTATGTGGTTCCATTTTCACAGCAAATTTGAAACTAGGACGGCTTGCCCCTAGTAGCAGTCTGTAATTCCTTGAAGACCATAACACTGTACTATTGACTTTTTTGGATTGCCTAACTGACGAAATGAAGTTCACCATTTCTCAATTACAGGAAAAATTTGGAACTTTATGATAATGAGAATGAAATGATCAATCAACCTACGGCTTCTTTAGTTCCTAAAAAAAATTATATTATTAGTGGAGCCAATTAAATTAATCCAAGCTTAATTAGATTTGTAATAGAAGGTCATAAAATACACAGCTTTTGAGAATCGAATCAAATCAAATCACATCAATGGAATTCATATTCTAGGAGGCTTTGGAGGTTTCCTTATGGTGTCGTTGAACTGCAAATGACAAAAATACCCTTCACTCTACGTAAAAAGTAGCTTGCCCTTTTGTGCTTCAATGACTTGTAAAATTTTCAGTATCAGTATACATAACAAGAAGCCACCAACCTTTACCACCAAGTTGACTCATCCCGAAATTAGTGGCAATATTCATGAAAAATTTACTACTACCCATGTAATTATTTAACATTGATTTATTATCTATTATTTTTGAAATATTTATTTATATATTTTCACTAAAATCTTAGAATAATTAATGAAACTTGTGTTTTTTTTTTTTCTTAACTAATAATACCATATTATTACTTAGTCAAACAATAATTAATAATTTTTGTTCAACTCGTATCTACATAGAAAGTTCTAAAACTTCGCACGCGGGGTGTGGGATGCGGGTTCGGGGCAATATATGTGAGCATCAAACGAAAACTTTTAAAAGTTTATAGTGTAATTTATAGTTATATTCGGAATTAGTGTAATTTATAGTTTCAATTAATTGATTCTATTATGACAACGTGCATTTTAAAGTCATCGAACTGGCCATAATGGTAAATTCAACAAATGGTTTGATAATAAGAATTATTTATACATTTTATCTTTTAATTTTAATAATGAATATGATTTTGGGTAAAAATTTAACACGAATTAATATGTATAATTACAATGATAATCGTATCCGTTAGTATTTAAAATTAATTATATTTAATTAATTGATTTATATATTTATTAAATTAAATTATATATTTGATTTTTTTTTGTAAGTATTTACTTAAAAAAGTTTTAAAATTTTTATAAAAAATAGTTTTTTAAAATATATTTTAATAACTCTACTATTTCAAGAAGATTTATATTATAAATTTTATAAATATATTTATACGGAGAAACGTTTCCGCAAATACATGTGAAATCTATAAGTACGTTAAAAAAATAAAAAGGAATAATGAATGTTGTAAGAATGCTTTAATGGTGTACATTAATAATGCACACGAAAACAATAAATGAATGGTACGTTGTTTTGCGTGCAGAGAGGTTTGTCTTTTGTCATTGAAAAAGAGAGTTGTGAGTCGTGATAATGGTGTAAGAAGAAGTACAACTTTGATTTTCTCTCTATTGTTCTGGACTGATCTGGTGTGTGCAGTGTGCGTAGTAAAATAACCAGTTTATGATATTGTATTTTTGGGTAATAAAATTAAAAATTAATATAATATTTAAAAAAAAAATAACTAATAAAAATTAATAATAAATAACACCACCCTATTTGGCATATCTTGTATTAAAGGATAATGCAAATATATCACTTGTGTAACAATTAATATAAAGTATTAATCTTGGTTTGTAATTATTAGATTGTTTTTTTTTTTTTTGAAAAAAAAAATAATAAATTTAAATTTTATTAATCTAAATTACCATGTATCATATATTTTATAATTAATAAATAATTTCTAATGTTACTATCACATTACTGAAAAATTAAGAGAGCTTCAAACTGTACATTTAACTTATATTTTTCTATCAAAATAACTGAGTAGTTGATGATTAATATAATCATGGTAATGTATAAAGGTAAGAAAATAACATATCAAAACACATAATTTTACTCGAGAAAGTTGACTATAAAATTATACTTGCTTTACATGTGGGACTTAATCACATATATTTTAGGTACTTAAAGCGAAATTAACTAGAGAGTTTAATCAGGCCAATTCCAAGTGATTAGCGTTTACCGAGTCATAGCATATACATCGAGACAACAACAAAAAAAAAAGGGTTTGTCTTGTAATTTCTGTTAATCTCTTCTACTCTCATCTTGTTTTTTGACTTTTACTTTGAAGATGTATGATGGATTTGTCTTCAAGTGATACAAAAGGTGGATTTGGATTGTGACTTAATTAAAATTATATGTATCTTTACAGATTGTTTGAAAGAGATTTGACACAAATTTTGCCTTCACAAATCTGTTTATTTGATCTCCAAATAAGTTCATTTGTTTAACTTATTGCCTTCCAATATCATAATCTGATTGTTACTTTCTCATTCTTTACAAATAAATTATATTATATTAAATCTTGTTGAGTATAAACTGTTAAATAATGTAATAATATTATTATTTTAAGTAAATATTTAATTAATTTTTTCATTAAAAAAAATACAGTAAGATAAGATAGAAAAAGAAGAACGTTAAATGAAAATGAGAAATTAAAAAAAAAATGTACAAATTTTTACATGCAAGCTAGCTAAGAATTTATGTCATGTTGCATGTTAAATTTTTTTTTTTAAAAATAGTTAGTTATTTATTTAAAGTAATACTAACAGATGGTGTGCAAAAGTGTGTACGTGATAATCCTCAGCTGAAAATATAAAACCATGCGTGCATCTTGAAGCAATTTTGATTTATTTTCTGATTCGGTTCTATTAATATAATTTAATTTTGATGATAATGTTATAATTAACAACAATGAATAAAGTCGTCAAAATATAAACCGGTCATCAACATCAAGTTGCACGAGGGCCTCTGCTTTGTTTTATTGTGGGTTCTACTTTTTGCCAGGTCATTTAATTAGGTACTCTATAAAACATTATTTCTTTTATGAGAATATTAAGGAATAGTAAATTAGTTAATATATTTTTATTTATATTTAGATATTTTATAATTATTATTATTTTTTTAAAAAACAATCCCTTAAATGATAAATACAAAAATACGTATAAATTTAAGCCTCCCTTTTCCTCCCCATATATATAGATACTCAGCAAAAAAATAGGATGCGTACTTCCTTTGGGATTTTTTTTTTCCTGTTAGACGTTATCTATAAGGAATTACAAAGAAAATGAATTGTGTTGAAGTTAATTATTGTATTTCCCTTAATTTTACATCGAGTAAAAAAAATAATGTAATTAATAATTTAAATTAATTTATAACACTTTGTTTTACTTTGAGTTTGTTTTTTATTCCTAACTCACATTTATTAATTTAAATTGAATTAGTTTTACTTGATTCAAATTAATTTAACTTCTGTTTAAATTTTTATGGTATCTAAATTCGATTGACAACAAAGTGATTAAGATTATGAATCAATTTCTATTAGATATAAATTCGATTAACAACCAAAAAGTGAGTAGAGTTGGCACAAGTATCAATGAGAATATTTTTTTGATATAACTTTAATAAAATTATAAAATATATATGTAAAATCTATTGAAAAATGTTGTAGTTTGAGAGAAATTTTTATATACTGATAACAGACGATTATTAAAAAATATTAAAAAAAATCATTTTTATTAAATATATTAATTCTAATTTTAATTAATTTTAAACATATTAATTTAATAAATATAATTAATTTTGTGTAATCGGAACCAAATTATATATGTTACTCCCTATTTAATTAATAAGTGAAATCGTATCCCTTTACAAAATTTATTTAATAGAAATCGAAAATGCATTTTTTTTTTCATTCCTAAAAGTGAGTTTCGAAGCAATTAAGAAAACATTTAAATTATTTTATTAGTTAGAATTTATTGAGAATGAAGTTGTGATAGAAAAATAATAACAATGTAAAGAATTTTTTTAAGGAAATTTGGACGCATGGGGAAAAAACTACTACGTCAGCGCTTAAATAGTGATGGGTTCATTGAAACCCTCCTTGAGACTCACAATCTCAGTTCCCAAACTCCACGAATAATTTTTTTAAAATTTAAAATTGAGATAATAAGGTGAGATTTGTTATTTATTATTTTTATAAATATATTTTTTATCAATTAAATTATTATTTTTTTATTAAATAATTATTTTAAAAAAAAATTATATTAACTTTACATTTTATTAACCTAAAATACTATATAAACACACAATAATCCTCTAAGGATGAAAATCAACTGTAATACTTTTGTTAATAAATGCTAATTTTAATAAATTTTACATTCCCTTTATATTATTATTATTATTATTATTATTATTATTATTATTATTATTATTATTATTATTATGTATCAAAATTATTTTAAAAATATTAAATTTAATTTTTTTTAGTAAATAATACTAATAATTTATAAAGTAAAAAATAATTGATATTTTTAGAAGAAAAAAAAGTGAAATGTTAAGATAATTTAATGATTAAATATTTTTAAAATTAAAATTTTTACTATAATATTAAGAAAACAATTCCAATAATAAAACTATCCTATAAAAAGATATGAAAAATTATGTAATTAATAAATATCAACCTACTTGATCTTTTTATCCGAGCTCATATTTTCAACGAGTTTTGATCAGGTACTTTTCAGTGTATTAACAAAACAAACAATAATATTAGGATAGGGTTATTCGTATGATCATTTTTTTACTAGGTATCATATTTAATGTTAATTTTTTATATCATTAAAATAATATTTTATTTTTAATATATTATTCTATGTTAATTAAATAATTTTAAATATATTTTAATAATAAAATATAGAGTGATAACAAGTAATTACAAACTAACTACGAAACAAAGTCAGGAGATAAAGAAAAATATTAATTATACGTACATTTTCTTATGCACTCAATTTTTAAAATTATTTTTTCATACCTCACGTCTTTATCCCCTTGTAATTTAGTTATTCACGTCTTTATTCCCCACACTCCACACACTGAAGAAGAGAGATAGAGAGAGAGAGAGAAGGAATTTTGTGGCAAGTTTAGTCGTTTACTATGATTTTGTTCACGTGTGGTAGGTCTCCCAACGTGCAATGCCTCTTTTATTATTCATCGAATTGATCTATTTGTCTCTTTCTTTCCCTCTTATCCGATGTACTTTAATAAATAATTTTAAAAAAAAAAATTTATAAAATAATGTATCTAAAATATATATCAATAAATATAATAATTAAATAGTATTTAAGTTTAAATAACTATATTTTTCTTAAATAATTTTTAATTGGACAAATTAATTTTTTTAGTAATAAAAATATTATTTTTATAATTATTATTTTATTTTTTTACTATTATGGAGATTGCAGTCAAGCATAAAGAACAGAAAAACTATACTATTTACACCACCAAATTTTACATTGGAATGTATGAAATACGATACTTACTTTCATAAATTAATAAATTAATTTCCTTATTTTAACTTTATTCACTTTATCAATAAATTGTTGAGTACTTTATTCATTTTTCTTTTTTTAATTAAAAAATTTAAGTGTAATCAACTTAAGCTTTATTCATAGGAGGCCGTATGATGTTTATTTAAAAAAAAATTCTTA
The DNA here is from genome assembly GCA_033030585.1 of Hippophae rhamnoides. Lineage (NCBI taxonomy): Eukaryota > Viridiplantae > Streptophyta > Magnoliopsida > Rosales > Elaeagnaceae > Hippophae > Hippophae rhamnoides. The sequence goes on along the minus strand of CM065433.1, from coordinate 50,113,349 downwards.
AAATAGTAAAAATAAATAAAAAATAATAGAAAATAAAATTATTAAAATGCAGTAAAAATTATTAAAGTGTATGATAATTCAATTATAAATCGATTAAAATATATTAATTTAAAATATATTAACAAATATTTTTAATTTATAAAATTAAAATAATCTAATGTATACTTTTTTTACGTTGCAAGAAGGTAATCAAAATAATTTTAAATGCTAAAATATATAATTTTCTTATACAAAATTTAACTTAATTTATACATAAGTTTTTAAATTTTTAAAATAAACATTTAGTTTTTAAACTTGTAATACTTCACGCATAACTTTCTAAATTTTTAAATCATATGTTTAATGTCCAAGTTTTAAAATTTTTAAACATAGATTCTAAAATTTTGACTCATAAATATGTATTTTAGTAACCAAATTAAAAATTATATATGAAATTTTAATATTTTAAAATTAAATATATAAATTTAAGTGTAAATTTGTTAAAAAATTTAGAAAATAATAGAATATTAAAGCTAATTTTAATACGTGAATTTTGTATTCCTTTGTACTGCAATCTTGAAAACTTTGAAAAGCAAACGGTTGAATATTAGTAAAGTTTTTTCATTCTCAACTGGAAAATGTACCGGGTACAACGTGATTTTATTATATAATAAGTTAATTATTTTTGAAGTAATTTTGTTTATGATAATTGAATACTTCAGTTATTTTATTTTTATAAAGAATATTTAAGTTATTTTTTCAATAAAAATAAAATATATTTGTTAATTTTTGAACAGTAAAATATTATTTTTTAATAAACAATTTTAATATAATAATAAAATACATTTAATATGAATAAAATTGTCATTTTAAAGTTTTTTTTTTGTCTTTTTTATATTATTATCTCTTTTTATAATTTAGTTGTGGAGACATTTTTTAGCTAAAAATTAAAAATATTAATATTTTTTAACTATATTATTGGTATAGTAACTAGTATATTATACTTTCTTTTCTTTTTCACGCATTGAGAGAATAGAGAAAATTAACAAAAATATCTATAAAAAAATTGAGAGAATATAACTGAAAAAATGGCTTAAAAACTGAATAAAAAAAAAGAGGAAACATTATAAAGGAGAACAAATTTAAAATAATAATTTTATCTCAATTAAATATATATTTTATTATTGGAAAATTTTTATTAATAAAATAATATTATATTTATGAAAAAGTGATTAATATTAATAGTTTTTATGAAACGTAAATATCATTTATAAAATCAAATTGATTAAAGTATCGATTTAAAAATAATAATTGTCCGAAGTAGGAAATTTGATTAATCAAACAAGCCTAGATACAAACAAAATTAATCTCAACCATGCAGAAAACAAAACAGACTCCAACGACGCTTAAAAAGACTAGACTAAAAGAGGGAACTAAATTGACTCTAACACAAGAGTCACCAGCTAAATAACTAGCCAAAATATTAAGTTAGTTTTGGTTTATTAGAACGTAATAAAATTAAAATTTATTATTTTAAAATTTATCTTTATATCCTAAACCTTATATTTTATATCCAAAATCATAAACTTAAAAATCTTAAACACTAAAACTTATTTAAAAAAATAATAATTTTAACACACGAATATAACCTTAAAAATTAAACATTATATCCTATACTCTAAATACTAAAACTTAAAACCCTATTTAAAAAAATAATAATTTCAATCCCCTAAAAATTAAAACTAAATCCTAAATCCTATAACCTATATCATATAACTTAAGTCTTATATCCTAAACCTATACGTGTATCCTAAAACTCTAAATCTAAAATCTCAAACTTAAAAACCATAAATCCTATTTAAAAAATTAATAATTTTAGTAATATATTTTATTTTTAAAAAATTATTATTTTAAAAAATTATGATTTTAATAATGTATTTTAAATGAGAAAATAATAATAATTAAATAATATTATTTAAAATTTACGGGTTAAATATATTATTAAATTTTCGTTACGTTATGTTCTCGTTCCTATTATATTTCTCGAAGAAAATACCAACTAAACTTCTACACAAAAAGAGCTTGCAACAATTTGCACGAGAAGTGTTTACCACTAAGCAGTGTACTCCAGTTTTGTAAGGAAATGAAATAAATATATAGCTTCAACAATAAACTTACATATTAGACACGTAATAGACAGACGTTCATATTTTTTTATTTTTTTTTAGGACTCAAACAAACAGAAACAAAAAAATCAGTAGCGAAACTCAACAGGGCATGCAGCTTCCATAATATCTAGAAGATGAGAAAACTTAACCGCCAAAAACCTACATCCTTCACCCCTTAGATACCAAACTCTCATCCAAAGATGTCCCTAGACTACACAAGTAGCACCCTTCTTTTTTAATAGTCTCCTTAGTGGATGAGCAGCTAAACTGAAAAGCAACATCCATATCAGAAGTGGAACATCGATCCAACAGCATTAACAAATAGCTTCACAGGACGTCCCCAATTAACATGATCAGGGACAGACATATTCATACTATCGCGTATCCATTCTAACCTCCAAACACAAAACAAAAGCTCCTTAGCCTCAGCACAAAAACACACGTCATGATACCACTTTCCACAAAAGGAACAAAAATGAGGCAGGCAATCTCTCAAACTTGAATTCAACCCAAACATTATTATTCTTAAATGGAATCCAAACACTTGAACACAATCGTTTGAACACATGGAGACATAGTATACTTAGATTCTACAGCAATAGTCCCTCGGACTCGGAAAGTAAAAACTAAAATGGCTAATTAATCCACTACTTTAAAATTGAAACACCCATGCTTAGTCCAGCTCTTGCTGTGAAGACGAAGTAGAGCATCCAAATTCACAAAACATTGAGAGTTTAGCCTTGCCGCCAATGCTAGTACAGTAGAACCAATTTCCTTTTAAATCAGATTGCCAAACTCAAGAGCCAAGTCCAGATTACCCACGTGATTAGTTAAAGAATCCATAGCGGTAGCTTAGAGTGAAATCAAAAACACAAAAAATTAGGGCAATTGATACAGGGAACAAATAGCACAAAACCAAACAATTAGTGGGGAAAGGATGAGAACCAGCCAAAGATTTGCGAAACGAGCCCAGAAAGCTTCAGGGACCCTCGGATCGAGTTTTCCAACCAAACGAGAAGTACATATAAGCCAAAGATGTATTCTTAATTACTCATGTAGTATAATATCCACCGATTATATTACTCTCTTTAAAGAAAAATTTAAATTAATGTTAATTTTTATTTAATTGAAATACCACATCAATACATATGGAATATTACATGGGAAATATAAGTTTGTGCTAAAAGGTAAACAATTAACACACTCGCCAGCAGCCCAAGTACTAACAGAACCCCTTAGGAGTAGAAAAGGCACATACCCGAATGCCGTGTTACTGTCGATAATGATTAAGTTAATAACAATAATTATTTTATATTAACTTTATATATATTTAAATAATAATCATATTGTTATATTATTTATATTTACTATAATTCTTAGTAAAATATATTATTTAAAATATCAACATTAATTTTTATTATTAATTAATTAATACATATTTTTAATTAAGATAAAAGATATAAAATAATAATAAATAAAATACAATCTAATTATTCCAAATATTTTGTGTTTTTTTATTTAAAAAATATTTTTCTATGTAACTATATACATATAAAAATTCATATTAATATATATTCAGTTTGGATTAAACACGGTTTAGATATTATAATAATTATCTCAATCACCTGCCTTATCAGTTACGATTATTTTCAAAAAAATAAGATCAAATTTTTACAATTAATAATAATTTCAATTATTAAGGGATTATTATCTTAAATACTCCTGAGATTTTATGTTTTTTTTCAAAATTATCCTTAATTTTTATTTAATATCAAAAATATCCATAAACGTTATCAGTGTTATATCTCCGTTTAACATTAGGGGCAAAATGATAATCTCACCCTTATACATATATCACTCCCATGGGATAAAAAATCAAAAATACTCCGGAGGTTTTCAATATTTTCAAAAATACTCTTAACGTTTAAAAAAAACTACAATACCCCTAAGGTTTAAAATATCTTTAAAAATACCTTTATTATTTAACATAAGCATCAAAAAGCCATGAAAAATCACATCAATATCTGCAAAAAAAAAAATTCTATCCTTACCTATATAGCTTTTTTAATATTGTCGTTGAGAATATTATTGTAAATATCCTTGAGATTTTACTTTTCTTCAAAAATATACATGTTATAATAATTAATTTAACTTTATCAAAAATACTCCTGCTATAATAATTAATTTAAACTTTATCAAAAATACTTTTGCTATAATAATTAATTTAACTTCATCAAAAATACTCATGCTACAATAATTAATTTAACTTCATCAAAGATACCCATGCTATAATAATTAATTTAACTTCATCAAAAATACTCATGCTACAATAATTAAATTAACTTCATCAAAAATGCCCCTCCTACAATATTTAATTTATCTTCATAAAAAATACCATTGTTTCTCAATAACACGATATGAAATATTTTCCAAAAATATTTAACTTGATATTGTGTACTTTGTTAACTTAATTTATCTTCAGGGATATTTTTGAAAAATATTTTATATCATGTTATTGAGAAGTAGGGGTATTTTTGATTAAGATAAATTAAATATCGTAACAGATGTATTTTTGATAAAGTTAAATTAATTATTATAGTAGGGATATTTTTGATAAAGTTAAATCAATTATTATAACAGGAGTATTTTTGAAAAAAAAACCTCAAGGGTATTTGCGATAATATTTTCAATAGTAATATTCAAAAAACTATATAAATAGGGGTAGAAAAGACTTTTGTAGATATTGATTTTATTTTTCACGACTTTTTGATACTTCTATTAAATAATAATGAGATTTTTGAAGATATCTTAAATCTCATATATATTGTAACTTTTTTTAAAATGTTAAGGATATTTTTGAAAATATTAAAAACATCGGGAGTATTTTTTATTTTTTTCCATTATTAAGAGTTAAAATATCAACTAATAACCCCTACTCACTTATATAAATATATCTAATTTTTTTTAATTCTTACAAAAACTAAAAGCATAGACCAGAGGCCCTGTTTAAACCTATGTTTTAGCTTTAAGACTTTGTAAGGAATATATTTTTCACTTAAAATTAGAGCAAAGTTTATTATTTTAAATTTTGACCAATAGAATTAATTTAAACATATTTTATGTTAAACTTCATTAATTAATTAATTAATCATGTTTAATATTATATGAATATTATTTTTATTATTTAAAATTTTAAGAATATTATTTGAGATAATTTTTCCAACAATATTCAAAATCAATGCAAATATTCTAGCAAAATATAAACTCTTAATGCAAATTAATTGAGTGGGAATTAACTTGGACGCATGGATGAAGAAAATGCATTGAATTTAAAATTGAGATACATGTCACTGTATACTATTTATAACTGATAACAAACATCCTTATCACATGTCTCAAATTTCACGTTCAATACAGTACAAACATATTTATTTATAGCTTTACTTTATACAACAATTATATTAAATAATTATTAGTTTATACAATAATTATATTAAATAATTATTAATTAAAATAATATGATTAATTTTTTAATATTTAATTATATGTTACATAAATTATTTTTATGAGAATATATGAATTGGTAAAATAAATTGTTATGTATAAAACTGTTCATGTATGCTTAGACATGCAAACACATAAGAAATACGAAATTTTTAATATTAAAATAAATTTTATTGTTGGTGGATCAGATATCAAAGAAAGGATAAGCTGTTAATTGCAGGCTGTCCGAAAACTGAGAAGAGTACTCACGCGTGCAAATAGTAAAAATAGGTATTTAATTGTTGAACGTGCAATTTTCTTCGTTCCCATCGACTTACACTTGAATATTTAGTTAAACCAGAGAAACAACAACAACAACATGCCAATATATGTTGTACAAACTGCTACTACTACTAGTACAAGTCTAGCTAGCATCCAAATATTGAAAGTAAAAGCCATGATTTTGATATTTAGAGCGTCTTTGGTCTTTGAAAGTAAAGTACCTCTAATATAAGTAGCCATATTAATTGCAAATATTTTTATTTTAAAAAAATAAAATAAAATACTTAATTATTCTAACATTATTAATTTTTGTTATGTAAATATCAATTATTTTGAAAAAAATAAAATTTAAGTAAAACACTTTAAAAAAAAAAAAAACAAAAACAAAAACTTTTATGTTTTAAACTTGGACCCTACAATTATTTTACCATATATCCTACTTATAATATTAAACCCTTTTATGTTTACGAAAACAATTGCTATTAATACATACAAATATAATTACGATGCCAATGTACTTGTCAACTAAAAAGTCCAATTCCAAGCGATAATCATTGAAAAAACAATTATGTGTACAATTATAATGTTAACGTAACGTGTTATTCATTATTTTTAGTTTCATAAATTAAATTTATTTTTATTTTTATTTTTATTTTTATTTTTATTTTTATTTTTATTTTTATTTGTTAGTTAATTTTTTAAAGAAAAAATTATACTAATTTTAAATTATTAACATTAAGTAACACATTATCATATATTCTAAAAATAATATATAATTTCTCTTATAAATATATATATTAAAATGGATAATTTTGAAGATTAATGTTGTTAAAAACGAATCTTATTTATTTTCTTAATAATATAATAATTTAAATTAATGATTTATATGTTATTATAATTTTAAAATTAATTAATAACTTTTAAAAATCATTGGTATCTTAATCCCATCCCATATAAAAAATAACACATTTATAAAAATTAGATACAAGTAAAAACTTTTTTTTATTTATTTAAAATAAAATTTTAATTTTTGTGTGTGTTTTAATATCCAACTATAAGCCTTTGATGGGCACAATTCAAATGGAATTGATGTAGTTTTATACGTGAGGGTGACTTTTCAAGAGAGGTGAGACTTACCGCTTCAAGTGCATAATATTACTATTCTCATTAACGAAGCATTTGTAGATAAAAAAGCGTATTATATATTCTCGATTCATTAAGTGGCTTATAAAAAAATGTGAATCATCCTTTCACATTAGAAGCACGATAGCAATGGAATTTGGATCTCTATTTACAGCATGATTAAATATATGATACATATATGTGAATAATTTGAAATGTAAATAAGTAAAAAATATATACTACACCACGATATAATTTTAATAAATAATTAAAACCAAATTAATTAATATTATTTTATACCTTAATATGACACAAATTAATCATTAATTTTACTTACAATAAATATTGTTTTCCTAAACTATTACAAATGATAGATCATTTAAATATGATAGATGTTTAATAACTTAAGTTTTTAATTAAAAGAATTATCTAACATTTTTAAAGTTATATCGTAACTTTAAATTATGTTTTTAAATATAGTTAAATCTAATTATATTATTGAAATTTGTTATAATAAGTTAAAATTTTATAAAAATAGATAATAACTAAAAAATTTCTATCAAAATACAAACCTAACCCATTTTATAAATGAATTGATACTCCATGATTGGTTTATTAAAATTACAATACAACTTATAATAAAGAATAAAATTAAAAAGAAATAATTATTAAAATAAATAAATATTAGCTAGTGATTTGGCAGAAACAAAAAATGTGTGCTTCCAACCAACATTTTGCAAAAGATTCTTAACTTTATAAGTTGGCTCCACAACACACTACCATCCCCATGTGTGAGAGGTCCCTCATAGCATTTTGGTTTGATGCAAATACAAGTGCTTGTATTTGCTGTTATTTCTTATATTTTTTTTCCTCACTAATTCTTTCTTATAAACATATATATCTTCTTTTTTTCATTCTTAGTTCCCTTTTTTTTTTCTTTCCAATATTGATCTCCAAATTGAGATTAGATATATAGCCCATGGAATACCAAAACCCATGTGCAATTTCATGACTGCTTGGCCACAATATGAATCAATGAAACTTCGAATTAACTACTTACTTGTGGGGCTCATGACCTCATCTTATTTTCTAATTTCTAAGGCAGGTACCATACGACGTCGAGTCGTCGACTATGGAAAAAGGTATTGTGCTCATTTGCATGTTACCTCCTCGTGGGCATTTTTGTAATCTTCCTTGGGTACGATACACATGAAGTTTATTGTTGACAGGTACCTGACTTCACTATGTGTTAATTTGTATGTGACCTCAACAAGCCTCTAATTTTTTTTTATTTTTTTCCTTTTTAACTGTTATTGTAATTTTTTCTTTTAAAAAAAACTAAATTTTATTGATGTCCTGATTTAAGTTAAATTTTTTTGATAAAAATTAATTAAAAAAGTTACAAAATTAAAAACACATATTTATAAGAATTAAATAACCCTATTGTCTTCACGTCAAATAATGCATTTTAGAAGACAATTAGTTTTTGGATCAAATCCCCAAAACACAATAGCTATAAGATAAAATTTAAAAAAAAAAGTTGTTTAAACTTTAAAAACATACCCTATTTTGTATTTTAAACTCCTAATTAATTTATATTTAAAATTAAATATGTAATTAAAATAAAACTTACTTTAACATATATATGTTAAAAAATAATATCAGGACTTAACTTTTTTATTTTTTATTTTTTAAAGAGATAGCATGACTAATGCTCCTTACTTTCAAGCACCTAGGTCGTACGAAGGTTGTGTAAGATGTAATTAAGTTTCAGATGTATCAGTTACAAGGTTGTGTAGGATGTAATTAAGAGTAGATAGTGATTAATTTTACTTAACTATATGTCAGGATACAAATATTGTGAAAAGTCAATAATTCTTGAAATACACCAATTCACCTTGCTACCTATAAAAATAATTTCGATAAAAAAAAATATATTACAGCTATTTGCCATCTTTTTATCAAATAATTATTATTATGATTATAATATATTATTTAAAATTAAAAAGATTTAAATTTTATCATTATATAATTAAATAAATCATAATTAATGTTAAGTTATATTTGATATTGTAATTTAATTCACTTGTATTACACTTCTACTATTTCACTTGTACTACATTTGTACTACACTTCCACTATTTCACTTGTTACAATCCTATAAATAGGGTTCTCTATGTACATTTTAAACACACCAATACAACATTAAATCATTCTTTATTCTTATCTCTCTATACTCTTTACATAGATCGTAGCTCTTGGCTTCTCATTATCGGTCGCCGTCAGAATCCGACCGTCAGAATCCGGACTTAGTCGATGTGGAGGGGGATGTTAAGTCGCGTAAGAAGAAAGCAACATCTTCTTTATAAGTTTGCGAATACTCTAACTCACAGTTCTTTTGGGTTAAGAGTTAGCGCAGGTTTAAATTAATACGATAATTTTACCGATAAAAAATAACTTTAAATCGCACAAATAAAAAGAAAATCATTTTAATTACAAGTGAGATTTTGAACACTTATATTAAAAACCATAAAACATGAACGAAATTAAAAACGTATTCACAAACATAAAACAAAAGTAAACAGAATAAACACATATGATTTTACGTTGTTTGTTTTCAACGTTCACGTGAATGGCCAAATAATTATCATTATGAAAAACTACGGTTGAGTATAAGATACAATGATGAGAAATCAGTGCTGCATGCTCTCTTAAAAAAAAAAACAGAGCAATCAGACTTCTAAAATCAAGCCTGCAAGCCTCTAAGACAGACATATATCAAGAACACTACAAAAAAAAAAAAAAACAATAAGTGTACACAGATCATCTGCTTTAAAAATAATTGATTATTTAGGTCTTAATTTATTTGATAGACCAATAACATGAAGCGCATTATTCTCGCTCAAAAGTGAAATATAAGGATAAATAATATTGGTTATGAAGATCTTATTGTCATAATAAATTGTCAGTAAAGGACATTGATGATATTATAAATTAATACTAGAATTTTAAACATTATTATTCTTCTTATGTCATCTTTATTCATCTAAACATAAAAATTAAATTAAATCTATTATTAATTATTATAGATCACAATTAATTGAAAAATTAAGCGGAATCATTAATACAATTCTACTATATCTATATAAAACTGTATTTGTTGGTGTTTCGAGATTACAAGCATGTGTAAGATGACATCCTAAATACCAACTCTCACATGCTAAACACCTACATTAAATAAATATCTTAAATAGGCCAATTTAAAATTTCAAACTCTTTAATCGAGTTTCACTAAAATTACAAACCGACATTTGACTGAGATCAAATCATGCTACTTTTGACTTAATTGTATCTTCTCTATTATCGACATTGAGTTAAATAATGGAAAGAAAAATTCAATTCTGATAAAAAATAATAATAATAATAACGATATAATTTTATTTTTATCTATTTTTATATCTTATTTTATAATTTTAAAATTATTTAAATATTGTAAATATTAAATGTTATTTAATTAAATCATATTCAATATTATTTATATAATATTTTTATTATTATAAATTATATATATATTTATAATTTTCTTTAAATAAGTCCGCGCACGAGTATCTAACTTTTTTTATCTTCACAATTACCAAATAGACATGGTCAAAGGTGTGTAATAAACATATCCAAGAGAGATAAAAGTCACATATATTAGATTTTATATAAAAAAAAACTGAGTGCTTGTTTGAGGATGATTTTAATTTTTGATTTCTTTAATTGATTTTTGAATTAGTTACATTTTGATAACAATTTTTTACTTTGATTTTTTTTAAGAAATCAATACTAAAAAATGGGATGATTTATAAATCTTTAAAAACAATATTATTGAATTAAATTTTTAATTTTTAATTTTTTTTATTTTTACAAAATACGTTTTTAGAGAATAAATCAAGTCTTATAACTTTTGTATTTATAGAAAATTGAATCAAATAATTAAAACATAAAATTTGTACATGATAACTAATTTTTTTAATATTTTTTAAGTTTTCGAAGAGAAAAAAAACATAAAGTATTATCAAATAACTTATAAGTAATTTTTGATTTTTTTTCCTTAAAATAATTAATTAAAAATTATTACCAAACATATTAGTCATTATTTTCACAAAAAATTATAAATCATAAAATAAATTATTTAATTATAAATCAAAATTGTTGTCAAACAAGGGATTAATAAATTTATTTATTTATTAATGATGTGTTTGATAACAATTTTAATTTTAATTTTTTATTTTTTAAAAATATTTTTCAATCAGTTATATTTGATAATGAATTTTCTTTTACATTTTTACATTCTTAATGAATCATTATTAAAATATTGAGTGATTTATAAATTTTTAAAAATAAGATTTTATAATTAAATTTCTATTATTTTTTACTTTTTACATTTTCATCAAACATCTTTTTCAGAATAAATCAATCTTTATGGCTTCTGTATGAATAACTATTGAAATAAAATAATTAAAATTTGTAAACAATAATAAAAAAATTATTTATTTTTTATTTATTTTTTAAATTTTTGAAAAAAAATCAAAAAAACAAAAAGATTTTTGATTTTTTCTTATTGAGAATCATTAAGTAGAATTATTATTAAATAAATTATTGATTATTTTTATATAATAATTATAAATTATAAAATCAATTATTTAATCATAAATCATGAATAAAAATCCTTACTAATTTAACATTTTAATAATGTACGGGACATCAATCTCAAAAACTTTGAGGAAGTCATAGAAGTGTACTAGCATTAGTTCATATGTATATATATATATATATATTGGAAAAATAACTAATAATAGAGAAAATCTACAACAGATGTTACATACGAATTAAAGAAAAATAACTTACTCATTATACGTTGCTCCAATATTGTTATCTTAATTTTCAGCGGTTATTGGATCCCTAAGTAGTAAGGAAAAAAAGAGTGACCAAGAAAAAGAAAAAAGAAAAAAGTAGGAAGGAAAAAAGTGATTAATTATATTCACTAATAATCTAAACTGCCCTTCTTGCTGGAAATATGGCATGAAAAAAGGAATTTTAGAAATTGTGTTTGTAACCTTCAATATCATACTATTTGATAAGCTTTATATACCAAAATTTTGGGAAATTATATCGTATAAAAGAATCACTAAATTTTATAACCAAAAAGAATATTATATTAATAATATTAAACATAATTTAATTAGATAAATTTTAATATTAAATAAATGTAAATAATATTAGTTTAATTTAAATAATATTTAATTTTATGATTTTAATATAAAATAATATATTAAATTCTTTTTTAATAATAAAAATATACAAATTTTTTATTATTAAAATACTATTTTTAATAATTATAAATTTTAATAACTTTATTTTTGTTACCATTAAATAAATATTTTCAAGATATCAAAACTAATCAAAGTTTATAACAAAGAATATTAAAGATGTAGACAAAATGAAAAGTATTACTTTTGGTATTGGAAACATGTATATCTGAATTGATATAAACACTCAATTATTGGTAACAGAAAAAGCTAGCTCTCACTATGGCCTACCAATGAGACCTGATGATTATAAGTGTATCCATTAAGGCTTAAAAGCCGAGGGGATAAGTGATGGTAAGGGTGAGTTATGTAACCTATTATGTTTTAAAAGTTTAAAAGTTTTTTAACTAATTTTTTTAAAATGAGTATCTCAATACTAATTTTAAATTTTAAATTAAATTTAATTCTATTTTTATATACTTTATATTATTTTTGAAATTTAAAAAATAAATTAAAACAATATTTCAAACTTACATTTTCTTTTATTAGTTATCTTTATTTCTTATTTGTTGCAACTCAAACTCAAGAAGAAATAAGAGAATAAAATATAATTTTTTTATTAAACTAGTTTTTGTTTCCTTATGGGCTCATTTTATATTATTTTAATTCTTAATAATCAATTTTAATTTTTTAATTTTATAAATTCTAAAATTAATTACGTTTAATAAATTATTTCCAATTTTTAATTTTCAAATTTTCAAATTTGGTTTTAAAATTTAACTGAATTTTAAAACTTAATAAAAGTAAGCTTTTGAATTTTTATTTCCTGAAACTAAAAATTAATAATGAAATCATATTCAATTATACTAAATCTTACTTAAAATAATTAAAGAGTTAAATTTTAGTAAATATTTAACAAAATAAGTTTGAAATTGAATTTTAGAGCTTAAAATATTAAAAAAATAAAAATTAAGAATTGGTTATCAAACAAAAAAATCTAATTTTTAATTCATTTTTAAAATTAAAACTAATAATTAGTTATCAAAAAAATTTATTTTTTTCCCAAAAAATTTTGAAATTATAAATTTAAGAAATTAAAAAATAAAAATTTGAATGGTTATTAGACATGAACTAAATAAATTAGAAAACAAAAAACAGGTTATAAACACAGTAAAACAAGCTCTAAGGATTTTCTTTTTGTGTTGTCCGGTATTTTATTGGTTTTGCTACTTATTTTTTTGTGTAAACTACACAAATGATCCCTATATTTGTATATATTTTATACTTTTGTCATTTTATATTTTTTCTTATGATTTGGTCCATTTATTTTTTTATTTTTACACTTTGCTCCCCTCATTTTTTTTATAATTTAATCTTTTTATTTTCAATTTTTTTTATAATTTGGTTCTTTTCTTACTTTTTTTTAATACTTTGCAAGTTAGTTGATCCCAAACAGTATATTTTATAAAAAAAAATACAAACTATTTAGTTAAACTTGAAAAGAAGGTTATTAAAATGTTAAAAATAAAAGATTAAATGGTAAAAAAAAACGATGAAATCAAAGTGTGAAAGTAAAAAAAAATAGGTTTTAAATAATGAGAAAAAATAAAAAAGAATCAAAGTGTAGAATACATAAAAATACAAAGATGATTTGTGCAGTTCTACCTTATTTTTTAGAAAATTATTAAAAATAACATCAAAACTTATAATGAAGCAATTTTAATATTTTAACAGTTTTATGCTTAAAAGGACAAGAAATTTACAGTATCACTCATGCACTACTGCATTACTCTGGTGTTTATTTCATGTATATAACATTTTAAACGTGCTAGTTGTACTTCAAATGTTAGTTACTTTGTTATTTCTTGGTTTATTTGACGTAAAATTGTTAAAATATCACCAATATTTTTATACCTTTTTCTTTCCAAAAAAAAAAAAATTAGAAATAACTATTTGTTTAACTAAAAGAATATATTTAAAAAAAAAATTAAAGTAATAAACAAATATTACTCAATAACTTGAAAAAACCAAACACTTATTTTCAAGTACTATCCAATTAATTCAGAACTTATCACCCTTTTACAACTGTAGCGCAACAAAACGTCTTAAGTAAAAACTTTAATTTATATTAATTATATTTAATTATATAGGACTCAACATGTTAACATGAACCAGAATGTCGGTTAATGTTATAGGGCGTTCTTTTTGTGATTGATTAGGAAAATAACAATACACTTAAAAAACAAAATTTTCTTTTTTTATTGTTGGACTTGGGTCTAGTTTCTGTTTTAATTTCATTTTAGTCATTGAAGCCCATAATAAATCAGTCCAACTAATGTAGGTATTTTATGGTGTCAGGCCTTAAACGGCCCCAAAATAAATTAAAATTGCCTATGTGCCTCCCCTTAATGTTTCTTAGCACTTCTAAAAAAGACCCCTTACCCTAGAGAAAAATGAAATGGAAATTAGTAAGGAATCAGAATGTCACCTTAAGATGATACAATTCCCTTCTTGCTCTCTCCTATATTTCTTTGATTATCTGGTTCATTAATTGCTTAGTAGATAGATCTTTTTCTTTTTTATTTTAAGTTATAATTTTGAATTGTATAGATTATAGTTTGTTTTAAAAAAATCCTTTTTATTTTTATTTTTTCAAAATTTTCTAGTAATTTTTATGTGAACTATGATTTGTTTGAGATAGTAGTCTTTTTTCTTCTTCTTCCTTTCTTTATGACTACAATTTCACAAAATGAATGTATTATGAGATGTTATCTAGTTCGTTTACTTTTTAAAGAATTAGTTTTTAATAACTTTTAATATAATGTATAAAACAACACTCGTAATAAATAATAAATATATAAAGTTATCGTTAATTTCTCTCCGATTTAATTAAGTTTTTATAAGAAATTTAAACAAATTTTAACTAAAAGTATATTAGAAAAATATAACACACTACTTATTGTTGGAGATTGGTATAAAGCTTCTTAATTTAAGGAGCAAACACATGGAGTAAAACATAGAGCAAAATATGGTGTAATTCATGGAGCAAAACAAGTAGCTTAATTCAAGGAGCAATTTAAGGAATCATTAATTTAAGGAGTAATTCAAGGAGTGAATTTTCATAAAAATAGATGTGTAATTGTAATGAATTAATCATCCAAAATGTTCATTCCAATTTAGAGAAAAGCTTTTGTGAGAGAAAATTGAGAGTAATTTTCTTAAGTATAATTGGGTTGTGAGTTGTGAGTGTTGTAAACAGCCTGTGTAATTTCTCTCATTTCAGTAAAAAGATCTGCAGCAGGTCCGGAAACGTAAGCAAGATTGGCCGAACTCCGTTATCAAATTTGTGTGTTATTTTTTATTCTTGCTTTCTCATAAATCTGTCTTATCGGAAATTTGCGTAATTTCCCAACAAAAATGAGGTACCAAATGGAGCAAATTTTCTATTTAACAGAAGCAATGATGTTTATCGTTATAGAGATAGAGGCATATATCATGGTGGTGAAAACGTTGGTTATAATAACCTCTTATTTGCATTTGAATAGAATCAATAATATCAATGATCTAAATGAACCCAATGAGGTTGAGGAAGTATATACAGCTGCTGATGTCCACAACTTATGCAATAAAACTTGCTCCAAAGAAGATATAGAAAGGTCAGCCATATCTGTCGACGTGTGCAGCATATGGCATCTCGAGAAAGAGTTATCTGAAAGGATCCTTGCAGTTATCTCAGGCAGAGTACATCAATCGTATTTTGCAAAGATTCAACATGGGCGATGCTAAGCCAGTTAGCACACCCTTGGCCAGTCATTTTGGCCTATCCAAGGATCAGTCCCCTCAGACAGAGGAAGAGTGAGAATTCATGGCTAAGGTTCCTTATGCCTCAGCCATTGGAAGTTTGATGTACGCAATGATAGTGCATGCGAGACCGGACATTGGCCATGCGGTGAGAGTTGTTAGCGGTTATGTCAAATCCAGGAAAACTCATTAGGAAGCGATCAGTGGATTTTGAGGTATCTGCGAGGCACCACAGAAAAGTGCTTGTACTTTAGTAAAGGAGAGTTAAAAGTACAAGGGTACGTAGACGCAGACTTTGGAGGTAAAGTTGATCACCGAAGAAGCACCACTGGTTATATATTTACTGTTGAAACTACAGATGTTAGTTGGATGTCACAAATACAGAAAATTGTCACTCTATCCACTACTGGTGAGTATGTAGCGATGGCGAAGCTAGTAAAGAAATGATATGGCTTCAAGGTTTGTTAATTGAGCTGGGATTCAAACAAGAGAAGAATGTTCTGTATAGTGATAGTCAAAGTGCAATACACTTGGCGAAGAATTCAGCATTTCATTCTAGAACCAAGCATATTGGACTTCGTTATCACTTCATCATATCTCTATTAGAAGATGATATGTTAATACTGGAGAAGATTCAAGGAAACAAAAATCCAACAGATATGTTAACAAAGGTGTTAACTATTGACAAACTGAAGTTGTGCTCAACTTCAGTTGGTCTGCTAGAGTAACAAAGACTAGAAGAGCTGCTGCATTGATTGAGATGTGAAGACAAATTGAAATCAGTCTTCAAGTGGAGATTGTTGGAGATTGTTATAAAGCTCCCTAATTTAATGAGCAAAACATGGAGCAAACACATAGAGTAAAACATGGAGCAAAACAAGGAGCAAAACATGGTGCAATTCATGGAGCAAAAAAATGAGCTTAATTCAAGGAATAATTTAAAGAACCATTAATTTAAAGAGTAATTCAAGGAGTGAATTTTTCTATAAATAGATGTGTAATTGTAATGAATTAATCATCCAAAGTGTTCATTCCAATTGAGAAAAAAACTTAGAGATAAAAGCTTTTGTGAGAGAAAATTGAGAGTAATTTTCTTGGGTGTAATTGGGTTGTGAGTTGTGAGTGTTGTAAACACCTTGTGTAATTTCTCTCATTTCAGTAAAAAGATCTGCAACAGATCCGGAGACGTAAGCAAGATTGACCGAACTCCGTTATCAAATTTAATGTGTTATTTTTCTATTATTATTTTATCATAAATCTAACTTATCGAGAATTTGTGTTATTTTACACACTTATGTTATGCTTAAGAATAAAAATTAACATGTACATACTTACTTCCCTCGTATGAAAGTACATAACCCCTCCTACGGGAAATATATATATATATATATATATATATATATATATATATATATATATATATATATATATATATATATATATATATATATATATATAAAAGATGTCTTTTCTTATTTCCATTGTAACTTTATTTCAAAGCAGATAGGAGACCAAACTTTTTCGAAATTTGAAGCCTTTCACGAAGATCACAAAAGAGGCTTGCAGGCAACAGATCCTGGCTGCAAAATGAGGTCCCCATACATATTAAAAATAATTAGAAACGCGTTAAAATCAATTTTTTATGATTGATATTAATTAGAAATTTCAATTAGGATGAGCCAGAATCAAATATATAATTGAAGATTTGAAGTACTACTAAAGTAACCAAGCATCCATGGATATCATCACATCCACACAAGAACTCCCCATTGAGCATGACTATGGCTTGAAATGCTCCTCCGTCTTCACTTCTCTACATATATACGAACATTGAAACCTTATACCTCTTATAATTTCGGTTAAAGTAACAAAATTCATAGAAAATATTAAGTGCCTGAAACAATATTGGAAACAAAACCTTGTAAAAATCATCAGCAACAAAGTTAGCCTATCGATTGCCAGCGGCTCCATAACAAGTAAGCAACATATCAAGTAGACCGCCATTGTTGTCACAGCAAGCGTGAGCTTATTGTCAGGCAACAAATGCTTTTGACAGATTTGCTAATATTAATATTGCTCTAGTTCTTTCTAACAATGTTCTATTCATCCCTTATGCTACACTATACTTTGTTATGAAGTGCATGAAACTGTTAATTAATTGTCTTCTAATGCCTTCTCTTTTGAAAGTGCATTAAAGTCTTTACTGTTATATCCTCCTATATTATTTGTTCTCACCCACCTACTTGATCTTCATCCCAAATTCAAGCTCTTTTCAAGATTTAAAGGCATTGAAGGTTTTGACAATTATAAATACATCTAATTTTTTTTCATTGGATAGAACCAATATCTTGGAGAAATCATTAACGAAGATGACAAAGTATTTTGCTCCTTTCAAGAACTAAATTGATGATTTTCAATCATTATAGTATACCAAAACTAATATATATTTACTTCTAATAATTGATTTGTTAAAATTCGATCATACAATGCTAATAAAACAAAAGAATTATCGTTTTTAAGTACAAAAGTAACTTTCTGTCAAAGAAAATCTTTAATCATTTTTCTAAAATATGGCTCAATTTGTAATGACACATCATTGTTGACTCTTCTCTGTTATCAATTGTTGCTATTGACACAATTCCTTCCTAAAGAGTTTCTCCATTAACGTATACAAGTTTACAATAACCTTCTTTACTATCATAACTAATAACGGTCCTCCGATCATCTTTATAATCTCATTCACAATTAAGATCATCCAATTATTTTATGGATAAAATACAATTGAAGGACAAACAACCACAAAAAAAATCAAAAATTATAGAAAAAATTATTATAAATCAGTGTTTGAGGAAACCAATATCATCTCCAATTTTTTGTTTCATAAATATATCATAATGGGTAATATTAAAATAATGAGTAGTGAGAATGATTTAAGTGGTTTAATTTTTAATGTGAAAATTTAATTTTACTGGTGTCGATAAAATGAAAAAAATCCATTAATAATAAAATAGAGATAAAAACACTAATTTTCTAGAGATTTATAAAATATAACAAAATCCAAAATATATTAATAAAATATATTTCTCTAATTTATTGTTAATATATAATAAAATAAATTAATAAATTTATTATTAAATCAAATATTACTGTAAAAATAAAAGAGTGCTTAATACATATTTTCAACTCTTCCCTAAACTGCAAAACAAACAGCAACTCCATTGTTGATGTACGGTGAAAATACTAATCAGCAACTCCATTGTTGATGTACGGTGAAAATACTAATGGAAAAATAGGGGCAACGAAGATGATGAGGTGAACATTGAGGCTAGTGAAAACTGAACTGCTGGCTAATGGCTTGACGGGAATGGAGTTGGAAGTGGCTTTGTTTTCAGCTTCCAATTTGGCTTTTTCTGTTCTCAGTTCATCTCTGTAGCTGCAATTCTGTTTTCTTTCCCTTCGGCTGCTTCTTGTGGCTATTCACACAAATGAACTTACTCCATATGACATTTTCTTCTAACGTGCTCTCTGCAAACTTTGAGAAGAGAAATAGGAGATTTTTTTGATTGAAAATGGAAAAATCAGCAGCTAAAATTTTCCTTCTTCTTCTCAGTCTTTAATTTGGCAGATCTAAAACTATCTCTCTTTTCTGTCTTTCGACGGACGCTATTCTTCACTAGTTTCTGCAGAGAAAACAATATATATAATAGGAAGGGTTTACATAATATATGGACTTTGGTCTAATTTCAGTTTTGGTCGACTTAAATAACACAAACAACCACCAAAAACACCAATCGAAACCACCACTCAGCTGAAACAACCACCAGTGTCGAGGAGATAGAGACCCACCCAAAACAGGGCAAACAAACTCCCAACATTGAACGAGGTAACCCACTCAGACACCCATAAAACCACCGCGCCCACCAACACTATAGCACCTAGCGTTGAAGAAAGAGAACCACAACAAGACGGCGAGAATACGAGGACACCATGGAGCCGAGCAAAAGTTTTGCCAAAAACCGATAAACATGGAAGGGATATTAAATGAATTATTGGGTAGAGATTTCTAAATTAAAGAGAGAGACTTGTGCAACAGATAATATATATATATATATATATATATATATGGTCCTGTGAAGAAACGACGCCATAAGTTGATTAGGACTCTTGGCTGAGAAAACTAAAGGGAAGGTTTTATGTATTAAGTAGAGTCAGGAGAAACGGACAAACATAATTGTGGAATTAGATGTCCAAAGTGTTGGGAAATAACGCAAATTCCCGAGCAAGCTCAAACTTACGGTAGTGTGCTTAATATAAAACAACACACAAATTCGATAATCTAGCCGCCAATTCGTTTACGCCTCCTGACCGTCATAGATCTTTTTATCGAAAGAAGAGAAATTACACAAGTGCTTACAACACTCACAACCCACAACCTAATTACACTCAAGAAAATTACTCAATTTTCTCTCACAAAAGTCATTCTCTAAGCTTTTCTCTCAATCGGAATCTAAAACTTGGATTGCTTAATTCATTACAATTACACATCTATTTACAGGTGAAAATTCACCCTTGAATTACTCCTTAAATTAATGGCTCTCGAATCGCTCCTCGAATTCAAGCTCCATGTTTTACTCCTTGCTTTTGCTCCATGTTTTATTACATGTTTTACTCCTTGTTTTGTTCCATGTTTGGCTTCCTTAATTGCCTCTTAAATTGGCCGAGCTTTATAACAATAATCTCTAACAATCTTCCCACTCAAGATCGATTTCAACTGCCTCACACTCGATCAATGCAAAGAACTTTTCTAGTCTTTGTTATTTAGCAGACCAACCGAAGTCGAGCACAACTTGGGCTTTGTCAATAGTCACCACCTTTGTTAACATATCCCCACGGATTTTTGCTTCGAATCTTCTCTCCAAGATAACACATCATCTTCCAATAGAGACCACGGGCCGATAACGGGCCCAATACGCTTTGTTCAGAACGAATGTCAATTCTTCAAGCCAAGTTGTATTGCACTTCGACTATCACTACGCAGTAACATTCTTCTCTTCTTTGAATCCCACCAATTAACAAACCTCAAGCCATATCATCTCTTTACTAGCTTCCGCCATCGCTTACATACTCACCAGAAGTGATAGAGTGACAATTTTCTCTCGTATTTGTGACATCCAACTAACAAATGTACCGTAGTTCCAACAAAGAATATATAACCTGGTGCTTCTTCTAGCGGATCAACTTCACCTCCAAAGTTCGCGTTCACGCACTTTGTACTTTTAACTCTCCTTTACTAAAGTACAAGCACTTTCTGGTGCCTCAAGCAGATACCTCAAAATCCACTCGATCGCTTTCCCCAACGAGTTTTTCCCGGATTTGACATAACCGCTAACAACTCCCACCGCATGGCCAATGTCCGTCTCGCATGCACTATTCGCGTACATTAAACTTCCAATGGTCCGAGGCATAAGGAACCTTAGCCATGAATTCTCTCTTCTTCTCGTCTGAGGGACCGATCCTCGGATAGGCGAAAATGACTGCCGGCGTGCGTGCTTATCCGGCTTGGCATCGCCCATGTTGAATCTTTTGCAAAACACGATTAATGTACTCACCGAGATAACTGCAAGGATCCTTTCTTCTTATTTCTGTGGATTTGCATTCCAAGAATCTTCTTTGCTGGACTCCAAGTCTTTCATGTCAAATTCCTCGACAATTGTCGGCTCAACCTTTTAATATCATCCATATCCGAACCTCGCTACTAACATATCATCAACATAAAGTAGTAAAATGATATAACTGGACTTATATCTCAAGTAGCAACAATGATCGCATCGCACTTCCGGAAACCCTTCTCAGGTAGGTTCCGTCCAAATTTTTGTACCATTGTCTCTGGCTTGTTTCTGTGCCATACAAACTCTTCTTAAGTCCTGCACACCATGCTCTTCTTTCCCCTTTCCGAGAAACCTTCCGTCATACATGTAAATCTCTTCATCTAAATCTCCATGAAGGAATGCGCCTACATCCAACTGCTCACATTTAAGATTCGATGGCTACAATACTCAATACCGATCCGATAGTATCGAGCTTCACAACGAGAAAAATGTCGAGTCAACTCCTTCCTTCGTTGAAACCCTTTCGACAACTAGGCGGGCTTTGTATCTCTTGGAACCATCACGCCTCTTCACTCGATACACCCATTTGTTACGGTTGCCTTCTTCTTCCCATAGGTAACTCACTAGTTCCCACGGGTCGAGATGAGAGATTTCATTTCTTCTTTCATGCGTAAGCTCCCACTTGTTGGAATCTCGAGTCCGACAAGCTTCATCATAGCATTGTGCTCCCTCCATCGGCCCAAAGAACATATAGTTCACGTATCTCCGTTAGGCACACGAGGTCTGTAAGACCTTCTCAATACGGTGAGCGGAGTGCAGGTCATGGTGTGTCGGAATGTCAATGCTTTGTCCAACAAGTTCTCCGTCGAGGACTTGTTACAATTGGTTCACGGAAGTGGCATCCGGGACATCACCCGCACCGCAAACACCGACTCATTCTCGCTCCTCGAGTCATCGGGCGCCTCATTTTACGCATGTCCCTTATACATCACCCTTTCGTTGAAAATCACATCTCTCAAGCACGGATAACTTTCTTTCTTTTCCTCATCCCAAACGCGGTAGCCAAACTCATCCTCACCGTAGCCAATGAACGTGCATTTCTTGGATTCTGGGATCAGCTTATTCCCGCCTTGATCACCGATACGCACAAATGCTACACAACCGAAAACTTTTAGACGTGATAGTTTCACCTCTTTCCGCTCCATACCTCCTCCGGTATTCTATGCTCTAATGGAACAGACGGGCCTCTGCTGATCAAGCAAGTCGCCGTGTCGACCGCTTCGCCTGCACTGCTTCTGAGACCCGACCGCATACCGAATGCCCCGGCTCTTCGTCAACGTTCGGCTCATACGCCCGCCTACACCATTGTGCCGAGGCGTGCCCGGCACAGCTCTTTCCATTCTAATCCCGTGCTCATAGCGTAAATTTTTGAATCCGTGTCTTCATATTCACCACCATTACCTGCCTCGAGCTTTTGATCTTTAAAACCCGTCTCATTTTCCACCATAGCTTTCCATCTTCTCGAAAGCCTCAAATACTTCGACTTATGCTTTAGAAAGTAAACCCATACCTTCCGAGAAGGATCATCGATGAAAGTCACGAAGTAGTGTTTCCCACCAATAGACGAGACGGCCGTCGGTCCCCAAACATCGAGTTGAATAAGCTCTAGCCTTTCCTTCTTCGGGATTCTCGCAACTTGTCCGAAAGTCGACTCTCTTTGCTTTCCAAGTATGCAATCTTCGCACATGTCTATCTCCGTAGACCGTAGACCGGAAGTTTTCCTTTCGAAAGGCATAATCTTCATCCCCTTCTCACTCATACGACCTAGTCTCCCTGGTGCCAAAGATTTGGTGTTTCATTGCCATCGCAACCGTAATTGAACAACGTGCCTCTCGTCCGTCGTAAAGAAGGCCACTTTTCTTGCCTCGAGCAACCGTCATCGCACCCTTTGAAATCTTCCAATCATCACCACGGAAGATCGTAGTGTAGCCTCTCACCGGCCAACCGCCCCACCGAGATTAAGTTCCTTCCGAGACGGAATACGCCTCGACATCCTTCGCTTCCCAAACAAACTCCGCTCAACTTAATCTTCACTACACCTTGCCAATAATAGCACATGGTCGATCATCACCAAGATATACCTTTCCAAGGTTTCCGGGGACATATTTCTCGAAGAATTCTTTTTGTGAAGTAGTACGGAACGATGCTCCGTAGTCTAACACCCAAGATTCTTCCTTGCTCTCCAAAGAGCATATCAATGCATCATCTCCTCCCGTGGAAGTAACATTTGCCTCGCTTCACTTGTTCGTTCCTTCGGTGCATTCTCGCACCGATTTTTGCAAGGTCTCTGCTTCTTCCACAATTCCAACACTCGATAGTCTTCGAGCCATGGAATTATTAGGATTCCCCGGATTCGGGACCTCCGTTTTTTGATCTACCTCGTAGTCGGGCTCTACCACGTCCATTTCCTTTGGTTGAATTTCTTCCCTTCGACTCGTATGCAAACCGAAGAGGTTGACACCAATGCTCTCTACGCTCTGGATCTCTTCACCGAGAACCAAATCACGAACATCGTCAAATTTCAACTTATTTGCTTCCCGACGAGCTACTCACAGCTTCGGTACAAGAGGCATTCCAAATTTTCCCGTGCAGTAAGACAAAAGTATCAATGCTCGTACTTTCATCGAATTCCAATTTCCACCGAACTCAACCGGGTTGTAACCGTGTCGAGTCTATCGAGATGTCGAGCTACCGACGCGCCTTCCGTCATCCGCAACTGAACAAGCGCTCATCAAGTGCACTTTGTTCTCGAGGCCGACGGCTTCTCATACATATTGGAGAGCCGCCATAAGACCCGCCGTGGTCTTTTCCTTTGCTAGCGTTGAAAGCAACATTACGGATAACGTCAATCGAATAACTCCGACCTATTCTGCCCGTCTGTAAGATTCCAATCTTCTTCCTTCATGCCTCTCCGGCTTCTTCCCGAGGTTGATATAGATTTCTTCGATACGTATAATCCTCTATCTGCATTTTCCAAAACCCGAAATCTGTGCCATCAAATTTCTCGAGTTTCACCCTTCCTTCATCTGCGGCCATTGCTCCCACTCAAATCTGACTTTTCTTCGGATCGTTTCTGACTATTTCTACACACCACCGTGTATTAGAACACCTCCGTCAACGAACAAATATCGTCAACAAAAATTCACTATTCACGTAATTCACTATTCACGTGAATAGTAACTTTGCAAGAAATTGAGAGAAATCACCACCAAAAGCTCTGATACCAGTTGTTTGGAAATAACGCAAATTCCCGATAAGCCAAACTTATGAGAAAGCAAGAATATAAAACAACACACAAATTTGATAACTGGCCTGTCTACGTCTCCTGACCTGCTGCAGATCTTTTTACCGAAAGAGTAAATTACACAAGCGCTGCTTACAACACTCACAACCCACAACCCAATTACACTCAAGAAAATTACTCTCAATTTTCTCTCACAAAAGCTTTCGCTTCTCTAAGCTTTTCTCTCAATCGAATTTAAAACTTTGGATGGGTTAATTCATTACAATTACACATCTATTTACAGAAAATTCACTCAATTACTCCTTAAATTAATTGCTCGACCGCTTCCTCAATTAAGCTCCATGTTTTACTCCTTGTTTTGTTCCATGTTTTATTCCATGTTTTACTCATTGTTTTGTTCCATGTTTTGCTCCTTAATTTGGTCCTTAAATTAAGGAGCTTTATAACAATAATCTCTAACACAAAGTAGAGTACAATATTAATTAGTCCGATATTCACATTCATGTAATGTAACAAGGATGTAAGATGTTGGACGATGTTATTTGTGCATATGACCATAAGTTCATAGCAGAGAGATCACCATTTCTGAAAGCTAAAAAGTAAAGGAATGCGCAAACGTTCAATTAGGTATAGTTTTCAATTTAATTTTTTTTTAATTGAATATTTGTCTTATTAAAGAGCATTACTAAATTTGCACACGTTAGATGAACAGCAAGAGAAGTCGAACAACTCCCGTAGTCACAAGGAGATTAAATTCATCTATCAGATTCGGATCGAGTCCTAATTCAATTCTCCTAGCATTGTCAAGCTTTTTATCATCGGTAAAATTTAGAAATCCAATTGAAGATTTGGTTTCTCAATCTTAAAGCTGCTTTAGATCTCTCACCATAGATTTCATCTCTGTCATTATAGTCAAAGATCAATCACAGGAATCGAACGCCAATTTTTCTGCAACTTCTTTGTCCATCCGAAAACAGAGAATTTCGTTTTTCACGGTCTGTTAATCGCACCATCTATATTCATAGATCAAGATCGGCGTTATATGATATAAAGCTTCCACGACAAGACGAACAAGATCAATCGGATTCAAAAACTTGTATGTTTCTCTAGCTCTTCATCAGGATTTTAAAGGTCCCTTGTCGTTGTTAGGGCTCTCTGATGCTTCAAATCTCTGACGGAGTTTGAATCGACGCTCATCGATTCGATCCAGCTCATTTTGGATTGTGGCGGTGGTTTTTGTGAAATAAAGAAACAGATATTGACGATCAACTTTTGTTTCGAGTAGGTGTACATCTAGGTTTCGAGAGGGCTATATCTATCTCCGGAACAGGGGAAGAAAGGGAGGAAGAAATTCTATTCTTTACAGCCCTTTCCAGACCTTCTCTCGCGGATTTTCTTCAGTTAGCAATCAAATTTCGCTTGTGCAAGAGTCTCCATTAATTCTTCAGTTACACGTTAGATCGCAATTTATATTCCTTTTATCCGTGAATCATCGATACTTTCTACATATTCTCAATGTCTGTGATCTGTTTGTTTATTCGTTGATTTTGCTGGTTTGCAATGGTAAGTTGAATAACATGGATAGCTTATACATTACATTTGAATTTATTGATTATGGTGTTATCATTATACTTGCTAGTCTTGTTAAATTTTTTTTTTTAGAATTTCGGCTCTTATTTCTCAAAGAATGATTCTTCAAATTGAAATAAAAAATTCACTTAAATTTATATTTACATTAATTATAGTATATGTTAAGAGGAAGAATTTTCTTATAAAAACGAATAGTTTTCCTTTATTGTTCACGATTATTTACTTATTTTTGCAGTTACAAAAATAACAAACAAAGCTTTTAGTAATTTGTAACAAATTAGTTGTAATAAATAGAGTGAAGATAATAATTAGTACAGTAAAGTTTTCTATTACTTACCATATTTAAAGATATTGATACAATATAAATTATTATTTTTACAAGAATATTTCATTTATTACAAAATTATCTAATAATAGTAACACTAAAATGTAATTGATATTAGAAATAAAATATAAATTTTGTGTAATTTTCTTATTATAATAATAAAGATTATTGTGATAAATCATTCCTTTTTTATAATACATGCATGAAACTAATCTTTAAAACTCACCCCTTATTCTTAAGCAGTGTAGGGCTCTTAGTGATCTTTGGAGAAAAAGTGGTTGATGGTAGGCATAATCTCAGGTGGTCTTGTTCGAAGGAACTTGCGAAGATTGTGTTCAGCGTACTTCTCTCCTTCTTCTTTGTTGTCTAGCACTCCCTTGCTCCTTTGAGATTTGTTTATTCTGCTCAAATGCCAACCATCCTAAATATTAACTTCTCCGTGGGGAGTTTATTTACTGCTTATGGTCCGGTAAATTTCCACAAATCAAATTAATTGCTTCTATAATCAGCATTCTTATTTTTGGAAAAAAAAATTATTACAATAATATTTTATTTTATTAATTTATAATATTATATCTTCACATATTTTAAAAATAATACATAATTTCTTCTTATCCTTTCATCTTTTCAAACACAAATCCATCCGGTTCCATTCGTTATATCGATCAAAGTTTTAAAATTTTTTATTTTAATTTTTTATATTAGTCATTTTTTTTTGTCAAATTAATATCTAAATAATAGTTACAAAATATGAAAAAAAATGAAAAAAAAATTAGTTAATTATCTCTGTGATATCATTTTTTGTACCGTTATCTTTTTTAAAATAAATTGTTATAAAAATAATAATAAATAAATTAAAATATTATTTTTAACATTTAAGGGATATATGTTGTAACTCAAATTGGTTATTTATTACATTTGTTTTTATTTCGATCTTTCACGGTTAAAAATGAATCTTTTAGTCCTTAGAATCTATATATGAAGTTATTTAAGTAGTTTTATTTTTAATATTTTTTTAAAAATAATCTTTTATGTTATATAAAAAATAAGACACATATATATATATATAAACATATGAAAATGAATTAAAAATAAAATTTTATAAATAAACGAGATGGTGATATACAATTAAAATAAATATTAATCATTTATTACTCTAAAATTACACATCTTTCTTAACCTATAAAGGCATTTACTTCACTCTTAAAAATTTGTTTACTTCATTTGATTAGTCAAAATTAAGGGTTTTTTAATGAATTTTCTTCAACTAATTAATTACCTGACGTCTGGATTAAGGAATATATTTCTAGTAAGCTGAAAGATGCACATGCCTGTTACAAATGTCATTGCGGCCATTAAAGGGTATACCTGAAATTGAAGCCAACAAAAAATTAGATTCCTAATTATAAGTCATGAATTATACTCAAATAATTTAATGGATATATATATATAAATGGAGAAACATATAGATGGAACAAAACCAAATATTGTCTTACGAACCTCTGGCTTTACCCGAAGCCCTGACATAACTACTAAGATTTTATGTAATATAAGCCTCCTCTGATAACTTTTATCTTTGCTTTGTTTTATATTTTTAGGCTCTTCGTCTTTTTACTGTTATTATGGATAGCTATGTACGTGTGTGCTTCTGCAAATATATAGAGAGAGACAGAAGAATATTTTTTTTTTCCCAGGTTGGAAAATTCTGTCATTGCAAACAATTAATTAATTAATTAAAACAATGTTGTTAATAATAGCCCAAAACAATATTAGCCCAAAACCCAATATACTCTTAAACCCTAAGCTGACTTCTATATATATATGTATATATATTTGTTTCTGCATAAGAAAAATTGCAGCCACCAGAGAAAAAGAAAGACAGCGTAAGAAAACCAAAGAAGAATCATGAAGTAGAGAAAAAAATCAACCCAAGAACAAAACTGTCATTTCAATTTTCGTTTGTAGTGTTTTCTCATTTGCAGCGGTAGCATTTGATTTAATAGCAGTTTGTTAATTTATCTTCGCTATATATATTAGTAAATTAGAGGGGATATTTTGTGGGTCGATTTTGGAATTTGGTATAATTTGTGAAGGCTGGAAATTGGTGTTTGTATCTCCATTTGATTATTAGTGGATTTTTTCTACACATTGTCGTCGTCGATGGATTTTTTCATTGAAAAGTTGAACCACTTAAATCATCATTGTGCCATTTAATTTCTTACCGCTATTACTTTTCATTTGTTATCCATTATTATTAATTTGAACCAAAATCGAATGCGATATTCGCAATCTTAATTCGTAACAAATAAGCTGAGTCAGACTATGTTTAATTGACTTTACCCAAAACCAGTGGCTGATCAGCCTTTGTTTTTTTTTTTTTTTTGGTAACAATAAGAAAAGATTTTCATTAGAAATTTCTTAATTTGGATCAATATAAGACATCGTTTTTTTTATAAGTTATGACTAATTAAATCATTGCTGGACGGTAATACATAATTGTGTTACATTTAAATTTCCCTGGGTCCGTCACAATTTAGACTCTTCCCTCCCATTTTCTTTTCTACTAGTAAAATACTGGATATCCCTTTTCTCATGCTTCATACTATTTAATCGAATAAATATCCATTATCTTAAAAGATTTGTATTAATTAACCTTTTATATTATAAATCCTTATATTAAACATATTAATAATTTTATGATAAAATATCATAATAAAAAATTATTTTTATCATTTACTTTT
Source organism: Hippophae rhamnoides (assembly GCA_033030585.1). NCBI lineage: Eukaryota > Viridiplantae > Streptophyta > Magnoliopsida > Rosales > Elaeagnaceae > Hippophae > Hippophae rhamnoides. The sequence goes on along the minus strand of CM065433.1, from coordinate 50,083,651 downwards.
TTACTAATAAAATAATGTACTAAAAAATAATATCATTTTATTCAGAATATTAATAAAAAATAATTTTTGTTTCATTTTTATTTTTTTATAAAAATTAAGGATTATAATACAATTTTTTAAAGAACTAAATGATCCCTTTAACTTAATTACGAAACTTGTACATCATTTTTTTAAAATCTTAAGATTAATCCTCAATTTTTAAAATTTTATAAATAAATATTAACTTAGCTATTAAAATACATGCTTGTGAAATAAAAATTTAGAATCTATGCGTAAAGTTTTATAAGTATATAATTTAAAATTTTAAAAATCTATATGTAAATTTAGTTAAAATTTAGGACCAATAATACACTTTAGTTTTTTATTTTTCATTATTATATGTTCTTTTATTTTTCTATTTTTGAATAATTTTTGCTGAGAAAATAAATAATTGTTCAAAATTTTTTAAGTTTTAAATACATATTATTGAACATTTTTTTTAACAAAATATTATAACATGCATGTAAAACCCAATTCAAAAAAGTTGCCCAGGCTTGGAACCTAATCCCAACAAAGCTTTCTGAGCGGGTTGGGTGGAAATGAGAATTTTGCACCTCATCTTTTCTCTTTACTGTCATATTTTCTTATGATTGTAAGCTTCTACATATGTGCTTGCAATGAATTGAATTACTAGGTGTTTTGTTTTTTGTTTTCCCCAAATTTCTTGATCTTATTGTTTTATGAACGCAGCTGCTTTTGATAATTTGATTCCTTGGATCCAAATGAAAGCATAAAAATCAAGTCGATATCTTGAACTGCAGATGGCTATGTGGTACTTTCTCATCTCCCCAGCAAGTTTTCCATATTTATCTATCTTTTTATAAAAAGGAACCTTTCACCCAAAGGCATGAATGCATGAGATTCAACCTTTAGACTTTGAATTCGTTCAGCTTTTACCCATTTGTTTTCCTAAACTCAAAATACATGTGATTTTAGAGCCTCAATTTGGATCAAATTTAAAAACAATTGAATCTCCGTTTATTTTCAATATGAAATCGTATTAGCTGATTGCTTACAATACTAATATTTTGTAGGCATCATTCGTCAATGAAACGACTTATTTGTCATGCCAGCTATTCTTTGTGTTCCAGTATCGGATCTAACTTAGTCATAACAACTTTGATGTAATTTGTTGTGCGATATTCATTTAGTTATACACGGTTGTTATATCCATAACATCAGTGTAAATAATCATTCATAAATAACAGTCATACTTGTCGTAGGCAAGATACATGGTGTCTACAACCGTCTATAAACAATTTGTCCATGACGACTTTGATGTATTTTATAGGTTTTTGTATTTTGTAAAGTCTATAAATAGAAAGAAATCATAAGACCAAATCATTCTGGCCATTTTCATACAATATTCTTGACTTGTTTACGACGGTATCGAGCTTTTTGAAAAAAAATTCGGTTTTCTATTTGTGAGGAAATCTTCATTGATATTTTTTTAGCGTTTGTGCTAAAAACAAGTGTTCTTTGGCAATCTCTATTTAAAGTCATTTTCTCGATTTCTTTAATTTCGGCATTATATTTCTCGAGTAAGGTCCTTATCTCGGATTGTATTTACTTGCGATGGATCGCACCAGGTGTGTGTTAAGTTTACGGGAAAAAATTACTCTACTTGGGTTTTCTAGTTTGAACTTTTCCTCGAAGGAAAAGACCTTCGAGCCATATTGATGGCCGGATGTTACACCAACATTTGATCTTTGTCAACTGCTACAGGAAGTCGTGGTCTTATCCTTCTTGGGTCATGTGCTTGATGCTCGAATCATGTCTTGGCTTAGTTCGATGGAACCACGTATCGTCACCAACTGACGGTTCATCGTTCCGCCACTCCACGTGGAATTATTTGAAGAAATTTTATCATCGAACCAATGACTGTGTCGTTTCGGTTGGAACATGCAATTGCCATGTTCAACACGCGTGTCTTTTCCATCCAGGATTATTACTCGACATTTTTGACTCTTTGGCATGAATATCTTCGATTTAGTTACAACAATGTTCGTATTCTTGGCTGCTATATCAACTATTCAAAATCTTCACAAGACTAGTCGGCGTGATCAATTTCTCATGAAATTACGCCTTAATATGAATCAGATTCTTCTCTATTGAAACGGATCTCTGCCTTTCTTCTCTAGATATTTGTTTTGGTGAGTTACTGCGAAGAACAACGTCTAAGTACTCAAGCTATTCTGGAACAATCTTATGGCAATTCCGTAGCGACATACTATGGCTTATGAACGGCGTGGATCATCTATGTCTTCAAAAATATGCAATGTTTACTGCTGCAAGAATATGGGCATATTACTACCAATTGTCTCAAAAATGTTGTTCTTATTGCAAGAAAAAGGGTCATATTATCGAAAGAATGTCGTATTCGTCCCCCGAGAATCGTCCAGGCCCAAGCATTTGACCTCTGTTGTTGTTTCCTCGATGTACGTGTGTCTTCGCGTGTGCTTCTCTAATCTTCCACCTCCGGCAAACTTCTGCACTTCGGGAAATGGTGCAACAGGATGCTAATTTCAAGCATTATCCGCAATGGGATTTCAAGGTAAAAATTATACTACACTTTGGTATGTAGACTGGGGCTTCTAATCATATGACAAATACTCCCACAACTTTGTCTCATGTTCGGCCTTATGTTGGCGAATCTACTATTCCAGACGCCAACGGCAGCTTCTTGCCAATCAAAGCGTTGGAAATGCTTCTTCTACATTTACTTGATGTGTTTCTTCGCTCCTCAACTTTCTACAAATCTCATTTCGTTGGTCAAATTAGTTGATAACAATTGTGCTGTTAACTTTTCTGGTGATGGTTGTGTTGTGCAGGACCAGGTAACAGGGGAGCCGATCGCGAAGGGACCTAAAGTGGGACGTTTGTTTCCATTACTTTTACCTATTCCAGCAATTTATCCAATTCCTTCTGGCTCCTCGTCTTTTGCTTGTAATAATATTCCTAATCTAAGTATAGTGTGGCATCGTCGTTTAGGCCATCCTAATACTCAAGTTTTATCTCATATAATGAACTCAGGCTTTCTTGGTAATAAAGAACGTTCTTCTTTACCTTTTAAATGTGACTCTTGTAAGCTTGGTAAAAGCAAAACTCTTCCATTTCCTTTGCATTAGTAGAGTGATCCTCACTTTTGATCTTATTCAAGTGATGTTTGGGGACCTTCCCCCGATTACTTCCACATGACAAATTTAAATACTATGTAACTTTCATTGATGATCATACAGATTCACTGGGTTTATTTTCTTCGCTCTAAATCTCGAGGTTTTCGTACTTTCACCGAGTTTTTAGCATATGTTGAAAATCAATTTTCTCGCAAATATTAAGACATTTCGCCTGATTAAGTGGTGAATATTTGTCCACCGAGTTTCATGTATTTTTGGCTTCTAAAGGTATCGTGCATCAACGTTTCATGCTTACTCCTCAACAAATGGAGTAGCCGAACGCAAAATTGCCATCTTCTTGATATGGTACGTACTCTCTTGTTAGAATCTTCTGTTCTCCATCCATGTTCGGGTTGAGGCTCTAAAGATCGCTACTCACTCTGATTAATCGTTTACCTTCCCAAGTTTTGCCACATGGAATCTCCCCTTATTAAACTTACTAAGCAACCTAATTTAACATTTTACGTGGCTTATTCTTTCCTTGGTAATTCTCTTCGTCTTATTACTTATAAGCGATCTTTGATTGTCAGTTGTCTGATACACGCTCCATCACCGGTTGGCGTATGTTCTTAGGTGATCGATTGATCTCCCTTGGAAGAGTAAGAAACAAGATAGAGTTTCTAAGTCATACATAGAATCCGAGTATCGAGTGTCTCTTGCTTGTTCCGAAATTATTTGGCTTCGAGGTTTCACAGCCGAGTTAGACTTCTCCGGCACCGATCCTACACCTTTACGCCGATAATACAAGTCTTTATTCAGATTACCAATCCGATCTATCATGACGCCTGAAAGCATATTGAAGTCGATTGTCGCTCTATCCGTGAAGCTTTGCTCGTGTTATCACTCTTCCACATATTTCTACCGAATTACAAATTGGCGATATCTTCACCAAGTCTTCACTCGTCATCGACATTGCTTCCTAAATCCTTAATTGATGCTTATTGATCAACCCGCGTCAATTTGTGGGTCGATAGACGGACTTAGTCAGTCCATGACTTTCTTTGTGTTCCAATTGATTTGCTTATCATTCATAACAACTTTGATGTAATTTGTTGTCCATATTCATTTAGTTGTACACACCGTCTGTCATACTATCTGGTAAATAATTGTCCGTAAATATGTATAGGCAGAATCTATGGGTCAGTCCCGTCATTCGTAAACAAATTGTCCAAAGTAATCGTCACAATCATGTTGTCCGTAAACGACTTTGATGTATTTTATAGGTTTGTTGTATTTTATAAAGTCTATAAATAGAAAGAAATCATAAGACCAAATCATTCGGTCATTTTCATACAATATTCTTGACTTGTTTCTGACAGCATTAACTTATAACAACTTTCAAATGTACCATACCGGCATATAGCATGCCCAGCTGCGTGGACCTTAGGATGGACATGGACTAAAAAAAGGTCACAAGGTCAACAGTAGGTGCTCAAACTACTGTGCAAGGTGACTGTTTGAAGTTGAAAGGCAATGTACCCGAGTGTTGCAAGAAGATTACTACAGCTGTGAACTTGCTTCCTAGTAGAGATGTAAAATAGGTCCTGTAATCTCATCTTATCTCACGTCCCTCTTAATATTTTTAATGGATTTATGGATTAAACTTATCACATTACTTTTAAATCTCATATCTCATCTCATTTAAAGTTATCAGTAATGAATTCATGACTATTATGGATAATCATGTTTTATTTTTTTCATTATTTTTGTAATTTTACTTATCTCATTAGGATTATTTAGAACAAATGAGATATCTCATTATGTACCATCTTAACCCACCTAAAAATAATTGGGATAAGATAATATGAATTTATAAAATTCATGGGTTATAATATGGATTAATGTAACATTCCATCCCAAATTTACACCTATACATCCTGATATCCCAAATTTACACCTATACTTCCTGATTTCCCTTAAACGAGCAATACATTAATAGCTGTAAAAGTGGAGTTGTGGCTGCATGGGGTCAAGACCCAGCAAGCTTCTGTCTCTTCATTCCTCTACGACCTATTTTTCTAAATACGTTTATCTTCTTTTTGGGCAACAATAACATGACATGGTTATGAATTTGGAGTACATACAAATGATACAGGTATGTTATATGGCCAGAAACTCTACAATGATCTGTTAATGGAGCCGGGCCATTTGGGAATGTGCAATTAGAGGTGCTTCTTCAGAAGGGCAACAAGGCCTTTTACTTTAAAGAATGGATGGCCATTTCCTCGTAAAGTCGACTTGAATGGTGATGAATGCATGTTTCCTCCACATGACTCATGCCCATTTTTACCAAATTCTGCCCATGGAAACTTACTTGCCATAGCAACATTCATTTGCTTCTTTGATGGTCTTGTTGATTGTTATTTAATAAAAGTGTTTGAAAACGTTGAAGCCAAGGACAATCTAGCCAAAAATATATTTAAGTACAGTATAAAAGCTTTAACATCCTTTAAGAATCAGACATGCAATTTATGTCATGTCCTGCGAAAGGTATTAAAAAATGCCTGGATTTTGTAATCTGGCAGAAACTTCAAAGTTGCTAGTCAAGTTTTGTCCATTGTATTTGGTCACTGGAGGTTGTAAAGTAACTGTTTATTTGCTCGTAGATGCCGGGACCTTATATTTGAGCTTTGTGCAGAGTTAGGGTCCATTTGCTAGTTTCAACCGTAAGCATTTCAAAAGAAATCACTTTTAGGAAAGAAGCACAAAATGTGCTTTTAAGCCCAATTTTTTATGTTTGGTCCTAAAGTGTGTGTTTCCTCTCCTCCCCCCTTTTTCCCTCTCCCCTCTTCCCCCTGTTTTTTCCCTTTCCTATTAAAAGTGCTTTTTCGGGGTCTCATATCAGAGAGAAACGGACCCTTATTTATTGTTTATTTCAAGGGCGGCGCAGCATCTGCTAAAGTTTATAAGTGTTTATTTACATGGCTTTTTTTTTAAAAAAAAAAGAGGCACTTAAGTCTTCTTCTTTTTTACCAAATAAAGAAAATATTACATAGATGGGATTTGAACTTAAATATATGGTGATGGGATGGGGTGTCATTCAAATTCCAATGTTTATTTAGATAATTTGTTATAACAACAAACCACAGTGAGCCTGTCAACCTGTTCAACAAGCACGCACTCTGATGATCTATGAGTAGAAGCAAATGAAATTAGACTACCAGTTGAATCATGAATAACCTTAAATTCCTTGTTTATCATCCTAGCATTGGTTACAATATAATCACAAAATGATGGCAGCAATTTCCTTGCAACATAACTCGAACACAATATACAAAGTTACAAACACAATGAAACAGCTAGGACTACAAGTCACCTCTCACATGCAGTCATGAACTATAAAACAAGAATAACATCAGCTGCAAGTTGAAAAAATCAGTGTCTCATCAAATATAAGTGAAATTTAAGCAGTAGTTTGCATGAATGCTAAAGTTGACAAAGATGTAATAATCAAAATAAGCAGGGAGATATACCGCTTGGAAGCAGCATTTGGCATCATTGGGTAATCATCAGGAGGTGGCATGACACAATTGTCACCATTAAAATAAATCCTTCGTGGGAAAGCCCAACCTTTCTCGAAACTGAAAGTTGATGGATCCTTTCTGAAGAGTAGCTCTGACTGTACATTGCCGTAAGGTCCAGCTTGCATGAGAAAATCATTGTAGTACTTAACACCCCATAGCATGGCAGTATCATCTGTTAGAAAGCAAGAGATACTAACCATTCAAATTCTCAACACGTATAAACAGAGTAAAACAGATGAACTTTTTTTTTGGGGGGGGGGACATAAAAATATCAGGTACCAGACTCTAGCAAGACACCACTATCAAGAGTGCAGAGAGATCATGCAGCCAAACAAAAGATATTTTTTATCAAACAATACTGTAGGGGGATGGTGGAATCAAATTAGGAACCATTCTAGTAGAGGGCACTTGGCCAAACAAAGAAATCAGCTCGTGATCAAATATCAAGAAATGGACGTTACCGAGTCTTAAACTGCATACTGGTCCAAGTGCTATACCTAAGATAAGAATTTTGATTCCTACACAAATAAGAACAGTTTAAAAAGTCATGATGCACTTACTTATTGATCCATAAGGAGTCAGTGACTTGTAGTTAAAACTAAATAACTGAGTAAGATTGTTAAAGTTGGGGTGCTGGACAACTAAGTTCCACTGCGAGTAATTCATCCGGTAATTGAAGTTTGTGATTGTGACCTTAACCCGCCAGTATTCCTTGTAGTTTATTTTAACATGCCAGTGAACTCGTATTGGACACATATGCCTCGTGCATTGCACCAAAGGTGTTAAACTATTCTTGTTATTGCCAGATCCTGAGACAACTGAAGCTAAATGAGGGGAATTTGATCTGCAAACCACACAAAGGAAAAAGGAGTTGCAAAAGAAATGCACAAGAATACAACATTTTCAATGAACAAAACAAGAAAATGTGATAGGATTCTGATCGAAATAACTCACTCTACACAGCTGCCAGGGTGAGCCATACTATTTTGACAGCCACACGAACAAGTTGGGCAGGGCACTATTGTATCATTGTAGAAGGATGAGAGAGATACACAGCAAGTTGGAGTCTTACTAGCTAAAAATTGTGAATATGTACATGTAACATTCCACGTCACTGCCATGAACAGATAGGATTAGAGTGAACATCAAAAAGGTATCTACGTTGTAACTGAAATATTAAATTTTTGATTTTCTTCCCCGTAACATACTTAACCAATCCAAGCATGAAGAACTTACTCAAGGCTTGTGTGGTTCTCCTTTTGTCTGCAGTGATGAACTTAGTTGGTTTCACAATTTTGGCAGGTCCACAAGTATAACCAGGCCCTGCTGCTATAAGAGTGAAGTTCTTAGGAACTCTGACAGTTTTGTTAGAGGTTCCAGCAGCACCGACGCTAAGCTGGAAGGAACCAACTGCATTTGCTGGATCTTGTGCCCATGAACTAAGTACTCCTCCTTTGCAGCAATTAGCAATCTGCTGGTTGTAAGGAGTACCTGGCATTAAATCAACAACTGTTGGTTTCTTCAAACAACAATGTGGAGTATTCCCCTTAAACCTAGAACAGTCTCCTTGCTCTGTAGCTTGGCCTCCCATCATGCTCCATATAACCTCCTTCTTTGCCCATGTCCATCCAACTGTCCAACCCGGTACTTCGATATGCCGGTATTGCTGGAAGTTATATAATGTAACAACAGCCTGCCAATTTGACCAGAATATTGCTGATTATATACCTCAAAGCGTGCTAATTACAGTGTAAACAAAAATGCTTGATCTTCAGTGTCAATCAATTATACCATGAAAGGAGATAGAGAAAAAGACTAAGAGCTTACAACATAACCATCAGCAGTCCAGCTCATAATATCCCACTTGATTGTGATATTTCCATTGGGATCGAGCGCATCATAGGCTTCTGGGGAAGATAAGACAAGCAGAAAATTCATAAATGATAAAGTGAAGAAGCTCATATACATAAACGAAGTAGACAATAAAACTTTGGCCCAAAAAAGAACCAGACAATAAAATAAAAACGATTTCTCATTATAAAATGATGATTTTAACAGCTAATTCACGGAGATTTCGTTTAATTTACATATATGATGATCTTTTAATAATAATGAGCATCAAAAAGCAGAGGAAGCCTTTGATTACTGATCTAAACATTTCCCTAGTTAAATCATAAGCAACATATAACCCAAAAGAATACTAAATGCATGGTGCATAAACGGGCTATTTGAATATGAAATTTAACATTTCTTTCTGCGGTTATTCTATTCGATTCTTCACAAATTAAGAAAATAAATTATTAACTAGGAAAGCTTTACAAAAATTTCTGATTGCATGTTAAATCATTATGACAAAAACAAAGCTTCGTTGGCTTTAGAAGAGACATGAAGCAAACAACAATCGGATGAGGCCAACGGATTTTAAAGGCTTAAACTTTCCGGTGAAATACTGAATAAGCAAAACCCAGTATCTGAATTGAAGAAAAAAAATGTCAAATCTTTACAAAGATCATTCACGAGTCAGTCAAGTTACGGAAATTAGTCCCATAATCAAATAAAAATTAGATTTTAAATGGGAAATATTGATTGAAGAATCAAGACTGATGAGCCAACCTGTTGAAGTGAAGACGATGCATGAAAGCAAGAAGAGAAACTTAATGGTGAAACTTGTATATTTGGGAAAGCACCTCAAAATTGGTGGGAATAAAAAGCCCATTTTTCTGCTACAAGTATTCTGATTAATAGAATGTCCGTATTTTGCCTTAATCCCTAGCAAAAATCTCTATAAGAAGAACGGAATACGAGTTTTACACACAAAGAGAAAGGAGAAAGAAAGAGAGAGAATGACGCGGAGTCACTGGCTTTACTGAAATACAAGTGGACATTTAAGCCCACCGTAACATCTTACTTATAATAAAATAATATATTCAGCCTCCTCCTCTCCTCTGTATATATAATATTATTATCATGTATAAAAATTTAAATTATATTTAAATTAATATATTTTAATAAATTTGATTTTTTATTTTTATTTTAAATATATACTAAAAATTAACAAAATAAATATTAAAAAATATATAACAATTTAGGTATAATACACATATCTTTAACTAATAAGTAAATATAAAAACTAAATAGTATTCGAAGGTTGCAACTTTTTTCCATGATAAAATTTTTTGGAGGCTGTAAACTTTTTTTTTTTGGTTGGTAAAACTAGATTATGTATATTATATGCAGACATATATAATTATTACATAGAGCTCAAACAATCAGAATGCATATATGTACTATTATTACTTCATGATCATTTGGTCACTTTATCAACAATTTTGCTATAATCTTTGTATCTAAGGGATTGAATTCAAGCTCACTATAATTTATTGGATCTCTTTAATGGTTTTTTGAGCTTCTAAAGAGTGGGGATTCTCTCTCTCTCATTTTCCCCAACACTTTTTATTTCTCCATATTTTCCATTTATTACTTTTTTTTTTTGCTTCCATTTTGGATTTTCTATCTTTCTCAGTATCATTGTTAATAAATAATATATTATCTATTATCTTAAATTTTTATTTTATCAAATCTAATTTTATAGTGTCAAATCTATTATAAAAAAAATTATATACTTGATACTCAAATCTAAATGTTTTATCAAAATACATATATTTTAGAAAAAAATATGTCATTAGAGTCCCTTTTGTTTGAATAAAAGTATTATTTATTTATCTAATTTTAAAAAGTTTTTTTGTTAGTCATTTTAATTATAAAAAAAGATACTCATTAATCATTTTATTTATAAAAAATGAGTCATAAATAAACTTTTATTGATAAAAAAATTTAAACAAATATTAGTAAAAGTATTTTCGTCATTTATCTTACTCTATCAAACCAAAACATTTATAAACATAATTGTTGAGGATATTATTATCTTTTATCTTCATTATGAAATACTTCTGATAATTTTTATTTATTTTTAAATAAATTTAAAATTGTTAGATGTCTCCTTTTACCAAAATTTTAATAAATAAATAGACTAAATATTATTTTTTCAAAGTTAGGGGATTAAATAATACTTTTTGTATGACTAAAATGATCAATATGATCTTCTAACTTATATTCTATTCTATACAAATATTCATTGATATATTTTTTTATCAATTATTAGTCATAAGAATCACTCTTGTAAAGGATTTTGAGTTTTACACTAGTATTAGAGATATAAATTGTGTTATCTCATTTAGATTATAACCCTAATAAGATTAACTTTAAATATTTATTGTATAATTTTTCTTATTAAACTTACATTATAAATAAATATTTATTATATTTGTATTATCATTTTTATACTTATTTGTCTTATTTATGTCTATTATGAACAAATAAGATATTTCAAATAATATAGTTTTATTATTATCTCATATCGTATCTCATTTAGTGTCTCTTATGTGTTTATAGTACAATATTAACTCATTTTATTTAAATATTATTTTAATCTCATTTCATTTTTTATTTAGATTATAACACTAATAGACGAGTATATGTTATATCATTTTTCTTATTAAACTTACATCATAAATAATTATGTATCGTATTTTTTATTTTTTTGATATTCTTATTTGTCTTTGTGCACATTATAGGCAAATAAAATATTTTAATTATTTATGTCTCATTAAAAATTAATTGAAATAAGATGATATGAGTTTTAAAAATTAATAGATTATATCATGAATCTCGTTAACATCTCATCTTAATTTGCACCTCAATACAAGATGAGACTGATTTTAAAAATATTAGATTATTTTATAAATTTTATTAACATTTTATCTCAATTTACGTCTTTATTTGTATTATAGTTTCATATTATTTGAAAATATGTCAATGTAATGTTTGATCTAACTAAACATTAATGTGAAGTGTAATATACAATGAACAATTAATGCTCTAGAAATATTTTTTCACATATTTATTTTTAATTTTTAATTTAAAATTTTGATATAAAGGAAAGAGATTCAAATAGATTATACGTTTTATTAGATTCAATTAAATATAATTGAGTTATAACCTAATAATTTTAAGATTGAATATAAAATCAAACATTTATCTTATGAATTTATCTCAAATTTAGTTAAAGATATAAGTTAAGTTTAAGTGTAATTTAAATAAGAATATCAATATAAGTTAATTTTAAAAAATTAAGTTTGAACATATCTAAATATTTAAAATCAAACTTTAAATTTACATTTAATTTCAAAATTCAGATCAAATCCACCACAAAAGAATAAATAACCCTACAACGTTCGATTCAATAACAAAATTTTGGATTTTGGATTAATACCATCCTATAAATTTAGTTACAGTAACTAAATGTACACTTATCGGTACACTTATATGCATGAATTATAACGTAATATATGCTAATATTTATTAATAAATAATAAATTTTGCATTTTTTAAAAGTTATTATTACATGTGCCACTCACTCACACATAACAAATAGTAGGAACGAGGACATAGTTTTCAGTCAGGCAAAGAATAAGTTTAGTTCATAGTTTTCAATAAAAAGTTTTATTCACTTAATTAGTTATTTTTAAATGCAGTTTAATCTTATATCCTTAATACAAAAGATGCAATTTAATTAATTAATTAATTAATTTAAAAGAATGTAATTTTAAAAATAATATTTAGATTATATATATTAAAAATCTAATCATATTATTATAAAATAGTAATGGTACAAAGAAAAATAATTATTTTTATGTTTTTATTTTATTTTTTATAAAGTTATTTCAATTATATTTTATTTAAATTATAATATTTTTTATGTAACTTAATTCAAAAATTAAAAAAATATTTTTATTATTATACAATCAATTTCTCATAATAATAAGATTAAATGATTATAAAAAATAAATATATAAAATAAATATTATTTTTATAATAAAAAAATTAAATATTTTTGTCTTTATTTAAAGACTTTTTTTTTTAACCTCAAATTGAAGCTTGTGACACTAAACGGTTGATTTGTTCAAAGCTATACGCGGGCGCATTCAATTTTCTTTAAATTTTATTTTTAATTTGCAAGAGCCAGAGTCAGAGCGACAGCCACAGCCACAGCGAATAGCAGTTGTAATTTTCAGCACCTTCTAGAGATTAACAGCGTTTATTTTGACTACTTTTTTTGCTATTGGTGTTTGCCTGTTTGGTTGCTATTAAAGATGATGATATTATTATAATATAAATATTGTATATATTATCGTTGAAATGTATAAAGAAATTAATAAAATATTAAAAATATTAATAAAATTTATTTTATACTATTAAGATTTATTTATTTCTAATAATTAATATAATTAATTTTTTTTATTTCAAATTTGTTAACTGTTAATTCTATAATATTTAATATATATATATATTTTTTATTATACAATATTTTTAATTAATCGGTGAAATTATTGATTATTATAAATATTATAATTACTTAAAATACACATATTAAATAAGAAATTAGTTTGAAATATAAATAATTAATTATTTTGATATTTTATAAAATTTAATTTAAAAATTTATATTTTTATAAAATTGTATGGTTTTAATAGAAAAAATTAAAATTAATATCGATAATAATAATATTTTTAATATTTTTATAAAAATTATATATTAATATCTTTAGATATATCAAAACTCGCGTGTTACTAGCCTTGTTATCTTGATTATGAGTGACGACAATGTCAATTTATTAATATATCTTTTTTTTTAATCTATTTACATTTTTAATGGTTTGATCTACACAGAATTATTTGGTGGTGTCACTCTCAATTTAAGATATAATTTTGAATTTAAACATTTAGGTTATTTTAACCAATTTAAATATCTTTTAAAATGTAGAATTCTTGAGAAGATGACAGTTTTTAAAATGTGTTGTAAGTAAAACGCCGTAACAATGAAGAGAGAAAATAAAGTTTTGAGAATTTAATTAAACTTTATGAAATTGGCAAGTTGTTGTTTGAAAAGGCGCGTGTGTTCCCATTTTCTAGTGCTATAGAAAGCAAATGCACCATTTTCGCTAGTTTGCTTTTATTACACGACTTACTGACTTAGTCCAAGTTAATTACAGAAAGACCCAACCACTACGAGGTATTATATCAAATTAATAAATTATGGAAAATAATATTTTTTTTTGCTATAATTATGAAAATTAATATTATATACTTCCAAATACAAACGATAGAATCGTAAAGACCAAGTTACAGTCTTGACTCATGCTAAACATGTATTACAGGTAGTATACAGTGCACATAAAAAGTATAGATAAATCTATATATATTTATATTTATAAATTTAAATCATCTTGACTCATGCTAAACACGTATTACAGGTAGTATGCAGTGCACATAAAAATATATTTATAAATTTAAATTATGTCTTAAATTAATTATTATTTTTCACTTTAATTATTATTGTTAGAAACTCAGGCCTAACTCAATCCAATAAGATCTCATTGAGTTAAGTGTTGTCCAAGTTTATAAGCTGTTTTGTTCTTAGTCGATGTGGTACAAGTATACTTAACAACCCCTTTCATACAGTGGACAAAGGTGTATATTAGCGTCACGGTGAGACTATGATAGAGTTCAATTAGGTCTAAACACATAGAGATTAGGCCCAACTCTGATACCATGTTAAAAACTCATGCCTAACTTAATCCAATAAGATCTCATTGAGTTAATGATTGACCAAATTTATAAACAGCTTTGCTGTCTTGTTCCTAGTCGATGTGGAACAAGTATAATTAAAAATTGTATATTTTAATTATTTTTTATTAATTATCTTAAGTTTTCAGTTAGCAACTTTAATCTTATTTTTATCAATTAAAAATAAATTAACCATTTGAACTTAAACGAGTGAATGAAATAATAGGGATCATGCATAGACAATAATGAAGTATTTGATTTAATTTATCTCTCTTTCAAAATAAAAAGAAAAAAAATTAGGAGTTATAATTCTATTGAATCCAGTGGACCACGAATTTAATTTTGTATTACTTTTCAAATAGAAGTCTTAATTAAGTGGACATAAATATTTATGAATAGTATATTTTTAAATGAAAATAAAATATGTATGTAATTTTAATCGAAATATATATAGAATTTTGTATAGGTAGAGTGGCAGTCAATTTGTCATTTCATCGATGGATATCTCCATGGGAGTGAACGACATCGTTTTTGGGTACTCAGTAGTGACAACTGGCAAGTCACTAGTCATTGACGTATTAAGAAAATTTCCATTTAATTATTCTTTAAGTTATTAATGTTGTTTAACATCATTATTTATAAAGAGAGAGTGATTTTAAGTACATGTATTTATAAAAAAAAAGGGGCCGTATTTTATTTTTAAAATACGTGTTATTAATTAATGATAAAAAAATACATTAAATAAGAAGTATATATATATATTTTAATTTTTAATTGCATTAAAAGATAACTCGGTAAGTTTCTTTTTTTTGTGTTTTCCATTTAATTTTGATTAAAAATTAAAAACTCATCATTAATTTATAATATATTGTAATCAATCTAATATTTTTAATTTTAAACTTTTGTTAATTTGTGTTAGTTCTTACTTCTCTAAAATCGATTTTTATTAGATTAATTCAAATATCATTTTTTAAAATCTTTTCATAACATAATCGTATTTCTCCTTTATTTTATATACTTATTTTTTTATACAAGTTATAATATTTTTATTGTCAATTTATCTTACTTTATATCTTTCTTCCATAATAAATATATTTTTCAATTTTATTTATATTTTAAAGTGTTAAAATTAAATTATATTTTTGAAATTTTAAATTTTGATTACTTACACACTATGATCAAAATTTAAAATATTTAAATATAAGGATTGTAATAAAATTAAACTTATTAATTATTTTTTTCTTGTTAAAGGATTCATTATACTGTTTATGATTCATCGTTTCCTCCCCGGTGTTTCTAATTTCCAATTTTTTTAAGTATTCTTTAAAAATACATTATTATATAATAGTGACATTTTTAACATTGCATAACATATTAACTAACACATACTAATTATTTAATTGCAAACGAGCAGCTATTTTTACGAATAAATCTAATGGTACTTAATTAGTGTGGTTTAATTGAAACCATCTGAAATGATAAATCTTATATACAATATATTGGGGTTTGATTTTCAGCCAGTAACTTTTATTTTGTAACTATATTCTTATTTTTAATTAATATCTTTAATTGATATTGATTTGATTAATTTTAATAGCAAAGATGTATCTAAATTATAATAATTTATTAAGATTATTATTAAAATTTATCAAAATAAATAACAATAATTTAAATAAAAATAATATAAAAATCAAGAATTGATATATATCTTAATCAATTTTAATAATAATCTTAATTAATTATGTTACTTTAGAAGTATTATTGTTATTTAAATTTGCCGTACTAGTAATCAAAATACAATAGTTTCAAGTTAATAATCGAGAATAAAAATAAAAATATATCAAAATAATAACATTTTCTTATCAATATATTTTTTATTTGTAATAATAGTTAGTTATGCCCTTAATTTTTATAATTATTTTATAAAAATAAAAATAAAAGTACTAAAATAAACTTATTACAATGAGATACTCTTATCATATGTAAGGACTCTGAGTAGGGATGGACACGGATATGTACGGGAAAGATTTTTCATATAACTGTCTCTGAATTGAATTATAAAAATTGTATCCAAAAATTGTAATGATTTAAGGATGATTTTTTACTCACGCAGAGAGGATAGTTATTAAAAAATATCTAAAAAAAATAGTTTTTTCAAATTTTTAAAAAATTTCGTAATAAACCTTAAGTATTAATTAATATATAATATAATTTAATAAATATATAAATTAATTTTAGGTACGTTTGAGTACGATTATTAGTATGACCGTAACTGAATTATTCATGTTATTTTATGTTCGATTTTTATAAAAATTTATATTTATCTTTGAAATTTATCATATAAAAACTAAAACAAGTGTACGAATAATCGTAAATAAACAAACTCTTAATTTTTTGTCCATTCTTAACTCTCGGACAAACACAATTTTTTTTTTACCATCAAATAAGCGATTTTATTAACGTCCTTAAAATATTTAAAAGTTTTTAATCTAATTAGATAAAATATATAAAGAAATCGTTTTTAACATAGATGTACTTATTTTAATTTTTACCAGGCTCAAGGAATACGGTAAGTATTTTCCACTATAATTATAGACATGTTTTTCAATTATTAAAAAGGTTAAAATACGTTCTACATATTTAAACGGTAGAAAAATTAATAATAGTGTTTGTGGAATACTTTTCACCAATAGAAATGATATGATCAATTATTAAGTGCTTTTACGTGCTTGAAATCGAAATACAAACAATAAAAAAATTATAATATTGAAAAGAATTAAAATTTATCAATTTCACAATCTAAAAACCTATTTATTTATTTTGTTCTTTGTCAGAGAGAATAATCAATTTATATTTATCTTTTATTTTTTTATCTCCTTTTTTTGCCTGAATTTTGTCTCTTATTTTTTTTAACAAAATAATATATTTTTTAAAAACAAAAACAAATAATTGAAAAGTAGTATTTTATTTTTTATTATCATCTAATCCAAAATATTTTTATTTTATTTTAAAATTAAAATATTTGAATAATATTTAATTATTTGAATCAAATATATCCATAAATAACCCATTTTTTTCTTTTAAAACCAATATCTTTCATTTGCACATGAAATATTCGATAATATGTCTTTTTTTTACCAAGTTTAAAACCAATATCTTTCACTTACAAAATAATTCATGAAAGTTAATAGTTAGTGCGATTATTAAAATAAAACTTACGCGTGTGAGCTATATACTAACAACTCACTTCTGAGTCAATATATATACATTAACTCTTATCAATATAAACAAGAATGTTAGTATATATTTATGATGTCTCTAAATACTATAAATTCATCTAATCATATTAAGTTTAAGTAAATTTAATACATCATAAAAGATTTGTATTTAATCTTTTTATTGATACGATACAGATTATCAATAATGAATTTAAATTTATAAATATGATTCTTTATAATATTACTATTTATTCTCGTATTATTTTGCTTAGAATTAACAAATTTTTTATTCGATTACACAATCAAAAATTATTAACGATTGAATGATTAATAGTAGGTTAACTCATTAAACTCTATATATATTCAGTAGCATATGTAGTATAAAATACATGTTATATTAGAATGATCCTATAAGATGGTATCAATACTCAAAACATAAAACCAAATAGTCTATATAGCAGCGAATAATAGAAGCTTTAAAAAAAAAAATATTTGCCATTCCTACTATATCCTCTCATGCTAAATGAGGCTTATTTGATTCACGAAAATTTGCGTCCTCTCTCCTCTTTTGTCCTACCCTAGTCTCTGACGCCCCAGGTTATTTATAAATGATATAAAATAAAATAAACTAAAAACAAGGCAAGAGGGGGGAACTAGGGAAGGAGCGAAAGAAAACGAAATTGACAAACAATTTGATTATGAACAAGTAAACAAAGTTCGTTCTTGGCGGACATTTGAGATCTTCACATTTTCATTCCAATAACAAATATAACGGCGATTTTTAATTCTCTTTTGTTGCATAAAACAACGCCGTTTCCAAGATTTTCGGAAGGGAATGCTTATCGTTCATTGATTTTTTTGTTGTTGTTGGTGAGATTTGGGTTTTGATACGGCGGAGTCAATGGCTGCGTCGAGTCCTAGATCTCAATCGTTTGGCCAGACCGAGATTAACTGGGACAAGTACATTCCTTTAATTTAATTTTATATTATTATTTAAAAGATATGATCTTGCAGTTTAATATAATCTTAGTCAGTCTGGTTTGTTTTCGATCGCTGAATTGTTTTCTCCTTTTAGATTTCTTGCTCGTATGTCGTTTAGGTTTATGCTTATGAAACGAAGTTGTATCTGTATATTATTGTTTTAGGGATTCCCTTGGTAGCCGAGAAATGTGATTGGTAAATAATGAAATGACGAAAATGAAGTAATTTTGGTCTGTATTTTTCAACTAAATCCAAATTTAATTGAATTGTAGACTACTCCTTGCTACAAATTTTATCGTATAAGAAATGAATCGAATTTACTATTACATAGGTCTGCTGCCCCCCTTTTTCTGAAGAGAAAGAGGGCAGTGTAGCAAGCAGTAAGCGCCTTCTATAATTAAAAAGTCATTGTACTGACTTTGTAAACTGTGTATTTTAGTAAACTTACCTCCTACCATGCATCTTTTTATTCATCTTAAGCACGTTTGCAAAAGGCATATTGAAGGCTAGGAATATTTATTGCTTAGTGGTCTTATATTAACTGAAAAAGTTATAGCTTAATAGGTTACTATCACTTCAACATGCCTAAAACCTTTCTTTTGAGATTTAATTCGATGTTTTTATGCAATTTCTTGACTTATACCTTGCATTATTTTATATTATGAACCTTCAGCCCTTTTCTATCCAATTATTTCAGGCTTGACAAAACTAAATTTTATGTGGTGGGAGCTGGCATCTTCACTGGAGTTACAGTGGCATTATACCCAGTTTCTGTTGTAAAAACTAGGATGCAGGTTGCTGCAAAGGATGCTGCTGAGAGGAATGCATTTTCAGTTATCAGAGGTTTACTAAGAACTGATGGGATTCCAGGTTTGTACCGAGGTTTTGGTACAGTCATCACTGGTGCTATACCTGCCAGGATTATATTTCTTACTGCTTTGGAGACCACTAAAGTGGCTGCCTTCAAGATGGTTGAACCAACAAGTTTATCAGAACCTACTCAGGCAGCCATTGCAAATGGGATAGCCGGTATGGGCGCATCACTTTGTTCTCAGGCTGTTTTTGTTCCAATTGATGTGGTATGTAGGTTCTCTTCTCTGTTTTATGTCAATACAATGTTGATTTCAGAGTTGGATGTTGATAAATTACTAAGTAGTGAATTTTGTATGGCGTTCTAGGCATGTGTTTATCTTTATGGGGATTCTTATTGCTTGCTTAAATTAAAAGTTAAACCATTTAAAGACATTGAGATAAAAGAAATATTTTGTGGAAGCTTCATTACAAATATCACATTTCAAAAAATTGGTAATCTCATAAGTTCACACTAGGGCTAAACATTAGAAAATTTGTGAATGCGCTGCTCCCCCTTCCCCTATGCGACTGCTTACTCTTTTTTTCCCCTCACTTTTTTCTTAGTTGTAATGATCTGTTTATGTAAAGATTGTTTAGTGCCATATATGTGGTTTACTACGTTTCAAGGATTGGACAATAATGCTTATGAGTTCCCCCCATCAGATGTGTCTGGGGTGTCAAACACTCCAACCTGGAAATAATAAGTTAAATAAAAATGGAATGGGAGAAGTCTTACTCTTAGATGCATCATACTTATTCTAATTAGTAATGGGTGCTGGTCTTCAGGTTAGTCAAAAGTTAATGGTGCAAGGATATGCAGGTCATGCAAGATATAGTGGAGGTTTGGATGTTGTTAGTAAGATCTTGAAATCTGATGGCATCCGTGGATTATATAGAGGGTTCGGTCTATCTGTTATTACTTACTCCCCCTCTAGTGCTGTATGGTGGGCAAGCTACGGTTCAAGCCAACGCTTTATCTGGAGGTGAGAAATGGTAATCCATTATTTATCAACTCTATATGTGCTGTGAGTAATCCTTTATCTATTCTGTTTATTGCTCTGTCTAGTAAGTTTTTAATTCTCGAAACAATTGCATCACTCTTCTAGAAGTGGATGTTGGTAATGGTGTGCTCCAACCATTAGTGTCGGTCATTCTTTGTAAAATGAAGAAATGGCCTCATTCATAGAATATGGTTTCTGAATTCTAAATGTTTACCCTCACAAGTTAAAAAACAACCCTGTTGGATTCTGTCAATAATTAATATGGCCATTATATTGACGAGCTGACATCTATAATGGATGCAACATGCCCATCCAGATTTGAGGTTTCCCTCATGATGTGCTTGTGAATTTTAGTTATTCAAATAATGGCTTGGAGGTTTGAGGGAGGAGAGAAAAGAGAAAGAGAGGGGGGGGGAGTAAGGACCTTTTCACCATTTCATTGTTTTTCATTCCGGTTCTATTTGTAGGATGTTAAACCAGGGCACTGACATTGAAGAGCCTCCTGGCCACTCAAAAATAATGTTAGTTCAAGCTACTGGAGGGATTATTGCAGGTGCAACAGCATCCTGCATAACCACCCCAATGGATACCATTAAGACACGCTTACAGGTAGTTTTTGAAAGTGTTTATTTTACTACTAAAACATGAGTTTTCTGAACAAAATGCTGCAAAAGCATGCTCATTACATCTTGTTGAAGTGGATATATTTATTGTGATGCAACTCATATTGGTAAGACATAAAATTTATGTATCTTATAGAACTTAATGGTTCAATTCAATTTAAATAAGTGCAATATGGACTTTGTTTCTTTGGAATCCACTAGGTAAAGTATATATTTATTAATATCTTAATGATTAAATCTGCATTTTGCTAGATATATTTTCTATTCTTCAGATACCCATGGTGGTGTGATTTTTTCATGTTGTTGGCATTTTCAAGTGACAATTTTACTGGAACCAAAATAAATGTGTATATATATGTTTAAATATTAAACACCTACGGTGTGAGGAACTTAAAAATTCATTAGAGTGAAATCCTTGTTATTGATTTGTCTGAAATTTATTGCTTGCTCTTAACTAAGGTAAAAGTATCCTACCGATGAAGGATCTTATTTGTCCTAGATTCTTGTTACAAGCCTCTGGTCTTTTATGGTCTCTAAGCTCTATGCTTGTTATACCAGAAATTAAACAACCAAAGGAAGAGAAGATATAGAAATTGGCAGTCAACTTTTCAATTTTGGGCCAAAAAAAATTTCTAGCTGTTTTTATTCCTGTAAATATTCCTGAATGCCTTTATGCCCGAAGATATTCCTATATAACTACTGGTACCTTTGAGGGCTTTCTAATGATATATTTGATCAAGTTGCTGTTAATTATTTGTTAGGTCATGGGACATGGGAAGGGACACACTATTAGACAAGTTGTTAAAGGTTTGATGGTGGATGATGGCTGGAAAGGTTTGTACAGAGGGCTTGGTCCAAGATTCTTCAGCATGTCAGCTTGGGGAACCTCAATGATTTTGGCTTATGAGTATCTCAGTAAGATTACAACCTTTTAATATTTTTGTTTGTTTCAGTATTTCTAATTAAAATGAGTGTTGTGTGTCCTATCTGTACCATTGAGTTACAAATATACGAAATATCTGCACCACTTTTTTTTTTTTAATTTTTTTGTTGGAAGATTTTTCTACTAAAATTCTCCTTTTGTTTTAGGGGGCCGTCTTATATTGATTTTTCTGTATATTTTTGCATATAACTGACCCAAATTTATTCTTTACATATATCCATTCCTCCATGCAAGATCATTCACTTGTTTCGTTTATTTTATTTCCAGAGCGTTTGTGTGCAAATGAATAGTAGTTGAAAAAAAGAAGGTATCCATCCAGAACCTTAGCTTCTTTCTATCTGAACGGTGGAGATTTGGACATTTGGTTGCAAAGCCGGGTGGGATTAGACATCTTTGCGATGGTGATTATGTTGGAAGCATAGCAAAATGTTGTCATGTAGCCAAGCTCCAGAATCGAGAAGGCTCTGATTGGTCATCCGGAAGTAAACATTCTGAATTTTATAACTCAAACCTGCCAATGTGGGGAGGGCAATAGATGCTCACATGGATTTTTCTAATTAGATTTGTGCTATATCTTCTTTTAGGAAAATTGAATTATTCAAGTAAGGCTTCAACCTTTGCCAAAGTGAGCTGTACGATTGTATCTTTTAAAATCGATACCCATTTTGTCACCGAGCAAACCAAGATGATTGTAGTGTATCTTTTTAGTTTGATATATAAGAGAGTAGTCATCTCTCTTTCTTGCATTTTGTATTTGATATTTTTCTTCTTGGTTTATAACCCGATCAATACATATATGTCAGTTGCTCGATTATAGTTCGAACTGCCCCAATCATCTGGTTACATCCCATAAACAAACTCATGTATCTGTCTTAAGTAGATGCCATCTTGACACAAGGTTGCCCAATTGATGTATTTACTGCCTCTAGACAAAGGAAACTTTTCTTGCCAATTAGTCCATTTGGTTTAGGTGATTTGTAATTATGAAGCTCACCTGGATCGAAGACAATCATCTCAATGACATATCATCAGCTTCATCTTTATCTTCCTCTGGTTCTCTGAAATCTTCATCCGCGTAAATAATGTGATGGGGGGACATAGAGATTAGAAGATACCCCGGTTGACAGCTGGAAATTTTGTTAAAAGAAGGGGCCAAAAATGAAGAAATTTATCAGCAAATCTAGTAACTGGCTTTGATTCTCAACTCTCATTGTATAAATTGGTACAATTATAAAGTTGTCAGCTAAGGAGTCGATCCTTATTCAAGATTCCAATTAGGCCCAACTTGGAAAGACTGTTCTATAAGGCCTGTAAGGTTATAACTAATGCTGAGGGCCACAGAGAAAGAGAAATCATTATTAGCCGAATAAAGAGAGAGGAAAAGAAACAAACAAAAGACGAGTAGAATCATATGCCCCCAAAAGCATATTACCGAGCCATAAACCATGTAAGACTCTATGAACTAGCTTCCATTACGTGGTTCCTAATTAATTAGGGGACAAAATTAAATAAGCAGCCACTAACGTACAAAAGGACATGGGTGGTAGAAAACAAATACAGAAAAGGAAAGATTTAACCCATAATTTGGTTGGGATATAATTTGAATTTTTTTCACACGTCATTGACATAGAATACAGGAATAAAATGAAAAGATGTCTTTCAAGTGTCTCCTCTTAATAAAGGATATTTCTTTCACATCTCATACTATAAAAAAATTATTATTTAAATTTTACCTTCAAACACAATTAAAAACAAAAAGGCCCTAACTTATCTATTTTTCAATTCCTAGCTCTCAGCCGTATCCTCCTTAGTCGTTCCTAAATATTTGGTGATATTCAAGGTGAGTTCCAACGTTGCTCCTTTTTTTTTTCTTTTTCGTTTTAGAAATCGTGACCCACTGGTTGTCGTTCTCATTTTCTTAACATAATATACAATATATTTTATTTTATTTTAATTATAAACCAATTATTATAATAATAATAATAATTTCTTTAAAATCAATTACTATTACCATTATTAATTTTTCATCAAACGAACGTGGCCAAAGGGTAAAAGGAAAAGCTTCTAACTAAAAAGCAGATGGGTATCTTGGAATTTTGTGGGGAAGGGAAATTCTTAGGATATATTTTGTTGGGGGAGTCATTCACTATTAGTCTTTCCTCAAAAGCCATTAAAATGGAACGATTCAATCGAGGACACTTGCCTTCCTAGGTATTGGCTTGTCAACAACTCAAACCAGACGGGTTCATTCCAACGACTTCTCAACCGATCCCATTTCCCGCGCAATCTAACTCATACTCGATTTTTCTGATGGGCAAGAAGAAGCACTTGGATTGGGCTTCAAAGTCCCATGCTTCTTCTGCAAGTGAGAGGGTCTCTCTTCTTAATAAGGAGGTTTGCTTTCAACTCTTTTGTGTACATTCCAGGTTAATAACCTATGAATATTGTTAATTTCATTTGAGAATATAGTTTTTTTTTCCTTCTGGGATTTCTTCTGATTGTCGTACTTTGTTCGGTTTGCCTTGTTTGACACATCAATTCTCCTAGGTTCCTTTTCTATATTGCACCATTTATTTGGTTTTTCGGAATAGTCTGCACCGTAAATCTTCCTTATTAAAGAAGGCCGCTGTTCTTATATGGCCGCCTTTTTGCCTATCCTGTTATTCCTTTCATCCTCTTAATATTTTTTATTCTCATTTCTAATAATGAGGTTTGATTGAGCTTTTCAAATGAATATGCTGTTTAAATATTCATAGTAAGATACATAAACCCGCTATTTGTTTGCTGAATGCTGATACATACTGTGGTCTAGAATAAGCAATATCTTATTCACCACACTGTCATGCAATTGTAATATGCTTATTTAAACTAAAATGGAACATGACTTAGTTGAATTCTCTAGGCAAAGCAGAAAGCAAATGAAGACCAGTCGGTTGATGTTCCCATGACAGATCTGGAGCATGGGGATGCTGTAGAGGTGATAGCTTTTATGCTTGGTGCTACATTTTTTATACGTTTCACTCAATGTTTTCTTCAGAAAAGAAAGATTAAATTCTGTTTTTGTGTATTCAGGCTGCAAATGTTGGATTCTGTCGTGTATTTTCACTTGTAAGTGGATAATTATTTATAACTTTTCTATTAATCAGGCATGACCCTGAATTATATCTAAATGGGCTAAACGTTTTCTTTGCAGGCAAAACCTGATGCTGGAAAGCTAGTGATTGCCACTATTGCACT
This sequence comes from Hippophae rhamnoides, assembly GCA_033030585.1. Taxonomy (NCBI): domain Eukaryota; kingdom Viridiplantae; phylum Streptophyta; class Magnoliopsida; order Rosales; family Elaeagnaceae; genus Hippophae; species Hippophae rhamnoides. The sequence goes on along the minus strand of CM065433.1, from coordinate 50,058,372 downwards.
TCTGATAGCATCTACTTCAAGCATTTTGATTGTAAGATGTTCCCTCTATGGTTGATCGTGTGCATTCCCTCTCGCCCTCCCAACCCCTCCTTTTAGTTCTCATTTCATCTCATTTTAATTCATTTGAGCAGCAATGTTTGTTATGCTTTGTAATTAATGCCTCAAAACTTATATATTCTTTATCAATATTTGTCCGTTGCCTTTACTTTTCTGGGAATATATTGTGTACCGTCCAATCGCTGACTTAGAACTTGCACTGTTGTATAAATGCTACTCTGCTCCTCCAACAAGAAGCTTTTTACAATATTCATCCTTAATTCAATTAGTATTGTATCAAGATATATGATTATGTAAGATCATGAAATTAAACAACTTATTCAAAACTAAATCTTATATAAACTTGTTATAATCTTTCTTCCTCTTAAAAGAGTTTCCTTTTCTTTAAATGCAGCCAAAATATGGTGGAATGATAATTGATATTGTATCAAGAGAGATAAAAACCCCTCAACAGCAATCTGAAGCTCTGAATGCAGTCAGGAGCACCATACTGGAAATAGTAATAATAGTTGTAGTTGGGTATGTTTTATTTCTTCATTTTATTCCTAAATTTTCGTGGCTTGAATTCCCGTTTCAGTTTACTAGTTGCATAGGTCCAACCATCCACAACATATTTTTTCTTTTAAATACCAGCTCACCTATGACAGTTGTTGGAGTGTTTGCTGTGTATGAATATTGGTGTCTTTTGATCTGTTAGGCTTGTGTGGCATAATTACCTTCTTTTTTCTATTGCTTGAAGTTCTCTGTGCACAGCAGTTCGAGCTTGGTTGTTTTCCTCTGCTAGTGAAAGGGTGGTGGCTCGTTTGAGAAAGAACTTATTCAGTCACCTTATCCATCAGGTGAGGATGTCAATTCTCAAAGTTAGTCTTATTCTACTAAGATTAGTCGCCAGGTCCCCACTGTGGTTAATATTCAGTAGCAGGTGCCTTTATTTTCTTTCAACATACACAGAAATCTAAATAAATTTGGCATGGTTTATTGGTTCAACAGGAAATAGCCTTCTTCGATGTCACTCGTACAGGTGAACTCCTTAGCAGGCTATCTGAAGACACACAGATTATAAAGAATGCTGCAACTACCAATCTTTCTGAGGCACTCAGAAATGTAACAACTGCCTTTATTGGTATTGGCTTCATGTTTTCATCATCTTGGAAATTAACCCGTGAGTAATTTAGTTTGTTGAAGTCTTTGAAAAATGCTTCGTGTACCAGTGAATACCTTACTCATTACATTTTTCTTCCTGCCTAGTGTTGGCTTTGGTTGTAGTACCAGTCATTTCTGTTGCTGTAAAAAAATTTGGGCGCTATCTACGTGAACTATCACATGCAACTCAAGCAGCAGCTGCAGTCTCTTCCTCAATTGCTGAGGTTTGTGGACAAAATATGAGTTGTGGTTAGTTTGGGGATTTTTCACACTTCATTTGACATTTATTATGAAACAAAATCAACAAGAAAGACTTGAGATCATTCAGTACACACATAAAGCTGACTCTATAACTTTGAAAAGTAGTTCTAAATATTTTTTTGGGTTCCTTTTATTAAATCTCTCAAACAAATGTGTGTTTAGGAATCTTTTGGGGCTATCCGAACAGTTAGATCCTTTGCTCAAGAGGAACATGCTGTTTTGAATTACTCAGACAAAGTTCATGAGACACTGAAGCTAGGATTAAGACAAGCTGTGAGTTTCACAATTTAGATATTCACTCTCTCTAACTAACACATTTTCAAACTGGTAATGCCTAACAGACTGTTTTCTGAAGTTCAAGTTTTTCTTTTCCTCTTTCAGAGGGTAGTGGGTCTATTTTTTGGAGGGCTGAATGCAGCATCCACATTATCCATTATCGTTGTGGTGGTTTATGGAGCATACTTGACGATAGCAGGCACCATGACAACTGGATCTCTTACATCTTTCATTCTTTATAGCCTCACAGGTACTTCTCTTGTTGTTTAAAGCTTGGAACTAACATTTCTCTGATAATATAGTTTTATAATTGTATACGAAATACAAATATTAATTTGTTAATTTCAAATCTCATAGGTTTCTACAAAATATTTTCTTCGTTATAGTTTGATCATGTCATTTGATTTATTTAAGAGTTTTTATAACTCTAAACTGTAGTTAGAATGCTTACTACATTCCTTTTAATTGCTACTCATAATCTTATATTATCCTCAACTTCATAACTAATCATGAATTCAAATTGCCAACTCTTTTGGTCAACAGTTGGATCCTCAGTGTCCTCTTTATCAGGACTTTATACAACTGCTATGAAAGCTGCAGGGGCAAGCAGGAGAGTTTTCCAGCTCCTGGATCGTGTCTCGACCATGCCAAAATCAGGGGATAAGTGCCCTGTGGGGTCAGTTCAACGTCATTTTTTTCAATACGTGGGAATTTTTGTTTTACTAAAATTAAAAATTTGTTTGACTCTTTGCTCCTGTAAACTCTAATTTGTTTTATATCATCAGTAAGTAGTGTGGGGAAAGTGTGCTTTCCCATCTGAAGATGCACTGATAATTGACTTAGCATTGAAGTTTTAACTTTGATGGCAGTAATTCAGATGGAGAAATGGAGTTAGATGATGTATGGTTTGCTTATCCTTCTCGCCCAAGTCACATGGTACTGAAGGTATTACTTCTCTTTTATTAAATGTGGCTGAAGTATCATTTTTTTGGCCATGTATACTAAACCATAATTAAAGGCACAAATGCGACATGGATTCGAAAATTACACTATAACGATATAAATGGTCTGTCTCAAGTCTCAGCAAAAACGGACTGAGGGTGGAATTTTGTATTCCCTGCTTTCCTTCAGGCTGGAACCATAGTATAACATGGAACCTTATAATCTGTTTTGTTGATTTACTTATCTTCTTCCCTTTCCTTAGGCTGTCAAATGGATAGGTGTCTTTCCTGAATGTTTCTTTGCTTATTTCCCAAGCTAGCATGAGGAACCCTTAATACTGATTTGGACTTCTACATGATCTAAGAAACATTTTTTTTTGCTTTGAATCTAATAAACTTTGTTTAATCTGCAGGGAATAACATTGAAATTGAGGCCTGGTTCAAAAGTTGCTCTTGTTGGTCCGAGCGGTGGTGGAAAAGTAATAATACTTTTCCTTTACTGGAGATCTTCTATTGCTGAAGCATCACTTGAGCTATATTTTGCTTATAACTGGTTTATTTGTTTATGAACTGCAGACAACAATTGCAAATTTAATTGAGAGGTTTTATGACCCTCTCAAGGGAAGAATTTTGCTAAATGGAGTTGAACTTGTGGAAATATCACATGAGTATCTACATAAAAAGGTAATCCCTGGCATTTCTTCCTCCAATATGGAATCCTAGATATATCAACTAGCCTGAGGAGTCACAATAGAGCCTTCTATGTTTATTATTTCATCACAATTTGCACTTAAAAACAGTATTTTTCAATGGGCAAATACATATTTGAAATCATCCCCATCTAGATAACCTTACACTAAGAAAAAAGCTATTGCTTAACTTCAAACTAAGTGACTATGAAGTAAAATTATTTTTACCTTTCAAAGGTAGTTGGTCATTGTGGTTCCATAGTTCGAGCCTAGCTGAAAACTTCCTTGTCTGGACCAAGTAATTTGCAATAAACTCTAACCCAAACCTGAGTATCCCATGTCAAGGATTTGGACAAAAACCGAAATTCAGGTTAAGTTAGGCTGCATGTACTGACATGTACTCAAATCAGCTCATCGTCAAATGTGTAAGTGCAAATGTGTAAGTGCGATATTCAATATGTGATAAATTATATTTTTATTTTCATTTTTTTAAATGAAAGCTGTAATACTGACATCTAATACCCCGACTTGTGCATATTTCAAATTACAGATCAGTATAGTGAGCCAGGAGCCTGTGCTTTTCAACTGTTCTTTGGAAGAAAACATAGCTTATGGTTGTCATGGAAAAGCAAGCATATCTGATATAGAAACTGTAGCTGTAAGTTTGAGCAAACATGCTTAATTATATATTTTGTTTGCATAAAGTGAAAGGGCTCATTGGGCAATAAATGCTGCAGAAAATGGCAAATGCTCATGAATTCATTGAAAAGTTTCCTGAGAAATATAAAACTGTTGTTGGAGAAAGGGGATTGAGGCTGTCCGGAGGCCAGAAACAGAGGGTGGCTATTGCCAGGGCATTGTTGATGGACCCAAGAGTTTTGCTTCTGGATGAAGCTACAAGTGCTCTTGATGCTGAAAGCGAATTCCTTGTTCAGGTAATATTGGATTTTCTCTCACATTGATTAATATAATAATGAAAATGGATTTACGTGGTTTTATAGTGTAGCTTTACGGTCATTCGCATGATACTAATTTACATTCGACCTCACAATGCTAATGCGCTGTACAGGATGCCATGGATTCACTGATGAAGGGCAGGACAGTTCTAGTCATTGCACACAGGCTTTCAACAGTGAAGAGTGCAGACAGTGTGGCAGTTATATCGGATGGTCAGATAGCTGAAAGTGGCACACATGATGAGCTTTTGAGCAAGGATGGAATTTACACTGCATTAGTAAGGAGGCAACTTCAAGGGTCTAGAACAGAGTAATTGTATATTGTTTAGAATTTGAACCTTAAATATGCATGGGACTGCCCCTGAAATTTCTAAAAATTAGGGGGCTGCAGCCTGTACTTCAATTATAATGCAGAATGTTCTGTTTACTAAATGATGCAGAAAACATTTTTACTGCTGAATTTGTAGGTCTTTTTAACCTCTCCCCTTTTTGCTGGTTCTTTTAAAAAAAAAACACGATATGAAAATACTTGCGTTGATAATAAGGAGAAGCCCCAATACAAATACAATTTAAAAACTAAAAAATTACCATAAATATTTACAAATGAAAGCAAAATTCATGGCGTAGGATATGGATTTAGATCTAGTTGAATAACAATAACCTAATTATTGAGTTGTTGAGCACTCTTTCAAACACCTTAAATATCACACTAATATACTTGTACATAAGAAAATATTCCTATAGATCTCCCTTTAGGTTGAGTAATCTAGTTGAGTAATTAGATTGCAAAACTTAATGAAATATATAAATTTCTAATGCTGGCAAGTTAAATTGCCAAAACTAGCAAGAGAAGTTATACTGGGGCAAAAAAAGAGCATAAATATTTGCTTAGGTAATTCCAGGACATTCTAGGCTATAAATTTCATGGACGATTCTGGCTATGATTAAAACATGATGGTGTTGGTTATTGCAAATTGCTCGTGGGGAATGGTTTTAAAGGCCAACAAACTATATACAGCATTTGTATTGCATGTTGTACTAGAAGCATACCACAGAGAAATAAAAGCAATGGCAACAAAAATTGAAATTATAAATCCACACAAAAATGGCAAGTCTAAAGGATAAATCCATACAAATCACAACTTGCCACTGTCAAAATTGCCAATACATTTTGATTTAGTCCCAACAGAACACAAAATAAATTGGGTATCCTCTCATCTACCAAACCTATTTTTCTAGATAAAAAATGGTCCAAAACAACATATCAATATTGGAAACAAGATCGCCCTTTAACGAATAGCTAACCCTTGCATAGCCTGTGAACCATCTTCAGTGCTCCTGTTTGCTTGAATTGTGCTAATAACATTAGCAATGTTACCCTGGAAATGGGAAATTAAAAACAGCAATGTAATTTCACAGGGTGTTATATTTAATAAAAAATGTACAGTACTGAGGGGGAATCAGAGTAATAAGCGTAGGCATACACTTACCCTCCATGTCACTAGCTTTGATCTAAGTGATTGCCACTGATGCTGACTGAATACACGCTCGGTACAACGGCTGCATGTTTTTGAAAAGGTAAGGTAATCATGATTGGAAATAGACAATATTTAATGCTTATAAGCAATCCAACACTGCAGACATATTTACCCTATAATATTCATATGGATGAAATAGGGAAATTAGAAAGCTTACTTTACTATCACAACTTGATTCATCTGGTCCATTTTACTATCAATTAGCTTTGCAGTTATTGCCTTGACAACCCATGGTTCCACCTCGTTATCATTAATCTGTGGATGATAAGCCACAGGCCCACAATTTAATTAATAAAGATATGAGAGTAAAAGAAGACCTAGCTGAGAGAGAAGCAAACTCACCTGAAGTGTATCTTTAATAACATTGTAAGGAATTCGTCCAGTTTCTTCAGAGCCAAGATCCACCAATGACATCAACCTCATCTTAGCAATGCAGTCTTCATGAACAAGACCTACAATATTAATGAAAAGCCTAAAGTTATATTAAAAATGAAGAAATCCTAACTTTTATGGCAGCCATGAACAAGGATGAAAATATACTATGTTATACCGTAGTCTTTCAGTAGAGCAGAATTTGCAGCATGGAATTCCAAGTATGAATCCAGTCTTTGAGTGAGAAATATTTTCAGTAGCTGATATATCAAAGCATATTTAGCATCCTTCTCCAATTGCCCCACAGCAGGCATATCTAGCAAATCACACTGCAAAATATAGAAGAAAAAATAATGTTAATTTTCAGGACTGGTATTCATATAGATCATGCACTTATGTATAAAATTAATTAAAGTCATTTATAACAGTAAAAAGGAATTTCAACAGACTTTCAATTGGTATAAATTTCTTAAAAGTTTCTGTACTTATGTATCCTGTTGCTACGTTTACTTTGAAGCTCTTCACAAATATGGAATTTGACCAAAAAGGCAGACACCACTCTGATCTTTGAAAGGCATGGGAAATGCAGCAGTAACTACTTACCATCCATGTTTACATGTTTTTCAATGATTTAATATACACAAGTATCATATAAGATCCACTTAGGGGGCAACAAAAAAAGAAGCATATTTTTGAAGTTTCCAGGACATCACAGTACCTGGAACATGTCTGGGGCCTTAACAAACTCTATAATTGTGCGGACAGCTTCTTCCTTGGCTTCACCAAGGGTATTTGTGTCTTCTCCCAAAAAAGTTGCCAAGTACTTGGTCAGAAAATTAAAAGTCTCCTTTCCTGAGCTGAATTGATAAAAACAATGAAACTGAGGATAAATAATAGTTATAACTAACTAGGGGGAAAATGATGGCAAAATTTAGATGCAACAAAAACTTATACACTGTTATCATGAAATACCCATTGATCTTCATCTAACCTTTTATTTTCCCTTAAAACATTAGCGATGGTGAGAAATAATTGCCTTTTGTCCACATTCCCAATATTCCACTCTTTCAAGAAATTGTCTATCTTTTTGAATGAAGGAACTACATGTTCAGTGACCTTCCCTTCTATTGCCAAATTTAGAGCCTTCATGTAAACATAAAAACGACTATATGGGTTCTCCAATAGGTTGTAGAGATTGAACAAACTGTAAACGGAGGACAAATATGAGAAAACATTTTCAAAAAAAAATTTCTTCCAAAAAAGCTAAAATTGTATTCAAAATTTTACATTACGTTTTTAAACGCATGGCAGGCTTTTCATTTGGTTGTTGAGTAATCTTGGTAGATATAACTTTTGCCATCTCAAGTGCTTCATCCGGACTTCCAGATTTTGTAACCTCATTGCAGATAACAGTCAAAATGCACTCAAGATCTAAGCAGAAAGGAGCAATAGATCATTGTTGTGTACAATGAGGAGGACTTCAATTGCTAGTCAATCTCCATCCTTCCTGTGAGTTCTTGATATAAAACATAAAAGATTCATATACCAGTTAAATACCTTTCTCGTTCACTTTTGAAAATATCACTTCAGCAGAAGTGAGCATCAATGAGACCAAATCAAACCATCTGCCCATTGCTATGCATTCTTGGGCTTCAAGACATAGTCTAGTAACTTGTGGCTCAGCAACCTGATTAGTAACAAGATTCTAATTTAGCTTAAATAACTTTACGGACTTCCAGTTTCACCCACAAAATGTAATTGAGGAAAATGTACTGGGCTTTAAAAAAATGATATTTTATACTTGATAACCACTTCCAAATCCTAATTCCTCTCACTAAGGAGGAATCTTATAGATGCCAATTACCAACACCAAATCTACCAGAAAACGGTAATTTCACGGAAATTGATTGTGATTTTTGTTTAATCTATATGACGAATGATCACCAGCAGAGCTAACGGTGACGAGGTAATATTTCAAAAAATTTACAATCATAGCACAGGAAAGGTTCAGTATCAAATCAAAATAAAACACGTTCATCTAATTAGCCTAAAATTCCAGACACCAATAGCAGAAAGAAAATTTAAATAAACGAAATTCGAACAAAAAAGAACTACTGTAACACCAATTAAAATTTCAAACGTCCCTATAAGTACGCATGTGAATGTATATACATATTAGGACTTAAGGAACCAGTAAAGGGTGAAGGAAGCTACCGACCTCAGGACCGGCGTCAGCCCAGGCAAGCTCTGAAGTGAATCGGACAACGGCAAGTGCCGGATCTTCCTCGGAGGTTGGAATCACAGTCGTCATCAGCGTATAGCTCTCTGCCACTCGGTAAAATTGGAAATGTTTTTTCCTTGGCACCCAAAACGCAGAGAGCTAACAAAGGTCGACACTAGGAAAACCCTAACTGACGCTTAATGAGGGTAATACTGTCTTTACATAAAAAAAGAGGGTAATACTGTCTTTACATAAAAAAGAGGGTAATACTGTCCAACTGGTTCAAGTGGGTGCAAACTGCGAAAGTAGGGAATTACCGTGACCTTGAGTCGCTGAGTCACAAACGATACGATACGTTCTGTGGGTGTTAAAAAATGTAGCGATTCCATTTAGTCCAAATAACCCTAAGGATATTATACAATTTTTTTAGGATGATTGATTTGGTTTTAATTTAAAAATTAAATAATCGATTCATACTTATATTATATTATAGAAGGTAAGGTTACATTTATCCCTTTATTTATATAAAATATATTATTTATTTTTTAAACTTAAAAAATATAATATTTAATTATTTTATTTATAAAAATTGTATCAAAAAAAGATATTTAATAATTTTAAATTTAATTAAATATAAATAAAAATTATTAAAGATATTCTAAATTGAGGTAAAAAAATGATAATAACTTCACCATTAGTGTTTATATATTTTTTAGTTTAATAGAGTGTAGATAAATTATGAAAATATATTTATCAATATTTGTTTAAAAAAATTTATCAATAAAAATTCTTTTATGACTATTTTTTATAAGTAAAATAACTGATAAATATATTTTTTATAAATAAAAACATTAATAAGTATTTTTTTAAAATTAGATGAATAAATAATACTTTTATTAAAAAAAGTGATCCTTATGATATTTTTTTTATTTAATATAATAATTTTATTTAATAAAAAATTAAAAAATATATAACAAAATTAATAATTTTTTCCCTTCTCTACCGCTTCGCATCGACATAATTCACCTTTACAAATTTAAATTAATCATTTCTTACTTACTTATACTGACTCAATAACCTTATCTAATTTCTCAAGTCAAGTCTACAAGATAGAGTAGAGTATAAGATCCAAAATCTATCATCAAGTTATAGATTCTCCGGTTATTACATTTTTATTATTTAAATTAATTATTTATTTATACATACAATCTATGTTTAAATTGATACAAAATTAAATAGTAAATATTTGTATTAATTTTTGTGAGATTTAAAACATAGGATTGAGTATATAATCTTTATTCATTTATTATTCGAAAAACATTAAAAATCTTTTTATGTCTAAATTTTAATAAATTATTAAAATAAATATTTTTTAAAAAAGTATATGTTATTTAAAAAAACACTAAAACACAATATGTTATTCGATAAATTCAATCCAACCCAACTCAATTCGAATGATTTAGTTTAAATTGATTTTATAAGTTATCTAATATTAATTTTTACTTTTTAAGAATTGATATTATTGGTTCAGTTTCGATTTTAACTAAAATATGAACTAATACATAATATGCACACCCTTGGTATGTTTGTTTTTATTTTTTTTTTGTAAAAAAATTTCTCTCGTTAATTGTAAAATAACTTTTTTTGTTATAAAAAAATGTTATTTTTTTAAGTGTTAGCATGAAAGAATAAATTAAAAATTTAACTTAATAAAATTATATTCACTTTATAAAATAAAAGTAATATGATGAAATTTTTGGGTTTTTTGTAGTAATAATATCATGTATCACCTTGATATTAATAGTTTATAGCTTTTTTAACTTTGAAAAAAAGAACGCACGTTAGTTAAGAGTAAGACAACAAAACTGTTTATAAATTTGGATAGCCCTTAACTCAATGAGATCTTATTGGGTTGAGTTAGACGTGAGTTTCTAACATAATATTAGAGTTTTACTTCTGCTCTTTATATGTTTGGATCCTAGGTTCTATTAGACTCTTACTGAGGTGCTTATATCCACTTTTATTCGTCGTGTGGAAGAGACTGTTAAGTATTTTTGTCTCATATCGGATACGAGCAAAACAAAAAAAATGTTTACAAGTTTGAGTAACCCTAAACTAAATAAGATCTTATTAATTTAAGTTAGACATAAAGTTTTAAAATTCTTGGCCTCTTATTTCTTTTCCATTTTCTCTAATAAAATTCTCCATAATTCTCACATTTTGATATCCTCCTCCTTATTAATCTCCAAATAATCCATGATCGTAGGTTTTGTTTTTTATCAAAATAATTAGAAATAGTAATGTCAATTTGAAGCTTCGAATTTAATAATGATTTACATTCAATCAATTTCGATTCATAGCATATATATTTTAATTTATCTCTATCAAGTTATTAGTATCTTCATTTTCTTTATCACTTCGTCTCTGTAACTTGAAATTTTAGCATTGTTACTTTTTCCTTTTCTTTGCTAGTGTTATTACTTCTCCGTTAATGTTTCTTCGAGAGATTGCTTTTGTTACATTTTTCTTCTTCTTTGTAAGCCTAATCTAATGAGTCATGTTCTAAGTGATTTCTTTATTTATATTGTTCTGTAATGGAGGAGAACATAGAATAGTTAGATATTCAAAATAAAGATGAAATGTAATTATCGGATTGTACACAAATTTTCGGCACAAGTAATGTTTGATTGTTTTTATTATTTGTGCAAATTTATGTCGATTATCTTTTATGAAATATGTCACTAATAATTCACCTTGTGATATATGGAGGGAAAAAGCTAACCGTTAACTTTTTATGATATTTTATGAAATTGTTTATGTAAATCCAAATAAAATAATAAGAAATTTTAATGTGTGAGCTTAAATTTTAAAATAATCTAATAGTTGTGTATTTTTTATTTGAAAATAATATTAATATCTCCAATAATTTACACTTAAAATATTGCAAATATTTGTTACCACGTTATAATTTTATTTTTTAATTATAAATTTATAACTTTTTAAATAACCACCAGATTTATATATTTTTTTCATTTTTACAAAAATAAAAAATAAAAAAAAAATCGTTTATACGGCCCAAGAATGTACGCCAGCCCAAGCTTCCATGTCCTGAAATACTTCAGTAAGTAAACGACGTTGTTTAATAGATACCGTACAAAACCTAAAAATCTAAATACGAGAAATCTACAGTTCCAAAAGGCTTGAGAATCTGAGATAGTAATTTGCTCTGTTTTGTAAAGCTTCTGTCGTCTGAGCTTCCGATAAAGTTCCATCCTACGCTTTATCGAACATTTCGCAGGGAAAAAATTAAAATATATAAATTAATTCAAGGAATAAATCGAACTGAAGGCGAAAAGTCAAAATTATATTTCAAAGCTCTTCTTTCCAAAACTGAGAATTCTAAACCTCGTTGTTACGATACCAGAGCGTCAGTGTTCTATATTGTCATCTACGAATAACAAATGTGTCTACAGACGAGGTATTTGATAACTTTGATTTCATCAAAACCCATATCTTTATTCATTAAAAACAAGTATGTTCCACAAGAAAGGAACTGGAAATAAATAGAATTTTTTTTTTGTGCATAATGAATGTTTTAATTATTTGCTTCTTTGAAGACTTTGCTCCGTATAATGGATTCTCTTTTCTACTTATAACTATTTTCAGCTCAATTAAAAAAAAGAAAATTACTATATTTGATTCTACGCAGATTTGCGCGAGAGTTTAAAAGATAAAAGCTAGGGTATAATAGCTTTGGGAAGAAGTATTTAGTTCTTATGATTAGATCGGAATGCATTGGTTAGCTTGTTGGAAATTTAACCAATTGGGCTATGTTGCGATTTGAAGTTGAAATGTCTTAAATTTTGTATATACTTCGATTGCTTTTTGCCTTTTGCCTTAAGTCGAACTTTAATATTATTATTTTCATCGCTGTAGTAGTTTTCCTTATGGTTTCACTATTTGTAAACTTTTGACTTCAATTCCTGTAATATAGCTTGAATAATTACATTACTATTAAATTGCACTGTCTTGAATAAACATTTTCTGCATGGATTTTTTCTAGACTTATTTAAGGCTTATTGAGCTGCTTTAAAAAATTGCAGGGCCTATAGGTATAGGTAAACTGAATAATCAATCGTGTTTAACACGTTTGGATATTGATCTAGATAAGGTGTACAAGAGACGGACATCCATTCATGAAAGGCATAATTTTATTCCACAACAGTAGTTGTTTTCCATTGGCCAAAGGTGAAATTCAAGCTAATCGTTCACTAGTAGATTTACGACCTCCTTCCGTTAAAGTTTTTGCAGTGAATGTTGACACAGCTACCAAGCCAACAGAACAGAATTCATCAAGGAAAAGGAAGCCAAGATGGAGAAACAAGACGAAGGCAGCAACTAAGCTACAAAATAGTGGTCTAGCACATATGCTTCCTGAGACAGATGGCTTGATTAGTACCAACCATTTGGATATATTGTCGGCTTTGAGTCTATGCGATGAAAGGAATAGTAAAGAGGTAGTCCCATTAGGTGTTGGTAAAACTGTCAATGAAGAGCACAAGAGTGCAGGTTATTCTCATAATTTGCTTTTTAGAATGCCTGTTAATTGTTCAAGAAAAAAGCTTCTCATACTTGATCTAAATGGATTGCTTGCGGACATAGTTACTCCTCCTCCGAAGGAGTGCAAAGCAGACAAGAGAATTGCAGGAAGGGCAGGTGAGAATTATTTTTAGCATAATTTATTTCGAATAAGAGTTTCTTGCTTTATTCTAATATTAAATGCACCATTACTTTCATATTTCAGTTTTCAAGAGACCCTTTTATAGTGATTTTTTGAAGTTCTGCTTCGAGCGGTTTGAAGTGGGTGTGTGGTCCTCGAGATCCAAGTATTCTTCATTAGCCTATTTTTTTGGATGCCTCAATTGTTTTGTTTTGTATAAGATTTTTTCAAATTTCGAAAGAACTACCTCATTGCTCTTTTTCTTACTTTTGGCATTTGTTGGTAACAGTAAATAGTTTTTTTGGGTATATGCACTAACAGCAATACTCACTAATATCTTGCAGGAGAATTATGGAGAGAATGATTGATTATCTTATGGGTGATATGAAGCAACAATTGCTGTTTTGTTGGGTAAGCTACTTTTAAAAATTTTCTTTTTGGAAATTCAACTCTGGCGTTGTATCTCTGTCATATGTGCATAATATATACCAATTTTATTTTTTTTTTGTTCTGGCATTTTTTTAGTACCATTTAATATCACGTCTTAATTAGTCAAAACTTGGAAGATTTTCCATTGGTTCATGGCCCTAAGACCACCAAAAACAGATACAATTGACAAAAAATTTGCATTTATATTCTTAATTACTCTATAATTTTGGTCAGATATGGATGAGTTATTTCTTAGGTGGTCAGGATCATTTAGTTGGTGCATATCACAAAAATCATGTACCTTTACCATTTTGAAGAAATTGTTTGATTTTGGATAACTAGTTGTTACTTGCTATCCTCCCTCACCCCTTTGAGTGTCATTGTCTACTATCCATGGTATTATAGTATATCTGCTCATATTATGCTATAATATTTTTATTTTAGGATCTATCTCACTGCACTGCAACACAATTCAGGACTCTGGAAAACAAGCATAAGACCTTGGTTTTTAAAGAACTGAGGAAAATTTGGGAAAAACATGACCCTAGTCTTCCTTGGGAGAAGGGAGATTATAGTAAATCCAACACACTGCTATTGGATGATTCTCCTTACAAAGCCTTGCTAAATCCTGTTAGTTCATTTTCATCTTTTGTATTGCTACCTGGTTTAAATATTTTTTAGGATATTATATAGGACTTCTACTTTCATCTCTGACTTTGACTTCCTTGGTGCAGGTGCACACTGCTGTATTCCCACATCCATTCAAGTTTCAGAATGGGAGTGATAGTTTTCTAGGTAACTTTGTCATATAACTCATAACTTGCTATAATTATATTTTAAACAAGATCTAAGTACCCTGCACTATATCTTGCAAGTACATCCAAGAGTGATAGCATGTGTATCCTTTCTTTGGTGCTGTAGAATCCCGCATACAGTTTATGTTTCAAATTTCTTGGTTGTGTTTTTCATGAATATTATTTTTCTTATCCTCAATTTGTCTTTTACCTTCTTGAAATGGTAAATGATGCCATTTTCAGAAATCACATAAGGTCACAACATATCATTGCTTGGAATTAGTTGGTTACAGGTTGAGTTATGCTTTTCGATTAATCTTTCTAATTTTCAGTTTAAGTAGTAGATTTCTTCTTTTCTTTCTGCTGTGAAACATAGACAATTATAACAAGTAAATATGCTTATCTGGTTTGATATTGCATTCTTCTACCAAAAGAATTTGACATGGCTTGATTAGAAGTATTTTCTATCTCTATGAAAGTCAATTCCTTTTCATTTTTGGTAATAACCTGGGAAGTTGAACTGGGGCTTGGGGGAAAAGGACGATCATCCTCATCTCCCATCTTTTTTTTTTGTCAGAATCTTCATCTCCTTGTTTGTAGATGAGCAAATTTGGCACTGCTTGTTGGGATGATTAATCTTTGCTTTATTTGTATCATTGCAAATCTATTCGATGGATAGGAGGCAAATCGTAACTATATGAATGAACCATGTGTGATAGGTGCCGAAGGTGATCTTCGTGTCTACTTGGAAGGACTCTCAGAGGCTGAAGATGTACAGAGGTTTGTAGAGCAGCACCCATTTGGTCAGAAACCTATCACGGAAAGTAGTGAATCTTGGAGCTTCTATCTCAGAGTCATTAGTGAAACTGAACTTTATTCCTTTTCCAACCATGACGTAAACTCTAGCTCTTCACTTCATGAAAATATAATTTTCCATTAAATGTTTGTCATGACATTTTCTTTTGGTTGAGGGAACTCGATCCTGTTAACAGAGCATGCTTCTAAGCATGGATGAAAACGTTGATATTGGTGGAAATATCAATACTTCAATTGTACGGGTTGATATTATTGATATTTAATGAAAATTATAATTATTTTAAAATATTTGTATAATTTATTTAAAAAGTACTAAAATAAATAATAATATACAATTAATTTTTTTATGCTTTATTTATCGTCTATTTTGTTGGATACAAATTAGTTTGGGATTTATACCGAATAGATTGATATTTTGATATTTTTTAAGTACTGATGTTTCATTAAAAATTTAATTTATTAATCACCAATATAAGCTCAGGATATGGAGTTATACGATTTTTATGTAAGCTATATAAAGGGGAAGCACAATACCATCCAGACATTGTCTGCGAAGGTGTCACAAACTAAGCAGACATTATGCACCGTAAAAACTAGAATGTGTGAAACAGAACCTGAATATGTCTAGCTAAAATACATTTGCCTACACTTAAAAAATTGTACAGAGCGAATTCTAATTATATCCCACCAAACCTCCAAATATATACCTCAATGTCTAAAATTATTAGGAATATATGTTTTAGAGGTATGTATTTGGAGGGTTACGTGGGATGCAAGTAAATTTCTTTGTTCAAACTAAATAATGTCATTGGTTGATAATTGAGATGTTCTAAATTAGAGCTATAAAGGAAGTTATTTTATCTCATATAATTAACTCATGATGTTATATTATCTTATTTTATTTAAATATTATCATATATCAATCGAATTATAGCTTTAATAGAATTAGTATTAAATATACGTTAATATCGTTTTTCTTATTAAACTTACATTATAAATAATCATGTATCATAATTTTTATTTTTTTGTATTTTTACTTGTCTCAATTAGTATTATTTTATTACTATATCATCTTATTAAAAATTAAGTGAAATAATATGATATAGATTTTGAAATTAATATATTATATTATAAATTTTATTAATACATACACTTCTATTTTGATATTGCTCGACTTCTTGCCTTACAAGTATAGTGACTAAGCTACTAATCTTTCTTCTTTAATCTAATAAACACAAGTTTCACAACATCCATGATTCAATAGAATAAATAAAAAATATTACAGCAATTAAGCCCCCTGGTGTTTTCTGAAACTGCATAAAACTCATCTACTTTGGAAAGTAAGCAAACACAACGATTTATTTATGGATGTATTACAATATTTTGCCTTATATATCATTGATTTTATCTTCTTCTTTTCAAACACCTCCTCCTATGGTTTTAAAAAAATCATTGTAATTATTATTTTCTAAATCTGTAGCCTTTTTTTTTTAATTTTAGATGAAATGAAACTCAAGTCATTTTTTTAAAATAGATAACTTTAGTTACTTTTAGTAGTGGTTCAACCAAAATTATTTTTTTTAAAAAAATAAATTTATTTTTATTTATATTATTATATTTAAATCAGAAAAAAATATCCATAATAGAAGGCACATTTTTGAAAATAAACTAATTTCTTTTATTTTTATAAATAATATTTTTAACACAACAATCTTATAATCACAAATATATTATATTATATAAATTTTTTTTGTAAAGTAAAAAATAAACTTCATAAGTTTACATGTATTTGTGAAAAAAAGTTTATAAAAACTTGCAAAAAGTAAAAGGGATTATTTGATTTTAAAATATATATCTTTTTTAATTTAAATATAATAATATAAATTAAAGTGAATTAAAAACAAAATGACTTGGTACGAGACATTCAAAATAAAAGTGATGAAAGTGTTGCATTTACAAAAGGAAGTGACTTGAGTTACATAACTAATAATAATTTTAAATAACTAAATAATAAATCTTAATTCAAATAAGTATAAATATTACATAATTGATAACTATTAAATTTTAACTAATTTATAATTAAATTTTCATTGTTCTCCCATCATAAAAGAACTTGACTCCGTGAAGATAAATTGTAAACCAACAAACAAAACTTAAAATATAATTAAAGAGACACAACATTAACATTTTTTTTTATATCAACGAAACATAAAATAACAATAATAACAAGGAAATTAAACATTTTTTGGGTTAAAATGAAAGAAGGAACCAAAACAAGGAATTGAAACGATTTGAATCGTTGAAAAATGATTTGAATGTGTAGGAACTGGGTTCTGAATTTCTGATGGGTCTAACCAAAATGATCTATTATGCATTGAGTAGAATCATATCTGATATTTTATTTACTTATATATTGAAAAATAAATACAATATTAAATCATATTTATAAGAATAAAATAACAAAATAGATAAAATAAAATAATTAATATGGATAATAAACAGTAATTTAAATAACTAAATGAAAAATCTAAATTCAAATAAGCATAGATATTAGATCATCAAAACTTTTGTATCTAAAAGAACATCAGTTTTTTATTTTTTATTTTAAGAAACTGAGAGTTTATTGCTGTAGAACAATAGCAATATATACAAACACTTGAAACTATAATGTTGAGGTAATCAACGGTATTTTAGACACTACACCCTATCCAAAATAGTATAGCTATTTGAATGGGCCGGGATCTTATACCTAGTAGCTCTAACCTTTGTCTCTTAAAATGCTACTGTACTGTAACATCGATCCCTTAACGAAACAAAAAAGAAAATCCACGTTAACCAGCTGCAGTTTACAACCAGGTCATACTACACACAAAACTAACAACGAGAACAAACTTCACAAAGTCAAAAAAAAAAAAGAGAGAATACAAGAAAAAGACTGATCAAACGATTTTTTTTCATAGCAGCAGATCAATGTACTCCCACCATGGCCAAAGCTTTCAGACGCATGCTACAGCAATGATGACATCTTCCAATTCCCTTCTCACCCTATTACTGGCCACCATGGAAAGGAACTTGTATTACCACCATGGTATCACCACCATTTTCCTTTCTCAATATTCCACAAAAAGTGTATAGCACCAAAAATCATGTAATTATTTAATTTAAAAAATTTAGTTCTATAATTATTATCATGTTAGTTACTTAGATATCACACTTTTAAGTACCACGTTTACTAAGAGTAAGTAAGCAATACTCTTTATAAGTTTAGTCAATTCTTTAACTCAAAAGCTGATTTTTGGGTTCAGAGTTAGACTTGTATTTCTAAGATGTTATCGAGCTCTTGCTTCTCAGATCTTTCGTGAATCTCGTCAGTAAATTCGGACTGTTGTAATCTGACTCTAGCCGATGTGGAGGGGATGTTAAGTTCCACATTGGCTAAGAGTAAGGCAGCAATACTCCTTATAAGTCTGGGCAATCCTCTAACTAAAAAGCTGGCTTTTAGGTTCAGAGTTAAGCCTATGTTTCTAAGACACACAATTTTAAAATAAATATTTTAATTCCTTATTTTTTAAACTATGCATTAATATTCTATTATTTATGAATGTTAATCGGTATGTATTCTTATTTCTATATTTTTGAATAAAACTATAAATTCTTATTTTTTATGATTATAAGACTAAAAATAATCAATTTATAAATAACGAAACAAAATATTTATTTTTAAAAAATTATGGTATCTCTTCAACCTAATTTAATAATTAAGTTATTAATAGACAAATTTGATAACAATTACAATAACTCTAATATCTTCTCTCAAAAGTGAGCCTCCGACCCTTCACCTTAATTAATTATACCACATAGGTTTTTTTAGTCTTTTCAATTTTTGAGAATCGGTACAATTAGAAAAAGAAAAGGATTATCGGTGAGAAGCAATGAAACAGATCATGCAAATGGGAGGGAAAAAAACAATTGTCGAAACTGGTGAATCCAAAACATGAAACGATCGAAGATGAAATGAACAACAAGAACTTTAATGGATGAAATTATGGCTGGACATGGTGAATCTCGGAAAATAAGTGAAGAACATTGAGAAAGCACCAAAATGGAGATGATTGTTAAGTATAATGTTATTAAATTAATATGATATAAATTAAATTTTTAGATTAAATTTAAAAATATTAAATAACTAAATTATATGAATTAAAAAATTAAAAATTAAATTTTAATATTTTATATAAATTAATAATAAAATATAACAACCTATCAACCTTATTAACTAATATATTCATGTCCATATGCAATTATATATATACTTGCCCTTACAACCAAAACCCATTTGTTTTCGATTACAATATATTATAATTCATTAATTTATTATCAAGTGTGGCGTAGCAACTATTTTATTTTAACAGTATTCTGATAATTAAGTCTCTAGATTTTGCACATGCAAATCCAGCAAATGGTAAAGACTTAAACTCATTTTTCAAGTACACATTGAGTTGTTTTGATTTTCTTAATTTAGCAACATGTATATATATATATATATATATACTTAAAATCGTTGATTATATATATATATATATATATATATATACACGTGTGTGTTGGATTGTTATTCTTAATTTATTAACGAGAGAATCTTAATTTATTAATATATGAGTAGGAAACAAAAATTATTTTGAATTTTTATAAAAATAAAAATAAAAAAAATCATAATATGTCAGGGATGAGAATAAGAATATGTATGATTTTCTCAGAATATGAAAACTAGAAACATGCAAGTAGTTATCAACTTCTTTGAATGAGTCAGTTACCTTAAGCCCTAATTAATAAATAAGCTTACTTAATTAAGGTATATGAAAACATATCGTCTCTTTTTCATGTGAAACAGGATAAGAAGGAATCTTGACTTTATCCCAAACGAAATATTAAAAATAGTATCGATCACTGTTTTCGTGGTTAGGCTCAGATCATGAAAGTCCTTTGAATATGCATGATTATTTAACTTAGCTAACTTTTAGGCTTTTTGCAGTTTCTTTTGAATCTAGATCTCTTTGCTAAATTAATTTCTTTTTTATTACTCAAAAGGGCATATTTTATTTAATTATAATTAACTAATAGTAAGATGCATATATGTAATTTTTAAAATTTTATAATATCTTTAGTTTATTTATATTATTTATTTTATGTATAAAACAAACAAAAAATATCTTATTTTTAATTTTAGAATAAATCTTTTATTTTAATATCTCATTTTAAATATAAGATACTTAGTGTATTTGGTCATTAAAAAAATAATTTAAAACAATAGATTTTCTAATATTAAGTTTCTAGCAAATATGTTCCTATGTATTTTTAATTTGTTAGGCTATGTTATTATTGATATTTTATAAATAAAACTCCAATTTACTCCTCACAAATATAATATAATAACTATTAATTATATAACATGGTTAAATTATATAATTTGTAAATGCTTATATATATATATATATATATATAAAGAGAGTATATTAATTATATATTATAGAAGGTGGAAGATACTTTATATTATGTCATTATTATTTTTATTCATAACCTTAAAAATTGTATCACTGCGTTTATTTGTAAAAAAAAATTAAGAATAAAATACATCATTTTAATGATTTCGTAAAATAATATTTTAATACAAAAACTATAAAAATAATATAATTTACAATTGGTTGATCATTTTTTTAAATAAATAATTAAATAATATAATTTATAATTTAATGAAACAAGTAATATATATAATTACTATATAATTATGTAACATTTTTCGCTGTATTATAATATTGTTGGTCACAATATAAATTTAGGTAGGGTGATAGAGATAGCAAGCTACCTATCTAATGAAGCAATCGTTCATGTGATACCTTTACTTTTTTCATATGTTTCATTCAACATCAATCCTTTTCCACATGCTCTCATTAATTTCTTTTTATATTAATTATCATCAATATAACATACTTATCTTGTAAATCTTAAAAGTAAAAAATGGGAAGAAGGCATTCGAATCCAAGCACCATCTTTCCGTGTTATCATAGTACATTAGTACGAATACACCTTTTGGCTAGCCAACTCGTACTTTCATTTATAAGCTTTTGACAAAAAAAAAATAATAATAATAATAAAAATAAAAAAAGATAAAGAAGAAAATCTCAAAAATTTTAAATAAACTAAATATATAAAAAATCTATTTATTATGAATTTGTTATAAATTATAATTAATAAATATTATCGAATTTATATAACCTTATTTAATAAACACTTACATATCAATTATGATTATAATATATAAAATTATTTAAAAAAAACAATAATATTACTTAATTATATAATGATAAAACAGATGGTAACTCATGCTATTAAGTATCGAATTTAGCCTAATTTGAAGCATTTTTGTAATTTAATTATCACATTAATATGGTGACAATTAAAAGATTCTTTCTCATTCTAGGTTAAATTAAAAATAATTGTAATAATAATTAAAAAGAGAGAGTGATCATTTCACTTAGGCTTATTGAATTCAAGCTTTCAGTATATATAAGTATATATATATATATATATGGAATGAATTCATCTTTCACCCTTTAAGTATCCTACAACATCTATGATGTACCACCAATCATATAATTTTATGAATCTTTAAAGATTATTGAAAAAACCACAACTCCACTTTTTTAGACCATTTATTATCATCTCTCATCTAAATTAACATACATGATATTGATACTATATGCAGTTAGATATGAAATTGTTACATGAAATTTTGGCATTATGTTTGACTATATTTGGGGATCATCATGAATGCAAATTTATATCAAGAAAATGATATATGTATAATACTTTATACCAAAATTAGATCATAATGCCGAAAAATTACGGCTTGATAAATTATTAGAACAACGAGGTTACACATGGCTACAATTTTTACCAAAAAATAATTATTATTATATTTGATAAATATTAAATATACATAAAATTAAGCGATAAATCAAAAATATTTTAAATAAATTTAATTCTTAATAATAAAATGTTATTATCAAACATTATAAAAATTAAAAATAATCATGATGTAAAACTTCGTATTAAAGCTTTTAAAGTTAATTTTTCCATTTGTATTGTTAAATTTTCTTATATTATTTCATATTTTATTTAATAATTATTTAATTTATTAAATAATTTATTTATATGAAAATTTTAATAATATCCCCCTTAGTTTTTCAATCATTTTTTATCCTATTACAAAACCAACTTATTTTATCAGTTTAGAAAGATCGTTAAGATTAGGGGTGTCCAAAAATCATATCGAATCGAATTAAGCTGGACTGGATAGGACCAAATCGAACAATTTTATAAATCAAACGGTTCGATTCAATTTGTATTAATTAAAATCATTTTTCAAATGGTTCAGTCCAATTATATTAATTTTTAAATCGATCAAACTGGACCGAACTAGTTTAATAATATATTAAAAAAATTATATTATTTCTCACTAGAGGTGTCCAAAAACTGGATCAAATAAGACCGACAGACACCTCTAGTTAAAACAAGCGCAAACAAAATTATTTATTTGTTAATCTTTTATTGTTTATAAATATGTATTTCTAAATATAATCTCAATTAACCTTAAAACCCCGACACATATCTTGATGTTTATATTTTAATTTTTTTTATTTTAAACACTATATTAATATTTATTAAATTATTATATTTTTTATTTTTTTTATATTATATAATTTTTATTACAAATTACAATGTATTAACTCTATATCTTTTTTACAATATGATATGAAAATTTTAATTTTAAATTAAAAATAATCCATCATACCTTGTTAACTTTACATCATAATATATTTTTCGCTCTTTAAAATAATTGAAATGAGTTGAACAAAAAAATTAAATGAATTATCTAGTTAAACTTATATATAAATAAGTATAATTCAACTCAATTTAAGAATTAAAATAAATTATAACTTATTTAAAATAAATTTAATCAATCTAATTATTTAATGTTATTGTATTATTACTTGAAACAATTAAAAAAAAGCTATTTTTATGCAGTGATTTGAGATGAAAAATGTACCACCATGGCTCCTTCTATTTATTGACATGATGTATTCAATGAATTTAATTTAAAATAATATTTTTAATTTTTTAGTATTTCATAAATTTATATGCACAGCACTTGCAATGTTTTATTACACTTATAAATTAAAACTATTTTATAACATTAAAATATGTGCAAGGTGGTGCATAAAATTCATGTTAAATGTATGAGTAATTTGTTTTCTCAAAATTATATTAATATAGGAATGATCCTATTTGTACCGCGATTGAATTTCCACCCACGTATCCAATTTTTACTGACTGTCGTAAATAAATTTAGTTATTAAATTAGATGATATGGTAGTTTATTTTTACAGTAATTATATATATATATACACTATAAATCTATATATTAATATTTAACCAATCATGGTTTGATAAACCTATTTAATAATATATATATATATATAGGTATTTAAATTAATTAATCCTTCGAATATTTATCTAAATTCTTCCTAAATTTGAGATAAATGATGTTACTTTTTCATATAATTATATACTTCTCTTTTAAAAGTATTATTTATTTGCTTTCTAATACGTACTGAGTTATACTGATCGACCCTAATGTAATTTCAATATAAACATGACAAATTATTATAAAGGTATATTTTAAATACCTGTTCAAAATATTAATAAAAATATAAATAGGGGTTTTAAAGTTTTAATTATGTAGGGGTGTTATTGAACATGCATCATATGCTTATAATATTATTAAAAGTGGAATATGTAGGCTTGTATCTAGGTGAGACGAGTTTAGTATTAAAACTTCAACTTTTTTTATATCAAAATATTTTTTTTTTCAAAAAAAGTCAAAATAACTTTAGTATCATGGAATTTAAATATTGTAGGAGTTTCCAATTAGATTAACATGAATTTTCTATTAAAAATGGGGAATCTTTCCGATGAGGGAATAACCAAGGGTGCTTTCCTTATTAATTATATTTTAGTAATTTAAATTTAATAAGTATAAATAAATAAATTATTTATATATATATATAAATTTTTCATGTAATATAATTGATTTATAATTTAGATTATATAATTTTTTTTATCACATTATCTTAAACCAATAGAATATTATCTATATAATTTTTACTTATTTAATAAAAAAATAAAATATTGTGTATTTTAAAAAATTTGCTAATTTAAAATTAATTACATTAATTTAAAATATTATATTATTATTTATTTAAAAATAATAAGTAATTTCCCTTAAACTCACACACTGTTATACAGAGAAAAATGTTGTGTAGCAATACTTTTAAAATAGTATTAAATGTTAATAATTTATCATAAATATGTAATTTATTAAAATATTAAAAAATTTATATATATATATATGTATACTAATATTTCATATAAAGATAATTATTAATACTTTAAATATTAATAATTTATTATTTAATTGATAAAAAATAAGTTATTAATATTTTAAATAATATTTAAGATAATTATCAGTATTTTAAATATTAATAATTTATTATTTAATTAATAAAAAAATCTTAAATAAATTATTCAACAATTAAGGTATTAAGTACAATAATTATTATTAATTTAAAATTTATGAATATTGTCTAAAAATTTATAAAAATGTGATTTAAATTTCTATAAATATTTTATATAATTTATTTAATTTTTAATTTTAATAATTTAAATTAAATAGGAAACATGACTATAACATTACTTCTATAGTGTACACCTATGAATAAATCATTTAACAGATTCGACTTCTTTAATTTTTTTTTTTAAAAGAAAAAATTAAGTAATAATTATACACACAAGTTCATATATAAAAAAGAATCAATTAATATCACTTAATTTTGTAAATATTTTTATATTTATAAATTTTATTTTCTATGATATGTCATAATTATTTTAAAAATTATAAAAATAATATAATTTAAAAAAAATATTGATATTTGTCAAAATTTAAGTAAATGTAGGTATAAAAATTGATGAGAATTTATCATTCTTAAAAAAAAAAAAGCGTTCGAATCTACATCGGTACAACAACCTCGTTCTTCCTAACTAACTGATATTCAACTTTTGCCTTATCTTTATATAAAATATATAATAATGATATAACCTCTTACTCTTACATTCTTAAAGCTGTTGTTGCCTTTAAATTACTAGAGAAAAGGAGCCAAAAGACAAACTATTATTTCCTTCTGTGAGAAACCCAAACCCCAAAACAAACATCTCTTCTTGGATCTGCACTCTGCACTATTCCTAGTATTTCTCTCCAGTTTTGTCGTAATTTTTGAAGGCTAGCATTTAAGTGTAGGGTAGTCCCTTTCATTTATGTGAAGACGTTTATATCTACTTATCATAAAATTCCATATGCCTTCTCTCTAATAATATTCCTCTTTAAAAACTATACTGTACTCATTTTTTTACTGAATTCATTAATACATATTTAACAGCAAGAAGTTTTGAATTACTATCACCATATAATCTCCTCAGCAACTCTACTTTTTATCAGTTGATATTTATTTATTCACTGCAATCAATTTACTAAGTAGGAATAAAGGTTTGAATTAAGGATGTCTTCAAACCCAGATCTAATTGAAAAGAAGAATAAGAAGAAGAATATGGGATGTCTCAATGGAATTTTCTCTCTCTTTGATCGCCACCATTTTCTTGCTAGACGCATTAATTGCCACAATCAGACAAACTTACCTCCAGGTATTGCATTTCTACATTAGTTTTTAATTATCTTTTGGCAATGTACTGCTCTAACTAGCTTTCTATTCCTTTCTTTATGAACATTTACTTAACGCACTACAATTGTGCTTTTTTTCCCCTTAATTATGATAATTTAGTCTTAAGAATTTGCATGTACGAAAGTGAAATCCTGTTACTTTCATCTCCATTTCCAACATTTCTGCAATTTGGTAACCACCAAGTGAAGGGAGACGCTTGCTTGTCTTTCTATACTTCTCTTCATTTTGCTGATTCTTAGTAGTTTGAGATCACTAGTTAATTTTACTCCTCGATTGAAGTCAGTACGTAATATTTTGGAGCACAACGCGAGAAATTGATTTTTCCTTTTGTTTTTTAAAAAAAAAAGTTGAACTAAAACTTAACGAATTCTACAATTCAATGCTTCTTTTTTTCTTTTTTAATTGTAAACAGTGGGCAAAAGTAGCAATCAAGTAGCAGAGTTCAATAGTACTCATCAGAAAGTAACAGTAAGAACTCTAAACTCCATTCTTTCCATGATTATATCAGAAACATTACTCATATAAGAACTTGTGGCTACAGCAAAAGGATTCAAACAACGTCCTCAAAGAGATTCGAACACCCTCCACTGAATCAACAAGAGCTTCGGTCTCATCTTGTTCACCCAGCTTTTCATCCACTGATTATACCAAATCAGTTCCCATCGAATCATGCCTGTCAAGCAAAACCATTTACACTGAAACATCCTCCATTCATGACATGACTGCTAACAGACCAAATCTCACCAATCAGTCAAGCAAGCAATGCCTGGATATTGGAGATGTCAGAAATTCCATGCATAGAGAAGTCCGGGGCATAGCAGTAAAAACCACTGCAAAAGACGTAGATGTGGTTCATACCTTAACATACATAGACTCACCGAGGCCTTCAGAACCGCCCAAATTTGTCAAGCCAAGATTCTCTGTCCTTGATGAATCATTTCAAGTTATTGCTAAGCTTCGAGAAGCACCAAGGAGTGCCAACAACAATAAGGATAGTTGTATGCATTGGGCACCAAAGGAGTCCCGGAGGCTCTCTTATGACGGAAAAGATGCACATAAATCCACCATACTTCTCAAAGAACTCCCAAGGTTATCGCTGGACAGCAGATCAGATTCATTACGAGGTTCTAACTCTCAAACAAAATCAAATTCCAACCAAATGATGGATCTGCTGCAGCAAGAACCAGGAAGTTCCAAACGATCATCCAGCATCCTAGCAAAGTTGATGGGTTTGGAGACTCTCCCAGATTCAACATCGATCAATGGGGCTCAATCAAGGTTCAATAATACCTGCCAGACTGATAGACAAGATTTCCAGTCAAAAGCATCAACAGCCAGGAATGATAAGCAGCATTCTTTTTCTGCATCCCGAAAGAATGCCAAGAAGGACCTAGCATCAAACCAGATGAAAAATGTTGACCTAACAGTCATCAAGGCTATCTCAAGTCAGAAATTTCCATTAAAAACAGCTCCGGGAAGGCATATACATGGAAGCAGAAGCTCCCAACCACCAGGTTCCAAGTGTCAGGAAGCTACTGCAAGAGCCACAAAGTCATCACTCTCTGTTTATAGTGAAATTGAAAAAAAATTCACAGAATTAGAGTTTAAAAAGTCTGGAAAGGATCTCGGAGCTCTTAAACAGATACTTGAAGCAATGGAGAAAACCAAAGATATGCTGACTAACAAAAAAGATCAGACCTCCAGTTTTGAATCTCAAACAAGCAATAACAACAGCCTTGATCACAGCTCAAATTTGGAAAGCCACATGAGCCTCCTACAAAGTGATATCTCGTTTTCTCCCAAAGCAAAGGGGTCTAATCGACCAATAACTTACAAATCACCAATCATCATCATGAAACCAGGTAAACTTCACAGAAAAAACACAGATACTGCTTCTGCTGTCAGCTTAACTAGCGGATGCAGGCTTCAAACCAGTGGCTCCAAAATTTACAAAAAGGGGTTAGTTGAAAAACAGGCACCAAAACATCCAACTCAAAAGAATGTGCACAATACCAACTACAAGACGGGTAGCCAATCATCCACAGACAAAACTGCTAACACAAGCACTTTGAAATCTATTCAAGCATCAAAGGCACCTCAAAATAATAGAGAAGGTAATAGCTGTGGTTCAGCCAAAACCAAAAGAACTGCAATCTTTGACTTGCAACAAAGGGAGTTTGGGTTGGACAAACAACCTCATCAGGTCATTCCATCATCAGATTCAAGCAGGACCAGAAGGCATTGTAGCAGACAACAAATAGAATCCAGTAGCCCAGCTAGAAAAGACATGTCAGAATCTCCCAATTTGCAGAGAAGGAAAGATCAACTTAGTGAAGCCAAGACCAACATCAGATATTTGAGCCCCCAAGTTGATGCCCTTACTATTCAATCGGAGAGCCCTATCAGCTTGGATTCGCACACAGACAAAGAAACCAATCCAGTTATTCAACCTAAGGATATAAAATATACCCACTTCAAGCATGATAGCAAAGATCATAGAGTATGTGCTTGTATTCTTAGAGGGTACTAAAACTACTTTAGCTACCAATTTAACATATGATCTTATCTCATTCAGGATCCAGCTGTAGGGTTGAGTCGAGCAGAACCAGGGAAAGCTAGCGCTGAGCAGCCAAGTCCTGTTTCTGTTCTTGATGCTACCTTCTATAGGGATGACTTACCTTCTCCTGTAAAAGAAACATCAATTGCCTTCAAAGGTAAGTACTCATCCATTCCACGTCTTTTAACAAATAAGAAAGATGGTCTAAATTCTAAAAGTGATGGGAAGAATGCCATGTGAGAGTTTACAGGATAGGAACCAGAGAATGTTTACATTATATTTTATTTCTCTTTTGCTTCAAACCTGGATACTACAATTCAAAATGCTAGATTTAATATTATATGTTCCACAACTTTCTATAGATGATGAGACTTCATACCGAGATGAAGTAAAGTTGCAAATGATGGAGCTACCTCAGCAATCCAGCAGAGAATCTTGTGTCAGCTCTGAGATTGACATTATAACATTGGACATGAAAAAATTGGTTCAAGATCCGGAACAGGCAAACTTCAGTCATCCTGTAATAATACACTATGACAGCACAAACTCAGACCACAAATACATTTCAGATATACTTTCAGCATCAGCCCTCCTTGGATATCTGGATTCCAGCTTGACAAGCATTCAATTCCAAAAATTAGACAACACGATCAACCCTCAATTGTTTTTTGCACTTGAACAAGCCAATACAAGCACAAATTTCTTATGTGATGCAAATAAATGTGAAAATATTCTCCAGCTGAACTACGATGAGGCAATCCGCAGAAAACTGATATTTGATGTAGTTAATGAAATTCTATGTAACAAATTAATGGCAGATTCATTCAGTCAGTGCCTTGTGCAGAAACCAAGACATCAACATCTTGTAGAGAAAATATGCTTAGAGGTTGACCAAATACAAGGGCATGACTCGAATAGCAGCCTAGTTGATGAGGATGACATTATGAGAAGAATCATACCTGAAGATCTAATGGATTGGTCAGAATGTGACAGTGAAATCCCAGGGGTAGTGTTGGACATTGAGCAGTTGATCTTCAATGACCTGATAACAGATGTTGCACCTGTCATGATAGCTGTCTCACAAGATCGGCCAGGTTGACGCTGCAGGAAACTGTTTTCCAAGTAGTATCTTACAGAGAAGGAATATGTCTTGCCCTATGTCTTGAGTTTGCGTATACCTTTTATTTTTAATCTGTAGAAACAAAATAATTTTCCAGAAACTTTTAGCTCTATTCCAACATGTAAATCTCTGATCCAGTTTTATGACACAAGGGTATTAGACATTCAAGAGATGTAGCTCTAACAACATATACAAATGCATGTGTAATAAATCTAAACCCCATGTATGACACTGCATTATGACATATATAACTCCAAGAGAAGTGATGATGCTACTTACCATACTTTAGATGAGGTATGTAAATATAACCAATAGTGCAGCATTAACCAGATCTCCTCTATGTTCAGATGATAAAAGGAAATCACAAAAAGTCAGATGCCTAAATATGTCTCTCATATGTAAGACACTAAGACGACCAAATATGTCCATTTACAATATATATACATAAGAAGTCCAAATTTGCACTAAAATCCACATACATTACTTAATATATAGCAGTAACCAAGCATGTAGACGTAGATTTATAAGCATATTTGCCAACAGAATTAGAAATTAAAAATTCAGGTTTGACAGTTAAGAGAAGAAAGACAATCACATCAGAACTTATAAATACGAAAAACGAAATTCATAAATACAAAAAACGAAATTCATTGAAACTAAAATATCAGAGTACACTTACAACGGTAATAGTGCACAAGTTATCCACTTAGCAACCTACAAAACATTTTCCAGGATTGTATTTGCACAATGGTAAGAGAATATCGAGATGCATTTGAGATTTTTATGTGTATTGTACACAAAACTCTAAAGATAAGTTACCATTCCTCTCCCTTAAACATTACAGGAAAGGAGACGTGTGAAAGTTCACCATTTTTTTCCTTTCTATTTTCTCCCAATTTTCCATTATAACAGGACAAGCACAGAGTGGGAGTACAAAAATATGTTTACGATATTAGGACCTCTTTAATTCGTTTCAAGGCATTAACACAATTTCAAAGGACAATATAACCACCTTAAAATATTCCAATATGGAGCAAGCTACATATTACACTTGCAACCGTACAAGGTGTACAGTTCGCCAAAATTCTATGGGAAATTCAAGTTGTACATTTACTTTCAACTTTGTTTGCCTTCAATTTCCTTTCAGTAATAAGAAAAAAATGCTCGAAAAGATTTTTTTTTTACTTCTACTCAGATATTAGATTTTTGTTCTCATGTTCAATGGTTGAGATTTATAAGAGGAGGAGAGAGAAAATAGCTTCATTAAATCTCAACCCTTGATACATGAGTGTAAAATGTTTGATAATATATTGTAGTCACTAATCCTATCCCATTGCCCAAGAAAAACTATTCCATTTTTTGTCAATAACTGGTAATAATATGATACTATACACAAAAAATTTATTTTACCACAGTATACAGATGGAGAACAACACAGTCCACAATGAGAAGAGATAAGAAAGTTAAGCCTCCATTCAGTGTTGAATCATACATGAAAAATGAATTTCAATTAGAAAGAATCATTTGCCGAGTCTACCCTGCTAACCGACATAAACATACCTCAGAAAATTGTCAAAGGGGGGAAATTTCCCTTGAAATTTGCAATAACCATTTTATAATTTGACATCCCTGGAACCAGCTTCCGCTGCCAACCTCCTAAAAATTGTACAATTCTAATCAAACTGAACTCATTTACAACTGAGCCAGCTCTTGAGGATTATCCATAGATTCATTGAGAATTTTCTCCGCCCGCCATTTCTTCTCATCCTTCTCACCATCTTTTGCAAACCAGGACAGTGTTTTCTCAGAACCCTTATTCTGGGGTCTAAAATCTAGCACATTACAGAAGGACTTCTTTCCTATTCCAATCTTACATTGCACAGACGGCCTACTATTTAGAAGAACCATGTTCTGTACCTCTTCAGAATCAATTGACCGGCCCTGCATTGCTTCAATAGTTGGAGCAAATGTCTCCATCACAGAAACACAGTTCTCTATAACTTGGCTCACTGCAATAGGATTTTTCACAGTAGGTTCCTTTTTAAGCTTAGCTGGAATTGTAACACTCGAAACTTCCTTCTCTCCAAATTCCAGAGGAGGCACAAGGAACGGGTTAGTTTCTGTTTGCATTGACTTATCAACATTTCCATGGTCTCCAGTTGAGCACTCCTCCAACCCATTATGAATGAATCGTTGCTGAAAATTCAACAGGGAGCGGTCCACCTTCTGTTGTATTTCTTGATCCTTTTTAACCATTGGACCTTTTACTCTCTCAGTGGAAAAGTGAGAATAGGTATGGGGTTCAGGAAATGCAGGTAACCAGGCTGGTATATGCTCCTCAGGAGTCTCTTCTCCAATTTGAGAAAAGGTCGGAGTCAGTTTTCTGTCCCTTATAAGTGGAAATTCTGGAATACTGTAGGCAAAAGGAATTTGCTCAGCATCGCTAATATAATAAGAAATATCTCTAAGAATGCCAGAACAAAGGGAATGATCAGTGTCAGAAGCACCAGGAAATCCGTGAACCGATCCCAAATCTTCCAACCCCTGAATAATATCAAAAATGTTGGATTCTGTTCTACCAGATAAATTAGTATAGGAATGCGCATTCTTTCCAATGTTGAAAATATACCGAACAGCCACATCAGTGAGTTTATCGAGAGCAGATAGTTGAAAAGTCTGAAATCCTTCACTCTCACATACTTGAGCTACTGCCATCTTTGCAATTGCTCGAGCAAAGTCATCACCACCTGACTTTCTCTGGCTGTTTGTCTTAGAATTTGGTTGTAAATGGTCTCTTCCACTCTCCCCACCTCCATCGTTCATATTCAACACCTCATAATTACTTTGCCCGGCTTAGAAAAACAGATATCAACATTCTTCGCAAACAATCCCAAAGATTCCGCATTATTTACTCGTCAGTCACCATTCCATCTTTTATTTTATCCTCTATTTGGTCACTGAATAAACTGCAAAATAATTAAAGAAATTAAAAATAGGATCATCATATTAATTCCAATATTTTTCATTTTAATTAAAATAAAAATATAATAAAATTCATTGAATTAAGTCCAAGTTAACTACTTGAGTTTTCGTAGTCTTTCTTTCTCAGAATCTTTTCTTATCGAACCACCTTCCTTATGAACGGAAATAATTACTACTAACCAAATGACCAATAAAATAAGCAAATAAAGAAAAGAAGAGTAAAACTTAAATATTTATTGAACTTCCCTCCGTTTTATTGGCCAGCAAACAATCCCTAAAAATTCAGAAAACGCTAAAGCTGCGAACTTCGTATGCATTTGAAAGGAAAATTCGAAAGAAATGGAAGAGGGAACAGCCAAAGAGGGAAAGTAAAAAACTGACATGGACAGCGTGAACTTACCAGAGATTCCTAGGGTTTCCGATCAAGGAAAAGCAATTCGCATCCGGTGGAGTGAAATTGGAGAGCGTAGAGATATGATTAGCTTGGGTTTTAGGTCAGAACTTTGAATTGTGTTTGGTCAGGGCTTAAACCCTAGAGAAACCACTAGATCAAGTGAAAAGAAAATACAGTGAACGAACCAGGGAGAGAGTGTGGGCTCGAGCTCGAGCTCGAGTTGGAGGAAATTGTTCTTAAATATGAAAAGGGGAGGTAGGATGATTATTTAAAGAGAGCAAAGTAACGTACACCATCATCATGGTTGACATTTGTTCCCATCAGTAATTTTCAAAGGCAATGTTTTAATTTATAAAAAAAATCGCACATAATAACAAATTAAAAAAAAATTAATTTTCATTAATTTGTGTTTCGTTTTAATTCTTTATTTTAAATTTTTGATTTTTTAAATAATTTTTTAATAATTTTTTATTTTTTTAAAGAATTATTACCAAAATATAAAATAATTTATAAATCTTTAAAAATAAATTTTAAATTTAAATTTTTTTTAATTTTTATGAATATTTATTTAAAGAGTATATAATTCTTACCAATTTTATAATTATAAATATTTTATTTTTAAATTTTCAAAAAAATTAGAAAAATATAAAATATTATCAAACAAAATTGTGATTGATTTTTTAATTTTTTCTTAAATTTAACTAAATAAAAATTATTATCAAATATATTGATTATTATTTTTATAAAAAATTATAAATCATAAATCATAAATTAAAATAAATCATATCTTAATTCATATATATAATTGTTATATTAGTTTTCCAATATTTAATTTAGCATAACGTAAAATGAGATAAACTAATAAATTACAATTACAATTACAATAAATAAAAACTAAACTCTATTTAGATATTTTGTTTATGGAATACAATTAGTCAAAATCGTTGGATTAAATTTTAATGTGTTTAGTTTTTATTTTATTAAAGGTATATTTTTAGTACCAAACTTTGATAAAAATTCTAATTAATGACAAATAATTTAATAATTTGTTATTAAAATATTATTTTTTTTCATGTAAAGTGAGTAAATGTGTTTTAAATTTAATCATTTAATAATAATAAAGTAATAATTAATATGAAAAAAAATTATTTTAATATTTACTAATATTTACTAATTGTTACAATTTTTATTTTTAAAAAAATATATATTTAAATAATTTATTATTATTATTATTATTATTAATTTTTTTCTTAAATAATTTAATGTTAAATTTTATTTTATATATATTTATCACCCCTATTTTATCAAATTTTAATTATTTTAAATAAAAATAATATAAAACTTATTATATTAATATAATATATCCTTAATTAACTTATTTTCTTAAAGCTCCGTCACTAAAAAAATATTTTATAATATAATAGGTTAAAATAATATTAATGTTGATATTTTTTCTACTAAACTAAGTTTTTGGAAGGTTTCGTGATCAACTAAATTTTAATATGATATTAAAATTAAAAATCTTATGTTCAAATTTTTAAAATCTTAATTGTTAAATTACAAATATTTGATATATATTATGCATAAAATAAATATTTGAGATAGAGTAATAAAATGTATAAAATTAATGTTAGTTATGATCACCCATTAACTAAAGTTTTTTAGAGAGTTTGTTTCATAACTAGAAAAAAATCTTGTATTTAAACTTTAATAATTTCATTTATTGAATTGAAATTGTTTCGTCAATAAATATGGAGAGTAATAAGTATATAAAACTAATGTTAGTATTTTCCTGTTAACTTAAATCTTTAGTAGAATTGGTGAATAATTGACTTCTAATATAAATTGAAACAAGTTTCAAAATCAATAAAACTTTTACGAATTCTCTCCCTTTTATTTCATATTACGTCATCCCTTTTTGAATATTCTTTAACGAAAATATTTAAAAATTATGTTTTTTCGATACTTTATTTATTTCTTTTGTTAGTGATTATATATAACACTAATACAGTATCAAAACTATTTAGATAGGTATTTTTGTTTTGTCATTGATTGTTGACTGATGTTGTAATGATATGAAGACTTTTTCTTATTTTTTTCATATTTCATTTATTTTCTATCTCAATTTATGGAAGTTCTTTTTTTCTAACTGACATATAGATAAGTTAATTTTGAGATACACTTTTCGTAAATTTTAATTTTTATCATAAATCAGCAATAATATAATAAAATTTACATAACTCTGTTCATTTGATTTTGTATCTAAATAAGTTGTATATTAGATAGTTCATATATTATTTTCAATTATAACTTTATTTCTTATTCAATGAAATTTTAATAACTTATTATCAAAAAAATGTTATCTTCAAAATTTGGAGTTTAATAAGTAATGCTTTCAAAATTAAATAAAGTATATAAAAACTTTTTGTGTGAAGAGGGAACCTCACTAATATTTATTCCCTCTTGAGCATTATCTTCCTATTGTTCAAATGTTCTTGCTTAACCTTCCTCAATTTAGTTTTTTTGCTCAATTTCGTTCATTTTACCCTTTCAAATTTAGATTGTTTATTTAGTGTGTACGTTTTCTCATGATTTTTTATTGTTTTTATATATTACTTGTTGCAATTTGGTTTGTTGAATTTATAAACCATAGGATTATTGTTTTCCCTAATTTAAATTGCAAGATGGATGATAATACCTATGTTGTTAAGGATTTGGATGTAGATATTGATGATTTGATTAAAAATGTTTAAGATAATTTGAAGATAGCTCTTTAGTGTTTGATTAGTGTAGGTAAGAGTACTTGATCCAAAGACTTTGCTTTGTATTTATCATAGGCATTGGACCTCATGTTTATTATGTTGTTGAACTTTGAAGAAATTATTGATTTTGCTTAGGTATTTTTCATGCACGGTAGAATTTTGATAATGGTTTATTAATGTTTAAGAGGATAAAATCTTGAATGCCTGCACTTGTGATTAAATTTGTGTCTATATATGTTTGAATTCAATTGCACAACATGCCTGCAAATTAAAGATGTGGTTGGATTGTTATTAGATTTATGAAAAGATGGGATATATTATTGAAATGGATAAGTTTTTATTGTACAGTGGTTATGTTCAAGCTATTAGAGTTATAATTGAGTTCTTGTAAAACATTAGTGTGTGAACTCATTAACCATCAATAGAGATTGTATGGATTGAAATAAAAGTATGAAAATATTAATTGTTTTCGATGAACAAAGGTGGAATTGGATTTGGTGGTCGAAATGCGAGGTTTAGAGAACTACCTTGCTCGAACATGAAAAACAATAAGTTCATTGGCATATGATTTAAGGATGTTGTCGACGATGACATGTTGGCAACTATCAAAGGAGGTGATGATGGTTTTTATTTTTTGCTTATTTATTTCATTTTCGTGATTAC
Organism: Hippophae rhamnoides; assembly: GCA_033030585.1. Classification (NCBI taxonomy): domain Eukaryota; kingdom Viridiplantae; phylum Streptophyta; class Magnoliopsida; order Rosales; family Elaeagnaceae; genus Hippophae; species Hippophae rhamnoides. The sequence continues at coordinate 50,021,828 of CM065433.1, read as the reverse complement.
AAGTCATCATTGTTGGCAAAGAAGAATCGTGAGGTGCAACGACAAATATGGGTGGTGGTGTTGTTGAGATTAGATTTTTCTATAGATTTAAGATTATTTTTATTATGTTAGATCCATTTTTTATAAAATAGAGAATTTTAACTTTACCTTTAAAAAAATATCAAATTTAAAAATTTTGGACATAATTTACCCATTTTTAAAACGAGAAAAATGTCATATATGTCTTATAATTATTATCAAATGAGTATATCAATTTTGTAATTATTGAGTTAGGTAAGATAAGTTCATACAAATAAACATTTTAATTCTATAATTTATGAGTTTGGTATTGTCCTTTTATTATGAAATTTAATTACTTCTAGTTCATCAAAAATATAAAAATGAAGACCTAAAATATTTAACTTTCATAAATAATGAGATTATATGTACACAACTTAAAAATTACGATACTAAAATGCTTGTTTTGAAAAATTATAAGACTTTTAATACCTATTCAATAATTACATAACTAAAGATAAAAAAAATTAGAAGAATTTTGATATCCAACACACCCTTTAAAACTACATGGCTACAAAAATTCATCATAAAGATATATAGGATCAATATATCACTTACTTTAGGTTACAAAACTACTCTGACTCAAAATCATTAAAAAATATACATGTATTATATTTTTGAATAAATGTTAAATATATATTTTTTATGTTATAAAAAGAAAACAATATATTTGCATCTCATCTTATTAAGGGTTTAAAAATAAAATTCCATCAATGTATAGAATTATGTGAATTTAGTATCTTTTAAGTACCCATATTATTATTTTAATGTAATTTTTATATTTATTTTCGAATGGTTTCTTCAAATTACCTTTATTTAGATTAATGATATTTATTTCGGTAAATTTTAACAATAATTTTAATAAATTAAAGTAATTTAAAAGTATCATTATTATTAAAATTGTTCAAAATAAAATACCAATAATTTAATTAAGAATAATCTAAAAATAGTAATTGAAAATAAAAACCAAAAAAACACCTAAATAAAAATAGAGGCACTACCGATTCGAATTATGTAATATTAAAAAGGAGATTTTCAGGTGGTAGTAGGAAGAGACAAAATGAGTAACGGAAGGTAATATATCTTAGAAATCCAGGCCTAACTCTGAATCCAAAAACCAGCTTGTGAGTTAGAGGATTGCCTAAACCTATAATGAGCATTGTTGATTTACTCTTACAACGCGACTTAACATTCCCTTCACACGGCAGAAGTCTGGATTCAAGACGGTCAATTTATACGGTAAAGATGGAAGCAAGAAGCTGGTTTTGATACCATCTTAGAAACACAGGCCTAACTCTGATGGATAATTTTGGAAACTATGTGGGAAACTATTGATAATTTTGGAGTTTTATTGTTTAAAAATTTAGAATGGACTTAATTAGACAAATAATGTGCGTATTTAAAAGATCTTATAGTGGACTGATTTATAAAATATGTGGGCCAATTTAAAAAAATTTTAATCAGTCAGTGAAGTTTAATTTTCAAGACCCAAATGAGACCTCTTATGCCGAGTCACAATATTTAATATTTTGTATGATCAAATATCATTATTAAAAGTAAAATGTTATTTTATTATTATCCTTGTCGGAACTATATATGTTAGTACTCAGAATTACTTGAATATAACAATTTGATACTGTAATTTACTAAAAATTGAAATATAATATTTAGATTTAATTTTAAAAAATTATATAAAATAAATCTTTAAAATTTATAATAACAAAATAATATTTAATAATATTAAACGTGATTAAATTTTTAAATTTTAATATTAAATAAATCCAAATAACTGAAGTTAAATTTAAATAATGTTTAATGTAAAATATTTATGTTATATTTTTTTTATAATAATAAAAATATGTGAATTAAATAAAATTATTTTTATAATTTAAAATTTTAAAAATATTAAAAAAAATTGCATGTAGCACCACTATAAAAAATATCTTTTTTTTTTTACTAAAAAAAGAAATTAGTAGTGTAATCGAAAGAATTTTATTTTTTAAAAAAAGTATTTTAATTTATTTATTTTTATAAAAATACTAAAATAAAATAAAATAATATTTTAATTAATTTATTTATTTTTAAATACAACATTAAAAAATATTTTATCTTTTAAAGGCAAATATATTAATTCATTTTAAAAAAATAAATAACTTATAGATGTTTAAATTAAAAAAATTAACTATTAATGTGAAACTTGAAAATAAAAACGGCATAAATACTTCTTTTTCAAGTAACACATTTTTTTACACTATTTTTAATACATGTTTATGAGCTTCTCAGTTTTGAATGCATATTTAATATTTTCATTCTAAAAGTTATATTTTTAATATAAGTTAAGTAGCTTCGCAATATAATTATTTTTAATAATGAAATATAATAATGATTTAGTAATTATAATTAAAGTATATAAAATTTATTAATTTTTAGAGAGTACGCTTTAAGTTTAATAATTATTGAAAACTTAACTAAAATTTTAAAATTTTAAAAAATATCAAAAATATAATACATGCATATGTATGTAATCTTTTTTGAATCAATAGTTTTATATTTAAACATATTTAAATTTATATTTTTAAGTTCATATTGATTCAAAATATATATAATAATTCAAAAAATATGTACCTATATATTTATGTATTTTATTTAAGACATAATTTTTTATCTATATTTAATAGTTCATTAACTTGTAATATCATATCTAAAAATTTTAAAAAAAAAATTATACACTTTAATATCATTTTTCCTAATGTAAATATTTGTTCAATTTTTTTTTTCATTTTTAAATGCTTTAACTAATTCGAACATGCGTTCATTTGCTTTTAAATTTTACTTTTTATGCTTTGCGTAAAATTTTTTAAAACAAGAATCTCATCAGATTAATGATAAGATCAAACCTTTTAGATCTTCAATAATTTTGAAGCTATCGATGAGTGTTAACAAGATGACTTCAACATGGAAGCCAAAAACCACTGAGATTCGAATCACTGGTTTCTTGTCTATAAGGATACGGTGCATACCACATGTATTACATCCAATTTGCTTATCACTCTTTCGATTTTATGTGTCATTTGTTCATACATATAATTTTATACTCTCCTTCGTTTTCAAAACTAAAATTATCAAAAATACTTAATTATTATAAAAATGATATTTAGTTTCGTAAATATTTGTTCATACACTCTTTTATTTTTATCTTTTAACTTCAAAAAATATCATAAATAAAATACGTGAATACATATATGCTTATTTTTAAAATTATTATATATTCATAAATCAATTATTATGTATTTAAACATATATAAGTTAATATTTTTAAGTTGAATATATTTAAAAAATACATATATTGAATTATTATATATTCATAAATTAATTATTATCTATTCAAACGTAACTAAGTTAATATTTTTAAGTTAAATATATTTAAAAAAATACATATCAATTTAAAAAATATATACACGATTGTGTTTACGTATCAATTTAATAGGTAGAGATTTATAATATCTTGTTTAAAAATTATACACTTTAATCATAACTAATAAACTATTAATATCTTTTTTCCTAGTTTAAATCATTCTTTACTATGATTTGTTTTTATTTTTTTTTCAAATAAAAATCTCATCAAATTAGAGATGATACCAAGTCTTTACAACCAACTGGATTATCACTATTTCAATTTTATAAATAATTTGTTGATAGATATAATTTTATATGAAAAGTTATCACATAATGATAAAATTAATTTTTTATTTTTAATTACATTGAATAAAAACTGTTTTAGCTTTAACAAATTGTAACTAAAAAATAATAATTTACATCATTTTTTTTGTTAATAATATAATTAAAGTATAACATAATAAATATAATATTTATATGTTACTAACTAAATCAGCTAATGCATTAGATAAAACTGTTTTTTTTTCCGGCAGTGAAAGTTATTTAAGAAAAAAAATTCGTTATTTTAGGTTTGCATATTAGATCAACTTTAATATAACAACTTTTTTATTATAATTAGCTAAATATATATATATTTTTCTTTTTAATGGTCTTGGTTTTTCTTTTTTATATTTTCTAACGAGAATATTTGACATACATTACAATTTCAGATAATATTTCACGTACATGATATTAAAAAGACAACTTCCATCAATAAATACGATTATAATAATATAAAAGAGTATTTGAATCAGTATTAATCAATAAAATATATTTCAAATTTTTATAATAAATATATCAAATATAACAAAATATAATTAGGACTAATAAATTTTGACACGAACTATTAATTTGATACCAACACAATAAAACATGAAAATAATTTATTGTTAGAATTTCTTACAGTTTTTTTTATATTCTTCGTATTCTTGACGCTCTCTATTATAAATGGAAATATCATTCATATTCCTTAATGTTTATATTTTATTGATAAATGTAATAAAGGTTATAAAATATGTTATTTATGATATTAAGATTAAATATATTATCATCGATAATCCTTATTAATAATTACTTTAATTTTTCAATCCATTATCGCTCCCTTTTTTATATTTTTATTTTTCAAAATCTCTTAAATACTTTATTAAATAATAATAAAATAAAAAATATTCACTTATTTATTATATTTATTATAGTTAAACAATAAAAGCCTATATTAAATAAAAAAAATACATAAAAATATTAAAATTGCAAAAAATAAAATCTTTAAAATTTATAACAACAAAAATATAACTAAAATAATATTACATATGTTTCAATTGAACGACATTTAATATTAAATAAATTTAAATAATCGTAATTTAATTTGATTGGCATCTAATTAATCTATTAGATTATGTTCAAAATAAAATGATTTATTAAATTTTTTTAATAGTAAAAATATACAAGATGAACATAATTGATGCTATTTTTATATTTAAAAATTTTAAGGGTGTTAATTTTATTGTTTTTTAAAAGATTTTTTAAATAAAAAGGTTCTTAAATTAATATAATATTCTTGATTTCGTTTACCATTCATATATTTCTATATCTTTGTTAATTTTTTAAAAATATTTATAACTTTTTTTTATACGCGAAACAAATCTACATCGCATATGACTTTTTTTTATTTTATAAAACAACTAATATTACTTTAAATTTACATAAAAGTGACAAAATATATTATTTTGATTATTTTTTTTCAAATAAAAATATTCAAAGTAAACGTTAAATTTAAATCTCTTATTTTTTTAAAACATTAAAATAACATTATGATAATATTAAATGAACTCAAATTTCATGTCATTCATTATCAAACAAATTAAAACAGCATAGTTTAATTATTAAATTAAAAAATATTTGTAATAAAATGATATATCAGATTCATTAATAAGAAAAATATATAAATTAGATTTATGAATTTTATAATTCGTATTTTATTTAAAAATTAAAATTATCAAATTCAATATGATTTAGTATATTCGTATGATAATTTAAATCAATTTTAATAATCTATTAAATAATATTTTTTATAATTAAATAATTTTTTAATGGTTAGTGATTCATATAATTTAAAAAAATTAATATTTGTGCATATGAATTGAATAATTTGATTCAATAAGATAAAAAGATGGAAAGTAATAAATGAATTGGTATTCATTGTTTTATAAGAATATATTTATTTATATATAAATAATATTATTTTATATAAATATTAATAATATTTTTTTAAAATTATCAAAATATATTAAATATTATGCATTTAATTTGTATTAAAAAATTTCCTTATCGAATGGGGTGAGATCTATATTCTTCTCAAGTTTTTGCATTTTTGATAACCGGTAAGTGAGTTGTTATTTACCCGATCGAGAGGGTGGGATTTACCTTCCTCCCTAAAAAATTTATTATTTCTCTTTAAACAACGTTGCTCGTGTTTTGATTAGGAAAAATAAAAATAAAAATATTGCTCGTGTTTCTTTATTTTTCTTTAAGTACCACGTTGACAATACAAACAAATTTCTTCGGATTTAAGGGAGCATGTACATGTAGAAAGCTTTTTTATACATTAAGTTAATATTAAATGAAATTATTAAAAAAGTTAATATTAAAAAATAATTGATTATAACAATTTATTTTATTTTAATTTATCTATAATATTCTTTATTATAAGATTTTTTAATATATATATATATATAACAAATTATATTAATAAATCAGAGTGATATTTGATTAAATTATTTAATAATATAAATAATAATAGATATAAAAATTTAAATTAAGAATAAATTTTTAAATTCTAAAAAATATTTAATTATTAATTAAATTATATTTATTTAAAAATAAATATTATTTATTTAAATTATTTAAATTTAAAATAACATAAGAATATTTTAATCAATATATATATAAAATAACTTCACTGCCTTCTTCACTCTGCCAGTATGTATACATATCCTACCGGTATAAATTACTTTAAAAACATATTTATTAAATTAAATTAAGTTATTTTTTAAATAACATTAATTTTTTAAATAGTAAAAATATTAAATAAATAAATTCATATATTATTCTTTCATATTAAATTTATTATTAAATAAAATTATATAATTATTGTAAATAAATTATTCATATTTATCTTATATTTCGATTATATTATTTATAAAATAATAATAATTATATATTTATTTATCATTAATTATTAATTATTTTAAAAATATTTTTACATTAATTTTTTAATTATAATAAAAATAATTTTAAAATTTATATTCAAAAATTTATTTTATAAAAAAATTAAAATTACTATTATATCATAATAATAATTAAAATTATTATATATTTATTAAATTTAAATAAATAATCTACATCAACGAGAGTACAAAAAATAATATATATATGCCGGGGTGATGGCAGGTTGAACAAGCTAGGCTTATTTGCAGAGTAGTCATGGCCCAACCCAACTCCCTCAAAGTAGTAGAGGTAAGTCGAGTAGCTCCTCCTCAGTCGGTAACCGAGTGTTCTCTACCATTAACTTACATGGATACAAGCTGGTTCAAATTCCATCCAGTTGATCGCCTCTTCTTCTATTCCTTCAATGACTTACACCTGTCTGATTCTTTCATGTCTTCCATTCTTCCAAAACTCAAACACTCCCTCTCTCTCACTCTCCAACACTTTCCACATATGGCTGGCAACGTAACTTGGCCATCCCATTCACCAGAACCCATCATTCTCTACACTCCTGGAGACTCTGTTTCAGTCACCATAGCTGAATCTACAGCTGATTTCAATCTTCTTGCAAGCAACCATGTCCCTCATGCTTCAGAGTCTCGTAATCTTGTACCACACTTGAATATATCCCAAATTGGGGCTTCGGTATTTGCTCTTCAAATCACATTTTTTCCCGAAATTGGGTTCTGTATTGGGATCTCGTGTCACCATAGTGCTCTTGATGGGAAATCTACCATCTTGTTCATGAAGTCGTGGGCTTCTATGTGCAAAGAAAACAACCCACCTTCATTGCCTGTTGATTTAGTTCCTTTATATGATCGAACTAGTATCAAAGATCCAACTGGGCTCCATTTATTGTACCTGAAAAAATTGTTAGAAATCACAGGTTGTGACACCGAAAGTAAACAGAACATTTTCGAGTTTTTTCCTATGCAGGTACAACCCAACTCGATCCGGGCGACTTTTGAGTTAACTCGTGAAGATATAGAGAAACTGAGAAAAAAGGTATTGTGTGAATGGGAAAAGCTGGAGAAAACAGAGCTTCATTTAAGCTCTTTTGTGCTTAGTTTTTCTTATGTTCTGGTATGCAAAATTAGAGCAAGTGGAATAGAAACTAACAAAAAGGTTTACGCAGTATTCTCTGCCGACGTTCGCAATCGTCTAGAGCCTACTGTTCCTTCCAATTATTTTGGTAACTGCGTTTCACCAATAGTGGTTTTCAAAGGCGTAGAAAAAAGAGAGTTCGTGAAAGAAGATGCTCTGGTTTTTGTTGCAGCAAAGATCAGCCATTTGATAAAAGAGTTTGGCAAGAAGTCTATTAAAGGAGGAAATCCGGATATATCATTCAACTTTGGTTCGATGGAGCCAGGATCTTTGCTAATTGGAGTAGCTGGGTCACCTCGGTTTGGTGTTTACAATATAGATTTTGGATTGGGAAGACCTACTAAAGTAGAAATCACATCCATAGAAGATGGATCGGTGTCTTTCACAGACTCTAGAAATGGTGGTGGAGGGATTGAGATTGGTTTGGTTTTGAACAAGCCTGAAATGGATCGTTTTTCTTCCCTGTTTCAATCTGGCCTAAAATAATTGGATAATCACTCAAAACATACTAATCTATAATGGCTCATATCTAGAATTTGGGATCTCCTTTGTTTAGATTTCGTTATTTTATGTTTGTCGTGTAATGTCAAAAGAAGCATGTTCTTGTTAGGGATCGTTTTTGTTAGTTGTTAGGGTGTTGTTAGTGTTTAATCTCCACCCAGCAATAAATCCCAATTGTAGAGGGATAATTAGTTTTTGATTTATTCAGAACATATTGTTAATATGCATTTATCATTTCTTCTTTTTAATTTGTTATTTAAGGCTATATATTAGCAGGATTCGTTATAAGAACATGCAACTCGTTTTCTCCCAATTTCATCTGTTCTTAAGACTTTCACTTACTTTAACATTTGGTGCACGACGTGCTTAACATGCTTAACATTAGGAGCATCATTCTTCTACGTGGGTAGAAGTAAAAAAAATGATGACAAACAATTCCTTTGTGAAGCTAATAGTTCCGAAATTTGATGTACACTATGATCAATGGCTTATGCTTATAGAAAACTTTTTAAGTTCAAAGGAGTATTAGAGTTTGGTAGAAAATAGGATTCTTACAATAACATAAGGTATTACCCACTCATATGTTCAGAGGAATAACATTGATGATCAAAAATTGAAGGACTTGAAAACAAAAAATTATCTATTTCAAGCATTAGATCGTTCAATTTTAGAGACAATCCTTAACAAGGATACAACAAAGAATATATGAGACTCGTTGAAGCAGAAATATCTAAGGCATAACTAGAGTAAAACGTGCACACTTGCAAGCTCTCAAAAAGGAGTTCGAACTTCTTTACATGAAAGGTGGAGAATATATCAATGAATATTTTGCTCGTATCCTTACTATAGCCAACAAGATGAAAATAAATAGTGAGAACAAGGGAGATGTTGTAGTGGTTGAAAAGATTCTACGATTTATGACTCAAAAATTTGATTATGTCATGGGTTCCATTAAGGAGTCTAAAGATACAAACACCTTAACTATTGACAAGCTGCAAAGCAACTTGTTTGTGCGTGAACAACGTATGAGTTCTCATGTTGAAGAAGAACAAGCTCTGACAGTTACTTGAAGAAATGAACTTGGAGGAAGTGGTTGAGGTCGTGGAAGGTTTGGAGGCAGACAAAACTTCCACAAGACCATAGTGGAATGCTATAATTGTTAACAATTGGGACATTTTAAGTGGGAATGTCCAAGCAAGAAAAAGGAGGTCAATTGTGCAGAAATTTAAGAATAAATGTTATTGATGGCTTATATGAGTATGAATGGGGGCCATATAGAAGATATACGGTTCCTTGGATCAGGTTGTAGCAATCATATGTGTGGGAAGAAGGAATAATTCTCAAACTTTGATGAAAGCTTCAAAGATTTAGTGAAATTGGATAACAATTCAAGCATGATGGTAACAAGAAAAGGAAATGTATGATTGCAAGTGAATGAAATAACACATCATCACAAGAGTATTTTATGTGCCAGAACTGAAAAATAACTTAGTAAGTATTGAGCAATTACAAGAAAAAGGGTTATCATTTTGTTTCAAAATGGAAAGTGTTTCATCATGAGAAAAGCATGATCATGGAGATGAAGATGTCTTCAAATAAGATGTTCATGCTACATACTATCTCTTGTTTTAACACAATTATAGATTATATAATGTAACTTTGTCATTGTAGATTCACTTGTTTTAACACAATTATAGATTATATAATGTAACTTTGGCATTGTAGATATGGACACTTGAGCTATAATGGCTTAAAGACTCTACAATAGAAGAAGATGGTGGATGGTTTGCCACAACTTAAATCGTCTTTAAGGGTACGTAAGGACTGTTTGGTAGGAAAGTAGTAAAGGTACTCATTTTCATGGAAAAAGCACATGGTAAGCTTCACATATTCTCCAACTAGTGCATGCTGATATTTGTGGACTAATTAAACACATTTCTAACATCAAGAAAATATATTTAATATCCTTCATTGATGACTTCAGTAAAAAAAAACATGGGTTTATTTCATAACAAAAAAATCAAAAGTTTTTGTTATTTTTCAAAGATTTAAGACACATGTTGAGAAATAAACAAACTCATCTATTAGAGCCTTACGTACTGATTGAGGAGGCAGATTTACATCATAAATGTTTATCACTTTCTGTGATAAACATGGTATATAAAGACAATTGACAGTTACATACACGTTACAACTAAATGGTGTTGTAGAATGAAAAAAATAGAACTAATATGAATATGGTTCAAAGTATGATTTCATAAAACAAAAATGTATTCTTATGTATTCAAGTATGCATAGATTTTTATTAAAATGTGTTTACTTTTCTTAATAGGTTTAAATATTTATTCTATTTTTATTAATATTTATTAATAGCAAATATAAAACGTTATATATCATTTATTTATATGAACATTTTTATTCTATTTTCATTAATATTTATTAATAATAAATATAAAATGTCAATGTATCATTTATTTATGTGAACATGAAATTTTAGTTACGACAAGTTATGATAATAAGAAGTAATAAAAATATTATCTTCAATATAAAAAATATTTTTATAGGTAGAACTCAATGTTGTGTAAAAATATATATTAAAAAAATTGTGTAGTTTACTTTGAAATATAAATTTCAAAACAATAAAAATAGTAACTTAAAACTTATAATTATAAAAATAACACTATTTATGTCCATCTTATGTATTTTCATTATAAAAAAAATTTAATATATTATTTTATTTTATAACGGTGTTCAAATTAAACTAAGATTTATATAAATATGTTTAATGTTGAACACGGTTTAATTAAAATTTGTTCAATATTATTAAAATATTAATATTTTTTTTAAGAATTCAAATTGAACTATTAACATATCTATTTTTTTGGAATAACAAAAAATTGTTGTTATAAGCTTTAACATTATTATTATTATTTTTATAATTTCTCAATTTTTTTTCTAAATTTTGTTTAATGCCGTTGAAAGATGTAACATAAAAATATGTTTGAAATATTTTAATTGTTTGATGAAAATTTTGTAACGAAAATTAATTTAATAGTATGTTTACCTCAATTTTTTTTTAATTTTTATAATTGGTTTCTATATCTTAATAGTTTTCTACATGTGTTTGGGTGGATAACAATGCATTTACCCATATCTTAATAGTATGTTGACCTTATTTGTTAATTGTTTGTTCGAACTAAGTTGAAAATGAGATGATCCTTATTTAAGATTAGATCTCTTCTACAATTTACTAGCTAGGGCTACAAAGCGTAGATGGATAAAATAATTTAGTCATCATCAATGCATAAAAACCAAAAGAAAAATATCACAACCCTCCCCACCGATCTCTCTTTTTCTCCTCTCTTTGTCACCACTGCCTTGCACATTGTGATTTTCTTTTGATCCAAAGTCTTCTACTTTAATAACTATGTCGGTACCTTTTATTTTATTTTTATATTAAACTTTACTAATTACAACAATTTATTGTAAAACTATAACTAATATTAAAGCCATTTATTATAATATATATATATATATATATTAATTAATAAATAATTATTATATTAATTCTTACAATACAATAATTTATTATAGTTAAAATACTCTATTTTTATTTATCAATAATTTATTATCACTAATATCATATAAGAATATCAAATCTGGATATATTTTTTTAAAAAATATTGGAAGGTTTTTTTTTATAATATTTAGATTTAGTTTGATTAGGATGACTTTTAATAAATAAATGATTGTCTAAATATTTTGTTTAATTTCTAATATTGATAATAGAGATACTTCAAATTAATAAAATTCATGATAATTCGGAATGAGCTGTATTTCTATAAATAAATAAAAAAAGGTTTGTGATAAATTTGTAACTTGAGACTCTAAATCTCAATTTTAAAAAGAAAATAAACTCTAATCCACAATTTGTTTTGTGGAAGTTATTCATCCCCACTCAATTTTAATTTTTACAGAATTTTAGATGACAACGTGTGCATACCACAATTTCGATTTTCTTTAATTACAGGAAAATACTATAAACTATAAATTTATAATCATTTATATTTAAACAAAATCCTTTAGTCTTATTATAAAAAAATAAAAATAAAAAAATCTCATGCTTTGCTGTCTTGAACGTCATCTCGCAACACGTTATTACTTTTTAACCGTTAAATTTGACCACGTGACGTCATCCAGATCAGGATTGTCTAACGATGATAATTTACAAAAGGAAGCTCAAATTGGAGTTGTTATTCTTATTTTTTTTATATATATATATATATATATTTTTATTAAATATTATTTATGGTTTGTGAATGATTTTCTATATTGAATGTATTTTTTTTTAAATATTAATTATTTAATTTTCATAATAGTTTTAAATTTTATCAACTTAAAATATTAAGTTAGCTTGTCAACGTGCCCTCTTGGTACCTCCTGGTACAGAATACGTGTTCGTTGCTTGGTACGTGCCTTTTTGTTGCCTTGTCCACTTATCAATCTCTCATTCGATGATTAATTTATTCTTTTTTCACTCTCCTTTCAATCTCTTGTATGTAAAATATTATTATTATTATTATTATTATTATTATTATTATTATTATTTAACTTGCAAGTTGCCAAGCGATGTTAGGTTGTTAACTGAGCCATGATTAAGATTTTTATTTGCCATTTCCTTTTTTGGTAAAAGTAATTTCTTTTTTGTCTCCGTGAATATATAACACAATTTGAAGTATAGGTAACTAGGGACTTAAAATATGAGATGAGCAGTCACAAATTTTTTTAGGTTATATTATTTAATTTTGTTAAATTAAAAATAATATTATTTAATTTCTGAATTTAAAAAGAAATTATTAAAAATAAAATATTATTTTAATAATTTTTTATTTAAAATATTATTTTTTATTAAATAATTAAAATATAAATATTTAATAAAATTAAAATTAAAATTAAAATAATAAGATAAAAATAAAATATTAACAATTAAAAAATATTAAAAATAGATATTTTATTAGTTATAATGATGTTATTATGATTAAATATTCAAATTTTAATTACATTTAATTAATTAATAAAAAAAATAATATAATTTTTTTATAAAATTAATTAAAGAAATAATATCATTTTTAATTTAAAATTAAATAATATAAATAAATAACATATTTTTCGCTAAAATATATACGCTTAAAAAGATGCGTAAATTTCAGAATATGAGAATTGTGTAACATCATAATCAAAGCGGGGTTTGTGTGATTGCAATCTCTCCTTCTTTCCTAAATTTTATTCCTATCAGAAAAGACATATATTCTAATAAATAAATAAATAAAGCTTATCTGGTGCTAATTTAATTTTTTCTATTTTAGACATATGTTTACTTTCAAGAGCGTGTATCTCGTATACACCACGTAGACATAATAGTAATAATAATCAACAACAGCAACGAAAATGATAAACACAAGGGAAAAAGATCATATTCTTACAAAATTTTCATATTTATTTTTATATCTCATCCACGTTTAAAAATAAATTATACATTATATATATATATATATATATAATTTAATTTATAGTAAAACTTATATTTGAATATTAATATAAAATTAACATAGATTTTGTGTTCTATTAATACAAATAACATTAGCATATTTTTATATATCATAAAATATTAAAAAACAATTGATATCTACTATCTCATTTATATAATTTTTATGTATCATAAAATATTAAGGTTATAAGTCTATATTTTATTAAAAGTATCCGTTACTTCATCCGTAGAAAATAGATGGGAAGTTTTTTTTTTTTTTTAAAATAGAATGTCGGGAGATTTTCTAGACGCACAATAATTACCAAAATTTAGAGAATTGGAAGTGTGAAAAGAGTAGATAATGGCGACAAATTATTATTGAAATCACGGTCGCAATTTTTGCAGTATTGATTTTGTTTTCCCACCTATACCATATATGTTAAATCAGATCCAGATGGAACAGATGTGTGAGGCTAATATGAAGCTTGGTGGAAAAGAATCTATGAAGATAAGTAGATAAGATATAAAAAGCTTATAGTCGAAGTTAATGAATTCAAATATAAATGTTTTAGGTATCATTTCATGACTACTATTAGTGCATTTTTTTTTAATATACGGTTACTACTTCAAGTTGCAAATTCATTTGGGTGATAAGGTAAGAAATGATTTTATTGATGATGAATAAATGAATGTTTATAATCTATTTATACAAAAGAAAATAAAATTGTAATAATTAAAAACAAACGTAATTGTGAATAGAAATATTCTTGGACAACCTGTTCTTTCCCACCAAACTGTTGGTGGCTGCTTCTAGCTGGTGTGTTGGTTATCACTAACTAGATTTCAAGTTTTTTAACATTCTTCCTCAAGTTGAAATATATGTTGATTATTCTTAACTTGTTAAGTAAGCTCGAAAACTATGGAAAACTCAAGGATTTGGTAAATATATCTACTGGTTGCTCTAATGTAGAGATATAATAAGTTTTGATCATTCCAGCTTGAATCTTTTCTCTTACTAGATAACAATCGATCTTTATGTGTTTGGTTCGCTCATGAAACACTGGATTTGATGCAATGTGAAAGGCTGCTTGATTTTCACAATATAACTTGGTTGGTTGGGAGTATTTGGTACCCAAATCATCCAAAATGTATCGTAACGAGGTTACTTCGCAACATGTTGCTGCCATAGAGCGGTATTCTGCTTCTGTACTTGATCGTGAGACCATATTTTATTTCTTAATTTTCCAATAAATTAGTGAGTTTTCAAGTAACATACAATATCATGTGGTTGATCGTCGTGTATCTGTGCATTTTTCCCAATCTACGTCATAGAAAACATTTAGTTGTAATGAAATAGTTATTGAGAAAAAGAGACTTTGCCCTGGTGTGTTCTTAACATATTGTAGTACTCATTGAGCTGCTTCCAAATGTGCATGGCATACACTAAGTCGGGCCTTGTGATGGTCAAGTATATTAATCTCTCAACAAGTCTTTGATAGGATGTGTGATTACTGATGAATTCTCCTTCAACCTTACTGAGGGATAAATTTTGTTCGATAGGTGAATTGGCAGATTTGGCACCAAGATAACCCATGTCCTCCAATATTTCAAGTGCGTACTTGCATTGTGACAGAACAATTCCCTTCTTGGAACGTGAAACTTCTATGCCCAAAAAAATACTTTAATTCACCGAGATCTTTAAACTTGAATGGTCTCATGAGATGATTCTTAGTTTCTTCAATGTCTTGTACATTGTTTCCTGTTATGATTATATCATCTATATAGACAAGAAGAGTGAGTAATCATACTTGGATTGGTTAAAACCAGCTAGCTTAAGTGTTGTAAATAGCTTGATAAAACATTGTCATGAGGCTTATTTGAGTCCATACAGAGATTTGTGTAGCTTACATACTCGTGTTTCTCCCTTTCGTCCCAATCTAGGTGGAAGGGACATGTAGACATCTTCATGAAGATCACCATAGAGAAAAGCATTATTGACATCGAGTTGTCGAATATGCCAATTTTGAATAGCAGTAATGACAAGAAGAAGCCGAACAATGACAAGTTTGGCTACTGGTGCAAAATTTTCTTGGTAGTCAAAACCTTCAATCTGACTGTATGCTTTGGCCACTAACCGAGCCTTGTATCGTGCCACAGAGCCATCAGGATTATACTTGATTTTGTAGACCCATTTACAACCAACTGGTTTCTTGTTTGGAGGAAGCTGTTGAAGCGTCCAAGTGTCATTAGTTTCAAGAGCATCCAGATCTTGTTTCATGGAAAGCCACCATTTTGGATCGTTGAAAGCTTCAGAAAAGGTCATTTGTTCCCTGAGAATGGAAATAGAAGTAGCAAAGGCACGATGTGCAGTTTATAATTGGTCATAGGTAAGTACATAAGATAGAGAATGAGAAGTACATTTGTCATTGGACGATGCTAAGTTAGATGAAGGGAAGGACCGAGAAGGAAAGGAAGCTTCTACATGATATTTTTGAAGGTAGCTAGGAACATTAATGTATGAACGAAGCCTATGTGTGACTGGTGTTAGAGGAGTCATGTGTGGTGGACAAGTTGATGATGATGTTTTTGGAGTTGAATTTTGAAGATGAAGAATGTTTGAGTTGATTGTTGGAAGGACAAATGGTGTATGATGAAGTGATGTATTTGGATTGGTTGATTGACGAATGTTAGGTATGTCATCATAAATAGTATTTTCTGATGGAGTGAATAGAGTTGGAGTGTTGACAACGAAAGTGAAATAAGGAAATACATGTTCATGAAAGATAACATCACGAGACACTAAAGTCTTGCTTGTTTTCAGATTGTAGACACGATAACCTTTTATCCCATATGGATACCCAATGAATATGCATCTATGTGATCTAGCATCAAACTTGGTAAGTCGATCATAATGTGCAGACACAAAACAAAGGGAACCAAAAACACGAAGATGTTCATATCTAGGAATTTTGTGAAAAGGGACTTCAAATGGTGTTTTACCCTTGAGAATAGGTGTTGGAGTACGATTTATGAGACATGTGACTGTAAGAATGACATCTCCCCAGAATTGTTTAGGGAGATTGGCTTGGAAGAGCAATGAACGAGCAACATTGAGAAGATGACGGTATTTGCGTTTAGCAACACCATTTTGTTGAGGGGTAGAGACACAACTGGTTTGATGAAGGATTCCTTTGGTAGAAAACAACTGGGTCATAGAGAATTATGGTCAATTTGTCGCTATGAATGATTTTAACTCTGGATGAAAATTGTGTTTCAACAAGATTAATGAAGGTGGTAAGAGATGTGTGTGTATTAGATTTAGCATGTAAAAGATAGACCCATGTGCATCTTGAGTAGTAATCAACAATAGTAAGGAAATGACGTGCTCCTTTAAGTGCTGGAATGTGATAGCCACCTCAAATATCGACATGAATCAGTTCAAAAGGTGCTTTTGTATTGATAGAACTTAAAGGAAATAGTTTACGAGTTTGCTTAGCTAATGGACAAATAGAACAATCACTCACGAAACAAAAATGTGTGTTGATGGAAAGAGAAATTACACGTAAACTGTTATTAGATAAATGACCAAGTCGTTGATGCCACAGATAAGAGTTGATGGAAGCAGTATTTGAAATGTAGAAACATCCAGAAATAGTCAGGTAGTAGAGTCCTGCTTTCTCAGTTCCCATCCCAATCGTCTTCCCTGAGCATTTGTCCTGAACAAAGCATATACTATTAGTGAAGGTGAAATGACAAAATGTAGTTTGAGTTAGTTTGGCTACTGAAACTAAGTTTAATTTGAAAGAGGGAACACACAAGACATTATAGAGTATGAAATTTTGGAGAAATTACACGCAAACTGTTATTAGATAAATGAACAAGTCGTTGATGCCATAGATAAGAGTTGATGGAAGCAGTATTTGAAATGTAGAAACATCCAGCCTTTTCAGAAATAGTCAAGTAGTAAAGTCCTTCTTTCTCAGTTCCCATCCCAATTGTCTTCCCTGAGCATTTGTCCTGAACAAAGCACATACTATTAGTGAAGGTGAAATGACAAAATGTAGTTTGAGTTAGTTTGGCTACTGAAACTAAGTTTAATTTGAAAGAGGGAACACACAAGACATTATGGAGTATGAAATTTTGGAGAAATGTATAGTGCCAATATGTGTGACACAGGCAAGAGAGTGATCAGGTAAATGCACATGCCGATTAGTGACTGAAATGCTAGAGCTCATAAGGTTTTGGGAACAGACCATGTGATCAGTTGCTCTTATATCAAAAATCAAACAAGTTTCTGAATGGAAAATAGTTGCACATAATGTGCTACCTGAAGAAGTAGTCACTTGACTTGCCCTGCTACCTGATTTGGATTGATTGAGAAGTGTAAAGAGCTCTTGATATTGGGCAGATGTAAGGTTGTGGGATGGTGTCTTTGTGTCAGAACAACTTTCATGAAGGTCAATATGATGAGCTTTGGAGGGGAAGCCATAACTTGTATTTCTCTTATCTTGAATTAATCCTTTCTTCCGATACATGTTGATGTCATGTCCATTCAAACCACATAAATTACATTTGAGACGATTTCGGCAGTTTTCAAAATTGTGTCTATTGAGACCACAAAAATCACATTTGAGGTGACTTCGGTAATTCTTAGAATTATGGTCTATATTGTTGCATCGATTGCACTTGAGATGTAGGTTCTTTGGTGGGTAATTCTTGTGAGGATATTGTGGATGACTATCTCTGGCAACAAGTGTGGCAGCTTCTGGCATCCTGGCTATGGTTTGCGTGGAGACAACTCTCTGCTTTTCATCTTGAACAATGAGTGAATATACCTTATTTACTGTAGGTAAAGGTTCCATGAGTAAGATTGGTTCACGTGTTGATGTGTAAACTGTGTTAAGCCCCACGAGGAACTTTATGGTTCACTGTTTTTGTTGATATTTTTGTAGTTCCCTTCTGGCATTTCCTCAACAATATGGAAGAGGACATATTGCATCACGACTATCCCATAAGCTTTTCAATTTGGTGTAATATTCTCCAATGCTTACACCTTCTTGTATGCAATCATGGATCTCTTGCTCAATGTGGAATAGGTGTACGTTGTTGGTGTGTGAAAAACGTTCCTTCAATTCTTCCCATAGCTCATACGCAGTATCATTATACATGACACTTTCTACAATTTTAGGCGATATGGTATTGAGAATCCATCCTTTGACAAGAATGTTACAGCGAGTCCATTGTTTGATTTCTACTTCAAAGTTTGTTGATGACCTTTTGATTATGTCGTCAATAAATCCTTCTTTGTTTTTTGGGTATAAGAGCCATGAGCATTGCATGACTCCAATTATGATAATTTTCTTGATTTAAGGATTGAGTTACTAGAACCATGTCTGGTTGGTCTGAGTGGTGTAGATATAATGAATGGCTAAGGCCATCATACTACTTCGGTAAAGTAGGGTTGGTATTGGTAGTTATAGACATTATTGTTGAGTAAAATAAATCGAAAGAACGGGATAAGATTTAGTGTGTTTTAGATAATAATGACTGTTTATGAAACAAATAAGGAACTGAAATATGATTTATCTTATAGAAAATGAGTCAAGGATTACAAAACCATAAATTTCAGTGGCAGAATCGGTCGAAAAGTTGGTGAATCGGCGTCTGGAGTGGCTGGAACGGCGGCTGCAATGCTGGAGCACTGAACTGGATGAGGACCGAACCAAATGGAGGATCGAACCGGCTAAAGACCAAACCGGATGAACGACACATCATTTGCCTCAGATACGAGCGAACGACGTGTCGTTTGAGTCGTCTTCTTTAGCAGCTAGCCCGTGTTGGCGCGTGTAACTCCTGCACAGAGCGTGGAACGTAGGCGAACTCAAGGAAGGCACATGTGAGCGCGTGTGGTGATGTTTTGGCTTGATATTAATTGCAGATTGCTTAGATTTTTCTGGATATTATAATGGGATGAAATTGAAAATATTTTGTGAATCAAAATTGATTTTGAAAAAAAAAATACAGAATGAGAAAAGAAGAAAAAATTTATGCGTGAGCTTAATTTTCTGAAAATTATTTCCTAAACTCTGATATCATGTAAGAAATGGTTTTATTGATGATGAATAAACGAATGATTACACTTATTTATACAAAAGAGAAGTAAAATTGTAATAATTAAAAACAAACACAATTATAAAGAGACATGTTTTTAGAGAGCTTGTTCTTCCCCGTCAAACTATTGGTGGTTGTTTCCGATTGGTGTGTTGTTTGTCACTAGCTTGATTTCGAGTTCTTTAAGAAATAATTTGTAATTTTCAATTAATAATACTAGTTTTGGATGGATTTAAAATCAATGGTTAGTGATTCAAAAAATAGTTTAGTTCAAACCTAAACACCCAGTGTGGAATGTAAGCATAGAAATTTAACATTTGTAATTTGATCAAGATACCACTATTTTTAACAATTAGATTAATGATGTTAAACTAAATTTAATAAGTATATAATAATATCAATTATCAAGTAATATTATTATTATTAAAAAAAATTATTTTAAAAATTAAAAAAGAAGAAGATAAATATAATTTTTTTAGATCGTTTTTATTATATAATGGTTATTAATATTAAATTTTTTAGACATATTTCTAATAATACTGTTGGAGTAACATTAGGTAATTATAAAATATTAAATTATAATAAAATTTAAAAATAAAAAATAATATCTTATAAAATAATAATTTTAATCTAAGTAAATTCTAAAATAATAATTATCAATTATATTATACTTTACATCATATTCCTCCCTACTTATATATGGTAATTCCTACTGATTCTTTCTTTCTTTTTTCGGTAAATCCTACTGTTGTTTTTTTTTCTCTCCCTCTCCTCTTTCCTTTCTTAATCTTAATGATGTTATTATAATTTATATAATTTTTCATTATATATATATATATATATTATGGCATGTGGTGGAAGATTTTAATCTTGTTAGTTCGCGAATCTATATGTTTATTCTGTAGTTGGTTTATCCCATGATAATTGATAAAATAAAATTATATTACTTGTTTTATATTCTATATATGGTGATATATTATAGAATATAATTGTATAAGAAATTGATATATTTAAAATATTTCTTTATATCTTTTATTTTATTATCAAGAGGTAACTTTAAATTACGTTGTTTAAGTTATTATTATTTATTTTAATCACTTTCAATATATTAGGATACTTCATAGGTATTATTGTTATTAAAATTAAAAAAAATGAATATTATTAAACTAAATAAAGATATTCCAAATATATTAATTGAGAACAAAAATTAAAAATTATATTAAAATAAGAATATGGTACCTCAAAAGCAACAACGTGGTAAAAATAAATCTTAATAATATTAAATGAAATTAAAATGAATATAATTTAACATTAAATATACTTATACGATCATAATTTGACTTACATAACATTCAATTATATCACGTTTTATGTAAAATAATGGATTGATTTTTTATAATAATAAAAATGTAAGAACTTAACAAAATATTATTATTTTTATAGTCACAAAAGTTTTTAAAAAATTATTTTTATTATTTTTCGAAAAATTTCACATTTATTTATTATTTATTTACCACTTATTATTTACATAACAAAAATGGTTCTTTAAATTCTATAATTTCATATTTTTATTTTTATATATTATAATTATTTAATTAATTTTAATTTTTTATACAATTATGAATCCACTATTACAGTCAACCTGTGAGCACGAGAGTGAAGCAAGGGCGGGAAGGGGGCATATACGTAACTTAATTGGGATGATCATAAACAAATAGATATGGAATAGCGAGATTCCAATCCCCCAAGTACAAAACTATTGCAAATAATGAAAAAACCAATAGGTTTAGGCTTGCATCCCAACATCCCGGCTTCTTTAAGAAGATCTAGAACATATTTTCTTTGGTAAAAAGATAACGATTTTTATCAGCTGTAGTAAATAAAGAAACTTCATTTTCATTTTATAGAAGCCAAAATATAAAGAAATAGGTATACTTAGATACTTTATTCTATGGATAAAGGGTCCAGTCTTTCTCGGGCTTTTTTTAAGATTTGCAACAAACTGGAAAAACAGCTATAGCTATCGATACCATATTAAACCAAAAGCAATTGAACTCAAGAGCCAATTACTTATTATTATGGAAAGTGGATTGACGATCGGTCCGCTTCCACGATTTCATCTATATCGAATCTTACGTAAGGTTTTAAAAGTATATCGGGAACTTAGGAAAAACCCAAGTGAAAAAGCATTTCACTTTTTAGTTGGAACTTTCCTTGTTATGTTTTTATGTTTTCACTTGACCAGTTGCCTTAACTTCGTTCCAATTGATACGATTTTCATCATTCATTCAAATGCGAAAAATTGCTTCTAGATGGGTAGATCGAGATGCATAAATTGACTAATTACACTCACAGCATAGGTAATCTAAGGGCGTTGCATTGCCCGAATCCATGTTGTATGTTTGAAAGATGCTAGTTTTCCACTATCTCTCATCTGGCATATGAGTTAAAAGGGATTGTTTGTTTCAATTTCCAAATGAATCACTATATGTCTAAGATGTCTTTTTTACATAGATTCTATATATAGAATAATAGAATTCTAAGTATATACACTAAACAAAAAAGGGGAATGAATCGGATAAGTTCGCTGTCGACTTCAAATCCAAGCTTTTGCCAGAGGATGAGTCTTTCAAGTATCGGTAGCATTCCCTTTATTAAACGATCCTGGTCAGGGAAGGCTAAGACGGCGCCTCGCATATGGGTAGCAAGAGGGCGCTCCTAAAATAAATTTTCAAATTTTTATGAAAATCTAATAATATTTTAAATAGAATCATAACGAAATCGAAAAGTATCCATTAAATATAGTCTAAAAAAATAGATCGACCTTAGCCGGTAAGGAGAAAGAAGTGAATTCTAATTTTACGGGGAAGGAAAAAGGAACTAAATATAACAATAACAAGTAAGACCATGGTATATGACCAAAAAGGCCTTCTATTGCAATTTCTGGATTATTATATGATGATTTTGAAACTTTCCATATATATATATAAATAGAATAGAAAGAGATAGACTAGAAACGACATCTCTTATCTCAATAACATATAATGAATGTCGAATCAAAGAATATATATATAACTTTGAGGGGGATTTATGAAACGTGAAATCCAAGCTCAAACTATGGAAATGGCAGGCAACCACGTAGTTGAGGCATGGCTTTTTTCTTGCTTCGGGACAATAATCATATTAGATAGTATGGTAGACATACTATGTCTCTTATAGAATAATGATCTCATAAAATACTATTTTACACTTCTTTTCTGCATACGACTTTCCACAGGTTCCATTCCTGATGACTTCTCCGAATGAAGGAAGAAGTCAGTGAGAAAGGGCCTGAGTAAATGAGTCGTAGGTCAATCCATCTACGAACTTATTTTTATATATTATAATTATTTAATTAATTTTAATTTTTTTAAAAATATATTTTTAAGTTATTTTAGCAATACATACAATATTTTTTAATTTTTTTATATTATAAAAACTTATATACACTATTTAAAAGGAATTTCATGAGAGTTATAAAAAGAAATGTATTTTTTTCAATTATTTAAATCAATGTTATTTAAATATCCATATTTTATAATATTCATTATAATTTATTGCACATCAATAATTATATGCTTAAAAATGACTTTGCATGCTATAATATATCAATACTATGAATGGTTGTAGGACAAAAAAGAACGATTATATTAATAATCATAATCATTCTACATCAATTTTTTATATATTCAATTAATAATTATAAGTTAAAAATTAATAATAGTTTTTTAATGATTTAACCATGTGTTTTATTTTTTAACATTTATTTAAAAATATGTTTAATTTTAAAAAATAAATGTTAATTTAATTCCTACTTTAATATATTATTTAAACTATTGAAATTAATTTTTATATTTTAATTATTTAATACATGATTTTAAATAAAATAAAAAAATATAAAGTAAGAATAAATAAAATTTAATCTAATTATGTAAATTATTGTATATATATATATAATAATAATAATAATTTTAATATATGTTAAGTTTATAATAATTATTTTTCTCCTATATTTTATATTATTTTTTAAAATTGTTTTTACAAGGAACTGAAATTTTAATTACTAACGGTTAAAATGTAACAATTATAACAATGCAATCAACACCAACGTGGGATTAAAAGCTCTCTTTGTCTCCACGTGTCACATTTATAAAGAAGAGGGTGTTTTTGGTAATTCTGTCCGCTCCTAAAATACAAATATATTTCCATTCAACTACCCGTTATTTTTCTACTTTCGTTGGTGTTTAGGAAATTTGATTGTTTTGTTTCTTGTTCTCTTGGTAGTGAAGAGTTTGGCTGTTGTCTGTCGGGGAAAATAGGTTGAACTTGGTTTTCAATTTTGTAAGACGTGTTAATATCTTTTTGTTTTGTTGGTTTGAATAATATAATTAAAATTAAAAAAATTAATTTTATATATAATTAAGTTGAAAAATATAAATGTAACATCATCTATTTTAAAAAAAAGAAATCATAATTCATTTTTCTTTCTAAAGAATTATGATTTTATTTTTATCTCATTTTTTTTTTCAATTTTACCACAATTCTAAAAATTATTCTAAATTCTAAAACCTTATTTAAAAAATAATAATTTTAACCATAAACTTTAACTCATAAATATAAACCTAAATCCCAAAAACGCTAAACCTTAAAACCCTATTTAAAAAAATAATAATCTTAATTCACAAATATAACCCAAAAACTAAAATCATATTTAGAAAAATAATAATTTTAACATTAAATCTTAACCCACAAATATAACATTAAATCTTAATTATTAAAACCCTAAACCCTATTTAAAAAAATAATAATTTTAACCTTAAATCTTAACTCTCAAATCTAAAACATCAAAACTCTAAATTTTATTTATAAAAATAATAATTTTAATAATATATTTTATTTTTAAGTAATAATTATTTAAAAAAATAATGATTTTAATAATTATTTTATCTAACAAAAAACTAATAATTAAATAATATTATTTAAATTTTATTGAATATAAAAATATTAAAATAATATACCATATTTTTTTTTGTTACATGTAAATAAAATATTATTGTTTTGATTCCTTATTTCATTCGAATACTCAAAACAAAATTATTATTTTTTTCAATTTCATTCTCGATTATATTCGTATTCCTATTTCGATTTAATTCTCGTTAATATTTCGACTCTTTGATCAAATATCAACTTGGATTCAAATATTATTGGCGACGTTTTTCAATGCAAATGAGCAATTTGATCTGTTTTGTAAACGTCTTTCAATGCAAATGAATAATTTGCAAGAGATCTTTTACAGATTTGGTTCCCGTAAAAACTAAAGATCAGAGCAAAGAAGATGAAGAAGAGATTGAGTTAGGCCTTGGGCTGTCATTGAATGGACGATTTGGAGTAGATCCAAAAGCCGAAAGCTAACTCTGAAAGGCTCGTCTTCGATATCTCACTTTCTAATAATAAACACAACGATAAACGGCGACGTTTCGCTCCCAGTGGCTCCATCTTCTTTAGGACCTTTTGTGAGAACGTGTTATCTTCCTACAGAGACAGAGCAGGGTTGGCGTAAGAGGAAGGATGTAGATGGGAGAGGCCTTAATGGAAGTATTCAACTAGAGCAGTGCTTAAAAGTGATGGATGATGTTTTTTCATCAATGGTGATTCCTGGTTGGATTTCGGGGTCGAAAGCGTCTTGTGGGCTTCAAATCAGTAGTCCTAAAAGTAATGGTGGGCTACCACCTCAACCATGGTCTCAGGGGTCTTCTATGTGCATTACTTAAAATCCTCCGAATCTTGATTTCTTTTCTTTTCTTTTCTGTTTTTGGTTCTTTGTTTAACTGTTCGGTGTTTTTACAGCCTAAGAATGATTGGAATTGGTTAATTTTCCTCAATCCAAGCCTGTAGCACTCTTGTGCTTAATACCGGTTTCCATAGGAACACTGCGGAATCACTTGCGGGAAGGGGAGATGAGGGGTATGAAAAGTCTATTTTTCTTAGCGGTAAATTATAGATATTCTATCGCATACAACAGTTTAAAAAAAAAATTATTTATATTTTAGTTTAAAAATAGATAAAATTTAAATTTAAATTTACAATCCATTTATTAATCGATTCTATTTTAAAAAAAATGGTCATACTTATTTTATAATGCATAGATATTATAAATATAAAAATATTAACGTTTTATAAATTTATAATTAATTTTAAATACACGGATCTTTTTTATCATATTATATATTAATATTTTTATTTTAAAAATTTTAAAAAATAATTTATTTTATAATAAAATAAATATAAATTTATACTTATATTGAAAATGATACGATGATAATTCATAAATAATATAATACATTATTATTATTATTATTAATAATAAATATAATTATATTTACATAGTTATATTTAATAAATAATTATAATATTAATTATAATTATGGTATAAAAAATAATATCCATAAAAATAATTAAATTATTAAAAAAATTATGAAACCTCTCGATCTAATTTTCTACAAAATATAATACAAACATAGAACATTATATCGCAAATTTTGCTTGAAAATATTATCTAATATAATATTATTTTTATTATTTTTATTATTAATATGATAAAATATATAAATTATATCTAATTAATTATATTTTAATACTTAAATAAAATTATTATTAAAAAATATTTGTTATCTTAATAATAATTAAAATTATAATAATATTAGAGATATATGTTACAATGTAATCTATTTTTATGATTTTTACAAATATTTTATTATATTAATTGAATATCACGATAAATTATGATTTTTATTTTTTTATAACTTTAAAAATAATTATAAAATTGTTTAATTAGAAACAATAATCAAAACAATAAAGATAATAAAGAATGAAAAATAATATTTGTATTTTATAATATAAATTAAAATAATGATAAAAATTAAATTTTTATCTCATATTAATAAATATATAATTTATTTTTATTATTTTTTATTAACTCAAAATTTTATTTTTATTTATTAAATTTTTTATTATTTTTTCATTTATAATAAAAATAAATTATTAAATTTAAGTTGCTAATCACACAACTTAAGTTCTCATTAAAAATTGGTAGTTGAAGATTTTTTTTTTTGGGTCCCTTTTTAGAAAATAAGGAGAAAGAATAAGAAAATGGGGTGAGAGAGTTAGAAAAGGAGAGAAGAATAAATGAATTTTACGGTTATTTGTTTAAGAGGTTATAATTTAGTTATTTTTAAATTAAATTAACAATGAGTCTTATTTTTAAATTATTGTATTGGATATGTCTGACAAAATCTTTAAATCATAAGCAATGCGGGATATTATTATAAACAAAAGCACCGAAAGATTATATAAATTTTATTAAATAATCATATTAATTTAATAATTATTGAGTTGGTTATTAGAAGTTTTTAATTATTTAAAATGATAATATTAATTACATAATTAAAAAATTAAATATGAATAAGCTTTTAATGGTTAAAAATAATTCATCTAGTTTCATAACTTATAAGTTAGTCATTAACATATTTATGTTATTACGAAAAGTTATTACTTTTAGTTATTTAATTTATTAAAATAAATATTTATAATTAATTAAAATGTATTAAAATTAAGTATTTATAATGATTAATTTTTATAAATAAATAGATTATAGAAATCTAATTTATAAATCCCATAATTATGGGATATCTGTTCCCAGCTTCGTATATATTTATTTATAAACACCAGTATAAACTCCCTAACAAAATGACAGAACCTCCGTTAGGCTTTAGTTGCTTCAGGGATTTTGTGCCAAGTAACTTTTCTTTACTGATAAGATCCACAGCTTCACGTAGGGGTAATTACTTTGACGGTAACATTCGCTTTGTTCAAGTCCCTTCGATGGGAAATAAAAATAAAAATAAATGATAGTAGTACAGTGGATGGAAAATGAAAAAACTTTTCAAGAATCTTGAGCTCTTTCTGTTGTACCAGCAACTGGTGCCTCCAATTCTCCATCTGATCCTGCTTTAAGCCATCCTTTGATTTAATAATTGTTTACATGTTGAAATATCAATGGAATATATATTTACACTTGTTTAATTTAATCATGCTTTTGAATTCTTTTATCTTTGAAGAACAAAACAGTAGAATATTTAGGAGAAATTCATGTGTAACCAGCTGCCTTCAAGTGAATGAAAAGAATTGGTTGTAGATTGAACCTTGATCATAGAATCACGTGAGATTGTCCACATTAGATCTATGTAGCCTAGTTTGTACATATGCATTAGTGCCTTCTTATGCCATGCATTCATTCTTAGTGTTATCTACATAGACGACTTTAAATGTGCTTTTCTATATTAGTATACCTTTTAACAATTCAACTGGTTTTTGTCACCTCTTTGTCAGGCCATATGCCCTTTTGCTCTTCTTCAATATGGTATGTAACAGGAGTGCAAAAATCCCCTGAAATCAAGAGCCAGTCTTCACTCTATAACCAACGGAAACTTTCAATCTTATCAAGGATAAAGTTGCTCGAGTTAAATAGAACAGTAAAGGAAAATTAACTTAACCTAAACAGTAAAGGAAAACCAACTTAACTTAAACAGGATGACTAGCAGTGGAAAATCTAAAGAAATAATAAGGAATGTGTTGGAGGATATGCGGTGTGTGTCGACTATAGGAGATGGACTTAATGGAAAGAAAATAGAGGGCTTCTTTTACAGGTATAAAAAGGGTAAAGATGTGAGATTATTGTGTGTTTGTTGTGGAAAGTTTCTAACTCCGGCCGAGTTTGCGAAGCACGTTGGCGGTGGTGGTGATGTTGCACACCCCTTAAGGCATATATAGTGGTTAATCCTAATACTTCCTTTTTGTAACACTCAAATCCTGAACCCACTTTGATTGTTTCGAATGTAAGAAAAAAAGATACATAGACCTTCTGTTGGAATTTAAAATGTTGAACTGACAGAGGCTAGGCAAGAAAATAAATAGTCAGTTGTTACCTTATTTTTTTATCCTAGGTTTTATGATAGTCTAGTTATCATTTTATTCATTGTAGGACATCAATTACATGTTTTATGCTTTTTTTTATTTTCTCCTCAAGTTTCAAATAAATGTTTTATGCATTTTTATACAAGACAAAAAACGCATAGTCGATATTAACATATTTTCTTAAACAAATATTTTTTAATATTTAATAAATATATTATTATATTAAAAAACCAATACGAAGAAAATGCATTATGGTTACGAAAATAGTTTCAAAATTGGGTCATTCGGTGCATGAATGACTTAGTTATTCAATATAATTTCATTTTTAACTTCTATTAGTAAAAAAAAAAATACATATGCTTATTTTCGTAAAATATTAAAAAATATATGTTTATTTACGTTTGAAGAAAAATGGATATATGTTTTTTTTTTACTTATAAGGATTAAAAATGAAATTTTATGTCATGTGTAAAGGTCCGCAAATTTATGTAGCAAAATTTCAATCATTCGAGAGTAATACTTCACAAGTTAAGACTAGTCTACCACCTTTCGAGTCTAAGACATCCTTTGTCTAAATGCTTAGATGCTCCTCGAGAAAATGTCAATAAGTCTCGCACGCATGCGACTTCACGATTGTTTCTCGACATTAAGATTACACGATTGCGATGTTCGTCCCATCATAAGGTTGATAGCAAGTAGCCCAGCAACGTACCAAAATTTTCAGAAAATGCATCTACTTCGTTGATTTATTTAACAACAAATAAGACTGGTGAAATACAAAAACTGATACACGCATGTTACCATAGACAAAAATAAATATCTGCATTCTTCTGCAGATGCACTGCCAAACCCCTGGTTCAGGAAAATAACGGAAAAAATGGAGCAGAACTATATTAGTTACAATGTACAAAGTGGAATAACTACAATTAGCAAACTCAACCTAGGGCAGTCCACGAAGGGTACTCGCTTAGAACACAGATACCTATGGCACTCATCTTCTACAAATTACTATGTTAATCAATTGAAGCCTCTAAAATACAGCTAACTAGCAGGAAGGCGGTTGAAGTTGCTTAAGCCGCCGTACAACTTGCCTCATTGTAGGCCTCGTAGATAGAGACTCTACCGTACATATCACTGCTAAGTGTAACACTTCTACCAAATCATCATGCGGACCTGCATCCCATAAACCTTCAGTAAAGAATTCCTTTGCACGACCCTGTCGAAGGAGCATGCATCCCCATGCTACAATGTTGAAACCATGACCATATGAACAAAATGAGGGATCTAAAGCTTTCTTGTCAGAGAGCAACTCAAGAAGTACTACACCATAACTGTACACATCCGCCTTATCCGAAACACGGCAAGTCATTGCATATTCTGGAGCAACATACCCAAAAGTTCCAGCCACACCAGTGGTAGCATGGGTTTCGGAAGTCCCCAGAAGTCTTGCCAGACCAAAGTCGGACAAATAAGCATTGAAATCATCATCCAACAAGATATTGCTAGGCTTGACATCACGGTGAAGAACACGGGGCACACATTGATCATGCAAGTAGGCAAGTGCTCGAGCTATGTCCATTGCAATCTTGTGGAGTATTCTCCAATCAACAGCCCTCGTTGACCGTTCCTGGATGAATCTCTCCAAATTACCACCAGGTAAATAATTATAAATGAGAAACATCTCTGTTTCACTGGCATGGTAACCAATTAAAGTGACAAGATTTGGATGGCGAAGTCTTGCAAGGGTTTTTATTTCAGCATCAAATTGTTGGACTCCTTGGAAGCGTCCAACTGCAAGCCGTTTTATAGCTACCAAGACTCCTGGCGCCATTTCTGCTTTATAAGTTGCACCAAAACCTCCATTTCCAATACAGTTGCTTGCATTAAAACAACCAGTGGCACACACAACACTCTCAAAGGTTAATGGAACACCTATGTCGGTGAAAACTGTCACTTCTTTTCTAGTAGATCCCATAACTTTCGACCTTGGATTCCACTTACGAGTGTAGAAAAATAGGACAACCAGAGCTAGAAGCACCGAAACTATGGCTGATGCAGATGTTATCGATGCTATCTCGATTGAATTGAAATCACTGTTTCCCCTCCTTTGAGGCAGAACAGAAGATGGTGATGCAGAATAAGGTTGAGAACCACCAAATCTCCCTTGAGAATCTGACGATGGCTCTGTCAAAGTAAACATACGACAAGACCGTATAAGAGGATTTCCAATAGCAGTATCACATTTCATTAAGTCATTGTTCCATGGCAGGGAACCAGACAAATTATTGAAGGAAACATTAAATGTTGAGAGCATGGTGACATTTGCCAAACCAGATGGAATCTGCCCAGAGAGCTTATTTTTGTCTAGCAGAAGAACTGTAAGGCTTCGTAAGTTCACAAGATCTATCGGAATCTCACCAGTGAGAGAGTTTGAAGAAAGTTCCAGTACTTCTAATGAGTACAGCTGCCCAAAACTTGAAGGAATGGAGCCAGTAAGGTTATTACCAGCCAAAGAAAGATATTTCAAATCCCTTATCTGACCAAAACTAGCTGGAATCTGACCTTGCAAGAAGTTCCAACTCAAGTTAAGGGTATGCAGAGAAATCAATTTCCCAATACTAGGGGGAACCGACCCTGCAATCTGATTCCCAGATGCATCTAGAAATCTAAGAGATGTACACATTGTGCCAAATTCAGCAGGCAACTGAGCAGATAACTTGTTGTAGCTGACATTAACAAGCAGAGCCTCTACTCCTTCACACTTATCAAATAGATATCCTGGCAATGCACCTACAAGGTTGTTTTCTCCAACTAGAAATGCATAAATAGTTTGCTTCCCTAATCTTTCTGGTGCAATAGGCAATGACTGCAAAGTGCCAGTAAAATTATTATGCCCAAAGTTGTGAAATATTGCAAGACTATCATAATTTGCATGCAATTGCAGGGTATGCTCAGCTTGAGTTTTTGATGAGAAAAATGTTCTGTAGGGTGATGATGGGTTGTTAGATCCAGAGAACACATAATCTGTGGAAGGAATCGGAGAACAAGTGTCATTAAAAGATGATGGAATAGAGCCGGACAACATATTCCCACTGACATCAAACATAGTCATACAAGGAACTCTGGCATCCTCAACAAGCTTACCAAAAAGCCTGTTTAAGCTTAAGTCTAGGTAGTGAAGCTTCTTACAGCTATTGAGCCCAACAGGAATTTCACCAGTGAAAAAATTCTGAGACAAATTGATCATTTCCACATTTTCACAAGCACCCCAGTTACTTGGGACCCTATCCTCCAGAGTTGCCCTAGGCGCCCACAATATCCTCAACTTCGGAAGGGTTGTAATTTCCTCCGGCATAGCACCTTGAAAATAGTTGAAATCGTCACTCTTAGAGCTTAACTGCTCCCAGGACAAGTCATCTGTAAAATTGACTTTTGGAAGAGGGTTAAACAGATTCGAAAGCACAAGAACGGACAACTGAGAGCAGTTCCCAAGCTCATGAGGTAGTGACCCACTGAGACTATTCCTTGAGACATCAAGCACTTCAAGCTTCTGAAGCTGACCAAGTTCAGATGGAATACTCTCTTCCAACAAGTTTGAATACAATAATAGTGTCCGCAGCTCTATACAATCACCCAAAGTACTAGGAATTTCGTTAACCAAAAAGTTGCCCGACAAATCTAAATGCTCCAGCCTCCCACAGTTGCCTCCAATTTCCTTCGGAACAGGACCACGCAACCTATTATACGACAAATACACCCCCCTAAACCTACCAACAAATGCTGGAACTGACCCGTTTATACGGTTCCCAGCTAAATTCAAAATCTCCAGAGCCATAAAATTTGACAGAGAAGTGGGTATCTCCCCCTCAACTTTGTTGAAACCGAGATTAAGCACCCGCAAATTCCTATTGAGCCGAATGGGAAGGTATCCATTTATAGAATTTCCCTCTAGATCAAGAACCTCTAAGTTATCCATGCCCCAAACGTCATTGGGAACTTCACCATCAAAATTATTGAAGGGTAGTGATAAAATCCGCAACTCAGTGAGCTTCGCAATGAAAGGCGATAACTTTCCAACCAAACTTCCTCTGCTACCCAAACAACTCCTTCTGATTCCAAACCCATAAAGTGGATACTGAGCAGAATCAAAGCACATAAAGGGACTCGACTTACCTCCCCCGATTCCATTCCCAGTAATGTTGAGCGAAACAACCCGAGAATTTGAGTCGCACGAAACCCCGAACCACGAACAGTGATAGGAACTGGATGAATTCCAACTAGAGAGCAACCCAGATGGGTCGGAGACCGAGCCCTTAAACTGAAGCAGCACCGATTTGTCGGTATCGACCGAGACAGCAACGCCGTATAGAATGGAGAAGAAGATCCATAACAGCAAATAGAGCTTCAGAGCGAGTCTTGGAGAAGTGGGTCGGCGCAAAAAGTGCCATTTGAATACTGAAGACGAAGAAGAAGAACCCATCAGCTGAAACACTTTAAAAAAAGGATCTTCGAAACTCAAGAAACCAACGATCCCCAATCTTTTCACCAGAGTGGCAGAATAGAGCGCAAAGGGAGGGGTTTTGGTTGAAAGCTCTGCCAGCGTAACCCTAACCTTGGTCCAGAAGAAGAAAAGAGTGGGATAAAGGGGAGGAGAGAAAGTGCTGGAAAGATAGATTGAGAAAGGAAATGGAAAGAGTGAAGATTCAACTGTGTTCTTTTCAGACGAAAACGCGTTTCTCTTTCCTTGCTTGCTTGAACCTAACTATTAACGGAAAATTTTTTACTTTCAAATATTATTGCATTATACACGATAGAACCCATAATTTTTGAAAATAAATAATATTAATTTTATTATTATATTCCAATGAATTTTTTATCTCATAATTTTTAAACTAGATACTTTAAATTAGACAAGTATTATAAGTAATTATTTATAATATTTTTAATAAATTAAAAAAACTTATTCCAATAAATTATAGAATTTGAAGTATTTATTTTAAAAAATTATAAGATCCGATTAACATGTTTATTTGATTAAATATAATATACAATTTATAATAAATTTTTTCAATTATAAAAAGAAATGTAAAAAGCAAAATGATTTAATTGAGAAATTAGGATTACTTTGAAATTCTGAATAGCAATTTGGAGCGTTATGATGAAACCAATTACCATATTAACGTATATATTATATAGGCCTAACATTACCCAGTAAATTTTATTGGTTTGGGATCTACTATTTATCTATTTATTTATTTATTTTGCATTGATATTTAAATTTAAAAATTTAAAAATATATTTAATAATTCAAATCATTTCATATTATTAAATAATTTTTTATTATAAATAAATTTTAAAAAACATAATCATTAATCGATAAATATTAATATAAAAAAAGTCATTAGAATATGCGCTCCCAATTTTATTTGCCAGAATTCATTGTGTTATTAAATGTAAGATGAAGATTATTATTACGATTTAATATTCTGTTAGATTACGTTACAAAAAAGCAAAAAAAAACCAACCATGGTAAGAAGCAGCTTCTATTAATTAGTTATTAAATGTATTGTATAAATTAATTATTTCTCTTCTAAATTATAATCAATAAAAGAGAAGTAAAATGATTTTTTTTTAAAAGACACTTAACTAACTTAAGTTTATTATTTTATTAAATAAAAAAATATTATATATATATATAAGGTAAAAATTCATATTATTTAGAGTACAAACTAATCTCAAAAATAAAATCAAATTTATTAGAAGCTAAAAACTTAAACCATTAGTTAATTAAATTAAAGTAAACTTATAATTATAAAATAGTACTAATTATATTTAATCCATAAATTTTTAATTTTATGTTAAATATTATTCAATTGAACGTTATTTAAATTAAATTTTATCATTTAAATTTATTAAATGTTTAATTAAAACTTATTCAATATTATTAAGATATCCACGAGAATTAATATTATCTTTTTTATTATAAATTTTAGTGATATTATTTTAAGTTTATTTTTTAAAAAATTTATAACGAATTTGGGTCGGATATAAAACATTATCTAATAATACATACAGGATAATATTTACATAATTTTTTATTTAATCAGAGTACTAATACTTAAATTTTAGAGAAAGGTGTATAAGTTCTCTTTACTTGTTTCAAACACTAAGTTTTCACATGTTATATATTACATTTAATAAATTTTAAAAAATGCCTGTTCTAAAGTGACGCAGTAGTGACGTTTAGTATATTACTGTTTGAGTCTGGAGGTTAATGTCAATTTTCTTCTCGTCATCAACGTTTGACATGTATCTTAGCTTCTAGAAATAAAATTAATTCAATTTGAGCCGTTAATTATTTAAAGCTTTGTATGACTTTATAGCATAAAAAGTATAGACCAAGGAGTTATTAGATGGCAATGAAAGCCTAAAAGGTTATTTGAAAAGACACTAGGTTCGATTTTGGTGTTAGAATAACAAGCTTTTGCCCTGATAACTCGATGTAACTTTGTCGATATGAGTATGGGAAACAATATATCTCAACTTGAGATATGTCGATATAAATATTACATGGTTGGAAGACTTATTGCGAATACACTATTAATTTAATTTAATTGGTAGATGCGATACACAATATATTTAATTAAATGTTAATATTATGTTAGAAGATATTAAGTTTTATTCATCTCATTAAACTTAATTTATATTAAGTTAAATATAATTCAACTTAAATTAATTGATTTTTAAATTTACCAAGATTTTTTTATTTATATGCAAGTTAAACTAAACTATTTCTTTATTTATTTTTATTAAATTTATTTAAATTATTTTAAATATTTAACCACCTCAATTTTTAAATTCTAATTATTGAATTTTAGAATTAATTTTAAAATTTTATAATATTTTGAAAAAAAATTTATTGATAATTAATTTTTAATTTCAATTTTAAAAAATAAAAAAATAAATATTAAATATTGTTTGTTTGATAACTAATTTATAATTTATAATTTTTATTCTTTTAAGCTGAGTTTGGTTTATCAAAGTATAATTCTCTATGAAAAGTTCAAAATTAAAAATATTAAATTTTTTAGAAACTAAATTTTTAGAATTTTTTAATAATATATGAAATTATTTATAATATTTTGTGTGATAGTAAAATTTATATTTCAAAAATAACCAAAAATGTTCTATCAAACCGTAAAATTTATTAGAAACTACACTTCTAGAATTTCTAATACTATATGAAATGATTCTTAAAATTTTGTGACTTACTTCATTTCATATTTTAAAATGAGTAAAAATATTTTATTGAATTCGAACGATCATTCATTATTAAAATGTACATAAATTTCTATAAAAAAACTCAAATCACAAATCTTAAAATATTAGAAACTAGACTTTTAGAAATTTCTAATAGTATATGAAATTATTCATAAATTTTTATGAATTAATACAGTTTATATTTTAATAATGAGTAAAAAATGTTCTTTTGAATTTGAACAATCATTAATAAAATGTGCATAATTTTTTAAAGAAAACTCGAAATAATAAATTGTAAATTTTTTTAGAAACTAGATTTCTAGAGATTTCTTATGATATATGAAATGAATGATAATACTTTGTGAATTAGTAAAATTTATATTTCAAAAATATTTAATATATGAATAATATTCACAAAAAATAAGCATAACTTCTCTAAAAAACTCAAAATTTTAAAATGTAACATTTATTATATAATAGACTATTAAATGTAATAATATTTTTGATGATATAAATATTTAATTTTAAATTATTATAAACTAATATAATTTAAATTTCAAAAATAAATCATGATAATCTTTGTAACTTTAATTATAGTGTTTATTTTTTTAAGTTAATATTTGTCTTGAAATTATATATTATTGAAATATTTTAATATAAAATTAATTTTATTTTATATTTTAATTAATTTTTAAAAATTTAGTTATTATTTTTTCTATTTATTGATTTGATTAATATTAATATGTTGTTAACTTTATAATAATTATGGACTCAAAAAAATTTTGATAACTTATTCATTTTATCTCTCATTTGTTAGTTTTTTAATTATACATATCCTTAAATAAACTATCAAGTTACTCATTTAAGTTTATTAGTTATTATGGACTCAAATTTCAATCATGTTCATATAATATATTATTTATTTAATAAAAAAACTTATTTACCTTTGTTAACATTTTGGAGGTAAAAAATATCATTTTTCATTAAAATATAAAAACAATATTATTGTAATTTGTTTACAAACTTAAAACATGAGCTTATTTATATTATTCAATTTAGTTTGAAATAATAATTATTGGTTTGTTATCTATAACTTAATATATACAGGATTATTCTTAAAATAGTGAAAATTGTTATTATTGATAAATAGTTTTTTTTTTCTTTTAAGACCAAGACTAAACTTATGTACTTTATTTGAGTATGTTAGAGGGTCAACAAATTGGGAAAAATTCAGAAAGGTATTCAAAAAATAACATTTTTCAAATTATACAAACCATCATGTGCTATTAGGTTTGTAATAAATGGGCAATCTATTAGATGCATGGTTGATAAAATATGAATAAAAGAGTAATAGAGATGTGACACAATTGACACTACTAGTCATACAATGAAATATATGTAAAAAAACATACATTCTATTTACATGATGTTCAAGAGTTGATGTTTTTCATAAAAAAATGGAAAGTAGCCAAAAAATGTAGCAAGGTATATGGCAATGAAAATGGGAAAAGCAAGAACACAAGAACTATATGTAAACCTTCACAAGAATGAAGATAAGAAAGATATATATGAATAGTACTGTGTCATTTCATGGTTGAGTTATTACGATGTGTTTTGTTTATATATCAATTTAATAAAAGAGGAAAAGAACACTACCTAAGCATCAAATGAAATGCTAACAAATCTTAACAAACATTTCAATTACAAATATTGTGATATAACAACTAAAATAAACTTCTTGAACTTGACTCATATGATTGGGCTTTTGAACTTCGGTCATATGGACATTCTAAACTCATATGAGTATTACTTATTACAATGCAATTAGCTTTGGTTTTTACACCAAATTTCAACTTATTATTCTTACCAATAGTTCCAATCATTGTACATGAAACACTTCTTTTAGTCTTATCATGCCTCCAAACTCAATGGAAATTCAATGACACTATGTTTGGTATGTATGCTAATGAAAGGTTGAATAGCTAAACGCTTAGTAAGAATATCAACTAGTTATTTAATTGAAGGAATATGATGAACCAAGAATTCACATAGAAGTACTTTTTCTCGAAGAAAATGCATGTCAACTTCAACATATTTAGTCTTGTCACGTAACACATAATTAGCAACAAGACTAACAACACTTAAGTTGTCACACCAAAGCATTGGAATTGCTCGAGAACAAACTCTCATTTCTCTAAATAAAGCTTTTAAGCCATAAATCTATTTAGTTATATAAGCCAAGTCTCTATACTTTGCTTCTGTACTAGAACGTGCTATAATAGTTTGATTTCTTAAACTATAAAAAAATGAATTGGCACCAAGAAAAATATGAAAACCTGATGTAGATCTTATATCATCAGGACAAGTCTTCCACTCAATATATGAGAAACTAGTAATAACAAGAAGAGTTGATGATTTAAACACTAGATGAAACACGATAAACTTTTTTACTTTTAACATCACGAGGAAGGAATAATTAATCTTTCTAAACAAAAGGGGAAATTCATGTAATTGTAGTTGTTAAACAAATCCTTTTTATGACATGCTTTCTCATCGACACATTGATCCATCACAACAGAAGCAAGAATAGCAACATCTTTTTATCTTTTTTATCGGTGTTTTTTTAGAGGGTTGACATTGATCTTCATGTTGTATCTCCTTATCTACTTGTTGTTTTTCTTGGACACTCATTATTGGGCTATTTATTCTACCATCCCCAGTAAATCTGAAAATAACAACATTTTTCAGAGTGTTAAATGATTTTGGACAAATAAAAAAAATAACACATTTAAAATTTATAATTATAAAAATAACAATATTTATGTTCAAATAATACATTTTCACTAATAAAAATATACTACATATCATTTTACATTGAACATTGTCCAATTGGATGTTCCTTTAAATTAAACTACGGTTTTATGACTTGTTTAATATTGAACGTCATCTAATTAAATCACGTTCAATGTTATTAGAGTGTTATTTTTGTTATTATAAGTTTCGAGAGTATTATTTTTTTTATAATTTCTTAACAATTTTTTTTATAACAAGACAGACTGCTATCTATATGGAACATTACTTACAATGGAAATTGGAAGGAGTAAGCGCTAGTACAACTTCCATCAGAACGGTAAGAAAAGCTGGTTGACGTCCGATTCTCTTCCAAGTTTATATTTTTTGTTTCAGATGTTTCGACCAACTTATCTGTTATTTCTGCAGGTTCATGTGATTCTCCAGCTCTATGTCTTTGAACAAAACTTTCGCTTTTATTATCAGAACTCGGCATGATGGGTACATCGGCCATTTCATCAGCCCTTGTTAGTTCTCCTGATATTTGAAACATATTGTTTAACTCACCAGACTTTTGCATCATAATGAAACTATCATTTCCTACATGAATGCTAAATAATGATTCATTTGAAGCGACACTCCACTCCATAGGCGTCGAAGGTTTACTTGAGAAAATGGATGCTGGAATTCGATAGGGATCATAGCCTGGAAGCTTCGCATTTTGAAATAAAGAGGAAGTAGTAGAAGATCCACTTTGCATACTACATCCAGATGTCTGAATACTAACCTCTGGTGATGCCATAGGCCCTTGAGACACATGGTTACGTTGTTTATGACCCGAAAGAGAATCAATATTTTCAGCATCATCATCATCAACTGTTCCTAAATCAATTGATGAAGAAGCAGTTGATGATGACGCGGTATGTCTATGGTTAGAGGCAACAGAAGCAGTTTCATTAGCTCCATTTTGAGGGAGATCAAAATGCACCTTGACATTTTTACCACTCTCTTTCCTATTTTCTTGATCCATTGTCTCCATTATAATTTCAGTCAATAAGAACTTAAGCAATCACACTGCTGTTGAAAAGAGAGAGAACAACAACAACAACAACAACAACAATATTATATAAATCGAGCACAAAGAAAATAAAATTTATTCCTCCTTAAGATTCAAGTCCTAGAACGGCAATTAAGAAGCAAGAAATTATAACACAAGTAGTTAATTAAACTTTGCATTATTTTGATTTTATCAACAAACTCTGATTTTTTTTAACCTTTTTAGAATTTTTTTCGAACACACACTGTGCATTCATTTGTCATCAATGTCAATCAATTTAAAGGCATGTCAATTTAATTTTTGGTTAATGGGTTCACATGTGCAAATAAGAATATAATATTGAGGTTTTCATAAACTTGGAGCAATTTGGTTTTTATTTAATCAATCCACTCAATACAATATTGCCAAAATAACAGAATGCAACAGGTAATCAAGCAAGACAACTTGAAGAAAAACTTGCAAATTTTCAGAAGCCTTTTGAATATCAATTCTCAGCTTTCAGAACCAACTTCAATGATTAATCAAGAAAAGAGCTCTATACCAATCGTTGAGACGATGAAGCTCAAACGAAAATTTTCTGTCAAAGGGATAAAGTGGATTGCTTGGAAGGCATAAGAAAAACTAATAAAATAGATGAGAAGCAGTTAATGTTTACTTAGGATTATGGGTTTTGGGAACATAAAGAAAGCAGATTTGTTTCGAGTTCGAGTTCGAGAGAGGTTGATAGCTATGAAAGGAAGGTCGAGAGACAATGTGGGGGGGTTTAGTAGTTGACGTAGTAACCACTAACCAGCACAACACCAAAGGAGTCGGTTCTGTTGTCGCCATTTACGCGATAAAGCTAACAACATTTCTGACGCGGCAAAAGAAAAAAGATACGTGACTTTTGGGCCTTTGTTGGGCTGGGCTTTACTCGGAACAATTCCGTTTTGAATAGTTCGTTAAGACACTGAAGATTTTCAGGAAAAAAGAAATAACACTAAAATATATATCACAAATATATCTTAATCTATTGAATTTACTATATAAATCTAATTATATTTATTAATAATATGATGTAACTGAATCTCATATGTATTTTAATACTCGAACACTTGATAGCTAGTCTCTGTCTCTCCCACTGTGTACGAATTGAATACTATTTATATTACTAAAAGTTGCAACCTTATAATAAAAAGTACAGGAGATTTAATTACCTGAGGAACCATATATATAAATCGAGTAAAATTAGTAAATTTGTATTACCACGAGAAATTTATGCCCTTGCAATGAACTTGAAATCCAAGGGGATGTTGGTTCTGTTCAATGGTACGAAATTCCTTTGCAATTATCTGAGTTTTAATTAATTAGAGATATATGTCTACAAATAATAATATCTCTTTTAGGGGTGTATATGATCCGGTCCGATTTTACTTAAATTTTTTTTTAATTAAACTGAACCGTTCACATTATTTAGACCGGATCGGACCAGATCGTTTGAAACGGTTTTAATAAATAAAAATCAGGTCGGATCGTTTGATTTATAAAACGATTCTATCCGGTTTATTTTCCGATTTAGTCTGATTTTTTTTATAATGTAAATTTTTTAATATATTATTAAACCGGTCCGGTTCAATTCGAACGGTTTAAAATTAGTACAAACCGGATCGGACCGTTTGATTAGTAAAACCGTTTGATTTGGTCCAATCTGAACCTGTTTATGGACACTCCAATCTGTTCCAATATGTTTAATACATCGTATTAAATATAATTATATTGGATTCATTTTAATTTTTTATTATAACTGTATAAGATAAAAACAATAACTCTTAATTTTAAATAAGTAATCACTAGTTATTACCGTGTAATCGTATGATCATAATGTTAATAAATGAAAAGTTTAATAGAGTAATATCAATGAAATTCAATCTTGTTAGTAGGTATCATTATCATTATTTATGCATAAGTGTATGAATATTTATTTAATTATATATATATATATATATAATGATATCATTTAAATTATTATTGTCATAATTAATTATTATTATTAAAAAATTTATATATTCAAAAATAAAATAAAATTGATTATATGGTTAAAAAATTCATTTCATAATATCCATATTTATTATGGTATTAATAAAAATAAAGACGACAATATCCTTACCTATGTATAATGTATAATGGGGATTCTCGATACTAATTTATATTTATATTATTATTATTTTAGGGTCAAGCTTTCCTGGCTTAACGGAACTAAGTTGACACTAACACATTTTTTCTATTATTTTTTAATTTAAATAACAAC
Organism: Hippophae rhamnoides; assembly: GCA_033030585.1. Classification (NCBI taxonomy): domain Eukaryota; kingdom Viridiplantae; phylum Streptophyta; class Magnoliopsida; order Rosales; family Elaeagnaceae; genus Hippophae; species Hippophae rhamnoides. Next base: position 49,979,420 of record CM065433.1, on the reverse strand, counting down.
TATGTTCACCTATCATTAAAATTGGAAACTCAAAATTCACCACTTTTTTTTCTAAAATCTCCAATTCGAAAACATATTATTAGGTTGAATAAGAATTGCTGGCACTTTTTTCTAAAATTATAAATTAAAATTTACATTTTTAAAAGTTAATTATTCTTCCTAATTTTATCCGACCGTAGTATAGACAAGACAAAGATTTTGCAAGGTTTTCTTTCCAAGTGATACATTCACATGCGTATACTTAAAACTTTATTAAATTCAAATTCATATAGTAAAAGCTGATTCTTATTGAAAATAAGCAAGCTTTTATGAAGTGGGGTAATACATTTCTTTAATTGCATGCCCCCTTTTGAAACAAATAGTTTATAGCAACCACATCATCGTGTTAATGATTAATGTGATTTCGAAAAGCCAATTAATGGTATGCATGTCGGTATAGCTAATTAGTTATGTACTTATGTTGAACTCAAAATTTACCAAAGTGGGTTTAAGTAATCACGTGTAATAATTAACCGGTTTAGTTTTGAATTGAAAATTTTTGTTTGATTTTTAGTTTAACTTATTATTTGATTTAAAATTTTAATTTTTATTTTAATAACGTGATAATTCGATGCCGATATTTGAAATTATAAATTTATATCTTTATTTAATATTTTATTTTTTATACATATCAGAATAAAAACACTTATAATTTAACGTTCATGAAAAAATAAAAATATTAAATTTATATAACATATTATTATTTTTATTTTGTAAACATTTTTTATATTAAAATTTCTCATTTTTGAATAATTTTAAATAAAAAAGATGTTAAAATTTAATTTTTAAAGATTTAAACAAGTTATCATTACCCGATAATAATTGCCGTATTTATAACTACTATTTTTTATTTCAATTTCTAGTATATTTTAATATTTTGGTTTCAATTTTAAATATTCAATTTCATTCTATCTCGTGAACATTCCAACGTCAAAATCACTTAAATTTTGTACATAAACATGTACAAAGTTGAGAGTGTGTACATGACCCATCAAATTTTATTTTATAAATGTATCTTTATAAAAAATATACTAATATTTCATCTCAAATATATTATTTAAATATTTTTTTTATCATTCTACTAATCTTTAATATTTTTTATATAATTTTTATTTCATTATATTATATAATTTTTACTAATTATGCTAAAATAAAATAACAAAATATTAACATCTTCTAGTAAATATTACAAGTTTAATTCTCTTATCTTAAATATTATTTACTAACAAAGTTATTTTTTTCTACCATACAATTTAATTATTCTTTATTATATTATATATAATTATATAATTAATTATCGTTATTTATATTATATAATATTATTGATATTTATTTTTATGTTCATATATTTGAATCTTTTTATATATTTATTATAATTTATATGATATAATATTATTTTTTTAAATCTTCGTAAATATTGAATTATATTATAATTTAATTTACATAGTTTAAATTATTTTAAAATTATAAACATTAAATTAAATTTTTTTTATTATTATTATTAACGTGTGGCAAAATTTAATTTTTATTATTAAATGACGCGCTGTGTGTGAAAATACTAATCTTAACTGCTTCAGTGAATGTACGTAAATATAATAATCTCAAATCAGTTCTTTTACTTTTAATGTCGGACTGACTCGGTACTTCAAAATTGAAATACGTGAATGATAGTGATATACAGGTACATCAGAACAACTGTTATATTTTATTAGCAATTAATTTATTATAAGTGCAAGTAAAGTTAAATCGTAGGAATATATATATATATATACATGTTAATTTATTTATCAGTGATAAATAAACTTTCCTTTTGTGCTTTTTTTCCTTTCTTCTACTCACGTTATTGCCTTTTTAAATCAAAATTTTTAAATAATCGTTTATATAAGATGATAATATTAAAAAAAATTAAATTTATACTGTAAGTTTAAAATTTTAAATTTTTAAACTTAATTTATATAATAATAATACTAATAATTAAACTTATATTTTTGAATATTACATTCTTCCCTTACAATTAAATTATGAAATTAACACCGGTTAATAAATTTTTTAAATATCATTTAATAATATTAAAAATTTGTAAAATTTATAAAATTAAAATTTTAAATATAATAATAATATCAAAAATTTAAATTTATGTTTTTAAAGTAACATTCTATATTTATCATTTAATAATAAAATTATAATTATTTTTTTATCTAGTTTATATATGAATTAAATTATATTTAAATAAATTATTTTATTTTTTTCTTTCTCACATATATCTTTAATAATATATATATATATATATAATATTAATACTAAAATTTAATACATATTAAAAAAATTATACATATCACATCACTATTAAATTATTACCTTTTGTTTTCTAGTCAAATCTCGTGACTTTATTTGAGTCTACAAAATTTGATGTATGTTTGAAATCCGGGTTAGCTTTTGTAATGGAAAATTAGTTTTTTAGAATAAGTTAGTTTTTAAAAAAAATTTGTATTTACTTATTAATTTTGTAAAAGATGTAGTGTAATTTTCTTCCTTATTTTTAAAATATAAATTAATTAATTTTAAGTTAATTATTTTAATTTCATAATTTTTTTATATATAAAAATCATGTATCATCATAAATAAAATATAAATTTATTATTAATTAAAATAATTAAGATTTGTTGATTTTAAAATAACTAAATATTTTTATTTTATAAATTTACATCTAATACATATCTTAATAATAGATAAAATAAAATAAATTTATATTTACTTTTAAAATAAATAAACTACTTACAATAAAATATATTGTTTTATTTGCTCTAAAACTCATTTGAAATTAGACAGTAAATAGATGAATAAAGTTTAAACTAATCAGAATTACTATTTAACAAGATATATTAATATTTGTGTTATGAAATAAATACAATAAAATTACTATGTAGATCATCATTATGAGAAATCTATAATATAAGTAATTTAACTATATTATCCATTTTTTTATTAACATTTTAATAATTATAGATTAAGACTAGTCTAAAGATATTATTTTATCTCATAAATGAATATTTCAACTTTTAAACGAAAGAATGAGAATTATTTTTAAAATATTAAGAATAAGAGAAAAAAATAAAAAGTATTCTTTAATATTTATAAATTGATTCTTTTCTATAATACCTTATACAAACAAATGGTTTAGTTATATATAGTTCAAAAGTTTATAGAATAACTCATAATGTATCTAGGTATAACTCTAGTAATACATAAAAAAAACTCTAAATACAATTTCTTATATGAAACATAAGAAATAAAATCAATAACATTATATTTCTACTATATATTTTTCCTTAGTAATAGAAACTATTTATTTTTCTAATATTGTCTCGCATTATTCTCCTCAATTTATTTAAATTTTTTTCATAAATTTTCTTTAAATGTGGATGATAATACTTATAGTATTTATGGATCTTAAAAATTAGTTCATGTTATTCCACTTTTTTCACTTTTTTGAATTTAAAAAAAATAATATTATCTACATATTCACCTTTAAAATTAATATTTTTAACAAGTTTTATAAGATGATATATGATTTAACAACTTTAAGATGATTTGACAATTTTGTTACTTTAAAAAATATTTTGTTGTAATGTCAAATAATTGATTGCATTTAAAAATAGTAAATATAATTCACTCTTTAACTTAAGGAACATCTACAAATAACATATGAATATTGTTTTATGAAAATAATTTTAAGATATAAGACTAATTAACATTTTGAAGAGATTTTTTCTTCAATATATTCCTTTCGAATTTACATAATCTCTAATGTAGGTTTGTTGGCCTCAATGCTCTCATCATTTTTGTATTCTATCAAAAACAACTAAAAAACCTTGTTTTTAATAGATTGTTCCTCTATTATTAAAGCTTTACATAGGTATTAGTTATCTTAGATCATCTCTTATATTTGAGCAAAATCTTAATTTTGAGTTAATTTATAATCTTTTTGAATAGAAGTTTAATTTATATTTTTTTTATAATGCTAGTAATGCAATCATTTTATCGAAAGTTTGATTCATTTTTGCACGAAAAATTTGATACTCTTTTATGGAATGCATATATTATATTCTATTGGATTTATCAAAACGAAAGCATAAATATACTAATAATATGAAAATATTTAGAAAATAATAAATAGATAAGAAAAATTTAGATTAATCGAAATCACTTTTTGACAAAATGTTTTTGTATTTGTGTCATAAAACAAACCAAGAAAACTATTATCTAGACAAATACAAGAAAACTATTATCTACACAAACACTTTAACAAATTTAGAATATGACTAATCTAACTATATTATTTATCTTTAGACGAACATTCTATTAATTCTATAGTAAAACTAACTTAAAGATATTCATCTATTTCACATATTAGGACTTTCACTTTCAAACAGGAAAAAAATTATTTTTAAAATATTAGGAATAAGAGAACTTCTTTAATATTTATAAATTAATTATTTTTTAAGATATTTTATACAAGTAAATGACTTAATAATATATAGTTCAAAAGTTTATTATTATTAAGATGCTTATATATAAATTATTTATTTAATTATCTAATTAATTGTACTTAATCTTTTTTTAAAATTGCTACTAATAGAAACAGTTGCCAACTTTCCGTAATATCTATGCTATATTATATAATTTCAGACTAAATGGATATATATATAGAGAGAGAGAATAAATGGGTGTTAAGGATCAATTTTCTAACCAAAGAAAAAAATATGAAAAACTCAAATACAACTTCCTACACAGTCAGTAAGCAACAAGTTTTTAATTATACTAGAGAGGTTAGCTTAAACAAGAAATACAGCCCCCAAGCTCCTTAGCAATTTAGCAAAAACAAGTTCCTTACCAGCTTTAGCTTATGCCATCTGCCACCCTATTGGCATCGTACCGAACGTTTAAAATTTACAAATATAAAAATATTATTATTTATGTAAAATTCAAATACTTTACTGTATTGATTTTATTATTATAAATTATAAATTTATTATTTTTTGAACTAAAATCATTTAAATTTTATTAATATTAAATTACATTTAATTAAATATCTTTTAATTTTATTATATGTTAATTTTGTTTATTTTTTTTATCTGTGGTACATAAATTTTAAATATTAAAAAAATATTTATATATGTTGTAAGAAAAATAAACATATATTTCTTAAAATAATTTAAAAATAAAAATTTATGTATGAAAAAAATTATACCATACCATTAAACTCTTTTTTTTTTTTACATTTTCCCTTGAAATTTCAAGATTGTAAATGGGTTTTGAATTTTACCGGCAAGAAGAATCACTTCCAATCAAAGTTGATTCCATATTGAGTTTTTTATTTTAAAAAATCAGTATTCATAATTAAAAATTAACCTTAAATTTTCTACATCTGTAAATATACTATGATTCCATTTTGGTTAATTAAGAATCACCTAAGTTTTTTTTTCCCTTCATTTATTTGACCTCGAACTAGATCAAACTCATTGCAAGCGAATTGGAAAGGCAAGGAAAAATCAGTCAACATCAGAAACCACTTGCTTTTAACGAATTGAATACACAGAAAGCACAAGTCTTTTAAGGAGACTTGACTTCTGCTGAAGGATAGAAAACCACAAAATTATTTATTTTTTCTATAATTTGTATTTTCTTCCCTATTTCATGGTCAGCAATTAGCATATCCGTACGGTCTTATTGATTGTTTGCAGTTGGCTGGCTTTTAAATTGAAATTGATCATCTCTCACTATAATGAAAGTGGTAGGTAACAACTTGTCAGCTTGGGCGGCCTCTTTGGCACCATCTTGTGGGAAGACAAAAAGCACCATATATTTACACTTAGCCCCATTTCCCTTTATTGGGTTGCTGCTTCCTGGCATCTTTTATTTTCGTTTGATTTTCATTTGCTCTCGATTCAGATGAAAAAGGTAGGCTGTCCTTGTACTTGTCTCTTTAACCTCATACTTCTTTTCAATTTGTTTTTTTTCTTAGTTCATAACGTTCAATGTTATGTATCACTTTTTGACTAGACCAAACTCTGTTATGAATTCTATTGATAATAGCCCTTTTCAATCTGATTTGACATGGATCTCCTTTTCTTAATGTTCTTTACGAATCGGGTTTCTATTTACTGATAATTTTTTGGTTTTCTGCTGTTGGTTACTATTTTGATTTTTTTCCCCCTTGGATTCTGTTTTTCAGTTTCGATGCATTTACTCGTTTGTTGTGTCTATTGGGTAGCAATTGATTTCTGGTCTATGTGAATAAAGGTATTCCTGAGAAGAAGGGCTCAGTTTTAGCATTGGCGATCCTTTCGCTTCTTGATTCAAGCATAGCTATGGCAAAATGTAAATTTGTGATTCCAGAAATAGAAGGAGAAGACGACTTAATTGCTGCTGCAAAACAGATTTCCAGAGCCTTGGAGTCTAAGAAGAACCTAACAAGTGATGCAAGGAGAATTTTGGCTAATCTTGGCACTCAACTTTCGTCTATTACAAAAAGCAATGAAATGAAAGGGGAGAGGATTAATGAGATTGAGACTGTCCTTAAGGCTGCCCAAGAGAAGATTATGAATTGGGAGACAGATCAATTGATGATATGGGATTCAAGCCCTCATGAAGCCTTTGAGTATCTAAACGCAGCATATGAAACCCGAAAATTGGCTGAAAAATTAGAGAGTTGGTCTTTCAATAAAGAAGATGATGAGTATGAGTTACTAAAGAGAGTTCATGATGTTCTTCAAACAGCTATGGCTAAGCTTGAGGAAGAGTTCAAATATATGCTTGTCAACAATACACAACCCTTTGAGCCAGATCGCATGTCTTTTCGTTCTAGCTTTGATGATACTGTGGATATGGGTTCTATTATCTCTTTTGGAGATGAATCAATTGAGGACTCACTTCCAAGAGATAGCCTAAGTAGAGCATCTGAGGAATTCATCATTGATTTAATCCATCCGGATGTGGTTCCTGATCTTCGATGCATTGCAAATTTGATGTTCAAATCGAAATATGATCGGGAATGCGGCCAAGCATACATATCTGCAAGAAAAGATGCCTTGGAGGATTGCCTGTTTATTCTTGAGATGGAGAAACTGAGCATTGAAGATGTGCTCAAGATGGAGTGGCTTAACTTAAATTCCAAGATCAGAAAATGGATTCGTGCTATGAAGATCTTCGTCCGGGTATATCTTGCTAGTGAAAAATGGTTATGTGATCAAATTTTTGGGGAGCTTGGACTGTTTAATGTAGTTTGTTTTATTGAGGCATCAAAGGCTTCAATGCTGCAGCTTTTGAATTTCGGTGAAGCCATGTCGATTAACTCCCATCAACCCGAGAAGCTGTTTCGTGTCTTTGACATGTACGAGGTGCTGGCAGATCTTCTTCCCGATATAGATGCTTTGTACTTAGGGGTATCCGGTTCTTCCATAAGTACCGTATGTAGGGAGATTCTAAGTAGATTGGGGGTTAGTGCAATGGGAACTTTTGTTGAGTTCAAGAATGCCATTGCATCTAACCCCTCAACAAGTCCTGTATCAGGAGGAGGAATACATCCTTTAACCAGATATGTCATGAATTACGTTAGAAATCTCACTGACTATTCTGACATCCTAAATTTTCTCTTCAAGGATTTCAATGATGCCAATCATACCTCGTCGTCTCCCCAAACAAGTCCAACTATTATAGAAGACAGCAAAGGCATTGATTTTTCGGGCAAAAGTTTTCCAATGGCTTGTCAATTTGCATCAGTTGCTTCAATTCTTGAATGCAATCTGTATGCCAAGGCCAAATTATATAAAGAAGCTTCTTTGCAACACTTGTTCTTGATGAACAACATACATTACATGGCTCAAAAGGTCAAGGGTACTGAATTAAGGCTTGTTTTTGGGGATGAATGGATTAGGAACTGTAAGTGGAAATTCCAACAAGAAGCAATGAACTACCAAAGAGCTAGTTGGAGTTCAATCCTTTCTCTATTAAAGGATGATGGTATACAGATTCCTGGTTCAAGCTCTGTCTCAAGAGTCCTTCTAAAGGAGAGATGCCGGAGTTTTTGTGTTGCGTTTGAGGAAATATACAAGACGCAAACTGCTTGGGTTATTCCAGATGTTCATCTTCGAGATGATTTGAGAATATCAGCATCCCTTAATGTCATTCAAGCTTATAGGGCATTTGTGGGAAGACATGCAGTTCATATCAGTGACAAGCACATCAAGTATAGTACCGATGATCTTGAGGACTACCTTATGGATCTTTTTGAGGGATCCCCAAAATCATTACAAAATCCTTGCAAGAAATGATGATTTGTATTATCTTATTCAAACTTAGGTAAGGCTTCTATATCCCTTCTGCTCTCATTCGTGTGAATAGTGATTAATAAGCAGATCAAGGCAAAGTATTTAATATTTTCATACCTTATCTACATTGTAAGCTATACGTATAATATATGTATTGAATCAGGTAAAGTATTATTTGAAACTCTTGACTTGCTTCGTATGAATCTGTAAGCTCCTCTTTCTTTCCTTATATTGTTATTTCATTTCATTTCTTTCTTTTTTTATTAAATCCACAAAGCCATTGCTGTAAATATCCAATTGCCTATTGACTTTAGATGATGACCCTTGCCAAAGCGAGATGGCACAAAACCACATTTGGAAGTTCGTTCTTTTTGTTTGGTCGATAAAACATATTGAAATTGTTTGGATGTGATTTTGTTCGAAGTAGTTTTAATAGAAGCTTAAAATTGAGTGATTTGATTAAAGGTGGGTATGTGCCTTTACGGGAAACATTTTGCTATTTGGGAAGAAAATGTTAGAATTAGTTTAGATAGAACTTTTTATTAATTATTTTAGACTTTAAAGAGTATACATTTAAGACCATTTTTCTCGTAAGTGATTAAGAGTCTGGTCAAAAAATTCATTTAAATTAAATTATTTATTTCATTTAATCACTTTGATTTCATCTTTTCTTTTAATTTTAATAAAATATATTATTTTAATATTAATTTTTAAAGTAATATTTTAATATAAAAAATATTAAAATATATAATTTATCGACATATTTTTTAGAATTAAAGAATTAAATAACAACATTTTTAATTTAAGAGATGAAATGACATAAATGATATAATCTAAAGAATTTTTATAATATTTTTTTTCAAATAATTATTATTTACTTTTCTTAAATACATTAATAATGTTTTTTAAAATTTTAAAATTTCCAAACATCTCGAGTCCGTAGGAATTTTTTTTTTTTTTTTACCAAAATGAGAAGCAATTCCAACAATGTTATGTTGTTCAAACGAAAGCAGGGGTGGTAATTTTGACTATGATGTAAAACATAAACCTAACATGATAAAAAATATTTTTAATTAGAATTAACCATTAATTTTTTTTTTGTATTTATAAAAATATTGAGTTATTTTACTATTATAAATAAATAAATAAATTGATTAAAAATAATTTATATTTTTTAATATTAAAAAATACTGAATTCATGTCAATAAATACGAACACTTACAACCACACACAAAACAAATGAATTGACATGGTAGAAAGAAGTTGAGAATGGTGGATGAAATATGGAGCTAGTAAAAATGAAGAAAAATTCTGTGTAAATTGTATAATATCTCAACTAACAGTTACAAGCTAAGCATCACCTATTTATATAGCAATGCACTAATTTGCTATAATAAGCATCGCCTATAACCAGCACTCGAATGACTTACCTAGGCGATGTGAGACTCCCAATAGGTTCCAACAAACTATCATATTTAATGAATTATCAAACATTAAATGCAATCACATGATATATGATGTTGAAAATAGTGTGAATTTAAATAAAAAAATTATGAGAATAAATGTAAAATTTTATCCTCTTAAAATTTTGTTTCACATTGCTAGTTTATATACCTTTGAATGTGTTTAAATGGAGAAAGATATACTGTTTGGTACCCACTTTTGTGGAAAGGGAGAGGAACGACAATTGTGATTCCACACACATGCGTGCTGCCGTTGTCAGGCCGACCAAGTTGAGTCTAAGTCCATTATTTTGTGAACATTAGCGTTCATATTTTTTCAACTATAAAAGAGAGTCATAGCTCTTAGTTTTTAAAAACAACTAAAAAACACTATTCTTCATAGTAAACCCAAGAAAAGAAAATTCAAAATTGTATTTTTCAGTTTTCCTAACAATATAAATACTTTAGAGGTGTGGTCACTTACTATGAAATTTTTTGGACAAAATTTACTAAAGCATTCACTATACTGGGATGCATGTGCATGGTCGTAAAGCACATAGACTTTTCAAACTACACCCAAGAAATGTTGTGTGTGTAATGTTGATAGAGTTACTCTAATAATTCTAAAGCATCAACATTATGCAAATGTTCAAGTCGATAGATATTTTTTACCGATGCACAATTTTATACTTTTAATTGATCGGTTGCTCGATGAAAATTATTTTTATATAAAATTTTAAATGAGAGATTGTTGAAAATAGTGTGAATTTAAATAAAAAATTATGTGAATAAGTGCTAAATTTTACTTTTTTAAAATTTTGTCACATATTACTAGTTTAAATAGAGAAAGATTTACAATTGAGATTGTATCCCAAGAAGCACCCACTTTTGTGAAAGAGGAGAAAACCAAGGCAATTGCGGTTCCACACATATATGTGTTCCATCGTCGTCATCCATCTAACGTACGAGTGCATGTGCGTATGCGTTTGCGTGAGATGACACTTTATTTTTTGGAAAAAAATTTCATTATTAAAACTATTTTTCCAATAGTTAGAAATTATGTTCTTATCCACACTACGTCACCTATAATATGACCATTTTTTGTGTGATTGTTATTTTGTGAACATTAATGTTCATATTTTTTCAGCTATAAGAAAGGGTTATAGCTCTCAGTTTTTTAAAACAACTAAAAAAACTTCTATTCAAAGCAAACTCGATGACTCTATGAAAGTAGAGCTATTAGTGCAATTTTTTTACTCAATATTTACTTATTTTATTAAATAAATAGTATTTTTATGGCCAAAATATTAAAATATAAATTTTTTAATGAAAAGGGATGAAAATATAATTTTTGGATTTTTTTTGGATTTTATATGGACTTTTAACGTAGGATCAATAAGGAGTTGTCACGTAACATGCCACATAGGTAGAGGAGTTGACTAGGTAAGCTATGTAGACATCACGTAAGCATAGAGAGCGAATCAAGTTACGCCACATGTGAGGAGAACAAAACGCATGCCATGTGTCGACATGGCGTTCAATCTGAGTTCGAAAAATGGTCAACGCGTCATGCCACGTTTTGCCACGCCATTGCTCTACGCGCTAAACCCGTGCACCGTGCCATCTATTTTTGCAAATCACGTTACGCCACATGTCCCTGACTTAGCTAGCGTTGACTTTAACCGATTTCCCTTTCCATGCGTCTCTCCCTGATTCACCGAGTTAATTGTTGATGCCATGTGTCGCTCTGTGATTGGTGGAACTGTCAGTTTTGCTTGTTTTGATCGTAGCTCTTAATCTGACGGTCCAGATCTCTCCTGAGTAATATTTAAGCCCCTAATCACTCGATAAACCCTAATTGGTCTCTATTAGTATAATTTTGGTCAGTTTTTGGAGCTAAAAAAGAAAAAAAAATACAAAAAAAATCAAGAGATAACACAATTTTGGTGGAGATTGAAGAGGAGATTAATACTACAATTCAAGATATTGATTGTATTTCTTTTCCTACTCTTTTCTTTATCAATTTTATGTCTTTCTTTATGAAAATGTGAGCTTAATGTACACAATTATGTGTAATTAATTTATTAATCTAGTGATCTTATGAACTCAATTTTCACCATGTGATGATTTAATATTTTACCTCGATTATAACTTTAATTTACTTGTATTATTTAATCTGAATTTTATGCTATTATTTGTTTGGCCAACAATTTATCTACAATAGCAATTAAATAGATTTGAAGGAATTATTTAATTATTTGTCTTGTTTAAATAATATGCACAGTTTCTAGGCAGAAATATATAATTCTTATGTATGTGATCTATAATTGATGAACTTAATGAGTAATATGCAATTTAATTTGCATGAGAGTTTGGTTAAATTAATTACAATATGGTGTGTAGTTTACTCGAGAGAGAAATACATGCTAGGTTAGATTTAATTAATCGTGTAATTAATTGATAATTATTTTGGGATGATTTTAGCGATTCACATATTTAAAAAATTGTGGGATTAAGTATTCTTAGATATTTTCTCATATATATTTTTAGTTATCAAATTTAATTTAATTAATTATTGCTATTTATATTTAGTTATTTTAATTTTGTTTCCTTAAAATATAAAAACACAAAAAAATTGATTTTTATTTTTTAAGTTTTAAAAATTAGTTTCTAATAAAATAATCTTCGTGGAAACCATTTTTTCTTATTATTATATTACTTGTTGCGATATGTATACTTGCGTATTCATTGCACACTTTTCGTGTGTGACCGATCAAAACCCAAGAAAATAAAATTCAAAATTATTATTTTTAGATTTTCAAGCAATATAAATACTTTAGAGGTGTAGTATTTCAGACTTCATCAGTGCATTCAAGCTTCGAAATAGAAAAAAAATTATAGGTTGTTTTATTCTGGAGATAACGAGAGTCACTTAGTTCACGACTCAACCTAAATAGTATATTTCAATATATTAATAATGTTGTTCTTATCTTAATTTTTACAAACCTGAAAACAACATAGGCCAAGGCAACGATATTACAATAATTACTTTACATTAATGACATCATTATCAACTATTAGCGACATTACAATGTAATCAATTTTAAAGATATAATAGACATTTTACACACTTTTTAGGTCGCAATAAAAAAATGATTATGGAAATATCATTATTCTAAAAATGTTATTTTAAACCATCAATTTAACATAGTACGAGAGCTATATTAAACCTAGTAACCCTAATTTAAAACGTTGGGCCTATATAATGCATTGAGCCCACACTCGTGTAAAGTTTAAGATGTATAAACATATTATTAGTATTTCTAATAGCTTAAGTTTTTGTAAAAATTAATGACAACACATTTTAACATAACCAACAATGCTACTTTGATGAAAGTGTAGCTAATGCCTATTCAACAAATTAAACATCTTTGAAACTATGCAATTCCAAATTCTGAAATATTACAAGTAATTAATAATTTCTTCAAGATTTTTAATTAATTTTAAAAATTATTAATATTATAAATAAAATATATTATAATTACTATTTTTATTTTCTTTATTCAGTCTATATTGAATATCGTACTATGTGTGTATGTAAGATATTCGTTCATTATCAAGAGGGTATTAAAGTTATAACAAATTGAATCATATTAGATGTAACAAAAAAAGACGAAAAACTGGAGAAAAGATTACGATGGATCCATTAAATATAAGATATGTTAATTATAATTTCAAATCAATTAAAATCTTAAATGATTAAATATTTATAAAATTAATAAATAAAAAATGAAGACAAATAAAATGTACTCAAGTTTGTATAAAAATAAACATAAAGAAATTATAAAATTAAGTAAATGTTTTGATAAACAACTTAAATATTTATCTTTAAATAATAATACTTAGGAATTAATAATTAGCCGTTCAAAATAGAAAATCTATTTGGTGTCTCTTTAACTATGAATACTTATAAAAACAAATTATTAATAAAATTTATTTTTATATTTTGAGATTTATGTATTTATAATAGTTATACAATTAGATAGTATATTTAATTATTTCAATTTTTTTAATCATCTATTCTTTAATATTTAATAAAAATATATATATTTTATTATATAATATTTTAATTAATTAAAAATATAATTAATTAATTATTTTGATATTTTATAAAGTTTGTAATTTTTTTTATATGTTTGAAAGAATTTTTATAATTTTATAATTTTTGAATAATAACATCTTTAATATTTTTATAGAAATTGTAACCAACATTTTTATTAAAGTATGCATTTGAAAGAGTTTTAAAGTCTTACCAATCCTTTGAATTTTTTATTAACGTACTTACGTTTGTTTGTTATATTTTCTGTCCTTTCAACTTACATGAAAGCGAAAGGTGACATGATGAGGATTCATAAGATTAATTTAACGTATACTAATTTAATTAATAATGTGCCTAACACTCGATAAATTTGACCAGTGATGTACAATAATTTTGTGTTATTTTTAATTTTGGGATTAAATTTATTTATATGGAAGAATAAGAGATTAAATTATATGATAAAATAATAAAATAGCAAAGTGTAGTTAGAAAAATAGAAATAATAAGTGTAGTTTTGCACTTTCTTTATGTAGCCTTATTGGTCACGTAAATTTTTAGTTTATACTTTATATTGTTTTGTTTGTAGGAACTTGGGACTTCTTGTTAGACTGGGACCGAGCGGTCTTTATCATAAGTTTCTGACGTCTCTTTTCTATCACTTTTCTCAATAGAATGAAAATAAAATTGAAAATATATAAATAAAAAATTGATTATTAAATAGAAAATAGAACACGAAATACAGTTTTACTAAACATATATTTGTTTGTTTTGTTTTCATATTTTAGAAAAGGAGAAAATAGAACTCACCCTCAGACAAAGCTCTGTTTTCTTTAAAAAGCTAATTAAAAAACAAAAAATTAGTTTTAAACATTAAAAAAAATTACTTATAAACAAAACTCTTTATAAAACAAACCTAATTAATCTATCCAATTTTGAAAATTATAATATTTTTTAAATTTAAACCATAATAATAATAATAATAATAGCTTTTAATATTTTTATAAAAATTATGCAAGAGTTTGGAATTCTCCCCAATCCTTTATTGGGCTAACCAATTCTGTAAAAACGTAAGGTTACCCGTCCAAACGTTTCGATCGTACGTTTATTTGTTATGTTCTCTTGATTTTCAACGTGAAAGCGAGAGGAAACATAGAAGGAACATGTGCTCAATAGTCACGTGGCTCATTTCAAACTTCAACCACCCGGCCGAAACGAAAAGATGAGACAGATGTCAACTTATTTATGTAAGATTAATTAATTTTTATAATTCATTTCATGTTTTTTTCATTTAATTGTTTTAATATCAGATAATAATAATAATAATAATAATAATAGTTATGCTTTATTTGCATAAAACGAAATTTAAATAAAAATATAATATATAATTATTTATAAAAATTAATATTTTAAAAATATAAAGTATTAATATTTTATCATATAATTTAAAATTTTTTAAAAAATGAAAATATTATTCTATTATTTGCAAAATCTATTTTGAAAATAAAACTACCCACGATTATAACTTGAACTTTTAAAACTATTTCAATTTCATTTTTCTTTTGTCGGTCTTTAAAGTGAGGATTTTAAATTTCATTTTTTCTTTTGTCGGTCTTTAAAGTGAGGATTTTAAATTTCATTTTTTCTTTTGTCGGTCTTTAAAGTGAGGAGATGGCTTTGATGTGGAGTTCATCATCATTACCAATGGGAGCAACAATAGGTTTGTTGAGGAAAACTGTTAATGTTGGTGGTGGTTGTGGATTTCCTTCATTTCTTCCCAAGGAGGTCCAGAATATTAAAGACCCATACGCTCGAACCTTGGCTAAGAGAATCGAAAGACTTCCTGTCGAGGTATTTTTTTTATAGAGATAAGATAGTTATCGCTGATTTGGAATAACTGGGACCTCAATGTTGCTCTTCAAGGTTTCGTGTTGTAATGCTGCTCTTGAGTTCATTCCTTTTTCTTATTCTGTGTATGATGTTCCTTCTTATTTTAATTTAGTCCCAAAATTAAAATTAGCTTGAAATTAAACAAGATTTATCAAAACTAGGGATTAACATTTTAATAATAAATAATTAAAATTATGGTTATATTTAAGAGAATAAATTATATAAAATAATAATAAATACCAAAGTGTAGTTAGAAAAATAGAAATGATAAGTGTAGTAATACATGTGCACTTTCTTTATAAAGAGTTATTGGTCACGGCAATTTTTAGTTTATACTTTATATTGTTTTGTTAGCAACTTAACACTTCTTGTTAGATTGGAACCGGGCGGTTTTTATAATAAGATAATTTTTATTAAATGGTGTTGATATCTTTTTATCTTATTATTATTTTTCCTATTATGCGTGTTTATGCCAAATCACGTGTTTAATTTACAATCGTTCCTCATAGCTCCTCTATACTAGTTGTTTAAGAGCAAATGAAGGTAAAAAAAAAAAATGATATATAGCTTTCGAAAATTAAGTGCTTCTTGTGTTTTATTTTATGTTTTTCAGGTCGAAACTCAAGTGTTTGAATTAATATTGTTTGTTAATTAGTCTTGTTTTATATTTTCATTTTAATTAATGACTAACAACATACTTTGTTTTATATTTTCTAGGTGTTTTTGAATTTAGTGTTGTTTTATAATTAGTTTTGTTTTATTATATTTTAATTGGAATTGAGTTATATTTTTTTAGGTATATTTTGAAACTAAAATTTGAAAAAGAAAAAAAAAAAGCTTTTAAAACTTCTATAATTAAATTTCAAATCCTGCTCTAACACCTCATTTTCACATTGAGAGAAGTTTTGTTTCTCACGTCTCTTTTCTATCACTTTTCTCAATGAAATAAAAATAAAATTTAAAATATATAAATGAAAATTTGATTATTTAATAGAAAATAGAACACAAATACAATTTTACTAAACATATTTTTCTTTGTTTTGTTTTCATATTTTAGAGAGGAGAAAATAGAACACACCGTCAAACAAAGTTCTGTTTTTTTTTTTTAAATAGCGAATTAATAAAACAGAAAATTAATTTTAAACATTAAAAAAAAGTTACTTATAAACAAAACTCGTTATAAAACAAGTCTAATTAATCTAGCACACCCAATTTTGAAAATTTCCAATATATTTCTTAGTAGTTTGAATGTCGAATTGAAATTTATCTATACTTGCGACTTTCTGTAAATTTCACTAGGATGGTGTATTTTTTGCCGATGAGATTAATGTTGATAATAAATTTTCGTAATTATAATCATCAAGTTGTTTTTGATGCTGCTGCTAATTTTATGTTATTGATAGGTGCAAGGATTTAAGATTGGTTTTTAATAATAAAAGAAATGCAAATCTTGTTTCAGCTGCAGATTGGATGCTTTGAAAGTCGTATCATGAGTAGTTGTGTGAAACCACTCAAACAAAGTGAGACCAATCCAGTGGTCCTCCTCCATAGCTTTGATAGGTATGCAATTCTTGCAAATGACACCATGCCATCACGTTAGAATTTTCTGTTAGCAGAATCACAATTTTAATTCGAACTTAATCAAGCTCTAAACATCGGAATTAAACCTATTCTCCTTATTTGTGTGAATTTTTTAGGAAACAAATAAATAGAGCTTAAAATGAAACATGCACAAAAGCAACACAAGCAATTTACGTGAAAAACCTTCCTACAGGTGAAAACAACCACGGCACTCCTCTCCAAAACTTCCACTATCAAGAAACAATTGTACAACAGTTCTCTCTAGTTAAAACTAGAGTCAAATAATCAACAACATCATCAAGAATACACTTCTTGGAAACTAACAATTATTTCAAGAAGAATGGAGAAATCTAACCCAATTCGTAGTCACTGTTCACTGCTCAGAATTTCTCAAACCGGTGAGCCAAATCCAAATCACACCGTACAGATTAAAGAGTCTTGAGTCGTGAACCTGCCTGCAAAATTTCAGCTTAATCAGACTACAAACGGCCTTCGATCGGAACACTTGATAAAGACTGGCTGGAGAGAAAAAACTGAAAAACTGAGATCAGTTTTTCTGCTGCAGCTGCTGTTTTTGCTGCACACATTTTTCTCTGCAGAATTCTACACACAACAAACACTAAATAATTCTACACACAACAAACACTAAATGTGTTTATTAATTAAAGAAATGAAATGACACAATTGTCCTTCTTACTCAATGGGATTTTAAGCCACATGGGCTTCACTTGGGCTCCTCCAAATAAGATGAAAACCCAACATTTTCCCGCATACTGTGGTTCATAATGTTGTTTCTTTTAGTTCTTGTTTAGAATGGAGGGGTGCACTTCCCTTACTTGAAGAGGCTGGGCTGGAGACTTGGGCTCTTGATGTTCTCGGTTGGGGTTTCATTGATTTAGGTGAATGATTTTTGCTCTGTTTCTCTTGATGTAAATTAAGTGTTGTTATAGTTTCATGCGTTAAGTGATTTGATCTTGTTCCTATCTGTAACAGAAAGGCTCCCACCCTGTGATGTGACGTCCAAGCGTAGTCACCTCTATCAAGTATATCTTCAAGATATGAATGTCTCATAATCTTTGATTCTGATGGTTGTCTTGATTTTTGGCTATTTGATTTTCTCGAGTAGCATGTTTTTTTAAAAAATATTTCCTGGACATGTTCTTGTGACTACCCTTCTATACTTTCAAGCAATTTTTTTAACTTGTCAGAGTTGAATTTTTTTATCCTTTGATGGTAACTGGATTAAGAGAGTTTCTTCTCTTTTTGTGTTTATCCACTCCAGCTCTGGAGGTTCTACATCAAACGGCCAATGATATTAGTTGGACCAAGCCTTGGTGCTGCTATTGCCATTGACTTTGCAGTTAATCATCCAGAAGCTGTAAGCATATTTACTCCTTAAAAATCATTACCCCTTTCCATGCACTTTGTAAAAGGATTGCCTACTGACCCCTGAACAAATGAAATTGTTCCTATCTTGTATTTTGATTCTGAAATTTACCCTGCTAACTGCTGAAACTAAATAATAATAATAATAATCTGATTCAGATCTTCATCGCTCTCCTGCAATATGTAAAGCTAGGCCCTGAACGTGACTAGGCATGAGAAAGTTTCCGTTTTCATTTTCACATTTTTGACTATTGAGTTTGTCCTTTTACCAAAAGCAAATATCCAAGTGAATCTAGTACTTTTTTGTATGCTTAAAGATCCAGTTCCTGACTTCCTGTGATAAGCTGACTTGATCAAAACTTTTCTCTCATCATATTTTTTTTTAACATTTGAAATTGAAACTCTCTGTAACACAGGTCAAGAAGCTGATATTGATTAGTCCAAGTGTCTATTCAGAAGGCACTGGCAACCTAGCAAAAATACCGAAAATGTTAGCCTATGTCGGGGTAAGTCTCCATGTCACATAATTTTGTAGAGGACACATCAATTTTTTCTTTCTTTTTGATGTAATGATAAAGGTTGGCTTTATTGAGGCTCTTCCGTGTTCCTCTTCTACTATAAGGCTTGTCCTAGTGGGACTAAGAAACCAACCAAGTATTCTGGTTAAGTCAGATTGAATAATCCTAGCTCTCTGCATAAACCATCCGGTTGCCTTTTTGCGACCATAAAAGCACCAAGGCACCAGAATCCCATCTGGTTGGGTTTATTTTTCTACACTATCCTTCTGTCTTTTACAATGAAATCTAGCTAAGATGCTTATGGTGTCTATTGTCAGCCAGGGGGATTAAAGGAGTGATGACACTGATTAAGGTGTCATCTCAGTTACCTAAAGTTATTTTTGTCAAAAGTTGAGGATTGAGGAATCATTATCGATCTGACTATATATAGCCAGACCAGATACTTATCTGCCAATAGAGTTGCATTTCACTTGGTAGTACTGTAGTGCCCTTACGTTTTGATTATTTGTATACAGGTTTCTTTACTGAAGAGCTTACCTCTTCGCTTTTATGCAAATATAATGACCTTCAATAGCATTTGTTTGGCAACAAGTTTAGATTGGACTAATGTAAGAATGTTACTCCTTTTTTTTCATTATTTTCACCAGTCATTATGATAATCATGTATCTGCAGGAAATAAAACCTAAGTATTATATATTATACCTAGGTATTATGTTTATGTATTGGGATATAAGGCTGTTTCTAATGTTAAAAACTGCTATGCTACCATTAATTTTATCTCCGGGTATAAGATCTTTGTGCTGCTTAAATGCTAGAGGAAGTGGAATTAAAGATTTATTATAATCTTATTCTATTCTGATTTGTATATAATGTTTGGTGAAAGTGTACATAATTAATATAGATTGTATGATTTTACAATTAGGTGGGCCGCTTACACTGTTTATTGCCTTGGTGGAAAGATGCAACAATCAACTTTATGGCTAGTGGAGGCTATAATGTTATTGCCCAAATAAAACAGGTATGGTATAGTTTTATTTTACTAATTGCATAGGCACATCATATCTGCTAGGTTTTGAACTCCTGCCTGCACTAATGTTCGCTATGGCGGTGTACAACTGCGCTGAAGTACTTAGATAGTTCTGATGGGTAGTAACAGCTTTGTACTTGTCTTGAGAAGCAATAGTACAATTAAGTTCTTGACCAAGGCTTATGTACACACTCCTTATCTGCTGAAATCCCTAAGTATTAGCACCACATTTAGTTAGGGTAATTTGACTTTTAAGAAATCTGTAATTATTAGGAAATATTATTCTCATTAATTAGGATATCTGATTTTCATTTTATTCATAACAAATTGTACTATAAATTCGTAGCTAAACATTGTTCAAAAGATACCAAAAATACAAAAGAACAAATATATTCTATTATAATTACAATCTTCATGGCATCAGAACCCGTTTTCGTTAAAATTTAGCCTCTATGGCAGATCCAATTGCCCCAACAAAATCAGAGACAAATTCTGATTTAGAAACTAATCCCACAATAAGTACAAGTTCTCGTGACAGTACATTCTTACAACTTACTATGAAAAAGTTGAATGGAAGGAATTTTAGAGAATGTGCACAATCAGTGAAACTAGTCAGTGATGGTAAAAGAAAAATAGGTTACCTAACCGGAGAAACAAAAAAACTAAAAGCCACCAACTCCGGTGTTCTCCAATGATGGAGCTCAGAAAATTAAATGGTAACCACTTAGTCATTCAATCAATGATGCCTACTATTGGTAAAACTTATCTGTTTTTATCAACAAGAAAGGATGTCTGGCAAACCGTATGTGAACTTACTCCGACGGTGAATATCCATCTCAAATATATGCGATAAAAATCAGATTATGAAATCTGAAACAGGGAGATACAGGAGTATACTACATGAAGATGATTTCTCTACGATAAGAACTCGATTTGAGTTCAGAAGAAAAGTGGGAGTGTGTCAGTGATAATACTCGTTACAGGAAAAAAATTGAATGAGAAAGAATATTCAATTTTTTAGCTAGACTGAACCATTACATGGATGATGTTCGCGGGAAGATATTAGGTAGACGGCCACTACCCTTCATATGAGAGGTCTTCGTCGAAGTCATACGGGAGGAGAATTACCGGCGACTGATGCTTGAAAGAACTAGCGGTGGTTATAGGCTGCCGTCTTCGTCTTCGTCTCGCGATGCCTCTCGGGATGTCTCAGCCCTAAAAGCTGAGATGAAAGGTAAATGGAGATATGTAAGGGACATGGCCCCTGTTGGGCCTAGGATGTTTGGTGGGCTCGGTCAAAAAAATTGATAAATAAATATGATGGGCTTGGATCGTCAATGAATGCAGCCCATGAATACCCAATAGAAAGTGGGCCTTTCATGAATGGATCTTGAGTAAATTTATCCACGGATCCTACGAAAACTGAACAAGAAATGGACAAAGAAAACAAAAATTTACGAGTAAATCTGGATACTCAAAGAATACATTTTGAAAACTTCATGATAAACCATTAGATTAAAAACCAAAATAAAATACATCTCAAAATTATCAAGCTTCATTTTACCATCAAAAACCTCGAGAATATCCAAGTTCAATGGGTCAATATAATCTATAATAATTAAATCATCATTACAAAATTCTGTCTAAACTTGATTCAAGAACCATTAAATGTATTTTTATTGGGTATTCACACACTCAAAAAGATATAAATACTACACATATTTGTTAGCATTGATATTACTTTTTTTTAATACGTTTCATATTATTAAAATTCTTCTCCTCATAGGGAGAGTATAAGCAAAGATAATTTTTTTTGTCAATATTTAAACATTACTCTTGATCCAAATAATAAGTCTCATAACCCAAACAGAAAAACAGAGACTAGAGAAACTGAGAATACCACATCATCTCATGTCCTGCCATCTATAAATAGATACTTGAACTCAAGGAGAGAAATATAAAAAAAACATAAAAAAGAGATAATCACTTATTCACGAAAGTCTAAATTAAAAAATAGAAAAAAATTCACACTTAAAGCACCAAATGAATCCGAACTTGTGATAGATTCAAATATCCATTATGAGTCTACTTTGAATCTAAGTAACTCTAAATGTTCTTTTGATTAACTTATTATTCTTAGAAAACAAATTCAAACTTGTACTCTCTATCCTATATTTAGGTTTATTTCGTGCAAAACTATCTTATGATTTTCATGTTTTTACTACTAAGCTTGACAGAATAAAGATTTGAAAAAACATTCATAAGGCTTTAAAAATTCCAGAATTGAGAGAATTGTCATGGAATAAATAAGAGCACTTGAAATGGAAGATGGGATATTATAGATCAAACAAAAGGAAATATTCTAGTTGAGTGTAAATGAATTTTTTCAATAAAGTATAAAGTGGATAGAACAATATACAAAGCTTGTTTTGTTGGAAAAGATTTTACACAAACCTATGGAATTGATTGTACTGAGACATTTGCATATGTGGTTAAATTGAATACAATTTGGGTTCTTTTATCTTTGTTATCAAATTTGGAATGGCTCTACACTAATTGGACATAAAAAAATGTTTTCATAAACGAAGAATTAGAATAATAAGTCTTCATGATCATGCCACTAAAGTTTTGTAAAGAATAAAATACTGTATGTAAGTTAAGTAAATCACTCTATAGGCTCAAACAATCACGTAGAGCATGATTTGATAGATTTGCAAAAGTAATGAAGAAAAAAGGATATTAACAAGGAAAAATAGATCATACAATATTCTTTTGACACTCTAAAAATGGGATGAGGATTGTTTTAATAATATATGCTGATAATATAATCATTATTGGAGACGATTTTAAAGAAACAGGGAGATCGAAGATAAACTTGGCTACAGAGTTTGAAGTTATTTGGGATAGATGCGACACTTAGGTATGGAAGTTGCGAGATCAAAAAATAGAATCAATATTTCTCAACAAAAATACATTATTGATCTCTTCATTGGACCTGATATGCTTGGATGCAAACTAAATGATAATCAGATAGAAGCGAGAAAAAAGAATGAAGAAATGGGGAAACCAATGGACAAAGATTGATACCAAAGATTAGAGGAAAAACTAATCTATATATTACACACCAAGCTTGATATTACATTTGTAGTGAATGTTGTAAGTCAACATATGCACTCCAAAAAGAAGCACGCGTAGAAACTATTTATAAAATTCTTAAGTATCCTAAAAGATCCGAGGTAGATGATTGCTTTTTAAGAACAATGAAAACAAAAAGATATAAGTTTTTGGTGATGCAGATTAGGTTGAATCAGTAGATGATAGAATATCTACTACATGATATTGTATATTTGTATTTGAAAATTTTGTAACTTGGAGGAATAATAAACAAAATATAGTTACGTAGTATTAAAGTTGAATTTAGAGTAATTGTACGATGAATTTGTGAAGTTTTAGGTTAAGAATTTGTTTGAAAGAACTTCATGTTGTAAGAAATTTTAGTTAAATTTTATTACGATAACAAAGTAGTCGTTAACGTCTCTCGTAATCTAGTTAAACATGACATAACAAAACATGAAGTAAATTAACATTTTATTAAAAAGAAAGTTGAAGATGAATACTATTTGCATAACCTATGTTACTAAAAAAACAAATAGTAAATATATTTATTAAATGACTTACTCAGCAACATTTCAATGATGATTTCATTGACTTAGTTGAATATAATCAATATTTTTAATCTAATTTGAGAGAAAGTGTTAAATCCTTGATTATTTTTACATTTAGTTGTGGTGATTTGAATATTAAAAAATATGTAATTATTAGAAAATATTATTCTCATTAATTAGGATATCTAATTTTTATTTTGTTAATAACAAATTGTACCGTAAATTAGTAGGTAATCATTGTTCAAAAGATATCAAAAATGCAAAAGAGCAAATCTGTTATATTATCATTACAATCTTCATTATCCATACACAAAATTGATATTCTTCTTCTAGTGTCACTAAAGTACTACACTGGCTGGAGAACTTGTACGTCAAATATTAGACATAGATTCGCCTGTTTCTGCATTTGTTTCATCGATATTTACTCTATTCAAATTATGCAGGTGAAACAGAATGCACTTGTCATTTATGGTGAGCAAGATCAGCTTGTCAGCTACAAGGAAGCGATGGTTAGTTTCGTTTCGACCTTAATACTCGGTGAAATTATCAGTAGTAACCAATACAATACCAATAATATGTTAAAAAATGCCAAGTAATTTCATTGCTGATTTTATCCTAATCTCTCTCACTATTAGAGCTATTTTGATGCTATCGTAGAAAGTGCATTACGAGCGTTGATTATACTGTGTTGTACATTTTCACTGTGATTAAAACATTTCCAATTCAATGCAGAAGTTACACTGCGAACTCTCAAATTCAATCTTTCGGCTGATTCCAGATTGTGGTCATCTTCCTCATACTGAGAAACCCAATTCTGTTGTAAAGCTGATTGCAAACTTTGCCAAAGATGTTCGCTGCTGAGGAGATCATCTGTATATTTTGTTTTAAATTTACTATGAGCAAACTTGGTTAGTTGTTATATATTTGGTTTAATTTTATGGTATAATATTCTTCGGATATTAAATTTCATTTATAACTTTCATTTAAAAAATATATTTTTAATTAACTTTGTATGAAAATAAATATATATTTTTTTGTTATAAGGGCAATAAAAATAATATCACGTTAAATAACAAAACATTTATTCAATAATGAAAATAATATCATATATTATTTACATATAGTTTTTTACCTGTGTTCCTATTTTCCCCTTTACTTAAGGTAGCTAATACCGTGTCAAGCAGCAGGACTTTATAGTTGATTCACGTGTTATTTTGTTGTGCTACTAATGTAACAGCAATAATGAAAAAATATATGAATAAAAATATTCATTTTATGCAACTTTGCCTAAATTTTGAGCTACTTTCACTCACATATTTACTAACTATTATGACTTACAATAATATAGACATGTCAAATGCGAGTCACTTGTCCCATAAAGAAGCCCAAAGAGTAAAAATGAGAGTTAAAGTCCGTTTCCTCAGAGACCACCTCCACGTAAAAACAAAAAAAAAATGTCTCTTCTCATCTTGCATGAATCAACATATGCCATTTCCCTCTTCTTCTTTTTTCTCCTTTCTTATATATATATTATTTTAATTAAAATATTATTAATTAACACCATTTATATATCTAAGATGAATAAATAATATTTATTTAAAGTAAATAGATTAAGTTACACTTAACCACTTAAATATTAAACAAATAGACTATTTTGACCTTTTTCTTCTATTTTTATAATTTCTCAAATAAAAATAAACAATTTAATTTTAATATTTTTAATAAATTGAAAGGAGTAATAAATTCCTAAATGATATTTAAATATAACTATCATATCTATTATCACTTGTATTTTTAAAAAATAGAAAGCATTAACCTATTTTATAACAATAAAATATTATTTTAATAATATTAAATGATATTTATTATTAAATAAATTAAAATAATAATATTTTAATTTAAATAAGAATATAATTTAATGTAAAATAATGTATTATTTTTTTTTAAAAAATATATGTATTAAATATTAATAATATTTTTTTATGATTAAAAATTTTAAAATTATTATTATTATCATTATTTTGTTTGTTTGATTGTTTGGGTAGTGTAGGAGTGAGTATCAAACTTTACGTTTTAAATGAGGGATTCTAGGTCTAGAGTGAGCCTTTTTGCTTGTTAACGGCGCGCTTTTTGTTTGTTTATCGTCAAAACTCAAAACTACTAAAACCTTTGTTTCTCTTTCTTCCGCTTAAACCCTAATTGGCTGCTCCACGTCTCCTCGTATCAGCTGTGCGGTGGTGTAATTCCGGTAAGTCGAAAAGATGCAGAGAGATGGCGACACTGACGAGTCGTCGAGGCGGGTACAAGTACGGTTCGTGACGAAGCTCGAGCCTTCTTATAAAGCTCCTTTTACGTCCATAGCTATTCCCACCAATCTCACTCGCTTGGG
This sequence comes from Hippophae rhamnoides, assembly GCA_033030585.1. Taxonomy (NCBI): domain Eukaryota; kingdom Viridiplantae; phylum Streptophyta; class Magnoliopsida; order Rosales; family Elaeagnaceae; genus Hippophae; species Hippophae rhamnoides. The sequence goes on along the minus strand of CM065433.1, from coordinate 49,953,056 downwards.
CCTCTCCACCATTGTCAACAATCTTCTCCAAACTGGTATTCTCTCTTGTTTTTTTTTTCAATTTCCATGTCTTTCCCTCTTGAGGAGGGAATTATTTAAATTCATTTTAATATGGTGGGGATTGTTTACAGGAAATCCCGGGTGGGAACCTGAACCATTTGATTTTTTGATCGATGGGGAACTTGTTCGTATGTCACTTGAACAGTTTCTTCTCGCCAAGGGCATATCTGCGGTACTCTTCTCCGTTTTCCAGTTCTTCTTTTCTTATGATTTCACCTAGTGTGCATTTTCATTATCTTTACTATAATCGTTTGCTTCATTGTATATGATTTCAAAGGAACGTAACGAATTTTCAGGAATCAATGCTCGGAACAAATAAATTGATTCGTTATTAACAATTAGTTGATTAATTGAAGTATTCTTCCGATGCTACTGAATGTCACAACTTTATTATTTAGCATTAGATTCAATTTTTATTACGTACGAAAGGTTGCGAGGTGAGAGATTGATGCATATGATCTAAAATCAGTTTATTGTATTCCATTATTGTTTTAGCCTCTTTTTTGATACCTACCTATGTTGAGCGATATATATAACAGGAGAAAACAGTGGAGATTGAATACATAAGGGCTGTGGTGCCACGAAAACAAGAAGAACCTTTCTTGCACAATGACTGGGTTAGCTCAGTTGACGGTTCTAATCCTGGGTAAGCTTGTATATATGTAAGAAGTGTGTTGAGTATTATATCTCTTCACTGCATTCTTTATATATTTAGACGCTTGCATTTCATTCTTCTCGAATCTCATCATCAATCCTTTTCTTTTGTGGACTGACCTTTCTTCTCCATTAGTATGTTCTTGCTGATTTAATGATCGTGTTGGGTCAACTTTAGATGATAGTATGTGAAAAAAATGTTATTTTACATCTTGCTGTGGTCACTACCATTTCAATTGAAAATACAGAATAGAAGCAGCTTTTAAGAATACTGTGGTTTTGATGTGTGGCAGGTTCATTTTGACAGGATGCTATGATGGTTTAGGAAGGTAAAACTATTCAGATGTATTTTGTTCTTCTTTTAAGAATCAGTGTTTATTTATGTTTATATTATGTTCCAATTGATTAATTAATCTGAAAAAGGAATTCTTATATGCACATTCTCCTGCATTTCTTTTGCTATTAGGGTGTGGAAAGCTGCTGGAGTGTGTACACATATTTTGGAAGGACATAGTGATGCAGTTACATCTGTTAGGATAATCAATACAAAAGGTATCAATACTTGTTTATTGCTCATTCTTTGTCAAAAATAGTCATGTACTTCAGTTAGCAATGTGTCCTGAGTTCTTCAAAATTAGTGGAAATTTTGGTATGAATTATGAAATACATCATAATTTACGACTTTTGGGTGATGACAGTTATTGAGTATTCTGGACTCATTTATTTTGTTTGTTAAAAGGCTCTGTGAGGCTTTATTCCAGAGCTACAACTTATTTTCATATTTAATGATCTTTGCACTTTGTTCAGATGGAGAAAATGTCATTGCCGCCACTGCTTCAAAAGATCATACCCTGAGGCTGTGGAAGGTAATTGGAGTTGGGTACTATTTTTACAATGGTCGTCTGCTGCATTGGCTCTTATGGTTTCTATTTCTTCATTGAAGTTCAATGCGGAAGATCCCACAAACAGTCCTTCCAAGATAAGGCCATTCAAAATTCTGTTTGGACATAAAGCATCTGTTCAAAGTGTCGCTACACATAATTCTGGGGACATGGTAATTTCTACTGTATGTGGAATATATGGTTCACTATATAAGTTATGCTTCTGACTCCAGTTTTACATTTTATCTGTTTAATACATGTAGGTTTGTTCAAGTAGTTGGGATTGCACGGTTAATTTATGGAAGACAAACGAAAATAATATAGAAGGTGATGTAGTTCCTGTGAAGAAGAGAAAAGGAAATTATCAATCTGAGCAACCTCAATGGGAGGTATTGCATGTTTCTTTATCTTATGGGAATTTGAATTTTCTGAAATTTTCTTTGGTTCTCATTAAAAGCAAGCTATAATTCATCTTGATAAATGTTCATGAAGTGTGTTGTCCTTAACTGCTACGTAAAATTTGCAGAGTTTGTAAATGGTGGGATACTAAAATATTTTCTGACGAAAAGATAAATTCTTTCGAAAAATCTTGTCATATATGATCTTCTATTATTAGTTTCTCATCTACGTTTTATTGTTTGATGATTGTGATTAATATCTGTCTTATTGCATTCAGGGAGAAGCTGCTTCTACATTAGTAGGTCATACACAATGTGTATCTTCTGTAAATTGGCCACAGCATGAAACAATTTATTCTGCATCATGGGACCATAGTATTAGGAGTTGGGATGTCGAGACTGGCAAAGATTTGTCACACATAGTAAGTGCGAATAACTTTCTTTTGGGTCTCAGAAGTAAGAAATTGCCTGTATTCCTTTTCCTTTTATTAACATTATGAAAGTGCTTTTAGGTTTCATTTGACGTTTTCAGGATTCAAGTTATGGTCCTGCGGTTTTACTTTGGCTGCTATTAATTTATTGTTCTCCAATTGAAAGTTTGACTTCAGAAAGTCTTCTGTTTTAACCTGTGCTTGCCTTTTATTTTGTCACTGGTTACACTGTCAAATGAAGCAAAGCAACACATATTTTCCCAGCCATCTTTTATATTTAGAATAATGAAAGCTTCTATTTATTAAAAATTGGATGAGACTTTCCATGATTACAGTTTTGCCCATTTGTAGTTCTGTGGGAAAGCCCTCAATTGCCTAGATATTGGAGGCGAGAGCTCTGCATTAATTGCTGCTGGTGGCTGTGATCCCATTCTTCGAATATGGGATCCTCGCAAACCAGGTATATTTAATGACTGTATGCTCTTTCTCTCTCTAGACATGCATTTTACATCTTTAGAAAATAAATAACATCGTAAGCAATAGTTCTCTGTGCATATGTGACAGACATGCGTATGTTTGTCAAATACAAACACAATGGTTTACATTTCTGTAATCGTATCTGACAACTGAATTCTATCATTTTGAAGGAACTTCTGCTCCTGTATTTCAATTTTCATCGCACACTTCTTGGATTTCGGATTGCCACTGGCATGAAATATCCAATTTTCATTTACTCTCAGCATCATATGATGGAAAAGTTATGATATGGGATTTAAGAACTGCAGTGAGTACTCTTCTCGCTTTTTGACCAGTATTACTCTAAAAGACTTTTTGTGCCCTTCCTGAAACACTGCTACTTTATGTTACAGTGGCCTCTAGCTGTTATTGATTCACACAAGGACAAGGTATGTCATTGCTCATGCTTTTTGATCTTTTCTCTGTAACGTGTGATGACTTATACCAAGGATCTTGGTCAGGTATTATGCGCTGACTGGTGGAAAGGTGACAACATTGTTAGTGGTGGGGTGGACTCAAAGCTTTGCATCTCATCTGGAATATCCGTGCAATGAGGTGAGAACAAACAAAATAGACTGTTTTTCCTATAAACAAACAGAATAGCCTTTGCTCTCATTTAGATTTAAACTAGCAGCTGCTGACAAGTTGCAGCTTGGTAATTTATAATCATCTGGGAGTTTCAATAATTGATGTTCTTTGTTTCGGATAGAGTCAACTATAAAATCCCTTGTAAACAACATAGGAGGATTTTCTATCAAACATTCTATTCATTAAAAAAATACTTTTGAATGTGCTGCTTGCATGAACAGTTCGTACCAGTAGATTGCTTTTTTCATGAACAAGTTCATGTTAGGAAAAATTATACTTTGGTTCTGCAACAATGTTAATGTGTTGGCCCAGACCAATGATAATCTAAAAATGCAAATTAAATGTGTAAAAGAAAGAAAAAGTTGGGTTATTTTAAAGTCATATTCTCTTCCCTCCATAATTATGGCATGCGATTGGTGTGGGACCATGAATCCTCACATACCAGTATGAAGAATTGTTGCAATATTTATGCATTGAAACTTGAAAGTGCGAATAAATTTTGCGATTATGTATTATATAAAGCATGCTTTCCTTTCAGCATATTGGCTCCTTGTTTTCAACATTATTTTACACGTTTTTCGCGATTTATAAGCAGACATCGTCTACATTCGTACTGACTTTGTTATGTCACAAACTACCCAGGTTACAACGACGTGGTTGGTGCTTCTTAATGGTGGCAAGATACAATCTCATTCATTAGAACAATGGAATGCTAATTTATATTCTATGCAAGAGACCAGCTATGTCTCTACTTATTCAGTGGGAACTTGAGGGTGTTGGTGCTTGCAAATCCAACGGAGACTTCTTGGTTTTAGGCCATCATTTAACTCCCTTGCTGTTCAATTTTTGAAAATAGTTACGTTTTTATGTATCTTGGAAGAAAGAAAACGATTGTTTTTGACACACTGTCCGGACCGATTGGCATCTTGATTGCATGCCACCATTTATGTACTTTTTTGTCCAATTGTACTTGTTTAATTGTTTTTAACACAAATACCCCATATTATGTTATGCTTATAAAAAACATTGATAAATAAAATATATATATACATATTGTGTCATGATATGTACAGTAGTCGGGATTATGGGACAAAATAAACCTACTTGGTTTCAAACTTGTACAACCCAAAGCTATTACTCTATTTGGTTTGTACAAGCAAAAAATTATTCCAAACATCTACGTAATATCAAAAAATATGAAATTGTATCAAGAATTATGTAAAAAAAAAACGAAAATAATTTCTAATGTAAAGAGTTGAACTTATAGAAATTTAAAAAAGAGTATTTAATTCAAGTTATAATCAATATGGAATTTTCAAAGTTATTAATAGAATATAGAAGAATTAAAAGATTACAAATGAATGTTCAAAAAGAATTTAATTGTGTGAATTTTAACTTAACATTGTTATTACAAGAATTACATATCCTTATAATTATTCTAATATTCTTGCAGAATTTATAACCGAACAATTAAAGAATAGAATTTTATTTTGAAAAACAATGAAAAAGACTATTAAATTAACTTAACATACTGTGCAAAAGTAATTCAAGGTTTAATTTTACCTAGTTTTATCATATGTGTAGTTCAATATGTTACAATTAATTTAAGTTTAATCTAATTAGTTCATGAGTTAAAAAAGTTTAATTTAACTCATGATCATTTTCGAAACTCATTTAAAAAAATAACTTTATTAATGATAATATTTTTATAATTATAATAGTATCATTATAAATATTATAATAAAAAGGTATTTTTTTAACCTTTGTTTTGCAAAAATATAATAAAAATATAACATTGATGTTAATATTTTTGTTTGTAAATAAAATTATAAATTTTACCAAAAGAATTATGAATATTTTTAATTTTTTAGAGAAGTAAATGAAATAGTTTATACGTTACTTATCTCAACTCTAGTTAAATTTTACTTATATAAATTTAAGTAAATTGAGTTGAAGATATCTTTGTTTAAATAATATTTATTAATTTTTTCTAATCATTAATAATTTCTTTCCTTTGTCTTTGAACTCGGTAAGAAAAAGGGCAACATTGTAAAATTAGGTAGCAAAAACGACGACGTTGAGCGAATTTTGAAAAAGAATCATCATGACCAAATATGCTACTGTTTTGTGTCATTAATGCGTTATAGTACCGCCTTTATTAATAAAGCCCAATCCGACCCTATAAATCCCCATTACTTAATTAGTTTGCTGCGCAGAGCAATGCAAGCAGCAGTGTAGCTGCCTTTTTGATCGGATAAAAAGGAAAATATATATTGTTTAATTTAATAAAATTAATTAATCTTTTATTTACTTTATTTTTAAAGTTTCTCCATTGCCCCTCGAAGCAATATTTACCTCTTCAAGCAATTTTTAAATTTTACTATTTTAATTTTTTATATATTAGATTTGAATCAAATTAATATTTAATTACGAAATAATTACATATTTTATTTTATAATATGATATATTTAAATATTATACATAATATAATATAATTATATTATTATTTTAGGTTAAAAATTAAATATAAATATTTATAATAATTATTAAATTATTATAGTTATATTCTTTATTGTTTTTATTTATAATTATTGATAATAATAATTATTATAAAAATACTAATTTAAAATTTAAATTTATATATATCGTTTTTAATATATATATATATAATAATGATAAACAGCTGATATACTATTTTTTCCTTCATTCAATATAATAAGCATAAAAGCAAGTCACATCAAAAACATTAATTGAATTTTCAACCGCCCCAAGGATCTGGTTAGATTGACAGCAATATTTACGCAGCTAAGGAACCATCAACCAACAACCATCCGAAAAGAAATCTAATAAGTCCAAAGAGGAAGACCACAAAGTCAAAAAAGATGTAAACAAATAATAATAAGTTAAGGGACAAATAATCATAAACAATTAAACATAGGTTAAAGAGCAGTAACAGTAGATTCCAACTATGAGATTCTAAACTAAACTACAAGCATGAAGACAAGACCTTAAGCAATGTCTCTGTGCTCCACAATTTCCATATAACAAAAAAAACTCCTGCAGAATTAAAGTAACAAAAAAAAAAAATGGGAAATCCACATATCTTGGTGATACCCTTTCCAGCACAAGGACATGTAATCCCTCTGATGGAGCTCTCAAAATGTCTAGTCCAGCAAGGCTGCAAGATTACATTTGTGAATACTGAGTGTATTCACCAGAAAGTTACAATGATGGATAATAAAGAGAATAAAATTGAACTAGTATTAGTGGCTGATGGGTTGTCCTTGGAAGAGAGAATGAAACCAGGGAAGTTATCAGAAGCAGTGTTGAGGGTCTTGCCAGGGAAAGTGGAAGAGCTTATTGAAAAGATTAGGGGTGAAATTACTTGTGTCCTTGCTGATCAGAGTCTAGGATGGGCCTTGGAAATTGCAGAGAGAAAGGGAATTAATCGAGCTGCCTTCTGTCCGGCAGCAGCTGCGATGTTGGTCCAAGCTTTTAGCATCCCTCAGCTAATTGATGAAGGAATCATTGACAATGATGGTGAGATCATCCTAAACCATACTTAAATTTTTATCACCACAATACACAATATATAGCATTCTCGAACACGGTGAATTGCTAGAAATGACTAAAATAATTAAATTGTATCAGTTTAAAGAATTAAGTTATCAATGGATTCAATTTATGAAATTAAAATGATCTGATAAGAACTTTTTCTAAATGGAATGGGATCAAAAATAAAAAAGCAGTGTAAGTAGGGGTAAAAAAGAAAACTGCCCACATACAGTTCATGAAAAAAGAAGAGAGTTGACAGTTCATGATTTATGCAGGAACTCCAATAAAGTTACAGACAATTAAATCATCACCAGATATGCCTCTCATGGACACATCAAATTTGGTTTGGAACTGCCTTGGCAACAAGACTATGCAAAAGAACGTTTTTGAGCTTATGGTTAGGAACACCGAATCAGTGAAATTAGCAGAATGGTTGCTATGCAATTCAACTTATGACCTTGAGCCTGAAGCGTTTTCAATTGTCCCAAAAGTCCTACCTATAGGTCCACTTCTGGCAACCAATCCACTAGACTACTCTGCAAGAAACTTCACTGATGAAGACTCAAGTGTTTTAAATTGGCTAGACCAACAGACACCAAAATCAGTCATATATGTAGCATTTGGAAGTTTCACAATTTTTAACCCAACACAATTTCAAGAATTGGCCTTGGGACTAGAACTCTCCAACAGACCATTCCTGTGGGTCGCGAGGTCTGATGTAAGAGACATAACAGAGCATAACTGCCCAAAAGGATTCTATGACAGAATAGCAAGTAGAGGGAAGATAGTGAATTCGGCACCTCAGCAAAAGGTTCTTTTCCATCCTTCCATTGCTTGTTTCCTAAGCCACTGTGGTTGGAACTCCACCATTGAAGGAGTAGCCAATGGAGTTCCTTTTCTATGCTGGCCTTATTTTGCAGATCAGTTTCTAAACCAAAGCTATCTTTGTGATGTTTGGAAGATCGGTTTGAGGTTTAATCGAAATGAAAGTGGGATTATTATTAGAGATGAAATAAGAATCAAGGTGGAACAACTCTTAGGCGATGAACAAATAAAAGGAAGGGCTTTGGAATTGAAGGAAATGGTTATAAGCAGTATTAGTGAAGGTGGTTCCTCTAATAAAAATTTCGGGGACTTTGTTGAATGGATTATAAAATCCTAAACTAAGTTCAACATCCCAATAAAATCATAATAGTGTCTGGTAATAAAAATCTCAAATTGAATTAAACAGTTTTTGAGGACAAAATTCTTGATAAGGCTCTTCGTTAACCCTACCTAGTTTCCTATATATATATATATATGAATAGCGAGATTCTGGAAATTAGAAACAAATGATGGAGAATAGTTAGTAGATAAGAAAATAAATCAATTATCATATTGATATAAAACAGCATAAATTCTACAAATATGAGGAACAATAAAAAAAAAAAAAAATCTTTTAGTAAGTAGATAACCATCGCCTTTGAGCCAAACAAAGTCCATCTGAAGTTATTTTTTATTTTTTAAACGGATTACTATAATTATTTTATTTGAGTGGCCAAGTTATTTTATTTTAAAAATTATTAAATTTATTTCAGTTTATATTATTATATTTAAATTAGAAATAAAAAGGATATATTTAAAAATCAGTTAATTCTTTTCATTTCCTACCATCATTTTTAACACAACAAATATATCATAATATATGCAATTTTTTTTTTAAATAAAAACTAAATTTCATAAAGCAACATTGATCTGTTAAAAAAAAACGTAAAAAAAGATAGACGTTAATTAATTTTCAACATTGTAACTTATCATGTAAATATATAATATAAATTGAATTATGTTTGATCATTTTAAAATCAAAAAGTGATTTGGATAAGTTAATAAAAAAAAATAATTAAAATAATCAATTTGTAAAAGAAGGTCACTTTATTGAAATTTATCACCAAAACGAATTATATCACCAGCAGACAGATAGTGCTCAATTTTGAATGAATTTTTTTTTTTAAAAAAACACATTTTTACGGGGCTGTAAGTTATAGAATAAGCTTATTAATAGGCAATGTGATTTAGTTGGAATGAGAATATGAGTTTGTTTGAAAAGCAAAGGTAGTGTAAAACTATTTCTTTTTATTTGTTTGTGATTACTAAAAAATCGTAATAAGAAAAAAAAATATTAAAAAGTTAAGTAATTTTAAAAAAAAAATAAAGAGATTAAAATACTAAATTTTGAAAAAATTAAATAATTTTTACTGCTCAACTTAAATACAAGTGAAAGAAAGTAATTTAAAAAAAAAAAAAGTTACCTGACTTCAAATGCATCAAACAAATAATCACAAATGTTTATTTGCAAAAAAAGAAATAGGATTTTATAACCCTTTATCTATTTAGTAAATTACAACTTGAACTCATTTACTAAATAGCTCGAGTTCATATCGATTTTACTAAGTTATAGGGGGTAACTTTTACTAATGGTTCATATAATAGTTGTATTCTATTTAATAATTTAATATAGATATATTTATAAATCAATCTATTTAATATCAACTCAAACATATTTAAAAACATTAAGTTTATATTGATTGGTGAGTAGTGTTAGAAATTATCAAATCTAAAGGTGAATAATTTTTGAATTTATGTAGAACTTATTATCTTTGTAGAGGATATTTGTAAGAAATAAAAGAAGATATAACTAGAATGATGTCCTCATTTTTGCTTGCATAAAGGAGAAGTTTGAAAAAAATGCAACAAGGTCCCAAACTGGCTGGCTGAGGCACATGACCCTTGAATTTTGGCTTTTCACACATGGGAACTCATGACTCTCAATTAAGTTGTCGCTCAAACATTGCATGCCACATCCGGCAGAACAAACTAGTGTCCACTTCGTCCAGATATTATGCCTTTGTATCAGACTCCCAATTCCTTTCAATTCACAGTTCACAGCTACCATCCCTTTAAAGATTATTTATTTTTAAAAATATATTACATATTAATTAATTTTATTGATATTTAATTTAACTTAATAATTTATTAATACTCTTTAACTCCTCTTTAATTATATAAGATAATTTATCTTTATAAAGACTAATCACTTTTGCCTCTCTCTCTCTCTCTCTCTCTCTCTCTCTCTCTGTGGGATAAAAGGATACGAAATTCGTTTTCTTTGTTTGTGATCTGTGCCTGAGAAAGATATATCAGAATAAGAACAATACCCAACTAATAAAACATCATAACTTTTTTTAGTGTGTAATCACATTTACCAGTATAAGAAATATGTTAATCAAGTATATATCAACTGCATGAATATTATTTAGCTAGAAAAAAAAAGTATCAACTACATTTTTTTTTTTGTTTTTTTAAAGAAGATAAAGATCATGAGAACAATGGGTGAGAGAATCAATCTCCACACCCACCCACAAAAGAATTTAAAAAAGAAAACTAACATTAACTTGAAATGGATCAATATAAAATAAACACCCATAATAAAGTTTTAATTAAGCTATTACTCGATACTCAAATATGGTCGACGATCTAAAGTTTCCATCTTTTTTTTTTCTTTTTTCTCTTTACTTCTCATTTCAATCAAGCATACCATTCATTAGACAAGGAAAAAAAAATAATAAAAAAAAATATATCTCCTTTGCTTTTTCTCACTAAGTAAACTAATTAACATTATGATAAAACTGCTTTTTCTCTCTCATTGGATCCGTACAACTCGACCAATGTCTGCAAAACAACGACCTGGGTCCTCAAGAGAAATATGTAATCCGCTGTTTGTTGGAGTAATTGTTCGGCTTTTATACTCTCCCCATTGTTGACTGGAATAAGGTTCTTGAGAGCTTTCAGCTTGTCTGAGATATTTGGGCGATTTCGTCCTCCGTTGTTAAGGCTTCTTCGAGCACAACAAGCAAGTGAGCCACGCCTTCTTCGTGTGTTGATCCTTCTCGTTCTTCTCAAGAAGCTTTTGAGTTTCTTTGTGTTTGATATCATTGCGTTTCTGAAACAAGAAGAAGAAGAGGAAGGAGGAGAAACGGAAAAGGATTAATGAATCTGTATTCGATGAGCTAGGAAAAGGATTAAGGATTGAACTTTATAACATATTTCGAGACATAACCCCAATATTACATGATTTAAAATTATTCATAATAAATAATATTACATTATTTTATTTAACAAATTATCTAATATTTATTATATATATATATAACTTTTTCATTTTATTTAAAAAAAATCAATAATTTTTTACTTTTTAAAATCAATTTTTTAATATCACTTTTGAATATTACTCGTTAATTTTTTAAAAAAATTCAAAAAATTCTTAAAATAATAAAATTTTAAATTAATAAAGAAATATTACATTTTCAAAAAATAAATAAATAGGCTTAATTAACAAATAAAAATGAGTTTTTAATTTGATTGGTGAACCCAATTCAAATATATTGATTGTTTTTTACTTAAAGATTTCTTAATCCGAATACGTCGAGTTTTGCTGAAATTTTACTAGAATTTGACGTACACATATGTTATAATTTTTTAAAAATATTAGTAATATACTTTAATAGATATATTTATATAAAATAATGTTATTACAATAAAAATATATATTTTATTTCTAATATTAATTAAATTTTAATATCAAATATTATTGAATAAATTTATAGTTAATAAATTATTTTATAATAATAATAAAATATATTTTTATAATATCATTACTCTAAATAGATAATATTCCCTCTAAATTGCCTTTTTAATTGTTTCTAGTAACATTAATGCCATAACTGACCCCCCCTTTTTTTTTTACCGTTTTCCTTCTCCCTTTGTTTTTTGTTTTTTAGTTTTTGTTTTTAAGGAATAACATTCACACAGTCTCTAGGATTTTGATATAACTCATGTAATCAACTAAATTCTTTTAACCTTTAAAAATTATATTTATTATATTTTATACGTTCATCACATTAATATATATATATATATAATATTTAAAAAATAATTAAAAATAAAATTTTATATATGAAAGAATTATTCTTGTTACTTATTCTCAATTATAATTTAATATCTAAATTAATAATATTTTTTAATTTAGATGTAATTTATTTAATTATGAATAAAATTAGATGGATGTGTTAGTATTGTAATTATATTTTAATAATATTATTATTTGATAAAGTTTTTATTAATGAAAAATAATTGTGATATTATTAATTTATTTAAAAAACATCTTTATTAATAACTAAAATCATTAATTATTTTGTAGTATAATTATATTTATTTTTTTCTATACCAAAAGTTGTAGTTTTTAATTTTTTTCATTATATTTTAAGTAAGAATTACAAGAATTTGGATTGAATTCCATACAGCATAAAGTGTGTGTAATTTTTTATGATTATCCTAATAAAGGTGATTAAATTTATCTTTATTTTAAGTTATATATTCAAATTTGTTTAATTTTTTAAAAAATTAATTTATAACATTACATTTAATTTCTAATTGGTAAGAAAATAACACACCCAAGAATACAAATAAAAAAGGGAAAAAAATACTGAAACATAAATCACTTGATCCCTTTTATCTTAAAAATAAAAAGAATTAGGACGTCAATACTTAAATTTCCATCTTAACCCCTGATTAAAATAAAAGAGAAAACATAATGGAGAGAAAAATTACGAGGTTGAACTAATTTTTAAAATGTATATTTTAATTTTTAAAATTTTAAATTATATATCTATTATTCTATAATTTATCAAAATATACACTTTAATTATTTATAATTTAAGGTATACATTTATGTTCCTTTAATTTTTAGAAAGGTTAATCTCTTTTAAATATTCTTTTTTTTTAAATCAATTTTTGAAAAATAAAATACAAAAAATATTATCTATGTATATTAAAATTTTAATTTTTCGGATACAAAAAAGTACAAAAAAAAATCAACTTAGACATGAAATGTAAAATAATTTAAAAGTCTAAAACACAAAAAAAAAATTTCCTGCCAAAATATAAAATTTATATGTTTTTTTATTTACTACTTATTTATTTAATTTTTAATATTTTTCAAAAATGTACTCAAAAAATTTAAAAAAATTTATTATTCTTTTTTACTCCTATTTCTTCTCTTTTCTTTTTTTTTCATTGAATTTGAGTGTTTAATATTTATGATTTATTTAAAAAAATGATAAATAATTTTATTCAAATAAATGGAAGTGACAGAAATAAACGAGAGAATGAAACGATAAAAATAATAAGGCAAAAAGATAAAAGAAAAGAAAAAATTAAATTTTCCTTATTTGTTTTACATAAAAATTATTTTAACTAGATAAGTAACTTTTTTTAGGATATGAATACTTTTATTATACCATTATATAATTTAGATAATAATAATAAGTATTAAAATAATAAGATGATATAAAAAGAGATTGGGTAAAAAAAATACTATTTAAAATTAATTGAAATTTTTAAAAGATTATAAATAATAAAAAAAATTCGTTTTGATAAATTATAAGATTTTGAATGTATCATTTAAAATAAAAAATTAAAATATACTTTTAAAAAAATTGGAGGAACCTTAGAAATCTTAATCAAAAATTAAACGTGTATAAGATAATTATTCTAAAACATAAAATATCTATGACAAACGACAAAACATGTAAGAAAGTACACATAAATTCAAGGAAGGAGGCTCTAGTTGTAATTTCAATATTGGCACTAATTTAGGGATGCGGTACCTTATATCATAAATATCTTATTTTATTAAAAAACAATTAATTTAATACATATTAGTATCATTTCTATTTTTATGAATATTTTTTTAAAATAAAATTAAAAAAAATAATTTTTTTTAAAAAGCATTATTAAAAAAATTTAATCTTTTATTTATTTATCATTTATTTATACATAGCTAAAATTTGGTATTTTTTTCTTTCTAAAATTTGAATTTTTATACTTTAATTTATATAAAAATATATTTTTGAAATGAATAAAAAAAATTTGTAAGAATAAAATTGTTGAAATGTTATATTTTTTAGTTTTATTTTTATTTTTTTAACTTTTAATAAAATGTATTGAACCTAATCTCTAATAAAAGAACTATTTTTTGAGTTCAAGTTAATTTATAAAAAAAACATCTCTTTCCTAAAAGATAAAAAAGATAATTTGGATAAAAGTTATTATTTATAAATATATCAATACTTAAATTAAGATATTAAAATATATTTTTTTAATAATTTAAGAAGTAGATTAATTCATGTAACATGTATCAATCCTATAATATTAATATTAGGACGAAATTATTAGAATGTTATGATTTTTTGATACTTATTTATATATATATATATATATTTTAAAATAAAAAGTTAACTATTTTTATTTTTTGTAACTTTTAATAGAAAGTGTTAAATCCAACTTCTAATAAAAAAATATTTTAGATAAAAAATTATTAATATTTAAATTAAGATATTAAAATAAAATATTTTAATAATTTGAGAATTAGATTAATGATGTATCATTTATTATTTTTATAATACTTATTTATATTATTTAATTTTTTTAAATAAGAAACCCCTTTGACATCTCTTCATCTGCAAAGAATTCTCGATGTGAAAACACAGAGACAAAGGGGTGATCTTTGAATAGGAAAAAGAGGGGATCTGCGGGGTCCCAAATGAATTGACTTATTCGAAAAAAGCCTTGTTCTTTGGAGGATCTATCTCGTGTCTGGTACTGCATGGTTCCACTCTGCAAGAATTTCGAACCATTCTCTTGAAGCCCACCCTCTTCATCATAAATGATTAAATGATCCGCCTGCCCCGAAATGACCTGGCCCAATAGGGAAATCCCAATTCATTGGGCCTTTTGATCCAATCAAATAGAAAGCCTAAATGGCGCCATATTCTAGGAACCCAAACTATGTGATTGAATAAATCCCCCTCTATCCATTGTAGGTTAAGGACTCCTTCCCCTTCTTCAAACTCTGATTTTTATTGTTCATAGAGAAATCTATGATCAATGATAGAACAAGACCCATTTTGCATGATATCTAAGGGATTCCTTGGTTCGGGCCGAAGAAGCAATGTCGCTCGATCATTATCAAACCGTTGCAATCTTTTTCTATCCGTGAGGATCCCACCGTAACGCCTTCTACTTCTAATAGGCCATGAACTATATCGTAATCATTCTCAATGAGTCCATAAAAGTGATCCCATTTTTTTCATCGAGTCCAGGTGGAGACAAAAGGTCTTGAGCGACCGATCCGTGAACAACTCAAAAGATAAAGAAGTATCGTTAATTTCTTCATGCTCGTTCCAAGTTCGAAGTACCATTTGTACAAATAAGAATCCGCTTTAGATTAGTTACATGATTTCTTCTTCATATAGATAGATATAGGATCTATGGAGCAATTACTTAGAAGTACATTTTGTGCAATGACTCTTCCTATCTGATAGAAAAGGATCCCATGGTCCTGAACCGATCTTACCTGGGATCGCAAATCCCAAGTTTGTCTATGAAGAGCAGATCTAATTATATTAGTGTCTATAATTGATTTATTCTGTGTAATACTAATCGATAGGGCCTCATTGGTAAGTGCTACAAGATCTCGTACATTGGAACCCATGGTTATGGAGGTTATGGACCTGAATCCATTAGTATGGAACATTTTTCTTTTCCAAGTGAAATCCCCTAATATATGAAAGAGTGAAAAAGTGCTTTCGTTGTTGTGGAATAAGAAGCCTTCGTATCTTAATGCATGTATTTAATTTATTCGGAGCTATTAGAGCGGGATCCACTTTTTGGGGAATATGAGTCGAAGCAATAAGACAAAAAATTAATTATTTTTATTTTTTATAAAAAGTATTTAACATAAATACTAATAATTTTTTTTTCTAATATCTAAAAAAAATATTGATAAAATAATAATTTAAAAAATACTAATATTTAAATTAATATACTAAATAAAACCTTTTAATATTTGGGAAGTAAATTAACGGGTGTATAATACATCAATACCCTAATTAATGCCTCAAATGAAAATAAAAAAGCGGGAATAGAATAGACTAATACATTTTTCCATCTATAACCCTGGTATAGACTAGACTAAGACCACCTGTAAGGCCCGGGACCGTCTCTCTTTAATCCCCCAGCTACCCTTTCCACAAGTTCCAAAATTATTAAATATTTATCTAAACACATACCCCGTATTTTGTGAAGGTTACATGATATATTATGATTTCACTTAATGTTTCTGTTTTTCATTAAACATAATTTTTTAAGTATATTATACATATAATACATTGTTACATCCATACCCCATATTTATTATATATTTAATATTTCGCTGATTTACATAATTCAACCATAAATTTCATGAAAAATAACAACAACAAAAAAAAAACTCTTAAAATTATAATTATAAAAATAATATATTTTTATTATTAAAATTTTTTAATACGTTATTTTGTTTTAAACATCGTATGTCATTTAAATTAAAATATAATCATTTAAATATATTTAATGTTAAATAAATTTCAATAATTTACCGTTTAATATTATTAGTGTATTATTTTTATTTTTATAAATCTAATGAGTGTTATTTTTAAATTTTTTAAATTTTATTATATTAATATTTTTATTTTTTTTATTTTTTTCTCGATATTACTTTCATTATAGTTTTAAATTTAATAATTTTATTTAAATATAAATATAATGGATTAACTATATTAAATTTTTGAAAACTAAAGAATAATCAGTGCAAAAGATAATTTTTTTAACAAATTAATTTTTATTAATACAATACAATTTAATTAAATTTAAAAATAAATAAATATAATTTTAAGAAATAAAACTAAAGAATCAAATTTAAAATACATTAGATTTTTCTTAGAGCTGGAGAGAGAAAGAGAGCACATGGTAAACATATATGAAGTAGAAGGGGTAGTATAGGAAGGGACAAAAGCACGTGACAAAAAGGAGACAGAAAGGCTGCTTGAATTACATCATGTTCACATTCTCTGCATGGAACTGAGCAATTGCCGGCACCTTCCAATCTCTTCCTCCCCCTCTTTCTCTCTAAAAACAAACTTTAATTTAATTTATTAGAAAACATTTTAATAAAACCTACAAATGATATAATAAGTAATTATTTCATTGTCTAGTTCAATTTATTTTTCAATTATTAAATTTCTATAAGAATTTGTGATTATGCAAAATTAATTTTTGATGAATAAGGTATTTAGATTTAGTTGAGTTTTTTTTTTTTTAATAAATTTAGTTGAGTCTTATATCTAATTAATTATATCACACGTGTGTGAATACTTGGTTTTGAAGGTTATTCAATCTGGCATGTTTGACTTGTGTAACATATGCACATGACTTCATTCTTATTATAATACTATCATTTACAAAGGAAACAAGGCCGAACAAAAAATGATAAAATAAGTTAGTGGACTACTTTTTCTAGGAAAATAATTTATGGGTTAAAACAATCCGTATCTTTTTCAACTCCGAATCAATTTTTTTATTCAATTTCATTTCGCTTTTGTCTCTATGTAACGGAAGATTTTTATATATCACATGTTTTGATATCAATCTTAATAAATTATCATTAATAAATATAATTAAATTTTATATAATTATTTTTAATAAAAAAATATTAAATTAATTATAATTATAATATATAATAATATTTATATGCAAATATAAATCTCTTTTTGTCAAAAATTCAAACAACTTTATCCTAATTGAGCCTAGGATATTAATAAAGGGAACATAATGCTATTCAAATTACAAAAATGAAAAGATATATATAAATAAAATAACATAATTTTACCAAATATTTATTTTTTTAATCAAATAGACATGATAATTGATAAACTAATACATTTTATCAAAATGGAGTAAAACTAAATTGAGTTTTGAACGTATTACGTGCAATGAGATATTGGTGAGGCAAAACAAAAAATAAGCATCGTTGTGTGGTGGTATTGGGTTGAGTCACTTGATCACACATTGTGGCACCACCAGTTGATAAAGAATGCTTGTAAATAGTCCAATATGCCTGATTTTTACGAGGGATTCAAGGATATGGGTGCAGTGAAGAGGTGTATTATGGGCTTGTAATTTGTGTGATATGCAAGTTGAAAGTCTAGCATATTTGTTATACCGGTGATAACACGCAAGATGGTGTGTGAAGTTATCGTTGTTTAAAGTTTAGATTTAGATTACACAATTTTAATCATATTAATGTTGAATTTAAATAAGTAAATTAATTAATTGTGTTATATCACTAATAAAAGATATTATAACATTTTTTCAGACCACTCACAATTTGAATAGAAATAAAAACATTAAAAAAAATTCACAACTCACACTCAAACTAAGAATATAAAAACTTATTTTTTAAGGGATAATTAACTCAAATGCAAGAGAGGTTATTTATAGTCTTCACTATACAATTTACACCACATAAATATAAAATTAAAAAATAATTATAACCATATATTATTACTACATTTTACACACTTCTTATAAAAAATCTTTTTTCTATGTCCTTTTAGTATTTTCTCTTTAAAAAAACTTTATTCAACATTTGTTGAGAAGCTTCCATTGTATTGGACTTAAATAAAATGAATTAGGCTTTTATTTTTCTTAGGCTTTGTAATGGGTTGGGGTTGATCTTCAACACTCCCTTCGACACCAATTCTCACTATTTTTACTATATCGAGGTGACATCGAAACATTTTGAACTTGTCAATGCTCAAGCTTTTTGTGAACAAGTCCGCAACTTCATCATTTGTTTTGATTTGCCTCATCTCAATTTCTTCTTGTAAAACCTTTTCTTTGATAAAATGATAATACACTTCAATATGCTTAGTTCTTGCATAAAAGACTGTATTATCTGTCAAACGAATTACCAAATGATTGTCACATTATAACATAACTGCATAATCTATTGGTTAATGTAGATTATTCATTAGTTGTATCAACCATGTACTCTCTTCAGTTACCATTACCAATGCTTGATACTCAACTTTAGTGGTTGATAATGATATTGTTAATTGTCTCTTACTACATCAAGAAATTGTTCAAGAATCAAGCTTAAACACATAACCAATTGTTGATCTCCTAGTGTCGTGATCTCTTACATAGTTAGCATTGCAATAACCAACTAACTTGTTGTTTCCCCCTTTCTTGTACAAAAGATCATAGTCAATTGTACTATTTACATATCTCAATATTAATCGAACTGTTTCCAAATGAGGTTTTTTCGATTTTGTATGTACTGACTCATCATACTAACTGCATAAGAAATGTTAGGTTGAGTTAAGGTTAAACACATAAGATTGCCTACCAATTTTTGATACATTGTCACATCTTCCAAATATTTTCCTTTATGTGCACATATTTTGGCATTTGGTTCTATCGTCATCGAAATCGGCTTGCATTCAAGCATTTTGAATATTTTCAACAAATCTTTGGAATATTTTTGCTAAAAAAGAAATATTCTTTCTTGTGTAAGATCAACCTTTAGATCAAGAGAGTGCTTTAGCTGTCAAAGTTCCTTCATATGGAAATAGACTCATAAATTTTCCTTTATCCGAAGAATTTATGCCTCATCATCACTGGTTATGATTAAATCATCTACGTACAGTAGCACGATAGCTAATTTTTCATAATTGGCTTTGACAAACAAGGATAGAATCTGCATATGTTATTGAATAATCACTTTGTGTTAAAAATTTAGCAATCTTATCATACCATCTCCTTGGGTGCTTGTTTCAATTCATAAAGTGTTTTCCATAACTTACACACATATTAAGGATAATCTTGGCTCTAAAAACCCATTGGTTGGATCATGTAGATCTCCTAATTCAGCTCTTCATGAAGAAAAACATTCTTCACATCTATCTGTCACAAATTCTAGTCTTTATTGGCTGTAAGTGCAAGTAAGACTCGTATAGTTGTTAGTTTTGCCACCGAATTAAACATTTTGTTATAATCTAGTCCATACTATTGAGAGAAACCACGAGCTACCAATCGTGCCTTGTACTTCTCAATTGACCCATCTGGATGACACTTTATCTTGTAAACCTACTTACATAATATAGGTTTTACATCTCCTGGTTATCGCATTAGATCCTAAGTTTGATTTTGTTAAAGTGCATCGATTTCTTTTTTTATAGTTGTCATCCACTCAAAACTTTGCAATGCTCATTCGAACGTCTCATGTTATTTTATAATTGCTTCTTTTACTATGGTTGCATTGGTGTATTTAGGATTTGACCTTCGTATTCTTGTTGACCTTTGGAGTTGAATCTTCCGTTTCATTAGGGCCACCTTCTTCGTTTGGTTATTGATATACGCCAAGTTGCCAAGGATTCTAAGTTACTCTTTGCTCAACATCATCACCGTTTGGATCTCCTAATTCATCTGAACTTGGTTGGAGTTGAACATTATGTTTCTCCATCTTTTGTTGCATCTTGTCTACAAATCCTCTCGAGTCTGACAATACTCCCTTCTGTAAGAACCACCAAAAAGATGTTTTATCGAATACTACATCTTGTGAAGTGTAACATCTTCTTCCACTTGTTGGATTGCAATATTTTCACTTTTCTTTAACAGTTGGATCCCACAAAGATACATATAACAGTTTTTCGTCAAACTTGTTCCGTAAATGATCATAAACAAATACATAACATATACAACCAAATACTCAAAAGTAATTAATTGTAGGTTTCATGTTTCACATTTTCACAAAGGCTGAAGTCCTCGTTGCTTCAGCCCAA
This sequence comes from Hippophae rhamnoides, assembly GCA_033030585.1. NCBI lineage: Eukaryota > Viridiplantae > Streptophyta > Magnoliopsida > Rosales > Elaeagnaceae > Hippophae > Hippophae rhamnoides. Next base: position 49,932,216 of record CM065433.1, on the reverse strand, counting down.
AACCTTACAGATATATTCTTTTCATGTATTATATTTCGATAAATTTTTGCAAGATATCGGTTATTTCTCTTAGTTACACCAATTTGTTATATGCTGTTAACATAACAGTACTTATGACGTATTTCAATGCTCGTGGGGCTCAAAGATTCTAATATGCTTGCTTGCATAATTCATAAGTCAATGTTTGATTTAATTGATCGGACAGCGAAGAGGGCGCTGGCATTTGATTACCTTGACTTTTCGACCATCTACCCTTTTCTTTCAGGTATACAGGCATGGATTTCTTTGCTTTTCCTGGACGAAGGAAGTGAAGATGCCATTGATGTATTTGGTATTGGAATGGATTTCTGTGATGCTGCTAACTCCAAAGACGAGGTTTTGTGGCTATTAGACATGCTTGATTAATTGGAAGTGAAAGCAATAATTGTATAAAGCAAAAATGACTGGATAAAACATTCGTTCTTTGTTTTCTATACTAGCAGTGCTAGACTAGATCTTCGCTACACAGAACTGCTTACGAAGATGAGTACAATTTTATTGGAATGACAACAAAAGCAGTATCACTTTTATGTGTGTGATTGTATATACGTCTTTAATTGCAAATACCATTCTCTGCTCCATTTTGTGGCTGCGGATCTTTGTACACTGGAAATAGTTTGGGCCTTTTTGTTGGGTAGATATTGCTGCTATCTTTACCATTTTGATCTAGAACCTTTCTATAAATTTAAGGATAAAATTGTTTTGAGACCTAATAAAATGTAATTTTTTGCTCGTGATCACCGTTTTAAATTGGAAAACACTTTAAAACAACACTACACTGTTCATGCATTGATATTTATAAACTGTAAATTTAACTGTATTTTGAATTTTAGTGAAATATAATCAATAACCATAGATTTATTCAAGTAATGATTTGCTTATTTAAAGTCTTTTATCTTTAGGTATATATGGTTGCTCGAACACACAACTTGAGGGTTACGAGTCACTATATCTAACATTAAGAATTTATTTGAACAAAAAACATGCAATCCATCTTTTAGTGCTCAAAATTAATAATTTTATTCAAGCTGGACTTTATCACGTCATTGTTTTATGTTGATTACAAAATTTCGACATTTCATAACAAGATTAATGAAATTCAGAAATAATTGTAAATGAAATACCACTAAAAATTTATGCCTTGGTATGTTCGGCCAAATTGCCAATTCCCTGGAGCAACATTAGGAGAGATTACATATCTTCCATCACTATTAGTAACTTGGAACGATAAACGTTGACCAACCAAATTATAGTGTAATTTCCAAATTTGACCCCAATCTCGTTCCATTGGCATCCATTTTGAATTGGAACCCCTAATTCTCATACCAACAACATCACCAGCACCTCCAACGTTGTACACCAACACTTGCAAGAAGTAAGGGTTTCCTTTAAGCTCAAATTTCATCCCACCTCTCTTCCAACACGGGATTCGTCGGAAGTGAACCGGGACAATTCCGGCTTTGTATTGTGCGATCTTTAGAAACATTGGCATGCTTAAATCAAAGTGTTTCAAAGGAGGGTTGCACCACCTTGCATTACCAGAATTTGTTGGTGGGCAAAAGTTTGTTGCTGTGACTCTAATGGTGCCTCGTACACACATCGGAGAATCAGCACAAAATATTTCGTAACAAGCACCACAAGTTTGGCCATTGTTGAAGAGGGCAGAGCTTAGAGCTGCCGTTTCAAAACCATATCCTTGTTGAAATAAATCACCATATCCACAAGCTCCCTCTGTACATAGCATAACGTTATATAATTACATATATTTAAATGTTTCAACTATTTAAAATAAAAGCTGACCAAATGATACTCGGAGACCGAAAACTAAACAAATGATACTCCCTATAAAATGCCAAACCCCCCACTCACGTATAATTTGATTTATTTGGAGGCATTACAAATGTCAAATGAGCTTGGTTCCGAAGGAGTATTTATTTATTTTTAAATAAAATTATATTAATTTTAAAATAAGATGAAAAATATATTATAATATATAGTAATTTTATTTTAATACTAAGCGAATTTATTTTAACTCATTTAAATTTTACATAAATCGAGTTAAATTCATTTAAATTATATATAAACTTAACTTAATTTATACTTTTTAAATAAATTTAACTCAATAAGTTACAAGTTGAATTTCTTTCATTTTTGAAAAATAAAATTCAAAATTATATACAATTTTGTTAAATAAAAACACATTAATATAAATATTTTTTTTTATTTTTTTAAAAAATATATTTTATTAAATGAGTTATCATAAAATATATGAATTAATCTTTATTAGTACTTATAACTTTAAATTAACCGAGTAAAGTATCTCATCTAATACTTATATGAAAATATATCACGTTAAGAGTATAATAATATTTTGAAAAATTATGAAAAATGATACCATCAAAATTTACAACAATAAAAAAAGTATCACATTAACATTGAACGATATTGAATGGGTATAAAGTAACATATTTTAATTTAAAAGACGTTAAATTGTATGACATTGAATATTAAACGATATATTAGATTTTTTTTAATAATTAAAATATATAAACTAGTTACGAGGAATGTTATTTTTATAATTGTAAATTTTAAAGGTATTATTTTATTCTTTTGTTTTTTGGTTTTTTCTAACATGAAAATTACTTTTGATAGTTATTAATAATGTATATTTTATTTAAAAAAATTATGGATACGAGATTGCTTTAATTAAAAAATATGCTCTTGATAGATCAGATTATTTCGATCTAAAAAATAAAATTATTTTACACAAGAGTACTTACGCATAGTTTCTTTGCCACTCATATCTCCATAAAAAGTAGCATGTGCATAATCCCATCCATTGCTGACTGTTGCAACATTTTTGCCAATGACCATATAAGCCATTGACATAATAACACAAGCAATCAAATATTGTGATTTAGCCATTGTGGGAGTTCTTATAATTTTGTGATGCTTAAGTAAATCAAGCAAAAAGTATGTGTAGATTATTGGGTAATGATATTCATTTTCCCTTTTAATAGTTTTAGCCTATCAGTAATTTACCATAATTCATATGTAAATTACATATTTTCAGATTGTGATGCAATTATTATACAAATATAGGAAGTACATCATTACATGGTTGGTAACAAAATCTATTATTCTTTTATTCGATAAAGGCTGACATTTTGATTTGAATTTTTCTACGTTTGAATCTATTACTCATTGGGAAAATAATAATAATAATTTAAATATTTAAAAAGGAAAAAGGAAAAAGGTGAAAAATATAACTCTTGAATAAAAATATCACTAATGAATATCTAAATCTATATGTGTTAAATGATATTATTTGAAAAACAGATCAATTATTGAAAAAATTGACACAAGTTCATATCAGATGTTATTATGATGGGTATCATTGTTAGAAATACTTAATAATTGTATTCTATTTTATGATTAAATGAATATATATGGTACATTTATATAAGAGTTACAAGTAAACTAGATATGTTTAAAACAACTAAATATAGATATATCTAAAGTAACTAAATATAGATATATCTAAAGTAAATAGATATATATATATATACATTAATATATTATTAGATATATATTAACAATCCTTAATAAGATTTTGTTTATGTTTTATCTGGTTACCTTCAAAAACGTTATTATTATTATTATTTTTATATCAGAGCTATTAAATGAAATGAGATGTTTTCTTTATTATTATTATTATTTTTATATTAGAGTTATTAAATCAATTGAAATGTTAAGTTGATAAATGATATAATTCATAATTTTTAAGTATACATCCTATATTATCTCATTTACTTTTTGTTTGGTTGGAATGATAATGTGATAGTATTATAATGTAATATTCTATTTAATTATGCCAAATGAACTTAAATGATAGGTAAAATCACAAAAAAATAAAAAAATAAAATATAATTATCTATAATAACCGTATTTATTTATAATAACCATTATTTATTAAGGATAATTTTAAATAAATATGATAGGAATATAAGAAGAGATTGAAATAAAATAATATAATTTTAAATAATAAATATATTAATTGTATAGAATGTACAACACATTTTGTTATCTCTACTTTTTACTATACATAACCTAATTGTCATTTAAAGTCAAAATTATAATTTTAATATGAAATTAATCAATTTAATTTTCTTCTCTAGAATATATTCTCGACAAAACTAAATGAATTTATTAATAAAACAATAAATTCTCGACAAACCTAAATGAATTTATTAATAAAACAATAAAATGATACAATTGTATTGGTACATAAATTTTTAAATCACTAAGATTTTATTTGAGTTACTCCAAACGTGAAACCCAACACTGATTACCTAGCTAGCTTCTCAACTTCTCCATAAACTTTCAGTATGAAACATGAACTTAAGTCTTTAATAAAGATCATGCACCCAGGTCGAATGGGTGGATTCTTGAATTTAAATTCCATTTATTAAGGGGTGAAATTTTGCTTTATTCATGCACTTAACTTTGACTTAAATTGTCATGAATATTGCATTTGGGTATTTGAATTATTGGGTATTGATTCATAACGTTATTCTCTCTCTGTTTGTTTCTTGAGAAAGTTGATAAAAAGTTGTTAGCTTAGTTCTGAAAAGAAGAAAAAATCTTTGATTATCTATCTACTTAAGCTATTAACACATTATTATTTTCTTTTGAAAAACTTGTTTGTTTCTTGAGAAAGCTCAACAGAGGAAAGGTTTCGTTTCAAATTTCTATGTTTTATTATTCCTTTTTCAGAATATGATCGAAAAACAACTCAACAAGAAAATACAGCTTGACAAAGAAAAAAAGTTCAATTGGTAACTCACGTCTCACGGCTCAAATGAGACGAAACAGGTTAGAATAGGCTCAAAGTGAGATGAATCACGCCTGACCTAAAAACCTTTTTAGGCCGTTTTAAATGAAGTGGGACAGGACGGATTCCTCCCACTTCATGTCTCTATCTAAATCATATATAAAATATATAAAAGAAATTTTTGTTTCTAAGGTAAAAACCTAATTGAGAGATAGGTTCAAACACCTCATAACCCATATGTGTTAATTAATAAGTATTTCTTAATTTTTTTTCACTCGTATATAGATGATTTTTCTCTCTAGAAGATAATATATAGTACAATATAATTTTATCACTCATTTTACAAAATAAGTAAATGCTTAAAAATAATAAAAATGTCAAAAAATAAGTAAATAAAAATAATACAATGATTCGAAACTATTTTGACTACATTAAACAAGTAATAGATAGGAAAAATCATCAAAAGAAATCCAAAACATTTGGCTTTATAAAATATTTAAAAAAATGTATGAAATTTGAAGAGAAGATAAAAGTTAATGAGAAGGAAAAGTAAGTAGGCGAAAATAAGAAGAAACAACTTTTATATTGAGATAAAAAAAAAATTATACAAATCCATGTATGACACAACTCTATATTATTAGATTTTTTACTTTTACATGAGAAAAATAACTTAAAATGGAAAATTAATTATCATTATTAAGAGTTATAAAATTTGAACAGTAACTTGAGAAAAATAAATATTATTAGTGAAATATGTACTTAAAAGTATCCTTATAAATGATTAAATAAAGAGTTTTTAGAATTTATTGAGAAGTTTAATGGATTCAAATATATTTTGAAGATATGAACAAGTTGGTATGAATGTGTTGAAAGATAAACCTATAAATAGAGGCTAAAATGGTTTAAGGATTACACTTCCAATTGGATGGTATAAAGACTTTTTATACTTTTAAATATAGTTTATTAATTCTCTTTATATAAGATAATAATTCTTTGCACAATCTTATGTATATATAACTTTAAAGACTCTTTACAAATTGGCCCTTCAGTGACTCATTTAACACACAATTCTACTAATTATATTTTTTTTTTAAGTTATACAATTTCTTGAAATTTCGCAATATATCTTAATAACAATTATTAAAAATTTTAAATGTTAAACTAATAATTATATTTATTTTAATTTTTTGGTTGTACCAAGTTATATCATTATTTTATATTTTAAAATACAAATAATTAACAATATGTAATTTAATCTTATTAAATTAATAATAATCTTAATTTATTATTTAAAATAAAATAATTACAATTAAATAAGAAAATAAAACAAAAAATGCAAAAGAGAAATAATAAATGTAAAAAAAAATAAATAAACTTGTTAAATGGTGATAGATATTGATAGATTAATTGGTAGTTAATACTTCAAATATTAAATATATTGAAGTCTACAAATTAAAAGTATAAAAGATTAATGGTCCTACATCCGTGTATCGAGTGTAACAAAAATTTATGTTAGAGAAAACTAAAGATTTCAAGAATGTCAAAAGTTTGCATTATGTGTAATAAATAGTTAAATTATACTATACTATGAAATTGATAGATAATTAACTATTACACACGAATCAATCTTTAACATATCACTTTTAAGGTTACGTTGTCATTTTTCATATAATAAATATAAAATCACTTATTTATAATAATTACAAGATATTCCATAATTGTTCTAACACAAATGAAAGTAGTCTAACATGGATAGCTTATTGAGTATCATACTTATTAAAAAAAAAACTTTTTTTCTGTGCTCTTTTACACCTTTCCTTGAGCAAACCGGTGTTTGATTGGGTGAAGTACACAATTCACTGATCTGTTTAATCCTATTAACTCAAATCAGACTAACAAAAAAGCTTTCGATGAGACCGTCCAGAAAAGGATATGTTTCAATACAATTGGATTTTTAACATCTTTTGACTGACATGTTTTATGGTTTTAAAACAGTGTTGCATTATAAATAGAGTATCCTAAAACAAGAGTAACTATATTATTAAGTAGAGTACAAATGCAAAACTTTTAGAATCTTAAACTCCAAGAAACCTGCAGCTGTCATCAAGAATCATAGGTCCTTCTTGATCACGGTACGATGACGACAAGAGGCTGCAAAAAGCAAGATAATTTTCGTAAGACGAATTTTGAAGAAGAAAAGGGCATGATAGATGATATAATTACATAGATAAAGCAGAAGCGAGGAGAAGGGAGATTACCATGTCTAAACTAACTGGTTTCCCGTCCTCTGCCAGTACCTCAGTTACAGTTCCAGATTGATCAGCCTAAAGGAGAAAGAAGATGAATGTGAGTATTTGCAAATGAAAGATATTTGAAGTTTTTAAAGGCCTAAATGCAGTAATTCCATTGTTAATTTCATGTAGAACAAAGAATCAATCATCAAATTTGAAACTATTTCTTTGAACTATGGGTTTGCAGCAAAGATCAAAACAGAACTCAATCTTCAGGAGGTATTTTTTACCTAAATTTGTTTTATTTACTTATTTTGTTATCCCTCCAACAATAGAAAAGACGGCATCATATATATAATCCGATACAAAGGAGGTACCTCAATTTCATTCATCAGTTTCATGGCCTCAATGATACAGATGACCTGACCCTTCTGTACTTTGTCTCCCACCTGAAAATTAATTGAAGATGAAAACTTGCAACAGGAAGATAGCAATAGCGAACTTACACTTGAAAATATCCTGTAAAATATTGGACCACAGTTCACTGCTATAAAGTAAACAACCGTAAAGAAAAGATGTTAGCAAACACAATCAAAGGCAGACATATTGTATGGTATCAGAAGCTATATCTTCTGCAGTTTGTAATTTTATTTTGGAAACCACTTTTCAAGGAATACTACAATCGATATTTAAAAGTTACCTTAACAAATGGTGGTTCCCCAGGAGCAGGACATCGATAAAAGGTGCCAGCCATGGGGGATTTCAAAGGTGGATGAGATGGTGTGCTTGTCTTTGCAGGGGCAGGTGATGCCTGTGCTGGGGCCGAATGAGCATAGGTTGCCGGAGCAGCAGTTGCTACTGTTGATGGTGGAGATGGTAATGCGGCATAAGCAGGAGGTGGCAACATTGGAACTTGGACTGCTGGCTGTCGCAAAGCTTCTTTTTTTCTTATGACAATTTCACAATCCAATTGCTTGAGTTTCAGTTCAGCAATATCTCTTGAATCCACTAGTCTGATCATCAAGGTGATATGAAATCCAACAATGAATTTCACATTTCATAACTATTACCACTAAAAAGACCCGTGCATGCATACAAATGAAAGATACCATAACTTACTTGACAAGGTCTGATACTTGAGTCATGAATGCTGAGAGTGATGATGCGTCTGGAATTTTGTACAGACTAGGAGTTTTTTCTGCAGGCTCATTTTTTGCTTCTGACAATCCCACTCCAGGCTTGGTGGCAGATACAGGTACAGAATTTGATGATTTTTCAACAGTAACCTTGGATTTAGAAAACAAGGGTTAGTAAAATGAATAATGATGCTGTTTATGAAAGACTTTCACAAGTGAATTTACCTCATTCAGTCGTGCCTGAACCTTCCCAACAGTGGACTGCTTCCTGATAGGGTACTGTAAAGGATAACCATTTCATCCAGAGTTAAAACATGGAAGTTTATGTCTGAAGAACTAATTATATAGAGAAAGCATGTCTTCTCAATATGGATATTTCTATTCAATGGAAATCGGGATCATTCACAAGCCTAGATGGTGTGGCTTACTATTGTTTCAAGCATTTAAGTGAATCCTGCATATTGTTGTAATCACTAAACTTCTAAGTTCCTTTCTTATTTGGTTTGGATCATACTTTGATGTTTCACTTTCAAAATTTGCACCTTTAATTGCAAATGAAACTCTTTCTTTTTCTCAAAAGAAATCAAGTAGGCAAACGCAACTTATATTCATGGGAACTTTTGGTATGTTAAATGGGTTTTCCTTAACTAGATATTCACCATTTCAATTAAATATTGAAAATACGTAAAGAGTTAATGTCAAAATCATGGTATGATACAAATATAAACACACACACATAATACAAATACAAACACACACAAAAACATGTTTCAATAGGACCATAAATTAGACACAATCAATGGAATCATATCTATCCCAGCTGATGATAAATCTAGGAAATTTGTGTTGAATATTGGCTCTAAAAGTAACAAATTAGTGGCATAATTTAGGGAAATTAGTGTCCTAATTTGTGGCATGATTTGTGGCATGATTTAAGGAAATTAGTGACATAATTTAAGGAAATTGGTGGCCTAATTTAAGGCTTAAATTATGGCACACTTTAGGGAAAGGGAGCCTTTCTTCATCTATAAATAGAGAAGAGTTCATGCATTGAAGAACAAGGCAAAAATAAGAAAAATCGAGAGATAAGTATATGGCTCAAAGAGAAAATACTTTGTGAGTTTTGGGAAACACTGGCAGATATTATTAGTGAGAAATGCGTATCGTATTACGTATATTTCTCTTCGATTCAAATAATATCTGCTGCCTCCCGTGCGACTTAGAACCACGTAAATTACGTGTGTGTTCATTTTATTCTTTGATATATTAAATATCACATTCGGCTCACATAAACAAATTGGTATCGAGAGCCAAATATAGCAACATTATATATCAAATCGAAGCTCTTGACGAATCTGACATAGCGGTGAAAGAATGGCTCTGTCAAATCGGAATCACACCGCATGGAAGGCTGGGAATCCTGCGCATGGAATGAGTCAACTCGTACGAGTTGGACCGAAAGTCAACTCGGTCACTAGTGATATTTGGACCGAGTTAGTGCATTTTCATCCGTTTTCAATGAGTTGGATCTATTCTTAGCTAATTGGACCATTCCAAATTCAGCTACGGACTCGGTTTTTTCAAATAAGGTATAAAATTTGGAAACTCTTGTTTTAAGTTGTAAGTGCAAAATTTAAATTATCGGTTTGTACTTATGGGCGATAAAGGAGAGATCGAAAGAGGTGAACAAGTTGATCATAGAATTTATGGCGACCAAAGTTCACTCGAAGAACTATGTTGTCAACTGTAAAGTTGAGGTGGAGAAATTGACACAAATAACTTTGGCGTGTAATGTGAAGTATTAGATCTATTGTTCAGAAGGATCTAATATAGCCTTGGAGACTAGGCCAGGAGATTATTCAAATGAAGATTGGAATTATGTCAACAATAGCCGTCACATTATTGTGGGAAAAAGATCAAAGAAATCTTTGTCATGAAAGAGAATGTAGGCAGCTTCTCGGAAGAAACTAGAGACAAATACATGACGAAAGTATTGAGAAACAGGACTACTGCTTGAAGAAGAAACTTTTAGTTTCCAAGGTCAAAGAAAGTACTATGATTACACTTAGATAATTTGATAAAATTTTGGCCGATCATAAAATTTAGATGTTGAAATTATCGATGAAGATAAAGCTTTGTTGTTGTTGAATTCATTACCTGGAGAGCTATGAAGCGTTTAACCACAACCCTGTTATATGGAAAGGATGAGGTTAAGTTCGTAGATGTTTCAAATGCTTTGGTAAATAACGAGTGACAGGAAGAAGGATCAGCGTGATCACGGAGACTCGATGTCTCGAAGCGTTGTGACGACGGAGGTAGAACTAACAACAAAAAATCTGATCAAATAATGGGAAATCTAGATCAAAGTCCGGAGGAGTCGTCGAAGACGTCCTGCGAAGGGCAGTGCCTATTGTCACCGAAGGGCCTTTGGAAGAAAGATTGTCCAAACAAGGACAAGTCAAATGCAAATGTTGCACGAAGGCGGGTGAAGATGAAGAATCGGCCTTTTCGGTTTCATCATCAAAACCTACTCGGATAAGTGGATCTGATTACGGATGTTCTTATCATATGTGTCAACCAGACATTGGTTTTCGAGTTTTGAAGAAATTTCGATGGAGGAGTTGTGCTTATGGGCAACGACAATGCTGTCCGTCGAAAGGGATCAACAATACGACTAAAGATGCACGATGGTACAATCAAACGACTTACAATGTAAAGTATATTCCCGACCCAAAGAAAAACCTTATTTCTTTAGGTGTTCTGTATTCTCGATGGTTACAAGGTAACATTGGAAAATGGAGTCTTGAAAGTTGTACGAGTGCATTTGTAGCAATGAAGGGTACTCCGGAAGAGCGAACTTGTATTTCTTAGATGGGTGTACTGATTCTGAGGAAGACGGTTGTCTCAAGTAGTTACGAAGAAAAGGCAAATGATTCTTCCACTTTGTGGCACGTACTTAGGGCGTATCGGTGAAAAGGCTTTGCAAGGCTTAATGAAGCAAGGTCTTTTGAAAGGTGCAGGCGGGAAAGTTTGATTCTGCGAGCATTGTGTAATGGGAAAACAAGAAAGTCAAGTTCGAGACCTTGTGCGCCGTTCATCGTAAGGGATCTCTTGATTATATTCACACGGATGTTTGGGACCTTCCAAGAATGCTTCACTTGGAGGTAAACGCGTTGGTTTGTGACTTTTATTGATGATTTCTCTAGATATGTCCGGATATACTCATGAGTCGCAAAGATGAAGTTCTGGATATCTTTCTTAAATGGAAGAAAATGATCGAGACTCGAGACGGGCGGGGAAGATTAAAAGGCTCAGTCTGATAATGGTGGCGAGTATAAATCGGATCCTTTCTTTAAAGTTTGTCAAGATGAAGGGATAATCGGACATTTTTCGGTTCTCGTACACCGTGAGATGGAGTTGCGGAAACGAATGAATGTGCTGGTTGAGAAAGTTCGATGTATCTTTATCTCATTCCAAATTGAGCAAGGCATTTTGGTGAGGCTTTGTCATATGCTGACTCATATAGTCGACGAGACTTCTGCGGCGCATTAGATGGAAAAACTCCTAAAGAGGTATGGTGGACAACTGCTGCGATTATGATTCATTGCGAATATTTGGATGTCTGTGCATATTTTCATGTTAGTGAATCCAAGGCCCCGGATCAAGGAAGCAAAGAAAGTTGTTTTCTGGGCTTTTAAGGAAGGAGTTAAAGGATTTCGACTTTGGTGTGGTGAATCGAGAAAGATCGTCTTAAGCCGAGATGTTACATTCGACGAATACGGTATCCGAGACAAACAAATTCGAGAGAAAGAGAATGAAAGTCCAAATACTCTTTCTAAGGTGATGCTTGAGACTTGAAGATCCGAGAAAAGATTGCACAATTCTGATCGTGGTGAAGATGAAATTAATGATCGAGAAAGAGATCTCGGTTGGAGGTGGAGGATTCACCTTGTCACTGTCTGGATTAATCGAATGAATCTATCGGCCACTACTCGGCCGAGAAGGGAGATTAGGGAAGCCTACCGGACACACGGACATGGTAGCATTCGCACTTCCGATCAATGGTGATGATGATGTCAGTACTGCTGCAGGAGAGCGTGCGAAAGAGTTGATAGTATGAAGTGGAAAATGGCAATGGATGAAGAGATGAAGTCTCTACATCGAATCGGATCAGGGAGTTGGTTCAACTTCCCCGAAAGGAAAGAAAACTATTGGTTGCAAATGGAGTCTACATGCGAGAAGGAAGGTGCTTCCTGGTAAAGACAACATCGGATACAAAGCTGACTCAGTAGCAAAGGCTATGCTCGGAAAGAGAATGGCTACGCAGGTATTCTGCTGTTGTTAAGCATTCATCTATTCGGATACTATTGGCTTTGGTAGCACGGTTTGATCTCGAGTTAGCTCAACTCGATGTCAAACAGACTTTTCTCCGTAGGTACTTTGAACGAAGAAATCTACATGTCTCAACCCAGGATGGCTTTAAAATTCCGGACGCAGAGAATCAGCTTGGTGAGTAAGTCAATTTACGGTTTGAAGAATCACCAGCGACAATGATACAAGCGCTTTGATAGCTTCGTGAAGCAGAAGTACACACGTGGTCGGTTTGATCATTGTGTATACTTTTCGGAAACTAAAGGCGGTCCGCACTTTCCATTTATTTGCTCTTATGTTGATGATATGTTGATTGCATCTAAGAGCGAGGTGGAGATCGGCCAGATTGAAGCGTTCTGTTGAGTTGAATTTGAAATGAAAGATCTTGGAGAAAGAAAAAATTCTTGGGATGGAAATCACAAGAGATGGAACTGCAGTCTGTTCTGTCGACCTGATCTGGTATCTGAAGAAAGTCTACAAAAGGTTTGACATTGATGAAAAAACCAAACTGAAGATAACCGTGCAGCTTGCTCAGCTTTCGGTTAAGTCGTTAGTATCGCACGCCTGTAGCACCACCGATGCAAATGGGAACGTGTTCCAGTATGCAAATGGATTGGTGCCACGATGCAATTTGCACGGTTTGATATTTCCCACGCCGTTAGTATGGTGAGTCTGCACATCATGTCCTGGAGCTGACACCTGGACAAGCAGCGAAGCGATTCTACGGTACATCTAGTGTTTGTGGATATTGGTTTGAAGTTTGAGAGAGACATAGTGAAGGTAAACACCTAGTTGGATATGTGGATTCGACTATCTTTGGAGATCTGGATAAGCGTCGATCTAATATGTGTTAGCGATAGCGGGAGGACCAGGTTTGTTGAGATCAACATACCATCAGAAGCTGTCTTACCACAGTATGGCTTTGTATACGGCAATGAAGGCTATATGGCTTCAAGCCGGGTTCAAGGATTTTGGGTGTGTCTGGAAGAACGTGGAGGTTTTCGCATGACAGTGCCATTTGTTTGGCAAAGAACCAAGTTCATCGTGTCGCACCAACACGTGATGTTCGATTTCATTTTGTTGGAAATCGTCACGGCGGGAATGTTATACTTAGTGAATCGGGCAGAATAACCCCTGCGGATATGCTACAAGGTGGTTACGGTGATCAAGTTTCAACACTTGAACTTGATCAACATCTCTCGAAACAAGTGCGCCAGCATTGGAGCGGCGTTATGAACTTTTTCGCCCGAGTGGAGATTGTTGAATATTATTAAAAGTAAATTAATTAGCGTAATTCTGGAAATTAGTGTCTAATTTGTGGCATGTTATCGTGATTTAAAAATTAGCGTAATTTAAGAGTGGTGGCCTAATTTACGCAAATTATAACACTCAGAAAGGGCGCTTTCTTCATCTATAGAAGAGTTAAATGCGTCATGAAGAAACAGCGCAAAAATAAGAAAAATCGAGAGTATAAAAGAACGAAAGAGAGAAAATCTTGTGAGTTTTGGGAAAACACTTGAGTAGATATTATTAGTGAAACCAGACCGTATTCTCGTATATTCTCTTCGATTCAAAATAATATCTGCTGCCCTGGGCTGACGAATTCTGAAGGCAACGTAAATTTCGCGTTGCTCATTTTATTGCTTTGATATATTTATATACCGCTATTTATTGCTTCCGCCCACAACAATTTGATTAATCGAATGCACCTCACGAAAAGGGGAAACAAAAAAAAATGTAGTTCTGAGTTCACATCTCTATACAAAATTCAGATTGGGAACACAGAACTGACCTGAATACGAGCAACACGGAGCTGCTGATATTGATTAGAATTCGGCGCCGCAATGCGAGCAGCTGCAGATGATGCTTTTGGGCACGGCACTGTAAAAGACGCCATTTTTTTCCTTCAACCAAAATGTAAAACTGAGCCAACCCTCTTCGAATGTGACAATAACGATGGAGGGAAGGCCAAGACTAGCCCAGAGCAGATCCAAAAGAAAACCCAAGAGCCGAAAGGAGATAAAGGAAGAAAAATTGAATAAACTGGTTAGAAATTTGCTGGGATTTGAATGGAACGGTGAAAATAAGAAGCGTGTGACAGCTGAAGTGAAAAAAAAATGTTGGGGGAGATTTGTAGGCACGAAGAGTGGGTGGGTTCGATGAGATCGAAGTAATATGTGTGAGAAATCTGGACAACAAAACAGTGGCTTTTTAAGAGCTTTAATTAATAAAATAACTTCTTTTCATGAAGACGGTTTAGTTTGTTTGGACATGTGCTAGTCCGATACTTACAATGCGACCCTGAGGGCATCAAGTAATCAACAGTTCACGTCGTCCTTCTCAAGTCTCAACACCAAAAGAAAATCCGTCCTCAAGAGTCAAGTCTCAACTAATCCCAACAAACAACGCCAACCCATTTACTCCCTAGGCCCTCCTCCATTTTTGAATGTCCTAGAAGGTCCCATTTGTAACTGCTTGTACTTTTAACTGAGAGTAATCTAATATAGTATAAAACATTTTTAAAAGGGTTCGGCCATATCTATGAAAAGTAGTTTTGATGCGAACCTAAAGATTAGTCTTGAAGTCCACAGACAACTTGTTTTTAAAAACATCAAAAAGCAAGTCAAGAACCCACAATCATTGGTGATTTCAAACTTAATAAAAGCTAGTTTCAGATTAAATATAAAAATCTTAACCCAATGATTATAAAATAGTCAATAACCAGGTGAAACCATAAAAATTTAACCCTTAATAAGTTCGAGATTATTTTAGAAATCAAGAGAAAGTAAAAAAGCTTTTAACTTTATTAAAATCTCAAATCTGAAGTCTGAACAAACTATGAGCAGTATACATAATATGAATAACCAAACTAAGTAATTCTAATGCATAAAAAAAAATTAGAAACCCTAGGAGAAAAACAACTATTCGGCCGATCACGGTCGGTTTAATACTCTCATATATGTGCTGTTCAATTGAATATAAAAAGGACCCTAAAAACTAACAACAAATATGTCTAAGAATTAAATTACAAAAAAATTAGCTTTAAGCCCATAAATCAAATTCTCAAGACTATAAGTAACCCACGGTAAAGTTAGTGCACAAATGCCCATTTGATGACATCCACGACATGGTGTTAGTTATAAACCCACTCAATTATCTTGACCCGAATGCAAAGTTCTGTTAATAACTCTTATATCATTATTTAAAACAGGACATTCTTGGACTCCTGTTGATGCACCTTCTTTCATCAACTCACAACTTTTGAATCAACAACTCTTAATTCATTAATTAAAACTTGTTGGTGTGTACTCTTAATTCATTAATTAAAACTTGTTGGTGTGTTGTTGTGGCAGACACCAATAACTCAGTGGAGTAAAGAAACACGGAAAGATCTGATAATGGTAATGGATCCATAAAACATGGATATCACGGAATTATGGTTATTGTTTAATTTTCGCTTTTATACATATATCTCAACTATGTCTGACGTAATATATAGAAAATATAATGAAATATACCGATAATTATCGATATAAATACAATATTTTGACAGCAATTTAGACGTATGATATTGCTTCAATGAACTACCACTACGATTTATGACGAAACTACCATTTTTTGATTCTTGATTTGCAAATTTGCAGTTCGATTGATTGATTCGAAGATTTGCAGCCGTTTCAAACATCGAATACGCGCAATTTGACTGAAATGAAAGCAAGATAGTTATTTCAATGCTTATTTGTTCAGGAATTCAATAGAAGATTACGGTTACACCTTAAAAATATATATATCAAAGATACAACTTACAAGAGTCAAGAGATTCGCAAGAACCATTGAAAGAAGGTGGACCCACGGAACGAAGTACTACAAAGACCGTTGACGCACTTTACGGTATAACGGAGATAGGTGGTCTTGTGGTTGAAACTACCATTTGCAGACCGGGCGAGAAGAGTCATTGTGAAGAAGAAGGCCGCGAAAGAATCCGAGAAGAGGAGAAGATGGTGCGAGATTTTTGGTGAGAAGAAATGCGCGAGTTTAGAACTTTCTCTAGTGGTTTGGAACGCCTTGAAGATCCGAGTACGAGGAACGCAGACGAACTTGGCCGAGGAACGCAGATGAACCGCGCCGAGGAACGAGACGAATCGTTACGAGAAACGCAGTGGAAATCGCGCGACCAATCAGCCGAAATCGCTTGAGGAAGAAAGGGTCGCGAGAGAACACAAATTAGTTAGGGTTATAAGGGTTTTTTGTGTCATTTATATAGTAAGAGCTTTGTAAAAAACTAAGAAAAAAAAATTTTAGATTTCATGGCGGAATCCCAGAGATTTAACTACCAATTTCACGTTGGAAGATTTGGCGGTGAAAATGACGGAAGTTTTCACTGGGAGCTCGATCACCACAACCTCGTCACCGAAGCGCGATCGCCCCATTAGTATCAAGTTGGGAGGATCCACTATGCCTTGTGGAGTGGTGGAGATGTATATCTTCGGCAAAGACAAATTGGGATATATTAATGGGGATTTTCCTCAACTGTCAGTTGAAACCCTCAAATTCAGGAGATGGCGCACCGAAAATGCCATTGTTAAAGGATGGTTGATCAATTCGATGGACCCTCTTTGATTGCAAATTTTATTCGATTCCCAATGCATAAAACAAGTTTGGGATCTCTTGCTACCACCTTCTATGATGGGACAGACACGTCTCAGTGTATGATCTTGGCCGTCGAGTTACTCGTATGAAACACGGGTAGATCCATTGAAAAATACTACAATGACCTTCGAGGGTTGTGGCGAAAATTGATTTTCGTCGTCCTAATCCAATGGAGTGTCTGCAAATAACATACAAAAATACAACTCCATCGACAGAAGATCGAGTGTATACCTTCCTTGATGGACTTGATGACATGCATCGACAAAACTTCAAGTGATGTGCTTGAAATCAAACCATTCCCCTACGGTGGAACAAGCCTACGGATTCGTCCGTCGGGGAAGAGGTCGCAGACCGTGATGATCACGGTGTAGATACGACACACCGAGAAGTTATGACTTTTAAAGGGGTCGCGGACACCATAATCGATGCCACCAAAACATGGAACCTCTTTGGGTAGCAAGAAATCCTGAAATCCACCATCTCTTGACATGAAATGTGGCTATTGCAAGGAAACTCCAAACACACCGTGAAAACCGCTTCAAACTCCAATGGGTATCCGAGAGAATGGTGGAATGATCTTCAAGCAATCGGAAGAAACGGGACACCACGGACGAGTGTCATTACCAATAATGCCTCACTATCCCCTACTTCCCAGGGATCCGGGTATTTCAAGTAAAGCATTTCACATCTCTACCAGTAGTGATAAAGAGGATTGGATTACGGACTGCGAGCTGATCACATGACATTTGACCCAAACGATCTCTCCAATACAACCTAGCGAGGAAGACGAGCCATGTCGCCAATGCAAATGGGGTCACTTATCGATTCTGAGAGTTGGAACAGTGACCTTATCTCCCTCATTATCATTATCTAATACTTTGCTTGTACCATCTACGTAAGAAACCGGCTAATGTACGTAAGTCGTAGTCACTTGAGACCTTAATTGTGTAGTATTGATGTATTATACTTTTTGCCTTCTACAGATATTCTCACCATGAGATCGTTGGGCGTGGTACTAGGAGAGGAGAGGCTATATTATGTGGATGACCTCGGTTCGGGAAGAGCTAATCACATGCAACATATTGGTAACAAGGAACGACGATTTGGCTATGTCATCGTAGATTTGGGGCATCCATCATTCGGGTATTTAAGGCACCTACTCCCTAGTTTATTTTCCAAATATCACACATTCAGATTTCAAATGTGATACTTGTATCCTAGCAAAAAGTCATAGGGCTGCTCTTATCTATGGCATGAATAAAAGTATGGCTCCTTTTGCTTTGGTACATTCTCGATGTTTGGGGAACCTTCCAAGTTATTACGTCATCTAGTCATCGTTGGTTTGTTATTTTTGTTGATGATTGTACACGAATGACAATGTAGCTTTACCTTTCTCAAACATAAAGATGAAGTATTTGCTACATTTCACTGCTTTCACCATGATTAGGACTCAATTTTCTCGAAAAAATTAAGATACTTAGGTCGATAATGGAGGGAGTATGTTAATCAACAATTGGACATACTTGACAACCACGGTATTCTACATGAAACCTCATGCTCACAAACCCCACATGACAGAATGGGACTACGGAGAGGAAGAATAGGCATATTTTAGAAACGGCTCGGGCACTTACTAATCGCGCACATATGCCTAATAAATGCGGAGTGATGTCTTTGTTACTACACCGTGTATCTACTTGAATCGAATGCCCACAAAGACCTTACAATTTCGGACTCCATTAAAGGTGTTATCCGATCATCTTCCCTTACCTACTATTTTAATGCTTTCGAATTTTTGGATGTGTTGCTTTTGTCCCACCTCCATAAAAAATCAACGAACTAAGTTGGATCCATGCTGTCCGATGTGTATTCTTGGGGTATTTGTACAAAAAAAAGGGTACCGATGTTATGATCCAATTACTAAAAGAAACTATACTACCACGTGGATGTCACTTTCCTTGAATCAGAATGTTTTTTCCCATCACGGTATCCAATTACACTCTTCGTATGAGAGTTATGGTGAAGAACGAAATTGGCTTGATGTTGAAATATTAGACACTAGTCCAACATACTGGATCGTGCCAATAATACATGGAGGAGCCCGTATCTGGGTAGAGCTTGAACTTCCAAGAACTGAAGCAGAAGTAGTAATTGGATCTCCGGAAGATGAAGTGGTTGATGCGACCCTCCATTCTTTAGTACCCAATGATCCTCCCGCCGAGAACACTTCGAGGTAAGCTATCCTATCACACCTTTACAAACTAATGCTATAGATACACCGTTGGTTTATGTTTTACCTTTCGTACAGATTGAGGTAAACCTCCAGAATCGATACTCGAGAAAGAGAAGAACGACAACCCAAGTATCCAATAGCAAATTATGTATATACTTAAAGATTATCGAACCTATCGGGGCATTCGCACAAACACTCTCATCGTGTCAAATTCCGAGTAGCATTGAAGAAGCCTTATACGATCCAAAATGGGCTCAGCTATAAAAGAGGAATTTCGAGGCATTGCGGAAGAATAACACACCTGGGTGTTAAGCGAGTTGCCTCAAGGGAGGAAGATGGTAGGATGCAAAGTGGATTTTCTCCATTAAGTATAAAGTGAGATGGGTTAGTTGATCGTTACAAGGCGAGGCTTGTAGCAAAAGGATATACACGTAAACATGGGATAGATTATCAAGAAACCTTCTCACTGTGGCTAAACTAAAAACTCGTGAGAGTTTTGTTATCTCTTGCAGCAAATTTAGATTGGCCATTGCACCAACTTGACGTGAAGAATGCCTTCCTTCATGGTGACCTTGAAGAAGAGATCTACATGGATATCCCAGATATACTTGTTACATCGGAAACGAAACTGCATGTAGATTACAACGAGCATTGTATGGACTAAAACAATCACCTCGAGCGTGGTTTGGTAGGTTGAGTTCAAGAATGAAGAAATATGGTTCCAACAAAGCAACTCGATCATACTCTTTCCTAAAACATCGATTAGGGAAGATAACGTACTTATAGTTCATGAGACGACATGATCATTACGGGGGATGATAAAGAAGAAATCTCTAAGCTTCAAGAACAACTGTCCAAGGAGTTTGAAATGAAGAACTTGGAAGTGGCTCAAATACTTCTTAGGTATTGAGTAACAAGATCAAAACAAGCGTATGTCTTTCCCAAAGGAAATATACTCTACCCACTAGAGTAGCGGTGACTACTAGAATTGTAAACTGTCGATATTCCTATGGTTCAAAATCATAAACTCGGAGAATATGTGGACCAAGTACCAGTAGATAAACAGAGATATCAACGGTTAGTAGGGTAAACTCATATATTTATCTCATACTCGACCTCGTGTGCGTATGTCGTAGTGTCGTGAGTCACCACTGCCCAAGCGAAGACCATATGGATGCGGTCGTGCGAATACTTCGTTACTTAAAATCCTCCCACAGGAAAGGACTTATGTTTTCAAAGAATGGTCAATTGGAAGTCCTTGGATATACGTATTCAGACCCCGTGGCAGAATGAAGGATAGGAAATCTACTGCTGGGTACTTTTACTTTCGTGGGGGGCAATCTTGTCACATGGAGAAGCAATAAGCAAAATGTAGTTGCCTTATCCAAGGTGTTCGAATGCCGAGGAATGGTCAAGAGGAATACGTGAGCTCCTTGGTTGAAAAACCTTCTAACCGAGATTGGCGTTGCTCCTACAACTCCGAAATGAACTTATTTTGTGATAACAAAGCATCCATTGCCATCGCCACATAATCAGTTCAACATGATCGCACGAAGCACGTTGAAGTGGATCGAACTTCATCAAAGCAATCTTGAAGAAAAGATTATTAAGCTTCCATTTGTTAAATCGAAGATCAATTGGGCCGATATACTCACAAAATCGTGTCCATGAACTTCTACAACTCACTTGACAAGTCGGGCATAAGAGACATATACGCACCAACTTGAGGGCGAAAGTGTTGGTGTGTGTTGGGCAGACACCAATAACTCAAATGGGTAAAACATGGAGCATACAATAATGGTAGTGGATCCATAAAACATGGATATGCAGGAATTATGGTTATTATTTAATTTTCATTTTATACATATATCTCAACTATTGTACAGAATATATAGAAAATATAATGAAATATACTAATAATTATCAGAGAAATACAATATTTTGACAAAACTAACAAGATCTTTTTTGAACTCTTTTTGGTGGACCTTCTTTACATCAACTCACAGCTTTTAAATCAACCAATTTAATGCCTAATTGAAATTCTTGGTATGATCTCAATATTAGCCCACTTGCTATATGCAAAGGCTCTTAATTCCCTTTCAAAAATTTTAGAAATGATATTTGTATTTGTAAAAAAAGTAAATAATCATTGGTTTTTTTTACATAGTTTATGATGGACCTCTTCTTTTAAATTAATTATTAAAATATAATTTTAAAACATTTCTTATAATTTTAAGTAAAACACCTTAATACTTCTCTTTAAATCATTTTTAATCAAATCAATTCATTTCGAATCATTTATCTTAAAATAACTTCTGAATTAGTCATAAATGTGACATAAGTTATCCTATCCCCTCCATTACAACCAAATACAATGTGAGCAACAATTAAATGCAAGTCCTTTTGAATTCGTATTAATTGTTATTGTTATTAAGGATAACATGCAATGCTATCAAGATCGGATATCAAGTTATTTAGGTCCTATAATAATGAATTTTATACAATTTTATTACGTGATTATTGAGAGAAACTCATTTAGTCCTATAATTTAAAAGTATGATTAATTAAATTAAATTTTTTAAAATTTGAAATTTTTTTAAAATAAAATAAAAATTATATATTTTATTAAT
The DNA here is from genome assembly GCA_033030585.1 of Hippophae rhamnoides. NCBI lineage: Eukaryota > Viridiplantae > Streptophyta > Magnoliopsida > Rosales > Elaeagnaceae > Hippophae > Hippophae rhamnoides. The sequence continues at coordinate 49,910,092 of CM065433.1, read as the reverse complement.
AAAAACATAAAAAAGAACTATTCTTTCTACGTTTCTCTCCGTTCCCTTCATCTCATTTGCTCTCTCTCACTAAATTTATTTTTTATTTTTTATTAATAAATTATTAAAGAGAGAGAAAATGAGGGAGAAAGAGTGAAAGAATAGAGAAATATTGATGGTTTTTTTTATGCTTTTTTAATATATTTTTTATTAATAAAATATATATAAATCATATTTTATTTTTGAAAAAATCTTAATTTAAAAAAAATAATTTAATTGAACATATTTTTAAATTACAAAACTAAATGAATTCGTCCCAATAATAACTTGATAGATAGAAGTATATTAAAGGTATAATTATAGAATCCAAATGACTCCAAACACGACAAGATCATTATACGATACAAAGTATCCATAAATCCTATCATTTTGTTGATGGCATTCTCGTGTATAAAATATAGTATTTTTATTTTATTTAATATTTTTATCTATCTTTTATAAAGTTGGTTACCGATAGCTAAGTATCACTTAAGATATAATTTTGTATTTACTTGTTATACACATTTACTTTCTTAATTTGCATATATTTTGTGTTGTTGGATTTTGTTGTCATTGTATCTGTTGCGTGTTTTTCAACACACGAACTCGTCTGATATTACTGGCCGCAGTAATAACGTTTATAAGTAAAGATCGATCCCACTTTGAGGATTTGTTACTATAGTTTGTTGAGTACTAAAATTATTTCTCTCGATTTTATCCAAAATAATCGTTGATTTAAAAAGGTAATAAGAAAATAAAAGAACTACAGGATTGCAATTTTTCACCAAACTAATCACTCCAATCACGTTATTATTTTCTTTAGATTTATATTTTTTCTGTACATTTAATTTGTCAACCGAAAACTTCTTTTTATTCATACATCTCTTCCGAGTAAATGCAAAACACATCTCTTTAAATTAATTCACTATATCTCATGAAATTAAATTCAATAAGATTCATTAAGTTCTAAGTTTTCAATAAGCTATACATACAATTAGGGTATATTCCTATCCTTCATCATACATGTCATTTTATCTACGACGATATACACAAAAATGCCTTTCTCAAGTTTATTTTTACGCCACAAATCGTTTGATAAAATTAAGTAAATAATCAACGTTAAGCATGAAGATAGAAACGAACAAATCGAACGTCTTATAAATCTATCAAAAATAATTAAAATCAAAGCTTCATAAATTTGAATCAAATGCAACCCTAGAAAAAATTAAATTACTTCATTAAATTAAAATAAAAATTACAACATATGCAGAAAAATTAAAGGAAGGAGAAGGAAAATTAAAACATCAAGAAACGAAAATATTTGGCACACGCAGAACACAACAAAAGCCAAAAAATGGCTTATGCGTGTTCTGCTGTCCAAAACCGAACACTACAAAATTTCTGAACTAAAAAAAAAAAACTCTTCTCCAACCCAAAAAAAAACTCTTAACTAAAAACTCAAAAAAACTCTAAACTCCCAAAAACTTTTTTTTAACTAAAAACTATCTCCTATTTATAGCTAAAAAATACATCTAAAATATTACATTTTTATTTTATTTTTTTATCGAAAACGCGTAATAATTTTTTATCGAAATATTAAAATCACGCGTATCGATTTTTGCAATATCGAAAATCTTATTTAATTTACGCGTGAAAGCAGGCCGCCGATCCGATTTTTTTTTAAATTCAAAAGGTAATGACACGTGGCGTACGATTGACGAAAGATTTCACGAGGCAACGTGGCACCACATCATTGCGTACACAAACCGTGCACGTAGGAACGGCGCAGGATCGGGCGCCGAAACCGAGGCAACTAGGAACGGGCGTGATCCGGCGCGGTCGCGCGCATACGATTGTAAATAGCCACGTGTCGGACTTTGATTAGCGTAAATATTAGTGGGACACGTGGCGGTTTCGATTGTAAAACCGAAGATGCGCACGCTGCTTTGCCGTAATCCGCGTCACACACAGATTTTTACACGAGCGGCTCGGTGCGCGATGCTTGGATGGAGCCAATGCGGGCCGTCGATCCGATCCACGGTCGACGATTACCTCGGGGGGCTCTGCGCGGCCGGCGATGCGCGGGTCCACTCGACGCGGCACAACGCGACACGTGAGGAGCCCACCGGCACGCGCCGCCTCGCGCAAGGAATATCTCTGTACCCACTCTCCTTGGTGGGCGCTGATGAGCACGCGCGATCTGAGCCGTGCATCCTTCGATCGGACGGTCCACGTTTGGCGAGTGTACTATTGCGCGTGGCCTTCTCTTCTGCGCGAAAATTAAACTTTCATTAATTATATTTTCACCCACAAATATATTTCAAATTACATTTTAAACTTTATTAAATTACAGATTAGCCCTTTACTAATTTTAAATTAAATTTTTAAACTTTTAATAATTATAATTCAGCCCAAATTTAATTTAAATTATATTTTCAATTTTTATAAATTGTAATTAAGAACTATAATATTTGAAATTATATTTGTGGACAAAAAATTATGAAATTAAGTACATTTTCGATACAAATTATTTAATTTTATTGAAAATGTATTTTTAACACATAAAAGGAAAATATTAATTTATTTAACAAAATTTAACTAAATACTAAAAGAACATAGCAATTATTATTACTAAAATTGATGAAAATAACTATATAAAATACAGTTATCAGTATCCAAGTAAAGACTTTATTTGTTGTTATGTTGTCACATTGGGGACTTTGTTTGTGTTGAATTAGACTAAGTGTTTCTCCCTATTAAAAACGCTAGCTCGTGAGCTGACATTTTTGCCCTTGGATTTTCATTGCCTCATTAGGGTGCTCGACGAGGTCGACGAGTGGGTAATAGTTAATTTAAGGGCTAGTTTCCTCATCGACCTTGGATGGCAGTGGTCAGTAAGGGTCCAAGAGCTTAGAATTTTTCTATAAATTTCCCTCTCATCTTTCTTGTTTTCTTGGCCAAAATTGGGAGGAAGTTCTGCCCATTTGTCATTAAACCTTTTTGATCTGTTCGTGATCTGTTTTTCTTCTAAGTGTCGAGTTTAAGAAACAATATAGCATCTATGCAATGTAGGATATCAGAAAGGAATCCCTCTCGTATTTTTCAAATATTGAGTTAAGTGTAAATAATGTGAGATTACGTGAGGTTTTTAAGATTGGTAAAATGTATAGTTGGCTAGTAGATAACCATATCATTTTAAGAAGTTACTCTCAGTATTGAGTTGTAGTGTACTGGTTGGTAATTACGAGAGTGCAACGGTTCCCATAAGAGGAGCTTATGTAATGGTGTGTTGTGTGTCGGCTAGTATTTATAAGGATACAACAATTTCCATAGATGAGAAACCTATGTGTGGGGTGTTGTTTGTCGATTGTAGTTGTAAGGTTGGAACGTGATACATAGGTGAAAAGCTTATGTCTTTGTATGCCTATATCAGCTAAGTGTTGTAGGATCATCTGTATACATATTAAGAGTTTGTACTATCAATAATTGATCACATCACGTGGTGATGGAGTTTAGGGGATGAGTTTGGATTACTTTGATCATGTGCGATGTTGAATATAATCAAAGGCAACATAGACAATTAAGGCATGTGTCTTTGATTATATTGTATATCAAATTATATACTATTTATTCTATTTAGTAATTTTTTTACTATCGATTAGTTACCATAAATAATCCAAGAATGTTATCGTATAAACAAAAATGCTATATAAACTTAACTATGTTTCGTGATAGTTATATATGTTTATATGTTGAAAAAATACAATCATCATCTACCAAATATATTTTCACATGTGATCTTAAAGTTATTGAAAATCTTTTATAACTTTTTAATATCTTTACCCAATTCACATGCTAAGTGATATTTACCGCTGTATATAAAAATTTGAGACACATCATCACTCATATATTTCCCTTAGATTGTTTCGTTTTTATCTACTGGTAGTTTGTGATACGTTAAATTAAACATGTTTTTATTATAATTTCACAGTACTATCTACTTAATTTAAGTTATTTTTATTATAATTTCACAGTTCTATCTACTTAATTTAAGTTGTAAGGATAACTTAATCAAATTGAAATAAAACTTGCAAAAAGATTCAATAAATTGATATTTCTACCCCTCATTTAAATTCCAAATTCCAAATGCCTATTTGAATAAAAAGCTCAATTTATCTAAATGCAATTGCTCAAACTTTCAGTATCAAACAAATGACATATAACACTATAAGTCTGAATGTAAATGCTACATAGTTTGATTAATCCTTCAAAGTCTTATTGTAATAAGAATATCCGTGCACAAAAGTATTCCCCTAAAATAATCACATCATGGTTATCGAGAACAAATCAAATCAAATGGTTATATTTCTCAATCATTCTGAACAGTCACTCAGATCGCAATGCTGAAGACATCATACTTATTTTTGACAATGAAATGTTACAAAAACGGATGGCAGAAAAAATTGTCAAAAATACACCGGCCTTGAAAGCTTTCCAATGACAACAATAATAATTATTGTAGAAAACCAACAACATTTGAGGCCAGACAGCTAGGGAATAGTTGTGAGATAGTAATTGCGAGAAATAAACTAGTATCTGTTCCAGTAGGTCCTGCGTCTGAACCAGTTGTAATCTGGCAACCCCTGAATTGGACCCATTGCAGCAATTGCAACATCCTGTGAATACCAAAAGCATACAAATCAGGCTCAAAAGTGTGATTTTCTTAATCGTACAATCAATTATAAAGGGAGAAATATCATTCATACGGATGCACTTATTTTGTCAATAAGGATTACGTTAGAAGAATGAAGGTTTATTTTCTTTACCCTGTCATAAATAAACCGGTTAGCTACACGTTTGATGGTACTAGCATCAACAGCATCAATCCTAGCAAACAGCTCCGCAAATGGGATCCTTCGACCGTATGTCAGTAGCTGCAACCAAAACACAGTAGGATGGATATTTGGAAATTTCAAAAACTGGACAGAGCCAGAATCAACTTTAACATTATAATATATAGGATTTACATTTCTAATACAAATCAAATGACAATTGCAATTATCAGTGGTTTTATGAAGACTGGACTTCACAAATATAATAAAGTTATAACCTCCAGAAACCCGTTTAAAAAGAGATGACTGGAACATAATGCAACTCAGAAGTCTAAACTATACTATTCAAATGACAGCATCCACTTTGCTTGCACAAATAAGGCACTAAATTGCCCAACAATCATGTCCACATGATTACATGCAATGGATAGTAAGCAACAAAGTTCAAGGAAAGTCCAACTCTAACAACCAAGCTAGTGAACATTTATATACTCTATATAAAAATGCAATAAAACAGTAGTACCTGGCGTCCAATATCTTCAGCTATAGGACTTGTCCCATCGATGTGAAGAAGCAGAGACGATTTCAGCTGATAAAAAACATAGAGCTTAGATGGGTAGCTAGACCATCACATACATAAGCTAATTGGTTTGTCTCCACAAAATAGAAAGAAAAAAGGATGAGCATGTTACCTGATTACGAGCACGGGTAACATCAGCTTCTGAAACTCTGTAGGCCAACTTGGTTATTTCATACATTATTGCCCAGGCCAAATCGTCCACGCCGTCAGGCTAAAATGAAAACAAAACCAAGCATATTAACAATTAAACTTCAGTCATGAAAGTTACTCTTAAACTTTTGTATTCAATCAAACACAAACTTGAATACAATTAAAACCAAAGTTTCACAAAAACGAAAAAAATCACTCAGATATTTTATTTTTTACTAAAATCACTCAAAGGTAAGACTTATCACAACAGTGGCAAGCCTTACCTCGAAGCGATTTTGGTAAAAAACGGAATTCGTAAGGCATTGGCCTAATGTAGAAAGTCAATACAATAAAACAATGTCTAATCACAATAGTAATAACTCTTACCTCAGGAACGATTTTAATAAAAAAATAGAATCTAACCAAAATGCTCCTCTAGTTTGGTAAATCACTCTACAAAAACCATATTAGGACAGATAAAAAAAGTAACCTACCAAATAACAAAATAGAAGCTGTCTGGCAAATTAAACAGTTAAATATCAAGTGAAACTATGAAGGCAATACTATGTCAACAAAATAATAGTAATGAGATTGCAAAAATTAAAAAGTAAGCAGATGCCACACCTTAGCAACAGCATAGATACCAAATAAACCAGTGTCCTTATAGTTAGTGTTGAAAGCCATCATGCTTTCCGCAATTTCGTTAATCCCAATTCTTTGTGCAAGCTCGGAACTATTCAGAGATGATAAAATTAATCGGCCATGCACTTTAATATAAAAATGTCATATGAAAGCAGTCAGTCGATGAAAATTATCATAATCAATGGAAACCAAACTCACCCTGTGTGCTTTCCGCCACCAGCATTTTTGTTCCATGAGCCCAACATAGCCTGCATGACCATTAGAGGAATGGAGTCTGGATCTGTCCAAGATGCACCACTAAAAGCAATCGCAAATTGTGCCAGGGGAATATCATCATCAATTATTCTGACCTGATTTTGGTACAAGGGAACATCTCAGACAGGAAAGGGGGGAAAAAGGAAAGAAAAAAAAAAGATATTGTTTTAATGGAGAGCCAAATAGCATACATGTCCCCACCTCCGAACCAGTAAAGATTGCTGGTTCTTTTGCAACTAGCTGAGTAGCTGTTATTGGATTATCTGACAACTTTGTAAACAAATTGTTCACATTCAAAACAAAATCTTCATGTTTGACCGCTCCAGAAGCAACAATTACCTGAGATAGAAGTCTTAAATAAGTATTCATGATAATTATTTTTAAAAAAATACAGTTTGGGCATAGAATATTCAATAATTACAAAAAGAGAGACCTCAGCTCCTTCATTTGCACAATGAATAGTAAAAACTGAAAAATTAAGGCCTTTATACTCTCGCTTACCATTCGTGGAGCAGTGTAGTGTGTCTGAATATAGTTCTGGAGGTGCTCTTTTGTGATTGTCTTAATATTCTGAGCAGGTCCGAGTATTGTTCTGCCAAGCGGAGTATACTGGAAAGCAGTTGCATGCAAGTGATCAAAAATAACCTCCTCAGTTTGACCCTCAACCTGCAGCACCAACAAGAATCATTCAACTAGGCGAATAACAAAGCAACAACTTTCATAAGTTACATCTATGAAACGGCAGAAACCTATTAACCCAAGCACAAAAAGACGTCTACACAAAATACAAAGCTAACTAGTTTGCGGGTAAATTCATTTCAAAGAGAAACAGGTTAGGTTTCTAAACTAATATTCTCAGTCTGAAGTCTAAGGCTACTTTCCCATAGCAGTCGTAGAAACGAAATCAACTTCGGAAGGCAATCATATAGTAGTTATTAAGAAAAAGGTTAACTTATACCTCCTCCATTTCCCTAAGAATCACATCACGTTCACGACTAATGCGGTTCTCATCAAATTTAGAGTTCTGCAAAATGTCAGCCAAAATCCCAAGAGCTTTAGACACATCCTTCTCCAAAACCTTGGCATAATAAGTGGTTTGCTCCCTCGAAGTGTATGCATTCAAATGCCCGCCCATATTCTCGATCTCTTCCTCGAGCTCACGGAATGTCCTCTTCTCCGTACCCTTAAATATCATATGCTCCAAGAAATGCGCTGTCCCATTGGTCTCATCCGTCTCGAACCTGGACCCAGCATCGATCCAAACCCCAACAGTCGCGGTCTTAGACGCGAAGTTTGACTCAGTGGCAACTCGGAGACCATTCGGGAGGGTAGTGACACGTGTCTCCGGAGCAGATAGGATCCTAGTATGGTCCGTTAAGGTCGGAATAGGCGATCCGTGTTTGAGGAAACGCGGGTCTGGGTTTTCTAGTTGCTTGAGTTTGGACTTGACGGCCTCTGCGGCTCGATCGTAGATCATAAAGTCAGGAGGAGGAGGGGAGGGGAGGGAATCATGTGACGTGGCGACTGCGGAGGAGGTTGATGAGGATCGGAAGGCTTGGGTAAGATATAGTGGGGTCTGGAAGATGGGTCTATGGTGGTGATTGAGAGATAGGGTTTTGAGAAGATGCTTGATCGCCATGGCTGTCTCTTCCGATGGCTCTGCTCAGTTGAGTGATACCGTTTTAGGGTTTTCTTCTTCGGAGGCGATGATTTGATCAAATTAGACGGGTGTGCGGTAGGAAGAGATATTAAGTAAAATAAATTAAATCTAAAATATTTATAAATCTAAAATATTAATAAAACTATTAAAAATATCATAAATATCTTCACAACTCAACAAAAATTTAAATAATTTTATGAAAAAATAAAATTAAAAAATATTAAAAATTAAAACAGAAGATAATTCTCAAAAGAAATAATAATTAATAAAAAAATTTAAACAGTTAAATCGTAAATGAATTTATAAATATAAGTATCAATCATTTTCAAAATTACAAGAAATATTTATAAAAAATATATAATTTATTATAAAATAAATAATAAATTAATTAATATAAATATCACAAATATAAAAATAATATACTATTAATTAATAAAAAAATAGTAAATAAGTTATTGAAAATTAAGAAAATCAAAATATTAATAAAAATTCATTTTAAATAATAAATTTATATATTAATAAAATTAACATTGTTAAATAATATAATAATAAATAAATAAAATGATTTACTAATTCACATTACATCTTAGATTTATTATTAATATTCATGATAATAACTTAAACAAAATGTTAAATATATTTTATGAATTTAAAATATGATATTTAATGAAATAAATAAATAATCTACTTTAAATACAATATGTAGTAACGTATTCATTAACAGTTTAATATATAAATAAATAAAATCTTTTAAAAAATTTGACAAATAATTAAATCATAAATATTAATGGATTTTGAAATGTTAGTGGAATAACACTTAAATATTAAGAAAAAACTTCTAACATTAGAAGAAAAAAAAGATAATGTAATTTAAAATAATAATATAACAAGATTTATTTTTATAGACAATAAAAAAAACTTATAACAAAAATAAATTACATAACTAAAATAAGAAGTTCAAAAAATGAAAGCATTAATACATGATGTAATACTAAGAGAAAAGAAATTACAAAACTAAAAGAATAGTTTCAAAAAATAAAAGTAATAGTAAATAATATAATACTAGAAATAAAATAATAGCAAAATGTTTAAAGATAAATTTCAATATATAGAATTAGAATTTAACGAAAACCTAGCATCTATGTCAAAAAAAATCAAATAACAATAATACAATCCTTTCTCTTCTAGCAATAAAACAATAGATATAATATAAGAATAAAATATTAAGTATTTACAAGACATAGATAAAAACTAAAATGAATTTATAAAAGAGATAAGATAAATTAATAAAAAAATTACAAAAAGATATACACAAAAAATTTATAAAATTAAAAATAAATATAAATAATATAACCAAAAATAATTAAATTATAAGTTATAATCTTGATTAATTCGAAGGATTAAAACAAGAATTATCTAAAAGATTATATGCATTTATATCTATAAATGAAAACATAAAAAATGAAGAAGAATATAAAGAAAAAGAAAAAAATTATAACCACAATTTAATGAAATATAAAAAAGAATTATAAAAACAATTCATAAACTTTGAAAATAATAATATATCAAAATTAATTAGTTCGTTAACATTAACTAATGAATAATTATGAAAATATTATGATTAAAATTTTTATATGAACAAAGAAGAAGATGATATAACAATAATCAACAATACTGATTATAAATTAGAAATTATAAGCTCAAAATATTATATAAAATCAATTTCATCAATTCGTTATTGAGAAGAAACATATGACTTACTTGTGGAATAAAGAAATAGACAAATGATAGAATAATTTCTTCCAATAGAAAAGGACAACTATCAAAAATAAAATAATAATTATATTGTAAAACTACGTTAATATTTCACCAAAATTTAAGTCTATGAAAATTATAAATATGATATTTTAGATTTAGATTGTATAAAAAACATGAAAAAAAAATCTTAAATGAATGAGAAGTAGTATAAATATATTCATACAAACTTGTCAAACTATAAAAACAAACATTTCAATATATAAAAGTATTATTAGCTCATAAAATGTTAAAAAATATTAAAATTTGGTTTTTAAATTTAATATATCAAAAACATTTATTATTTTAAAGAAATTTAAAGTTAATTGTGTTAACAAGAAAAGAAAAACAAAGGCAAAAAAAGTTGTTGATTTTGATATTGTTGCACAGCGATGACCAGTGAGAGTGTACTGAAGAAATGGGTAATAATACTTATACTACGAGTCATTCCCCAAAAGGACTTTTCCCGTAAAACTCTGAATCGGCTTCTCCGCGTGTCGGAAGCATAGTCCATGTCTAGATGCAAAAGTTCAAATAGTGATATATAATACAACTTTCACACTTAAATATTATAATTAAGTAAAAAACATTACAAGGTTTTAATATTTAAATAGTATTAAATAATACATTTATTATTCTTAAAATATACTGTTTATTGATTATATTTTTTATTAGATATTTGTTTTAAAAAAACACATCATTTTAAAATTTCATCATTTTAAAATTTCAAATTAATATATACTAAAAAACTGCTAGTATATATACCCAATCTAGAAGATGGTATCGGTACGTCCAATTTTTGTTAAAAAAAATTAAAAAAATTAACTAGATTGAACTATTTATATTAATCAGATCGGATCGGACCGTTTGAAACGATTTTAATTAATACAAACCGGATCAGACCGTTTGATTTATAAAATGATTCGGTTCAATTTAGTTCGAATTTTTTATACATTTAATAAAAAATAATATGAAATTTTTAATATATTATTAAACCGATCCGGTCTAATTCGAACGGTTTAAAATTAGTATAAATCGAATCAGATTATTTGATTTGTAAAATCGTTTGATACAATTTTACGATTTAATCCGATCCTATATATGAAAAACACTAATATCAAACGCCCTACTATCTGCCGATAATAATTTGACTAAGAAAAAAAACCATTTATTGCGGTACGATGAACCACCAATTACTGCATTTTTAAAAACAATTTTATAATTATTTTATTTAATCATTTAATATAGATATGAAACCAACAGCATTTGCGGGGAACACATGAACAATAATGCTGTTTAATAAATTATATAAATAATACGCTTTAAATTTATCACAAAAATTATAACAAATAAAAATAATCTTTCAATAATATCAAATAAAATAAAATTTAATAAATTTAATATTAGTTATACCTAAATTATTAAAATTAATTTTAATGATATATAATGTAAAATATTTATATATTACCTTTTTATAAATATTATTACTCAAATGTCTATTAACTTGTGTAAAGTTATAATGATAAAAACATTTAATCTATATTTATCAAATATTAAATGCATCACAAATAATTAAGTATTATTTGACATGTAAGTGAATATGATAAAGTTATATATTAAAAATATATAATAAGTAATAATTTTATTATTATAAATTTTAAATTTTGATAAGTATTATAAATTTTTGCTTTTAATAACTTTTTATTTTATTTTATTTTTAATTTATTAAAAATATAATTGTATGATATAATACATTAAATTTTATTTTTAATTCTTATAAAAAATATATTTAATTTTTTATAATGTTATTGAATTTTTTTAATATTATAAGATAAATATATATTTTTAATTAAAAAATTAAAATTAATTAAAAAATTAAGTTATTCAAATAATATATTAAAACTAATCCCCGTGCAACCCGTATGGTGAAATCTTTTGACAAAAATTACTCTATCATCGAAGCACCAATGGAAACGAAGAGGAAAAAAGAAAGCATATAAAGTTGGACGAGTAGTTTTAAAAGTCATTTTAATTTATAATTGGATTACTTTATCACTTTAGTATTTAATGATTCATCTTAAATTAGTTAATAAATTTATTTTAATTTAAATTATAAATATCTTAAATTATATATAATTTTTTATAATTTAATTCATTTACTATTAAATTTTTTACACTTTAATTCCTTTATTTTTTTACTTATAATTTAATACCTTTATTTTTTAATTTTTACATTTTAATTTCTTTAATTTTTTATATTTTTATAATTTAATTTTAAATTAATCATAAAATTTGTAAAAAATTAAAAAAACAAAGATATCAAATTATAAGAAAATTAAGAAGAGATGGATATGAATAAAATTAAGAATTATTAATAGATTCTAACATTTTTTAATAAAAAATCAACTTTATAAATAGATATAAATTTACTAATATATCATTAAGATTTTTTTTTTTACTTTACTCATTTTCAACAATTAAATGAGATAAATCATAAAATAAAATGATTAAATTTATCCATCCGTAAAGCAAGTTTATTTTAGAAACTCTTCGTCCCGTAAAATGGTTAGATGATGAAAGCTCCCGACTTACCTTTTGGTCCATTTCACGATTTACCCGCTCACAATCTCTATCTATCCGATTCAGATCCGTCTGCTGACCAAATTTGACAGTTTATTCTCTCTACTCTATCGATCTTCTGTCGTTTATTCCAACTCTATTTCCTACCGTGCTCCCGATTCGATTTTAGGTTTAAGATTTTCAAATTTTCTGAAACCTTTCGATCTGGAGTGGTTTTTCCTAATTCCTTGACTATGCTTGTATACTTGTTTCCCGATATCTCAATTCATGCTCGCCGGTTAAAATTCATGGGACTCTGCTGAAATCTAGTAGTGTGTTAGTTTTCTTTTGATTTTTCTAAAAGTTGCAGTCATTTTTGTCTTAATTTTGGTTAAATTCACTAATTCAGTAATTTACAGAACTTTTTATTGCTTGTAAATCAATTGTATTTTTTTATTATTTAAGCAAATCGAAAGTTAGGATTTATTCTATAAGCTGGTTTTGGCCACGTCGCCCTGTGCTCCTGTTAAATGTTTGGAAGACAATTTTCCAGGTAAAAACAGATTCTTTCAGTTCAGTAATTTATGAATGATCTTTATACTTTGTCTCTTTCTTTCCTTTTCTTCTTTTTTAAATTCTCGAGGGAGTATTTTGCTACTGTATTAGTCAACTAAGAGAAAATATCATTATCTTATATTTTCTTGTCTCTTCAGGCTCACAATCTATATGGCGTCCTTTGTCTTTTTCTTTTAATTGGTAAATAATGTCGAGAACAAAGAAACTGGCATGTTATATACTTAAAATCTGGATAGCAGACCACTTGTATAGTCTTTTGCCTAAGCTAGAACATGTTAAAATAGAGAGAAAATAATATGTAGGAAATATAATTTGTCTCCCTAAGCTTCTTGAAGAACATATATAGAATCTCTATGGGTATAAAGTACTCTTGTGAAGGGATAAAGAACGAAACTTCATAGTTCATATAATATGCCTTGATTGAAACTGGGCCAATTGGATATGCTCCAAATCACATTCTTTTATTGATGTTGATAAATGTTGTGCTATAATGATCACTCTTGGTTGAAGACATTAGGCTGCCTTGCGAAAATTTTCTTGGTTTTTTCTTCTATTTGTGACTTGCTTTTTGAACTTAAGTTATCTGGGAAGTTTTTATTTTTTTTCCTTATAACATAGTGCATTTATTTTATAACTTCTGATCCAAGGGCTAGTTTTAGATGTTTTGCATAATTCTTATGAAATATAGCTGCATTTACATGCACAGAGAAAATGATTAGCAAAGAACAGCTCAGTGATGAGGATTCTTATGAGTTTGCTTCCAAGCGCGTTAGACTATTAGAACCTATTGATGACCTTGCACCAGTTAAGGATATCTTACCGCCTGATAATGGTCCTCAGAAATCTTCAACTTCAGGTACCTATGTTTTAATGTTATCATTCATGCTGACTTTCATAGCCTCTTAGTTAAAGGCAGTTCTACCTCCTGAGCTTGGACATTTTATACATCAAGTTGGGCAGATCTTCATTCTCTAAAGGCACGATCTGCATCATGATTTTTTATGATTTACCAAATGTAATCTGGATCACTAACCATATGCCTTCTAACCTAATAAATAAAATGACCCATTTAAGCATGAAGCTTGAAGCTTTCACAAAATAAAATTGTGCTTCATTTGGGCTAGCTAGATGATTTATATGAAGATAAAAGATTGATCTTCATTGTTGAATTTTTGGCTGGTAGACTCACACTTAGCAATGATATTCTAGCATAAAAGATATGCAAATAGAAGTGAAGTTTTCCTTTGCCCGTATGTTTCTTATTTATATGAATTGATATTTTTTATTACAATATTTTGAACTTCAATTTTAAAAAATCATTTGATTTTATGATATAATTTCAATACGAAGACAGTGCAGACCGTGTAAAATGTCAAGTTGAGGACAAGTCCATAGATGTAAACTATGAAGGCCTAGAGACTGGTGCTTGTGGTAGCATTTCTCAATTTTGGGGGCTTACTAACAATATTAATGAACCTGGTATAAGGTTGGACACAGATCCTCATCTGTCATTTTTGCCGGAATATTTTGAATCTGGACACCATATTAGGGCTTTATTTCAGTCACATGAAGTCTGCACATCTCCTGTTGATAATCCTCTTCAGAAGCTAGTTTCTGTTGGACCAGCTCATCAAACTTGTGTTCCAGAATGGCATCTACAAGTTTTAAATTCTTCAGGTTGTCTAGTTGAGTCAGATTTTCAAGCTGAACACTTGCAAGCATCTGGTGTCATGGGTGATGCTGATGAGGAGAAGAAGATGGGAACTTGTTTGATTCCTATGCCTGACCTTAAAGCGTCTTCAAAATTAATTTTTGAAGATGGGAGAAACAAAAGTGATTGTAGGTGTTTTGATGCAGGCTCTGCCAGATGCGTGAAACAACATATTATTGAAGCGAGAGATCAGCTTAGGCAAAACTCTGGGGAGAAACTTTTCGAGGATTTGGGTTTTAATGAGATGGGAGAGGAGGTTGCAAAGCAGTGGACAGAAGAGGAGGAGCGTGCCTTCCATGAGGTTGTTCACTCAAACTCTGCATCACTTGGTAAGAACTTTTGGCATCATCTTGTGGTGACTTTCCCTTCCCGAACACACAAGGACCTAGTGAGCTATTATTTTAATGTCTTCATGCTTCGGAAGCGAGCTGAGCAGAATAGATCTGAGCCTATTAACATTGACAGTGACAATGATGAGTGGCAGACAGGTGAACTTGAACTTCCACACTGCAACAGTCACTCTATGGGTGAATCTCCCCTCTTTCCTGATGCTTCAGCTTATTGTGGGGATAGCCCAGAAGACATTGAGGGTGCAGGTGAAGTGGATTATTTTAAAGATTGTACTGCTACGGTTTGTGGGGTTGGAACTGATGAAGAAGATGGAGATTACATAGATGATGGAGCAGGAACTTATGGTGAGAATTCCTTTGGACATTTCCGTGATAATTTTGAACTGTTGGGTGAAATTCCAAACAGTGATCACAACAATGATGACATTGATGATGCTTCTTGTACATTGTATCAGCAAAACAGGGTCACAGTTTGTGGTGAATTTGATGAGGGGAGTGGGGGGAGAGATGCAAGAGACTGCAGCATCTCATGATATACTCGGTTTCTTTATAATTCAAATGGATGCTGCTGTGACATTTTACGGCAAATTTTAGACCTTGGTTGTCAAATTGTAGCAAGCACGATGTACACATTTTTTTGGAATCATTTAGTATTCATGGGAGGGCTTGTGCTGTTGAGATTCCAGCTGCGTTAGAATGGGATATTTCATTTATGTAGTTCCATAGATTAAGACAGGATTGCGGGCATTGCTTCCGGGATCCTCTTCAACAATTATACAGAACCATGAATTATGAAGTCTATGAATGATATTTCACCTTTCCTAGAGGCATTTTGAGTTGAAGTGTCAAATTCAGCATAAAGGTTCGATATTTCGTTTTTCAGGTGAAGGATTTCTTTAGAAAGTCAACAACTCTGAAATAAAGGTTGGACCATCGATTTATGTTTCTCACAATAGATACATGTATTATATTATAAATGTATTTTAGCTACTCATGATTCTTATATTATATTAGTTAATTCTAAATCAAGTCTAATTTATATATATTGACAAATTTTTTCCTTAGGATATTTACCGTTCTTGTATGAGATCACATTCATCAAATAAGGATTGCATCCCACAAGAGCTTTAAACTTAACGAAAAATAACTACGTTCAATAAGGACTTTAAATTAATATATCTGTCTATATCTATAATAAACCAATTTGAATTGATAATATTATATTATATTATAATTTAAAATTTTATTTACTTTGAGAGGTGCCTTTGTTTTTGAGCTTTGGTTTAGGAATTGGTACACTTTGATCTCAAGGGTAACATTTAGAATATGTTTGTTGCACAATATTAAAGATTTAATCTGTATAATTTTTGTAAGGTTTTTGTTTGTTGTAAAATGAGATTATATTATATCTAATAAAAACCATAAGTATGTTAAAAATCAGTATCATTAGCTTAAAGTATATTTTATATTTTATTTATTTAATTTAAAATTTTAATTTTAAAATTATATTTTGTTTCATCTTAAATTAAATATTTTTAATTTTATAATATAAAATAAATTAAATATTAATTTAAATAAATTTTTACGATTAAAGTTTTGATAGGTGAAAAATTACATAAAAATTTAAATATAAGTTTTATTAAAATATGTATAATTAATTTTATTTAATTTTATTAATAAATTGTTATTAAATAAATTAAATATAAGTTTTATTAAAATATGTATAATTAATTTTATTAATAAATTGTTATTAAATAATATATAATATAATTTATTGTAATTATATTTAACTTATACAATAATATATATTAATATGATTATATTTAATCAATTAAAATATATTAAAATAATCTAAAATCGTTTTTACTTTCACGTTACATTAAAAGTTATTTTAATATATATATATATTTGATTATTTTAAAGTGATAGTTATAATAACTTAAATTATTATTTTTACAAAATAATAATAATTATTATTATAAAAATAATTAATTTAATGATTATTTTATCTAATGTCAATATCACTAAATATAACTACTATTATATATAAAATAAATAGTTAATATATTTTTACGATTAAAATAACAAAAATTATTATAATAAAATTATTATTTAATCTATATTTATTTTTCAAAATGCATTTAAGTACACCAAATATAATAAGAGATTATTGGGTACTATTGGTTTCCTATACTTACATGGTTTCAGTAGGAAAAAAAAAACATTCGTAAAACAATTTTCTTTTAATCTCCGATCAACGCTCAAATCCAAATGGTGAAAAATTATATGAAAATAGTATTATTAATAGCTATAATTATTTTTATAAAACTGTATTAAACTAAGATTTGTCATATAAATTGAGATTATGATAAATTTTATGATATTTAATAATTCCTTACTTATATAAATGGAAAATGTTAAAACTACACAAAAATTAGAATAGAATATAGTTTTCAAGCCTCTCGTATTTCGTTCTAAACTTTAGCCATTTATCTCAAAAGGAGAAATATGCTTTTGAAGAATTGATTCTCTCTTTAGATAACTTTTCCTTATTTTTTATTTTAATTAAATAAAATTAATAATGATTTGTGGTTTTTTTAGATAGGTCTAAATTTTTACATCAAAGCAATTTTCTGATATGTTTTGGTTACTAATGGCAAGTTTTTTATTTTAATCTAATCTTAAAATGTTATAAATTATTTAATTTATTGAAGATGATGATATTTTGAAAGTTAAATTTGTTAAATTAAAATATATTTATGATTTTTTTATAACTATTAAGACAAACAAAAAAACATTAAATAAAATAAATTTTATCAATGTTATTATCAAAATAATTTATATTATATTATGTGTTTCATGATATAATTAGATTCTCTTGGTTATATTATGTGTTTCATGATATAATTAGATTTTCTTTGTATTTTCAACTTCAATAGATATTTTTTTTATTATTTTCTTTAAAAATATATAATTTATTAATATTTACATAATAAATTTTTTAAATATAATTTATTAAAGATAATTTTATATAATAATAATAACATTAATATATAATTATTTATTAGCTTATAACATATAATTCAATTGAAACATATTACAACTCAATTCCAAACCCAATCTCCCGCATCTTCCTCACCCTAACTCCCCGTACAAATCTACCGGCCACCCACAAGTGCTCTATTCCCCCACTAGCCCTTCTACCTTTCATCTCCTTCTCATTTTTCCACCACCACCTTTTAAACTTCGTCCTCTCTTCCATTTGTTTTTGGCGACTACTCACCCTTTGCTGGTCGTCGTTTTCTTCGAGAGACGGTCATGTCTTTAGCCTCACCTTCTCCCTAGATTTCTAGTGGGCTTTTCTATCTAGTGTTGGTATTTTAGTGTTTGTCGGTATGGAGGGCAACGATAAAAATGAGCTGGACGACGAGTATATTTTTCAGCACTGAAAACAAGGATGACAAATTCTTGAATTTGATGATGCTCTACCTTCCATCTAGTTTGTGTTAGGGTTTATTTTGTGTTCTATGTAATGTGAATGGCTTGTATGTTGGTGTTTTTTTTTTTTGTAATTTGTCTTTAGTTCTTTTGATCTGTTTGTTTGCAGGTGGAGGATTGATCTATATTTTCTGAGTCAAATTTCTTGGCTTTATTTTGAGAAAAAAACTCGTTGGATAGTAGGTTTTAGGAGATGTTTTTTTTGAAGTTCTTCTACACCAATCTCGTGATGGATGTTGCTGGAAGAATTGGAACGAGTTTTGAAGCAATTTAGTTGGGAAAAGATTCCCACTAATAAAAAGTTTATCTTTTTTATTATTATTTTAAATATCACCCCTCTATCTCTAATTTAAAATAAATTTTATATAATATAATAAAATATTAATAATTATAATTATATTCACGTAAATATATAAATGATTTATGCGCTTAGTCCTACATTGTGTATAAAAAGAAATTGTAAGACTCTTTCTTATTATTTTTGTTTCAGCGAGTTTAAATAAGTTGATTGTTTATTTAATTTTATAATAAAATAAAATAAATAAATATATAAATGAAAATTATGTGCTTGCAACTTCATGTACACATCTGCAAGTGGGGGCAGCTCTGAAATGTATATATCTTTCGTTCCATGCAAGGTTTCTCTTTCCAATTGTAGCATCAAGCCTATAGAGAGAAAATTGTAGAGCGAGAAACGATCCTCTTGCTCCTCTTTTGTTTTGCTTTTGGTTCTGTATCTGGTCTGGTCCGTCAATGGCAAAACAATGGTCAAAGAACCAAAACCTCTTTCGTTTAATCTCATTGATTGAATAATTTACGAAATCGAGTTAGACAGAACGAAAGAAGCAAGAAATAAGGCCTGGGAGAGAATCAGGTTGGAGGTTGGAGTGAGGTTTTAGGGAATCCAGATCTTGTGCTTATCTGCTGAGGTAAAAAGACTGGCAAATTCGAAATGGGTTATTCTTTAAACGCTTGAAATAGCAAAGTAGCTTTTGATTTTGCTTCTGAACCTTATTGTATTTGATCCGGGTCTTTGACGATTTCTTTAATTCTTTTGCTTCTTTGCTGGAATGTGGTAGAAAAATTTGGACTTTCAAGAAAAACTAAGCTCCTGCTTTATTTTTTGATCCGGGTTTTCTTTCGTTTGTAGTTCATTGCTTGGTTGATGACAAGATCGATGGAGGAAAATCAAGAACCAAGGAGGCACTCATGCAAGCTTTGTCACAAGAGTTTCTTGAGTGGAAAGGTCTTGGGAGGTCATATGAGGTGTCATATGCCTAAGAAGTCAGCCAAAAAGGAAAAAGAGCCAATCAATGAGACCGACATTGATATTGAAGGTGGTGAACGTGGCAGTTATATTCTGAGAGAGAACCCTAAGAAATCGTGGAAATTTTCAGGTCCCAGCCATGAAACTTCTGAGGAAGGAAATCTCTGCAAAGTTTGTGGTAAAGGGTTCGATTCACCGAGAGCTTTATTTGGTCACTTGAGGCATCACTCGGGCAAAAGAAAGAAGGAAGTTCATTGTAAAGAATGTGGGAAAGAATTTGAATCATTGAGGTCTCTGACTGCTCACATGAGAATCCACTCTGAAAGCTTAAAGGGCTATGATGAATCAAGTAATGCTTCAAGCCAGAGGCGTGTTGTGGATGGTCAATATACTAGTGAAGTTTCAAGGTTAGTCCGGAGGAAAAGATCAAGAAGATCAAGGTACAAGATTACTCGGATTTGTTCTTTATCTAATTTGAGTGGATCTTCAAATGTTGCTGAATCTCAAAAAGAAGTTGAAGAAGCTGCTACTTGTTTACTAATGATGTCTAGAGGCATTCGCAATTGGGATGGATTTAGTTCTAGCCCCGAGTCCTCAGACAACAATTCTGCAATTTTGGAAGTTAATTCACTGAATCAATATCAGAAAATTGTCAACAACGATGGTGAAAATTATACCTGTGATGATGATATGACTTTCAAGATAAAGAAGCCAAAGCAGGAGATGGTTGGAATTGAAGATACTATTGGTAATATGCTTTGTGAGGGTGTGGTAGAAAAGATGCCCAAACTTTATGATGAATCTATTGGGGAGATGTGTAATAATGAGATTGAGAGAAAAAGACTTGATTTGATGAGCAAGAGTTGTATTGAAGTTGAGAATTTCGACGAGGTAGATGGTTTTGAGGTTTACACTGGGAAAGCCAAGGAAAATTCTTGGAATCAGATGGTGTTTGGTAGTTCGAAGTCTGAAGTCTTGGATGATTTTGCCAAGAAAAGTGAATACAAGTGCAGGACTTGTAATAAGATCTTTTATTCTCATCAGTCACTTGGAGGCCATCAAACTGTTCATAGGACTCCCAAGAGCTCATTGCAGATCAATAACATTGATATTGATACTATTGTCTGTGATAACACATTTTTTGAAGTTGAGGAAGCCAAATATATTGAGAATTCAATGAGGGATGAGAGAGTGAGTACAAATTATGAGTTTAAGGAACACAAATGCTCTATTTGCTCTAAGGTTTTTTCTTCAGGTCGAGCTTTGGGTGGTCATAAGAGGGCTCATTCTGTTAAAGACTCAGAGAATGAAGCAGAAGAGATCGCATTACTGAAGCAAGAGCTCTCTGGTATTTCTGAGGCATTTGGTCCTGATGTTCCAATTGATCAACTTGAGGATGAGGACAATGCTGATGTCAAGCTTAATTCTTGGTGGGTTAAAAATGAGCACAAGCTAGAGCTGCTGGCGGGTAATGGGTTTCATACCTAACTGAGAAAAGTTACTCATTTTGTTCCTTTGAAGTTTTCTTTGAACCATTGTACAAAGAGGTAAAGAAGTAATCTCATAATTTTTTTTTAGTCATCCATTTTGATAATTTCATTTGGAATAAATAAAGTACACATAGTTTTCATTCTCAAGTTCTTTGATACATTTTGGAATTATAAAGTTGTTGAAAGTTTTGTCATTTAAATGTTGCAGTTCCTTCCAATATCAATGAAAACAGAATAGAGCTTTTTTCGTTTCTTTTTCCCACTGTTTTGGTAGCTTTTATTTTCTTTTTTCCCGACATCTTGGGATCCTTAATTTGTTATTCTGATAGATATTTTGTGGCATATTAAGCATGTTATCTTAATTTAAATGAGCCTAGGGATTGGGGTTAAGCCTAGACTTTTCTAATGCAAAAGCTTGTTACCTTAAATTACTACACAGATGAGGATCTGTCTGAGAGCTGAAATTAGCTCACAACTATGATATAGAGTCAGACTTTGCATAAATGTTAAAAGGTAACGTTAGTTTAACGAGAGTTTCTATATATTACAATATTACAATTACAACTACAACTGTGAAAGAAATGGATTTATTGATGATGAATAAACGAATGTTTACAACTTATTTATACAAAAGAAAAGCAAAATTGTAATAATTAAAAATAAACACAATTATGGAGATCGTGTTAAATGGGCCTATCGCCGCCCAATGACAGTCATTTCTTGGTGGGTGTGTTGGTTGTCACCGGTGGATCTCGTGTTCTTTAGCATTCTCCCTCGAGTTAGAATATATGTTAATTATTCCAAACTTGTTAAGTAAGAGCTGTGGAAAACTTCGAGGGATTTGGTAAAAATATCTGTTGGTTGCTCTGATGTAGAGATATGATAAGTCTTGATCATTTCAGCTTCAATCTTTTCTCTCACTAGATGGCAATCAATCTCTATGTGTTTGGTTCTTTCATGAAACACTAGATTTGATGCAATGTGAAAGACAAGTTTATTTTCGCAATATAACTTGGTCGATTGAAAGTGTTTGATACCCAAATCATCCAAAATGTATCGTAACCAGGTTACTTATAACATGCATTGCCGTAGAAAGCGGTGTGCATACGCACTTGATCGTGAGACTTTATTTTGTTTCTTAGTCTTCCAGAAATTAGCGAGTTTCAAGAAACATCTGATATCCTGTGGTTGATCGTCGTGTATGCATGCATTTTTGCCCGGTCTGCATCACAAAAAAGCATTTAGTTGTAATGAACTAGTTCTTTGAGAAAAAGAGACCTACCCTGGTGTGTTCTTGACATATCGTAGCACTCGTTTAGTGCTTCCAAATGTGGTTGTCGTGGTTTATCCATATATTATTTGAGAATGTGCACTGTCGCTAAGTCGGGCCTTGTGATGGTCAAAGTATATTAATCTCCCAACAAGTCTTCGATAGGATGTGGGATTCCGATGAATTCTCATGACCTTGTTGAGGATAAATTTTGTTCCATTAGGTGAATTGGCGAGATTTGGCACCAAGATAACCCGTGTCTCGATATTTCAAGTGCGTACTTGCGTTGTGACAAAACAATTCCCTTCTGGAACGTGAAACTTCTATGCCCAAAAATACTTTAATTCAGAGATCTTTAAGCTTGAATTGTCTCGTGAGATGATTCTTAGTTTCTTCAATGTCTTGTATATTGTTTCATGTTATGATTATATCATCTACGTAGGCAAAGAAGAGCTGAGAAGGAATTACCACGGGTTCGGACGAACGGTGAGTGATCATACTTGGATTGGTTAAAACCGGCTAGCTTAAGTGTTGTTGATAGCTTGATGAACCAGCTGTCGTGAGGGTTGTTTAAGTCCATACAAAGATTTATGTAGCTTACATACTCGTGTTTCCCTTCGTCAGAATCCGGTGGAAGGGACATGTGACATCTTTATGAAGATCACCGTAGAGAAAAGCATTGTTGACATCAAGTTGTCGAAGATGCCAATTTTGAATAGCGGCTGCGAGGAGAAATGAAACGGTGACAAGTTTGGCTACTAGTGCAAAAGTTTCTTGGTAGTCAAAACCTTGATCGATTGTATCCTTTAGCCGCTAATCGAGCCTTGTATCGTTCCACGAGCCATCGAGTTATACTTGATTTTGTAGACTCATTTACAACCAAGCTGGTTTCTTGTTTGGAGGAAGGCATTGAAGCGTCCAAGTGCCGTTAGTTTCAAGGGCATCAGTTCTTGTTTCATGGCAAGCGCCATTTTGGATCATTGAAAGCTTAGGCAAAAGTGGTTGGTTCCACGAGAATGGAAATAGAAGAAATGTGACACGATGTGCAGGTGATAATTAGTCATAGGTAAGTACATGAGATAAAGAATGAGAAGTACCTTTGTCTTTGGACGATCTTTGAGTGAGACGAAGGGAAGGGCAGAAAGGTAAGGAAAGCTTCACACATGATATTTTTGAAGGTAGCTAGGAACATTGGTGGATCGACGGAAACCTTATGTGTGTTGGTGTTGGAGAAGTTATGTGTGGTGGAGAAGTTGATGATGATGTTTAGAAGATGAATCTTGAAGATGAAGAGTTATGCGAGTTGATTGTTGGAAGGGCGGTGATGTATGATCAAGTGATATATTTGGATTGGTTGATTGACGAATGTTGGGTATGTCATCATCGTAGATAGTATCTTCGATAGAGGAAATAGGGTTGGAGTGTTGGCAATGGAAGTGAAATAAGGAAATACATGTTCATGCGAAAGATAACATCACGAGGCACTAAAGTCTTACTTGTTTCGGATTGTAGAACCACGATAACCTTTGATCCCAGATGGATACCCAATGAATATGCATTTATGTGATCTAGCATCAAACTTGGTGAGTCAATCATGATGTGCGGAACACAAAACAAAGGGAACCAAAAACACGAAGATGTTATTACACAGGAGTTTTGTGAAAAAGGACTTCAAATGGTGTTTTACCGCCCGAGAGCAGTGTTGGAGTACGGTTTATGAGGTATGTGGCTGTAAGAATGGCGCTCTCCCAAATTGTTTAGGAAGATTGGCTTGGAAGAAGCAATGAGCAGGCGGCATTGAGAAGATAGCGATGTTTGCGTTCAACAACACCATTTTGTTGAGGGGTAGAACCTGACTAGTTTGATGAAGGATTCCGCTTGGTAAAAACAATGGGTCGTAGAAAATTTGGTCCATTGTCACTACGAATGATTTTAACTCTGGATGAAAATTGTGTTTTAACAAGATTGATGAAGGTGGTAAGAAATGTGCGTGTATCGCAGTTAGCATGTAAAGAGATAGACCCATGTGCATCTTGAGTAGTCATCAACTGATAGTGAGAAAATAACGTGCTCCGTTAAGTCTTTGGAATGTGATAACCACCCCGAATATCGACATGAATCATTTCAAATGGTGCTTTTGTATTGATGGAACTTAAAGGAAATGGATTACGTGTTTGTTTAGCTAATGGACAAATAGAACAATCACTAATAGAACAAAAGGTGTGTTGATGGAAAGAAAAATTACATATTTGTTATTAGATAAATGACAGTCGTTGATGCCATAGATGAGAGTTGGTGGAAAGCGGTGTTTGAAAGCAGAGAAACATCCGGCCTTTTGAGAAATAGTCGGGTAGTAGAGTCCACCTTTCTCGGTTCCACGTCCAATCGTCTTTCTGAGCATTTGTCTGAACAAAGCATCTTGTTAGTGAAGGTGACATGAAATAATGAGGTTTGAGTTAGTTTGGCTACTGAAACTAAGTTTAATTTGAAGGAGGGAACACACGAAGACATTATGGAGTATGAAATTATTTGAGAAATGTACGGTGCCAATATGTGTGACACGGGCGAGAGAATGATCGGGTAAATGCACATGTCGATTAGTATGGAATCTTTAGAAATTTCATAAGGTTTTGGGAACGGACCATGTGATCGGTTGCCCTTGTATCAAAAAAATCAACGGGTTTGAATGGAAAGCAGGTTACCGTAATGTGTTACCTGAAGAAGTAGTCAACGACTTGCCATGCTACTACACAGATTTTGATTGATTGAGAAGTGTAAGAACTCTTGATATTGGGCGGATGTAAGGTTGTGGAATGGTGTATTTGTGTCGGAACAACTTTCTTGAAAGTCGGTATGATGAGCTTTGGAAGGGAAGCGTAACTTGTATTTCTCTTATCTTGAATTGCTCCTCTCTTAGACATGTGTTGATGTCGTGTCCATTCAAACCACAAAATTACATTTGAGACGCTTCGGCGATTTTCAAAATTGTGTCGTTGAGACCACAAAAATCACATTTGAGGTGACTTGACAATTCTGAGAATTATGGCCTATATTATTGCATCGATTGCACTTGAGATGTGGATTCCTTGGTGGGTAATTTTTGTGAGGATATTGTGGGCGACTATCTGGCAACAAGTCGGTGACCGGCATCCTTCCCGGTGCTTTCGCAGAGCGACTCTTTTGCTTTTCATCTTGAACAATAAGTGAATATACCTTATTCTTGTAGGTAATGGTTACATGAGTAAGATTTGTCCGTCTTGATGTGTAAACATTGTTAAGCCCCGTGAGAAATTTTATGGTTATTTGCTTTTGTTGATATTCTTGTAGTTCCGCTTCATTTCCTCCATGATGTGGAAGAGGACATAGTGCATCCGCGACTATCCATAAGCTTTTCAATTTTGTATAGTATTACTCCAATGCTTACACCTTCTTGTATGCAATCATGGATCTCTTTGCTCGATGTGGAATAGGTGAGTTGGTGTCGCGGCGTTCCTTTAATTCTTCCCATGCTTTCGTATGCGGTATCAACATACATGACACTTTTTTGCAATTTTGGGTGATATAGTGTTGAGGATCCATCCTTTGACAAGAATGTTACAATGAATCCATTGTTTGATTTACTGTTTCAAGGTTTGTTGATGGCACTTTTGATTGTGCCGTCAATGAATCCTTCTTTGTTTTTAGTTATTAGGGCCATGAGCATTGCATGACTCCAAATGTGATAGTTTTCTTGGTTTAAGGATTAAATTTCCCGAGAACCGTACATGGTTAGTTGTAGTGGTGTAAATATAATGAATAGCTAGGTCATCATTACCATTTTGGTAAAGTAGGGTTGGTATTGGTAGTCAAAGACATTATTTGTTGAATAAATTCGAAAGTACGGGATAGGTTTAAATGTGTTTTAGACAATAATGACTATTTATGAAATAAATAATGGTGAAATATGCTTTATCTTATAGAAAATGAGTTAAGGATTAGAATCGGAAATTTCGGGAGAAGAAGCAGGTCGGAAAGTGGGTAACCGGCGGTTGGAATGGCGAAAATTTGACAGTACAATGGTGGAACCCTGGCCCGGATGACAGAACCAGGCAGAATAGGGAGGATAAAGGGCAACGACAAGGGTGAGCGTCGTTTCGCTTGACAGCCAGCGTGAACGAATGTCGTTGGAGTCGTCTTATCGGCGGTAACGCGTTGTGTCTCGGTGAGTCGCGTGAGCAATAGGTGAGTTTAAAACAGGCGTGTGGCCAGCGTGAAGGAGTATTTTGGCTTGATTTTAATTGCAGTTGCTCGAATGAATCTGAATAATATGATGGGATGAAATTGAAATTATTTTGTGGATCAGAAATTGGTTTTGAAAAAAAAACAGTTGAAGAAAAATAGGAAAAAAATTTCTATGAAATTTGAATTTTAAGGAATTGTTTCCTAATCTCGATCCAATAAAGAAATGGATTTATTGATGATGAATAAGCGAATGTTTATAGCACATTTATACAAAAGAAAACATAATTGTAATAATTAAAAATAAAACGATTATGGAGCGTATTCGTGGACATTTTATCTTACATATGTTGTTGGTGTTGCTATTGATGTGTTGGTTATGTGTGGATCTCATGTTCTTTAACAAACTGTTAAATTTTTATTGAATAAAATTAAGTAGATATAATTGTATTCATCAACGGTGTTTTGACACCTCATAAAATTATGATAAATAAATAATTTAAGTGAGAGGAGATAGCTACATGTCTCGATTAGCATAAGCCTTTGTTTAACCAAATATCTCGTGGATATATAATAAACTAATAAAGACTAAAGTCACGTTGGTATGAATTCAATGCATTATGACAAATAAATTGGCACCATTGCTGAACAATAGAAAATAACAGGAAAGAAATAGCATGGTAGCAACAGAACAAAACAATAATAAATTATATAAAAAAGTCAATTATGCCCCTGCATCATAAATTTCATTATTTTTCTATAATTAAATTAAGAAAATTGTCTATTTTCGTTATTATCATTTATAAATTATAAATTTTCAATATTAATGTTCAAACTATGTCCCTTCATATTACGGTTCTATTTGTAAAGCGATATGCACCTTCAAGGAATTTTTTTTTTAATAAACGTAATTCATTCAACAAAGGATTATTTTTCAAGCATTAGTGGTGAAATAAAATGAAAAACTACCATAATTGACATAATCATATTCATAGCCTAACAAAAATCAAAATGGAGTATTAAATAATAATAATAAATCAAAATGGACAAAACTTAGAACTGCGTCAGTCCTAATAAGAAAGCCCAATGACCCTATTCCTACTAGCCCAAATAGAGGAATTCAATGGTGAAATTCCCCTTTTCCGTCTCCGCTCGACGGTAAGCACTTCCAATACTGTAATTACTTCGTTGAGAATCCTTTTAACGAAAAAAATTGCTTCCTGAATCTGATGTTATCTTTTAAGTCGGTCTCTCTGTGAAGATTCATCTGAATGAAAGAGATTAATGGACAGTAGCAATTCGACTGCATTGCATCCAATATCTAACTCCTCTGCTACGGTCGTAACAGTCCCTTACCATTCTTCTTATTACACATATTACCCTCAAAACCTTAACCCTAACCCTAATACTATTCCCCAAGCCACAGATGCCACAGATTCGAATTCATCTCTTAATACGACAACTACCCATGATTACTACAGTGGCGTTGTCACTGAGGTCGGGGTTGCGCCACCTGGCGTTGACTCCTATACTGCTTTGAGCTCCTACGCACCTCCCCATTTGGGCTATGAAGGCCAGACCGCTATGCCCTACGATCTTCTTCAACAACAAGCTGTTTATGCCGTATCGTCTCTGTACTATACGGATCCAAATGCGTATAATTTGGCCGCTAAAGAGGCCGTCCGGCTGTACGGGTCTGACCCCATTGCTTCAGGACAAGCTGTAAGTGCTTTGGTTTTATCATCTTGGAAATTTTTTTTTCCATTTTTTATTGTAAAATTTAATCTCTGATAAGAAATGAGAATTCAAAGATACTCTTACCAGGAAACATTTTCATTTTTAAGTTAGCATTTAGATGCCGATGTTGTGTTTGTATTCAGTATTCTTCATCAATTCTCCCCTTGATATGTTGATTGAGTGACATTATGAAGATGCAAGGTTTTGGGATATTATGTATCTAGTCATATTAGTACATAGCAGAGCAACTTCTGATTATTTTCATTGCGTTGAAGAGCAGCATTGCTGGTTATACACTTTGTTACTATCTATCACTTTGTTTCATTTGGAAGTTATTATTGTGTTGTTTGTTTCTCTTGAAATTGTAAGATTGATAGCATCTAATGAGTAATACCATATTGGGAGATAAGAATCGTTTTGTTTCTTTAACAAGTTGGTTTTCATCTTCAATTTTAAGCCTTCGTTTTGATGATGATGGTTAAGCAGAAACGTTTATTTTTATTCATAGCATGATTACATTTATAGCTCATAGTTATCTTTCGCTTTCAGTCACTGGTGACATATTAAAACTATGTTTACTCCATAAACCACCTGAGCTAGTTGAACTGAACTTCCATTTTTGTTTTAGTATGTCACAGCATTTCATCCAGTATTTCTCTCAATTGTGCTCTTATTTTCTAAAAGTGATATAATGGCATGATTACATTTACAGGTTGCTCCATTTGCCTCTGATGGCTCGCAAAACTTGACTATGGCACATCAAAACTTCACCTTTGCACCAAACACTATAGCTCAGACCCCTGGGAAGAAGCAGCCGAGAAAACCAAAAAAACCGAAAACAAAAACGAAGATTGTGCAATCTGCATATTGTGAAATTTGCAAGGTTGACTGCACCAGCAAGGAGGTATTGGATCAGCATAAACTGGGAAAGAAGCACATGAAGAACCTTGAGAAATTAAAACAAGCAACTGATACTTCACTAAATGCTGATGCCGGATTAAATAATCAGGTAATAATTGGGCCACAGGAAAACCCAAATAAGGGCGAAGCTGTCAGTGGAGGAAAAAGTAGGAGGAAGGCAACTGAAACCAAAGAGGATCTGGAGAGAAAGAGAAGGAAGGTTCTTGATGGTGGGGCGGTGGCCGAAGCTGTACGGACATGTTCAATATGTAATGTGGTTTGTAATAGTGAGACAGTTTACCATTATCATATTGCGGGACAAAAGCATGCTGCGATGGTAAAGAAGAGCGCAGCTGGAGTTAGATTAGCTACTGCGGACTAGAAATTAAGTTTGGAGAATTATCTCAATTATTATTTATGGTGGTAAATTGTTACTTGTTCTTATGAGCTTCGTTCATGTAAAGAACCTATTATTATACGAAAGTAGCCAGACATCTTCACACAAAAGTTGCTCGGTACAAGATGCGCTTTTACATTTTCTTGACATCGTTACTTAAACTAGTAATTTGCATCATTTACTTACGTGCCTCAACTGACTTGTGCCAAAATCTTCCCCGTATCTGTTGTACTAGCAAATAAAAATGGTGCTTGAGAAAAAATTACGAGTCATTTTAGTACGTTGGGCTACTGCACAATGTGGGGAGAGTTGTGAATTTATTCCAGAAGAAAAATGTCAATCCTGCGAGCAGTTTTACTTATATTAAAATCATAATACTACACTAGCTTAATCTGAGGCACAGAAGAGTTCAGAGAAAGAAGAAACTCGAAATAAGAACTGCACAACTAGAGTAATTATATTATCAAAAGTTGGCTCAAACAGTCAAATATAATTTCCCTTGAATTTCATACGAGTACGACACATCTTTATTTTGATACTGATCTTATTCGGAGAACCACGCCTCTTTATTTTGATACTGATCTTATACCCACACCAAACTTTTTTTTAAACAGGCATTATTCTATAGGATTCGAACCTGGCACCATCTTTGCTAGAATTACTGGGAAGGGGAAAGGAGACATAAAACGGAGAGAAGCCCAAAGCAGCAGATCAGAAGGTGCACGACAATAAGTGCCACAGAGTTCTACCTTCTAAGGAAGTTTGACGGACTTAATACTCCATATATCCTTGGAATACTCGTGAATGGTTCTGTCACTGCTAAACTTGCCCGAACCTGCTGTGTTGAGAATTGACATTCTCGTCCAACTCTGTCCCAAACACCATTTACAGAAAACAAACACTAGAAAATGAGTAAATATTATATACGTGCTTGAGGATATTTGAGGCATAAAAAGAATTTAAAATGGATGCAGAAATATATAATTTTACTGAATTGGTAGTACTTTAAGCCACACATGCAAGCACACATATAGATTATATAACAAACCTTTTGATCCTTATATGCTTCATCAACCTTCTCTTGGCATTCCAGGTAACTAGGGAAGTCCTTGCCAACAAGGAAATAATCTGCACGGCCAAAACCTTCATTTCCCTCTAATGATCCAATAAGTTCATCATAACTATAAGCTCCAAAAGCACCACTTCTGACAAATTCCTTGACTTCTTCAAACCGTGGATCCGGAACAAACTGCATCAAGGTTCAAACTATGTCAAAGTGCTTTTAGACAAGAATCAGATAAAGAAAGCAAAAATTATATTTTCCTGTTTATCTGATACTTCTTTGGTGAGACAACTATCATCACTGCAATGTAATTGCATTTTTTGTTCACCGGCCTCACATTCATAATAACAATGACGCTTATTAGTACCAAAAGATTTATGAAGCTAATAGTTTTGTTATTAAAACAAACCTTCCCCTCAGCTCTTTCATTTCTCAGCCCAGCAATCTCATGAGCCTTTGCGCCAAAAAGAAAGAAGTTGTCTGCTCCAACTTCTTCTCTTATCTCAACATTGGCCCCATCAAGAGTTCCAATCAAGATACAGCCATTCATTGCAAACTTCATGTTGCTGGTTCCACTGGCCTCCATACCAGCAGTACTGCCACCAAGAGAGCAAACGTAAGGGTTCAGTTACACAAACTCACTGAATTTCCAACACACTACATTATACTTAAAAGCTTTAAAAGGCGATGGAAAAACAACAATAAGCTCCTTCTATACATGTAGGATACATACATACAATAGCTAAAGAATAAAAAAGGCAACTGTTAGTAGTAACACGGTGTTTCCATACATTAAGGTAAGCATGCACCATAGGAGGTAGCTAGAACCAGAACACTATTGGAGGTGCTTTTCAAGTATTGCATGCAAAACTAGATAGAATTGCCTACTCGCCAACCAGGCTTCTGCTCTTGCCTGGAACCCTGGACCATCTCAATTAGAAAGACTTTTGTACTTTATTTAATCACAAAAGGCCACCCATATTCTAAAAAATTGCATCTATACCCTGGAAAATGCACTACCAATATCAGAAGTTTGTGAGCAAATCCTTGTTCCACTACTCAGCAAAAAAGAGAAAAAGTCCTTGTATCACTTCCATTAACATGATGTGCATCAGTAAAAAGTATAAGCAAATAAAATAACAGCAAAAAAAAAACTAATTAATTACCTGATATGTTGTGAGAGCTCACTTGCAGGAATCAGCAATTCAGCCACACTTACATTATAGTCTGGGACAAAGATGACCTGACAGAGCAATCAATTATAATATCAATAGAGCAATGATTGCACGAACTTACAGAGCAATGGATCCACATATTTTCAAGTAACTTCAGTCCTTTCAGAAATCCAAATCATTTTCAAGTAGTGTCGTAGTTATAGGTAGTTAGTTTTTGAACTGAAGCCACAGAGGCATTAACATTATGAAATTTACACCTAAGAAGATAAAGCATTTATAGTGATGGCCAAAACAATAAATTCAGGGATAAAAAGTTCTTTGCTGTTTTACCACTGGAAGCCTTTGAAGATAAGAATGGAACTATTCAATTAACTACTCATACAAGATGAGCAATGTGCCTAAGAAGATATTAAAGTGGCATCAGAACGTGATAATTCTGAAAAAAAAAATTAAAATATTGTAAGCCACAACATTGACAAACACACTAGTGCTGCTATCCATACCTTCAACAAGTCGCCTATATCGGTGTCATGATTTACAGTAGCACCAACATCAGTGATAAATTTCACAATTCTCTTTGCTTGGACGTATGTAGAAAAAGCTTTCCCCCCAAATATGCAAACTCGTGGAACAAATTTTTCTGTTCTTTCTAAATCACTCATTTCCTTCATCTTTTTGTAGCGGTAGACAATTCCCAATATATTCATTAGTTGTCTCTTGTATTCATGAATGCGCTTCACCTATATGGTAGAAATCTAAATTACACCAAACCATTTCTAAGGAATAAAATTTAGCACAGAAAAATGTATCAAAAAGTTTTCTGAGGGAACAACATTCTGCAACTAATTTAGGCTCAATCAGTGAGGTCGGCTGTTATACATTAGAGATTTGCAAAACTTTGACTTTGACTGTATAAAAATATACTTGAAAATGAGCCACAAAGTAGTGGAGTTGCAATATAGAGGTTGTACCATCCAGTCAAATATTCTTCTAAATTTTTGAAAGTTTCAAATATTTTATGTGCTTCATAAGTAATTGAATGTTAACCGTGTTTACCATTTATCATTTGGCTCTTCTACATTAATATAATCATAAACAGTTATTTCTTCCCCAACACTTGTCGAATCCACAAAATATTTTAATGCAATGAGCTTGCCTGGATGTCAAACAATGCATCAGGGCTTATAGAGTACCCTGTTTTTTCTTTGATGAAAGATACAACTTTCATCTTATTGCTCCTTTTTGCTGCCTTCCACTGGGTTTGGAGATCATCATCATCTACAAACTATCAGATCATAAAATTCTCATAATGTGTTCCACAATGATCTCACAATCTAGCAAAGCAAATTATTTGGCAAAGAGATCGAGAAAAATTTAACAAAAGATATCTGGCAAGAACATACTACCTTCCTTAACTCAGAAAGCTTGTCAGTGTTTAAGATCCAGTCCTCTGTGCCAATCCAATCAGTGATAATTTTACTCAAATCTGGATTGCAGAATCTGATCCATCTTCTGGGTGTCACCCCATTTGTTTTGTTTTGAAATTTCTCAGGCCACAACTGCCAATTTTGTGACGGCGAAATCAATGAAGTGTACGAATTTCACAATTTTGTATGTGTCTCATTTTAAATAGAAAGATTGAAATTTGAGACAGCCATGAACTTTACCAGTTGAATAAAGAGGTTTCTACATGCTCACCTGATAGAACGCGTTAAACACTTCATCCTTCACTATTTTACTATGTATCTCAGCAACCCCATTTACTGCATGACCTCCCACAACACTGAGATTAGCCATACGGACCATCTTTAGTGGTTCCGGTGCTGGCTCAGGTGGCAGCTCCACCCTATTCTGTAGGTCTTTCCCTTCAGAGCTATCTTCTTCATCACTAGGTTCTTCATCACTAGGTTCTACTTCTTCAGAACTTTCAATGTCCTCACTGGGGAGATCAATAAAGCTTTCCTTGGGTTTAACAAGTAAATCTGCAAAGGTGGTGGGCAAATCAACATTTTCGAGAATTCTCATTTCCTTTAGTTTCCTCTCCAATAAACCAGAATCTGCTGTGCCATACTCCGCAAATATGGTACGTACAAGCTGGAAATATAATATTGCAGGAATTAGAAAGTATATGGTAATAAGTGAAATGTTTTCATGCCCAACATTGGGCACATTATGATGCACAACAGCCACCTACATGCCTGTGTAGATGGGATGCATGTCATAAATAGACAACATCATGCATTAGAACATTTTTTATAGCACCAACTTTTTCTTTTTGTAAAAGTACACTGTTATTACCTCCTCGTCTATTATTTCTATAATCTCAATGTGTCGAGGAAGTAATTTTTGCATAAGTTCTAAGCTCCACTTCTCCAATGCCTCAGGAAGAACAGTGTGATTTGTATATGCTACAGTTCTAGCACAAAAGTGGTAGATCATATAGATTAGAGTTTAGTTACTCAAGGTTAGAGACTGCAACCAGAATCAACAAATATATTCAATTGAACATGGTAAAATCCTCAATGAATATTTGATTTGTAAATACAGTTCCTTGTGATGCTAGATGAGATTAAACAAGTGAGAAGTATATAGAAATAAAAATGCAAAACTTATCTTGTCTTCAGTGAAATTCAACCCAGTTGTAACTAATCTGATTAGCTTTCCTCTGACACAGATGCATATAAATTGTATCTTCATCCACAAAATAACTATACAGAATGTTCCTATCAGATATGATCTCATGTCTCTTACATGTAAATCCCAACTCACTCAAGAAAAACGTCATAAAGATAGGTTCACCAACGTCAAGAGCTTGTTCAAATAAGTAATTGGCCTAGTTTTAAACTACACAAAACACTTGGGCCCAACCCAAGATTTTTTCCCACTTAAGGTAACTTACATGAAGAATACACATACCTTAAGGATTAATTTCTCTGAAAGGAAAAAATACTTTAAGAAAAGCAAGTAATAGATGGAAAAGAAAATAAAGTCTGAAAGTAGATGTGAAAATGTCTTGGAGATGGTACAGACAAGCACACAATACTACACGAAAAAACTGATGTATGTCCTAGAACAGCCTAGAAGGTACCTTTTTGTTATATTCCAGGCCTCCTCCCAACTCAGACCCTTCAGATCAATCAATATTCTCATAAGCTCTGGGATGCAGAGAGTTGGGTGAGTATCGTTCATTTGCACAGCAACCTTATTGGGAAACTCTTCCCATTTTACAGACGTTCCAGATCGCATCTCAAATCGTGCAATAATATCTTGAAGAGAAGCTGAGCATAGAGTGTATTGTTGTTTCAAACGAAGGATTTTGCCCTCTTCTGATTCATCTCCAGGGTAAAGTACATAGCAAATCTAAAAATCATTGCATAAAACGCCCTTTTTAAAATTAACTTAGCTGTAAAATAGGTCTAAAAAAATGAAACATTTGAGAAGAGACAACATTGCAACTCAGAAACAACCGCATTGAGAGAGAAAATGCCACAAAATTGGAAGTATGTTCATAAGTTGCTAACAGTGCAGCAAATTCTCCACCAAGATAGCAGGAAATTGTTATCAAATTCTAGAGATAAATATCTCCCATGAGTTCCATAACTTCCGCCAAAAGTGTTGTTGAGTCCTTTTTCTTTAAACTAAGTAAATTTAAGTCCCATAAATTATATAAGAAGTACATCGCAAGTTCTAAAAAAAACTATAGTTGCGCCATTTATGTGACTTATGGAAACCAATTACACCTGTTTAATAAAATATTAAAGTACGGAACTTACAGGACAATTCAGGTACTGCACCCTAAATTCTAAAATGTCAATCTCAGAGAAGAACAGAGGAAGGATCATTCCTAGAAGGCCTAACTCATTAGACAAGTTTTAACATCAGGGTCTGTGCAACATAAAAGGCCCCAAAGAGTATCACATAGGGTAAGAGAAATTATAGTTTAAATAGTTAAGAAAAATATTTATATAAATAAAGAGATTTACAAACCTTCTCAGCGTTAGCCAGGGACTCGTATGCTTTTGTATGCTCCCCAGCATTAAACGAATTCAAATCAAAATCAGCTGAAGGAGCTGTGGTTGACCAGAGCCGCAAGTTGATAGTTGTCTTAGTTTTGTAACCTGGTATTGGAACATCATATGCTATAGCCTTTATGTCTTCTCCTCCAATCCAATGTCTTTTACCATCTGAACCACTAACCACCTTTCCACGAAATTTGATAGGATAGGAGACATCATATCTCACAATTTCCCAGGGATTGCCCATCTACAAGAAGAAACCAAAAATTATCAAAAGATTATAACAAAACGCACCAGTAAGGCATAAAAATGCTAACAAACCAATAAACAAGCAATAAACATGGAATATTATAAACAGAAATCAAGCATACCTCAAGCCAATCCTCCGCCAATTCTTCTTGACCCTCTTTTGTAATCCGTTGTTTAAACAAACCATACCTGTATCTAAGTCCATAACCCCATGCTGGGTAGTTTAGAGTTGCCAAAGAATCCAAAAAGCAAGATGCTAGCCGTCCAAGACCCCCATTTCCAAGTGCAGCATCTGGTTCCTACCATAAATAATACAATTAAATTAGCCTATAATGCGCACTATTACCAGCATAGATACAGAAGAGATGGTGCAGAGTTAACAGTAAATAACAAGTTCTACAAGAGCAAGAAAAAAGGGAAACATAAAAGGTTAGGATCACACAATTTCTCTTTTAAGTGCAATAGATGTGTTACATAAGAAATTAGAATTATTAAACTGTTTACACGTACACTACTCATTCTAATTGTATTTTAATTGCTTTGTGATACCAATTAGTCATGTTGGGCATTTTCTGAAAAATCACCATTATTTATAAGGTAGCAATATTACCACAATGCATTTTGTTATAGTCACAAGAATCATTCACTAATGACAATTTTATCCAATAATAATGACACTAAAGTGTAATTAATGGTAAAATGAACATTTCATACACTTTTATTGTGGCAATCACAAAAATTATTGTAGCAATATCATTACCCTATTTAAAAATTGTCTTTTAAATTTCTCTAATCATGTTCATGTTGGGCATTGGGTCCGACATGTCTCAACCAGAAAGTTTAGCATCCTACTGCAAGAGCTTCACATGTCCCATAAGTTGGTTTTTACAGTCAAGTAATAGCTAAAAGAAGTATAAGACAATTACGGAAAACTGGCATAGCATTTAAATAGTTCAAAACGCTAGAAATATTATTTAGTCTAGATAACAAAATTAAAGGTATGCACTACACCGGATAAAGTCCTGCCTTCATTTGGGTTGGGAGATTTTTACTGGTCAGAGGGCTTCCTCCATTGAGCATGCTGCTGGATAAGAAAATCTTAGAAGCATAAACTCACCTCAATAGCAACATCTTCTAACTTGTGTCCAAGCTTGGTTAAAGCTTCGGCATAGGAGCCAGTGAGCTCTAAATTGCCAATTGCATTTAACAGAGCTCTACCCTATAAAACAAAAACATATGAAAGAATGACATCCTGCATCTAACCAGTCGTATTTCTTTTTAACCAGTGTTGGTGATTCATGACACACCTGAAGAAATTCCATTGACAAGTAATATGCCTGCTTGACATTCAACTTTTCATAACAATCATAGGTTGCATTCCAATTAATGATAAGTGCATCACGGACACTTTGTGCAGTCGCAGCAAAAGCCTTTGGAAGATCAAATCTCTCCGGAGAAAACAATGGTGTGAACTCAGAATGGTATTTGATACTTGATGCAACAGATGAACCAAGTACATTTGAAGATTCTAAAAAAGAAACCATGAAAAGAAATAATTATATCCTATGATGTCAAAATCATTATATTGTTAAACATGAAGCAAGGAATAATCTCATATAAGATTAGCTTCAAGCCTTCAATTGTCGACCCCCAAATACAAAAATTAGAATTTGATAGGAACAGTTATGCTTTACATCGAAATCATCCAGAATGGTATTGTACTGTGAAATGAGTGTTTCAAAGTAGTTGCCGAAAGTCATAAAAAACACAACTTTATAACACATATATGCATCAACCCATGAAATAGTGGATTCCAATCCTCTTTTATACTAACAAAGTAAAAGCGAGTCATTAGATATAGCATGCTAGCCACAGCTTGTTCGAAAGTACACGCTAATGGCTATCCATTGAACACTAGGAGAAAAAGAAAAGAAAAACTCAATTTCCCTTCATACAGCCACGAACAGTTTCCAATCATCAACCCGAAAAAGTTAACAACAAGAGCACATGATACCTCACTCCCTATATTCATAATGCCAATTCTACAAATTTTACATGTGTGTCACCTCAATGTTGAACCCGATATTTGTTTCGACCAAAATGTTAGGAAATTTCATTAATAAAATAGAAACCTACAATGTTTACGAAACCAATCATCCTAATTTAAAACAGGATATCGATTAAATCAAAGAAAAACTCAAAAATAAAAGCATGCACCAGCAAACACATTCAACATACAACGACCATACAAGAGCAACCATAGTATGAACAGAATGGCAAGAAAAGAAGAAGATGAAGACGACCTTCATGCTGCTCGACAATCGGATTCTTCAATTTCTGCGTTGGCTCACTTGAAACATTCCTCACCAAAAATGACCTCCTCAATGGCCTTGGATTCATAGTTCTACTCAAAAACAGCTTCGATTTACTTCTTCTACAGCTGAAATCAATAAACTTGGAGTTCGAATCATAACGCAGCAATGGCCCTCCGCCGTTCAGCGTTGCTGTCAACTGTGAAGCCGCCATTTGTTCCTCTCTCTTTATCTCTCTGTGTCTCTCTCGGTCTCAGTCACAAAGACCACAGGCTAAATAGTAGAACGATTAATGTTCTTGAGTTGTTTATCTGCAGCTCTCATGAGTTCTCTATCGTACACGAATATCTACACTACAACACTATCAAATAAAAAGGGCCCACGTCGACTGTTGACAACGACGTTTATCACCGATTATTCACGAGTCCTACTGCAAAAAGTTCGGATCTACTACCGTCGATCATTCGTGTAACCTCTCACGCATATTTAAATATTATGAAATAGTAATAGTTTTCATCTAATTATATATTTTAAATGTAGTATAAAATTAATATAATAAAAAAAATTATGAGATTTTAATAGATAAATAATATTATATAATATAATTAAAACATAAGATATTTTTTATTATGCTTCAAGATTATCATTTTATCAAAATCATGATGAGTGGAGTTTTCATTCATTTTTATTTAAAAATAAATAATAAGAAATTATTTATTATTATTAAAATTTATAATAATATAGTATGTTGAAAATTTAAAATTAATATAATTTTTTTATAAAAATAAATATTTAATAAAAGATAAAATAATACAAGTCATGAAAATAATAAGAAACTAATAATGCGATTAAGATTTTTTTTTATAAACGACAATTTCTAACACACTGCATGTGGATGACAGCAATTATCTACTTCGTTTCCACCGTTTTCTTGTCAAAATTTAATTCGTCGCCGATACCAAATTGCGACGAACCGCACCGTGCCTTATGAACGGTGGGAGTTTTTAATTGGATTTAAAAAGGAGAGAATTGTGAATTCTTTACTCCGCAATGAACCATAAATTTTTTAAATTACTAAAAACATAAATTCAAATTTATCCTTTTTCTGTTTTTTTTTTTAGTTTGATTGACAAATTTTAATTTAGCTGATTAAATACTTATAAGACCTATGTGTAAAAGGCAATAAGACATGTAGTTACAAGAACTTTACGATTCCAAACTCGAATTCTAAGCTCAAGAGTTCTCCAAATATAATATTAACTAAACAAATTGAGCATCGACCAAGAAAAATTCAAAATAAAATTGAGCAATGTTAAAAAAAAAATAGTTGAGCGGTATTTTGTAAGGTTGAAAAATTTAGCAATATTTAAGCACCAAAATTTGGTCATTAAAAAAAATCTTGAATTATAAATCATAATATCATTTATTTATCGTTATGTTTTAAAATCAAAATCTTAAAATCATATATCATAAGACTTAAAACTTAAATTAATTAAATTTAAGATTATTTTAATCTTTTTAATATATATTTAATTGTCTTTTAAGATTATTTTAATCTTTTTAATATATATTTAATTGTCTTTTAATTACTAGAAATGTTATTTTTATATTTTTAATCGTGAGATATAAATAGCTATAATTTTGTTAAATTGTGACTTTTAATTAATAAGTAAATTATTTTTATCATTTTTAATGTTAGATTTAAATATCCACTCTATTCGATCTTTTATTTCAGATCCGCAGAAAACTGTAAATACATATATGTAAATAATAAATCCCTAATATTTTTTTACATTAGGGGGGTGTATTTAGAACCTTTGTGATCTAATTAAAATTAGCCTTGCCTATTACATCTACTTTGAGCAAACAACGCCCAAAATCATCATTGGTTCGTACAAGCACTTCGTAAAGACACTTGCTTTTACCTCTACTTAACGGATCGTCCAATTTTTTCACTTTCCTTCAGCATTTTTTCTTGATATTTATGTTGCTGTTGATAATATATCTGCCTTCATCCGTTCATATGACGAGACTTCAGTCAACTTTGTTTTTTCTCTTTTCTTACTCATGTCACAAGACATTTGCTTTGCAGACATCGGTTGAGTATCCAAATTTTCCAACATTATGCTGTTCGATGTGGACAAACACGGCTATTAACAAGAAAATTGTCAAGAGCTGCGCAACTTCGCTAACAAATATAATTCTAAATCAACAAGAAACTAAATCCTTTCTGAAAAATTTCCCACACATAAGTATTCCATTTAACATTATGGTTTTGAGTTTATAACAGGACAGAGTGAGATCGACATTTTCCTTTCGTCTTAGTACACGAGCATCTCTTTATATTCAAACTATAACATTTGAAGGAAAATATAAGAGCTGAATGCCAACCACTAGTTTATGCCGCTGCAGGATCGTTTATCACACCCAAGAAATCATCTTTTATGGTACCAATGCAAAACTGCAAAAAGGGAACCAGTTAGCAACATGTTAAAAGCATTATCTGAAATTTTTAAAAAGTAAAACTACGACTGCTTCAAAATACTGCCTCATAGTGAAGTTTAAGAATTCCCCATTTTGTGTAAGGTTAAGGTTACTACTTTCATATGCCTTTAGCTTGATTTTTTCAAAAAATATGAATCCTAGGACGGTATCATAAAAAACTTCGTTTCAATTCAAATAACTTAAATGTTGAGGCAACTTGGCACAGTTGGGTCATCTGGAGAGACGGTCCCAAGATTCATACGAGTTTATGAGTTTTTAAGGGATATAGGGTGGTTTAAAGCATATTTAAAAAAAATCAAATCAAATCAGTTAATCATAAGACAGTATAAGAAAGACAATGTTTTCGACAACATGCATACAATTTCAGTAGCATCTACTCGAGTCCCAATAATCTTCAATCTTACTTCACTATCCTTTTGGATCTTAACCTGCCAAATACAATAATACCAGTATCAATGCTGTACCCAAAAGAAAAAAGACTAGTAAGAGATATCAAAAGGAATATTTATTCTCCAGATTGGAGCTCTATATCATCTGACACGTACAGATCCATCTGAAGTTGTATAGTTTGGCATATCTCCAGATTGAAACTCCATATCATCTGGTATCAACTAAAACACCAAACAAAGATATCGATGTATATCACTATCAACATTAAGAGATATCAAAAGGAAAAGACAAGTATAACAGAGAATTCAAGAGAGTCAACGGAAATTCCAACACAACAGAAGAAGAAGCAAATTGTTGAGGTTGCACATAAAGAGAAATATAGAAATAAACTTACATGGATTTTTCTCTTCAGACAAAAAATATCAACTTACATGGTTTGAAACAAAAATTTGCACAGGACCTGCTTCAGCAAAAAATCCCATCTGCACCAAAAGTGATGTACAGTTGTCACTTGTTATGAAAACCATAAAGTTACATTTTTCAGCTCGCTTTTGTGGCAAAAAAAATATTTTACCTTGTTTACCATGGTAACAACTGCTTCCAAGATCTCTCCTTTAAATGGTCTAAATACAACACACTGGTACTTCACAGGAAAGGTCACAAACCCTGTTCCATCACGAATGAGTCCTTTCCCTACATTTTCAATGCCAGTTACTGCTACCACAAAACCATGCCGCCCACTGCAGAAAAGTAGAAAATTTTCCAATCAAGCAATCACTCTAACTTACTCTTTAACAATGAGAACTCTATTCTATCTACTTGGATTCTACACAGAACGGAACATGATTCTAAAGTTAGTGAAAATGACACAAACAATGAAGTGTAATCCTCTAGTCCAGGATTCCAATTCCATGTTGACAAGTGCAGTAGAAGGGACAAAATAAGAACAAATGAATGATAGATGATTACGATATTTGGTTCAGGGAACCTTGCTAAAAGTGCAGAGAATGGCCACACTATGGCACAATGCAAATCAGGATCTTATGTTACTGACTACAGAAGTCGAAGCTCATCCACTTTCTTTAGCTATAACGAATATAAAGTATTAAAACAGTGTAACAAATTTAGTTTTTAAATACTACATGACCGATATACAGCACTTTCAGAGATTGTGACTGTTACTCAAATGATCCATTAAAGCTATATATCATTCTAACACCATACCATATAGGATCCAGACAAGATATAAAAGCCACTAAGCCAATTTGAAATAGTGCTAACCAAACGCTCTATTCTTGTATTCTCCTTCCTAATGTAATCTTATCATAATAAGTCATTTGTAACTGACCATACATTTACTTATCAAACCAAGTTGCCCAGAAAGAAATTAATGAAGCCCCACATGTCAGTTCAAAAGACTCAAACCATAACAATTAGTACTATTTCAAGAAAATCTTTAAACAAATTGTGGTGTTAGTCTGACAAAAGAAGGGAACTGTAAAAGATTAATACTGGTCAAATTGTCCTCAGTGTTCCTGGATTTCTTTGGGGGGAAAGAGATTATAGTACACACAAAATAAGAGAAAACAAGAGAGCAGGAATAAAACCTGCAAGTGCCCTCAACATCTTTCATGAGCTTAGAGATGAGATTCTCTCGAAGATTGCGGCCAAAATAGCGCGGATGCAGCTGCATTTTCCTTTCCAGCACTATATGGAAAAACATCTTCTTTTCTTCAGTAGCGGAGCCCTCTGCGAAACTGAGAAAGTCAAAACACTTTTTATTGTAACGAATAAAATAACTTCAAGACGTCATAACAAATATTAGTAGGGTTTCACTCCTCGATTAGTTTCCTTTCCAAATGAAAATTCAAACAGGGAAACCAAAATTCACATTAAATAATATAATTGAATCAAACCATCCACGACTCTAGAATTAAAATTGTTTCTTTGGTAGAACATCAAATAAATTCCAGATTAAATTCCATATAAAATTTTCGTCTGCGAAATCTGGAACACTTCTATAGAAACATTATAGACAAGGATAGTACCTGACTACCTGGAGATTAGAAAATGCCTCGCTCTTACTGGACCGTCTATATCCACTTTCTTTATCTAACTCACATATGTTTCAATAAATCAAACTTCAAATTCGTGAGCAATTCGCAGAAGGCAACAAATATGGCAATACTCGAAGAACCAAAGAGTTTCAGTATTGGCGTCGCCAACTGTCCTAATATAGGACCTAGATTTTTTCGTATCGGATAAATACGATAGATTAGGTTTGAAAAATTGTAAATTAAAATACACTATGGTAAATTAGAAGACCGCTAAATGTATGATATTAGAAGAACGTGAAAATTGTGTCTTATTTTTTATATATAATAAATTTGTGTTATATAATACTATAAACCTAATGAATTTTTAATATATTAGTTATGATATATTATAAATATATTACAATATATATTTAAAATATTTAATTTAACATATCTTTATTTATGTATTTAAGATTTGTAAAAAATGTAAAATATCTATGTATTTTATGATTAATATTATTAATATCTTTAAAATTAATGATGTTAATTTTTTCATCCATATTTTGTTAATATTTTTATTACTATAATACTAAATAGGATTTTGATTGCTGTACAATGTCATGCTAGAATTTCAATCCAATCTGGTTTTAATGTGTTAATTAAGTTATTAGAATATTAATAAGTCATATATTTCGAATGCATATTTTTTCATATTCTTAATATACGAACATGTTTTTCTTGTGTATATACAATATAGTACTTGTAATCTTTAAATAAATTGTATCTAAACATTAAGTTGTTGAATTCTTATTCTTCTATTCTTA
Source organism: Hippophae rhamnoides (assembly GCA_033030585.1). NCBI lineage: Eukaryota > Viridiplantae > Streptophyta > Magnoliopsida > Rosales > Elaeagnaceae > Hippophae > Hippophae rhamnoides. The sequence goes on along the minus strand of CM065433.1, from coordinate 49,865,639 downwards.
CATATTTTTTATTAAAATAATCTTTTAATGTTTTTGAAATAAGATGATTTATTATACTTGTGATAACTTTAATATAATATGTATAGATGTCTAATAAGGAATTGGACCCTCTAAAATTTTTAAGACAAATTTCATAATCATCGTCTTTAAAATAATCACTTAAGTTTAAGAGATAGTTTTTATGAAATTTTTCTAATAAAATTAGATTTTTATCTTTCATTTTAAACTTGTAATAAGTTGTTTGTTCTTGTAATAAATTTTTATTTTCCTTTTTACCTCTATCTTTATGTTTATCAGTGTTATAACTTAATATAAACAAATATTTAAATATTTAAAAAAATTAACTAGTTTAAATTTATAATTATTATATATGAATTTAACGTGTTTATCATGGTCTTTCCTTTTATTCGTCTCTTTTTGTTATACTAATTATGTCTCAACTTTGCTCAAATCTCAATACATTTTTGTTAATGATGCGCTTTTTACATCCGTACATAAATAATGTCCAATTTTTGACTTACTAGGAAAGATTGATTAAACTTTATTTTATTCATAAAATAATAATTATTATAAACTTAAGGCCAATTAAGAACCTTAAATAGATTTTTAACCACTTATAATTACTAGGTATTGCTTTTTAATATCAATCATTACTTCTTTTTCTTGACATATCCTACCGACTGAGATATGGGTCTACCGGCAATCCTTTTAATAATGTTAATGATGATGAATCTTCGCTTTCATGATCTTTGATGCAGTAAATACATCTATGATTTTTGGTGGCTTGTGTGACATAGAATCATAATATCTTTATTATTTCTTGACCAATTTTCAGGTTGTTATTGTTAAAATTAGTTTCATATTTAGTAATATTTTCACCATCTTACTTTGAAAAAGTCATGCTTCTATGAGAAATAACGATAACTTTATTAATTGAATAATTTACTTTTATATTAATAGAGTTGTCAATATTATTGAGTTCATAGTAAATGCGGCATAACATTTGATCTTTTAATACACAGAGTTATTCTGTGTTGAATTCCTTTTCTGAAAGCGCCATTAGTTTGAAAACTTCTCTATTGGTGTTGAAAATCTTTATCTTAAGTGATAAGGACATGTACATTCTTCTTCATTCACATCTATTAGTAAACTGAAAAACCTGAGATAAACATGTTTGTCACTTTATTTTTTTTCCTAAAGTTTTTTATTGCTTTTTTAATTTTTTTTGTAAAATAAGTTAATTCACTTAAATTAAATTAATTTTTGAATATATATTTTTTATTAACCCTGCATGTAAGGCTTTATAAACAAATATTATATCAGCTCATTCCAAGATATTGAATTTACTTCCTGTTAAGAATTCATTGTCTCTAGTGTACAATTTTATATCTTTAATATGTTCTTGGGTAGAGACTCAACTATTGTGGTTTGTTGAGATTTCTATATTAGTTCTTCTCATCTTTAATGATTGGTGAATTTCTAAGATATGTTTCCCTAAATGGCACATAATGTTATACTTTCTTTGATGTATTTGGGAGAGATGTCTCTCTAAATAGTATTGAAGATCTTGTTATTTTCCCTAGAGTTGTCAATCTTCTTGGTGATGTTGTAGTGTTGTAGAATAATTATTCACTATTTCTTATGGAGTTATTAATTTTTGTGTTTTGTAATTGGTATAATTGTCTTCAGCTTCTATTCTGTTGGTGAAAGCTTTACGAGTTACTCCATTAAATCTCATAATAGATTTATTGGATTATGCTTGTTTGTTATAGATTTTTGGTTTTAAGCCATTATAAACCATATAAGTCTTTTTTTTTGTTCTTCTTTTTTCACTTTATCTGCCCAATTAAGCTTTTTTTGTTTTAAAGATCTTATTCTCTTTTGAATTGTTAGGTTCTTTATTTTCATTTTGAATTCTTTCTTTAAAAGTTTCATCTTTTTTAGATTGAATTATTATTATTCTTTTGAGTTTTTGGACTCTAAGAGTTATTTTGAACAATTAAGTTCTTTTTATTTATTTCCTATTTCCATAAGAGATTTATTGTGGTATGAAAGCTTTAGTTGTTCGTGTATGATTTTTATCTCCTTTTCCTCTATCTTGATTTTGATATCAAGATGTTCTATTCCTAAAAGCATAAAAATAGTTAAAGGTCTTAATTTCCTAGTAAGAGCATATGCTAAACTATTTTTATTTCCCAAAAGATATTCAATATCAAAATTATAATAATTAAATCATTGTTGCTATTTGACTAATCTTTCTTGTTTGTAATCACCTGCAATGTTAGTTCTTAAGAAATAACCAAAATTATTGTTATTTATTCAAACAATGAATTTATAACTTATAACATATATTACAAATTTATTAATAGTTATTTTAACAACTAAATATTCATTTTTATTACTTGGTAATTTAATTCTATATTTAAAAAAGATATTGATGTATATATACAAATATATTCATCTTTGTCATCTATTTTTACTTTTATAACTACTCTATAATATTTTTGTAAAGTATCTGTTTCTATTATCATTTTATCATCTCACATTATGATATAAATTTGACAAATTGATGATTTTTTTCTTTCAATAAATCTCCTTTTTTCAATTCATAAACTATATTTAATACTTGCTTTAAGTTTTATCATGAAAATTAATATCAAACATGTGATATGCTCTAAATTTCAACGTTTGTTATCCTGAGTTAACATAGATCATTCGTAGTAAAACATCATTCATATTTATTATTCTATTATCCATGAATACTATTTTTATCGGTGCATCTATTCATCATTTGAAATGAGTTTATATTAATATTTAAATTCCTCATAAATGAATATATCTAATTTTTTTTATCATTTGATGAATTTTGTATATTTATTGAATATGGTTTCCTTTTCAATTAATGGTATATTATACATTTCTTTTACATATATAATATTAATACTTATTTAATAATAAATTATGTATTTCTTTAAGAATGATTTTCTTAATGATGTAAACGATGGTGTTTAAATCTATATATTTTTTAATATTTAATTTAATTTTTTGTATTTCTTCAAAAAACTTTACTTATTATCATTTATTGTGAAAAAATCATCTTGAGATATCTTCTATTTCTATTTCTACTATTCATTGATTTTTTATTATTTTTTGATTTTCTATTATTTTTTTAATTTTTATTTATTAAATGTTAAATTTAACTTTTGTTAAGTATGGAAAGTATTTTTGAATTTTTTAAAACTTAAGGGATAGTGTTAAGAATACCTCAAAAATTAAGGTGTTTTTTATGTTTATCCAATATATTAGATTTAAAATATAAGATATCATATATTTATTAAAAAAATTGATGTCTTATTTAATGAATTTTTAGGATTTTCTTTTTCTTTTCATAATTTGGTCACTTGTTATGTTTTATTTTTACATTTCTTAACCTATTTTTCTTATAATTAAGTTTTTTTAAAATTATAAAAATAATACTTTTAAAATTATAACAATAAAAATATAACGTTGGTAACATTAAATGAGGTGTAAATAGACAACGTTCAATTTAAAAAGTATAAATAATCGCAATTCAATTTAAAGGTATTTAATACGAAATGATATGTCATATTTTTTAATAATAAAAATACATATAAGATGTGCTACTTTTGTGATTATAAATTTATTGTAGATGTAGAGATGATCAATGGATAAAACTTTATTTTTTATCAATTTAAATTTGATTCAATCCTAATCAGATTTGAAATTTTTAAAAATATAATCAATATGAACTAATAAGAATTCTAAAAGATCAAAATTTTTTGATTGATAAGATCATATCAATGTTAAAATTTATTTATGAATTATTATCACATATAAAATACATTATATATAATATTTAAATTTTAAATTTTAAATTGACATATCTATAACTAAATTTATTATTTATAATTAAAATTAAAAAATTAAAAGAATAAGAAGTATTCTTAAATAATTATTAAATAATAATAATAATAATAATTATATATATATTTATAATTTAATAATAATTCGGTTCATATTTGATTGTAGTAGATTATAAAAATATTTCAATCCAAAATCAATTTAAATTTGAATGAATTGTATATTTTTCAATTCAAATATAATCCAACTATAAAATTTATCAATTTAATTATATCTAATGATTAATTTTTTTTAATTTAGATAAATTAACAAAATTATTTTCTTTACATTCGATTAATTAATGTAAAATGTGATTTTCTAATTTTATTTGTTATAAATTTGCTTAGAATCTCGTTACCTAAAATTAGTAAGAATATAATAGATTTATCACTTAAATTGAATAAATTTTTAGCCTTATTTGTCAAAGAATTACAAATAGAACATGTGATATATTTTTTTATGAAAAAAGTTTGGTAACCAGAATACGTTGTTTGAATTCAATTCATATTTATAAAGATTTTGATAAATTTTAAATTCTAAACATTTTATAGATTTTAATAAATTTTTCAAAACTTGATTGTATATTTTATTAATATTTTTAAAATTCTATATAAGTCGAGTGTATTGATTTAATGTTTTTTGATATATTTCAAATTAAAAAAATCTATAAACTTTAATAAACTTTTAATGACTATATATAAAAATTTAAATAAATTTGTATGATTTTTTCATAAATTTTTATAATTTTTTAAAGACTTATAAAAACTAATAATATTTTAAAAAAGTCATCATACTCACACCTTTTTATTATACTCATAATTATTTTATAATTTTTTAATGTATATTTTACAATTATTAAAAATATTTAATATATTATTATGTATTTTATTTAAAATTTAATAAAATCTTATATAAGCTTTGAATAGCTGGAGTTTTTATAAAAATAAAACGAATTTTATTAATTTAAAAATAATATATATTTAACTTAATTTATGATATCCTTAATTTTTAATATCTATTAAAAAAATTATATTAAAAAATTTATTACTTTAAGGTTAGTCGGTGGGAATTATTTTTAAAAACTTATAATTCATTGTAAATCAATATATATTATGAATATTAATTTTTTTTGACAATTTTATCTAATGTTATTTAAAAAAAAAACCTAACCTTAGATCGGTAGGTGAGCTCAACAAAAATAAAAATAAAAAAAGAGAAAGAGATTGAGAAAAAATATTAAAATATATAAATATAGGGAAAAAAAGTAAAAATAGTTTAAAAAAAACTCTATAAATCTACGGGGAGAAAATATTACTTGCAGTAGATTTTATTTATTTATAAAAATATCTAAAATCATTCAAAAAATTTGATTAAGTATAATTTTTAAAAGTTGTTTAAATTCTGAATACCTTAATTTTGTTATAAATTTTTAAAAAGTAGTATTTAAATATAATTAAATTTAGATAATTTTTAAAAAATATTTAAAAAAATTTATTAAATAATATAACTAAACTTTTGTCCAAAGTTCTATTTAGATATATTCTTGTACATCTATTTATATTAGTTATATATTATAAATTTATAAAAATTTAGATTTGAATGTTGTTAAATCAAATATTAAAAATATTAGGAATTTTAGTATAATAATGTTATATATAATTACTTTATTTTTACAAAAAGAAATTTCTCTTTTACAAAAGAAATATATAAAGAGTTTAGATGAGTTCATGAATTGGGGTGAAAAGTTTTGAATATACTTTTTCTAAAATTTATAAATAATAAAAATAATATTAAATATGATTTTAACATTTAAATAATTATGATTTAATTTAAATAATATTTAATTAATTCACATGTAATATAATATAATGTACTGAATTTTTTTATATAGTAAAAATATATAAAATGTATTATTTTTATAATTATAAATATAGAAAAATGTTATTAGCGTTGTTTAAAAAAAAATTCAAAAAAAATTGACGTTCTGTTGACACATGACAGAGCCGAATATTCAAATATTATATAGGTACCGAGTCAAAAATCCTCAAAGCTCAAAGGCATGTCAGGTTCGTTTTTTTACATTGAGACAACCGTTTGTTTCAAATAAAAAAGCTGAAGTTAATGAATGGCCCTTCTCATTCTTTCTCAAGAATCAAACGCTTACTTACCAGCACTGCAGTCCTTTGCGAGCCTCTGTTGCGGCAATTCGGAGCCACTCCTGCTCTCTCAAAAACCAAACAAGTCCATGCCCTCGCCATTATATCATCAAGCCTACTTTCCTCCTCTATCCACTCAAACCTTGCGAAGATGTATGCATTTTGTGGTCATCTATCGTACGCCCGTAAGTTATTTGATGAATTGCCTGACCGGAGCTCATTTTTGTATAACGCATTCATAAAAATGTATGTGCAAAATGACTTGTCATATGATGCTCTCAAACTGTTTGTTGAAATGTTTAAAATGGGGCAATGCCAACCGGATAACTTTACGTATCCACAAGTTATAAAAGCATGCAGCGAGTTGTTACTTCTGGAGGTGGGTGTCATTGTTCATGGACGAACGTTCGTTGCTGGCTTTGGTTTGGACACTTTTGTCCAGAACACTTTGCTTGCTATGTATATGAATTGTGGGGAGAAGGAAACAGCTAAGCGAGTTTTTGATGCCATGCAGGAGAGACCTGTGGTGTCTTGGAACACTATGATTAAGGGGTACTTTCGAAATGGGTCTTCTGAGGAGGCTCTGATGATATTTAATCAGATGATGGATGTGGGCATGGAGCCTGACTGTGCCACTGTGGTTTCAGTGTTGCCAGCTTGTGGTTACATGAAAGATATGGTAATGGGAAGGAAGGTCAATGCTTTGGTGGAGGAGAAGGGATTAGGGAGGAACATAAAAGCAAAGAATGCATTGGTGGATATGTATGCAAAGTGTGGTAGGATGGATGAGGCGCAGTTGGTTTTTGACAGTATGGATAAGAGGGATGTGGTGACTTGGACAACAATGATCAATGGGTATATTTTAAATGATGATGCAAGAAGCGCGTTGGAACTTTGTTGGATCATGTACAATGATGGGGTGAAACCTAATGCTGTAACTATGGTAGCCCTTTTAGCTGCTTGTGGCAGTTTATGTATTCCAAGGCATGGCCAGTGCTTGCATGGATGGACATTAAGGCAAAACCTAGATAGAGATGTCATTGTGGAGACTGCTCTGATTGACATGTATGCAAAATGCAAATACATCGGCCACAGCTTTCGAGTGTTCTTGAGGACTTCAAAAAACAGAACGGCTCCTTGGAATGCCATTTTCTCTGGGTGCATTTATAACGGGCATGTGCGGGAAGCGACAGAACTTTTCAAACAAATGCCACATGAATCAGTGCACCCTAATCATGCAACCTTGAACAGTCTCCTTCCTGCATATTCTATTCTTGCAGATTTCCATCAAGCAATGAATATGCACTGTTACTTAATAAGATCTGGATTTTTATCATGCGTTGAAGTTGCTACTGGTTTGATTGACATATACTCAAAATGTGGAAGTTTAGAGTCTGCCTACAATATTTTTAAAGAAATTCCCAACAAGAACAAGGACATTATCTTATGGAGTGTGATAGTAGCTGCATATGGAACACATGGTGAAGGAAAAACTGCTGTTTCACTTTTTGATCAGATGGTTCAATCTGGAGCGAGTCCAAATGAAGTCACATTCACTTCTGTCTTGCATGCTTGCAGCCATGCGGGTCTAGTTGATGATGGCTTGCGTTTGTTCATGTTAATCCTTGAAAATAGTAGAGTGACTCCACAAACTGATCATTACACCTGCATTGTTGATCTTCTTGGCCGTGCTGGCCGACTTGGGGAAGCATATGATCTCATTAAAAATATGCCATCTATACCCAACCATGCTATATGGGGTGCACTGCTAGGTGCGTGTGTGATACATGAGAATGTTGAAATTGGACAAATAGCAGCAAAACGGCTGTTGGAGATTGATCCAGAAAACACAGGAAACTATGTATTGATGGCAAAAATTTATGCTTCTGTAGGAAGTTGGAAGGATGCTGAAAATGTAAGACTTATGATGGGTGAAATTGGATTGAGAAAAGCACCAGCTCATAGCCTGCTTGAGGTTAGAAGTGTGTAAATTGTTAATAGCGTTTTCTCTCCCTTCTCCCTAGTCTTTTCTAAGCTTGTCAAAAGTATTGCTCTGGCAAGAAGATATTTTTTAATCAAAGATGAATTTATATCTAAATTGACAACTATCCCATCTAATCATGTGCACAATGGCTCATACTTGTGAAGGGGACTTTTTCTGGTAAATCAAATCGTAATAATATTGTAGTAGTAGATTCTAAGATTAATTTTATTGTAGATCAACTTGAACTATCCGCACAACAGTTTAATTTAGATTTTATTACGTAACATACGATTTATGTTCAAGTTGGATAAATTGACCCTAGAAGTTCTATTTTTTTAAAGGATAAATTTTATAAAAATTTAATCTTATTAATCTTTTCATTCCCAGTATCATGATTAAAATTATTTGCATGTTTATGAAATTTATGTTAAAATTTTAAGTTTTTTAGATCAGACAATATTTTTATATAATTCAAACTTGTGACTTGAAACGGGGAAGGGATGAGTCTTATCATCATACTATTAGACGAATCACTGTCAAAATTTTAAGTTTTAAGTTATGCTATGGAGGCAAATTTTACTTTTATGCACAAGATGATCGATGATTTTGAACGTACATAGTTTCCAAGTGCTATAGATCTCCTAATCCAAACCACTTGTTCCCCTGCTTTATTATTATCCTTTGAACTTTTTATTGTGAAAGTTCTATTAGCCTTAGCTTTATCATTCATATTACTGTTAGCTTTATAACGTACACATGTACATTTGGCACTGAAGTAGATCCAGATAATGTGCGTAACTGTTTGCAGAAGAAGGGGTGACAAAGGTGGGGAAATCGAGTGTCGAGAAAGAACAAGCCGATTAAGACATTGTCAATTTGTAATAAGTGAGTTTGATGTGTAAAATTGTCTTTTTAGCCATGTAATGACCATCTGATGGCAAACTGACCTTTTAGCTTTAGAATAAAGAATTACTACGTTACATATACTTTAAAAACCACTGTCTCCAACTCACTACTACAAGTCATGTGGTGTGTGCTTTCTTTTCATGTTGTGGTCTATTTTTAGATGGTCCCTTATTATTTTTTATGCAAATTGTACGTGTATTTGCTTGAGGGGGAATCAGCCAATGCTTTCTCGTTTATCTGAGGAGGATCAAGCAATAGAATCTAAGGTATAGGTGTCTGTCTAATACTTGTGCTGATCAGCTAAATTTTTTTTTATAAACAGTAATTTATATGATTCAACCCTGCAACTTAAGATGTTGAGAAAGTGCGAATTTTACCACCTATCTGAATCACGATCGGCTAAAAGTTGAATGCTTTATGAGGATTGTCGTTTATGACAGCTTTCCATTTATATTTTCTCAGGAGGACAAGGATATTTGGATATGAATGAGATTGTTTTGGAGTCACTACAGAATACATATTTAGGATGTGAATATGAACCAGATTTCCTCGACGTTATATATATTTTAAGAATTCGTTTACCATGAATGGTGGTGGTAGACTAATTAATATATTTCTGCAGTAAACTCTAGCCAGGTGCATTGAGGTGATATTGGGTACCACTTTTTGTAGGGTATATAAAACTGGACCATTAAGGGCAAACAACCTTTTGTTATTTGGTACGTTTAACTTTACCATGAAAGCGCGTGCGCACACCATGAAAACTATTCGTCTTTGTGTTATCAAAAGATAATTGGAAAAAAATAAAAATACACCCTTTAAAATTTAAAATTTATAATCATAAAATAACACATTTTATATTCATCTCGTATATTTTTACTATTAAAAAAAAATTATGTCACATCATTTCATATTGAACGTTATTCAAATTTAAGCACAAAATTTCAAATTAAATTACGATCATTTAGATCCGTTTAATATTGAACGATATCTAATTATATCCCATTAAATATTATTAAATACTATTTATGTTATGTTTTAGGGTGTTATTTTTTGTAATTTTTTATTTTTAAAAAATTATATAAAATAATATCTTAAAACCTAAAGAAAAAGTATCAAACAGTTCTCTTGAATTATGTTATTTGTGTAATTTGACTTCTTAGATTATAAGTGATGTTATTTAATCATTTAACATTAAAAAATCATCAATTAAAGATAAAATATATTATTTTTATTAAAAAATCATTAAAATAATGTGTTTTTTATTATGCATCTTTTTATAAAACTAAATGACGAAATGATAACATATAATTTAAATGATCAAATGGCACAAATAACAAACTACATTATTTTTATTAAAAAATTATTAAAATCATATGTTTTGTTCTTAATTGATATTTTTTTAAAGTTAAATAACTAAATGACATAATTTATAATCAAAATGATCAAATAATACAAATTACTTAATCTAATGGACATCCACGCTCCTTAAAACTTACAACAATAAAAATAATAACTCAATGATTTACATAATTTAATTGAAAGAAGTTGCGCGTTATATAAGTTTAAATAATTGTATTTTAACTTAAACTATATTTAATATAAAATAATAAAATGAATAGTTTTAAATTACAAAAATATATGAAGCATACTATACAATATTTTTAATACAAATTTTAATTGTATAATTTTGTCGTCTTAGAAAGCTTTTTTTGTTTCACTTGTAGTGAATTGATTTTCAAGCATATACCTCAAATAGCGTAAATTTGATGTAATTGTACAAGATTGAGATTTAAAAAGACAACATATCACAGAAAATTATGTTTTTTCTTCCATCTACGTAATCAACTAAGAATTTTTTTAACTATCATAATCGATAAGTTAAATACTCTATAACTTTTCACATTGCTCAAAAGTCAATATTTTATTTCTTTTAAAATCATTGTTTTATCAGTATTCATGAATTAAGATTCGAACTTGCAAATAATTGATTATATTTATAATTATTAATTGATAACAGTTATATTTATAATTATTAATCGACAACAATTATATTTATAATTTAAAACATTTATTGAATCCCCAACTTTAACTTAAAACATCGTATATTTATTAATATTTCGTATATTTTCTTTCATTTATAATTGATTAACAATTCAATTATCAACCAATCTATATCATGAACAACATATTATTATGATTACTTGATTTATTGCATTTATTGATTTATGATCTAAAAATACAATAATTAAATTAGACAATATTAAATATATAGATAATATGTAAACTAAGTATTCAATCATAATTACAATATAACTCATGATTTGTCACTTAAATAACATGAATAAGTAATTTCATACAAAATTCATGATTTAACAATAAACACACACATATAATAAACTATTTGATCACCTAATTCATAACATACATTGTTTTAACATTTAAACATAAAGTTGAAAGTATCAAAATTTAATAATTCATGTTATTAAATTAATCAAATCATAGTTTAAAACTTAAAATTTTCTCACAACCAAGATGGATTATTTAACTAAACATAAAATTCATAAAAATAACTAAATAATTCATAATAAATAAGATAAGAAAAAGAAAATAATCTATTTTATTTATGAATAAGTAGAGACAAAGGTACTAATTTTCAACATTATTCTTGAATCTCTGTTCAAAAATCTTTCAAGAATGTTCTAAATTTGAAATTTTCTCTCTTAATTTTTGTGACTTTTGATTGTTTATTTGATTTAATGGGGCGTTGTTTGGGTATTTAAAAAAAATACTTAAGTTTTTACCGTTAGATTAATCGGGACCTTTGGATGATGAAAAATTAACACATATTTGCTATACCATGTGTCATAGAGAGAGAAAATATAATCAACATGATCAAAATGAATTTAGAATGTGAAATCCACTCATAGAGGGTGACAATGCACGACATATGTGTGATGTAGCATGAGCAAAGTTAATAGTGATCTACATGTGTGATTGAGTGAGTCGTGAGGAGTGCAACCATTGATTAAAATGTTGATGATATCGTTGATATGTCGTGATAATGTGCACATTTTGACATCTAAATGCATTGTTCATATCTTTTGGTTAAAATGTCAATAATGTTGCGACATTGTTAACAAAATATCATTGTCAAAAAAATATTGAGAAAAATTATTTATTTGTCAAAATATTGTAGATAATATAAATATTTTCGCAAAATTATCAACAAAATGTTAATAAATATAGATAAAATATCGTTTCATATTAATTTAATTTTTTTTAAATAATTTACCTTTAAATTTAGCTATTTATATTTTTTTTATTTTCAATCCAAATATTATTCATTAATTTTAGTTAAATAGTTATTTTTTAATAATTTAAATTCTATTATATTTATTTATTTATAATAATATTAAAAATTACAATCTAAAAAATTATTTTAACTTTTAATTAGTTATTATACAATTTTCTAATTAATTAGATAACTTATAAATCAAATCAAATATCATAATTTTTATAAATATATGTATTAAATATGAAATTAATTTAAAAATATAAGTAATCAATTATTTTGATATTTTATAAAATTTTATAAACAAATTTCATGATTTTGATAAAATTTTCATAATTTTTTTTAAAATTTTAAAGTTTACATCCACAATAATATATTTGATAATTTCATAAAATTTAAATCTCAAATATTTATATTGATATTGTTATTTTAAACTTTGAGTGCAACTAAGACCAGACGAATAGTGAAAGGCATGTGGTGTGGGAGAGTGGCTGGCATTGCATCACATATTATGTTGGCATTGATAGTAATGTTGTGAGTTAAAGATGGGTCTGTATTAAGTTTATTTACGAGTTCTTAAGTTAATTCATCTTATTTAAAAAAATGAAAAAAAAATAAAAAAATCCTAAAAAGTTCTAAAACTTATATTTTTATAATTAATACAAAATAAATAATTATAATAAATAAGAATAATAAAAAAGCAAAATGGTGTCGAGTGCGTTGCACCCATTAAAAAAACAAGTTATTGTCCATGGTAAGAAAATGAACTTTGAATGTGAGTGCTGTTTATATTTTACCTGAAGGTTTTGAATTAACCCCTCACGATTGTATTTCGTCTTCGTCTGAGATTAAATAAAAGTTACTTTCGTAAATTACCTGGTTTGGATGGGGCAAGAACGTCATAAAGATGTTTTCATTCGGATACATACACGACAATGTACGTATGTGAAGTCTCGATGCTACAGCCTAATCATTAAAAAAAATCTCCTAAAAAGAAGAGTAAACATTCCTTATCAAAAACGAAAGAGACAAACCTTGATGAATTGTCGTTGTTAGGCGTATGTGCGAACTTGATCCTAATCTGAGCCTCTTTTAATATTATTATAAAGGGAAATTATCATTTCATCTTCTATTTTTTAGGAGAAGTATTTATATTACTATTATTAATTAAAATAATTTACTATTAATTTGATTACATCAACAAAAAAAAAAATAGTAATATATTTATTACTTAATTCACATTTAATATATCATTTTGTAAATACAAACATACTCAAAGATTACTTGTTAAACTGCATAGTAAAACAAAACTATTGTTAATTGACCAAAAAAAAAAATAGAAGCAAAATTATTATGATTAAGACTTTCCTTAATAATATTATCATGATTCTCGAAATCATATACAACAATTTGTGAGGTCTTGAACTAAGTCTAGACTAAATATTAGAAATTTTAATGTCATAATGAGTTTAAAATCCTTTTAACCATTATTTTATTGTAATAATTCTTTATTTCAACCCAAATATTATTTTTTGAGCTCAAAGAGGATGAGAGTGATACTTTTTTATGTTATGATCTTCCCAATTGCCTAATCTCTTTGAAGACATTGGATATATCCAATACAAGTATTGTTCAATAATATCATAATAAATATATTTTTAAAATAAATTGAATGAATCATAAGTAGAAGTTTATACGTGCATAATACAATTTATAATAGTTTAATGGTAGAATTTAAAATGACAAAAGAAGCTTAAACAAATCAAATAGCATACAGATAATACAAAAAAACAATTATTGAAAAAACCTTAAACGGCAATTTTTTTAGCAGTTGCATAAATTTATATCAGACTCTTGTGTCAAGGCTTTATTGTATATTTCAAGGCTTTTGACATAATGGGAGGTTTTTTCGTCTTATATAAAGTGACATTTATCAAAAGTATCTAGAATTTGTGTCATAATCATGAAAAACCAATAACTATAAACTATTTCCCCCCACTATTTGGAATGTAAAATATACTGAAAATTATTTTAAAAAAAAATCGTTTTAACTTATAGTATAAAGTGCACTATTTCATTTTTAACCTTAAAATTTAATTTAATTAATTTCCTCCATTAAATTTTTAATAAAAATTAGTTTAATAACTACCTATTATTCAAGGATGGTAGGAGAGAAAAGCTTATATTAATTTACTTTAAAAAAAACACATTTGAATTTTGTAATTTATAATTAGTTACAAATTATTTTGGTTATTTATAAAAATTAAAAATCTGTATAAAAATGTATTTTAGTTTTAAAACTAAATGTAATTTTTTAAATTATTATAAAATTAAAGTGTTAATTTTAAATAATTATAAGATTACATATATTCAACTTTTAAAGTATTATAACTATATGATTTATATATTTTAATTCGATAAATTTTTAAATGAATTATATTAATTTAATTATGTAAATTAATTTTTTTCAAGCTACGTTTTATTAATAAAAAAATTAAAAAACATAATTAACCCTACCCTTCCTTAACCCTTCTCTCCCTCTGTCTCTATTATTTCTTTCTCTTCCTCCGCTTTTTTTCGATCTTTTCCGTTCATTCATTCTCTCTCTTAATTACTCTTTCTCTCTTAAGTTTTTTATTTTTTATTAATGAAATAATTATGAGAAAAAGACTAAAGAAAGAATAAGAGATAACAAATGAGGGAGAAAGGAAAAGGTATAGTTTTTTTTTAAATATTTTTTAGTAATAAAATATGTAATTTTTATTTTTATTTTAAAATTTATAATTTTAAAATTTTTTAATTCAATTTAACGTAATTTTAAATTATAAAATTAATAAAATTTATCTAAAAAATTATGAGATTAAAATATATGAATAACATAATTCTCACGTTAAAATTAACACATTAATTTTTATAATAACTATAAAAAATTACAAAATTTAACACGTAACTTTTTAAGAAAAAGATGAGATCATTTGTCAGTCAGTAAGATACATCAATCGTACGATTCACAATCTTATTTTCGGTATTTTGCTAACAATTAAGTTTAGCAACTACAATCACATCCATTTAAGGGAAAAAAGAAAAAAAATAATAAAGGAATAAAAACTTTGACTATCTATCCTTTCATCGCCAAGACTTTTTAACTCCGACTTCAGCCACTAAATTTAAAAAATAACGATAGTAATAATAAATAAATAAAATAAAAAATTCTTCCCCTAAACTAATACCAACCATCTCAATTGTACTCAACGAAACAAGATAATTTTAACATATAAAAAATTTAGAGTTTTAAAATATTAATAAGTGACTAATGTAAACAATATAAAGTTATTGACATAATTAAAGTAATACTTATTGTTTTCTTTAGCTTTATACTTATTATATAATTTATTTATGTTTCTTTATTTTTATCATTTAAATATTAAATTTTTATTATTTAAAAACTGATAATTATTTTAAAAATTATATAAAATATTAATGATAAGTTAATTTTTTTAAGATAATAATAACATTACTATGATTTTAATTAAAATAAAATTTAATAATTATTATTTTTAATATTTTAATAAATTATGTCTGATACATATTTTTATGATTAGTTATTTAAAAAAGGAATTGAAGGATCAATTATATTAAATCATTAGTATTATTTGATCTATCATATTAAAAATGATATTACTTAATTTCATTGTTTAAAAAAGAGATTAATTAAAAAAAATATTATTTTAATAGTTTTAATTAAAATATATTTTTTAAAATAATATTTAATATAAAATTTTTATTTATTAAGTTTTTAATTAATCACAATTGATATGTTATAATATTATCAGTGATTATAATTGAACACATAACTTTATAATGAGATATTATCACATTAGTAGTAGTTATAATATATAAAAGTGTTATTAAAATAATATAATTATTTTTAATTAATTATTTAAAAAAAAATTACTTATCATTTAAAAAACTATATGACATAGATAACTTAATATAATAGATTTCTTATAACAATTTTCTATTGAAAAAAAGACTAAATTGTATAATTAGTTTTTAAATTTTAACTAAATTTACTGATATGTTTTCAAATTTTTAGAAGATACCATCTTGTATTAAAATTTTTAAGATTTTAAGCATAAATTTTTGGTTCTAAATTTTTTAAAATTTATCACATAAATCATAATTTAACCACTAAAATATATATCGGTGAATAAAAATTTAAAATATATATTTGTGAATAAAAATTTAAAATCTATGTATAAATTTTTAAAAGTTTAATAATTAAATTATACGTTTTAAAAATTAAAATATTTATACTTAAACTTAGTTAAAATTTAAAATAAATGAAATACTTTATAAACAAAATCTCAATTAACCGATAATTTTAACTAAATTTAACTTAAGCCTAATATGCATCCGATCCATTTTCTGAACAAATGCTTACCCATAAACTTAGGAAATCTTAATTTAGTTAATATATTATCTCACTCATTACAATGGCCGTCCCCTACCTTTGCCTCAAGGTCAAACACCCTCCTCCGCACGATTTTCCCTCTCAACACCAACACGGTTTTGACTAAAAAGGAAAACAAATTAGAAAATCCATCTTTCTTTTTTTCGTGATGTTCATTTTTTTTATTTTGTTTTTGTAAATTCAGGAAATTAAAATTAGGACGGATTGATCAACAAATGAAAAAGATATCAGAAACTCGGAAAGAAGATTCAAATAAATAAAAATCACAAAAATAAAAGCAAGGCAAAAGCAAATAACCCGAATTTTTTTCTCTCCCCCTTCCTCGGGTCTCTCTGACTCTCTCTCTCTCTCAGCACTCTCTTTTCATACATGGGAGAGAAAACTTTTGCGGACTGAGAAACCCGCTTGGACGATTTGATTCGAATATTTGATTAGATTGGTAACAATCCAGTTTCCTTCACTATTCATTGTGGTTTTTGAGAAGACCATAAAGAAGTATAGATTTGAGCAGAACCCAGAAAACTAGATCTAAATTTGGTGGGCAATCTCGGTTCATATATGAAAGTCATTGTCGGTGGGCGATTGGACATCTGGGTTTGAATCTGATGTTGGGTATTTTGAGGTTATGGGCGATTGTAGACGTAATAGCATTGAGTTTGGGCAGCTTTACTTGTGCTAGAGTGAAGAAGGGGCTGCATAGACGACGATGCAGCTTCGCTTCTCGCCTAGTATGAGAAGCATCACGATCTCTAGCAACAATGGGTTTATTGATTTGATGAAGATCAGGGTCGCAGCTCGCCATATTTCTTATCGAACCCTTTTCCACACCATTCTCATTCTCGCTTTTTTGTTGCCCTTTGCCTTCATTCTCACTGCTGTTGTTACACTTGAAGGTGTTAACAAGTGCTCATCATTTGGTACTCTTTATAAACTTTTAAAATGCTTTCTTAAACCACACATTCTGATTTTTCCCATGTCATTTCATTTTATGGATCTTCATTGGATTTTAAATTATGTTATCATTACCATTTGTTGCTTACTAGCAATTTGGTCTATACGACTTAATATGATCGGTCTATTAATTGGGTTAGCTCGATTCGAGGCAGGATATGGTTGTGGGGTTTGTATGAACGTTTCAAATTATGTGATTCCTTTGTTCGGTTGGATTGTTTTGACTTGTTAGTCTTCTGTCTTAGTTCTGTGGATAGGCCTGACTTGTAGTTTTCTGTATTCGGGGAGTCATGAGATCTGAAATAAATGAATTGTCTGATTGTGTTTTAATATTCTACTTTATTCTTGACATGGTATATAGCCACAAGTATATCCATTCTTTCTTTTCTCCCGTAATTGGTTATGGTTATTTGTTACAAATGCATACTCAAACATTTCTGAATTTGGTACAATTTATGGATTTATTTATTTGGTTTCATTTATTTGTGCTCTGTTTTTAATGTAATTTTCAAAGTTATGCAAACACAGGGATGTTTGCCCATTTGAATTGAATTGGATGCCGAATTTTATTTCTCTTTGATAATTGACATGTCCAAAAATTTGATTTGACTTTATTTTAAGTTCGTGTGGATAAAGAACAGTAATTAATCTGGCAAGGTTATATGGAAGATTTAACTTGCTGTTGGCTTGGATTTGACTGCTGAAAATGTATGCTTAGCAAAACCTCACTAATCATGTAATTCGTTTGCTTCCACTTCATATACTAGTCCTTTTTGTAGTTTTTGAATGATATAGTTTGGCTGTGATCCATTTTTGTGGAAAAAAAATTAAAATATGTGCATTTTATGATGCTCTGTTTCTTACCCTTTACATTTTTAATTTGATTGTTGTCTAAAGCCATTTTTTCCTCCATTTGTCAAGGATGGGTTCACGATTTTCTTCCTTCCTTTCTTCTGATTATCAGGTTGTTTAGGTAGGCGGTTAGGACCAAGGCTTCTTGGTAGGGTTGATGATTCAGAGGTAAATCTTTTTTTTCCCCAAGCTATGAATCATTTTGGATTTCTTTTCCCATTGTGTCAACGAGTTTTTGAGTCTAATTGGTTCGTTGTGATGCATTAGAGACTGGTTAGAGATTTCTACAAGATTCTTAATCAAGTGAGCACCGAAGAAATCCCACCTGGCCTGAAGCTGCCGGATTCATTTAGTCAACTTGTTTCTGATATGAAGAGCAACCACTACGATGCAAAGACCTTTGCATTCATGCTAAGAGCAATGGTATGTTACAAATATAGAGGCCTTGATCTGTTTACCTTTGGTATCTAGTAAAACGTTGGAATGCTTATAGTTGAAATATTAATAAGGATAAATAATAGTAGAAGTTTACTAACTTTGTAAAAGTGCATTTCAGTTTGCTAGTTATTAGGTGAGGCAATACAAGTTCGTTATCTATTTTGAAAGGGTCTTTGAAGTATATCCGAAAGATTTAGGCAAAATTTTTAGGAATAAAATTGACATTTTGTAAACACTTTATTTTTTTTTCTAAAAATAACTAAAATAAATATTTAAAAAAAATGAATAATCTATGGTTTAAAATAATAAGTGAATAAAAAATTAAATATAAAAAGATACCATTGAGATTATTCGTTATAATAATATGGACTACGGTGTAGTTATGAATAAAAAAATATTTTTTAAATATATTTTTTTGTTAAAAGAAAATAATTTTTTAACAAAATGCCAATTTTACACCTGAGAATTTGGCCTAAATATTCCATATAAAATTTAGTGATCCTTTCAAAAAAGATAATGGATTTATATTGTTCCACTTAATAACTAACAGGCTAAAGTGCAACTTTTATCAAAGATAATGAATTTCTACTCCACTTTATCCATCCTATTAATAATTGGTCTTTTTTCTTGGTTATATCTTAGTGTTTGCTAAATACCATTGATACTTGTATTGCTATCTACTTAATTCTTCACAACCTTGCCAAATAATAAAACTCACCGACACATTGTCATCTCTAACACAATTTCTTTGCTCCATTAAGATCACTCAAATCTTCCTCTTTGTACTTGAAAGAATATAGGTTTAATTACATAGCATAACCTCTTTATAGCTGCAGTTTCATTTTTAACCCCTCCACTCATTGCATATATATTTTTTGTCATATAATATAAAAAAAATATGGTTTTTAGATGTTAAAAAATGCAGTATACATACATATATATATTTAATATCTCTTATCTTCTTATAACGTTAAAAAACATGTTTTTTAAGGGTAAAAAGTGAAATCAATTGAATAACTGAGTTATATAAAAACAAAACCGGAGGGAAGAATATATCCTTCCTAAAATCATGTTAATGAGAATATCTCATGATAATCCTATCAGCATTATGAAGTAGTGCTTAATTTCAAATTAAGATCCAGTAGTTTCTTTCTTGAATAACTTTCAAAATGACTTGCCCTTTTTCTTAACTATTTTTTCTGCAATAAAAATGCAAATTTGTTATTATAGGTTTCGCATGCCTCCATACGTCAATCCCACTGTGCTATGGCAAAATTATTCTCCCTGTGACGGTCTATGGGTGAGAGACTTGTCATCTATGGGTCAAATACTTGTCAGAAATACATCTATCTGGCATAAGGTACCTATATGGATGGGGACAGACATGTCTACTATCTCGTGTTTTTTTCCTCTCTCAAAAATATGGAGGGGCAAGATAGCTAGTGCTCTTTGTGAAATATCTTATCTCAAAGCCATCTCGATTTTTTATTTTAACCTCAGAAACTTCTACATACTTCCTTTGATGCTACGAATATTTTCTATCTGTACAAGCATAATGTTGAGGTGCCATTGTTTAGTTAAGCAGATCCAAATATTGATTGAAGGTTTTAATTTTTGAATAATTTGCCTAACCTTTATATATAAAATTATCTAAGTAAGTTGAGTGTTCAATGTTAGATACCTCTTTTACAACATTTTACATCAGATTATCATTTGTGGAGTGTTGAGGAAAAAAGTATTTTAAAGAGAGCACCTCGGTCAAAGAGAGGAAAAGAAGTGTCCACATTTCATGTAATAACGTGCCTTTTTTTTCCCAGATGGAAAGATTTGAAAGGGAGATCCGGGAGTCCAAGTTTTCAGAATTCATGAACAAACATTTTGCTGCTAGTTCAATACCTAGAGGCATCCATTGTTTATCTCTGCGATTGACCGATGAATATTCATCCAATGCTCATGCACGCAGACAGTTGCCTCCTCCAGAGTTACTTCCTTTGCTCTCTGACAATTCCTATGACCACTTTATCCTGTCAACTGATAACATTTTGGCTGCTTCAGTTGTTGTTGCTTCAGCTGTACGGTCATCTGAAAAACCTGAGAAGATAGTTTTCCATGTTATTACTGACAAGAAAACTTATGCGGGTATGCACTCATGGTTCGCACTAAACTCTGTCTCTCCTGCTATTGTTGAAGTGAAAGGCATACACCAGTTTGACTGGTTAACAAGAGAGAATGTCCCAGTACTTGAAGCTGTAGAAAACCAATATGGGATCAGGAGTTATTACCATGGGAACCATGTTGCCTGGGCTAATCTCAGTGATATAAATCCACGGACATTTGCTTCTAAATTGCAGGCCAGAAGTCCGAAGTATATATCCATACTCAACCATCTCCGCATATATTTACCTGAGGTAATGAATTTAGTGTTCCTCATGTGACCTTATTCAAAGCAAGTAAATCTTTTTAACTTTTTCCAAAGATACGCACATGATATTTTTTAAGGGTTGAGCCTGGAGCACTACAATTATTTTTGAAACAGTCCCATTATGTCCCCTAAAGAGGAAGGGGTTGGGGCAAAATCAAATTAGACTAATATATGAGGATATTTTAAATTGAATTGATAATCACTATTATTTACAATTTTGCAGTTAAGTTAGGATTATAGTTAAAAAAAAGAATTACAACTATATTTTCTGATTTTCAAATGAACTTTGTCCTTTTCTAGTTTTCTTAGACATTCATAATTCTAGAATCAGCTTGGGCATTTGGTGCAATGTCTACTGAATTTGCTTAAGCAGAAACTGCTTGAAAATTAATGGCTTTTGTGTATGTACTGTTTATTTTAGTCAAATTGAAATACAGTTGATGGAGGATAATTCTTAAGATATGATTCATTACTGTTAAAGGTTTCTCTGAAACAAACATTTTGTTTGACTTTAAAATAACCTGCAACGCCTTTTTGATTATAGGAGCTAAACTAGCCATAACTTATGAACTCTGATGAAACTATCTATGTAATGACTAGATAAGATTTTCCCCTTTTATTTATGCCAATACTGCTGAATATTTATAATCAACAGCTATTTCCAAACCTTGAGAAGGTGGTATTTTTGGATGATGATGTCGTGATTCAGCAAGATTTGTCGCCGCTTTGGGACATTGACCTTGGGGGAAAGGTCAATGGAGCTGTGGAAACTTGTAGAGGTGAAGATGAGTGGGTAATGTCTAAGCATTTTAGGAACTACTTCAATTTTTCTCATCCTCTGATAGCCAAGAGTTTAGACCCTGAAGAATGCGCATGGGCTTATGGGATGAATATCTTTGATCTCAATGCTTGGAGAAAGACAAATATAAGAGAAACATACCATTTTTGGCTGAAAGAGGTAAAACAACAGTTGACATTTTTCCCGCTCCTTTTTTGTTGGCTTTTCTCTGATTAAATATAATTTTCTTTTCCATAGGGTTAAATCAAGTCCTTGATTGTTCAGTTAATTGGGTTAATTTTCTTGGGATTGTTCTTGCCAAGCTTTCTCCTGGACCTAAAAGTCCCACTATGAATCAGGGATTTTTTTAATTAAAAAAAAAATACCACAAAGAATTACACAAGTAGTTTTATATTCTCAACTGACATTGTTGTTGTCGATTTTTTTTAAAAGAATCATACAAGAAACCAGCTTCATTACACCACAAAATGGTGTATGGAGGAAAAGTCTGGTAGAATTATTCTCGACTCAATTGTATAAACTTGTTTGTTCGTTGGCATCATAATGAGTAGGGGAGCCCTAAACTTATATTCTTTCTAGGGTAGGTAGGGTTGGGGACAGTCTTTTATGGTCAGTGAATAGTAGTTTCCTTCTCTAAAACCTCAAGAAGGATCTAAAGAGTTATTAGGACTAAATTGTAATGTGTTTCTTTGTTGTGACTGTTCAATGAGTCTTTATCCGTAGCAGATGTGTGTTTGCAATATTTACTGAAATTCTGGCTTTCTTTTGGCAGAATCTAAAGTCTAACTTGACAATGTGGAAGTTAGGAACCCTACCACCTGCTTTGATAGCATTTAAAGGTCATGTTCATCCTATTGATCCATCCTGGCACCTGCTTGGCTTGGGCTATCAAAACAAAACCAAAATTGAGAGTGTAAAAAAGGCTGCAGTTATCCACTATAACGGCCAGTCAAAACCATGGCTGCAGATTGGCTTTGAGCACCTTCGACCATTTTGGACAAAGTATGTCAATTATTCCAATGATTTTGTCAATAACTGCCACATCTTAGAATCATAGTTGATCAGGTAATGGTTTTCGTGCAAGAAAAGAGACAGGAGATGTGGCAATCAACACTTTCGTATAGTTTTTGCAGCTCGAAATTTAGTTTTTACAGCTCGAAATTTTCTGGGATTCGAAAGACAAGCAGAGAATTTGCATGGGAGGACGAAACTTCCCAGGCTTTGGGTTTGCTCTATCCCTTGAGCTTGTGCTGACAATGAGAAGCATTGCTACGATGGGTGTGAAGTTCATTCTTTTAATTTGTAACATAGCAATCCTTCTTTTTTATTTTTTGGTGGGGAAGGATAGTATTATAGATCTTCGTGGTGGAGGTCTTGCTTATTTTTTAGTGCGCATTTCGAAATAATAAAAGTGGAAATACAGAAGATAGATCCCATTAAGATGGTTGGTGCAGGGGGAGATTAGAACAGCTCTTTTGTCAGTTCCCCATTTAGTCCATATATGTTTTTGTCCTCCGATATATATATATTTTATGGTTTTATTTTGTTATCTTCAATTTCGTAGTTCCCAAAATCATTTTTTAAATATTCGATTTTGACGTCTCGTGCCAACTTAGCTTGTTTAGTATTTGATCGAAATTTTCTAGCTGTATCAGTATGCCTGTCCATTGGCTTGTTTTTCTTATTTGGTGTTTTTTTAGTTGTTTGAATTGTCTTGTTTTAGTATAACAGGCGCATTGTTCGAAAGTGAGTTTGAAGGCTGAATGCTTTCGCAAAAAAATAAAATATAAAAGCCAAATGGCATGGTCGGAAAGCCCTACTATATTTGCGGCTCGCATTAGCCTACGGATTCTCTTTATCAGTTTTTTTTTTTCACTTTTTTAATTGTTGTTTACATATGTAATTGTTATTATTATAAATAATAATGATTAGATAAAAATAAAAATAAAATATTTTAAAAAGAGAGGATGTGGAGATTAGTGATCTTACCTATTAAATGTAATAAATTATATTTTATCATAGAATTTCTCACATATAATAGTGAGAATGTGTTTTTGTATTATTTGATTTTATCTTGATTTTAGATGTTATTAAATAGTTTTAAATTTTAAATTGTGATAGTATCTTGATGATCGATCTAGTCATTTGGGATGACTTTCTCTTTAAATATTTTTTTTTGGTAGATTGAACTTTGATTGAGATTAATACTCTCTTTGTTCCTTGATTTTGAGGACTAAATTGATCTAGTGAGAAATTGTTCGACTTATTTAAGATAAATTGATAAAATTTTGATTGAGATCAATTTAGTTCTCTCGATGCACAAGCATTAATCGAACATTGAGCCAAAAACTTGAGAGTTATTGTATTCTTATGATTGGGTGTTCGATCACCTAGAACCTTATTTTCAAATATATGCATAAAAAAAGTTACAAAAACTTCTCTAGTATCACTCCTTATGAAAATTGTATTTCAATTTAAATTATTTTATGGATAAAGATGATTATTATAATCATTAGTTAATAATATTTTTCTTTGAAATTTATCATTTTTAAAAACTAATCATTTGTATTTGTGCTATCTCTTTTCACATAAAAAAACTAAATTGTTAAAAAAATAAAATAATAATTAAATTACTCTCGTTAAGATAAGATTATATATTTTAATCAACTAAGATTTACTCTTTTTCATTTTAAATAATTGTTGGGAGTCACGCTAATTACCTTTCATCTTAGAGGAAAAAAATTAGCAAATGTGTATTCAAATTGAATTTTTATAGATTTTAATTTTTTTTTTAAATTTAGGTGTATTCATTTAATTTTTTTTTAAGAATTTATAGAAATTTAGTTATATTAAATTAAATTTTTTTAAAAGTTATAAAGTGTATTTAATTAATACTTTTTAAAAGTATACAAAAATATTATATTATTCAAAATATCAATTACTTTTTAAAAAATTATTTTATCCTAGAATTTTGAAAATTTTAAATATTTTTATTTGTAAATAAAATTTACCATAAATAACATCACTTCCCAAGATTTTTGAAACTTTTTTAAACCTCTTTTCATTATTTTTTATTATTTATATTCTTCTCTCTCTACATATATAAATTCTTTTTCTTTTCTTTATTTTTTTAATTTCCCACTCATTAACCTAAAAATTAATTATAATTTTTTTTTATTTTATACGTACTAATTTTTTAAAAAATATTTTTTAATATAATTTTCTTTTAATAACCATTGAGAACCATTTTATAATAATAATTTTTATCATAAATTAATTAATATAAACTTGTTATTGCTTTTATGAAATTTTTAGATATTTTTATAGATTAAAAAATAATATATTTTTAAATTAATTAATATAAACTTGTTATTGCTTTTATGAAATTTTTAGATATTTTTATAGATTAAAAAATAATATATATTTAATTAAATATTTAGATAAAATACATAATTATATATTGAATATATTTAATAATTATAAATGATTCATTAAAAATTAATTAAAATATTAAAAAAATATATAAAAATTTATACAAATCTATCAAATTTATAAAGTTTTGAAAAATTTAATAAAATATTTATTCAAGTATTTAAAAGTTTATTAAATTTTTAAATTTTTTTTATAAAATATATATTATAATATTTAAAAATCAACTAAAATCTGAAAGCTTTTTAAAACTTAAAATCTATCAAAATTAATTGATTATACCTTCAATTGAAATCTATCTAACTGAAATATTTTTATTGTGTGCTCTTAAGTTGTCAAAATTGCTCTTAACCCATCCTTTGATGAGCTCCTATCGAGGACTTGAGGTTGAGCTTTAAACGATACAGAAGTTTCTTAATCAAAGCTAAGTCCCGACCTTTTCCCAAATTTCTGGGGAACTCCATATCTGTAAAAGACAACCAATTCAGAAAAAATTGTGCATCCAACAGCAATGACCTCAACGACGGCGTTTGCTGTTGGCGTCAATGTTCGTTTTACTCAGTCGCATAGGACCGCTCTGTTTGCTCGGCCTCAGTCTCTGAGTGTTCCTCTCAATCCCACCTCTCTTACACCCGTAAAGTCGCTGCAACTGAAGCGAAATTGTGCTTTTGGTTACGGTCTTTATACATTTCCTCCGAATTCGAAGTCCCGTGTTATCCGCTGTGAAGCTTCAACCGGAAGGGTATAGTTTTGTTCATTCCTTGCTTTATATTTTGCTCTTTTTTATGGTTGGTACCACTTTTGTGAATTTTTCTTTGATGGGTTTTCTTCGTCTTGTTTGGTTTTGATGTAATGATAGATTACTCAACAAGAGTTTACTGAGATGGCTTGGCAAGCTGTTGTTTCTTGCCCAGAAGTAGCAAAAGAGAACAAGCATCAGATAGTGGAGACAGAGCATCTGATGAAGGCCCTCTTGGAGCAGAAGAATGGACTTGCTCGTAGGATATTCTCCAAGGTTGGGGTGGACAATACACGTCTTCTAGAGGCAACTGATAAGTTCATCCAACGCCAACCAAAGGTACTTAATATGTGTCAGAATTTTATTCATATGTGTTTGGTTCACTTTTAGAGTTGATATGTTCTTTTACTGTATGTAAGGCTTACTTGATAGTTCTATTCTATATTCCCCCATCTGTTCAACTGCTTTAGGTTCTTGGTGAGTCAGCAGGGACAATGTTAGGACGTGATCTAGAAGCTCTTTTTCAACGAGCCAGGGATTGCAAGAAAGAGTATGGAGATTCCTTTGTGTCCGTAGAGCATTTGGTTCTTGGTTTCACTCAAGATCAAAGATTTGGGAAGCAATTGTTCAAGGATTTTCAGATATCCCAGCGGACATTGAAGTCTGCAATAGAAACAATCAGGGGAAAACAATCAGTAATCGACCAAGGTTACAAATTTTCCCTTTACTAAATGTTTGTGTGTATGCATGTATGTTTTAACTTATTGTTTGGTAAGATCTCAAGTCTATACACATTTGTTTTTTCATATGAGACCTCTAGGATGCCATAGGTTCTTAGGTAGCCATTCTGAATATTCCATGTTATTATGTTATTTAATTTGTGTGG
Source organism: Hippophae rhamnoides (assembly GCA_033030585.1). Taxonomy (NCBI): domain Eukaryota; kingdom Viridiplantae; phylum Streptophyta; class Magnoliopsida; order Rosales; family Elaeagnaceae; genus Hippophae; species Hippophae rhamnoides. The sequence continues at coordinate 49,838,387 of CM065433.1, read as the reverse complement.
TTAAAAAGTATGAGCGACGGTTTCCTTGCAGATCCTGAAGGCAAATATGAATCATTGGAAAAATATGGAAAAGATTTAACAGCCATGGCAAAAGCAGGTAAGCTTGACCCAGTGATAGGAAGAGATGATGAAATTCGTAGATGTATTCAAATTCTCTCCAGAAGAACAAAGAATAATCCTGTATTGATTGGCGAGCCAGGAGTGGGAAAAACTGCAATTTCTGAGGGGTAAGTTCTTAAAGTGTTTGCATTGATGTATCATACATGAGATGCGTGAATGGAATAGTGACCTGTGTGAATCTAACATTCTTGATATTACCTCGTAAATAGCCTCGCTCAAAGAATTGTGCAACAGGATGTGCCACAAGCTTTAATGAACCGTAAGGTATGCTTTCTGCTAAGAATTTTATGGCTTTCATCACTTTATCTGGTAATTTAATGTTTGTTGCATCTCGGGAGTCCATTTCCTGGATTATTTTAGAAATCAATATTTTTTGTTGAACTCACGTTTCCTTTTCAGTTAATATCCCTTGACATGGGAGCACTCATTGCTGGGGCAAAGTATCGAGGAGAATTTGAGGATAGGCTGAAGGCAGTTCTCAAGGAAGTAACAGAATCAGAGGGTCAAACTATCCTCTTTATCGATGAGATTCACACTGTTGTTGGGGCGGGTATTGTTGTTTATTAAATTTTCCCCAAGTTTCAACCATTCATTATTGAACTTGTTATTGCTTATGAAGTCTTTCTTCCCCGCTGCCCTCTGCTTTTCCAACAAATAGTTTCTGTTAATTAAATAAGATTTACCTAATTTTATTTTGTATAGTGGCAAAATTCTTTCTAGATGTTATAGAAAGTAATGGTCAAAATTTCATTACAAGCTATTGTATAATGCTTTAGGTGCTACAAATGGTGCAATGGATGCTGGTAATCTCTTGAAGCCTATGCTTGGTCGTGGAGAGTTGCGGTGCATTGGTGCAACAACGTTGGACGAATTTCGCAAATATATTGAAAAAGATCCAGCATTGGAGCGTCGGTTTCAACAAGTTTATGTAGACCAACCTACAGTTGAAGATACCATCTCAATACTTCGGGGACTGCGTGAGAGGTACGAACTGCATCATGGAGTCCGCATTTCTGACAGTGCTCTTGTAGAAGCTGCTGTTTTGTCAGATCGCTACATTAGTGGGCGGTTCTTACCTGATAAAGGTATTCTTAATACACACAAACTCAATCAAATTGGTTGCTTAACTTTATGAGTCGCCTGCCTTTGCATTGATGATGTCAATCCATATTCCTCGAAAAAATCAAGTATTAGTTGCTTACAATTGGCTAATGAATAAAATCCCCTTTCATGTCCATCATTTTTTGAACTTATAAGTTATTCTGTGTATCTCTATGAAATTTTTGCCTCGTCACCAAACTGTATGTGAAATCTGATTACTCAATAGTTTAATTTGTTCATCTACATTCAAATTACAGCAATTGACCTAGTTGATGAAGCTGCTGCTAAATTGAAAATGGAGATAACTTCTAAGCCCACGGCACTCGATGAGATAAATCGTTCAGTATTGAAATTAGAGATGGAGAGGCTGTCTCTGACAAATGATACCGATAAAGCTTCTAAAGATAGGTTGAGCCGTCTTGAGGCCGAACTGTCTCTCTTAAAGGTGAAACAAGTTGAGTTGACTGAGCAGTGGGAGCATGAAAAGTCAGTCATGACACGTTTTCAATCTATCAAAGAAGAGGTATGTGGCGCTCTAGAAAGTGTGCTCTTTAACTCTGTGCTGATGTTTCAAGTTATTTTCTTTCAGATTTGGATATTTGTGATCATAAGATGGTGTATTCCCTCTTTTATAGTCAAATGATTAGTCTCAAAGTCCGACAATATAAAAGAAGAAAACGAGAATGTATTTGATGAGAGCATGGAGTTATATTTGGAAATTCTTAATGGTTAACTTCTATTCTATCAATGTAGATTGACAGGGTGAATCTTGAGATTCAGCAAGCAGAGAGGGAATATGACCTTAATCGTGCTGCTGAATTGAAGTATGGAACTCTCAACTCTTTGCAGCGCCAGCTTGAAAGTGCAGAAAAAGAGCTACATGAATATATGAAATCCGGAGAGTCTATGCTTAGAGAGGAAGTTACTGGGAATGATATTGCTGAAATTGTTAGCAAATGGACTGGAATTCCTGTTTCAAAGCTTCAACAATCGGACAGAGAGAAGCTGTTACACTTGGAGGAAGAGCTACATAAACGTGTTGTTGGTCAAGATCCTGCAGTGAAATCAGTATCTGAGGCCATTCAACGATCTCGAGCAGGTCTATCAGATCCTCACCGGCCAATTGCTAGTTTCATGTTCATGGGTCCTACTGGTGTTGGAAAAACTGAACTAGCTAAGGCTCTTGCTTCCTACTTATTCAACACTGAAGAGGCACTTGTGCGGATTGATATGAGTGAGTACATGGAGAAGCATACAACTTCAAGACTGATAGGGGCACCGCCTGGTTATGTGGGGTATGAGGAGGGAGGACAATTGACAGAGACTATTCGACGGAGACCATATGCTGTCATCCTCTTTGATGAGATAGAGAAGGCACATTCCGATGTGTTCAATGTTTTCCTTCAAATTTTAGATGATGGGAGAGTAACTGACTCACAGGGTCGCACTGTGAGTTTCACCAACACCGTCATCATTATGACCTCAAATGTTGGTTCCCAGTACATACTGAACACTGGTGATAACACTTTGCCAGGGGAAACAACCTATGAAAATATAAAGCAGCGAGTACTCGATGCTGCAAGAGCAATTTTCCGCCCTGAGTTCATGAATCGGGTAGACGAGTACATAGTTTTCCAGCCTCTAGACCGTGATCAGATCAGCAGTATTGTTAGGTTGCAGGTAATGATGTGCACAATGCAACTCTTTGTTTTATTACAACTTTTTTCACAACGTTTTATTTGCATGAATGATTTGGACTGTATTGACCATTTTTGTAGATGCTAGTTATATCTTCAATAATAATTTCTATTTTGTTATATTGCAGCTGGAACGGGTGCAAAATAGGATTGTGGACCGTAAAATGAGAATCCAGGTGACTGAAGCAGCCATCCAACTTCTGGGAAGCCTCGGATATGATCCAAACTATGGAGCTAGACCAGTGAAGCGGGTTATTCAGCAGAATGTTGAAAATGAACTTGCCAAGGGCATCTTAAGAGGAGAGTTAAAGGATGAAGACACAATTTTGATAGACACAGAGGTCACTGTCTTTTCCAATGGGCAGCGTCCACAGCAAAAGCTAGTATTCCACAAGCTTGAGACAAGTTCAGATTCTGCAGCTGAGGGGAACAGAGAAGCTGTTTCTGGGACTCTCTGAGCTGTCTTTTAGTATTTAATCTCAAATCACAGATGAATAGGAAAATGTTGTGAATTTTGGCGATAGGTTCATAGATTATATAGTGAAATTTTCCATCTTGTATATTGGACTATGTTCCTTATAACGATCCTTTGAAAATGCTTTTGCATCTCAAGTTCGATTATGTTTTAGTTTTTTCAATTGCCTTATCAAATGTTGAGCAAATACAAAATGATCATATTGTTGAGCCTTCGCCTTGTTTTCAATGAAACATAGAGGAATTTTAGCTAACCTTTTCGCCCCAAGTTCATGTGTACATAACACAATGGTACGACAACTATTTGAGCTGAAGTTTAATGCACACAGTTCGATTATGTATTAATTCTAATCCATTGTAAAAAGTTTACTTATTTTAAGACCGCAGTCAAGTAGATTCTTAACATACTAATTAAATAAACAAGAAGCATAATCTAGATGCACTTATACGGAACGCAGAACTAGTGTATAAAAATAATGCACAAGTCCATGACCAAAAAAAAAAAAAAAATAGTGCATAAGACATTTGCAACGCATACATAGGTAGTATATATACATGAGTTAACATTATACATAGTTCAAAGTAATGGCTTTCTAATGCAAATTATAATTCAAAAAATAAATGGTCGGCAACAGTTGTTACCACCTTCAAGAAAATATTAGGCCATGACATGCACCAAGCTCTCTGTTAAGATCAAGATATCTTTGGATTTCAATATTTACCAACAGAAGTAGAATCCCAAGCCAATGATGTGTGTGATCCAACCAACAGTCTCGCTCTACACAATGCGATACCTGTGTCCATGAAAAAATACATCTTATAAATATTGATATTCTGTGACAAGTGCTGGGTACGTATTCAGGGTAGGAAAAACAAAGGAGAATCAAACTAGAAAGGGTACTACTTAAGTATTTTTTGGTGCCTTTTTTTTTTACAAAATTAGGAAATTTTTGAAATTTTTTCTCAAGTCATTATCATTATACCTGTTATCACGTGCACTACAGGTCATAAATTCCAAATTTCAAAATTTGGTAGGGAAAAAGGCATCATAACAGTTGATTGCAACAAATTTTGAAACTAAAAGTATGATAGGAAAATACGTAGCAAATTGATATTTTTATATAGTTTTAGTACCTATAGAAACATATGCCCAACTAAAAAAAAACGACACCATTCTTAACCAGACCTTATTCAGTTCAGATAGAAAAGACATGTCCAAATGTTGTACCTGTTTGTCCTTCATCTATTATTCCAACCCAGATGCCTCCTCTGAATCAGAAAGCGGTAAAAGGCTGCAGATCCCAAGCATATGTCCATTGAGGCAAACGTAATACTCGACGCAATTCTCATAAGCACCTAACCTGCAGCTAGCACTCTGTGGAATCATATTAGCTTGGAGCATGCTCCACATCTTTGCCTTACAATAAGGACAAACTTCATTTGGATGAAACTGGGCACCCCTTGAAATCAACATCTTCCGAACTTTTGACATTGAAAAGGACTTGAAAACTCCACGGAAAAAGCCAACATCTCCTTCCTCCCCTTGGTCAAGATGTTCGCAAGGATCAGAAACATATAAAACATCTGTTCTGCATTGGGGCAGTAGAAAGCTCTTCCCTGACGTTCTGGAGAATCGAGTCCTAAAAACAAAGTGACTGGGGATTTGAATGCTATTAAATAGACCACCTTTCTTACATCCTGAGCAGTATATCAACAACTTCCCAAGTGCACTCCAGTTCCCGTCTATAGCATGACTCCCACCAGATTGCAGATCAAGCATCATCTTAGGTGCTCTTGTTTTGCAGAATTCTTTCCATAGTACTCGTTTGGCAAGATCATCAAACCATTTACAAACACACGAGAGCGTAGCAATCAACTTAGGATTCCAATTTAACTGTTGAAATACTAAGAAGATTACATCTTCACTAAGATGCCCTTTGGTGCATCGACAGCTTGCTGAATGTATACAACGATATTGTTTGGCAAGAATCATTGTCTCCACCTAGCAGGATAAGAAAATGATATTAAATCATAACTCTACCATCCATCGTTATAAATGTTACATGCTCAGTGAACAATGCCAGAAGCATTTGGATTATTACTAAGACAAGCAATTAGTAAATCACTGTAGAATGCTTGAAGAAAAGACCTTGAGTACATAGACACAACAGGAACATAAGCAATCAGTGTAGGATGCTTGAAGGCAAGAAAACAACACAGTGCATCTTCTCTTTTATGGTTGTAGAATACTAAAGGCGTATAAATAATGTAGTTAACTCACTTCGAATGCAAGCTACTCGTCTTACACTTGTTTATGAAACGGGCAAGTGAAATTAAAGTAAAAAGCAGAGTCGAACATCAATTATAAAAAAGCATGATGCCAGTTCAAAGGCCAGGGCACAACTTAATCACACATGAAGTTTCTGCATTTCATAAGAACCAAATCCAAACACAATTTCCAAATTTAGTGACATGACAATATTAAGCACATTACTCAACAGAGTGAAAGAATAGCTTCAAATGACAACATGAACTAGAACTGTTATCCACGACAGCGCAGAACTCAAAACGATAAGAAGTCCAGAAAATTTGTTAACTAAAATTTCATTTTGGTTTATTTCCCTCAAAACATGTCAATCATTTCCAAATCCACAGATCCAGAGATACACATCCCAAAGTCCAAAGCACCTAGAAAACAAATTTTACCAAATCTAAAAAGAACCCAAATTTTCTTCACTTGATTGCACAAAACCCTCATCAGAAAAAAAATCCCAAAGCAAATCGAACATAGGCAAGTTACTGAAAGCGCACTAGAATCTACCAAACTCTAAATTCGGACCCAATTTCTCACCTCAGCTTAATAACTCCTCTTCCCACATATCTCCGAACTTCAGAATCCCCAATCATGCAAAAATAAACCTTGATTAGGGCTTTCGCGAGCAAAACAAGTATTTTAAAAAAGGTAAACAGAGAGAAGAAAGAAAATTAAGCTTTACATGCAATGAACAAATAACTTTAGCAAGCAAAAAAAAAAAAAAGAAATGAACTGATGAAGCGTGGGTGATTTTGGTTTCCAGCAAGGGCAATTAAGCAAAACAACAACGTACCTTTGGAGATAAACACTGATAGATAACAGACGCATAGAAAGGTCTGGGTTTTAAGAAGTGGGGATGGCAACTTTTTTGGTTTGATTTGTATATGGGAAAATATATCCCTTATTTTTGTATTATTTTTACTTCTCTTTTTCGAACGTACGTTTGCTTTTTACTCTTTGGTAGTGTAAGTTATGTCATTTTCTACGTTTTAAAGTTTGTGTCACCGTTTTATTAATTTATTCGATTATAATTTAAATTTTTAAATAGATTTTTTTAATTCTTATAAATTCTTATTAGATTTTAATTTATTATTTTTATATTATTAAATCTTATAAATATAACAAAAAATAATATTAATATTCCTCAAAAGCAAAGTGTTTTAATTATGGACGTTGTAGTTTATAGAATAGTATATAGATAAAATTGACTCCCTTTTTATTTTAAGTTACACAATAAATTAAAATCTTATCAAAATTATTATTTAATTTAAAAATATAAAATAATGGACACCACTTCAACCAAGCAGCTCTGGTGATGTTTTTCTTTAGTAACCATAGTTACTGAATAACTGTTTAATTGAAAGAATTTATTTTCTAACCATTTTTAATATTATATTTATATTTATTTATGTTATGCATTAGATATGTACATGCTCGTAATTTATTTAAATTTTAAAATTAATTTTATCTAACTTTTATACTATCCATTTATTTAATTGAGTTTAATTTTAATTTTATATTATGAAATATATATATAAACCATATATTTTTTAAAAAATTATGTAATTTATGAAAGGGAATAAAAAAAACTTTATCAATAAATAAGATTATAATATGTAATTAAATTAAGATAATTTAATAATAAATATTATTTTAATTAAAACTATGGTATTTTAAACTATGATATTTTAAATAATATTAAAATATATTTTTAAAATAAATACATTGCTTACACGTTTGTAATTGAGATTCCAATTCCAAACATTTAAGATGGCTAAGCGAGTTTCATGATGAAGATGGTGAGCCACAAATTTATTGATATCATACAAACATAAATGTTAGTAATTTAAATACTAATAAATAAATTATTAAATAATTAAAAAATAATTATTATTCTAAAATATATAGAGAATTTTATTAAAAAAGTTTAAAGAGATGATTCAAACTTTTATATATAAAATTCTATAATCTTTTTTAGGATAAAATTAATGATATATTTTAAAATATTAGGATAAAATTAATGATATATTTTAAAATATTGATATCGAGTGTTGTTTTAAGACAAACACATCTAATAAATTTTCTAATAAATTTTTTTTGAATTATTAACTTAAAGGAATTTTAAAATTAAATAAAATATAAAAAAGTTATTTTATTATTTAAAATTAATTTAGATATGATTTATAATATATATATGTCAAAATATTGTATTTCTATGATAATTATCAGTATATTTCATTATTATTTCTGTTCTGTTTTTATAAGAGTTTATGATATATGTATATAAGAAAAACGAAAATTAAACAATAACCATAAAACCCGCATACATTCGCTTTTATGCTTCCACTTAATATTATCAGCCACGTTTACTCCACAAGATTTGGTTCTGACAATCGTTATAAAGACACACCAATAATATATACATACCTCGGCATCACTAATCACTTAGATATTGGATGGAGCAAAGATTATCAAATTATAATTCTAAAATCTTAAAGTCTCTTGGGTAATCATATTATTTGTGTACTATTATTATTATTATTATTATTAATTTTTTTATCAGTTAATTTGTGTATTATTAATAGGATTATAATATATAATTTATAACCGTAAATTTTTTTAAAATTTTTATGATTTAAAAAAAATGATATATCATGTTTAATAAGAAAAAAGTTAATACGTATTTTTAAGGAAAAATATTATGATCCCCAACTATCAAGCAAAAAAGTCAGTTAGGAGTGCTGAATCCCGCCATTAATAACTATCATACGAATATTCTATTGGTCATATGTACCACTGTCACATAGCCGTCTTTTCCCTAAATTATCGGCCAATTTTCCTTAAAATTTAGGGCTGAGAAATGGGAAACTAATACTCCGACCATATTTAGTATTCTTCTTGTTTCCATTCTCAATATTCATTTTTTTTTTCTTTCCTTTTACCAATTTAAAAAAATATAATTTTCTCTCCTGGACCCAAAAAAAAAAAAGAAAGCTTTGTTTTCTTTCGTCCGGAGAGAACGATGGACACCGTCAACTCCGGCCCAACGTGACTGCACCAACTTCTTCATGCACTAACATTTCAGGATTTTTAATATTTATATTATATAATATTTGAAATTAATTTTCTTATTTTCCTTTTTTTTTCATTCATTTATCGTTAAGGTGTTCAAGTACTTCATGTTTAGCTCATCAGGTACGAATTTCCAATAACTTTTTTTTCTTTTCCTCTACACTTGTTTGCATGCGGTGAAAACTAGTGGTACATTCTGGTCAGGAATCTTCACTCATAATGTCTAGGCTAATTTTGCTTAATTATGTTGAAATGCTTAGTTGTGTTTTAAGGTGTGAATTTAAATTGGAAGCTTCCTGGGCAAAATTTGCTACTTGAAAAGCTAGTTATTTCGGTTTGTTTTTATATCATAATTATGAGATGAATTCCTTGGCATTATGAATTTATTATATTGGGCGCAACTTTGTCACCAACCCACATAAGTCAAATGTCTTACATTGATAAACAAAGGAGGGAGTAACTTTGGATGGGTAAAGATTTGATGTTATTGCCCGGATTAGATGCACCCTTTATGGGAAAATGGTATATGGCCATGAATATATAGAAAGTAAAGAACATAGAGCATATTCCCTTTAGGTCTTCCAAAAAGTCGAGCCAATAAACTAGAAACAATAGCAAAGGTCGAAGTATTAACTAATAAGAAAATCTCTCTTACAAGTAAACTGTAACTGTGATATCTGCGGTGTGTAAATGTGAAAAGCTGAAAATCAATCAAGTCTCTCATGTAAATATATACTTTATACTCTGTAACAGGTGTCGTCATATCTCATAGCATCCTGTACTGTCTTTCAAATGGGGCTGAAGTTATCAAAGCAGGGTCCAGCAAAGATCGAAAACTTATCACTACAAAATCATCTGATCAACTATTTAAGCAAAAGTTTTTATATTCGTAACTTGGTATCTAAAAAGCGAAGGCGGATGCTAGTTGCCGGTTATGATCTTGACATGACGTACATCACAGATCGAATATTAGCAATGTCATTTCCTGCAGAACGTATGAGAGCTGTGTACCGCAATCCTCTTTGGCAGGTTAAATCTGTCCTAGACATGAGACATCATGGGCATTACAAGGTACGCATTTTCATCCAAAGTTAATCTTCTTGATTATTGTCTTAGTTACGGGTTCAATTTATGTATTGGAAAATGGATCTCAAGTGTCAATAGTCTGCAATCAAACTCAAAATATAATTTCTTCAGTTACTGGCGTTCATTGAAGGAGTTATGTTCATTCACTTTAGTAAATATGTTGCTTATTTTATGGTATATGTTATAGAATTAGTAATTGCGGAAGCGAAGATCGGATCCAATTTTGGTTGCACAAATTAATAATAAATGGTAACAGCAAAATAATCAGCAGTAAGAAATTAAATGGCATACAATGATTTAAGTGGTTTAACTTTTCAACGTGAAAAGTTTACTCCACTGACGACGGCACGCCGAGAAAAATCCACTAATAATCAAAATGAAGATACAAACACCAATTTCTAGAGCTTCACAAATTATACCAAATTTAAAATCAACCCACAAAATATCCCCTCTAAATTCCTGGTAATATATATAACAAGATAAATTAACAAACTAGCTATTAAATCAAATATTACCGTACAAATGAGAAAAACACTACAAATGGTAGCTGAAATGGACAGTTTGTCCTTGGGCTGATTTCTCCTCTTTTCCGCTGATACTGTTTTCTTCTTTTTTGGTGGCTGCTCCTATTCTGCAGTTTCTATATTTCTTTTTTTTGCTCTCAAATTGGCTGCTGCTTTCTATTTGTTTTCAGCTGCTCCTATTGTTCTCCACGCAGCAAAGGAAATGATATATATGTATATTAAAAAAGTGGGCTAGGGTTTAATAAATGGGTTTGGGCTTAATATTGTTTTGGGCCACTATTAACAAATCTCCACCTTAGCTCAGAACAGAAGACAAGTTTTTCAAATGAAATTCCTCGGATTACCGTACAAATGAGAGAAACACTACAAATGGCAGCTGAAATGGACAGTTTGTCCTTGGGCTGATTTCTCCTCTTTTCTGCTGCTACTGTTTTCTTCTTCTTTGGTGGTTGCTCCTATTCTGCAGTTTCTATATTTCTTTTTTTTGCTCTCAAATTGGCTGCTGCTTTCTATTTGTTTTCAGCTGCTACTATTGTTCTCCACGCAGCAAAGGAAATGATATATATGTATATTACAAAAGTGGGCTAGGGTTTAATAAATGGGTTTAGGCTTAATATTGTTTTAGGCCACTATTAATAGTATATTTAATGCAGATTTATAATCTCTGTATAGAAGAAAAATATGATCATTCTCATTTTCATGACCGTGTTGAGCCGTATCCTTTTGATGATAACCATGTTCCGCCTCTAGAAATGATCAAGTCTTTCGGTGAAAGTGTACATTCATGGCTTGCAGGTGACCCAAAAAATATTGCTGTGGTACATTGCATGGTAAGCTGAACAAACTCTCTATTGAATTGCTAAAGAGTTAGTTTCATAGTTCATCATCATATTTTATATCTTCCTGGAAATTTTCCATTTCCCAGATTCTCTTTTCGAGCATCATTTTCAAAGTGAGAAATTAAAATGTTCAAAATGACAAGAAGCCTATCATACTTCTTGAAAAATTATTAGATTGAGTATTTTTGTCTTTCTTTTTTTATTTTATGCTATCCTTAATCCGACAGACCATATCTCAAAGTTAATTGAAATAAATGTAATCTTATAATGGTGAGCTTGGGTGATATATTATTTATAATATTTTACAGTATCTTTGCAGGCTGGAAAAGGTCGAACAGGCTTAATGGTCTGTGCCTACCTAGTTTACAATGGCATGTCAGCAGAGGAGGCTCTTCAATTATATGCCCAAAGACGAACTATGAATAACGAAGGAGTAAGTCATTTAGATACAGCCCAAACTAATGAAATGCAGCTCATAGAAAATGCTCCAGCAGACATTTGTAGAAAGCATATGTATAGATGTAATTACTGATATTGGAATATAGTGTCATTTGCTTTGATGATAATACTATGGAACACATAATCAGACAGTATTAGACTGTTCACGTTATTTGATTATTTTTTTGTTGTTTTTCCTACAAAAGGAAAGGTACTTATTCCATCTCTTTTTTACTTGCATCATCTAAGGGATATAACTTTAACTTAGTTCCTACCAATGCACTTTGCTTGTGACTGAATACTTGGCTGAACATTTTGTTATGGACTGAACAGGTCTCAATACCAAGCCAACGTCGTTATGTAGGTTATTGGGCTAGTTCACTTTCTTTTCCTAATGGAATTCGTAATGGACCACCGGATGTGAATCTACCTCATCCTTGTAGCAGAGAACTGCGACGAATCAGACTTTATGATATTGTCAACACTCATTCAATTTTTTTTGTGGTCTCAGAAATGAAAAGGGTATTAAGAACAAAGTTTTTCTTTATTTATATGTGGTCTTCTTAAGTAAAACTGTGTTTGTAATATTTTCTAGGAATCCATAAAACTTACTCACATTTTAATAGAATGGCTTGCCTAGTTTTCAACATGAATTTTAAATTAATTCTTTTCAAGGAATTCAGATCTAAAACAAAAATACTTTGTTAAGTCTTCCTTAACTTTGATCGAAGTTGACTTAAGTGAATATCTCTCTAACTTTTTCTTGTTATTCTCATACTTTGAATGGATTTTACAGATTCCAGGTGAAATGTACCACCCATCGGTAGAAGTTTCAAGGGGTTACTGCAGAGAAATGAAGAAAGGATATGAGAGAAATAACAGTCCTAAGTATTTTCTATCTTTCACCGACAATGATCAAGAAGGGGAGGAATCAGAAAAGGAACAGCCTACTGCTGTAGTCCAAATGGACACTGAAATTCCTGAAGTATATGATAAGACCTGTCTTAACCATTATTTTGATAAACCTGTACAAGTGAGTTTAATATACATGTGTTATGCTTCCTTACTTCCTTTGCATGTATCATCATAATGCTATTTTTTTTGGCAGTGTAAGAAAAATGGGAAAAAACCTACAGTTTGACTGAAGTATTCTGAAAATATACATATTGCATATCATAAAGTGCCAAATTTTTGAATGGACGATATTTTTGTAACAGGTAACAGGAGATGTGCGTGTCATATTTTACCAAAAGACTATTGGAGGGCGTCTCTTCTATTCTTGCTTCAACACTGCTTTCATCCGAAACGGCTTGCTACAGGTATTCCAAAGTTCTCGACTTCTCGTTGCATCACTTCTTTTTGTGCCCATTCTTTCTGATTCATAGAAGAAGAAAGATAATGTTATTACTTTGATTGAGAACTCTAATCAAAATGTTATGATAAAGAACCATTTGTGTCTAAGAGACAAACACAATGATGAAACTAAATATTCAAAGAAAGTTGGCAAATTTGGTTTAGTTGTACGTGTGTGTGTTTTAACAAAAATGTGTCTTTCTTGGTCATTGTTTGCATTGTTTCCATAATGCTTGGTTAATGCTGACGATGTGTGTCTCATGAACTATTACAGCTGACAGTGAGAGAGTTGGACAAAATTGGGAAAAAAGGAAAATCAATATGTGGTCCATCATTCTGTGTAGAGTTGCTCTTTGGTCCTCCTAACGCAAAACACTCGTTACAATCTTCATCTGGTGGTGCTAATTCTAGCAGTGATTGATAATCATGATTCACGATCAATTTGAAACATGACTACTCTATGAGTTGTTATTTTAACGTTCTCAGCTGAAAATATATTGTGGGTAATTTATTATGGTCAGTCTTATAATGGGGGTTCCCAATGTTATTACTACTTCAAACATCTCTAGTTGTGCCTTGCTGCTTAAGTTTTCAGAACCAAGCATATATATATGCATACCTGGTGACCAAAACCAGATTCCATTAGGTATCAAAGGCTTGTACCAATTTATCCAGACACATTACTAATTTTGGTGAAGATCTACTTGTTTTTAATAGATCTATATGATTATTATTCCAATAAATAACTTTTCCATAGAATAAATCAATTTACAAGCTCAATAGTTTTCCCCCATCTATCTGAACGATGGGTTTTTAACTCAGGGAACAACTCATGATTCATTCATTATTATATGACCTATGACCATCACTTTGATACACATAATGAAGCTAACGCCAATTTAGCTACAAAATATTGGAGCTTAATTTGATCCCGTGATTACTAGTTAATTTTGTGTGTTCATTTACCCCTATCATTTTTTTGGATTTTTTCTACTGTGTTCTGAACCGTATCCAAACTATTGACAATTGGGGAGAAAATATGAAGAAGAAAAATAGAAATCTTAGTTAAAGAGTTACCTTCCTAGTTGACGACATTAATTATTTAATATTTAATTTAAACTAAAATTTTATTTTTAAGTTGTTTAATTAGTAATTTTATATGGTTCAAAATATTCATACTGTATTGTTTCTTTTCAGAACAAACTTACAGCTTGAGATTACAATTATTTCATAATAGACATGTAAATAAGTACACGAGATAAGGGGACAACTGTAGCACATCCCATTAACAGCACTTTCCAATTCACCTAAATTTATATGGAATTCAGCTGACCTCATGGACCTTTTGTTATTTTTATTTTTTTAATTCCCTTTTCATTTGATCTATTGATAATTTGATATATCTCTAATAACCTTTTTTTATTTTTTTCCTTTTGAAGTTATTAAAAATTAAATTAAAATGTTTATTAAAAATCTTATTAAATTACTTAAAAGAATAATTTTTTATAGTACTATACACGTTTTTAATTACTAGTTTATTTTCTCTCATATATCTAATAACTTAAAATATTAAATATTAGAAAATATCAACTGAAATTGCAAAGATCATCTTTTTTTTCAAAGTGTTATATAAGCCCAAGGACTAACTCAATCCAATAAGATCTCATTGAATTGGTTGCTCACACTTATAAACTGCACAACAGCTGAACACCTAGTCGATGTGGGACAATACAATCCTTCAACACAAATTAAATAAATTAATATCTATAAATTTGTATGTGCATTAAAACAAATAAAAAGAAAAATAGATCAAATATATAGTATTAAAAAAAATCCAATGCATTAAACAAGATTTTCATAGCCTTCTTTTCATGTTACATGCTAATGCACTTGAATTGGTGGCGTCCACCATTAACATGAAAATAAAATACAGTTACTAAAATAAATTCCATTAACTACATAAATCCAATCAAGAAAAATAGTAGTACTCATTAATATTGATGCTATAAATACAAATAAGAAAATTGGCAGTAATCATTAAAATTATTTTTATGAATAGAATAACGTAATAGTTTTCAAAAAGTAAACAAATATAAATGATAGTACAAATCAATGTTCTTTGAATACCTCTAATTAAAAAGTTGTATTTCAACAACTTCCTCCATCTGAATCTTGAAACAGCTCTAAGTCTTTCTCTATTTCATCATTAGGCAATAAACGAATCTGTATTACCTGTTTTTGTCCCTTAGTTTTGCATCACATCTACCTTTCATGCAAATCAAACATTGAAGCATATTTTCTTTTTGTCTATTTCCCTTACGATAAAGAGTTCTACCACCGGCACTAAATACTAATTCTAATGGCACAGTTCACATTGAAAGAATTAATACATAACGTGCTATTATAGAAAGCAAAGGAAAATGATTTTCACGTGTTTTCCACCATTCTAAGATATCAAATTTATGATCTTGTGAAAATTTATCTCCAGCTTTCATATCACTAGATATATATGTATTTAATTCAGAGAGTGCATTGCTACTACTACTGTATCTCTATTTTTCAAATTGTGCATGTTTCTCAACCTTTCCTTATCTTCATTCAATACACAAACATAAAATCCCACCAGCAGTTCAATAAATAGGAGCAAACAGGAAAGTTCAATAAAATACCCCACCCTCTCTTTCAACACAAGAAGAGCAGCATTAACCATCAAGCAAAAATGGATGAGTATAATCCTTCTGTCTCTCAATTTTTATTTTTTTTTGGAATTAGATTCCTTATTTTAATAATTTAAAAACAACCAAAAATTTTGATTAGTATAATCATTTTTATTTTGATCCTTTTGCAAATCTGAGGAATACCCAAAAGAATACTACAACAATGGGCATGATATTCGAAGAACAACATCATCATCTTCAACAACGGGAATCCATGTGATGGCTTTAGATGATTTGGTGAATATGAACTTACTCTTCACCATAGCAGTGTTTAAGGCTAATAAATAATTAGCCTAAAAAAAGCGGGAAAAGGAATACCCAAATGCTTCAAAAACCTATACAATACATCTATCACATAATCATAACCTTCAAACTTAACAAAATTAAAAAAGAAACATCAACAGCAGAGTAAAAAATGAATGAATCCCAAATTGGATGATGAACTGGGATGAACTGAAACAGTTTAATACCTTATGATTTGAGACCTAATAGTTGTGTGTCAGTGATGGTTGTGTTGTCGGCGTTGGCACACCATCAATGGAGGCTAAGTCGTTGGCAGAGTTGAAGAACGACTGAAGGCGAGACCAAATCCTTTTACTACTCTCTTTTCTTCTAATTTTCTTTATTACTTTCATTTAAAAAAAAATTGCAACTGATGGGCTGATACAAGACCGTTTCCTTATAAACACAGGCCCGTCTCATTAAAAAGATAAGATCCAGGCCCAGCTCACTAACAAATGGGACAACCCATGCTTATTTAGATGTCCCATAGCACTTGACAAGTCTATTTCATAATTTGAGTTATGTCAGTATGAAGTCTTAACTCCAAGTTACAATTATATTAGAGACATTTTGTACACAAGAATCAGAAAGCTGTTTGGGAACCAAAGTACCTTACCTTACTGCAAAAATTCTTTCTTGTGTTCTTCACCTAAAAAAAGAAGAGAAAAAGTCTTATCTATCATAATTGTGTCAATTTTTCATTTGTGCGTACACTTCGAATCACATAATCATGTACAATTAATAAAAAACACTTACCAAAATTGGAACTAACATACATAATAAGAACCAAATTTTAAATGGAAGCAAATTAGTACTTAAACTGGTTCTCAAACAAACTTGACAGAGCTTAGTTCAAGTGTAAATAACAGGATGAGTCTCAGCAAAATTCTTTAATGCATATCATAGGATCTATATAGAATTACAATCCTCAAGACAGGCCAAGCGTAGCTACTAGATGCCACTAATTCACATCCGTTAAAACAAATGCAACTTTCACATCACCTTCTCTTGTCAACAAGAGACGATTTCTCTGACAGTCACTTGTCTTGGTGCATTCGTATTGATCTTCATAGTTTCCATTACTATCCCAGTTGCATCTTTATTATAGTTTCCATCATTAGCCGCAGTTGTTTCCCTTTGAAAACCTTCCAATTTCACAATTTTGCAACTTGCCATTGAGACGATCATGCATTACAAAACCAGCCCAATCAAAGCTTTGGAGTGAGCATGGATGCCTTTCGCTTTGCATACTCATTAGCAATGCTAATTGCACTCTTGCTATGACGCAGAGAGAACTCGGCCAGTAGAATTTGTCGTTCTTCCAATGTCAGATCACCATGACAGCCCTGTAGATTTTCAGCAACTATGAATAATATGCATAGCAGATGAGAGTTTGTGACTAAGAACTGCTTTCAAAGAGGAGACATGTCAAAACAAACTAGCGTTCAGAAAGACAAATTATCTAGCGCCTATAAAAAGTCATTCAGGGGGCTGTCAGTTTTGCCCACTAAAATAAAATGGCAATAAAGAAGCATCATCGCTAAAAACAATAGTACTTGCAGAAAATAGAAATAAGTTGAATGCGACTTGTATTCTAGGTTGAATGCTCTAGGCTTTTGGCAATTTCTAGAGCTAATTAATTAAACAGGTAAGGGATAAACTCCACCATAAAGACTTCTGAATTTTTTTTTAAAATAAAATCTTGCTTTATGCAAATCAACAAATATGAACAAACCTTCGTTTATCACAATTTAATTTAGGATGTTTAAGAAGATTGAAAGCCCAAAGAAGTTTCCTTCTTTTTGTTTTCTAATGAAAAGCTATAACTCCCCCTATTCTATTGTGATGGAGTAGCATCTGGATACTTCTTAATAAGAAAAAAAGAGAAAAAGGACATCAGCACGAAGCATCACTTATGAACTCTTTTCTTGGAAATAACAAGTTTGATTATCTTCAATTTGCATGAAAAATGCCGGACTTTCATACCAGGCGGGAAATCCTGTCACAAACAGCGTGGTGCATGAGGATGCCTGCAGCAACTGAAACATTGAAAGAGTCAACCATGCCTTTCATTGGAATACTGCAATGCAAATCTGATAACTGCAGGGCCTCATCACTTATTCCCCTGCAACAGGATAGATGATACAATCAACAGGAAAAGCAAAAAAATTAAATGTCAGCAAACAGAAAGGCAAGGTAAATACCTATTCTCATTGCCGACTACAATTGCAGTTGGGAAAGACCAATCCATCTCGTAAATTGACACCTATGAACAACATCAAGTGGCCACTTTTTTTTTTTTAATGAAAACATCAACCCAATAATTAAACATAAAACTTTAAGGAACATTAACCACCAACCAAACAAAAAATCAAACAACTTCATGCATTTGCTAACTACTAAATATTGCACTGACACATTCTTGGAACTGCACGCCACAATGAACTACTATTACAGGGAATAAAATTACAGAAAGAAACATGAGCAAAATTGAAAATACCGCATCTATTCCTACATGCGTGGTGGCAATTCGATAGCCACGCGATGTAAGAACTTTAAAGCACTCTTGAACGGAGTTCCAGAGTTCAATGTCCAACCATTTCTCTGCACCCATGCTAACATGTCGATTGTCCCTATACCTGCAATGCAAACAATAAGTCAATAACTACTCAGGTATTGTTGGTATGGTAAGCCGCTTGTAGCTTCAAAACATGTTTCTCCTTCCTCTTCAGAAATATTATATACGATTTTCTCTTGTGCAAATGAATGTAGAACTTTGAATAAAAATGAATGTAGATGTGCGAAAAACCATTAACTGATAAGACAGCAAAACTTAAAAATCCCAAATTCTCACGCACCAAAATAATTGAAACCCATTTCACCTCAAAAGATGTTGCACCTTTTGGAGCTATCGCAAGACACAACATGAACAGACTGAAATCCAAGCGCATCCGCAGACCGAAGTGCAGCCGAAACATTCCCAAAATCACTAAGCCCTTCTATCACCAAACACACAGAGTAGCTCCGATATCTCGCCACATTCCTAAACCTCTCCTTCCTCGA
Source organism: Hippophae rhamnoides (assembly GCA_033030585.1). Classification (NCBI taxonomy): domain Eukaryota; kingdom Viridiplantae; phylum Streptophyta; class Magnoliopsida; order Rosales; family Elaeagnaceae; genus Hippophae; species Hippophae rhamnoides. The sequence goes on along the minus strand of CM065433.1, from coordinate 49,819,307 downwards.
CTCCATTATGTGAGGGCCCATGGCTTCCAGTACTTCCTCGCTGCTCAAATACGAGCTTCCACACTTGAAACTATCCAGGTACGGAAACCAACGATTTTGTTGTCGTCGGTTGACAAATTCATCCTCGTCGAAGACAATAATAGGTCGCCTTTCCATCTTCATCAGCTGCGTGACCTCGTTTGTGTGGGTGAGCAAATGCTCCACAGTGTCCTGCGTGAGGTTTTCTGAAAGGCATTCGTCTGATAAACCCGCAGTCTGTATTGAAACTGAAGCACCCTCTGCTGAAGCATAACATCTTACAGGAACTCTACTCTCAACTAGTCTTAGCCCTATAAGTTTAAACGAATTGAATAAAGAAGAAAACGAAATCAACATAAAAAAAACATTTAGATATGTAAAGAAATAACCTTGGTTGGTGAAAAGCAGAGGATAGAAGCAAATGGTGTGTGAATTGTAAGTGTAGATAGAGGACGAGAGCTTCTCGCTTCGGAGGTTGGAAGCAATGGAAGAAAGAGATGTACGGATTAGGGTTTTGCAGGCACTCATGTTGCAGAAATTTTGGCGCCAAGGTATCTTCGACAGAAACTCCAAGTCGGAGGGTTCTTCGGTTTGCAGCTTCCACGCCAAATGACTCCGTAGTTTTGGAATATGGATAGCGTTACGTTTTTCTTTGTTAGAATTGTTGGCTACAGCCCTGTACGCACTGTCGTTTAAAGAGGGAGGATAAAAATATCAAATGATGAAGAAAACGACCGCGGTTTCCCCAAACGACTAGACGTTGAAAATAACTCAAATTGTTTTTGGTGCTTTTTTTCTACCGAACCCATACTTCAATATGTTTTCATTATCAGATATACATTTTTTGCTTACACCCAAAGTGGGGGAAAAAAAATCTAAATAGAATGACATTTGGAATTAAGAACTCGTATCAACGTCAAATTTTCTGAACTTTTTTTAGAATCTTAATGCAGTCTCCAGGTTTTCACAATAATATCCTTCCATTTATTTTACATTCTTAAGCTACAAAAATCCTCCTTCTTGAACAATACAACTTATTTAAAATAACAATTCCAGTTCACTGATAACACAAAATAAAGTAACCCAAATAAAGGCAGACAATATTTTACAAGAAAGAAATCCATAGCACAGAAAAATTGAAGGAAGCTCTTACTCAATTCCCTCTCAAATCAGATTATGGATTCTTTTGTTTCTACTTATTTTAAGGCAATAGTAAAATTATTAGTCAAATATCTATGATGTGGAGGACGCCTCATCTTCTTTTCCCATCCCCCAAGGGCCATTTCCTCCAATCCTGGTTCTTTACAATTAGATTGTTGAACTTGAGGCTGCCCAATTTCAATTACTAGATGAGATGGAGCAGAACCTTCTCTTTGTCTCCTCCCCTTTCCCCCACCACCCTTAACAGCTTTTCTCTGAGTGAAACTCGACTGCCACATTCCACCAGTTCCTCTGATCAACCCCTCAATTATTTGAATATCTTCAATCACCTCATTCCTTGACAAAGAAGCAATGCTGGAAAGCATATCTCTCTGAAAGTCCTTTCGCTATCTCCCTCTTCTTGTCTGAGCCTTCCTAGGCCACTTGGGGTGAATCTCATCTTCTCTGGGGTTACCCACATGTAAAGGCTGATAACAATACAGCTCAACTGTGGTTTCTATTAAATTTAATGTCTTATACTCAAAGTAATCAATGCCATCATGAATACACGACTCATAAGAGGCAGTAGTACCTTTAACCCCAGCCTCATTATCAATTTCACCTTTGGATGAAGAAACTATATCTGCAAGCCAGTGCAGATAGTCACTTAGTGATGCATCTGATTGCTGCCATGATCCATTTTCTTGAAAATCAAGGTAAGTATTATCTTGCAGGTCGTACGTGTGAGATGATGAGATGGCAACTAAAGCCTTAATTGCAGTGGTGACAAGTCTTTCATGCTCGCAAATTGATTTTGATATCTAATGAGTCAGAAGGTTCCCTATGTTTGATCCCCTTAGAATCTCCCTAAGGATTATGTTGGGAAAAATTGAAGGTTTTAAAGAAATAAATTCCACACACACCCAGGATAATTTCTCAAATTAAAATAGGATAAAAATGACACCAAGATTTTAGCGTGAAAAAACTTTTCAAAATAAAAGTAATAACCACGGGACCCATAGGTCACTTAAACTTCCACTATAATAAGATGGGATTACACACTTCACCTTCAGGTGGATCTCTCACAAAATACAACAAATATGTATATTCAATTTGTGGATAAAACTTCACAGATTGGCTCTCTTAATTTCTCTCTCAAAATTTCTCTCAGAAACTCTCTCTCTTTTGTTTTCTCCGTTTCTGATGATATTTGAGATTGAAGCTAAGGCTTTATAAAGCCAAAAACTTCATCCTTCTCTCCGGATTATACGGAGAGATTTTTGACCTTTTTCTTTTCTTCTTTTCTTCCTTTTCTTTCGGCGCCAGAGACTTTCCTTACCTTTTTCTTCTTCCTTTTTTTTCTTTGTGGCTGGCCCACATTAGTTGGACCAACAAATCTCCCCCTCCACCTTATGTGGGACATGGCTCTTCCATACCTGCAATCTTTCTACAGATAACAAGTTTTTCTCTAGTCACGGTCTTTGTCATCATATCTGCCCCGTTATCATTGGTATGAACCTTTTCAACTTCCAGTAGTTTATGTTCCAACACATCACGAATCCAATGATACCTTACGTCGATGTGTTTGGACCTTGAGTGGAAGGTTGGGTTCTTGCTAAGATGAATTGCACTCTGACTATCGCAATAAAGAACATAGTTTTCTTGGTTCTGATGCAATTCTTCTAGGAACTTTTTCATCCACAGGATCTCCTTACAACCTTCAGTGATTGCAATGTACTCTGCTTCTGTGGTACTTAAGGCAATACACTTTTGTAATCGTGATTGCCATGAAATAGCTCCCCCTTCAAATGTTATTAGGTACCCAGATATAGATTTTCTCGTATCTACGTCGCCAGCCATATCTGAATCTGTATATCCTTCTAATACAGGTTTATTATTACCAAAGCATAAACAATGACTGGAGGTTCTTCTGAGATACCTGAGTATCCATTCGATACCGCCCAATGTTCCTTTCCAGGATTTGATAGGAATCGGCTCACAACGCCAACAACATGTGCAATGTCTGGTCTAGTGCATACCATAGCGTACATTAGATTGCCAACTGCCGATGCATAAGGCACCTTTCTCATCTCTGATTTATCCTCCTCACTTGAGGGACATTCTCATATTAAGTTTGAAATGGCTTGCAAGTGGACAACTAACAGGTTTAGCTTTGCTCATGTTGAATCTTTCAAGAACTTTTTCAACATACCATTTTTGGGAAAGCCAGATCTTTTGCTTTTGCCTGTTGCGGGTAATCGTCATGCCAAGAATCTGCTTGGCAGGTCCTAAGTCCTTCATTGCAAAGGACTTGCTCAACTCCTTCTTTAACTTGTTAATCTTGTCAATATTTTGACCCACAATTAACATATCATCAACATAAAGCAAAAGAATAATAAAGTCACCATCAGAGAATTTCTTGATGAAGACGCAGTGATCAGCCGTCGTTCTACTGTATTCATTTTTCTCCATGAATGAGTCGAACTTTTTGTACCACTGCCTTGGTGCTTGCTTCAGACCATACAAGCTTTTCTTTAGTCTGCATACCAACTTCTCTTTGCTTTTGACTTGGAAACCTTCGGGCTGCTCCATATAGATTTCCTCATCAAGATCACCATGTAAGAATGCAGTCTTTACATCAAGTTGTTCAACCTCAAGATTAAGACTAGCTGCCAAACCAAGAACAACTCGGATTGAAGACATTTTAACCACTGGTGAGAATATTTCATCGAAGTCAACCCCTTTCTTCTGCTCGAATCCTTTCACAACCAATCTTGCTTTATAGCGTGGTTGCGAGCTGCCTTCTTCACTTTTGATTTTGTACACCCACTTATTCTTGAGAGCTTTTCTTCCATGTGGTAGTTTCATCAGGTCAAATGTGTGGTTCTCATGCAGAGATTTCATTTCTTCCTGCATGGCTTTAAGCCACTCAATCTTATGCTGATCAGTGATAGCTTCGTCATAACTCTCTGGTTCTCCCCCTTTAGTGAGCATCACATACTCGTTTGGAGAATATATACGACTAGGTTGTCGTACTCGGGTAGATCTCCTTGTCTGTACTTCTGGTTGGACTTGTTCAAAGACTTGTTCTGGTTCTGAACTACCACCTGGTGGATTGACATCATCAGTATCTGGTATGACTCCCCCGTCATCAGGATTTATTGGTGGAGAGACTGGGTCCATATTAACTGGAATTTCATCTAACTGTGGTTTCTCGGATTTCTCAAAATCCTTGATTGTTTGGTCTTCAAGAAATACCACGTCTCTGCTTCTGACAATCCTTTTGTTAATAGGATCCCAAAGTCTGTAGCCAAATTCTTCATGGGCATATCCCATAAAGATACATTGTTCGCTTTTCCATCCAACTTGGACCGCTCATCTCTTGGGATGTGAACAAATGCTCTGCAACCAAATACTTTCAAGTGTTTATAAGAAACGTCCTTCCCCGTCCAAACTCTTTCCGGTACATCGTAGTTTAGTGGAACTGATGGAAAAAGGTTGATTAAATCGACTGTTGTCCGCATTGCCTCCCCCCAAAAGGTGTTTGGTAGTTTTGCATTTGAGAGCATACATCTGACTCTTTCACAGATGGTTCTATTCATTCTCTCTGCGACACCGTTGTGTTGAGGTGTCTTTGGTACTGATTTTTCCAACCTGATGCCAAAACTTCTGTAGTACTCTTCGAATGGTCCACGATACTCACCACCATTATCTGCACGTACACATTTCAGACGTCTTCCAGTCTCTCTCTCCACTTTTACATGGAACTGCTTGAAAACTTCATGCACTTGATCTTTAGTTTTCAAAGCAAAAGTCCATACTTTTCTTGAATGGTCATCAATAAAGGTCACAAAATAGTGAGCACCTCCTAATGACTTACAACTCATTGTACATACATCTGTGTGTATTAAATCTAGAATATTTTCCTTTCTAGATGGTGCGAGACTACGAAATGCAACTCTATGTTGTTTTCCCATAATACAGTCAACACAAGTTTGCAAGGGTGTACCTTTCATTCTTGGCAAGACCTCATTTTTAGAAAGAATTCTGAGACCTTTTTCACTCATGTGGCCGAGTCGCTTATGCCATAGCTCGGTAGGAACTTATTTCCTTGTGGCATTTACTTCTCCTCTACACAATCTGGCTTCTGTGATGTAGAGTTATGTATCTTTCTTGCCTTTAGCTATTACCAGATTGCCTTTGGTGAGCTTCCACTTTCCTTCACTAAAGTAATTATTGTATCCATCATCATCAAGCATACCGGTAGAGATTAAATTGAGGCGGATATCAGGAACATGCCTCACATCTTTTAGAAGTAATTTGCATCCAAGATTAGTCTCTAGATAAATATTTACAATGCCGACAATTTTTGATGCATCATCATTTCCCATCCTCACACGTCCAAAATCACCTTGAGTGTAGGTTGAGAAGAATTCCCGTCGTGAGGTGACATGATAGGAAGCGCCTGAGTCAACTACCCAAGTAGTGTCTTGGCATGCAAGATTGACATAATCAGCATCTCGAACGATAACAACTTCTTCAGTGACAGTTGTGGTGTCATTTGTTCGGGTTTCTGCTTCCTGATTTCTAGATTGTTCCGCCTTTAACCTTCTACATTCTCGAATGAAGTGTCCAGGCTTACCGCAATGATGACACTTCATGTCATACCTTGATCTAGACTTCGACCGTCCTCTTTGTTGACTTTGGTTACGGGGATTTTTACTTTTACTTTTCCCCCACCATTCTTGCTTGCCTTGTTTCTGCATGACAAGCGCTTCAGTGTCAAGAGTATATCCTTCATCTTTTCGTCGAGACTCTTCGTTTAACATTCTGTCCTTTACCATATCTATGGTAAGCTTACCGTTAGGAGCTGAGTTGCTAATTGACACAACTAGAGTATCCCAACTTTTTGGTAGAGAACTCAACATCAACAACGCTTGTAGCTCGTCATCTACAGTCATCTTCATAGAGTTGAGTTGATCTATAATGCCTTGGAACTCACTCATATGTTCTGATACACTGCTTCCATCTTTATACTTAAAATTGACTAATCGTCGCATCAGATTTGCTTTATTCTGTGCGGTTATCCTCGCATACATTTTCTCCAACTTTTGCCAAAGAACGTAAGCATCGTGTTCATTAGCAAAATTTTGAAAAATGCTTTTGTCGATCCATTGTCTGATTTGAGCAGCACACTTTCGGTTCAGAACGGCCCATTCAATGTCTCCATCGGTTACTTCTTTCTCCTTCGGCATAATAATTGGCTTCCATAGGTCTTTAATGTATAAAAGATCCTCCATCTTCGGCTTCCAAATTGCATAATTAAATGCGGTCAACTTTATCATATTGCCAGTGCTCTCCTCCATTTGAATCGTCAGTCACCAGGTTTCGTCGAACTTGATACCTTTTGACGATGAATAGTACCCTCCAAATAGTATCAATGAATAGTACCTTCCGAATAGTATCCGTAAATAATATCCGTGAATAGTACAATACAGTATATATGAATAGTATTGTATATGTGTACAGTCTCTTACTAAAAATAACTTGGCTCTGATACCACTTTGTTGGGAAAAATGGAAGGTTTTAAAGAAATAAATTCCACACACACCCAGGATAATTTCCCAAATTAAAATAGGATAAAAATGACACCAAGATTTTAGCGTGAAAAAACCTTTCAAAATGAAAGTAACAACCACGGGACCCGTAGGCCACTTAAACTTCCACTATAATAAGATGGGATTACACACTTCACCTTCAGGTGGATCTCTCACAAAATACAACAAATATGTATCTTCAATTTGTGGATAAAACTTCACAGTTTGGCTCTCTTAATTTCTCTCTCAAAATTTCTCTCAAAAACTCTCTCTTTTTTTTTCTCCGCTTCTGATGATATTTGAGATTGAAGCTAAGGCTTTATAAAGCCAAAAACTTCATCCTTCTCTCCGGATTATACGGAGAGATGTTTGACCTTTTTCTTCTTTTTCTTTTATTCTTTTCTTCCTTTTCTTTCGGCGCAAGAGACTTTCTTTACCTTTTTTTTCTTCCTTTTTTTTTCTTTGTGGCTGGCCCACATCAGTTGGACCAACAGATTACTACCTACTTCTGTTTCATCAACTCTGGTGCCTCCAAATATATCTCGATTTTAGCTTTCATAATTGGAGATGTTGGTGTTAGTTGATCCTTTTCGTCAATTAAACATGTATTTAAATCTATTTGGTGTTTTAAATCAAAACTATCACTAACCAATCCCTTACTGACATTCAAACCTTTAACTTTGTCTCGCTCTTCAGATCTAGGTGAGGCAGGATTACAAGTCAACTCACCTTTATCTAAACCATGTTTAGTAGGGCTCACGTAACCAAGGCAAGGAATTTTTTGCAGGGGAATCATCTATTGAAAAACCAAGAATCTTTTTAATGCTTGAGCAGTCACTTGTTTCAACTTTCTCACATTTAGCAATATGGTTATGCGTTGTTGATGCAGAATCTTGGATTTTACATTCCAATGGGCTCTTCCTTGTGAACAATTGCTCAGAATAACCTTTCAAGGAATCTAATTTCTTCTTAAGAGATTCTCTATTTTCTTCTTTGGAAGTAATGCTCTTACTAAGTGGCATGTCTCTAAGCCAAAAATTATATTCTTGTGAACTCTCCTTTCTTGGCTTATCGACAGAAACAACATTCTCCACCATATTTCACATGGATTTTGATACGGAGTTGCAGCATCATTCATACCTTTTGTAAGCTTTGCATCCGCCAAGCTAAGTAGACGACAAAAGTATCCTTGTGGACTATGTTTTACACATTTTTCAGCCGTTATATTTCAGCTAATGTGATTTGAAAAGCCAAGGGTCATTGGAGTTTGAAAAGACTGTAAATCATTAGACTCTGACTGGCTACCAACATAAACATCATTTAGGTTAAATGTATAAGCTGGCCATTCAGTTTGGTTTTTTTCCTTCTTTAGTTGCAAATTGGTGCCTCCAACACTTTCAGAGAACTCTTTCTCGAGATGCCATATGCTGCACACGTCGACAGATATGGCTGACCTTTCTATATCTTCTTTGGAGCAAGTTTCATTGCATAAGTTGTGGACATCAGCAGCTGTATATACTTCCTCAACCTCATTGGGTTCATTCAGATCATTGATTTTATTGGTTCTATTCAAATGCAAATCAGAGGTTATTATAACCAACGTTTTCACCACCATGATATAAGCCTCTATCTCTATAATGATAAACATCATTGCTTCTGTTAAATAGAAAATTTGCTCCATTTGGTACCTCATTTTCTCGTTGCAACTCATTCTCATCATTAATGTATTCATCAGCACAAAGTTCAAGATCAAGCAATCTACTTTTCCTCTTCTTGCGTTTTGAATTCAAAGATTCTTGATTGTTTGACTTTATGTCGTGTTTACTAGAAACACAAGTAGATTGAAGGGTCTTCCCACTCAAGGAATTATAACATGATTGTGTGACATCAATGCTTGCCATTGAAGGTCTATGGTAACTGAAATCCAGCAAGGCTAAATCAGAGATGTGCTGAATCCTTTTGTCATCCTTAGATGAAACATCAGATGAAAATAGGCTTGACTCTGATGTCCCTCCACTTACCAAATATTTAGCCTGTATAGTGCTTCTAAAATCACTCATCAACTCCCTCTGTATTTTATAAACACGATGGAGTTTGTGGACCTGGATGACAAGATTATACACAAAGATATTGGAGTATGTTACTGTATTGGATGCCATAAAATTTGGTACAATTAATTGTTAATGATAATATGTGACATTGATAACAGCACTTGTTATTAATACATAATAATGCTTAAGAGTAATTAAAAAAAAATCATAGCTAAACACACAGAAATGTTAAGGCCTGTGTTGTATCCAAATTTGTTCTCAAGCTCTAGTTATTGAATCAAAGTTTTACAAATAACAGTTGTTTGTTAATTAATTTCATTTTCAATTTTAAAATTAGGTTGAAATTTAATTCTATATTTACTTATATTTTTTATTATTTTTGAAACTTAAGAAAATAATCTTTAAAACCATATTTAAAGTTTACTTTTTCTTTTACAATTACTTGTTTTGATAATCATTTTAATTCATAATTTTCAATTTTTATATATTTTAAAAGTAGATACTATTTTTTCTTTTAGGATTGTTTGTTTTGATAATTATTTTAATTCATAATTTTTAATTTTTACATATTTTAAAAGTAGGTATATTTAATAACTCAAATTGAATTTTGAAATTTGGTAAAAATTAATTAGAAAGTCAAATTTAATAAAAAATTTGAAATTTAATTTTAAAACCTAAAATCTAAAACGTTAAAAATTAAAAATTAAGAATTTACAATCATATAAGCAATATCCAAATTTCAATTTCTACTTTTCAAAATTAAAACTAAAAATTAGTTATTAAATGATTTTTTTCAAACATTTTGAAATTGATTAAAAACTAAAATAATTATCAATATTAATTGGGTTTACTTCTTTGATGCAACTTAAGAGAGAATGAACAGAGAAAAACATAACTTTTTATTTTTTTCTTTCTAAATAAATTACAAAACAAAAAACTAGTTAAAAAGACAAAAACCAAAACTCGATACCTGTTGTCTAAATATTATTTCCTGCTTCATTATAGTTTGTCTAAGTTGTTCCTTATCAGCAGGGAATCCATCCCTCATAGGCCTTGCAAATAGAATGTCAAGAAGATGTGCATTTCTCAACGGTATTGTTCTCGAGATGTAAAGGACAGCCACCATAGTTAGCACTATTCCCTAGACCATTTGTAGATTAATACCCCGGTATATATATATATATATATATATATATCTTGGAATGTACGTACTTTAGTTCCCATTCATGAAGTAGAACTAAACCAAGTGATATTGGACTCTCATATAATGTCTTCAACGGTATTAAAAACCATGATCATTGCCAATTCTACATTTTATAGACAAATGGAGAACAGTACTACATTTAAATTCTTTGGTTGAATTTCCCAAGCAAATGGACATTGCTGATTGGTCTTTCATTAATAGTTGATCAACTTTAAGCAAAACTAAGAAAATCTCAACTGCCAAGAGCTACACTCTTTGCTCTACTTTATTTTCTTGCTTTTGCTCTCTTTTCCTAAATCTAATCCAATTTCTCAGAACAAATAAAAATTCAGAAATTATTTGGATGCAAAAAGGAGTTAGTGGTAATACTATTTCACTTTTAGTATCTTTTTCATTTATATTTTGGAGGTGTGAACTTAGTATTATCATATTTAAAAAAAATTATTAATTTGATACAATTTATCATTTAATCGAGTATTTTTTACATGTATGATATTCAAATGATATTTTTAGATAATAAATTAATTAAATAATTTTTTAAAAATATTTTGAGATAATCAACTAATTATTTATTCAAAAATATATTTTAAATATTGCATTTACATTACTATACATGTAAAAATATACAATTAAATAACATATTATATTAAATTGATCATTTTTTTAAATAAATATTGCTAAGATATTACCTCTAAAATTTAAATAAAAAATATTAAAAATAAAATTACTTAAACCTCCTAAAATGTATACTGGGTTGCATAAGCACTGCAATAGAAGCAACATTACGGATAAAGGAAATGAATAATAAGTCAGAGAGAAATAAGATGGTAAAAGGTTATCATAAAAAATATTCAATTTAATAAAATTTCAAAAATAGAAGTTACTATAGAAATTATAATGATATATCATGAATAATATAATAAATTTATAGCTAAATAATTTTAATTTTTTAATTAAATTGATCAAATAAAATTAATTGATTAAAAAATATTTTAATAAAAAAAAAGATATATATTGAAAATTTAATATAATATTAGTATCGTACTTTTGTACTTTTGCTTGATATATAGATAGGGAAATTAACAAAATTTCAGTCAAATTTATAGCTAGACAATCTATTGAACTTGCCAATAAAACACATTACATAGGGTGAAAATCGAAAAGAACCAAGAAATACGGATTCCATATGAAGAAAAACCCAGAAACTAATAATCAGCAAAACCAGTAAGACAAAAGGGAATTGAGAATCACCAGAAAAGAAGTACCTCTGCACCTCTGCTAAACGTTATCAGAGCTACCTAAAAAAACACTAAAATTTGAAGAAACTTAAAGCAATTCGCAGCTGAAACACAGAATAGTAACTGCAAAAGAACCAGCACACAGGAACAAATATCTCGAAGGACCTATCTGCAGTGCCATTGAAGAAACTTAGATCATCCTAAAACAAAGGAATATGCAGAAATTCAGATCTGCGGGGCCAGATTCTGATAAGAAGAAAATAGATAAATCTCGTATCTTCTCAAGACAAAAGCAACACATGACCTTTTCAAGATTACAATGACTTACCATTTGTCAACTTGTGGTCTGCCATTATTCTATATGGTCTTTTGATTATTATTTTTCACCCATGGCTTTGGTTTTGAAAGATATTCTTCAACAGTTCCACCATTTAAATAAAAAAAAATTACATTTTCTTTCTGGGTTTTTGAGGATGTCATAAGGTCTTTTCACTGTCTTTATAATTAAATTTAATTTTCTAGATTCGCTCCATATTCCACGCTTTTTCGGTAAACATATTTATTTATAATTTTTTTTTTGGGATAGGTATAGTTTAAATTTTAAAAGATGTAGACAAATGTCAAATATATAAAAAATATAACATTCTTGTTTTATTTTTATTATTATATATTTTATTAAGTATTTATAATATATAAATTTATATATATTTATATATTTAAATTATTTATATTATGTTATATGATAAAACTATTTAAAAATAATATATTATTTTTGAATTTTTAAAATAATTTTATAAGGTATATAATTTCACTGTAAAAATAAATCTAAATTTATATGTTATTAATTATTTTAAATATTATTTTTTAATAATAATTTACAACCCACTCGGTTATATAACTGATTATATATTATCCTAAATACCTATGACCTAGTACGAGCTATACAACGCCTAAATGCCTAGCAGCGTAGTGTAGGGGTGAGATACAAATTAAATTATAAATTATTTAATTTCGTGAATAGTATAAAAATAAAAAAAATAAATAATTTAATATTGTATTTGTCTGATTTATAATATAACTAGAGAACCATATTTATAGGATTGTAACAATTGTAATATAAGTGAAATTATTTAATTTTGTGAAGAGTATATAAAGATAAGAAAAATGAATAATTTAATGTTGTATTGGTCTGATTTAAAATGTGCATAAAGAACCATATTTATAGGGTTATAACAATTGTAATACAATTAAAATAATGAAAGTGTAGTACAACTGAAATAATGAAAGTATAATACAAGTAAAGTATAAAATTAGTATAAGTGAATTACAATATTAAATATAACTTAACATTTTTCTCAAAATCAAGAAGAAAGAGAAACAAATAACTTGAGTTTGAAAACTAATTCTTAAAATCTGACTGGTAGATGAGATTTAGTGAAGATGTAAGGTGTTTGATATGTGGAGGATATTGATTTGAGACAAACAATGTCTTAAAGAACATATTGACGAACAAAATGACAATCAATCTTGATATGTTTTGTTCGTTCATGAAATACATTATTGTGAGCAATTTGAATAGCATTATGATTGTCACAATATAGGATAGTTACAGTTGATTAGAGAACACCCATATCAGTAAGTAGCCAACGGAGCCAAAGAAGTTCTTGAGTGGTGTCAACAAGAGCGCGATATTCAACTTCAGTGTTGGATCGATAAGTGATGGATTGTTTCTTGCTTCGCTAATATACGAGAAAGTTTCCAAGAAAGAAACAATATCCAGTGGTAGAGCAACAATCAATTGGGTCACCTGCCCAATCAACATCAGAGTAGGCAGAAAGAAGAAGATTAGACTTGTTGGAGAAGTTAAGATCGTGAACATAATGCCTTTGATGTAATGGAGAATGGGAAGAACCGTAGTATAATGGGTAGACCATGGAGCAGACATGAATTGACTAACCAGATGAACATCATAGGCAATATCAGGACGAGTGACTGTGAGATAAACAAGACTGCCAACTAGTTGTCTATATAATGTGGCATCTAAGAGAATAATACCACCTAATGGAGTAAGTTTGACATTGGTTTCTAGAGGTGTTGATGCAGTTTTGCAATCAGTAAGGCCAACCCGATTAAGAATATCATAAGAATACTTTTCTTGATAGAGATAGTATCCTTGAGAATCAGATGAGACTTCTAGGCCCAAGAAGTAGTGGAGACGACCAAGGCCATTCATTTCAAATTGAATGCTCAAAAACTACTTGAGATCAATAATACCATTAGAGTCATTCCTTGTTATGATCATATCATCTACATAAAGGATTAGAAGTGTTACATCAGTGGGATTCTTCCGAATAAAGAGGCCGGAGTCATAAGAATTGGAAGTGAAGCCAAAGTCAGTAAATGTAGAGCTGAATTTGGAAAACCAAGCCCGATGAGCTTTTTTAAGGCTATAGAGTGCACGACAAAGTCTGCATACTTAATGAGGTGAATGAATGTATCGATGATGAGGTTTCATATAAACTTCCTCGGTTATGTCTCCATTGAGAAAAGCATTTTTGACATCCATTTGAAACATGTTTTAGTTTCGTGCATCAGCAACAACAATAATACTACGAACAGAGGTGAGGCGAGCTATATGTGTAAAATTTTCTTCATAGTCGATTCCATATTCTTGTGTAAAATCCTTTGCAACTAGACGAGCTTTATATCATTCCACAGACCCATCTGAATGAGTTTTGATTTTGAAAATCTACTTACAACCAATCAGAGATTTATTAGATGGAAGATCAATAAGATCCCATGTATATGCTTTTGTTAATGCATGTAATTTATCTGTCATAGCTTGCTGCCAATGAGGGTTAAAATAAGTTTTTCTCTAGTTTTGGGGTTCATGATGAGACAAAATAGTAAAGAAACATTGGTAATCATGAAGATGAAAGGGAAGACTACTTACACGAGTAGAACGATGAAGGGATGACTCTGGACAATCAGGTAGTTGGTCTTTAGAGGATGTTGTTATGTAGGATCAACAGAAGGAGCAGACATATTAGGAGAAGCCATAGTAGACGATGGTAAGGGTAATGGAGCAATGTCAGGAGGAAATAAATTACTAGTTGGGTCATTAAAAAATGAGAGTGAGGTAGGAGATGAGACATGAAATGAAGAAATAGAAGAAAACATTTTATGTTCTCAAAAGATGACATAATGAGATATGCACAATCATTTAGAGTAGGGTCCCAACAACGATAGCCTTTGTGTTCTATTCCATACTCTAAGAAACAATAAAGACGAGCACGATGTTCCAATTTATTGCATTCATGAGGGTGAAAAAGAACAAAACAAGCATAACCAAACACTTTGAGCGGTTCATAAGATAGAAAAGTACTATAGAGAGGCTCATAAGGGGATTGATTGTGAATAATAGGCATGGGAACACGATTGATGGTATAAACAGTCGTAAGAGTTGCTTCACCCCAAAAATGTTCAAGACAAGAACTAGAAATGAGGAAAGTGCGAACAATATTAAAAATATATCTGTGTTTTCACTTAACTCTTCCATTTTCTTGAGATGTGCCAGGACAATAATATTGAGAAAGAGTCCAATTTTGTCGAAAAAAAATAAAAAAATTTGTTTATTTATATTCCATAGCATTATCAACTCTAAGTACTTTGATATTTTGAGAAAATTGGGTTTTAACAATTTGGGCGAAATCATAATAAATTTTGGGTAATTCAGATCTATGTTTCATGAGAAAAATTCATGTAAATCTTGAATAATCATCAATAAAAATGACAAAGTAAACACATCCACTATGTAGGAGGTGGGGATGGACCACAAACATCAGAATGAATTAAGTCAAAAGGGGAGACAGAAGTAGAATCATTTTTATTAAAATATAAAGTAGGTTGTTTTCTCAATTGACAAAGCAAACAATTTACATTATTAGAAATAGAAACAGATCCTAATTTACCAAAAAATGTTAAGGGACGAAGATGCCCTATAGATGTATGGCCTAAACGAGCATGCCATAGGTTGATGGGAGTAGTATAAGCAGTAATGAAAGCATGAGGAGAATTGGGTGGATGAAGGTTGATAAGTTCAAATAGTCATCCAAACTTACGGCCTATTCCAAGGATCTGTCCTGTTTGTGAATTATACACATGACAACCAGAAGAGGAAAAAATAATAGTAAGACCAAGTTCACATAATTGACTAACATAGATAAGATTTAGAGTAAGGTTGAGAATATGAAAGATGTTAGAAAGTGATATAGAAGATATGAAAACTTGTCCTATAACATTAACATGCATATATGAACCATTACCAGTTTGAATTAAAGGTTTGGAGATGGAAGATTGTATGAGAGAGAAGATGTGAGTATCATGAGTCATATGGTTACAACAAGCATAATCAAAATACCATAAAGATTTACGTGATGTGAGAGACAAGGCAGTATAAAGAGGATTATTAGATTTTTGAGAGAACATGTTTAAGAAGATCTTCTTCAAGTTCTTGAGTGGAGAAGGTAAATTTGTCATGATTATCCCCAGAAACAACAGTAGTGATAGATGAGTTACTAGTTTTACCTGAAGCATGTTGAGAGAGATTCCGTGAGAAATGTTGAGAGGGATTCTGAAAGCAATCTTTGTGAAAGTGTCTTGGACCCTTCTTGTGACAATATATACATACCTGAATAGGACATGTAAGAAGTTCATGATTGTGGTTGTGGCAGTATGGATTGGTAATTAGTATCATCAAAGGTGGTAGGGATTGGTTGTAGGACATCATTTTTGTTCATTTTAACGAAATAATAGAGAAAATATAAAGTAAATATATAGAAACAATATAAATGAGTGTATATAGGTCAAAAATATCCTTAAAAATGAAAAGAAGAGTCGAAAACAAGCTTGGAACCAGTCTTTGAAGAGATGAGCAAAAAATCGGGTGAATCAGATTGAGGTGAGCTTGGTTGGGGTGAATCGGGTTAGGAATAAACCGGGTTGGGATGAGCTAGGTTTACTGTGATGAAGAAAGGCAAAATTTTGATAACAATTTTAGAAGTATATGAGAGGCTCTGATACCATGTGAACAATATAGAGAGATAAAAAAATGAATGATTTAATGTTGTATTAATGTGATTTAAAATGTACATAGAGAACATTATTTATAGGGTTGTAACAAGTAAAATATAAGTAAAATAGTAAGTATAGTACAAGTAAAATAGTAAAAATGTAGTATAACTTTAATCCAAGTGAAATAATATAAGTATAGTATAAGTAAAATAATATAAATATAGTATAAATAAAATATAAAATTAATATAAATAAATTACAATATTAAATATAATTTAACAAATTTAAATATATAAATATAAATCTCAACGAATCTGAATCGATTAAAATCATAATTTCATTTTTTCACCTTCCTTCCTTCAAAGCCATGTAATGTTCATCTTCTTAAAGATGAAGAAAAATCTCTCTCCTTCGTATTCCTAATTAATATGCATTTTTATCTACTCGATATTTGAGTTGTAAAATCATGATTTTTGATTGCTATGAGAAAGAGACGAATGATTGAAAAGAAAAGAGATAAAAAAAAACTTGAATAAATAAAAAATTTATTTGGTCTGATATCCCATACATCAAACGGTGAAACAGAGCACGACATCGAACAGAGAACAAATCCATTTAATGTTCATTTTGAATAAATAAAAACAATGACTGAGTTATCTGTTGTTATTGAAGATCTAGTACAATACATTGTTGTTGTTTAAGAACAGCGGCTGGAAAAGGATGATGAACGGAGAATTAGGAGGGGATGAACCGATGAAGACCAACGGTAGGGACGATGAACAAAGCACACAACAGGGATTATGAAATTGGATAATTTAAGGTAATTACACTAACCACGTTCGGTATAATTTAAAACTCCGAACTTACTATTCTCTAAATTCTCCAATATTATACGATTGTAGGGATGTTATCGTATGATGTCGCTATTGTGTAAAGTTTGCGTGGTTGTATTCTCACATATTTGTTTTCATTTTTTAGTTATCTAAGTTAGTATTATTTTGAAAGATTTAATTATATAATATAATTTTTTTATAATATCATGTTAAATAATTAATTCCTTTATATACAATAGGTTTAATATATATATATATATATATATATATATATGCAATTAAAAGATAAAAAGTAAAGGAAAAGCTGGCAATAAGATTGTACCATACGTGAATATAATAGATTTATATTCATATTTATATTAATAATTATTATAATATGATGTAATAAAATTATTTAAAAATTATAAAATTATTTACTTTTTAATAAAACTTTAATACATGATATATCATAATTATAATATATATTTTATATTTTTTAATTTATGCTTAACATTAATATAGATATGCTTTTGCTTTTATTAATGTTTAAGAATAATAACTGAAACATTAAATAATAAATACAGTATGAATTACGATAATATAGACCTAATTCAAGAATTTAAATGGAAATTTATTTTATGATTATAGGATGACTCAATCTACCCTGTAAATATTCTGAGTATTTTGATGTGAAATTAACCGTACGCATTTAAGCAATTAATAAACCCGCGTTACTTTTTTCTCGAGAATCGTGGTTAGAGTTCTATTTGATAGTTATTGTAATTTAAATTTATGATTTTAACTAAAAAATAATTAAATAAATCATCTTTTTTTTAATAATTATAACTCATATATATAATTAAAACTTGAATGTTAATTCTTATACTTATTTAAATAAACTATTCCCTCAATCTCATACATTCTTACAATGTTTTTTTTAAACTCATAATTTTGCTAATTTGGAGGTGGGTTGATTGTGAAAGAGTATTTTAATAGTTAATAATTAAATACATGATTATCTTTAAAATTTTAACAAATTTTTTTTAAAATAACCATAATTAAAAAGACATGAACGAAGATAATTACTGTAATATTGAAACTATAATTAATCGAAACCGAATATATATTAATATTATTATTTTATATACATATAATTATTTAGAAAAGTATCATTTTAATAATAAAAAAACACTATTTTGTATAATTAGATTAAATTTTATTTATTCTTATTTGTATTTTTTTATTTTACTTAAAGACATGTAATAAATAATTAAAAATGAAAATTAATATCAATATTTTAAATAATATAATAAAGTAATAATTAAATTTAAATTTAAATTTTTTAAACTAAATATATTTTTGAATAAATATTAAAAAATAAAAAACATAGTTAAACCATGGAGAAATTGTTACTAACTCATAACCAAATGTTATTAAACAAATATACTTAAAATTGAAACGAGATAGTTATGATTATTAGCATAATTTTTTCTATCCATCCTGCGCCCATTAATCGAAATAACCCATTATACATTAAGAATTTAAGTAATTGGTATAATTTATGTATAGAAAATTTATTTTCTAATAATTTGATGTCCCATAAATTCAACCTGAAATTAAATTTAAATTTTTTGTATTTAAATTTTATAATTTTATTTATTAAATTATAAATATTTAATATGTATGATACATTGAATTATTATTGATAGAAGAGTGATATAATATAAAAAATATATTATTGATATTTTTCTTGTAGGCTTAAGCTTTTATAAGAATTTATTCTCTAATATATTTATAATATGGTAAGAGAATTAGAAATCTTATGTTAAAAATATTTTTAGTAAATTTAATTATTAATTTATAAATATTTTAACTACATTACGTATATAATTAATATTTATAGATGATTGATAAATATATAAAATTACATTGAATTTTGCTTCAATAACTTAAGTATTTAAAAAAAATTATTTTTTAAGAACCCTTGACATAAAGTTATACATTTTTTTTAAGTCAAATAATATTTTATATTACTCTTAAGTTTGAATGTTGAAACAAAGATGAATAAATTTTATTGTAAGATCACCAAGTAAACAACAAGTATATAATTATTATACATAATTTAAATATTATCTTAGTGTAAATGTGCAGATTAAGTTAACAATTATGCTTTTTTGATTGCCTTCTAAGGAGATAGGAATGGGATATATAGCCATTGAGAGAAAAATAAAAAGGGCTTTTAGTTTATGAAAAATTATTGGTCGGTCTAATCTAATTGATGTGTGGGTAATGATAGGTATTGGAAAGAGAAAAAATGTAATTCTCTCCCTCTTAGCAATTTTTATTTTTAAATAGCATTACATATTTAAAATCAAATATTAACTTTTATATTTAATTATTTCACTTTAACCGCAACCCTTAGAAGTCGCGGTGTACACAGGTTATTTAGTTGATTTTGTCGATTTTATATTAATTTTAAAATTTTTTAAGTCTTAATGTAACTATTATACTCAAAAAGTAAACTTCCAGATTAATCTATAAATGTGATCGGAAGACTTTAATTTCACAATTTTTATTTTAACATAAGATTCAATTAAACATAACTTTAATATAATATTTAATGGTGAAATCAACTTAATACTTTTAAAATTAATATCTTATTTATTAAGAAATAGAAGATAAAATCTTAACTTGAATGTTATACTTTTTAATATTCATCAATAAGATTTTTTAAACGAACATCTCAATTATATAGATAACATATAAAGTTAAATTTATTATAATTAAATAATTAAATTATAAATACATATAAAAATATAATAAATATTTATATTAATTTTTGATTTTTTTTATAAGAACATTAATAATAAATAAAACGTGAGTGAGATACTAATAGAAATGTAAGAGATTAGAGTGAGATTTAGGTTTAAATAAAAATACATTGTATATATATAAAAATAATTAAAAAATTAATATATATTAAAAGTAAAAATTTGGTTTTGTTTTTGAAAAGTTTTTAAAATTTTTGAACCAAATTCAATAAGTTATATTTTGATATTTTTTAGATCACCAATTCACCTCTAAAAATAAATATATAGAGGTTCGATTTAAACTTATACTTAAATTGTTTGGTCATCTTTTGAAGAAAAAAAAAACATGAACACCCCTACCTCCAAGTATTCTTTATCCCTTAATTTGTCAGTATCATTGTCAGCTTAGTTTACAGTGTAGAACCCATTAATAATTCATCGTAGTCTAGTACGCTGGGCATCCAAAGACTCATGACCGGGCGTAGATAGAAATGGGTCTATAATTTTGGGCCATCATGTTTATTTTTGGTGAAGCCCATCCAGAGACAAGATAAAGCAAGCAATGGCGTCCTCGTAATGCTGCCTTGTTTGTTATCCATGGCTGCCATTTGTTGCTACTCGATTTCACTCACTCCAGTACCCAAGTCTCTCAATTGCAACAGAATACGATCGTTATCCACTAATCCCCATAACCCGCATCCATTTTCTCGACCCAGACTCAAGTTCCGGAGCCACCGAGTTGCGAACTCTACTGCCTCCTACACTATCGGAGAAGATGAGGAACCCATGAGCATTGACAATCTTCACAAGTTTTTCAACCTCAACTTGGGAAAGTGGAATGGCTCATTCTTTGTAAGCTTAAGTTTCTTACTTCATAATTCTTCATGAAAAAGTACATATTGCTTATTTGCTACTACTTTCTTTGTTTAATGAGGAATGGGTCTTAGTTGTTTGTTGAGAAAAGAATGTAATATAATCCGGGTCTTCCATTTTGTTTCCGAACATTTGAAATTACTCAATTTTGATGAAATATGTCACATGTGTTTAAGTCTTGAGCCCTTCTCTCTCTACAGCAATTTGATGCTGGCGGGAATCTTTTACATAAAGTGGATACGAAGCTTGCAGTTAGCACTTACGGTGAGGATGATCTCATCAGTCTCATTCAAACGTAAGCTACTTATTTAGTTCTCTAACAATATTAAACAATTTATATATCAAATTGAAGATAAAAAGCGTATTGTTCATTTCTTAATTAGGACTTTTGTCTAATAATATTTGCTTGGTAAGACATTATTATTTCCTTTTTCTTCGATATTTTGATACTATGATGTTTGTGGTAATCTATGTATGCTATCTCAAATATTAAGCAAATTTTTTAGATATTATTTAGTATTATCTAGATAGTAGGTTCGCGATCTTAACGATTTAAGATACCTCGTTCATATGGTGAATACAATATTATCGTTTAACACCTTCTATATAGCGGTCCTTAGGAGCAATCAATCCAGTTCGTATTAGAAGATATGATGACCAAGACTTGATAACCAAGACCTAATGACTAAGATTTGACGATTAAGATCTGATGATCAAGACCTGATTAACAAAACCTAACCTAAGTAGAAACGGCCTAGTAGTAGCGACTTACTAATTGTTTGTACTCTTATCATATAGGGTTTGCTCTAACACATTCCGAAAAGAGCATCCATCCTTGTAATAATGACTCCTACCCTCTTATGTATCTATATATACCTCTCAATATCAATAAGAGAGGAGACGATTTCCCTTACATCTCTCTAGACACCCTGACACACTATCAATTATCCTATCAATTGGCGTCTATCGTGGGGTTTTAAATATTTCTAGTCCTTAGTTAGCATTTGAGACCATACATTTCACATCCAATGAGAATTAGCCAGTGTTGTAGGGAAATTCACTCTTGTTAACATAACCAACCACTACACAACCTTTGATTCAAAGAAGAAACAATCCTTAGAACCACCCCATCTATCAAGTTCTTAGAAGTGACCCTAATGAACATGTACCTCACCATGTAGCTCATTTCTAACCACATTATAAACTGGGGTATAACTCCATTCGTCTTCAGCTCGATAAGTTAGGAGGTCAAAGGTTACAAAAACGATCTCACGTGTTGCTAGTTTAACAAACTTCTTCTTATGAATAAGAAGGCAT
Source organism: Hippophae rhamnoides (assembly GCA_033030585.1). Taxonomy (NCBI): domain Eukaryota; kingdom Viridiplantae; phylum Streptophyta; class Magnoliopsida; order Rosales; family Elaeagnaceae; genus Hippophae; species Hippophae rhamnoides. The sequence continues at coordinate 49,797,174 of CM065433.1, read as the reverse complement.
CATTGTCAAGGACCAAGACCCATATAGGGTGAACCCATACCCATAAATCAATCACACAAGATACCACCTCCTAACGAGGTACCTCGTCGACCTATCAACAAGGTATCTTTTATCGACAAGGTACCTTTTATCAATAAAACACATCTTATTAACAATGTATTTTTTATCGACGATGTATCCACTATCAACAAGGTACCTCTTATCAACGAGGTACTTCTTACAAGTGAGTACCTCCTACCAAAGAGATACCTCTTGTCAATCGAGGAATGTTAAGGTGTCTCCTTATGCATAACCTACAACACATCACATTGTAAAAATTTCAAGAAAAACAAGAGAGATAGTTAAGAATGGTAAGACATGAGGTCAACGTTGGAATATTGACTCTAAAAGCAAGGTATGTCTTATTAACTTTATTTATGCTTGTGACCATTGTATTAAACACACAGGTAACTCAAATCGATCACTCATAGAATTTCATTACTTGAGAAACTATATATTCCTCGTTTGGAGTGAAGAGATCAAACGGTTCCCATCCAATCTGGATGTAAGCATAAAGTCATGTATGCAGATGCCTAGCCTAGGGAAGAAAAAGATTCGCTACTAAAGAATTATCGCGAAAAATAGCGTGATAACCCCGAGTACGGAGTAAGGTGGCTAAATGGACTCTTCCACTTGGGATGCGGGATAAAATGTATGTTGTTCGTCCTAAGAAAGGGTCTTGAGTTCACGAAAGTGAACTCTTTCTTTGGGAAGCGCATGTAAGGGTAGGATTCAATTTCACCTTTGCATGTCTCATGTCTCGCGAAAAATTAATACAATAACCCCCAAATACAGAGTGGGGTGGCCAAATAGAACCCTTCACTTAGGATGCGAAATAAGAGGGGTGTCGCCAATCCTAAGAAAGAGTCTTGAGTTCATCAAAGTGAATCCCTTCTTTAGGAAGCGCATGTAGGGGTAGGATTCAATTTCATCCTTGCATGTTTCTTGTCTTGTGAAAAATTAATGCGATAACCCCCAAATATGGAGTGAGGTGGCGAAATGGATCCCCCACTTGGGATACGGGATAAAAGGCGTATTGTTCATCTCAAGAAATGGTCTTGAGTTCACCAAAATGAACCCCCTATTTGGAAAGCGCATACAAGGATTGCATTCAATTTCAAGGTGTAGTAAGGCACAATCAAGTCTAGCTTCTCGGCCTGTATTTTCAAACTATTAATCAATAAGCTCATCCCACTTTTGAGTTCTCAATCAATTCAGATAGTGAGCTAAGTATCTTCTAAAATCTTTCCATACCTTACTATCTGAAGGCAACTGTCATGTTCCTTACATTTGTATGCTTTGAGGAAGAGCTTGTCTTAAATAGTCAATGCCAGAATCTGACAAAATACAAGTGTTAGAAAATAGCAAAATGAAGAAATAAATTATCTGACAAAGTGAAGTAATGAAATTTAAACTTATGTGTGATCTTACCTCTAAGAGATAATTAGCCATCATCTTCCCTTTGAAGTCCCATTCCTTTTTATGAACTTGCTTGAACCTAGCCCATTTAGTGTCACAACCAAAATGGCTAGAGGTCCTTCATCAGCTTAGACCGTTTGAAAATTCCCTCATCAATGTTAAGGCCTGTGATTTTGATTTGGGGAGTGAGAAACCTATTTCCCTCTTCTTTGAGGTTGTAGCAAGAGATGGCAGGGAAGACGAGCTAGGAATGTTTGACAGATCGATTGGGGCTAGAGGAGGAATTTTAATAGGTTCATCTTTTAGACAATTGAATCTTTAGTCCGTAGAGGCGAGATATTTCGACTAGTCCTTGGCATTATGGGCTATAGGTCACGAGTTCCAAACATCGATCGGATCTTTAAAATCAACCTTTGTATAATTCACGCCTACAAAGTTAAATGAACTCAAGTCCTAAACTATTGAGGAGTTCGCTGACACGAGGTTAGGTTATGTTCAAATTGTCATTTCAAGTATGACGGACTCAAAACTCCACTTCATTACCTCATATGTCACTTGTAAAATGCAAATACTTTTTTTCTAACCACTATCGAGGGGTTGTAGTATTAACACGTGACCAACAAAGGCTTAGATGTATGCCCTCCAATTGTCAAGGCCATTCACCTCCTTGTCCATAAGGTCTACTCAGTGTTCCCTTGCGACAATGAAGAGGTGTAGTAGCAACAACTACGGTTTACTTGGGCTGGGCTAATGTCAAATGTATTCAATGCATAGACTATTGTTCTTGGGAATAGATATCGGAGTCCAAGTTTGAACGTTAGGGAATGAATTATCCACCATTCCACAGGAGGATCGTCTGCTTCACATAGGGAATCCATACATCTGTTAGGGGAGTTATTTTGTTTGGAGAAGTTGAAGGGCTTACTTGGTTCATGAATATTCTCTTTATTTCTCGAAATCAAGAGAATAAGAAAGTTAATGTTTGGTATTATCCATGTAGTATGTATGCTACTCTAGCGATCTAAGGTACCTTGCTCATATGATGAATCTAACGTTGTTGTTTAACACCCCGTATATAGCAACTTGGTCTTTGGAAGCAATCGATCTAGTTCTTATTAGAAGACCTGATGACCAAGACCTAATGACCAAAACCTGGCCTAAGTAGAAACGGTTTGGTAGTAACGACCTACCAATTGTTTGTAGTCTCATCATATAGGGTGTGCTCTAACACATCTCGAAAAGAGTACCCACCCTTGTAATAGTGACTCCTACTCTCTTATGTATCTATATATACCCCTCAATATCAATAAGAGAGGAGGCGATCTCGGAATCACTCTAGACATCCTAACACACTATCAATTCTCCAAATAGATATTATTTTACCAATTAGTATATAAGAATCTTAATTATTATTTTTTATTATAATGTTATTAAGTTTTATTATGCTTTGCAGATTATACATTAAACAACCTCCATCAATCACTTCTATTTCTGGACAAGATGATGATGATGATGAGTGGGCAGAGTATAAAATAAAGGAAACCAATATGTTCACTGTAGACAAATACCAACAGGTAAGGCTTTTTATCACTTTGAAGATTTAAGTGCACTTATTTGTTATTTCCTATTAAGTGTTAGCTTGTAGCTTATTTTTGTGATCTCCTGTTTCGTGTTGAATATCTATTGTAATTAGTCTGCAGATTGGCTTCTTTCCCAATGAGAGAGCATTTGCTCTGAGATACCAGACAGCTGGCATGTTAGAAACTGTGTTAAGGCAAGGGGTTTTAGGGGAAGATGACACTGATGAAGAATCACCAAAGTAAGTGATACTTCACTTGAGAGTATTCTTGTGTGTTAAGATAATTACTTCGCAACTTAAGGGTCCCTTTTGTGGAGATATTTATGATATTGTATTCTTAAATTTTATTGTTATTTTTTAAAGAAATAATACATATGGATTGTACTTTTAGTTCTTGATACGTGAGCGAGCAGCATCAAATGTATAGTACAATAGAGCAGAAGTTGACAGCCTTGATTATCATTAGAAAATAATGTGGATTGGAATTTGTGATTGAGCCCCTTGTAGAGGCAGTCTTGTTCCTTCACGTACTGAAACAATCTATGACTATCTCCTTCAAGAAAGTCAAATTTCTTGCATACATTTCAACTTGGGAATTAGATGCAGATAGTTATGAAGCTGCGTGATTATAATTCTTAGGCCAATATTTGATGTTAATTAGTGCATGAATTGAATGTTTGAATGGGATTATTACATTTGCACAAAATTTTGCAGTAGAGTGTTTACTACCAGGTTTAATAATAAATTTCAGTTTCTGTTCTTTGGTGTGTTATTGTTTTTCTCTTCATTCCCATTTTCTATGCATACATTTCGAGCTTTTTCTTCTCCATTTTTGTCGTAGTTGTTTTGATATCTAGTTTTTATTTATTCTTTGGATTCATTTACCTTGCAGAAACCTGAAGCTTCCCTCTCGTTACCCTTCTATAGTATGTGAGAATTGCCTATATTCACTTGAGAAAGATAAGCGGGCAAGGGCATTTCATATTATAGACCCAAAAGGTGTTGTAGAAATGCTAATCATCTTCCTTGAAGAGAGAGGCAATGAATTGATTTTTCCTCCACTTAGCAATGAGGCGGTAAAAGTTCTGAAACAGTTTCCACTAATTACCAGATTAAGTAAACTATTATGTTTAATCAAACGTCTTGATGTTTGTTTCTTATTCAGGTCTTTTTTTTTCTGGTTTCAGGATAACACAAATAGGATTCTTCCATTTCTTGGTAAATGGAAAGGTCATTCTATAACAAAACGTAGTGGCGTTTATGGAGCAACAATTGCTGAAGCTGTTACTGTTGCATCTCTTGAAATGGACGGCAAGGGTCAACTTATTCAGGTATTGCAGCAAGCTAACTGATAGTTCAGATCAACTAACCTGCCCTAAAGAGAAAAGGCTGGAAATTTTTTGTGATTGTTTGTTTGTAGTGCATTTCTACTTCTCAGTATTTATATCATGCTAAATAAAGGGACAAATAGGGGGAGGTCATGCTAAATAAAGGGACAAATAGGGGAGGGGGGATTATAGGGAAGTCGCTTTGGGGTTGGTCGGTATCTGCTTTAATTTTATATATTGTTTTTTCAAGTTTTATTGTTGCAAAACAATTTCAGGACATTAGCTCAACATCTACCGGGGGTGATGTTACCACCAACGTGCCTTGGACTGGCATCAAGTTGGACAATGTGGTAAGATTCGAGGGAGGTTACCTGATGACACTATTGCCTGGTGGCATGTACATGGGTTGCCCATGTGATGTGGCAAAGAGTGTGACAGATTATAAATCATTCCATTTGGAATTCTGTTGGCTTGAGTCAGCTAGCAAGAGGCAGAGACTGGTTCGCACTTATGACATGGAAGGCTTGGCTGTCTCGTCCACATATTTCTATGAGACTAGAGTCTAGAGTATAAGCAAGTGTAAAGTTATTCCTGTTTCTATTATCAATACTCACCTTGCATCAGCTACTGTGCCCTTTTCTACAATTGACTTATCTTATATGCCCAATTCTATTAAGTTATAATCATAGAGTACTCCAAACAAAATCTTATTAGGCAGGAAAATTTGAGTCCAAGGGTCAAGTTGTGGTGAGGCAAGTCACGGCAAAACATATATTTTTGTAACTTAATACATGTTATGGGCTTAGGTTTGGCAAAAAGGAGGATAATTCCTTTGATGTAGAGGGTTTGAAAATCGAAAGCATGAGGTATGTGGGTATAAAAATTGAGTCCAATTCATGATATGATGGCTGTTGTAACAAGCTGATTAATTTCTGTAAGGACTATGAGTGTTAGCTATTTTCGTGGATAAAATATTTATCTGTAAATTTGTTTTTAGGCCTACTATCAAATCTATCAAAAAAAGTCAAACAAATGCTCGAGTTTTAGATAATTGTATTTCATGTATATCTTTAATATCTACGACACATAGGATTATATTTATGCATTTAATAGCACATGCTTATAAATCTAAAATTATTTTTAGTGTTAAAATATGGAATAAGATATGCTAAAAGATATTAGATAAGATATACTCTAAAATAAGATATGTTAAAAGATATTAGATAATATATACTTTAAATTATATTTGAAATCCTTATCATAAAAGATAGCATAAAATTTATTTTTAAAAGATATTAGATAAGATATACTTTAAATTATAGTTGAAATCTTTAGCATAAAAGATGACATAAAATTTATTTTAAAAGATATTAGATATGATATATTTTAAATTATAACTTAAATCTTTACCATAAAAGATAACATACAATATATTTTAAAAGAAATCTATTTTAAATGGGAGTTATCTTAATTATTGAGAATTATTAATCTTATTTGTAATAGAAAAGATATTTATAAATTACATAGTATTAAGAGTTTTAATTTTTTCTAGAAATAAAACTCATTGCCCATTGTTTCAATTAACCACATAAGAACATTATTTTAATCTTTATAATTTCTCTCTTTTGTTTTTCAAATATAAGATAATAATTCTTTAAGCTTTTTTATTTAGTTAATCTATCAAATATTGGTGATTATGTTGGATTGATTAATAAGCCTAATTATTTTATGATATTTTGATAATATGTTCTTATGGTTTCTTCTTTATTTTTGTTCTTAAATTGTTAGATCAAATAATTGTTTTTGTCATATTATAATTATTTGATTTGATTATTAATCTTTAAAGAAGCTATTTTTATTTAACTTGTACTTAATCTTTTTGCTTTAGGATTTGCTAGTTGATTTAATTTAAATGACATATGTTTTGAATCATCTAGTTAGAATTATTCATTATTAAATCGTTAACAGAACACCTGCACTTGTGTTTTTGCTTAACTATTTTCATCTACTTGAACGGAGCGATATCGATTGAAAAGCTTATTGAAACGTTGGTCTGGAAACCGCTCACGCTAATATTGTAAACTCTGAAAACAGAACAGAGACTCGTAAGTAAAGTACATTGGGACAATATCTTAAGGAGGATAGCATAAAACCGAGTTGTATCTGAACATTTGATTTTCATAGTGAAAAGTTAGGTGATCCGGTGATTTTTCTCTTAGGTCATGGTTGTGGCCTAGGTTGTTTTCACCTAAAAATATCGTGTGTTATTATTTTATTTTCGTACTTATTTTTACACAAGATTACATGACTGACTGTTTTGTTTAAATTATTAAATTATAAATTGATAAAAATTAAAAATAACCTATTCACTTCTCTAGGTTAATTAGATCCATAATTTATAAACTTTTAATTTCACATATAACTTGTCCCGTGAAAAAGAAGGTTGAATGTTCTCTTGAGTGATGGCGAAATAACCGAGATAACCTACGAAGGCCAACATAACTATGAAATGCCAAAGATAAGCTATGATCCAAATGAAAATTATAAATTCTCAAACTAAGCCTGAATTTGGCTCCCGATATCCGGATGGGAAGAACATGTCTCTAGAAACTGCAATTTTGTAGTCAATGCTGCACCTCTTTTGGGAAGATTGTGAAGGGGTGACAGTTACTGATTTGTACAACTTACTATTTTTAGTTGGGCTACAACTTACTATTTTTAGTTGGGCTATACTGTGTGTAAAATGGGTTTTTGGCTTGATGTAAACAGAGTGTCACGACCTTAATTTTCAAGTAGCGATCATGCTGCACTTAGCACCGTCCGTTGCACTAAGCTTGACTTTTAATCCGAATAAAACTCCAAAGAGACTAGAAAAGAAATAGAAAGAACGCCTCGTATCGCTTGCAGTAGATTTTACGTTATAAGACGCTAAGAATTCCTACGATGACATAAACGGTTAATTAATGCCTATTTATAAAGGCTTTCTAAGCCCAAGTTAATACGCCACCACTTTCAGATAATTCTAAGCCTTAATATACAAGAGCGTTTCTAGGTTTACGTATTAACGCCACAAGCGCTCTGTGACCTTCTACCAACTCTGTAGCCTTTTCTAGGATACGTTTAGCCCTTCATACACGTTCCCGGACGTCTGCAGCTCAATCCGCTTCTACATCCTTCCCGAATCATCCTGCACGTTTCTGTAACATTCCACCCCATTCTAAAGACCTTCCAACGCGCTCTGTAACATTCTGCCTTTTCTGCTCGAAATCATTCCAACTCTAATCCTTTCTAGACTTCTCTATATAACTCTAAAACTTTTCATGTAAAATAGTCTAGATCCTTTAATCAACCACCATTTATTTTGAATTCTTAAGGACATTATAAGCGAGACGTGACAAGAGTTAGCCATATCACCACAAGGCATGAAGTCAACTTTTTTTTTTTGGTGTTAAAAATATGGGGTATGATGGTAAGAAAGGAGAACTAAAAAATCACAAGAAACAACACTAGCAGCTTGAACCCTAGCTGTCCTTCCCGATCAAGTGGTTTGTTGTCGTTTCCTGACCTCATCATCGACTCGCCAACATCTTCTCCAGCTAATTCCGTTGCCGTTGCCGCCGTTTCTCTTCATCGTTAGCCGCCCCCAGCCATCTCGTTCCAGCTTTCCTAGCCACGCTGTTGTCGCATTCTGCAATTCACGCTCACTATGAAGCACGTTCCCTAACCAGCTGCGATGCCCAGCAACAGCTCCTCCCTTGCCTCAGCAGCTCGCAGCTCCTCCTCCCTCAAACAACAAAAGAAGAGAGAATTTCGCAGAGCCCCACTGCAACGCCGGTCCCGAATCCTTTGAAATTGCAGGTTCAAGAATGCCAGCCTTCTCATCCTAATCGAAAAAACTTCGAACATTTTGTTTCTTCCGTTAATAAATTTCTCTTTTCATCTTTGTTTTCTCTTTCGTTTTTCCTTTTTTTTCTCTATGAGAGATTTCTCTATTGAATCGATTCTCCGGCCTGGTTGCTGGTTTGTGCTTATCTTTTTCATCCTGCTATGTTCGTTCTAGCTTATTCTCCTGGTCTGGCAGGTCTGATCCAGTTGGTGAGTTAAAGGAAGATTTTGACGACAAATACGAAGATGAAGATCCAGAGGTTTAAGAGGCTCCACAATCTGTTAATTCAAAGGAAATTGAAATTTTCTATGGTCATAATTGGGTCTCCATGGCTGGTTATCAAGATGTTGGTAGCAGTTATCCACTGACGATTTTATGTGGGATTAAGTTTGCTAAGTCGAGTATTGGTTCGAATTTCCAAGGATTTTGAGGATCAACTGCCATTGAGATGATTTGGAATGTTATGGATTTTATTGGAGTTGACCTGTATTGGTTGTAACAAGGGCGATTGGATTCAGGTGAGCATGTGGATAGTGGATTCGGTTCAATTTGGCAGATTTGGTTCAAGTTGGCTTCCTGGTTTTCACATGTGTTGTGTTTACCTTACGATTAGGAAGGAGTTATCGAGTCTTGTTTTTGTTGATAATGAGAGGAAGGTTTTGGATGTAGGTAAGCTTGTATGTTTGAGTATCTTCATCCCTTTTTACTGTATTCGATGGTGTGTCAACGAATTGGAGGAGGATGAAGAGAGACTTATATAAAGGCTATTTCTCTCTCTTTTTACTTTAGATTTTACTTTTTTTTCTTTCTATAACCGTCCTGTTTTATTGTTATAGTTTGGCTTTTGGTGTTGTATTATTATTTCTGTTCTTGTGAGTTAGTTGTTAAAAAGGAATTGGATGTTATTTTAGGAATTTATTTTTAAACTAACTGTGTAATTAGTAATGTGTTTAGTCTAATTTCTTATACTATACTATTTTGTGTAGTTGATGATAAAATTGTTAGGTTTTACGGTTTCTGTTAATGTAATTTCTATTCTTGATAAAGAAATATGGAGAGTCAGATATATACTACTGCTTTGCTTTGGGTATGTACTTTTTTTTTTTTTGGGCATTTGTTAAAGGAAAAAACAAACAACATCCTTTTTGCCTAGGACGATAATGGAACTTTCTCTTTGAAAAAAGAAAGGTGAAGATTCCAAGTTTCGATCGCATTATCTCGTGGAATGTATAAATAAGAAAAAATGTTGAATTATTCTTGAAATTTTGATTAAAAGTAAAATTTAATTTTGATATGATTGGGATGTATACGTTTAAACTCATTATTATTAAAAAAATGTAAGTATTTTAGTCTTAAAATTAATCTTTTTAATCACTATATTTATATTAGAACTATTTATTTTTCGTAATAAAGAAACTAATTATCTAATTTAATAATATTGAGATTAAAATACATTTTTTTTAATAAAAAGACATTTAGCCTGAGGCATGTAAATATAATATATCTTTTGAACTAAATTATGAATCCAACTGAATGTAAAATTACTAATGGAGTTTGTAGATTATTGGAGCTTTTTATTCTCTTATATTCTCAATGTCAAAGAGGATTAGTTGGGACATTTTAAACCCAGGTTTTAATGAATAATAAAAAGTTCAAAGTCACGTGGACACAGCGCTATTGGATGGGGGCGTCGACTCGCGTGTATTATCGTATTTTTCTAGATTTTTTTCTTTTTTACAAAAAATTTTGTAACTAATTGTTTATTATTTATACATTTTTTAAGTAATATAAAAAAATAATATGATATATAATTAAAAAAAAGTAATTTCACTAATTTTTTATAAATATTCATTTTTTTTTCAAGTATATCACTGGATAACAAGCTTAGACGTTAGAGGAGTGCACCAATCGATAACCATGTTTTTTTATTTTTTTTCCAACAAAATTTAGAGGAGAAATTTTTGATTGAAATAAACCACCACAATCCAAAATCAATGAGTAATTTATTTTTATTACTAAATGGTTCATATTTATTGCGTTAAATGAACTCTGAAACAGTTGGGCAGTTGGTCTCCAACCGACACAGACTCCTCTGTTTTCGTATGTTTCTGTCCCTGTCCCTGTCCCTGTCTCTGTCTCTGTCTCTGTCTCTGTCTCATTTTCCTCTTTCTCTTCTTCCAACCAAAGTAAAGTAACGGAAAATAATAATAGCAACTTCTTAAACGGTTACATTTCACCTTTCCCAACTTTTGCAAATCCAAGGAATTTACCAAAAATAAAGCACAAACAAATATGAAGCAATTCGGACCCACGAATGTCTCTCTTCCTCTGCTTTCGGATCTTTTGTCTCAGATAAACCCAGTCGTTCAAATCCTCTTTCCTTCTCCGCACATTTCGGTCATTCCCACAAAAAACAAGAGACTTGAAAGCTCCATATTTCATTTGCCCAAAATACCACCCAGTAAAAATGACCGCCCTGTTCCTTGAAGTTTTATTTTCCCCGTTTCCTCTGGCAGTTTCGCCACTACTGTCCCAATGAAGTTCCCATTGAGTTTAAAGTAGGGGCCTTTGGAGCAGGTGGTTCAGCCAACTTTGACCCATTTCCCGATCTGGGTCGATCTTGTTTTGCTTTATCTGGATTGATGCTGACGGGAATTGGTGGTAAATGGGTTGCATTAACTCCAAAAAGGTAGCTAGAACAGCCTCACCTAGTTTCGAGTACGCGGCTGTTAAAGTCGACAATGGTTCGGTGGTTTTGAGGCCCTCTTCTAGAAACCCATCCACTATTTTGGTTTCTGATGTAAAATCCGAGGACCAAAGCAACAGGGAATTGAAGAAATTTAAGAAGGATGGTTCTTTTAGCTTCAGGTTGGGTATTTCCCATCGGTCTGTGACTGCTGAGCAAACCTCGGCTGGATGGCCTTCTTGGCTTTGTGATTTTGCCGGGGAAGCCATTCATGGATGGGTGCCCCTTAGAGCTGACTCTTTTGAGAAAATGGAAAAGGTAATTAAAAGGTACTTGTGTGATAGCATGAGTATTTTAATTATGTCAAACTAATTTAACTGATATAAGTAACTATATGGTGCATTTGTCTCTTAGGATCACACTTTCTTCCGTCTTCATCTTGTAATTTGAAGCACTAGCAAGTAGCAACTGCATTTAATTGTTTTTAGGCTGGACTTGAATGTGATAAGGAATTTTCGACTGATTTGATATTTTACTTATCCTATAAATGATATAAATTTTATATTTATTTTTTTCTCAGAATTTAATCGTATTATTATTAAAAAGTTAATTTATAAGGATAAAATTAATTTTTTTAACTGTATTAAATATAAAGAATTTTTGGAAAGATGGTTTAGATAAGATAGAGATGTTAATTACAGACATTCGTACTTTATATTCCTTTTACATACCTTATATAGTAATTAATTTATGTTAGATTTTAAACTCGTCTATTTGGAAGGACATTAATGTATGGTGTAAGTGGCATTTAATAATTTTAAGATTAATGGAAAATTAAGTATTGATGTATATAAGATATACAAGGTACTCCACCCCACCTATATGTAGGACTTTGTTTTGCATTCAAGGGAAAGCATAATTTTAGTATAGATTTAATTATATACTAGAATTTGGATGTCTAGTAGTATAAAATTGAAATAAATATGATATAGTTTAATTGAATCCCTAAACTTTCTTTACTAACTGGTTCTTGATAGTAATAGTTGAAGTTATTAAAGGTGTATGGAGATATTTCCACCATACATTAAGCTTCAGAATTTATCAAATTTGTCCAGATTGTTTACCTCCGCATAACCCTGAAGATTTTGGATTAAGATGTTAAGACTATAATTTACTGTTTGAATAAGGCATATGAGTATAATGCTTATTTGGACCAAGCTAGTATATCATAGTAATATACCAATCATCCAAGAAGGAGCTTTCATTTTCATAATTGGATTTGCAATTTAATTGTTCTGAGTGGGGTATTTTTCAATGTAGATTGGACAAGGCACATACAGCAGTGTGTTCCGAGCACGCGAAATTGAAACTGGGAAAATATTTGCCCTAAAGAAAGTTCGCTTTGACAATTTTCAACCTGAGAGCATTAGGTTTATGGCTAGAGAAATAATGATTTTCCGCAGACTTGACCATCCAAACATCATGAAATTGGAGGGGATAGTCACGTCTCGTTCATCAAATAGCATTTACCTTGTATTTGAGTACATGGAACATGATCTTGCTGGTTTGATATCTTGTCCTGATATCCAATTTAGTAGTGCTCAGGTAGTTAGCAAGTGTCCTTCACATAATTTGATATGAACTTTGTTGTTTTCTGCTTCGTGACGTTATTGCTATGAATCGAATTTATTTATTTATTATTATTCACAGGTCAAGTGTTACATGAGGCAATTATTATCTGCCGTTGAACACTGCCACTTGCGAGGTATAATGCACAGAGATATTAAAGTATCCAATATTCTGGTAAACAATAATGGGATTTTGAAATTGGGAGATTTTGGATTGGCCAACATTCTTAATCCAAAGAATAAGCAGCCACTAACCAGCCGTGTAGTGACCTTGTGGTATCGTCCTCCTGAACTTTTGATGGGTTCAACAAACTATGGTTTATCTGTAGATGTCTGGAGTGTAGGCTGTGTACTTGCTGAGCTTTATATGGGAAAACCCATTCTTAAAGGAAGAACTGAGGTAATTGTTAATTACATTTCTCTTAAATAAGATAGCTCTAATTGGTCCTGTTAAGTTTTAACACACCTCAAAGTTACACGTTAAAAGTTAAACCGTTCTTTTAATTAACATGTGTCGTTCTTAGTATAGTTGGACTAAGGTTCGAACCTACGTAAGATTAGTAGCAATTTTACTTATAATTACTAATTTGATAGGTAATTAATTAAAGTTAACAATGATGATTTTGGTTGATAGTAAAAAATATAAAAAATAAAAAAATAGAAAAGACACGATTTTTGAGAATAAATAACGAGAGATATGTGATCATGAGCCTATTCTCACCATAAATCTATAATTCGACTAATCCTATTCTCACCATAAATCTATAATTCGACTAATCTTATTCTCACCATAAATCTATAATTCGACTAATCATTTCATAAATCAAAATTAGTTTCTCCGGCCTTAAATCAATTTCATAATTTAAAATCCTTTTTCGAATCTTTAACTTTTAGCTTTAAAAATTTAGGTATATTTATGATTTTCTATCTTTTGTGTTTGTGTAGTTGATTAACAATTCAATTGTTAATCAATCTAAATCATGAAAACTTAGAATTATGATTACTTGATTTAATTCATTTATTACATTAATATAGAAAAAAGATAATAACTAAAATATGTAAGATTAAATATGTTAATAACTTTTAATTCAAGTATTCAATCACACTTGTAACAAAAACCACACGATGTTAGTTTGAATAAGATTATTAGCAATTACAGACTAATATCTTAAACTAACAATAATCACATCCATGCAATAACTTAATTGATCATTTTAATTCATACATACCTAGTTTTTACAACAAATATAGAATTGAAAATTACCCTAATCATAATGAATTATTTAGTTAGACAGAGAATTTATCAAACCCATAAAAATAACTAAACAATCCATAAAAAATAAGAGAAGAAAAATATAAGAATATGATTTTGTTGATAAATAAACGTAACCAAAGGATCCAATTGCACCAATCTTTAACCTTGTTGTTGAATTTTCCTTCAAAAATCTTACAAGATTCCATTAAATCTGAATTTTCTCTTAATTTTATTATAATTTTGTTGTTGTGTTTAAAAATGAGGTGTTGTTTGGATCTTTATATGAAAAAAATTAGGTTTTTAGGCTAAGAACAAATTGAAACCTTTTGACGAAATAAAATTGATGTAGATCGACGATGCCATGTGTCATAAGGAGAAAGGGGTTGTGTATACCATGTGTCTGACGTGACGTGACGTGCCTAGGGTGTGTAGTGCATTACACCTACGAGAGGCGCGAGTTGGGAAGGAGGACGTCAAGGGGTTGAGATTGGACAAACTATGGGATGACACATAGTGGTATCACACGACGAGGGTGTGTTGATTGGGTTGGGCTTTTCCAAGTACATACACATGATTTTTTAAGTCAATTCACCTGATCCAAAAAATTATAAAAATATTCTAGAAAAAATCTTAAAAAATTTAGAAAATTTAGCATAATAAAATAAATTTAAATTTAAAGTAATTAATATGTATATAAAATAATACTTATCAAATTTTTATTGTGTATAATATTTAAAGGTAATTCAGTCAAATTGGTATACATATTTCCCCTTATATTTGAAAATTGCATATGGTAATTAAATATGATGTTCTACTTTCTCTTATTTTTCCAGGTAGAACAATTGCATAAAATTTTTAAGCTTTGTGGATCCCCACCTGTTGAATACTGGAAAAAGGCTAAGCTTCCTCATTCAACTATGTTCAAACCCCAGAATTCATATGAAAGTTCTTTGAGGGAAAGGTGTAAAGATTTTCCAACTAGTGTTGTGGACCTGTTAGAAACTTTTCTCTCAATAGAACCGGAGAAGCGTGGGACTGCCTCCTCTGCCCTCATGTCTCAGGTAAATTTTAAAGGGATGCATAAAGATTTGAAAAACTTGTTCTGAGCTACCAAGATATATGCAATATGCAATTTTATGTTAGATAAGAGTATTCTTGATTTCTTTTCCCAATAGTTTAAATTTTTGGGAGAATTGACGACCAATACTCCAATATGATATCAAAGAAGGGCTGTACCGTATACAAAACCCAATAATCCCAATTGTTGAACATGTATGGTGCATAGAATACACATTTATTAGGAATGATAAATGTATAAAAATATTGTTGATCTTCTCCCAAATGAACTTCTAACCTTTTCTATCCTAGATTTATTTCTAAACATTTTTTCGGCTATTAATTTCCATGAATGTGTCATAACAAATGCTCTCTAATTAGCACTCCCTCAATTCTTGGACATTGTTCTATAGCGCATCCTTATTATTGCTATTTGATTTTTTTTGTATTTCTAGCCTCTTTGCATTGACTCCCAGCATAATGTTTCCATCTCCAGTACTTCAGAACAGAGCCTTATGCCTGTGATCCGTCAAGCCTTCCAAATTATCCACCGCAGAAGGAACTTGATGCTAAACATCGTGAAGACGCACGAAGGTGACTTTTTTCCTTTTGTTTTTATTCTTTATCTACTGATATTGACGGTTTTTCATTTTGATGGTTTTTCATTTTGAGGCCTTCTAATATTTAAATTTATAAAAAATCAAATAAGATGCAGATTAAATTTTTGGCATTTCATAGGGCTATTGGTCCGAAAACACCTCAGGCAATTTTCTTAATTTGTGTATGTTTAAAATAGAATGTGAGTTCGTTGGACGAAATTATCATCCTTGTATTGTAATGAAAGAGAGAAAATTCATTGCATTTGTTGTACCAGGATAAGTAGTGCAGTCTATATTACTTCAAAGAGTAGTTTTTCTTCTGTATAACTATTGTACTTTGTTCGTCCAGGAAAAAAGTTGGTGGCAAGCCTCGAGACCATGGAGCACCAAGAAGACATAGGAGAGCACGTAAAACAACGCAAGAAACAAACATCCTTGGTAAACTGAGCGAGGATGGAGAAGAAAATTCTCAACTTGCTCAAAGAAACAATGACAATAACAATGTACAAACTCTCAGGTCAAGAGCAAGTAATCTGCGTAGAGATTTAACAAAGCCATCCTTAGATACAGTGTCAGAGATTTGTCCAAGTGAGGACACATTTCAAGTGGACGGTACATGTTCAGGACCAGCACCATTCAGTGCATCAAGTGGGTTTACATGGGCTAAAAGGCGAGGCAATGATGTTACATCCGTAATATCAGACGGCTCTAAGAGTCAATTTAGTGCTCTAGATCCATCTTTTGCAATGATCAGTTATAACTGGAAACCACTAAACAATGAACTTCATACCAACTGTACTGGCCACGATATATGTGAAGCTGCCAAGCTTGCTATGCGAAAGCAGCAGCGAAGCAACTATGACATGCCAGTTTCTTTTGATGAGTCTGATTTCTTCAAGTGTCAGGAGAACCAGGTTAGTCGTGATACTACCATTATCAGTCAATACTAATTCCTTTTCTGTTGCATTTATGTGATGGTGTTAAAGTCTCCTTGATAATTACCCAAAAATTGCCTTATGATCACAAGTATCAGGAGGAGATGATTGAACTCTCAGGACCACTGTTGTCTCAATCAGCTCGCCTAGATGAACTTTTGCAGAGAAATGAAAGTGATATACACATTGCAACACGTAGGTCAAGGTTCGAAAGAGGTAAGAATGGTTTTAGTTGGGGTCATTATATCTGGTTCATGTGTATGAGCTTATGTAAAGAGGTGAATCTGTCTTATTTTTTGCAGAAAAATGATGCAAAAATCACTTGGCTGGGGGAACAAAACTGAAAGCGGGAAGAAGGTGTGCCTCATTCATGGATCTCCCATTGTCACAACCATTTTGGCTTTTAGCTTATGAGCCGAGTCATGTGCTTCCATCCATATTGTTCTGTAAAGCATACAAAGCGAACAAATCATACAAATGAAAGAACACATTATTCATTAATCAAGTTGAATTTGTGCAGGACATAAATTTTTTCTTTCCTTTTTTCCATGTGTCACACCAATCAAATTTACCGGAGGAAAAAAATTGACGGGTACAAAAAACTTTTTTTCTTCTTCATGGTGGTTCTGTATGGGAGATGAAAAATTAATAATGATGGAATTGAATTGATAAACAACCAAAAGTTCACATAAAAAAGATATCACCATTTTTTACTTTTGGTTTCTCACATGTCTAGACGTATAAATATATACTCACCTTCATACCACCATTTTACTGGTCCAACACAAAGTACATGGAATATCTCGTTCTAATACATCCTCTCCTTCTATTGCAAATTAGTCAATTTTATTCCAAAAACCCACAAAAGTTAACAAAACCCTTTACCATATTAATTCAGATTATTATTTTTCCCTTGAATTTTTGAAGGTTCTATAACTCACCATAAGTAGCTTCGAAAATGCAATGACCTTGAGCTGAGCTGATTTGAATCACATTTTGAAAGACAACAGAAAACAAAATGCACAAAAATTGTTGAACTTCAAAAAATATTTGAAAACATTTTAATGCTTTGAAAATGCACCAAATTTTTTTTCTTCATATTTTTTTTAAATCCTTTTAGATGTATTAGTCCTCTTACTTAGCTAGAAGAAGAGGCTCAAATATACAGGAGGAAGAAGGGTATTCGTGGTCCAATAACTTTAGTCAAAAAAACACTTTAACTTTATAGCTTTCAATTATAACATTTTAGTGCAATTTAATTGGTACATTTTAGTCCTATAAATGATATATTTAAAACTAAAGTGTACCTTTTTTTCTTTTCAAAGTTATATAACTAAAACTCTACGTTTGAAACTAACGAACTAAAATACTTATTTTATAAAAGATATAAAATCTCGTCCAAATATATATTAATATATCTTGGTCAAGTTCAGCTTCCGTGTTGAAGACTATTGCTCATCTCAAGAAAGAAAGAAAGACTATCTTGATGTCTTAAAGGCTGATATACTAGAGGCTCTTAGGACCTTATAGAGTTCTTCTGCTACCATCATTTTGTTTTATTTTTGCTCTTACCTTTAAGACTTACCGGATCAAACTACAGGGACACTAGTTATTGATTAGAAGGTTTTGAATATTAATCTTATACATTCAAACCTACAGAAGATATACATTCTACAATAACATGATTACAGGATTAACTGTAACAATATAATTAAACTGTAACAATAACAACGAGAGGTTAGAATGAACCAAACGTATATGATCTGTAAGTTAGAATGAACCAAGTTAATTTTAACAATTCGAAACCTGAAGTTCTTATGACATCTTCGCATGCCAAGGGTCTTAAAATTTGTAAACTAATGTACGGGCAGGTGTAGCACAAAGCATCTTAATTGGTGACTGGTGAGTTGTGAGGTAATTGTTTTCGGGTTCAGTAGTGACAGCGTAGAGTAAATATTATGGAAAAAATTGCAAAAGAATAAATTAAATAAGTCGTGCCCAAATTTTGATAGAAATTTATCTATTTGTTCCCTAAATTTAGTATCCAAAGCTTGTAATCTTCACAATTAACTATTAGTTAGTAATTAATAAATGATATTTGATTTAATTAATCTATAATCATACATGTGAAGGTGAGAGATGGACAACCCATGAAGACCATTACTTACCGCATGAAAACCAATTTACCCATCAAATCCGAAAGGATAAACTGAGACACTTCGAAGCACCTCCTCGTCCTTCTTTGGTGGGCATAGATCGATGATGATGATGATGATGAAGAAGAAGAATCCGGAGGTCTTAATCCTGTTTATGAAACTAACTGGATGATATAAAAAAAGAGAAGAAAAGACAAAAGTGTGATAGAATCTTTATATTATACTATTTGTTTCATTTAGTATTTAGATTATAGCTACTGTAATTTAGTATCATACTTTTGAAAAATGAATTAAGTAAAAGTAATATTTTTATAAAAAAAATTGTTAAAATAATATGTTTTATTTTTAATTGATACAATGTTTAAAGTAATAACATTAAATAAAATTATTTTTAATTTAATCAATCAAATCATATTAATAATTTAATTTAAAGTATTATTTGTATTATTTTTTATTAAAAAAAAAGTAGATAGAGGGTAAAACTATTTTCCATTTTATAATCTAAAAAATTAAAAGATATTGTTGGTAAAAATATAATAATAATAATAATAATAATAATAATAATAATAATAATAATAATAATAATAATAATAATAATAATAATAATGGACAACAAGGAGGTGCCACAGCCTCTCAATTATTGGAGCAACAATTCCATAACTACTTCCCACAAACAACTAAGTGGTGTGCAAGTGGACAAATTGTTGGAGCCAGGGGTGGGTCGACATTTAGGCAATCAAATACCACAAACATCCATGAAGAAGTCACTTAGTTACAGTTGTAACTTGTGACCATTTCAACTGCACTAATCATGAAATTGAAAAGAGTAGTAGTAGAAGGTCAACGCCTTTTCATTGTCAATATTTTCTTCATTCAGCATTTTGAAGCAGCAACCAAAGCTGATAAATTTAGGGTGAATACTAATTAATGGTGGGTCTTTGTTCCTTAATTACAATAATTAAGGAGGGTTTCTTCGACAGACATATGATTGATTATGTATCATATAACGTGTTTTTTTTTATTAATAATAAAATTTTGGGTTTAAATTTAAAGAAAAATTAAAATAGATACTTACTTGTAATTATAAATTTATTATATAGTTTAGTCAATAAAAAAATAAGAGGGTTAACAATAAAATATAAGTGTATATGCAATTGTATTTTTTATTCATTATTTAATTGTATATTTTTATAGGTTTTAAATTTTTTATCAACTTTTTAAAATTCTGTGTAGATTTTGACAAAGTCACCTTATTTTATATGTTAGATATTATTGTTATAAAGCTCCTTAATTTAAGGAAAGCACGAACAAACAAGAAAGAAACATGGAGAAAGAAACTTTAACAAAACAAGGAAAGAAACACGAGCTTAATTCTGGTGAAAGAATTAAGTGAACTATTAATTTAAGGAGTAATTCTGATGAATTTTCCTATAAATAGATGAATTGTAATGAATTAACCATCCAGTGTGCTCATTCCACCGAAGAAGGCTTGAGAGGAAAGTTTTGTGAGAGAGAAAATTGAGAGTAATTTTCGGGTGTAGAATGGGTTGTGAGTTGTGAGTGTTGTAACACGCTTGTGTAATTTCTCCTTTCAAGAAAAAGATCTACAGGTCAGGAGGCGTAAGCAAGATCGGGCCGAACTCCGTTATCAAATTTAGTGTTATTTTTCTATTCTCGCTTTCTCATAACCGCTTATCGGGAATTTGCGTTATTTCCCAACAACCGGTATCAGATTTATTGGTAGGGATTTCTCAATTTTCTGCAAGAAATAGTGAGAAACGATCCAGGAAGGAAGTCGACGATTTTAGCCGTGGGAGCGATAGCGCGAGCTGAAGGAAGGGTGAAACTCGAGAAATTTGATGGCACAGATTTCGGGTTTTGGAAAATGCAGGATAGAGGATTATCTCACGTATCAAAGAATCTATATCAACCTCTCTCGAAGGTGCAGGAGGTTACGATGAAGAAGATTGGAATCTTACAGGCAGACAAGCCCTGAGTTATTCGATTGACGTTATCCCAGTAATGTTGCTTTCTAACATAGCAAAGGAAAAGACCACGGTCTTAACATGGCGTACTCTCTCCGATATGTATGAGAAAGCATCGGCCTCAAACAAAGTGCGCACTTGATGGGCGCTTGTTCAATTCCTGGATGACGGCGGCGCTCGGTAGGCTCAACATCTCAATGAACTCAACACGCTATACAGTTGAGTTCGGAAATTGAATTCGATGAAGAAGACGAGCATTGATACTTTTGTCTTCTCTACCGAGAAAATTTGCCGGAATGCCATCACACGGGCTCGCGTGAGAGCGATCTAGAAGCAATAGTTGAAATTTGACGATGTTCGTGATTTGGTTCTCGGTGAAGAGATCCGGACGTAGAGGCAATTGAATCGTCAACCTCTTCGGTTTGCATACGAGTCAAGAGGAAGAAATTCAACCAAAGGAAATGGACGTGGCAGAATCGACTCTGAGGTAGATCAAAGGACGATTGGAGGTCCAAATCTAGGAATCCTAATAATTCCCATAGCTCGAAGACTATCGAGTGTTGGAATTGTGGAAGAAACCGGCACTACAAAAATCGGTGCAAGAATGCACCGAAGGACAAACAAGTGAAGGCAGAGGCAAATGTTACTTCCATCTCGGGAGGAGATGATGCATTGATATGCTCTTTGGAGAGCAAGGAAGAATCTTGGGTGCTAGTATGGAGCATCGTTCCGTGCTACTTCACGTAAAGAATTATTCGAGAAATATGTCCCAGGAAACCTTGGAAAGGTATATCTTGGTGATGATCAACCATGTGCTATTATTGGCAAGGTGTAGTAAAGATTAAGTTAAAGCAGTGTTTGGGAGTGAAGGATGTCGCATATTCCCGACCTTAGAAGGAACTTAATCTCAGCGATGGGTTGGCTAGGGTTACACTACGATCTTCCATGGTGATGATTGGAAGATTTCAAAGGGGTGCAATGACGGTTGCTCGAGGCAAGAAAAGTGGCACTCTTTACATGACAGTTAAGCACGTTGTTCAATCACAATTGTAAGAAAGAATGAAACACCAAACCCGTGGCACCGAGATTAGGCCACGTGAGTGAAAGGGGATAAAGATTATGCACTCAAAGGAAAACTTCTCAGGTCTACACTGGTAGAGATGGACATGTGCGAAGGTTGTATGCTTGGAAAGCAAAAGAGAGTCAACTTTCGACAGTGGTAGTAACCCCAAAGAAGGAAAAGCTAGAGCTTATTCACTCGGATGTTTGGGGACCAACAACCGTCTCATCCATTGGTGGGAAACAATACGGTGACTTTCATCGATGATCATTCTCGGAAGGTATGGGTTTACTTAAAGCATAAGTCTGGAAGTATTTGAGGCTTTCGAGAAGATGGAAAGCTATGGTGGAAAATGAGACGGGTTTGAAGATCAAAAAGCTCGAGATCCGATAATGGTGGTGAATATGAAGACACTGATTCAAAAATTTTGCTATGAAGCGTACGGGATCGGTATGGAAAGAACTGCCGGGCACGCCTCTCAACACAATGGTGTAGGGCCGAGCGTATGAACTTAACGTTGACAAAAGAGCCGCATTCGTATACTGTGCTCTAGCCGGGCGAAGCGATACCAAGTACTTGATCAACCGAGGCCCATCTGCTCCATTGGAGCATAGAATACCGGAGAGGTATGGAGCGAAAAAGAGGTGAAACTATCACATCTAAAAGTTTTTGGCATGTAGCATTTGTGCATAATGTCGGTGATCGAGGTAGGAATAAGCTGATCCCAAATCCAAGAAATGCACATTCATTGGCTATGGTGCGAGGATGAGTTTGCCAGTGATTTGGGATGACGAAAACAAGAAAGTTATCCGTAGAGATGTGATTTTCAACGAAAGGGTGATGTATAAGGACACGATAAAATGACGCCAATGAATGCAGAGAATGAGTCGCAAGTATTTGACTGATGCGCAGATGATGTCCCGAGATAGTTATAGCAGAACCAATTGTAACAAGTCCTCAAACTGCAGGAACTTTGGGACAGTAGTACACAAGATTCCGACACATCACAACCTCTTTACTCCGACTCCTCGTATTGAAGGTCTTCTCGACCTCATATGCCCAACCGCGAGATACATGAACTATATGTTGCTAGCGATGGAGGGGGCACGAATGCTATATGATGAAGCTTGTCGGACTCGAGATTCCAATAAGTGGGAGCTTTACATGAAAGAAGAAATGAAATCTCATCTCCAACCAGGATACTGAACTAGGCGGAGTTACCTATGGGAAAGAAGGCACTTCACAACAAATGGGTGTACCGGTGAAAGAAGAGCAAGATGGTTCCAAAGAGATACAAAGCACGCCTGGTTGTTAAGGGTTTCAAATGAAGGAAGGAGTTGACTACACATTTTCGCTCACTTGTTGTGAAGCTCAATACTATCGATCGGTATTGAGTATTGTAGCCATTGAAGATCTTCATCTTGAGCAGTTGGATGTGAAGACGCATTCCTTGTGGAGATTTAGATGAAGAGATATACATGTACCCGGCCCAGAAGGTTTCTCGAGAAAGAGGGAAGAAGAATATGGTGTGCGAGACTTAAGAAGAGTTTGTATGGCACGAAACAAGCCCCGAGACAATGGTACGAAAAGTTTGATAGCTTCACCTGAGGAAGGTTTCGAGAAGTGCAATGCGACCATTGTTGCTACTTGAAGAGATATAGGTCCGGTTATATATCATTTTACTACTTTATGTTGATGATATGTTAGTAGGTTCGAGATATGGATGATATCGAAGATTGAAGCATCAATTGTCAAAAGGAGTTTGACATGAAAGACTTGGTCCAAGAAAAAAGATTCTTGGAATGCAAATCACAAGAAATAAGAAGAAAGGATCCTTGCGGTTATCTCAAGCCAGTACATCAATCGTGTTTTGCATAGATTCAACATGAGCGATGCGAAGCCGGTTAGCACACCCTTGGCTAGTCATTTTCGCCTATCCAAGGATCGGCCCCTCGTACGAGGGAAGAGAGAATTCACGCTGGCTAAGGTTCCTTATGCCTACCCATTGGAAGTTTGACAAGTACGCAATGGGTCACAGACCGGACATTGGGGCCCGTACGGTGGGAGTTGTTACAGATTTATGTCCAAATCCGGGAAAACTCATCGGGAAGCGATCAAGTGGATTTTGAGCAGTATCTGCGCGAGGCACCACGAGAAAAGTGTTTGTACTTTAGTAAAGGAGAGTTAAAAGTACAAGGATACGTAGATGCAGACTTTGGAGGTGAAGTTGATCACCGGGAAGAAGCACCAGGTTATATATTTCTTGTTGAACTACATCCGTTAGTTGGATGTCACAAATAAGAAATTGTCACTCTATCCACTGCAGTGAGTATAGCGAATCTAAGGCTAGTAAAGAGATGATATGGCTTCAAGGTTTGTTAACCGAGTTGGGATTCAAACAAGAGAAGAATGTTACTGCGTAGTGATAGTCAAAGTGCAATACACTTGGCGAAGAATTCAACATTTCATTCTAGAACCAAACATATTGGACTGCTTATCACTTCGATCTCTATTGATCTTGAAGATGATGTTAATCTTGGAGAAGATTGAGGAGCAAAAATCAGAGATATGTTAACAAAGGTGGTGATTATTGACAAGAAGTTGTGCTCAACTCTCGGTTGGTCTCGCTAGAATAATAAAGACTAGAAAAATCACAGATTGATCGAGGTGTGAAGACAGATTGAAATCTGCCTTTCAAGTGGGAAGATTGTTAGATATTATTGTTATCATTCCTTAATTTAAGGAGCAAAACATGGAACAAAACAAGGAGTAAAACATGGAGCAAAACATGGAACAAAACAAGGAGTAAAACATGGAGCTTAATTCTAGGAGCAATTCAAGGAACCATTAATTTATAGGAAAATTCACTCCTTGAATTACTCCTATAAATAGATGTGTAATTGTAATGAATTAACCATCCAAAGTGTTCATTCCAATTGAGAGAAAAGCTTAGAGAGGAAAGCTTCATGAGAGAAAATCGAGTAGTAATTTTCTTGGGTGTAATTTGTGAGTTGTGAGTCATGGAAATAAGCAAACACCTTGTAATTTCTCCCTTTCAAGAAAAGTAAAAGATCGAGACGTAAAGCAAGATTAGTAAGCCTGGATTATCAAATTTAGTGTTATTTTTCTATTCTTGCTTTCTCATAAATCTGACTTATCGGGAATTTGCGTTATTTCCCAACATTATATTTATATGATGAGTTTTTTTTTGTACTTAGGTTAAGAAGTGAAAATAATAAATGGAAATAAAAAGTTATGAAAACTTAGAAATTCTTAAAAAAAAAATATCGGAGGGTGAGACAAAATTTAGAATTTTTTCTTTTTTTCTTTTTAAAGTATTTATGTTTAAATTTAAAGAAAGTTTACAAAAAATTGCTAAGTTTTTTTAAAACAATAATTTTTAAATAATTATGTAAGAAACTTATCTCTACTATTTGAATATCTCATTATATGTAATATTAATTACGTCATATTGTTAAGTAATTATTTAAAAATTATTAAAATTATACATTTTTTTAAATTATTATTATTATTATTTCTTGCATACAATAACGTACATGATACTTAATTACACTTATCATGAGATAACAAAATAAGATTGAAAATTTTGTTCTAACTTTCATAAAATTTTAATTGAATACATATTTTAAAACTCTCTTCAATTTATTAAAAATTAAAAGGAATTATATTTTATTTCCCTAACTTATTCGATTGTAAGTTTTAAATTTGCTCTTAACAATAGATTAAGGTATTTAATTGATATTCATGCTTCTTACCACCTCTCTTTGTTAGAAAAGAAAGAAAGAAAGAGCAGCAATTTGCAACATACAATCCCTAAAATTAAATACTCTCATGTACATAATTAAAAATACAATTACGTGAAACAAAAAGTAACAAAACGATGCGTTTGAAGATCATCGTCTGCGAGACTGGAGGATAGAGAGAGATATATATATATAGAGAGAGGAGACTTCAACGCTTAGCACTATTGTCGCCGTCGATTGCTTTCCTCTTCCTTTATCGCTGGTAACCACAACGCATAAGCTTGTTATCCGTTCCTATTGACAAGGTTTTCGAATTTTTTTATTGGATTTATGTAATCGGAACTTTTTATCTTTCAGATCGGCTCCAATCTTGCTTGTAATATCTGGTTGAAATTTAAATTTCAGTTTCTTTTTGGTTACTTTATTTTTCAATTTTTGTGTTTGCTATACGTTATTTTGCTGCAGAGTATTGTATTTCCTGAAAATTTATTTATTTTAACTCTTTAAAGTTACTCGTTTTAGGGTTCAATATTTTTCTTTAATTCTTTGATTTGATGGGAGCATTCTCTTGAAAAATTATATTTTTCTGATCTTGGTGTGAGATATGTAAGAAAAAGATAGAGGGCATTGCGTTTGGACGGAAAGGACCCCTTTTAGATCCAGAAAAATTGATTAGGCGCACCATGATGGCATATAACCCACTATTAGGGTATGCAATTGAGGTTTTCTGGGCATACTACCGAGACAAAACTTGAAATTTTTCCGACCCAGTTGGTAAAATTTACTCCCCCCCCCCCAAGTTTCATGTTCCAGTCTTTTATCATATTAGCGAATGCATTCCTCTCGCTTATCTTTGAAGGCCCAAACATGAGAAAAGTTTTTTGTTGCTGGCAGGCACAGGATCAAAGAAGCTCCTTGAATCATATCGTCCTATTTTTGTTTCTATTTCTGTATTTGCATGTCCTCTATACCTCAGGGGAAGGGAGCAGCGTAGGTGTTTAAAGTTGTTTTGCATTGATATTTTAACTATGTCCTATGGATTGATGTCTTACCTGGGTTATGTGGTTTTGGTGCATCTTGATTAAGTGTTGCTTTAGCTCTGGACATTGTTGTGGTATTTTATCTTTGCAAGTATCGTTAGTTAGTTTTAATATTACATTATCTATTTGCTTTCCTGGATTTTATCTCCTGTTTATCTGACTTGTAATTCAATGACAATGAATAATTAGGGAAAGGAGAATGGAAGGGTCAGCTGGCCGAGGAGGTGGAAATGTCGATATGTATTTATCCAATTACAAGCTTGGGAAAACACTTGGCATAGGGTCATTTGGCAAAGTCAGAATTGCAGAGCATGCTTTGACTTGTCATAAAGTTGCAATTAAGATCCTAAACCGTCGTAAGATAAAAAATATGGAAATGGAAGAAAAAGGTTGGTTCAATTTGCTTGGAGATAGCCTATCCTTTTCGATACATCCGTGCTTTTTATTTAAGTGCCTTATTTCTCTTTTAAGGAAGCGTCGTGTTTTTTAGTGTCTATTACCTTACAAAGATGACAAATTTCACATTATTACTTACTTTAGTGAGCTGATTGGAAAACTTTTTAAAAGTAATTAAGTCATTGACTGATATCCTACATGTTTTCTAGCTGTTTACTTGCACTTTTACTATGATGGGAAGATAATTTTTTTTTCTGTTTGTTTTCTTGCTTATCTTTGCAGTGAGAAGGGAAATCAAGATTTTGAGATTGTTTATGCATCCTCACATTATTCGGTTATATGAGGTTATTGAAACCCCTACAGATATTTATGTCGTCATGGAATATGTAAAGTCTGGGGAGCTTTTTGATTATATTGTAGAGAAGGGTAGGTTGCAAGAAGATGAAGCCCGCAATTTTTTTCAGCAGGTCTGTTCAGCTATTACATTGTAGTTGTTGGTGTTTATGTCATTTCAATTAGTTACATATGGTCGAATTATTTCCTGCTGTAGATAATTTCTGGTGTGGAATACTGCCATAGAAACATGGTGGTCCATAGAGATCTTAAGCCTGAGAATCTGCTATTGGATTCTAAATGCAATGTCAAGATTGCTGATTTTGGTCTCAGCAATATAATGCGTGATGGTCATTTTCTGAAGACTAGCTGTGGAAGTCCGAACTATGCTGCCCCTGAGGTATGAAGTCTGTGGTGTTGTAACTGTTGACGCTTTTAACCTTTGCTCATGCTGCAGACCTTTGACTACAATATACTTATAGTATATAATGTCTTGATGTCAACCTCCAAGGTTTCTGTCATATTTTTAGGTGATCTCAGGAAAGTTGTATGCGGGGCCTGAAGTTGACGTTTGGAGTTGTGGTGTTATATTGTATGCTCTTCTTTGTGGAACTCTTCCCTTTGACGATGAAAACATTCCCAACCTTTTCAAGAAGATAAAGGTAACTACAGATTTACCTAGAACAAGTAGCTTGGACCACAGTGATGTCATTGAAATGCAAAACTATCCTCCAAAGCATGTTTGGAGCATTGTTATTGGTTGTCTTCAATCTTAAAGTCAACCTGGTACATTTAGGATGTGTCATGCATTGATGGATTCTGTTACCAATTTGTATTGCAGGGTCATTATCTTCTTTTAAGCTAATTGTCTCGTTAACATTTGGATCTAGCTGGCAGCACTCGTTTTGTTTTGCTAAAACAACAAAAATAGCACCCTTAAAACTTGTAACCACAAAACAACACTCATATATCTAACTTATATATTTTCACTATTGACATTATTTTATATTAAACGTCGTCTAATTGGACGCCATTTAACCTGAACTATGGTTATTTAGACCTATTTAATGTTAAACACAATCTAATTGGACCTCGTTCAATTTTATTGGAGTGCTATTTTTGTTGTCACAAGTTTTAGGGATATTTTTTGTAATTTCTCTTTTATTTTCTATCAGCAGATGGAATACAGTTATTAGTGAGTGGTCTGATTTTAATACACTGATTTGATGAACCGGTCAATTTATTTGCATGCAAT
Organism: Hippophae rhamnoides; assembly: GCA_033030585.1. Classification (NCBI taxonomy): domain Eukaryota; kingdom Viridiplantae; phylum Streptophyta; class Magnoliopsida; order Rosales; family Elaeagnaceae; genus Hippophae; species Hippophae rhamnoides. Next base: position 49,768,775 of record CM065433.1, on the reverse strand, counting down.
GCAATTGACAGTCTTATTCTGATTATTTGTAGTGATGTGAATATTTTATGGTGGTTTTTCTTTCTCTTTTTCTCAGCCCAAAGTTTGTTATTTTAGTTTTTTTCCTTCGCTATTGATTATTTGTGTCCTACCATTTCATATATATAAATATTGTGCCTATTATAATAACCTAATTTTTTTTTTAAATTCAGGGTGGGATTTACACTCTTCCTAGTCACTTATCACCTGGTGCAAGGGATTTGATCCCAAGAATGCTTGTGGTTGATCCAATGAAGAGAATGACTATTCCTGAGATTCGCCAACATCCATGGTTCCAGGCACATCTTCCACGCTATTTAGCTGTGCCTCCACCAGATACAATGCAACAAGCTAAAAAGGCATGCTTGTTTGCCATATTCTTCCAGTGGCTAAAGTGCTCTAAGGAAAATAAAAGAACGAATAAAATTTTACCTAGCTTTTACTATTGGGATATATTTTTTTTTCACTGCATCGTATATGGGATTTCCTATAACCCGTTCAACTACCGCTATGCATTATGCAGATTGATGAAGATATTCTTCAGGAGGTTGTTAAGATGGGATTTGATAGGAACCAACTGGTTGAATCTATTCGCAACAGAGTACAGAATGAGGTTTGCACCTTTGAAATCATTGACGCTCATATTTATGGTTCAAAAAGTTGTACTTATTGCCTACATCATGTTTCAGGGTACAGTTGCATACTATTTGCTACTGGATAATCGGTTTCGTGTATCTAGTGGCTATCTTGGTGCTGAGTTTCAGGAAACTATGGTAATATTTTTGCTTTTTTTCTTTTCTTTTTTGGGGCTTCTAATGCGAGATTCCTTTGCTCAAATTTTTTCTTAGCTGCTGTTCCCAATTTTTTATTTTTTATTTTTTTAAATATCTATTTGGGTTGAAGCTCTCCTTTTTTTTAAAGTGCTTTAAAGAAGAGGACCAATGAGGATATGATAATTCTTTACTTGGCATTTGTTCTTTGATTTGATTGTTACGTTGAGTCATGATTGACTCTGTATATAGTTCATGGCTTATAATTTCTTTTTTTAAGGCACATTTTGAGGCGGTGCTATTCTGATTAGACCTGACTTGTAATATTGAACAGGAATGTAGTTTCAATCGGATGCATCCAAATGAATTAGCTACTTCTCCTGTTGGACATTGCCCTCCAGGATATATGGATTATCAAGGGATGGTGATGAGACCACAAGCCCCAGTTGAAAGAAAATGGGCTCTTGGACTTCAGGTTGTCTTTATTTCGTTTAAAGCTGTTAGTACACTCAGCCAACTTACTATATTGTACGAGTGAATACATGAGCACGATTTTTGTGCTTTAGCACTTTGAGGTTCCTCCCCACGCCGAGTTATAGCTTCTTGTCTCTAATTTGTAGATTTTATATTTAATATTTAATATACTAAAATATGCATCATATAATCCCATCTAAAAAAATTTATGCCATATTGCTATTATTAGGTTACTAGTTTAGGGGTCCATGAAATTATGTTTACCTATAGTAATATGGAAGGAATAAGTGCATTTGGTGTGTTGTTTTATTGATCTTTCTGCTCCCCCCTTTTTTTGCTCTTATTCTAGCAGTCTCGTGCCCCCCCACGTGAAATAATGACTGAAGTCTTCAAAGCTCTGCAAGAGTTGCATGTGAGTTGGAAAAAGATTGGACACTATAACATGAAGTGTAGGTGGATTCCTGGACACCAGGAAGGTATGGTGAATAATTCGATGCACAGTAATCATTACTTTGGAGATGAATCTACTATTATTGAAACTGATGGTGTAATGAAGTCACCCAATGTGGTCAAGTTTGAAATGCAGGTAATCTGCCCTGCTTCTTTTAAAAATGGCTTTCTTCTTTTTTTCTTTTCTCTAACCCTGCATTCACCCATAAGTTGGTAAATTTCAACTTTCAAATAATTTTGCTATTACCTATAGCCATAAATTCACAATGCTATACAAGATGTGCATATCACAATGTAGGTCGCTACACACCCTCGTAACTGTTTTATGCTATGTGGGGGTTTAATTGAGTGCAGTGTGAAATACATGTATCTTGTACTACCACATTGTGAATTTGTGGCAAAACCTTGGTTAGTTATTGAATGTTGTCTGCCTAACGTAGTAGTAATGTGCTTTACTGCTAGCTTTACAAGACAAGGGAGGAGAAGTATCTGCTTGATCTGCAGAGGGTGCAGGGTCCTCAATTTCTATTCTTGGATCTTTGTGCTGCATTCCTTGCGCAACTGCGTGTACTTTAAAATTACTCTGTTTTCGTTCACAATTTACTATCTATGAACTGACTGTTATAATTGTGAATAAGAGAACTTTGTGATGTATATAATCCATCCTTCGGCTTCAGCACTCTCTTTCATATTATTACCATTTTTAGAGGGTAATAGTTCTTTTGAGCCGACCCTCAGTGCTGGTATTGGCTAATCCATTCGTTTGGTGGTTCACATTTCTAGGATTTTTCTCATTATTTTGAATTAATTTTTCTCTTTTAAATAGAATTGATCAACCTCATCTTCTTCCGAGATCTAGTTTTCTCCCTTTTTCCACCTTTTGGTTTGGCCACTTCTGTTAGATGTTTTGTTTCGTGTAATAATGTTTTTGAATCAAGGGCCTCATACAGCTGCTGAGATGACGATTCGTTAGCTATCAGTTATCACTGGCGTCTTCTATGTCTTGAATATTCCATATGTTTTATTTGTTAGTGCACCTTATTTTTTATTAGAGTGCTACTAAATTTGACCACATTTCTTATAAGTTAGCCCACCCACAAGTAATAAAACTTGCATAATTTTGTGGTGCTCTTTTAAAGATAATGATATTGTTACAATAATTTGATAAAGTTGTCATTAATAAAATATTTTTTGTGACTAACAATTTGCATTGTGTTTTAATATTCATGAAAGAAGAGAGTATGAATGTTATCTTTGTAGGAGAGTTTATTGTATATTGATAAACAGAATGAGACAAGTTTTTGATTGTATTAAACAAATATAAGTGATCGACTAGAAGTGTTTTTAAGAACAAGAATAGCTAGCTAGTTAACAAAGCAGATAGGTGGAAGAGCACTCCAAAGTGGCAGTTGAACATGTAGAAGTGGTGAGATCATGATTTGAAGTCTGCGTAGAAGGGAGAGCAGGGGATTTAGAAGAACAAGGCCAGAAATTGGTACGAGTATTTGAACCACGAAGTAAGCAAGCTGCTGCTTCTACTGTATCAAAAGTGCCAAACCATAATCTTTATCTTTTGTATTGTGTCTTTGATCTCAGCTACCCATCTTCCTGATGCCCTTTGTCTCACTCCCACAAAGCGCTTTCGAGTTGTTTTAGTTCCATCTATTGCTGCTGCTTCCTCAACCACTTCGTCCCAATTAGTCATAGTTGCTAATTCAGTACTACTGCAATTGTTGCTTTCATTATAAGCCTTTCTCTTCCTCTCCATTTCTATGTTTTTTTGTTTGTTTCTCAATCAACTTGTGTATTCTTTTGAGTTTTGTGGGGTTGGAATAAGTGCTTACTCTTCTGAAAAAGAAGATGATTAAGTTGAATCTCACTCTTGTTGAAAGTGTATCTATATAGGAGGCCTGATAATAATTGAGGAGATGTACAGGTTTGAAAAGATCTTTTTTGTAGCTGCTTGTTTTATTTCTTTGTTCTATATATTTCGGCTTTAATATAAGACCAAATGGAGCTCTCTTTTTTATAATAATTTATGCAAAAATTAGGTTGTGAATTAATAAGAATTATTAATTGTTATTGTTAAATTAATTAATAGTTAATACATCATATATTAAGTATTGAAGTCTCAACAAATAAAAAATAAAAAATATGAAAATTCTTCTTTATCCGTATAATAAATATAACCAACGAGATTTATGCAGAGAAAACCAAAAGTTTGAATAATGCTAAAAGTTTTCCTAATGTTTAATAGATAAATGGTTAGAATTATATTATACAAGAAAATAGATAAATAGTTGAATTATATTATACGAGTAAAAGATAAATTGTTGAACCGTATCTCGTAAATCAATTTTTAACATGTTTCTGGGATTAGATTAAACTTTTTTCTTTCTCATTTAATTTTATAATAATAGAAAATTATTATTGTTTATGAGTTTTGATTTTCTTATTTAAATTTTCACTATAATAAAATTTATAATTTTAAAACTATTTGTATGTTAACGGTAATTATTAATTTCATTAATGTTGTTACATAGAATTAATTATTTTACGAATATTTTGATTTTTTTCTTTTAATTCTTCCCCCAAAAAATAATTAATACATAAATAAATTATTTTTATATTAAATATAATTTAGAAAACAAGTAAATAAAAATTAATTTATGATAAAATTAGATTATACAAAATACATTGATAATTGAATTACATTTCATTTATTAATTTTTGACATGTTATTTCACATAATCATTTTATACGAAAATACAAACTCGTTTCTTTATAATAGTTATAAAATATAAGATAATATCATATTTTCAATTTTTATTAGTAAAAATTGAAACTATAAGTAAGTTACTAAGCAAAACAACTTTTTTTTCTTATAAAATTTATGAACTAAAAATCTAATTACAAAACTCGGTAATTATAATTAGAAGTTAAAATGTTTATCACACAGCTGTTTGATAGATTCCAAGTAAAATGGTTACAATCTAGGTGGTTCTAAGGTCCCTTATTGGTTCTACTGTTCATCTATTTATACTGAAAGATAGTACACGTGACTTTGTTCCATTAGGGACGTATATGAAACCATTAGTACGGCCCAAATTACAATTAATTAGCTGACATGTCGGGGCTAATACACTCAATAATCAGGTTAACAAAGGGCCGGCGACAGGTTGAATTAGACTTCAACCATAGGGTGATACTAAGGTCTCACGTGCTGGGACCATGCATGTACAAGGCTGTACACAGGCTAAAATAGATGGTTAAAAGGGCTATTCACGGTTTGTATACGGTCCGTGCATAGGCTAGGTCACAGATTGGTGGGGATCTGAGTATTAAACTGTGACTTAAATGAGACTTCACACGGTCCTTTAAGCTAAGAACGGCTGCTTAGACATTAGGTTAATGGGTTGATTAGGATAGGTCCTTTTGCTGGTTACGGGTACACAATATATTTGTTCCAAAGATAGCTTTTACCCTTTTGCAAATCTAAATTGTACTTCTGCCGCATTTCTCAGTATCTTCTCCTTCCTACATTTTGTCTGAATACTTTTTATTTATCTAAGCAGAGTCCTCAGCAAAGAAAGAAAACCTGAGCTTTTTGAACGGAAGGAAGATGCCAATGGCTATTACTGTAACTCCACATGGAGGATGATCTCCACTGTATTATAACCAGCAACTCTAAATGAACAAGTCTGTTATACAGAAAAAAAATGAAAGGAAAATTAAGAACAAGTAATCAAATCAAAGTGAAATAAAAGTTGGTTCTTTCCTTTTGCTAAGAACACCACTTGGACATTACATGGTTTGACTATATGCCATTTGTACATCACCTGACGAAGTCTTTAACTCTATCCAGATCACTATATTGATTTGGGACAGCTTCCATATTTGGATGTAAGAACTCCTCTCGGACTGAGAATCTCTCTTGATAATTTTCATTTTTATTTTTAATAAAGTATATATAAAGAAAAAAAGACGCAAACTTCAACTTTCAAGAAACTAGCATAGCATTACACATATACAGTGCACTTCAAGTAAACACCAGTGATAAAGAGTAGATATATTTTGAAACCTAAGTTGAACAATTGTATCACTTGATCTGCAACACTAGCACAGACAAAAATAAGTAAAAACAAACATTTACATTTTTAAATAATTTTACATAAAATATTCCCAAGACAACAGATAAAAGGCAGAACAATTATCCAATGCTGGAATGCCCAATTACATCAGTAACAATCTTCAAACTTAAACGGCATTAAGAAGAGGTGTGCTGCACTCATTGGTGCTTAATGGATGTCGAACTGACTCCAGAGTTGGATCTCTATAAGCAGTCCTTAGTTTCTCGTAAAATTGAGCCATGGTGGGATTGTTCTGGTCCTCTCTATCTTTTTTCATCAAACACTGCATAAAACAATTCCTCGGGACATTCCTTGTTAGGCATAGAGAGAGAGTAATTGCATATTACAGTAAAGAAATTGTAAAATAACTGTTTTAAGTTATTAGGATATTGACATCATGCAGTCTCTTAACTGAGCATTATCATCATTTTCTCTATATGAAATTTGAGATCATATGCATGATGTCAAAGAAAAAAAGGTTGGACTCTGCAATGTGGTCAATTAACATGCAATGTGAGAATATATGTAATATGAAGCTTCATAAGAAAATCTTACATATAAATTACAAGAGTCCATAGAATAGGGAATATATAAAAGATTCAGAATAGCCTAAAATGTCAAATACATAAGAACCTAAGAATTATTAAATAGAAAAAATGTGATGATGTTGGTAAGCTCAGTACCTCAAGAGGATAGTCTTTGAACATTGGTACAAATCTTTTTAGGCAATACCCGTTGAAAAGAAGTGTTAGAATTGGAAGAGGAATGACCAAGGTGGAAGCCAACGGTAGCTTCTTAAGCCCAAAGATGCCAATCGCAATAACATGCATCAATACCAAAGAAAAAATTGTAGAGTAGTGCACTAATGGCCAAAACTTTCCATCAGCATCAAACTTGGGGGAATAAACATTCAACAGCTGTGAAAGAGAGTTTAGCATTGTGAGTTGAATAAGAAATGAAATCCAAAACTTTAAAGGGAAAAGAAAAAAAATTCAAAATTAGCATACTAAAATTGACCCCCATTACAATCAGTACCCAAAAACCTCTCCCATTTTGCTCCTACTCCAAATCTCACATTCAAACCAACCGCCTCTCTGCCCCACCCTGTCTCCTCCACCCACACCCATTCCTATCCCCTCACCATCTTCCCCACCCCCACCCCCACCCCTATATCCGCACCATCTTCCCCACCCCCACCCAAAACCACCATATTTGCCGCTGCCATTTCCAGATTTACCACAGCTGCAACAACCCAGCTTTGTCAAAACCTCCGTCATTTAGATCCGCCGCTGCACTATCGGCAGTTGGTTTCCTTCACCACTGCCAAATGACCATCAGTTTCTGTAAAATCTTCCCATTAGTGCTACCCTTCTCCTTAGAGTGATCTAGTAGATATTTGTTAGTTTTGATTATTTGGTTTTGTTTGACAAGCTTGACATGGAGGACGATGACTCGATTATGGCCCTCCTTTGAGGGATTGCAACACCCTCTTTTCTGATGTGTCTTAATTTGTGATTTTTTAATTTGTGTATATATATATATATATATTGTCTCTATATTGTTTTGAGTTGCTTGAATGGTAGTGCTTTTTATTTTCTTAGTCAGTTTTGGTGGTAAGTGGTGATTTTTCCATGATTTGAGATTGCAATTCTCTGAGGTCATATGGACACGTGGATTGCCCCTAGGGGTGTCATGCTTGATTTGATGGTTCTTCCACGGGCATTAGATAAGGGTGTTTTGGTGTGTAGAACTAGGTCTGGGTTGGGAAAGCAATCTATATACAATGATTGCTATGTGTTTGTTCTAATTTAAGGTTAGTACAAGAATGTAATGTTTTGTTCATCTTTTTAAGTTTGTATCCTGCTACAATGTTAATAAAATTGTCTTTATTTGACCCAAAAAAAAAAATTCCTAGACCTTCTCATTTACTTTACAGATCGATGAATCACATAGTTATTTTTATGGTAAAAGGATGTGTATACAGCCTTTCATAAATAGGCTACAGTTTTCACCACTTGTTCCCTTTTTTTCTTTTCCTGGAACCAGTTTTCACCATATTAATAGATAATCAGTATATAAGAAAGGGACACTAACCTGGTTCCGATAGACGATGTAGCCAAGAAAATAATAAACCAAGAGGAAAGGTAGAATTAGTGGAGCAAGGAAAAAGTAGGTTATGCCAAGGAGTCCAACAAAGAGAACCTTTGGAATTGCACTATGATAAGGAATCGCTGGAACCTCAAAATCATCGCTATCTTTTCCTACAAATAGTCCTTTTAGAAAACCACAGATTAAGGGAATCAGTCGGCAGAGTTCATGTGATAGACCAGTCCATCCTGATGTTACAACATATGAGATGAAAAATGCGGCCTGCATTTCAAACATATAGCCCATGTAACCTCCCCAACCATAATATGGAACACAGTTCAAAAGTTACAGGCTAAAACGAAAGACTATCTGAACAAACAAGAAAGCACAAGGCTATAAAAGAGGGCAGAGAAAGATTAAAATTTAAGCAATGGTTAGCCCATGACCCACAGCTAATAAGCCTTTTTTGAGGCTTTTCTGTTAACTAGCTATCAATTCTAACTTCTATTCATTTATTTATTTAAAATTTGCTACACAGGGCTCCATTATCTGCATTTATATTTTCTCAAGCTATTAGCCGTGCAAGAGCCAAGAAAAACACAGGACCCATAATGTGCTCAACAGAGATAATCGCCAGACAGAGTTTTCTATTCTATGTCGGCTCAGATTAGCAGTTACTCAGTTATTCTTTAAGGCCAGGTTCTGGTAGTAAAAATTCTCAAATTTTCAAGAATAGCCAGCTTCCCATTGTAGTTAAAATTCTGAAGATGAATGAAAAGCTACAAAACTCATGAAAGAAAATTGAAGACTGCAGAGGACATCTATAAAAGCTTTAAGTCATTGGAGAATTCCATGCATCTCCTTAATTGAGTGACCTTTACAAGGCCATTGTCCAGAACGGGTCCACTAGGCTGGGAAGGGGGATATGGATAAAATATCAACCTACAAGAATCTTCGAAGACAGATTTTATAGAAACAACAGCGTCTCGAGCTAGACAATTCTTGCAATTACACGAGGCAGATGATCCCATATAATTAACAAAGGAAATCTAAAACAGTTTTTCTTCCATAAAAATAAAATATATTTCCCAGTTTAGGAGTGCAGACTATAATCAATTAAGATATAACAGAAAATTTTCTTCTTGTGCAGAAAGATTAAGAGGTGATGTTGCAACTTTATTAGAACATAAGACAAGAGCAAAATAAGCTTTCTAGTAATTTCTAGTCAAACTAATGCAAAGGAAATTCAAAGAAATGGATGCAAGTTATATACAACTTTACAGAACATATATGAATTATTCCATAGATATCCAAAATACAAATGGGAATATAAACTCACCTGTGCAGGAACTGCTCCAGCAAGCACACTTGGAATGTTTTTGGGATCTAAAAAGATGTCAACCTGATACAGAGCTGATCCAGATAGCACATTCGCAAAGAAAAAGTTCCATATCATAAACCACAATACTTTAATACATGCACTTTTGTGCATCTGACTGACAGAGATGAATCCTTGCATAGAAGAAAACAATATCATGACCGGTGGAATTATAGATACGAAGAATTGAAGGATAAGACTGGGAAGATATCCTGTTATGACTTCACTTACAACATCCCTGCAACTCAAAGAATAACCTATATTAGTACACCATAACAAAGGATCCTGTAAATATGAATGCTTAAAAATATGTAAGTGGAAATACTTGAAGAAAATAAAAAATTGGAAAGTTGTCAAACAAATAAGTACAAGAGTAATACAAATCAAAAAGTGACAAAAGGAAAGCAGCTAGAAGGGAAGGCTGATAGGGACATGTTTGAACTTTAAACATCAATTAATTAGTACCAAGGATTAAATTGAGAAGATCCGGAGGAAGAGAGAGGCAGCAAAAGTAACAAGCTAAAAATTAGAAGGAAAAAGAAGAAGTCAAATTTGCACTTACATTTCCAGGATGGTTTTGAGAAAAGGAAACCAGATTTCTAACTGGTCCAAATTAGCAAGGCCTTGTACTATTACGACTGGGATGAGGAATAAAATTGTAAAAATAACACATGCAACAATAACCACTAGCTTGAAGATCCATCTTTTTAAGAGTGAGGCAGAAAAGAAAGACCAGTGTACATCCTGAGGCTCAGGAGCTCTCTCCGTGACCCACTCTATGGGATTGACACCTTGTTGTATGTGTAAAGCTATTGCAACACCAAGCCTTGTCTTGAATGATACAAAGGCAGCTGGAACTTCCTACAAATTATGACAGTAAAGTGGATTAAATCACAACAGAGATACTGCTTCAAATAAAAAGTTGGTTAAACAGTGAAAGATGTGATAAGGCAAGAGTGCAATTACATGTACATGACCTCAAAATTTGCACATAGAAAAAACAAAAGAACAGAACATAAAACTTTTGCCATAGGTACCTTTAATACTTTTATGTGCCCTCTGTATGTGCCAAAAAGAAACTCAATGATCATAATGTTTTTGCACCAAACAAACTAGCAGTTTCCTTCACGTGCTACATGAATTCATATTAACAGACAATAGGCCATGACTCTAAGTAAAGTTGGTAATTGATATTGGACGATTACAATTAGTGGATAACTAGTGAAAAAAGCTAATTCAGCTTATCTTTTACAATTTTTTAAAGATAAAATGAATGGTAACCACTAGTATCATTTTGTTTTTAATATTGCCGAAGCACATAAATATTTATTGATAGAAGAAGCTCATACCTTTCCCGTCAAAGAAGTTTGTTCCATTCTGATATTATCTTCCAGATCTTCCAATTTCTTTCCATAGTGATCTACAAGGTCAACTCTACGACCAAATATCCCCAAAAAACCATCACGCCTGAACTTATGTTGCGATTGAGTTCTTACTTTCATATTGGCAAGTCTTTTGTACATCTTCTCTGCATCATTCTGCCAAAATAACAAAAATACACAATTTTGAGATAATATTATAATACATGTCTCAAGTAATCCTCAACAATCATCTTGAAGATGCTGCAGCTATATTAGAGTAGCATAGGAAATATCTTTATAATTAAAAATCATATGCAAGATAGCGAAAGAAGATACCATTACAGGATATATTGCAGTGCCTAGGATGTGAAATTTAGATGAAAATAATCAGAATTTTGTGCTTTTAATCAATCCAGTTACAAGTCTAAATATTCTCAGCCCAGAGCACTTTTTTATTTTTTTGGGGCTATGAAGCCTCAACCACTTAAGTGTAGATGATTGAATCAATCAGAAACTTCACATAAAATGCTTACTATGAGACCATGAAGTTTGCTAGATTGAGGAACTACTGCATGTGAAAGGTAAGTGGACGGATGGTATTCTGTAAAAAACCTCTCAACGGTTTCACTGCAGCTGCTGCCAGATGAGACAGGAATTCCTCGAACAAGTATTGAAAATTGATAAGGCTGAGGTTTAGATGAATAGAAGCAAGCAATTCTTTTTGACGAAATATAACAATATTCCTGCAGACATAAAATTGTTACTAAAATTTTGTCTTTATTTCTTTTTTGAGGAACCACCTATAAAAATAGGATTTTACTTACATGATACAGAAGATAGCAGACAACTCCAGTAAAAACATATGTGGCACAAAAGTGAACCCATAACCTTGAGAAACGCCAATCATAACATCAGTTTTTCCAATGATTAGATAAAGGTTTAAATAAAGTAGAGAAATAGGCTTATACTGTTAGAGACAACAAAGGAAAAAAAAGGAAGCCAAGTGACCAAAAAGAAGAATACATAATCAAGTCGGTTAAAAATACAAAGTCTTGGGCAAACACCCACATTGATTAAGAATATATTTCGAGTACAGATTATATGCATAATGAGTCTCACAACCTATTGAATTAATTCTTTGAGTTAATCTTTTGGTGCATATGACTACAAAATTTGATACATACAAAACTGATTAAGAAAAAGTAATATAAATTAGCATATCCTTTTGAGAATTCATTCATTTTGTTTTTGATAAAATAAAATACAAGAAAAAGAAAAATGCCACAATTGATAACACTACTAGCATTCTGTTCATCGTTCAAAAATCAATTGAAAAAAAGAGAAACATAGAAAGGAGATGTCATTCATTACTCCTGCCAGTGGGGTAGTACTAAACACCAATTACATTGCTTGCTCTTTTAATCGAGTATTGGGTACCTGTATTTTTCAAGAAAATCATTGCACTAAATTGCATTTTATTAGCCTGAGTACCACATATCACTTACTTCGGGAGGAATAAATCTCAAGTCCATAGAATGATCATCAACCACAATAGAAACCCAAATTCCCTCTCAAATGAAATGAATCATCTAAAAATGTCGTCCTAAGCATCCACCCAGTTATAATTACCTGTTTGAACCATTGCTAACATTTGAAATACTGAATGAATCCAAAGATGTGCTCGACAAATTAGAAAAGTCATCACTAAGCTGGTTCCCAAGATAATTAACCGGGAGAAGAACGAAGATTCCGATAATCCCAGCAAAAGTAAAAACTTTCAAACTGCATCGATTATTTAAAAGATAAGGTCACTGGTATTCAACATTAAAAGAAAATAATAAATCAGATTCATGGAATAAAAGAAGACTGATTTCACATTAACTAAGCAATATATGTTTTTTTTTTCAATTAAAGACAAGGTACGCATGGTACGTATAGCGACGCAGGCATGAGGAAAACACACAAAACATCCTAAATTAGCACAATCACATAACGATTCCGAAATTAATACACTGTATCAAAGTTTAGAAATATCAACTAGAACTTTAACCAAAAAAAAAATAGAAATATCAAAATGCGTCAGGAAAGTCAAAATCAGGCACGAAACAATTGTTGGCTACTGCATAGAGATGAAAGTAAAACCTGAAAACAAAAATACGAGTAAAAACGAGAGCGTCCAAGCCAAAGCTCTCCAGGATTTGTTCGTCGGTTAGCTTCCATGCTCTTTTAACCCAACCAGCAGTAGGTAAAAACCTCTCCAAGCTGAAATCATCGTGCTGCTGCGATTTTCCTTGAGCAACCAATCGCGGTGCATAGACATTGATATTGCCCGGTTGCTTTCTCAGTATAGAATACAGAGTGAAAAACAGAACACAAAGGCCAAGATTTATTCCAACAGAAGTTAACAGAGCCGAAAGAATCATATCTCGATTAAAAAAGCTTCAGAATGCCAATCGCGTTTTACTTGAATTCGGCCAATAAATTGAATAAAAGATGCTCCATAAAATGACGATATAAAGGAATGCTCGTACTTGATAGAGTCAAAACTTGAAAGGTAGTTGAGAGAAATGAGAGAGAGAGAGATGAGATGAGATGCTTTTCTTTTGGTTGTATGAGAATGAGACTGAGATTTGCGTTGCTTTCGTACTCAAGGAAGTGGCCGACGTTACTATAAAAATAGAGGTAGCCGACGTTACTATAAAAATAAAAATAAAAATTTAAAATAGTTCACGTTAATCCATATCCAAATAACATTTTATAAATTTTTTATTTAAATTATAAAAAAAATGGCGATAATAGCTTATTTATTTAGTATTTAGTTGTCATTTAATACATATATTTTAAATAGATTTTATTTAATCTTTTTAAATGTATACACGGTGTTGATAAATAATAAATTAGTATATTTTATAAAAAATAATGTAAATTTAAATTTAAGTAACTTTTTGATGGTTTTTTTTTTTTGGAAATTCAGATTATAAAAAAAAAATATAGCCAACACGAGGACGCTCTTGCTCGATCTCCTTGGTGAGGCGAAAGATGGGAACGATGGATGCGAGAGAGAAAGGGACGATCTCATCGTCAAAAATATCCGTAGAGAAGGTGGTTGTGGCGATGCTTCGCGACAGCCTTGAGGACCTGACTCGAGGTTCGACATTGCTCTAACCCCTGAATGATTCATGCATAACCAGAATTAGAATCAGAAGAAAAAAATAAAAAGCATGAATCGAAAAGAAAACGACAGACCTTATATTTCCCACAGTTTCTGGCTAACCAAACAGGAAGTCGGATTTGGGAAAGAGAGAAAGAGAGAGAGAATGGGTGGAGAAAGTAGGGAGGACAGAAACGACAACAGTGGAGAGGAAGATGAAGATGCCGAGTGGAAAGCAACCATTTACTCTGTCGCCTCCACCTCTTCTTTTGCGAATGGATTTCCAGGTTCTTCTCTGCATATTTTGAGAAAAAATAAATTTTTTTTCATAGTAGCAAATGAAAGGTATCGGATGAAAACGATGAGGTTTTTTTTTATTAAAAATGAAGATATTAAAGAGGGATGACGATGGAATATAATAAAATGATTAAAATATTCATACAAATAAATTTTAAAAACAATCATTCTTAAAAATTATTAAAATAATAATTAAATTATTAAATTATTTTTATTTTTTTTTGTACAATCAAAATAATTAATTAATATTTTTTTATCAATTATCACCAAATTTTAAAACAAATGGATTAAAACTTCAATTCATCCTAAATTATATACATATTTTTAAATGAATTTTTATTTTTATTTTTTTAATTATTTTATAATTTATTTAAAAAAATATTTTTTTTATAAAATAAATATTAAATTATTTTAAATATTAAATTTATTTTTATTTTTTTAATAATATTATTATTATTTTAATTAAAATAAAATTTAATATTAAATTTTTAGAATTTTAATAAATTCTTACATTGTGATTAATAATAATATTATTGAATAAATATAAAAAATAATTTATCAAAACATATATTAAATAATAAATATGATATAAATTTTAATAAAATATAATTAATGTCATGTATCATTTTTCAATAATGTCTTTGGAACCGTAGCCTCCACATTGGCTACTTGGCTCGCTCATTTTTGCACCAATTATTTTGGCCTTTTTGGCGGATATAGGATATTTGTAAATTTACTATTATATTATATTTTAAGAATATCTATTCAAATCAATCATCCATCCACATTTGAAACATTTTAATTTTATTATATTTCCTCAAAATTTATTTAAAAACAAAACAAAATATAAATAAATTTTAAGAAAAGATCATATAATATAGTAGATATGGCTAGGAATATATCATCAATCCTACTGACAGATTTACCCATATAGAATTTAACAAATATTTGAATATAAAATCATAAATAAACTCTATCTTGATGAAAAATTAATAAACAATTAAGTACAATGTAAATAAAATGAAACTTTGCGAATTATATAAAAATTTCTGAATTAAAATAACTAGAGGAAAAAAAATCTATTATCAACTATATATTCAATAAAAATTAAAAAAACTGTTTATTTTGTGGGAGTATATTAATGAATCAGTAGAATGATATTTGAGAAAAGTTGAGCACAAAAGTAGAATTTGTGTGTAATAAGTTAATAACAACCAAATGAATTTAATCTGTGTTAATACCTTTTGCATAAACTAGTTACGCTGTTGATGTGAGGTATTGAAAAACAAGAAAATAATTAAAAATTGAGTTTATTCAATGGTATAATGTTTACTTTTTCTAGTGGAAATTATTTTCCTTTTATTTCTCTAATTTATTGTATCTTAAATTCTTGATTCTTGCATTCTATTATATTCAACTCTTATTATTTTAAGTAAATAAAATTTAAAATTAATACAATTTTTTTAAAAATTAAATATTCAATAAAAAAAATTTAAAAAAAATTAATTTAATTGATAAAAAATATATTCTAAAAATAATAAATAATAATTCTACTTGTATACCTAAACCCAAACATAATTTATATTGTACATTCTATTATGCATAAAAATAATAAATAACGGTATATGAATATATCAAATCGATAAAAAAAATACATAAAATTTACATAATTTGACAATTTATCCATGTTTACAAGAGGTAAGAGATATTATCATAATTGAACGGTTATCCAACTAATTAGAATTTGATCAACCAGTTACCCCACTCGTTAAAATTCAATTGGACACATTTAATTAAATTAAATAAAATTTTCAACCAGTTAACTTTATTCATCGAAATCAAGTTAGATATATGTCAATTAAATTAGACAATTATTCAACTAGTTGAAATTTGATCGAACAATAACCACTCGTAGGAATTAAGTTGGATACATGTCTAATTGAACTAGACAATTATTAACAAGTCGAAATTTGATAGATCAATGATCTTATCTGTTAAAATCGAATTAACTATATGTCTAACTTAAATAAACAATTATACAATTGTATAATTTAACGTGAAAAACTTTCAACTAACATATTAATAATTTTGAAAATAAATGAGACTAGCAACCTAATATAAACTATGGAGAAGCAAAGGTATATACATAATTTTTACAATTTTCGGTCTCCTATGATCAGAATAACATACAATATACAGACACTAGTTACTTTTTCTCATTAATCTTCATTACAAAACTAGCTGCTTCGCTAGGGAAACTACCTAATTGTCCCTAATAATGCGTATTATAAGGACTATATTAATATAAATATAAGCACATAAACAGGAGTGAAGAAATTCACATTAACATTATATCTAACATATGATTGCTATCATTACATTGTAAATTTTGTGAAGCAAATATTAAAACTAACTCAAAGAATAATTATGTAATTTTTGCTGCCGACTCCTATAATTTCAACACTTGAAGAAAATATAATCAAACCAGTTTGTACTATTTTTTCCTAACCAAAAGAAAATTTTAGCTAGTTGATTGAAACCTGACTAGTAGAAGTTGAGGTCAAAATTGAAGCTGAGATAATCACAAAGGTAATCTTAAGCGTTGTTAGATAGGTTAGGGTTGGTCGTGTGAACCGTGAAGTTAGGGTTGGCTAAGGAGTTGTAGTAGGTTGGAGCTGGACTTCGTCGGTGTAATGGCAGTGGTTGGCAAGAAAACTGTGATAAGGTTGAGAAAGAAGAGCACGAGAGTTAAGGCCGATAGGGAAGATTGCGAGAGTGATGAAAAAGTGAGGAAATGATGAGCGTAAACGTATGGATAGGGAATGGTATAATAAGAATTGTATTAAAATTATAAGTCGGTGGTTCATTATAGAATAAAAATAATAAAAGAGGATTATTTAAATTTATTTTTCTTTTTGTTATAATTCTTATTTCATTTTATTTAGATTTTACTGATAAACATGATTTAATGTAAAAAGATGAATTTATTAAGTGGTTTTATCTATTTTTATTTCATTATGTACAATATAAATTCATAATTATATTTATATTTATATTTACAATTATGATGTAAAATATATTTAATTTATTTTAAAAATTTTACTTATAAAATTATTTAATAATGTTTCATAACATAGTTAATGAATATGAGTATAGATTTATTCAGATTTATTATCTTAGTAATAATATGATTGATTTTAATAATATTTTTTACTCGTATTTTTTAGATAATATTTTATTAATATCTTATTTAAAAATATATTAATTTAATATAATTTATTATTTAATTAAATTTTTCGTGTGTATACGTGTAATATTTAATTAATTGATTATCGAAACGTAACTTAAATGAGATATAGTTAGGGTATATTTCAAAAATATAAATAAAAAAATATCAAAAATAAAATTATAATATTACTAAAATAACGCAGCGAATTTACCCCGTACACTCCAACCGCATCCTTTTCGATAACTCCTGAAGAAGGATCTCATAACCGTCGTTTTTGTCGATCGCTGAATTTTTGGCCAAACCTTTCCGATCTTCTGATATTATCAGGTTCATGCCATCTTTTGTTTTTCGAATCCATTCCTTACCTTGTATGTTTCCATAATTATGATCGGATTAGGGTTCGTGCAAGGTTTAAATTATGTGATTACGTTGGTTATTAATGAATACGATGTTGAATTTGTAGATTGGGCAGGGAGTAGAAATAAATTAGTCAAGATGAGCGAGGTTTTTGAAAGATACGAACGCCAATACTGCGAGATATCCGCCAATCTTTCCAAGAAATGTACAGCTGCTGGTGCACTTGATGGAGGTTATTTGTTCAATCATTTATGTATTTCCTGTATATTTTTCAATTTCAAGGTTTAACTTTTTCGCTAAAAAAAAGTTGAAGATTCATTTATTCCAATTTGGAGCTCTTCTATGGGTCCAATTATTTATTTTTAGTTTTAACTAGATTTGGAGTATAATCCAGATGGATTTCTTCTTGAGCCAAATGGAGTTAGTTATTTCAATCGGATTATTTTAGGTTAATCAGAAATCAGACAATAATTTGAGATAACTGGAACAGTTTGCTTCCTGTAGAGTATGCAGCAATCACGATTTTCTTCTATATTATGTTGGTAGAGTGGTGATTTCTTGAACATTTTAAATGCTAAACTATATTTTTATCATGGCTTAGTGTCATGGTTGTTGTGAAGATGAATAATGCTAATGGTTTCCATAAATGTGAACTTTATTAGCAAAATTGGAAAGGATTAAGTTACCATTTACATACTTTATTTGATGTTTTATAATCTAAAATAAATTTTGAATTTGTTTAGGGTTTTGGTCCTTTTGTAACCCTGTATCTGTTGACAATTTTTGCAATAGTCTGCAATCACTAATACCAGACATAGAGATGTTAAATGGCCTATCCATCCATTATTTTTCGCTGCCAAACTTATTCTAATTTAATGAGCATTCTTAATATTCAATATTATGCCTTGAAGTGAACTCAAACCTCGACGCTCTTTAGCACAAGATTTTGAGTCTCATGTGTCTACCATTTCACCACTAAGGCATCTTGAAAGTGAATCGTATTCCATGAATATGATATTTATCCAGTTTGATGTATAGAATCTATGACGGGTGGATTGTTAGAGTATTTCTATTTACCGGTCATATAAGCCTGAGTCGGACATCCACAAATGTATAACTCCCTAGCAATTTTAATTGCACTTATATTCATCACTGTAGGAATTGGGTTCAAGCTTTCCCTAATCCCTTTTCATCAATGGATTATTGACGTATACGAAGGAGTGTTGTTCGTTCGATAAATTCATGCCTCTCTATCTATCTCTGAGATGTTTAAATTTTTCAAAACTTCATGGACATGCCAAAGAGAAATGTTACCCCACTCTGATCAAGACATAACTTTTGCTTATTCAAATAACAATTAAGGTAGTATGGTCAGGAACAACAAATCTCTTTATCTAGATTCAAGTATAGCATACCCTATTTAAAAGTCACTCCATCCAACTCCAACCCAAATAGGATATGGATTAACATATAAGTTAAAATTCAATTTAAATTTTTGCCTTATTTTATTTTGCTCTTAATTTCTTTTATATAAGTTAAGCTTCTTTTTTTCTAAACAACTTGAACTTTTTTTGGACAAATAATGTATTAGAATTTTTTTAATAAGATGAAATGAGTAATAACCTTAGTTTTTTTAAAAAATATTTTTAAGGTTTACCTTAATAACATTACATGTTTTTTTTAACAATCTCATTCTTTTTTCTTTTTCTTTTTTGAGAAACAATATGTAGACTTCTTTTATTAACATGACATTGATTTTTTTTAAATAAGCTGCATAATAAGATAATTGTTAACGACCCTTAACAACCAAAAATAAAATTTGAATCCATTAAATATAAAAATAGTATTGAAAAAACTAAGTTTAGAATATTAAAATGCAATGGAATATTAACGATATCTAATAAAATGAGCATAAATTTTATGCAAACTTAAAATTACGTAAAACTTCCTAGAAACTTAATATATAGATATATGGAATCGATCAAATTTTTTTGTAAGTTAGTATTAATTATATTTCAAAAATGAGTAAAATATGTTCAGTAGAATTTAAACAAGTTTTAATAAAATGAGCATAACTTTTTATTAAAAACTAAAAATCGTAAATCGTAAAATTATTTAGAAACTAGATTTTAAGAACTTTTTAATAGTATATGAAATAATTTATAATATTTTGTGAGTTATTATAGTTTACATTTCAAAAATGTTTCAAAAAACATTCAGTAGAATCTGAACAATTATTAATAAAATGATCATAACTTTGTATAGAAAAATTGAAATTACAATCCGTAAGATTTATTAGAAACTAAGCTTCTAGCGTTTTCTAATAATGTGGGAAATGAATTATAATCATAATATGTCATTAGCTTCTTAATTTAATGTGTTTTTATTTATCATCTTATTTAACTATAAAGATGTATCTTTCTTAAAAGTAAAAATTAAAAAATAATTAAGAACAAATTAAATAGATAATCAATAATTTAAAAATAAGAATATAAAAATGAATTAAATTATACTTTTAACACTAATTACAATGAAGTGTCGTATGTTTCATTCATTGTTTTTTATTGATTTACTTCCATTTATAAAAGAAGAAAAAATGATATATTTGGGAACCATGGGGACAAAAGGGATATACTATCATCTCTCACACCAATATCATCCCAACTCATCGTTACAAGATGGGATAAATTTTCAAATATAATGGATTTAATCATGGGTTAAATAGGAACTCATCCCATTTTACATCTCTAATCAGACAAGGGGAGGCACTAAGGAGTTTCTCAAACAGAGTCTAATTGATAATGAACGTGCAAACTTCGGGAGAGTTGGTGTGATATTCGCCTTTTTGTTGTATGACTTAAGTAATGTTTAAATGGAAAAAATAACTGTGATTTTGATATGTAGACAGCAAAAAAATAATTTTTGTTATATCTATAGGCATGTAATTATCTTAAACAAACTAAAGTGATAAATTTTTGAATGTCATGTCTTGTGTTTATGCAGAGCAAAAGAAGCAAAATGTTTCAGAAATAAACACTGGGATTGATGAAGCCGAGTCTTTGGTATCTATTTGAGTTACTTTTTAGACTCCTTTATTTATGTTTCTCCCCATTTATGTTGTATTATTGTTGGTGTTTGGTTTTCAGATTCGTAAAATGGACCTCAATGCTAGAAGCTTGCAGCCTAATGTCAAGGCAGTGCTTCTTGCTAAATTGAGGGAATATAAATCAGATCTGAACAATTTGAAAAGTGAAGTTAAAAGACTTGTATCTGGAAACTTAAATGCAGCTGCCCGGGATCAGTTGTTGGAATCAGGCATGGCTGATACTCTGACGGTATGTTCATATCAGTAGTTACCTTTAGAAGAATGACTACAATGACGCTCATGTAAAATTTCGTGTAATTTACCCTTTTCATATTTCCATTTTTTTATTTATTTTTATTTCTTTTTGCCCCCTCCCTCGCTCATGTCTAAAAATTTAATGTCTTTCCTGAATTCATGGTTTAGTCTTTCTTGTTTTGATAGATCAAATTCTTGGTAATGATTATTGATGCAAATTAATAGGCATCTGCTGATCAAAGAGCAAGACTGTTTATTTCTACAGAGAGATTAAACAAGTCTGGTGATAGGATCAAGGAAGGTAGAAGAACGATGCTGGAAACAGAAGAGCTGGGAGTTTCCATTCTTCAAGACTTGCATTCACAGCGACAGTCTCTCTTACATGCTCATAACACGGTAATTTTTTGTTAAGGCTCAATTCTCAATCTTACCAATTTATGTCATTTTCTCTTTGTTATATCTTTTTGCCGTTTTGGTTCTCTTTTCTCTGTGTTAGCCTGCTCTTGTCTGAGTGAGAATTGAGATTCATTTTCTTTGCTCTTTGACTGAACTATATGGTATTTGCTTCTTTGCAGGTTCATGGAGTCGATGACAACATTAGCAGGAGTAAAAAGATCTTGACTAACATGTCAAGGAGGATGAATAGAAACAAGTGGGTTATTGGCTCGATTGTTGCGGTTCTTGTCATTGCTATCGCTTTGATCTTGTACTTCAAACTTAGATAGTCGAGCAGACTTTTATTTCATCCTTATATTCCGTGTGTGGGTGAGATTTTTTATTTTCTTTTTTCCCTCTCAATATTGTTGTTAGTTCTTGTAAGTTGCCAACTAGCAAATTCACTGCTAAAACCATAGATGCTTTGTTTTGCAGAATTGCAATCGCTTTGATTTTTAAATCAATGTGTGCTTCATTTCCCCTTTCTTTGTTTTCTCCTTTTAACATTGGACGTTCATGAAAATTTGAGGTTTGGCATTTGATTTATGAACGAAGGAAAAGTTGTTCTCCACCCGCAATTCCACGAAGTACGGTGTTTTTACCCGAGGCCTTTCCTGATTCTGAAATTATTAATTGATCATGGGTCGTACACAGTCACTCACTCTCTCTCTCTATGAACGAAGGAAAAGTTGTTCTCCACCCGCAATTCCAGGAAGTACAGTGTTTTTACCCGAGGCCTTTCCTGATACTGAAATTATTAGTTGATCATGGATCGTACACACACTCTCTCTCTCTAAATGGCTTTGACTAATATGTTAATGTATTTGGCATGGACTAATGAATAATACTGAACTATGAAGTTAAAATGTGACTAAGAAAAAATAAGAAGGGGCAAATAAGTTGAATTATTGAAATGTGCATGGACTAAACACGAGGATATGATATTATGGAATTACTTTCAACTAGTAGATGCAAAATTTCGAAACTGTGACCTTATTCTCTATCAAAAAAGAAATAGGAGAATTACAACGAAAAAAACTTTAAAATATATAACGATAAAAATGATATCTTAATGATATTAAAGATACTACAATTGAACAGTGTTTAATATTAAACGTGTTCAAATAATCGTAATTCGATTTAAACTGCATTTAAAATAAAATAACATATCAGACTTATTTTTAATAACAAAAATATATAAATTAATCATAAAAGATGTTATTTTTATAATTATAATTTTAAAAGTTTTATCTTTTTTTTTTTTTGCAAAGAACTTTCAAGATGTTTAAAGGCCTTTTTTACCAAAAAAAAAATAAGAAAATTCTTTTAAGAGACCAAAAATAATGCATTTTTTAGTTAAATATGTTATGAAATCTTTATTCTCAACATAGAGATTTGTAGCTCAAATGTTAGAATGCTCCCATCTCTATTTTTACATCAGGTGGAAATACCAGTTTAATTTATGTTCCAAACTAACTCTTTATTTTTTGTATTATAGAGTAAGGCTAGGGTAGGATCATTGCTCTATATAATAAGGCTAGGGTCATTGTTGTATTGAAACTTTAAAAGATTAAACAGAAACATACTTGGAACTTTTTTACCAGCAAGCAGTAATCCATTAATAATTTAGCAACCAACATAGTAACTCTAAATTTTAACAAAGCAACGTTTTTTAAGCAAGCTTCAGATTTTATTCACACATGTAGGGAACTCAATAAGTATAAGAAGACATGTCAGAAATCATCGTGAGCTTCAACTTTAAACTTTTAAGCAGAATATGGTATCCTCACGGCCATTCTTTGAGCAAGCCAAGGCTTTTCTGGATCAGGATCGATGAAACAATGCATAAGAAACTCTTCAGCTTCCTTATCCATCAGTTGCCTACACCATTTTGCCCGTTTTGATGGACAACTACCTGAACCAAAACACCTGCAACATATATAAAGTAATAAATCACAATACCGTCAGATTCTAGAAGTCTTGTGATTAAAATAAGACTCTGACCCATATCTTCAAAGAAATCCAAATATGTTCCGTATCATATTCAAAAGGAGAGGAAACCAAGAATTAAAATTGCATCTCAAAGAGAGAATCTTCAGAAGAGTATTTAAGAATGTGTACCTGTATTCATAGAAGCAAGCAGTTCTTTCATTCTCAGGTTTACCCCAGTTATTCCAGCCTACATGTCTAATGCACCCATCCATAAATGTGTGTGCAAACACCACCCTGCCAAATGCCCCCCAGGGTCGTCCTAGATATGCATATTGAGTTCCTCCATTGCCAGTTATCACACATCTGCAGTTTGATATATTGTTAATCAGCAAAGGTCAAGGCAATTAAGAAAAATCACAGAAGATCGTCCAATTAACCCACAAAGTATAAGCAAAGAGATAGAGAGAGAGGAAGAGAGAAAAGATTAACATCTGAATCCAAATTTCTTATCCATGACAAATAATTTTTCGTTTAATTCAGAATATGCAGAATATGAGGCCATCCGTGAAAGCCGCACAGTAAAAATTGATCTCAGTTATTAAAGCCTCCAGACTTGATAATTTAACCTAATGATCACTTTGATATCAAAATCTCTAGAACAGTAGAGCTTCAATTGCAAACATGCAGTCCATAGTGCAAACACTGCAGTAATTCTCTTGAAACCCTAGGCTTACAGGAAGCCACCCAAGATAACGAATGAAATGGCCGTATATTTTATTGCCAGCATTGCGCTATGAAATTGGAGTCCCCTTTCTCCAGGAAACAACATGTCAAATCAATAAAAAAGGATATATCATTAGCAAGTTATATGGTGATCTCAGTCCATAGCTTGAGTTCATCATAGCTTATTCTCTTAGGAATTATGCCAAAGTCTAAAATATAGTTGTTTGGTTCCACACACTGCTATTTTTGTACAATATCATTGCAGTAGAAATATAAGGGTCTTCTTCCCATCTGAGCTAGCACAACCCGAAGAACTTTATGTGAGTTTTTTTTTTCAAAAGTTTATTCTATAGTTACTTGTTTGCTCCTTGAATTTTCTACTAAAGGACCCTTACTGGCCAAGTCAATGTTTTGCAAAGAAAGCAAGAAGCCATCTACTATATCTGGACACATTTAGATGTCCCACAGTGGCATATAAATCAATAGTGTAAAAGCCAATCTAGATCATACCTTAAGAACACATAACCAGTTGTCTCCTGAGAAGATTTTCTGCTCTGTGCAGTTATGAAACCCTCTGACTTACAGTGAATATGACAATGCTCCAAAAGAGCAGTGCTATTACCAAAAATAAAGTCCACACTTCCTTCAATATAACAATCTCTCAAATACTGCTTCCCATAATGCAAGTACAGTGTGTCCTGCATTGTAAAAGGAATCCTTTAATCACAAACCTATGTCTTTGATACATCTAATTTATTGTCCTCAAAAGTCAAATGAAACAGACAATTGTAGGACTAGGAAGTTAATCTAAACACAGAAGCACCTAGTCTTGATACATCCCTCCAAATTGCATATGCTTTATGGTATCAAACATTCTAACACAAAAGCAACAGTGAGCTTACCTGCCATCCGAGGAATCTGCAACTATAAAAGGCACATCGATCAGCTGTTACTCTAATTGCCACAGCTTGTCCAGAACCCTGCCAAAGAAAAAGAAGAAAACTTGTATCAATCAGTTAAAAAATTTCAAGAGATAAAAATAATAGTAAAATAGAACTAGCATGAGTGGTATTACGGCTGTGTGCGTTCTCATCAATATGGACTGAGGTTGTGCTCTGGTTTCTGTTAATTGAATAAAAATCTCTCTTTTTCAGATTAAAGAGTGATAGTATCTTCAAACTCTGACTTCTGGGATAATATTCCCCTCGAAAACAAATAAATAAAGTTCCAACACATACCACACGACCAATGAGTAAAGTTTACTAGGAACCAAAAGGTTACACCATACACAAAATACTGAACTACTGAAACTCCGAACTCGTAGTTTTTTTTTTAAATAATCAAAAACATCATCTCTTTTTTTTTTTTTGTTAGGAGATTGAAGAAAATAAAAGAAACCAAATTTGAGAGCACTTTTCGGACACCCAATATTCTAACTCAAACGACCAGTAAGAACATACACAAAACCCAAAATCCAATTCTAGATACTATACCTAACAAATGAACCCTCATTTGCAAAATCAATCACTTCAAAGAACTTAAAACAGATTTTACCTGAGGAGCAGAGTTCTCAAAAGTAATATTTTCAGCAATAAAGTCCTCTCCTTCAACAATAGTGCTTCCACAACCAAACGTTCCAGTACCGATTATACGAGATGCCTGCAAAACAAAACCAATTATCAGCAACAGACCCACCTATAAGAGTAAAAAAAGAAAAATGGGTAACCACAAAGTAGGAGAATTACCTGGTGGTGCTCAATTTTTGTAGCTGTGTTGTTCCAAGTCAGCACAGTGATCTCTGAGCTACGACCCACTAGAGTTATAAGATTTTTGGTCTTCGGCACATAAATGGGCTGCCTATAGATGCCCGGAGACACTCGGATAATAGTTCGGCACTTGTTACCAAAGGGAATGGCGTCTATTGCCTCCTGCACTGTCCGGTAGTTTCCGGAACCGTCCTGTGCAACTCTGATCACACAGGGCGCCATTGATAATTATATTGCTCTGCAAGGTCTGAAATAATGATGGGTTCCTTTCTTCGAGTCCTAGGTTACCGTGTTGGTTAAATTACAATGCCGATGACGAGATATATTGCGGAGACAAAACGCAGAAGAATCGAGTTGTTCTTTTTTTCCCGTAATAATCGAGCTAATATTATGGAGGGTAGAATCTTGTTTTTTTTAGTAGTTAATGCATAACATCTATTTGTTTCTTTTTTAAGTTGTGCTGTATCAGGGAAATGATCATCTGTGCGCGTTCTCTTCGTTATCTAATATGGACGAGTCTCCATCTTATATTCTTCATTTCCAGTTTCCACGTAATAACAAAGTCCTTTTTAAAATTAAATGATATTTTTAATGATTTGACTTAAGACGAAAATAAATTTACTACCAACATGATAAACCAATGTAACATCGTGATTTAGATGCATTATACATCTTACTATCATAGTATACTAAATATTCATACATATTTTTTTTTAAATAGCTCCTTCGTTGCTTAAATTTTAACCCATTTTATATCTAATTTTTTTTTATCTATATAAATATATCTATATTTTATTTTTTTTTACTTAAATATATTTTTGTAATTAAATTATAAAAAGTCAACTAATTAATGTTAATAGTCAGTAAAAACATAGCTAGAAATATACTTTAAAGGAGTTGAAATGTAAATTTTTTTATACAAAATAAAAAATTACATTTAAATATTTATGAGTAAAAAATATATATCATGATATTAATTTAATAAGAGGTTAACAAATAGATGAACTTTTTTTAATTAAAGATAAAATTTTCATATCATATTACAAGAGAGACATAGAGTTAAAGAATTATAATTTATAATAAAAATTATCTAATATTAATAAAAATTAATATCATACAATAAAAATTATCTAATATTAATAAAAATTAATATCATACAATAAAAATTATCTAATATTAATAAAAATTAATAATTTAATAAATATTAATAAACTAAAATTTGAAGAAGCATATTAAAATATAAATAGTAAGATATGATTATTAATTTAAACTTAAGAGTATATTTGAAAATATATATTGTGAAAAAGTAAAAGACTAACTGATACAAATATTTTTTTTATTTAAACTTATTACATATGTTTTCTTGAATAGTCAAAATAAACTAGATTTATAATATCGATAAAAATGAACAAAAACTGTTGGGAAATTATTAAATTTTTCTTATTAAAAAATTTAAAATGAAATATAAAATAATATAATATAAAAAATTTTGACAATATAAATGAAACACTTTAAAAGCTTTAGTTTTAAGATTCTTGTCATGTTTCTTTTTTATTTTAATTTTTATAATGTAACATTTATATTTTATTATCATGAATTAAATTTAAATATATAAAATATTTTTAAATTACACCTTCGTTTAAAAAACATTTTTATATAATATATATTATTATAATTCTATACGCAATAAATTAATATTTATTATATACATTAACAAAAATATCTCTTTTTAATTATTTTACTCACTATTCATTTTTATTACTTTTGTCTACATATCTATTAAATGTTGTTGATACATATACAATAATATATCAAAATATGTTTACATAATATATTATTATAAATAAATTATTTATTTAATATTAAAATATATATGTAATTAATTTTTTTGTAAAACATATATGTAGCCCCTATAATGCTCGTGATATAACTTTATCTCAAAAATATACTTACATGTAAGCAAAATTAGAGTATAGATATCTTTTTATAGAGGAAAGAAATCCATGCACCTTTGTGTAAAATAGATACAAAAGTTGGATACCTCATAAACTGTTTAAGAGATTATCTTTACTAATAAATTAAATGTTGACTTACATGCACAGATAATAGAAACTCAGCTCCATAAGTCTTTTGTACATGTTTTCCCATAACTAGGCTTTTATTATGGATTCAAGTTAAATGTTGAGTGAAGCTTTTACTTAGTAGTAATAACAACCGAAACAATGCATCAATGTGAATATAAGTAAAACATTTGTGTATGATTGATGAATGGGATATGATTGTTTAGTGTATTTAGGTTGGCTTAAGTTATTGTTCGTTTGATAATGTGCATGAAATGATGCCAGGGAGATGATGGCTCTGATGGTGACTAGGGGGAAAAAAATAAAAAAACTTGCTACAAGCATAACCACTGCATGAACTACGACGACGAGTGAGGCGAGTAAATCATCTTATACAGATAATATGCTTGTTGATCTTATCAATGGGATTCATGTCTTTATTAATAGTTACTAAATGACGGGATTAAGGCATGTATTTCTTAAGATCTTTATCCCTACCATGAGTATTTAGTGTGTTTTAATCTCTCATAACGACCCTTCCCTTCCCTATCAAAAATGTCTTTGTTTCTCAATAATACCCCAGATCTCTTTGTTGGTGTGGCTCGTTTCATGCTTCTTTTTCCCCCTTATGTTACTAAGTAGATTATCAAATGAACCAATATAAAGCAATAGTCTAGTAGATAGACTACTACCGATGTTGATCTTCTGATAAATTTTTCAGTATTTTTTTTAGTATGCTTATGTCATGTCCATGACTGTCACCTCTCCAATCTACACAGAACTTATATTCAATAAGCTAATATCTTGATTATAAGCTTAATATGATCTGGGGGGAAAAAATCTTCTTCTGGCTGAACTCAGATGAATATTGTGAAAATAAAAGCAATGGGTATGTGGACGGATTCTAAAACCTTATTTATAGTAGGATGTTTTGTAGAGTGACAAAAATGGCTCTCCGTTTAATTGTTCCAGACTCTAGGATATGCAACAGACCCATGAGTTCAGTAAAAATTGCAAATTTCTCGTGCGACTATTTAACAAACCTCATCTATTTAATCTTCATTAAGCTTAGCTCCAGCTACATATGATTCTGTTAGATGATGGCAACCATCAATCTATAGCTTCACCATTTCTTACTTACTCTGGCTGTTCCTGAGAACCCTAGTTGCCTGTCATAAAGCCATCAATGTTTTTAGAACAAAGTCCTTTATAATATATTCCTTCTAGCTATCAATTTTTTCAGAAATTTCAACTGTAAACACAAGTTGTCAAGTAAAAACTTCAAGATAGGTACCAGTAAATATGATAATATTTTAGTGAAACGTGTTATTTTTCACTGATGATAAATTCAATCATTCTTCTCTTGAAAATGTGGAACTTATAACTGCTACGATCAATGCTGCCTCTAATGAATTTACTCCCCACAACTTAAAAGACGTACCATTTGATACGAACTTTTATATTCCTATCCAACTTCAGCCAGGCACCTTTCTTACAGTATTGATCGACATTCTTTGCCTAATCTCATATCCTTCCTCTATGCATCCAGCAGCAACGAAAATATCATGAAGGAGAATAGAGTAGCCCCCTTCATCAGGTTTTAGCTCTAAAAGTCGCTTCACAACCCTCTTGCCCATATCTACATTTCCATGAATTCTGCAACCTGATCCAAGCAGTGATCCGTGATCCCCAAACAACAGCATTGCTACATATTGGCATGCTAGACATTAGACTGTATGGTTCCTCCAAGCACCCTGCCTTGCCTAACATGTTTATCACACATCCAGAGTGCTCAATTTCTGCCAGAAATCCATAATCCCTTTGCATGCTCTTAAACAGTTTAAGCCCCTCATCCACCAATCCCTTGTGCGCACAAGCTATTAGAAGTGCTAAAAAGGTGATCCCATTCAGTGATAGTCTGCTGTTAATCATGGATTCAAACAAAACAAATGCATCATCAGCACTTCCATGTTTTGCACAGGCTGAAATCATGTGTAACCAAGCTCCTCTTTTTCATGTTACTAAACACTTGGCATGCTCGTTCCATGCATCCGCCTTGGCATACATGTCAATCAGTGCATTGCAAAGAAAAACCATCCATCCAAACCCATTTCCATCAATGTAATGGTGGATTTCAATCCCAATTTCCAAATCTCCTAAATATGTACATGCCAAGATTACATTCACCATAGTCACTTCATCTGGCTTCACTCCTGCATCCTTCATCTTCTAAAACAATTCAAGTGCTTATCGGGGACATTTTGCCTGGGAATACCCAGAAATTATAGTAGTCCAAGAAACCATATCCCTCTCAGGCATTTCTTCGAACACAAATCCCAAATTCCCAGCTCTCACATAGGCAACAACCAAACCCGACCACGAAACAACATCAAGTTCAACCATCTCTTCAAAAACTCGACTTGCTTCAGTGGGCAGTCCCCTTGCCGCATACAGATGAACCAATGCATTACTTACAAATAAATGAGAACAAAACCCAAACTTGAAAATAACCCCATGAATCCCATCAGACGCCATAATCAAGAGCAGATCCATTTTCATTCTTGATCGCGCTTTTAACAAGAAGTTGAAGGTAAACTCATCTGGTTCGGTTCTATTCATCCTCATCTGATTGAATAAATGAACAGAACTTGAAGGTAACGAGCTCTTAGAGTACCCTCGAACGAGAGTATTGTAGAAGAAAGTGTTTGGGTCGGGGATTTGAGAGAAAAGACGGTGAGCATTATTAGCCCAAATCTTGGCAAGGACGGTAGAATACGGAGGTTGGTAAGGATTGCATGAGCGTGAATTAGCGTCAGATCTCTCATGGAGATCCATGGGGCCCAATAGGTATGGTCAGTTTTAAACCTCTAAATTTGTTCATTGTACTTCGTAAGTTCTCATTTACTGACATTTTTTTAATTCTTTTTCATTAACAATGGCATCAAATTAAACAATACATGACAAAAACACGTTGCAAACACCACCATCAAAAACCATGAACAAATTATGGTTGAATTATATTTCAGTCTAATATCGTTACAATTTTTTTTATCGTTTTCACGATATATTAATATAAAATGGGTAATTGATCGAATGAAAATTGTTAACGTTATAAGAATATTTCATTAATAATAATTTTATTCAAAAATAATTACATTAAGTTGCAGCTAATCTTAGAAATAAAATAGGCATATCTTATATTTTATTACAACAATAACAAAAATTATTTTGTTAATATCATTATATCTTTGAATTAATAAATTTTAATATGTTTTTTATATTAATAAAATTACATTAGATTATTTTTTTCAATATTTTAAAAAAAATTAACATTATATTTATGTTTTCAACCTTTTAATTTAATTTAAATTATAGATTTAAATTAAATAATATTATGATAAAATAAATTCAATTTGTGATTTCATCAACTAATATATTTGGTTGTACTTATATCATAATATCACACGACAAAAAATTATGCTAATTTCACAACTTGTTTAATGAGCTTGCCTCAATCACTTAATCCCATCAAAATGTTAATGAATTTGGACAAGAAAGCGCGTAGCAATAATAGGATGATCCTTGTTGGTACCTGGCAGCACCTTCTACAACAGTAATTTTGTTTGATATATAAAAACATAACATTTTTTTCTAATAATAGACATCATTTTCATAATTTGATGTATGTGTATTATAATTTTGTATATGATAAAATATTGTTTTAAAGTTTAAACTATATTTTCTATTTGTTTAATAACTCTTGGAAGGAAATGTTAATTTTTGTAATTTGAACGAACATGACATCAACGTGTGTCTGAAGAAAGGAACAATTCAAGATAAGAGAAATACAATTTATAATTTCCCTTCCAAAACTCATCATACTGACTTTCAAGAAAGTTGCTCCGACACATACACCATCTCACAACCTTACATATGCCCAATATCAAGAGCTTCCTTACACTTCTCAATCAATCCAAATCAAGTAGCATGTCAAGTCAAGTGACTACTTCTTCAAGTAACACATTATGTGCAACTGTTTTCCATTCAGAAACTAATTAGATTTTTGATACAATGGCAACTGATCACATGGTCTATTCCCAAAACCTTATGAGCTCCAGCATTCCAATCATTAATCGGCATGTGCATTTACTTGATCATTCTCTTGCCTTTGTCACACATATTAGCACTGTACATTTCTCAAATAATTTCATACTCCATAATGTCTTGTGTGTTCCCTCCTTCAAATTAAACTTAGTTTCAGTAGCCAAACTAACTCAAACCTCATTTTGCCATGTCACTTTCACTAATAGTATGTGCTTTGTTCAGGACAAATGCTCCGGGAAGACAATTGGGATGGGAACTAAAAAAGCATGACTCTACTACCTCACTATTTCTGAAAAGGCTGGATGTTTCTCCGTTTCAAATACTGCTTCCATAAACTCTCATCTATGGCATCAACGACTTGGTCATTTATCTAATAACAGTTTGCATGTAATTTCTCTTTCCATCAACACACCTTTTTTGTTCCAATAGTGATTGTTCTATTTGTCCATTAGCTAAGCAAACACGTAATCCATTTCCTTTAAGTTCCATCAATACAAAAGCACATTTTGAAATAATTCATGTCGATATTTGGGGTGGCTATCACATTCCAGCACTTAATGGAGCACGTTATTTTCTCACTATTGTTGATGAATACTCAAGATGCACATAGGTCTATCTCTTACATGTTAAATCCGATACACGCACATTTCTTACCACCTTCATCAATCTTGTTGAAACACAATTTTCATCCAGAGTTAAAATCATTCGTAGTGACAATGGACCAGAATTCTCTATGAAACAGTTGTTTTTCTACCAAAGGAATCCTTCATCAAACCAGTTGTGTCTCTACCCCTCAACAAAATGGTGTTGTTGATCGCAAACATCGTCATCTTCTCAATGTCGCTCGTTCATTGTTCTTCCAAGCCAATCTCCCTAAACAATTCTGGAGAGATGCCATTCTTACAGCCACATACCTCATAAATCGTATTCCAACACTTGTTCTTAAGGGTAAAACACCATTTGAAGTCTTTTTTCACAAAATTCCTAAGTATGAACATCTTTGTGTTTTTGGTTCCCTTTGTTTTGTGTCTGCACATCATGATCGACTCACCAAGTTTGATGTTAGATCACATAAATGCATATTCATTGGGTATCCATCTGGGATAAAAGGTTATCGTGTCTACAATCTAGAAACGAGCAAGACTTTAGTGTCTCGTGATGTTATCTTTCATGAACATGTATTTTCTTATTTCACTTCCGTTGCCAACACTCCAACTCTATTTCCTCCATCAGAAGATACTATTTATGATGACATACCTAACATTCGTCAATCAACCAATCCAAATACATCACTTGATCATACACCATTTGTCCTTCCAACAATCAACTCAGACACTCTTCATCTTCAAAATTCATCTCCAGAAACATCATTATCAACTTCTCCACCACACATAACTCCTCCAACACCAGTCACATATAGACTTCGTCGATCCACCAATGTTCCTAGCTACCTTCAAAAATATCATGTAGAAGCTTCCTTGCCTTCTCGGTCCTTCCCTTCGTCTCACTCAGTATCGTCCAAAGATAAAGGTACTTCTCATTCTTTATCTCATGTACTTACCTATGACCAACTATCACCTGCAAATCGTGCCTTTGCTACTTCTATTTCCATTCTCAGGGAACCAACCACATTTGCTGAAGCTTTTAATGATCTAAAATGGCGGCTTGCCATGAAACAAGAACTGGATGCTCTTGAACCTAATGGCACTTGGACACTTCAACAGCTTCCTCCAAACAAGAAACCAGTTGGTTGTAAATAGGTCTACAAAATCAAGTATAATCCTAATGGCTCTGTGGAACGATACAAAGCTCGATTAGTGACCAAAGGATACAGTCAGATTGAAGGTTTTGACTACCAAGAAACTTTTGCACCAGTAGTCAAACTTGTCACTGTTCGGCTTCTCCTTTCCGTTGCTGCTATTCAAATTTGGCATCTTCGACAACTTGATGTCAACAATGTTTTTCTCTATGGTGATCTTCATGAAGATGTCTACATGTCTCTTCCACCTGGATTCGGACGAAAGGGGGAAACACGAGTATGTAAGCTACATAAATCTTTGTATGGACTCAAACAAACCTCACGACAGTGGTTCATCAAGCTATCAACAACACTTAAGCTAGCTGGTTTTAACCAATCCAAGTATGATCACTCATTGTTCGTCCGAACCCGTGGTAATTCCTTCTCTGCACTTCTTGTCTATGTAGATGATATAATCATAACAGGAAACAATATACAAAACATTGAAGAAACTAAGAATCATCTCATAAGACAATTTAAGCTTAAAGATCTCGGTGAATTAAAGTATTTTTTGGGCATAGAAGTTTCACGTTCCAGTAAGAGAATTGTTCTATCACAACGCAAGTACAAACTTGAAATATTGGAGGACATGGGTTATCTTGGTGCCAAATCTGCCAATTCACCTATGGAACAAAATTTATCCCTCAGCAAGGTTGAAGGGGAATTTGATAACTGTATTTTATATAGTTATTTTCATCATTTTTAGTAATGATAATTGCTATGTTCTTTTAATATTTAGTCAATTTTTGTTAAATAAATTAATATTTTCCTTTTATGTGCTAAAAATACATTTTTAATAAAATTAAATAATTTGTATCGAAAATGGACTTAATTTCAGATTTCTGTCCACAAATATAATTTACGATAATATAGTTTCTTAATTACAATTTATAAAAATCGAAAATATAATTTAAATTAAATTTGGGCTTAATTATAATTATTAAAAGTTTAAAAATTTAATTTAAAATTAGCAAAGGGCTAAACTGTAATTTAAGAAAGTTTAAAATGTAATTTAAAATATATTTGTGGGTGAAAATATAATTAATAAAAGTTTAATTTTTGCGCAGGGGAGATGAAGTCCCGCGCTGACATCACCTTCGCCCAACGTGGGCCGTCCGTCGAAAGGATCAACGGCTCGGTCGCGCGTGTCCATCAAGCTTGACCAGGGTGGGGACGAGAGATATTCGTTTGCGCGGTGGCGTGCCGGTGGGCCGCGTGTCGCACGGGCCGGCGTTAGAGTGGGACACGCGTAGCCATCGCGAGATTCCCCAGGCGATCGGCGGTCGTTGGATCGGATCGACGGTCCCGAGATTGAAGCGCGTCCATCAGGCATCGCGCGCGGCCGCTCGTGTAAAAATCTGTGTGACGCGGATTATGGTAGCGGCGTGCGTCCTCGGTATTTACGAGAATAAGAATGCACGCCACGTGTCCCGAAATATTTAAGCTAATCGAAGTCGACACGTGGCTATTTACTGATACGCGCGACCGCGGTCGGATCACGCCCCGTTTCCGGCCGTTGCCTCGGTTTCGGCGCCCGTCCTACATGCGTCGTTTCTACGTGCGGCCGGTTTGTGTATCGATGATTTGATGCCACGTGGCCATAGGGAATCTTCGGCGAATCGGAAAGCAACACGTGGCGGCGTGGGAGAAAATAAAAAAAAAAGCGAAGCTTGGTGCTGTCTCACGCGTGATTTTAATTTATATTTTTTCGATACAAAAGAATCGTACGCGTGATTTTTTTTTTTCGATAAAAAATTATTTAGGCGTTTTCGATCAAAAAATAAAATAAAAATGTAGTATTTTAGATGTATTTTTAGCTATAAATAGGAGATAGTTTTTAGTTGTAGAAAAGTTTTTTGGTTGGAGAAGAGTTTTTGTGGAGTTTAGAAATTTTGTAGTGTTCGGTTTTGGGTGTAGAACACGCGAAGCCATTTTTCGCTTTTGTTGTGTTACTGCGTGTGCCAAATATTTTCGTTTTTTGATGTTTTAATTTTCCTTCTTAACTTCATCTTATTTTTTATGAATCTGTTGTAATTTTAATTTTAATTTTATGAAGTAATTTAATTTTTCTAGGGTTGCATTTGATCTAAATTTATGAAGCTTTAATTTTAATTATTTTTGTTTATAGATTTATAAGGCGTTCGATTTATTCGTTCTATTTTTGTCTTAATGCTTTTTGATTATTCACGAATTTTATCAAAGCGATTTGTGGCATAAAAATAAACTTGAGAAAGAGCATTTTTGTGTATATTGCTCGTAAATAGAATGACATGTATGATGAAGGATAGGAATATACCCTAATTGTATGTGTGGCCATTTGAAAACTTAGAACTTAATGAATCTTATTAAATTTAATTCTCATAGAGATATAGTGAATTAATTTAACGAGGTGTGGTTGTACGACCTCGGAAGAGATGTATGAATAACAAAAAAGAAGTTTTCGGTTGACAAATTAAATGTACAAAAAAATATAAATCCAAAGAAAATAATATGATTGTAGTGGATTAGTTTGGTGAAAAATTACAATCCTAGAGTTCTTTTGTTTTCTTTTTACCTTTTTTCCATATCAACGATTATTTTGGATAAAATCAAAGAGAAATAATTTTAGTACTCAATAGTATAGTAACAAATCTCCGTGGGATCGATATTTACTTATAAATGTTATTACTTGCGACCGTGTATACTTGCACGAGTTCGTGTGTTGAAAAACACACAACAGAATTCATCAATAATCCCACATCCTATCGAAGACTTGTTGAGAGATTAATATACTTGACAATTACAAGGCCCGACTTAGTGTATGACGTGCACATTCTCAGTCAATATATGGATAAACCATGACAACCACATTTGGAAGCAGCTCAACGAGTGCTACGATATGTTAAGAACACACCATGGTAAGGTCTCTTTTTCTTAGCAACTAGTTCATTACAACTAAATGCTTTTTGTGATGCAGATTGGGTAAAATGCACAGATATACGACGATCAACCACATGATATTGTATGTTTCTTGGAAACTCGCTAATTTCTTGGAAGATTAAGAAATAAAATACAGTCTCACGATCAAGTGCAGAAGCAGAATACCGCTCTATGGCAGCAACATGTTGCGAAGTAACCTGGTTTCGATATATTTTGGATGATTTGGGTATCAAACACTCACAACCAACCAAGTTATATTGTGACAATCAAGCAGCTCTTCACATTGCATCAAATCCAGTGTTTCATGAGTGAACCAAACACATAGAGATCGATTAACATCTAATAAGAGAAAATATTCAAGCTGGAATGATCAAAACTTATCATATATCTACATTAGAGCAACCAACAGATATATTTACCAAATTCTTGAGTTTTCCACAGTTCTCAAGCTTACTTAACAAGTTAGGAATAATTAACATATATTCTAACTTGAGGGGGAATGTTAAAGAACTTAAAGAACTTGAAGAACTTGAGATCCAGCTGGTGACAACCAACATACCAGCTGGAAGCTGACACCAACAGCTTGGTGGGGAATGATAGGTTGTCCAAGAACATGCCTCTCCATAATTGTGTTTATTTTTAATTATTACAATTTTGTTTTTCTTTTGTATAAATAGGTTGTAAAAATTCGTTTATTCATCATCAATAAAACCATTTCTTACAATGGTGTTAAGATGTCTGAATCTTGTTTTAAACTAGGGAGAGAAAATTGGGTATTTTGGTCAGCTTGGTTTAGAAGTTATGTACTCATTCAAAAGATTTCATTTTTAATTTTGTGGTGAAGGAGGGCAACATATGGATATGATTGAAGAGGTTGAGATGAGCAGCAAAGGACAAAATGAGGAAGAAGAGATAATTACATGCAACGGAACTAAGACCAATACCAATAGAAATGCTGATGGAGCTAGCAACATAGATGGTCAGGATTTTAAAGCATCTTCATTAGAAGTGTTGGATAATGTAAAGATTAATGTCTGTCCAGAAACTCCTTTATCAACTTTGAAAGGTATCCTTCGGAGTTCAGCATTAATGAGTTTGTCATTCAGCCACAAAGAGCTCAGCAAAGCAGAAAAGTTAATGGAACGGGCTTTCATTGAGTTCCATAGAAAGCTTAGACTCTTAAAAAGTTACTGGTAAATTGGCTTTGCCCTTTTGTATACAAATTCATAGTAGCACTAGTGGTGTTTAACTGGCTTCATTCTGTGGCAGTTTCTTGAATCAATTGGCTTTCTCAAAAATCATGAAGAAATATGACAAGGTCCAATCACTTTTATTTAAACTTATGATCCGAACTAAAAGACTAGCTTTTTTTATTTTTTTCAAGTTTACTAACAAAATGTTACTGAAGATTACTTCAAGGAATGTATCGAAGACCTACTTGGAGATGGTGAAAAATTCTCACCTCGGAAGCTACAATGAAGTAATTTACAGATTATCAAATATTAGCTTCTTATTGCCTCATATATAGTTGCCTTCTGAAACATCTTTACCTGGTAGGTCACTAAGCTAATGGAAAGGGTGGAGACTAGCTTTATTAAGCACTTTGCCAATGGAAATCATGGGAAAGGAATGGAAATTTTTAGACCAACTACCATAAAAGAAAAACATAGCTTTACTTTTCTGTCAGGTAAGTGAGTTATTGTTGCATAAATTTTAAATTTATAAAAAAATTTGTAAGTGAGTGAATCATTTATAATAAACGTTAAGTATATTCTAAAGATAGATCTCAAACTAAATTTCAATGATTTTAGATAATTTTTTAATTTTTTTAAATTTTTGAATAAATACGAAAATAAAACATAAACATTCTATCATAATAATTGGGTTTTAAAAATCTTAATCTAATAACAAAATAATTAAAATAACTTAATATAAATTCGACTCAAACAAAATCAAGATAAATATATAATTAATAATCAACGAAAAAATAGTGAGAATATTTAACTAATTAACCATGTTTGTTTAGAAATATATAGGTAATTAAAGTATAAATTTATATTATTAATTTTTCTTTTTTAAACCAATTAATATCTTCGGTTAAATTATGTCTAATACCTAAGAAAATAATAAACCATTTAACTCAACGTTCTTGGTCAAATTAATAATTTAAATTCTTATTCAAGTTGTCTAAATTAAATCTAAATGATGTATCTAAAACTTAATTATCATATTTTAAATCTATTATAAAGAATAAATAACTAATAAATTATTCATAAATAAATCTTGAATAAAAAAATAATTTGATTATTAATATTAAAAATGTTCACCTAAATAATCTATATAAATATGGTAACAAAGTTAAATTTATATAGTAAAAATCAACCATATATACTTAAAATAAATTTCATGATTAATGGATTAAAATCAACATTCATTCAAGAAATACAAAAAAAGATTAATATGAAAATAAAATAATACAAAACATATCTAAATATCAACAATAAATAGATGATTGTCTTGTTATAAAATTGTGATATTAATCTTTAAAATAATCTTGAATTTTCATCAATCTTTTCTTCTTTCTTGATCTAAAAAACACTGTATATTTTGCCAATGATTTGCTCTTATTTAGTCTAAATTTTGCTTAAGAAAATATAAAACTAAACTAAAAATTATAAAAAAAATTAACAGTAAGATTGAGAAAATTATTAATATGTAAGTTATTTCTAAAACCTAAAACATAATACATATTTATAAGAAAAATCGTCTAGAGAGGATTTTAGAGTCAAAAGCACATTTGTACGCCATGGCATCACATTTTCCCCGCCACGGCACAACATATTTCACTCCGCGACACGCAAAGTTCAACATGCTTAGTTATTCTTTTCGAGAGGTGTGTGTTACAACACACTTAATTCTTCGTTGTAGTACGATTTGTTTATCTTAAATTTCGTTTTATACACCTTACAAAGTAGTTAGTTTTTAATATAAGATTCATGTGTCTTAGTCTTTTAAGCTCTTTAGGTTGTAAAATAGGGGTTTTAAGTATTGTTCTTCGTGTGTGGATAAGTTTATCTATTTTGAAGCTAAAAACATCTAAAATATAACAACCATATTCGTGATTCTGAACATATAGATTTACATAAATATAATATAATCAAACATATTCCTTTCAATTAATTACAATAAAATCATGGAATATGAGTGATACTTTGTACCAGCAGGAAAAATAATATCTTGTTTTTGCTGAACTGGTCTTTCAAGTTTCAATACTAAATAGATGGGTCTCCTGAGCTGTTAAATATCACTAAACATTTTCTCTCCCAATATTTTGACCTCTAGAATCAACAACCTAATGAAAATAACCCTGCTACAACTGTGCTACACCTTCAGGTTTCTTCTTTGGATGCTCAATGGCACTCATAGTTGGCATTATTGTGCCCGTACACGCAAGAGATATCCTTAACAGCGAGGGACGTAGTCCATATATGGAAACCATATTTCCTCTATACAGGTGAGAGTTCTTGTGGAAACTTCTATATAAGTTTGTTACTTTCAATTAACTTGTTCTCATCCATATGCACCTTATTTTTGAAGCTTGTTTGGGTTCATTGTACTGCATATGCTAATGTTTGTTGGGAAATAACGCAAATTCCCGATAAGCCAGATTTAAGATAAAGCAAGAATAGAAAAATAACACATAAATTTGATAACGGAGTTCAGCCAATCTTACTTACGTCTCCGGACCAGCTGTAGATCTTTTTTACTGAAAGGGGAGAAATTACACAAGGTGTTTACAACACTCACAACTCACAACCCAATTACACCCAAGAAAATTACTCTCAATTTTCTCTCACAAAAGCTTTTCTCTCTAAGATTTTCTCTCAATTGGAATGAACACTTTGGATGATTAATTCATTACAATTACACATCTATTTATAGGAAAATTCACTCCTTGAATTACTCCTTAAATTAATGGTTCCTTAAATTGCTCCTTGAATTAAGCTCCTTGTTTTGCTCCATGAATTGCTCCATATTTTGCTCCATGTTTTGCTCCATGTTTTGCTCCTTAATTTGCTCCTTAAATTAAGGAGCTTTATAACAATCTCCCACTTGAAGAGTGATTTCAATCTGTCTTCACACCTTGATCAATGCACCAAATTTTTTCTAGTCTTTGTTACTGTGAGACCAACCGAAGTTGAGCACAACTTTATCAATAGTCACCACCTTTGTTAACATATCTGTGGATTTTTGCTTCTCAATCTTCTCCGCATTAACACATCATCTTCCAATAGAGATCCGATGAAGTGATAACGAAGTCCAATATGCTTTGTTCTAGAATGAAATGTGAATTCTTCAAGCAAGTGTATTGCACTTTTTGACTATCACTATGCAGTAACATTCTTCTGCTTGTTTGAATCCACCAATTAACAAACCTGACCATATCATCTCTTTACTAGCTTCTTTGCCATCGTACATCGGCTACAAATTTCTGGTGGATAGAGTGACAATTTTGTATTTGTGACATCCAACTAACAGCTGTAGCTCCAACAAATATATAATCGGTGGTGCTTAACTTTGGTGATCAACTTCACCTCCAAAGTCTGCGCGTACGCACTTGTACTTTTAACTCTCCTTTACTAAAGTATAAGCACTTTTCTATGGTGCCTCGTGATATCTCAAAATCCACTTGATCGCTCTAATGAGTTTTCCACTCGATTTGACATAAATACGCTAAACAACTCTCACCGTACGTCAATGTCCGTCTCGCAAATACGGACCATTGCGTACATCAAACTTCCAATGGGCCGAGGCATCGAGAACCTTAGCCATGAATTCTCTCTCTTCTTCGTCTCGAGGTGACTGATCCTTGGATAGGCGAAAATGACCGCAAGGGTGTGCTAGCGGCTCGCATCGCCCATGTTGAATCTTTGCAAAACACGATTGATGTACTTTGCACGAGATAAGCTGCAAGGATCCTTTTCTTCTTATTTCTTGTGATTTGCATTCCAAGAATCTTCTTTCTTGGACCTAAGTCTTTCATGTCAAATTCCTTTGACAATTTCTCGCTTCAACCTTTTAATATCATCCATATCCGAACCCGTTACTAACATATCATCAACATAAAGTAGTAAAATGATATAATCGACCTATATCTCTTAGCAACAATGATCGACATTGCACTTCAGAAACCTTCCTTGTGCAGGTAAGGTTATCAAACTTTCTCGTACCATTGTCTTAGGGCTTGTTTCGTGCCATACAAACTCTTCTAAGTCTCGCACACCATTGCTCTTCTTCCCTCTTTCGAGAAACCTTTGGTACATGTATATCTCTTCATCTAAACCTTCCGCTACTGAATCGATATTGATATGATAGTATTAAGCTTC
Organism: Hippophae rhamnoides; assembly: GCA_033030585.1. Taxonomy (NCBI): domain Eukaryota; kingdom Viridiplantae; phylum Streptophyta; class Magnoliopsida; order Rosales; family Elaeagnaceae; genus Hippophae; species Hippophae rhamnoides. The sequence continues at coordinate 49,726,608 of CM065433.1, read as the reverse complement.
ACAACGGAGCAAAAATGTCGGTGTAGTCAACTCCTTCCTTCTCATTAAACCCTTGACAACTAGGGCGGGCTTTGTATCTCTTGGAACCATCATCTTTCTCTTTCACCCGATACACCCATTTGTTGTGAAGTGCCTTCTTTCCCCATAGGTAACTCACCAGTTCCCGTGTACGGTTGGAGATGAGAGATTTCATTTCTTCTTTCATAAGAAGCTCCCACTTGTTGGAATCTCGAGTCCGACAAGCTTCATCATAGCATTCGTGCTCCTCCAGCCCGAACATATAGTTCATGTATCTCATGTTAGGGCACGTGAGGTCGAAGACCTTCTCAATATAGGAACCTGAGTAAGAGGTTATGATGTGCTCGAATGCGTGTCTTGCTTTGTCCAACAAGTTCCTCTCGGAGGACTTGTTACAATTGGTTCTATTGCGGAAGTATCGGGACATCATCTACGTATGCAAATGCGACTCATTCTGCCCGAGTCAGTTGCGTATTTATGCATGTCTCATACATCACCCTTTCGTTGAAAATCACATCTATGTTACGGATAACTTTCTTCTTTTCGTCATCCCAAATGTGGTAGCCAAACTCATCCTCACCATAGCCAATGAATTTGCATTTCTTGGATTTGGGATCAAGCTTATTCCCGCCTTGATCACCGATATGCACAAAATGCTACACAACCGAAAACTTTTAGATGTGATAGTTTCACCTTTCTTTTCCGCTCCATTCCTCCTGCGGTATTCTATGCTCCAATGGAACAGGATGGGCTCGGTTGATCAATGGCTACCGTGTTGACGCCGCCGTAATTGCTTCGGTAATCAGTATACGAATGCTTATGGCTCTTTCATCAACGTTCGGTTCATACGCCCGCCTACACCATTGTCAGGTTGAGGCGTTCGGCACGCGATTCTTTCCATTCGATCCCGTGCTCATAGCGAGAAATTTTTGAATCGGTGTCTTCATATTCACACCATTATCGGTTCTCGGCTTTTTGATCTTTAAACGTCTCATTTTCCACCATAGGCTTTCCATCTTCTCGAAAGCCTCGAATACTCGGACTTATGCTTTAGAAAGTAAACGCGTACCTTGAGAGTGATCATCGAATGAAAGTCACGAAGTAGTGTTTCCCACCAATAGATGAGACGGCCGTTGGTCCCCAGAACATCGAGTGAATAAGCTCTAGTCTTTCCTTCTTTGGGATTCGCAACTTGTCCGAAAGCCGATTCTCTTTCTTTCCAGTATGCAATCTTCACACGTGTCTATCTCCGTTGTGAACCCGGAAGTTTTCCCTTTGAGTGCATAATCTTCATCCCCTTCTCACTCATATGGCCTAGTCCTACGGTGCCTTGATTTGGTGTTTCATTGCTTTCGAGAAGCACCGTAATTGAACAACGTGCCTCCGTTGTCGTGTAAAGAGTGCCATTTTTTCGCCGAGCAACTATCATTGCATCTCTTTGAAATCTTCCAATCATCACCATGGAAGATCGTAGTGTAGCTCTTGAATGGCCAATCGTTTCACCGAGATTAAGTTCCTTCTCGGATCGGGAATATGGCCGACATCCTTCGCTTCCCAAACAGGTCCGTTCAACTTAATCTTCATTTACACCTTTGCCAATAATGTACGTGATTGATCATCACCAAGATATACCTTTCTAAGGTTTCCTGGACATATTTCTCGAAGAATTCTTTTTGTGAAGTAGTACGGAACGATCTTTCCAGTCTAACACCCAAGATTCTTTCCTTGCTCTCCAAAGAAGCGTATCAATGCATCGTCTCTCCCGAGGTGGAAGTAACATTTCGCTTACGCCTTCACATTTGTCCTCGGTGCACTTTCTGCACCGATTTTTGTAGTGTCGGTTCTTCCACAATTCCAACACTTTCGATAGTCTTCGGTATGGCAATTATTAGGATTCTGGATTTGGACCTCGTCTCCTGATTTACCTCGTAGCCTGTTCTACCACGTCCGTTCCCTTTGGTTGAATTTCTTCCTCTCGACTCAAGGTATGCAAAACCGAAGAATTTGACGATTCACCCGACTCTACTACGTCGGATTCTTCACCGAGAACCAAATCACGAACATCGTCAAATTTTAACTTATCAGTGCTACGACGAGCTACTTCTTGGCCCGTGACGGTAGCATTCCAACTTTCTCGGTAAAGAAGACAAAAGTATTAATGCTCGTACTTTTCATCGAATTCAATTTCCACCGAACTCAACCGGGTTGTATTTGTGTTGAGTTCACCGTTGAGATGTTGAGCTACCGATACGCCTTCATTTATCCGCAAATTGAACAAACGCCTCATCAAGTGCACTTTGTTTGAGGGCGTGGCTTATTATACATATTGGAGAGTCATTGTCAAGACTCACCGTGGTCTTTTCCTTTGCTATGTTGAAGGCAACATTACGGGATGATCGATCGAATAACTCCGAGGGGCATGCATGCAGAAGATTCCAATCTTCTTCCTTCAACTCGTTTCTTCCACGAGAGAGGTTGATATAGATTTCTTTGATACGTATAATCCTCTATCTGCATTTTCCAAAACCCAAAATCTATGCCATCAAATTTCTCGAGTTTCACCCTTCCTTCAATCAGCGACGTTGCTCCCACTAAAATCGACTTCCTCCTGATCGTTTCACTATTTCTATAAATCAGGTGTATTAGAACACCTCCAATCAACGAACAAATATCACAACAAAATTTCACTATTCATGTAATTCACTATTCACGTAAATAGTAACCTATGCGTAAAAATTGACAAAATCACCACAAATAGCTACCGATACCAGTTGTTGGAAAATAACGCAAATTCCGAATAAAGCGGGATTTAAGAGAAAGCAAGAATAGAAAAATAACACACAAATTTGATAACGGAGTTTGGCCCGATCTTGCTTACGTCTCGGGCTGCTGAGATCTTTTTATTGAAATGGGAGAAATTACACAAGTTGTTTACAACACTCACAACTCACAACCCAATTACACCCAAGAAAATTACTCTCAATTTTCTCTCACAAAAGCTTTTCTCTCTAAGCTTTTCTTTCAATTGGAATGAACACTTTGGATGATTAATTCATTACAATTACACATCTATTTATAGGAAAATTCACTTCTTGAATTACTCCTTGAATTAATGGTTCCTTAAATTGCTCCTTGAATTAAGCTCCATGTTTTGCTCCTTAAATTAAGGAGCTTTATAACAATGTTCTCTGCAAATATATACTTTTGGAGGCTTTATCGAGTTAATTATGCATTTATATTTGGGTTCAAACAAGGAACAGAACCAAGCTATGCAGGAATATTTCTCCTAAGTTCAGCTCTAGCCGTACTCACATTGGCTGGTGTTCTTTCTAATTTGGATATGGAGATGGACACGAGAACACAGAGCTTTAGAGCCTTTACTGAATTAGTTCCTTTAGGCCTTGCCATTGAAAGTCTCCTAACCGAATCAATAAGCATATAACTAATGAGTTAATTGAATATGGCCATTTACTATTTGATATTTCTTACACTTTTCAGGTTCTGTTTCTCATAATAATCTGTCCATTTAATATTGTATATCTATCTTATCGCTTTTTCATCCTTCGATGTTTATTTCATTGTCTTTGTGCTCCTCTTTACAAGGTAACATAGCTAAAGTTCTCTTCATTCAGTTACTTTAGAGTGAAACACAAATTAAACTCTTCAGTTTTTTTTTTACTTATGTAGGTCACTCTCCCAGACTTTTTCTTGGCAGATTAAAATTTACAAGTCAGGTTTGACCTTATGCCTTTAATTAGACAGTGATTAGTATATGATCTTCTTTAATAGACTGCCTATAAGTATATAACTACCAATACAATGCCGCATCATTTCAGGTTCAGGCCATCAGAAGTTTAGAGTTTTACATTTGCTATTATGGCTGGGGGACTTCAAAACAAGATCACACAAATGTCAGGAAAGCAATGTGTTCAAATCTTTCTATTTTGTTGTGGCATTTATTCCTTACTGGTTTCGTTTCCTTCAGGTATTCTACAAGACAGTTGAGCTCTTATAAAGCACTAGGCTTGCTTTTCAACCAAAAATGGTTATCAAAAACAGTACGTTTCCCTTGTAGTGTCTGCGCCGGTTAGTAGAAGAGAAAGATGGAATGTATGGATTAAATGGCATCAAATACCTTTCAACCATAATAGCAGTAGCTATGAGAACCAGTTAAGATCTCAAAGGAGGAGTGACTTGGAAAATAATTGCTGCAACAACTTCTGGGTTTGCAACAATTATAAGTATGTATTGGGATATTGTCATAGATTGGGGTCTTCTACGGCGAAATTCAAGAAATCCTTGATTGAGAAACAAGCTTACTTTACCCAACAAAACTGTCTACTTTGTTGCTATGGTAATAAGACTTTAAATTTTAAAGAGGGTATGTTTGGTTTTCACTTTTAAGCATTTGTTGTGATAGATTTAATAGGATTTTGATATCTGATACTCTGCAGGTGTTGAATATTTTACTTAGATTGGCTTGGCTACAGACAGTGCTGGGTTATAGGGAAGCACCTTTCCTACATAGAACAGCCTTAGTTGCACTAGTTGCATGCTTGGAAATCATTCGTCGTGGCATTTGGAATTTCTTCAGGTATTGCTAAAATTATTGAGGAACACAAAAGCACCCGACAATATTGACATTACATGGTTACTAAATCTTGATATAAAACTAATAAGCATTTTAACTTGAAACTGTTCAGGTTGGAGAATGAGCACTTAAACAACGTTGGGAAGTTTCGAGCATCAAATTCAATACCCCTGCCTTTTAACCATGACGACGAAGACAAGGATGCATGAGACATGTGTTGGATGAGACTTGAGAGAACCAAAGGGATGGGATCGAAGTAGGTGGATAGACAATGGAATTTTATAACATTCTTTTGTGTTCACTGTTGTCTTTTTTCTGCATTGACACTTATATAATAGAAGTAAGGCTGTCAAAAAAATCCGATCATCCGATAGTTCGGATCGGAAGGAAAAAAATTTCCATCCCTTAAGTACGGATTAGATAGTGAATTTCACTACAATTCATCCGATTCGATCAAAATTAATTATATATATATTTAATTAATATATATTTATTTAATTTTTTAATGTTTTTTTTAAGTAAAATAATTTTATGTTATAATTTAAAAAATTTATTTAAAAATATAAAAAAATAAAGTTAATTAAATTTATTGATCGGATTGATCGGATGTCATCCGAATAGTTTACGAATCGGATTAAGCGGACGTGAGAGGTGATCGAATCGGTTGCGGATTATAATGTTTCGATCTTTTTAACGAACCTAAATAGAAGTAATATTTATAGGTAACAAGAAAGTTATGTTCTAATAAAAAATGCTAGAGGTAATTCTTTGACACTTCATGGGTATCTAAGTTTGCTTTTTGGTCTTAAAAAAAAGAGTCATGGTGTTCGACCACACTGCAGGATTTTAATACACCTAAAAAACTGTAATATGCTCCATGACATGAATAAAGTAGGTGATATAATAAAGGATCAACCAGAGACAGTAGAGTAACACAAGAAGAAAAAAGTAAAATTCCCAATCATCAGAAAATTTAAAGATTACAGTAATACCGTGTTTAGGTGATTTGTAAGGGGAAAAATGTCCAACAAATCCCTCACATTAAGTCAAAAATGTCATTTATTCTTTTAGAAAGTAAAAAAAATTGTTATTTGATTATTACAAAAATTATTTTTATTAATATGTTGATTAAAATAATATTATTTTCTCAATATATTAAAAAAAATATTAAATAAAGAAATGGTAAAAATGAATTTTTATTATGAAATTTTATACTATTAAAATATTGGATGAATAATAAAAATTTATTATTAAAATATTAATTGAATGGTAAAATTTATCTTTATTTGAAACTTTTTATAAAATGTAAGAAATTAAATGATATTTTATAATATAATGGATAAATTTATATAAATCTCCTAATATAAAAAGATAATATATACTCTTTTATCATTTTTGTTTACGAGGTTTGGTGGTTTCATTTTGTTACGACTTGGTGAGTCTTCAGAGGATATTTAGGTCACAATAAAAATCCAAAAGATGAAAAATGAAAATTATTTAAATATGTGATCTCAGCCAGCCAAACTGAAGCTGGGATATTATGCGCAATTCGATTGTTTTATTGATTGTGACAGCAACAGTGATTCATGTTGAACTTGAAAACGAAATGAATTTGATACACTTATATTGCCTTCCACGCGAGTGGTAGTAGTTCTTAGCGCCACAAATGAATTATAATTTAGATGGTGTTAGTTAATTACTGCGTAGGCCACATTATATACAATTAACTACTTTCAGTTTCAAGCATCAGCCCTTAAATATTATCTTCGTGGAACAGCCCAGACCAACACTTGATGAACAATCAAATAGATGAAAAATTGGTAAATCATACTCTCAACTAAATTCTCTTCCTTTAATCATTAGAAAATATGAAAAAGAACACAAACGGGGTAAGGTGGGAATACAGTGAAATATGCATTCACTGGAGCAAGTTCAGTTTATTTATGGAACATATGAAATACCACAGATAGACTACAACATAATATTATGATATAAAACCTTGATCGGAACAAGAAAAAAAATTATTAATAAAAATAAAACTGAAAATCTTCAAGGTAAAAATCAAGAAACGAAATGAAAAGGAGAGAAAACATGTAGGAGACGTCCTCTATATGTTCCCAAGAGCCTGGAGTATATCATCCTTTAAATCTTCATAGTCTTCAACTCCAAAGCTGAACCTCACCAAGTTATCCTTGATCCCATACTTAAGCCTATCTGACTGACTAAGATCCCTGTTTCAAATAAACTCAAAAGTTGTCAGCAGAAAATTGATTATTTCTTCAGCTTTTGAAACATCAGTAGAATAAAACTCACGGTTGGCAATGTTGCATAAAAGTTCATAACATTTGGTCGCAGTGGATCAATAGCAAAATCCTAAAAAATAATCTAGAGCCACATGAATAGCAATAATCTTGAAACTGTAGGGACTAACTAGTTACGATCTACTTAGCAAAGACTCGAAGAAGCTACATTACAAATAGTGATAATCATGCGCAAAACTTCTTATTGTTTCCTTGGCTTCGCTGGTGGCCTATTGCCTACACCACAAATGTAATTATCACGTCCATATAGGTCAATAAACTCTCCATCGGGCTACCTGGTATGGTATAAGGGTGAATTTCTACTAATAAACAGAGGAATTGAATCCACCATGCAGACATATAATTATATTTACAGCAGAAGAAACCACCAACTTTTGCATAGCATCGGAACAAGCTAGAGAAATATACCAGTAAGACATTATTGCTGGCTGCTCCACAATGCTCTCACAGCCACCAAAAGATGGAGCTATGTATGGGATTTTCAAGGTATCGACAAATTTTGCAGAGGTGATCAAATCACCATCAATCTGCATCATCAAGCAATATATTAGATTAGAGAAATAAAGGGTTTAAATGGGGTATCATATTGACGGGCTCAGAGGAGACTTGGAGAGCACACTAGCAGATGGAAAAGGTCACCAATAATCACCTCAAAACTGACAACACCACCAAAACCGGTCATTTGCTTTTTAGCAAGTTCATATTCAGGATGGCTTGGCAAGCCAGGATAATAGACACACGCCACCTTCCAATGAAAATATGATTGCATCAGTACTCAAATAAAGGCTTCAACAGAAAACATATCATAAGCATTATTTCATCAATTTAATAACTAAATAGCATCCCTAAAATAGTTAGTTATGAAAAGGATCATTCTAGAATATGTAGATGTAACTCACGAACAGAATTAGGTAAATAGATATTAATAGACAATGCTTCTAACCAAAAAAAAAAAAGATGTTAAAGTTGTACATGTTCCTTCATTAAACTTTGATAAAAACATAATGATCCTTGGAATGGTACATAAAACAAATTTTCGATAAAAACAGAAAAAGAACCTCAAGAATATGCAGTATTTTGTATCATGTTAAAATTGTATTTCTCTGATAATTATCAGTATATTTCAGTATTATTTCTGTTCTGTTTTTACAAGAATTTAAGATATATGTATATAAGGAAAACGAAAATTAAACAATGTGCAGGTTTTATGGATCCACTAATATTATTGTCTGCTCCATGTTTTACTCCATTGAGCATTTGTGTCTGCCATAGTTATAGCACACACCAACATTTTGTACCTTAGGATGTGCCTCTAAAAGCTTGGCAATCCTCAATGCTGTAGAATTCTGTTGCTGTACACGTAGATGCAGCGTCTTCATGCCCCGGATAAGCAGATATGCAGCATTCTGTTAAAGAAAAAATCCACAATTTATCATCATAATGTGCAAATATAAACATAAGTACAAATGTTAGTATTCCTCTATACGTTTTATGCAATGGACCCACTTCTTATACTACAGCAGCAGAACAATAAAAGATTAAATAACTATTTTTCCTTTTACATCTTCTCTCCTAGGTACAAAGTAAAAGTCTACAAAGAGAGAAACATCACAAGTCAAGTAAATATTGATAAAACAAAGACAAATTGCAACACGATAGCACACACAAATACCAGTTAATGAATTATATTATATAAATATAAATCATTTGAGGGCAAATGTGACAGTCAAAACAACTATATAATACAAATACCTACAGGGTTAAGAGTACCGCCCAAGATATGATGCAAATTACGAATCACTGAGACCAAATTTAGCGGGCCACTAATGCATCCACCAATGACCTGAAACAAGATAAACATTTTCTTAAGATATAAAACTAAAAATCAACATTTGGTAATCATTTTGACATTCAACAGTCTGACTACTTATACTATATATACTCACATCATTGTGGCCGCCAATAAACTTAGTTGCAGAGTGCACAACAAGATCAGCCCCATGGGCAAGAGCCTTCTGGTTGAGAGGAGTAGCAAAAGTACCATCTATGCAGACTAATGCTCCTTTATTGTGACAAAGCTTAGAGACTAGCTCAATGTCAACACACCTAAGAAACGGATTGGTAGGAGACTCAGTAAAAAATAGAGAAACCTGTATAGAAGATAATTTCCATTAGACTCATAAATGCTAGCCAAATCACAAATAAAGCTTTATGAGAATGATCATAATCTCTACTAACTTCGTTCTTGTCCAGTGCAGATTCCAAGGCCCCAGTATCTGCAGGGTCTATGACTGTTGCCTGCACATTGATGATACTAAAATCAAGACGAAGCACACCAAGAGATGTTTGATAAAATTAAAAGAAAATAATTGGAATCCTGCCACTGAACTTAGGATTAATCATTGCTACAAAATCAGGCCCCATACCTTGATTCCCATTTTAGGAAGAAAGGTCTCCATGAATATCCTAGTCTTCCTATAACAATCTGTAGTCGTCACCATATGCCCACCAGCTGGCACTAGTGCCAACAACAAGACTGTACTAGCACACATTCCGGATGCCATTACCAAGGTTGATTCTGCCCCCTCAAGAGCACTGTTTCAAAGAAAAGCCACAAGCTCAGCAAAGATTGAAAAACTAGGTACAAAAATAAGCAGGCAACAGGGCAGAAAGAAAATAAAAGGAATAAAAAGCAAATAATTGTTTAAAATAAACCTTATTTTCTCTTCAAGAACCACAGTCGTGGGATTTCCATACCGACCATATTCAAAACTCGCCCGGCGTTTCTCCTGGCATAAGATTATCAGCATTTATAAAAAGGATACTAAAATATCAACCAAAATGGCACCATCTAGGCAACCGAAGGTAATACTTCATTTTAGATTAAATGTAATTTCTTATTTTCTTCAGGAATAACCTTCTCATTGAAATATATGTACTGTAAGCAAAACATTCAATCAACGTCTTATTACTTAAAAAATCAAATATTATGTTAGAGCATATTCTGTGGCCATGATCATAAATAATTAAATCCTAAAACTTACAAATTTCTGCAAAATGCAAAGTACAAATAATAGGTAAGGAAACAGATTTTCACGTGGACTAAAAACTACGCAGGAAAATTTAGCATAGCATTGAAAATGAACTAACTCCATGCGTACCTTGAAATCTATAAGGTCCGCAGTCTTCTTAAAGAAGTAAGCAGAAGTATTAACCACTGGAGTAGTGATTGCATCAGTTACTATGCCACGACCCATCCGCTCAGCTTGACAAACCAAAAGCCATAAAACATTAGATAAGAAGCATTCAAAAAAAATGATAAAGAAAACAATATATTCAAAAAACCAATATCATACCCAAAAAAAATCCCTAAAAAATAATAATAACAAATGTAGTTAATACATTATTAATTTGAAACAATTTAATCGTTATTCTTTTAAATAAAAGAATTTAGCTCTTATTTTTTTAACTGTTGTATACATAAATGATACAATTATTTAATTAATTTAACTTTTAATCTCAATAAAAAACGTATATTTATTTATTTGATAAAAAAAATGAATATATATTTTTATTTTTTAAAAAATAAAAATATTAAGAATATTATGTTATGTAATTAAATATTTTTTAATCATGTAACAATTTAATTACTATTTTTTAAATAAATTAATTTATTCCATGTTATTTTATCTATAGAATAATTTAATTCTTATTTTTTTTTAATTTAAATTTATAAGAAAAATAATATTTTTAATGTTATATAAAAACCTGAGTAAAAGTCACTTATTGACCGACAAGGAGAGACATAGAGAGAGCTACCAACTGTTTAAAATAAAATAAAAATTAGATGATATTTCTGCATAATATTAACTATTAACTACCAAAAGATGAAAGAAAACGCAAGCAATAAATAAATATATTTGAGTCAAAAATATATTACGTAATATCATTTATTGTTAAAAATTAAAATAATAAAAATAAATTGATATAAATTTAAAATAATAAAGATTAAATTGTTTTATAAAAAATAATAATTAAATTATTTCACGATTAAAAGAATATAAATTAAATCAAAAAATAGCGATTAAATTGTTCTTTATTTTAAAAAATAGCTACTAAAAATGTATTTAACCCTAACACAACGGTGTTACGTTAAAGAACATTAAACCATCATTACCAGCATGTACAGTGAGACTCCCATCGGAGCTCAAAAACGAGGCCTCCTTTAAATCAGCCAAGCCCTCCAATGGCAATTCCCCTTTACCACACACCGGCATATCGTCTGCCGGAGAAATTTCCACCGGCGTCATGGGAACGCCGGAAGTAGAAGCGGCATCGACAGCAGTAGCCGCCAGCACCACCGAAGATTCAGAAGCTGAGTTGTTGGACCAAGAAGCCGCGACGATCTGAGCTACGCCGATGTTGCTGCAGTTTCGACGAGCCTTAATGCTAAGCTGGCGCTGAAAGTTTGGAGGGAATCTAAAAATCAGAGAAGACAAGCCGTGAAACGACGCCGTTCCCTCAGTAAGCGATTTGACCCGACAGAAAAATCGACCTTGACCCGGTATCTCGGGGCGGGTGAAGCCGGAGAGGACTGGATTGAAACGGCATTCAAATGAAGTTAAGATCATCGGGCATGTGGACACCGCCATGGCTGTTTGATTGATATCTTGTTTTCTCGCTATTTTCAGGTACGACTGAATGTTACTAGAGGCTGTTTTAAAAGGTTTTGACAATTACTTTTGTGCATATTTTTTAATAATTTTTTTTTCTCAATTATGTCTATCTACACCACTAATGTCATCGTCAGAGTGTTGTGTTTTATACAAATTTACTATTATTGTTATAATAACGCTCTATTTCAATTTACGAAATTGTAAACAAATGTGTTAAAATGCTTATGAAATAAGAAGAAAAAAATGTTAGTGAGCCGTCTCAATAAGGTATAAAATAGCAAAAAATAATATAATGCTAAGTTATAACACTGAATCTGATCAGTTTTAATAGCACTTTAATACAAATTGAATTAATTTTAAAATTGAAATAATTCAAACACATTTTTACAATTATAATAGTTAAATCTTGTCAACATACGTAACATTTTTTATTGAATTTATTTTAAAAAATAAAAAGTTTTATATCGATAACTACACAACATACATGCTAGAATTTTCCCACATTATGGATATTCTTTGCCAATGCTCAAATTTTTTCTATATTTTTTTTCTCGTAAAAATCAAGTCTAATTTAACATATTTTAGGAAATGGGAACGCTGAAAACAGAAATTTGAAATTATTTCACATATATTTGTACATGTACTTATTGTATGCTAAGTGAGAAGATAAATGTAAAATTTTAATTAAAATTTTTTTTTTTTTTAATAATTCTATACTTGCCAATAAACGGAGATGAACAAACTTTTTGTTCATTAACTTTAAATTTTGAATATTTAAATTTATAAGATATATAAAAGTTTGGATTATATGTTATATATATAATTTTGGAAAAAATATATTTTTATTTTTAAATAATAATATTTTATTTTGTTTTTTATTTTATTTTTATTTTTTTGAAAAAATTAAGCTTAATTATAACCTTAAATAAAAACAATTTTATGATATTAGAAAGTGTATTTTCCTATATCTCATCTTTATGTTTTTTCTTTCTTTTTTTCTTTTTAGAACTTAATAGAAAAATTATGCAAACATTAAACACAACTTCTTCTTCTTTTTTAAAAATAGATATAATTTACTATAGAACTTGCGGTTCTTAATCAATTTACTTTTACAATTAAGTTAGAAGCTTACAAATTTTAGTTTTTTATTTTAATATTTTATAACTAAATAGAAAACAAAAAGAAATATAATAATTTATGTGAGATGTATTTGTCTATAAATTATTGTTATTTAAATTTTCCGATCGACGAAATTCTTCTTAAGAAAAAAAAAAATTTCCTTTTCTTTTGATATATTTAAGTCCTAACTAAAGAACTAACTTATCTCTAACAGAAAGTAAAAGAATAAAGTACATATTAAATTAAATAATGCATCCGTTTTGGTTTTGTATCTAACACTGCGTTCCAAAAGTTGCTATTAATCCTATGTTGGCGCCAAAGTTCGTCTTTCTGATGTTAGCAAGTAGCAACATACCAAATTCACCGCTTTAATAAGAAGATTAGTTTCGGATACATGCAAACGTATTTAATTTAGTATTATTATTTAATTAAAAATTATTTTATCCAATAATTTAGATATATTAAATGTTTCTTCCTATCTTATTATATGTTTTATTTAATATATCTAATAAATTAACGTCACAAAATTATTTTATATTTATTTAAGTATTATCTCATTTTATTTATTTAAAATTTTACTTAATAAATTCATTATTATTATAAATAATTATGTTTTCTTTTTACTTTTTTTTTATTTTACTCATCATTAGTCATGTTTAAAATAAATAAGATATTCTATTATAGTACCATCCCAACTTATTAAAAAATAATGGAGATAAAATTTAATTATAAAATTTATAAATTGTACCATAGACTTGTGAGATATTACATCATATTTCACACCTCTTAATTAATAAAAATAGACGAAATAATTATTAACATAATAAAAAATATATGTAATGATTATTATATTTTTAAAATTAACTACGTTACATTGTTATTATTTGTGGACGAAATTAGGATTAACTTAAAATAATTATAAGAATAATAATTTATATTATTAACATGAATTAACAATCATAAAATATGGGAAAATCAAATAAAATATTATTTGTATTTTAAATAAATCAAAAGAAGAAAATTAATTTTTATGTAGTATAATTATTTAATTGATTTAATTGATTTTTTTTATTTTTTAAAATATATATTTTTATATATACTGTATTTATAAATAACATAATGATATACATTTAAATAAAAATAAAATAAAATTTAATATAAGATGACATGATTAGACTATAGGATAGTCTCTAGGGATGGTTATGAGTTAGAATGATGACGGTTTTTGATATAATTATACCCGAATTAAATTATAAAATATGTACTAAAAACTATTACGATTAAGGAATAATTTTGTACCCGCGGACAACAGTTCGGGACAATTATTAAAAAATATCCAAAAAAATTATTTTTCTAACCCATTTATTATAAAAAGAAAAAAATTAGAAGAAAAATAAAAAACACATTCTTGACGCTCAACGGGGGAATAAAAGATACCCAAATAGTTTGTTGGTAGACACGCAGACATCACACAAAAATGACAGACGCAAGCAACATACATGATGACGGAAAAATAAAGGAGACTTAGATGCATATGGTAGACGACAGATGCTAACGGTAAACCGTAGACAAGAAACCAGGACGATAAATGCAAAGAACGATATAATTTTTGAATCTCAAATTCTTTATTTGAGTAAAAAACCCTAAATGACACATATATAATGTAGTTTAATAAATATATAAATTAATTAAATAAATATAATTAATTTTAAGTACGAATGATTATAGTTATCAATATAATTATACTCGAATCATAATCATTATTTTATGTTTGATTAATACCCAAAATTGTAACTATTTTTAAAATTTATTGAATAAAAACCGAACCAACAATTCAGATATCCGCTGATAATTGTATGTTTGATAATTCTTGATACTATGTAAATTGGAAAAGATTTCTCAAAGAAAACAAAATATAAAAATACTAAAAGCAAAAATCAAATGTAATATTTAATGGGTGAACATTTTTTATAATAAAAATGATATTTTTAGTTATTTAATTATAAAATTTATAATTATATAATTAAAGGGTTATAATTTTAAAAATTAAATATTTTTTTATAAAATATAAATAATCAAATATCTAAATAACACAAATTAAAACTTTAAACATGCCACAATTTTGTAGTCGATCACGAATTTAAGTGAGGCAGAAAAATCTTACCGTTCAATATTCTATTTACAGTTATTTACAGAATCAAAAGTAAATAAATACTGTTAACATCAAAATATCAAAATATCTTTATAATTAAAAAATATTAAAATACACAAATTATATATATAAATGGCTCATATGCTAATTTAATAAATTTTATGTTGTTAATATATTTTTTGGAAAGAATATTTCAATATTTGTCCTGCACTAGAAAATGCTGTTAAATGATTTCTTAAGTTGATGACGAAATAGTATGTCTTTTATCAAATAAAAAAATTATACATGTGAAAAGCGGGTATGATTCGTCATTAACCTTTTTTAATAGATATTGTTGGTTTTTTTTATAATATTAAACTTAAAAATATTTTTATAATAAATATAATTTTAATGAATTATTAAGAATAATATGATAAAATTACTGCTGAATTTTTATTATCTATCAAAATATATATTGAATTTTTGTACGTAATAAATATACTATCAATATTAAGTATCGTATAATTTATATTTTTTTATCATTTGATCAAAATAAACGATAAATTTAAATAAACCATGAATGTTACATAGTGATTTTGTTAGATAAGTAGACTTTATTCTATAAAATAAATTAACCTTAGTTATTTTAACATCATTGATGGTGTTTCTGTAACATTAGTTAGAAGTTCGATGAGGGTATATTTATCACGATTATAAATTAAGTGATTGATTTCTATTAAACATAAAAATTAAGTAGTATTTTTTATATTTTTTCAAATAATTATTTTAATAATTTATTAGATATTAATTTTATATTTATTCTTGTGATAATCATTTTAATCATATTAAAAACTGATAATTTATATAATATATACTTATTTATTTATTAATTGTGAGAGTTTTTGTCAATTTATTTATGAGTCGATTATATTTAGTATTTAAACCACTTCATATCTCATATTTATTAAAAAAAAATTAATTAATATTAAATTATTTTTAAGTAAAAAATGTTATAAAAATAATTATTAAGTTAAATTAAATCATTTTAGAATTAGATTCTTAATTAATAATATAAAAATTAGTTAAATAAATATTTATATATTATTTAATTTATTTATTAAATAAAGTTATATAAATTGTTTCAATATTATATCAAATCGATTCTTTATTTTATAGTATTTGTGTTGTATTACTTGTAAAATAATAATTATTAAATATTTATATTTATTTAATAAATTAATTAATTATTTTAAAAGTATTTGTATAAATTGTTTTATAAAAAAATTAATATTATTTTTTATTATTATAATAAAAATAATTTAAAATTTTGATATTTTTTTATAAACAAATTTTATAAAATTTTAATGTATAATTTGCAAAAAACAAAAAAGTCGGTAAATAAACAAAAACTAATATTGCAATCATTTAAATGAAGCAAGAGTGCAGGACTCTTTATAGAGTTTGGTGGGATTTGGATAGGAATCCCACTACTGAGGTCAGACAAGGGAATCTTATCTTCTTGCCTCTATGTGTCTTTTTTTATTATAATAATTATAGTAGTTGTCATTGAAACTTTAATATTAAACTTTTTTATATATTTGAATATATTATAGTTGAATAACAATCTGATTAACATGATACTTGCTTGTTTTTCTTTTTTGATTAGGATAATTTTATATGATATTATTGTGATATAAAAATTATATGATTATAAATTTATTATTATTGATTATATTTAATTAAATTTTTAACAATTATTAAATTTATCTAAGTGATATTAAATAATATAATAATAATTAATTAAGTATATAATTACTATTATGTATAAAAAGCTAAAATGAGGGTAATGGTTATTCTCCATCATTTTTTTTCCTTTTGTACATTATTATTTCCTTTTCATTTTTAACTTCGACTTCTTTTTATTATTTATTATGGTTGTGTTTTTTTATACTATAAAGTATCAAAATACTCCTTTATTGACATATCACATACGGTATTTCTTATTATTTGTTGTTATTTTTTTTATAATAATAAATATTAAAATATATTTTTAATAAATATACACTATTTATAAATATTTATTTTGATAATTTTATTAGGTAACTTTATATTACTATCACTTTACATTATTAATACTATTAAATATAAAAACTCATGTGTTTAATACTTATATATTTAATGAATAAATATGTATGCTTAATTCATTTATAAGTAGATTATATTTATAATTAATTAATATATTTTATTTTTAAATATAAAATATCTCTATAATAAATACATTTATTATAAATAGTTATAGTAAACTATCTAATAACAACATTTTAGTTATTCTTATGTAGTTTTTTCTTATATACTAATAAATTAAACACATTAACGTAAAACTAATGTGTTTCATACTTACTTATTTAATAAATAATTTATTTATGGCAGATAATATATATATTTAATTAATATACATTATTTTTAAGTATAAAATATCCCTATAATAAATATATTTTTTATAAATAATTAAAAAAATATCCATAAATAATATTTTGGTTATTATTTTTATTTTTTTATGCACCAATAAATATCAAAATAATCATAAAAAATAATATATCATTTTCATGGTTAGTTTTTTTTAATTTTATTGTTTCGTTTTTTCAAAATAAATAACTTGAATAATGCAATTACATGTCCAACTAATATGTATAAAAAAAGATAATAGCTAATAAACAATATATTGGTTATTCTTTCATTATATTAAACTTCTATTATCTTATTTTACAAAAATAAATACAAAATGTCTATAAAATAAATATTTTTTTATAAATAGTTGTTTTCTTAGTTTTATCATGTACTATTATTATTATTTTTTTACTTTTTTAGCTTTTATTTTTATAAATATCCATAAAATAAACACTTTTTTATAAATAATTGTTTTATAGTTTTATAGTTTTTTATTTCTATAGTTTTTACTTTTCTAGTACACTAATTAATATAAAAATACACTTGTATCTCCTTATTTTTTTCCTATTTATTATTTATTCTTTGATTTATTTTTCTTGTATATTAATAAATACCAAAATGTTACGCTATACTTATCAAAATTTATAATATCATGCTTAAACACTTTTTATAATAAATAATTATGCAACAATATCAATTATTACTTCACAATTAACATTATAATATACTTATCAAATTTAACTAATAAAACATTATTTATATTTTTAAAGTAACATGAATATTTTAAATTAAGTATTGACTTAAAATATGAGCTAAAAATAAATATATTATCTAATAAATTATATGTTAATTTGATTGTTTAAATAAATAATTTTATTATTATAATTATATTTTATGTTATTATAAAATTAATTTTAAAAAAATGAAAAACCATATTCAAAATTATTAAGTTAATAAGTCATGTGTATGTATATATGAGTGTGTGTATATATATATATACACGAAGTTATAATTATATTTTAAGAATATTAAAATATAATTTTTTTATACAAAATAGTTAATATATTTATATATTTAAATGTAAAAATTATATTATGATATAGATTTAGTAAGAAACTAAAATGTACAATGGACTCTTCTTATTAAAAAAATAAAACTTTCATATTATGTTACAAGCAAGACATAGAATTTGTATTATAATTTATAAATAAAATTATCTAATATTAATAAAAATGTAAAAATATAATATTTTAATAAATATTAATATAACATCTAAAAGCTAAAACTACAATAAACTTATTATAATATAAAGAATAAGATATAATTTAAGATTTCAAGCTTTAGAGTATAGTTAAAATATATAATGTTAAAAAAAATAAAAGATTAACAAATATGAATATATTTTCATATGGGCATGTTTCATCGATTTTTTGAATTATAAAATTGGTCGGTTTTATAATAATGATAAAAGTGAATGAAAACTAAGTAAAAAAATATTAAAAATTAAAATGAAAATTTTCAAATAAAATATTAAAATAATATAAATATCGGATAAAATTAAAATTTAGAGTTAAAAAAACTTTGATAATAAAAATTACAAAACTTGATAGCCTTAGTTTGAAATTTTTTTTTTGTTTAATTTTTATAATATTTGACAGTGGTATTGTATTATCATTAATCAAATTTTAGTATAAGGTGCTGAGAATATCCTTTTCGTGATGTAATTTGTGTCAATTAGTCACTTATGTTATAAAAGTTATCCTTTAATCCCTTACATTTTATAAAAATACTAAATGATCACAAATTTTAGTATTTATTTAATATTTTAATAGTTTTTATGATAAAATATCATAATAAAAATTCACTTTTATATTTTCTTTATTTATTAATAAAATAATGTATTAAGAAAATAATATTATTTATTTAAGATATTAATAAAAAATAATTTTTATCATTCATTAGTATTTTTTATAAAAATACTAATGATTAAATAACTCATTTGATTTAATATAAAGGAATTGTGCTGCATTCTTTCTCTAAATTTTAATATATTAAATATTTTTAAATTATACTAAATATTTTTATATAATATATATTATTATAATTCTATAAATATAATTAATTAATTTTTTTAGAAATACTTGAATAAACATATTTTTATTTAACCAATTATAATTTATTTATGTTACTTTTGTTCCCATGTTTACTTTGATACATGTAATAATATATTAAAATATGTATATACAAAAATAAACATAATATATTATTATAATTAAAATATTTGTTTTTGCTACATATTACAATTAAAAAATTTATTAATACTAAAAACATACATATAACTAATTTTGTTTTTTTTTTTTGTAATATGTTTTTTTTACGGAGCTACTGTTCTGAGGAGCTGATATATCAATTATTCGATAATATTATTCTAACGCTTACGTACTTAATTAATTCTCCGGCTTTTGATGGAATATGTATGTTTTTTTTTAATACTTAATTGTATTGTTTTTAAATTTTAATTATTTATTTTATATAAAAATAATAATATTTAAATTTTAGATAAATGGTATATGATTTAGCTTTGAAAAATAAATACAATAACAAGTGGAGAAGCATATTCCCGAGCCTCAACTTGACCCAAATGCTTTAGCATGGGTCAAAACCCAATAAATTTCCTTTGGGCAGAGGTCAAATCATTCTCCAACATGTTTCTCTCCCATGACCCAGTGATCACGCTTTTTTGCCCTCATGTGCAAGAACACACTTTTACTAATGTTGATTAATTTTGCATATAACTAGTGTAATTAAAAAGATGTTAAATGATAAAGTTAGAAAAGTTGGGAGGACTAATATAATATGTTGAAGTAATTTAATTTTTTACTAATGATATTTTTTTTACCTTTATAAAATACATTTCATCAAATTAATAACCTCATATTCATTTGTTATCATCTTCTTCTTCTTTTTTTTTAATTATTTTCAATTTTATTACAAATTACAAATAAATGTATCCTAAAATAAAATAATTTTAATCGGTA
The DNA here is from genome assembly GCA_033030585.1 of Hippophae rhamnoides. NCBI lineage: Eukaryota > Viridiplantae > Streptophyta > Magnoliopsida > Rosales > Elaeagnaceae > Hippophae > Hippophae rhamnoides. The sequence goes on along the minus strand of CM065433.1, from coordinate 49,706,266 downwards.
ACTAGAAAAATTACATTCATTTTAAACTTATAAATAACAAAAATAATACAAAATAATATTAAGTTAGTTTAATTGAATAATGTTTAATATTTAATAGAATTAAATTATTATAATTAAATTTAAATATTTAAATTAAAACATTGATTATATATTTTTATATTTACAGGTGATTTTTATTTTTGGTTGTTTTCAATAATCATAATAATAATAAACAATGATGAAATGGATCTTTTTTCTTTCTGAAAACGATGAAGTGGATGGCTTACTTGCATCTGCAGCCCATACCCACAGATCCAACCCAAATCACATACAAGGCTGCGAGCTATTGTGAGTTGATTTTTCTAATTTTGAACGTATTCGTTTATAGATTTATTAATGACCACCAGATTCACTACTATGTTACCGCGTTCGTTGATTAGTATGACTAAGTACTAAAGGTCTGATTTTTTATAAATATGATTCTCCGTGCAATGCCCTAATTTAAAAAATCCACTCTTTTTTTTTTTTAATTTTCGCTGTAATAAAAAAGGGTTTTCTTCTTAATTGTTTACTCTATATAAAGTCAGGAACTCAGGATGTGCCTCACGCTTGATGGCGGCTGATTTTAGGGTTCTCTGAATCTTTAACTCTGTAAGATGGTTCTTTAGCCTTGTTGTGTTTCTTGCCGATTTCTACTAAAATGTGACATTTCGATCTTTTAGTGTTATTTTTCTGATGTTAATTTTGAGGTTTTACTGAATAATTATCTTCATAAAGTGATGAAGCTTATGTATTTAGCTATACATTGAGGTGCATCATAGCTTTGCATTGAGCCTCTACCTGATATCTTAATTCTCTCTACTGGGTTTTAGAGGGAAGGGCATCCGGGATTCCTTTGAAAGTATGATGTTAGGTTGTTAAGATCATATGGGTACTCAACACGAGAGTAAACAAGGCCCAAAAGGCATGGATTAGATGTTTTTGCATATGGACTTGTTGGATGATTCCTTATTTTTGTTCTGTAGTTATGGCCTTTAAAATTGCACAAGTACTGAGGCTCCGTGGTCATTGAATCATCGGTAGCCAAATCTAAATGTGCATACATAGATGTTGGGATCCGCTTTGTAGCTTGAACAAACTATGTTTTTGCTGCCAGTAATGCCCATAAATTATGAACAAGCCTCACTTACTACTTAATGAAAGTAAGAATGTAACTCCAAAATGCAATATCGTATCTGACTTTAATTTACCGTTAGCTCTAAGTGCTGAACAAATGGACCGCTCACGGACAATTGATATGTGCTTGAACTTTCAGTGTGGCTGCCATTATGAATCAACCATGATCCTAGTGATTTCAGAGCATAGGCATAATTTTGCTTCATTTGTTCTTCTGTGTTGGTTCAAAATAATGTAAAATTTGTAATGGTCATTATTAAAGTGAATGTAAGAAAAGAGCCAGGGAAAGGTTCCTTGTCTAAAATATCTGTCTAATTAGTAATTCTCAAAGATGTTTTAATTTATTTACAATTGGTCCTTTCCAAGTTTTAGGATTAACTGATTGATCTTCATCTTTATTTTTGGAGGGTAGGGATATGAAAGGTTGATTTGGTGATCTTGATGTACAAGTTTGGAGTACTTGTATGCCTTTTCTTCTTTGGAATGATCTGACATCAGTAATGAACATATGAAAGTGACTTTGCTGTGTTGGATTATTTGTTAATGGAGCATCTTTAGGCGTGCGCTAATCATGTCAAACTAGAAAGAAGGTTTAAAAGGTAGTACCCCATTAGTCCCTTATTTCTTTGAAATGTACACAAGTTCAATTTCAATTTTACTTTATCCGAAAAAATAAAATAAAGTACATATGCATTAAACTAAGAGGGATAAAATAGTCATTTTTCTTGTCTATAAAAAAATTACACACTTACAAATTTGGAATTACTTTTATACCTACACCACTTGTATAGTTCTACATGTTGGAATTATTTAAAAAATAATAATTTAATTATGCCATGTATTGTGTATCAAGTCATAAGTAGTGTGGGTACAAAAGTACATGTAAATTTGTGTTTTTTTTGAACATTACTCATTTTATTTTATTAAATGACAACATCCATCATTCACTAAACACATACTTGAGAAATTAAACTTGTACGTATTTTTTCATAAAATTAATGCCTAAGATTACTACTTGTAGAAGGGTGCATTTTTTGTGAAGAAAAGGAGTTAGGCATCACTCACCCCGTTCTAAAATTACCATGAGTGGTAAGGATACTATTCATCCTAATTCACCTATTAGTATTGTTTCAGATTTGGGGTCGTCAGCTCATGTTAAAAATGATGATGTAGTTCACATTGCAAAAGTAGTATTGGTGTATCAGTGAAGGTCGTGTACAATGCAGTTGCTTGTGTTCATTTGGAGTCTCTTGCGTAGAGGTGTTTGGATGGAGTTGTGCAGCTCATATGAAGAAGGGAGTGCAAGTGAATGTTGGTCATGTTCGAGTGTTGTATAGAATGAAGTGTCATGCCAGCTCACTCTTCTATTTTAGTTGAAGTTAGCTTTGTAATTGCCCATGTGCAGATATTTTTTAATACAACTTTGGCAGGAAAAGTAGTTAGATGTTTTACTTAGTAAGTCTTTCATTCATGGAATTGTAGTATAACTACATTGTCTATCTTGTATTCAATGTACAATTTTTCAGAATTTATATATTCAAAGGTAGCTATTACATTTTGTTTCCTTATACTGTTCATCATCTTCTACATTGTTTCTTTTTTGCATGTATGTTTGCTGAATTTTCTTCTTCAATCCGCTATGTTTCTTTTCGTGGTATCAGAGTTTAGGCTCAGTTCTTTGAAATCTTGAAATCATGGATGATCTAAGTTAAGCGATGGATCATTCAACAAGCAATTTAGCAAACTATGTCATGCGAATTTTATGATTTGAAGGAAACATATGCTTTGAACTTTCTGAAGCTATGAATTAGAGGAATTTGTAAATGGTGTAGGGCCTTGTCTTCCACGAGGTCTTGTTGATAAAACAATTAATTCAAAATATAGAATCTGATATAGATTTGATCAAATGATTGGCTCTATAAATAATGATGAATAGATGAAAGAAATTGGAGTTTGGTTAGTAGAATGTAATCGAAATAAAGGAAATAATGCTATTTAGTTTAACTATTGGAATTAAATTCGGAATTAGAATTATGTTGTTTTGTTTACTAATGGAATAGAATGAAAAAAAACTGTAAATTATCTTAATATCTATACATTTAGTAAATTTTAAATAATGTCATTTAATTACTATTTTTTCGTCAGAAAAAATAAATTATTAAAATCATTATTTTTCTAAATAATTATTAATTAATTAAAAAGAAATATATTATTAAAATTATTATTTTTATAAATAGTGTTTAGGGTTTTTAATTTTAGGATTTGGGATTTAGTTTGTATGGATTTAAGATTTGAGATTTAGGGTTATATTTGTGGGTTAAGATTTATGGTTAAAATTATTATTTTTCTAAAAAGAGTTTAGGGTTATAATTTAGATGATGATAAAATTGAAAAAAAAATTTAAATGAAAATTGAATCATGATTTTTAAAGGAATCATTCTATTCTGTTCCCGATTCCGTCCAACCAAACACATAAAATTTAAAGAATAAATTCTGATTCCTTTCTATTACCTACAACCAAATATCACCGAATTGTCTTATTGTAATAATTCAGTTGAAATTCGGAATGCTTTTGAAAATTTCTTCGCAACAAATTCGAGAGCACTGATTTTTTAATATAAGCAAGAGCTCTCAAACATCAAACATATAGATTCTTGTGTCAGAGCTTAGTGTCAGGACCTTAATTTCTCAAGTAGCGATCGTGCGGCACTTAGCTCGGTCCGTCGCACTAAGCCTGCCTTTCAATCCGAAAATGGAACTCCAAAGAGAATAGAAAGAGAGTTTGCAAAGAATGCTTTGTATTGCTCTAGAGAGAGTTTATGATACAATTGCTAAGAATTCCCAAGGATGAATACAAATGAAGACCAAGTGGTCTATTTATAGTGTGGCAACAAGCCTAGGAGTATGCCACATTTCTCTAGATCCTTCTAGCTCTAGAATATACAAGAGAGTTCTATGTACAAGTTGCCACAAGGTTCTAGGACCTTCTATCCAACTCTAGAGTCTTCTAGGTTTGTCCGGCCTCCTTCATGCACCTTCGGGATGTTCCGCAAGCTTCCAAGCCTTCTACAACCTTCCCGAACCATCAGGTGCGTTCTAGAATACTCAGCCCATTCTAGCACCTACAGTGTGCTCTAGAACATTCTAGGGTCTTCAAGCTTGAGTTGAGTCCATCCAACTCCAGCCCTTTCTAGACTTCTCTAGGCAACTCTAGAACTTTCCATGTGTCTAAATCCTTTAGGCAGCCATCATTTGGATTTTTTAGGGGCAGTTTGGGCGGGACGTGACACCCTCCCCCACTCAAGTTCGCGACGCCCTCGTCGCGCCTTCAAGTTGAAACCTCTCTATAGCATCTCTAAATTGCCACAAGGAATCCTCAGGTTCCCAACTTGTTTCTTCTTCTGGGGCGTTTTTCCATTTGACCAAGTATTCCTTATAACTTGGTACGCCCCTTCGTCGGATCAAGCGGTCCGCCAAAATTGAGTCCACTTCCTTATCAAAGGAGGTTGTCACTGCGGTAGGTGCTCTCTTTGATACTCCCCGACTTATGTCATCCTCGTCTCCATGGTAAGGTTTTAGCATGCTTACATGAAAAACAGGATATATTTTAAGCTTTGGAGGGAGTTGTAGCTTGTATGACACCTTACCAACTTTCTTCAGAACAGGAAATGGTCCCTCATATTTCCGCACCAACCCCTTATGAACCTTCCGCAAGGACTTGAATTGTTGGGGCAATAATTTCACTAGGACCAAATCACCTTCCTGAAACTCTATCATCCTCCTCTTCTTGTCAGCCCATTTCTTCATCTTCTTAGACGCCTTATGCAAATAGGCTCGGGCCAACTCTGCTTGTTCATGCCAAGCCTTAGCGAACTTGAAAGCAGCTGGGCTCTTTCCTTCATAACTGGTGGCTAAGGCATGAGGGGTCATGGGCTGCTGCCCCATGACAATTTCGAAGGGACTCTTAGCGGTGGACTCACTTCTTTGCAGATTATATGAGAATTGGGCTACATCCAACAGCTTCGCCCAATCCCGTTGATTGGCACTAACAAAGTGCCTAAGATACAGTTCCAGCAACGCATTGGCGCGCTCCGTTTGTCCATCACTTTGTGGATGAAAGCTTGTGGAGAAGTTCAAGTCTGATCCCAACAGCTTGAATAGTTCCGTCCAAAATTTCCCCGTGAATCGTGGGTCTCGATCACTCACGATATTGGAAGGAATTCCCCAATGCTTCACAACATTCTTGAGGAACAACCGCGCCGTCTCATCTGCCGTGCAGTCCGTTGAGGCAGGTATGAATGTCGCATATTTGCTGAAACGGTCAATGATGACAATAATGCTGCCAAATCCCTCAGATTTTGGCAAGCAAGTGATGAAGTCCATAGAGACACTCTCCCACGGTCTCTCTGGAATGGGCAATGGCTCTAACAACCCGCCGGGTGCATGTTGCTCAATCTTGTCCTGTTGGCATACAAGACAAGTCTTCACATAAGCTTCTACATTGTCCCGAAGTTGAGGCCAATAGTAGATGGACTTGATCAATGCAAGGGTACGCCTCATTCCTGGGTGTCCTGCCCATAATGAATCATGGCACTCCTTGATAAGCTCTTTCCTTAAGCTCCCCCATTTTGGCACGAAGATTCGATTCTGCTTGGCATATAGTAGTCCGTCACTCAGCCAAAATCGTCTCGTCTTTCCTTCCTTGATGAGGGCAAGGAGGTTTTGGGCAAGGGCATCATGCTCCAACCCTTCTTTGATCCTATCCAGCAAAGGACTGCTTGGCCTACTCAAGGCTGCTAGCTCCGTCTTGCGGCTCAGCGCATCAGCCACCACATTGGCCTTACCAGGCTTGTACTCCAACCTATAATCAAACTCTGCCAAGAAATCTTGCCACCGAGCTTGCTTGGGACTCAACTTCTTTTGAGTCTGGAAGTAGCTTGTCGCCACATTGTCCGTCATAATAACAAAATGAGAACCCAATAAGTAATGTCGCCACACCCTTAGGCAATGAATGATGGCTGTCATTTCTTTTTCTTGTACGGTGTAGCGGCGTTCAGTGTCATTGAGCTTGCGGCTCTCATAAGCTATCGGACGTCCTTCCTGCATCAATACTCCACCAATGGCAAAGTCTGAAGCATCTGTATGCAGCTCGTATGTCTTGGAAGGGTCTGGTAGACAAAGCACCGGTTCTTCACTAACGGCCTTCTTCAAGTCTTCAAATGAGGCTTGGCATTCGCTTGTCCACTCCCAAGCCTTGTTCTTTTTAAGCAAGTTAGTGAGTGGGGCTGCTCTCGCTGAGTAGGACTTGATAAACCTTCTGTAATAGTTTACCAGTCCAAGGAAAGATCTTAATTCAGGAACCTTGGTGAGAGGCTCCCATTCCTGGATGGCTTTCACCTTAACACCATCCATCATCAGTTTTCCATCCTTTATCCTATGCCCTAGGAACATCACTTCGTCTTGGGCAAAGGAACATTTTTCCTTCTTGACGTATAGCTCATTCTCCCTCAGGACCTCGAACACCTTCCTCAAATGCTCTAGATGTTCTTCCAAAGTCCGGCTATATATCACAATATCATCAAGATATACTACCACGAACCGATCGAGGTAGGGATGGAAAATCTTATTCATGAGTGTGCAGAAGGTGGCAGGTGCATTAGTAAGACCGAACGGCATGACAAGGAACTCATAGGCACCATACCTGGTCACACAAGTAGTCTTGGGCTCATCTCCCTTGGCTATGCGTACCTGGTAGTAACCCGATCGCAAATCCAACTTTGTAAAGTATCTCGCATTCCCCAATTGGTCGAACAAATCGGCAATAAGTGGGATAGGATACTTGTTCTTGACGGTGATCTTATTTAGAGCCCGATAGTCGATGCACATCCGCAGCGAGCCATCCTTCTTCTTTTGGAACAACACCGGGGCACCAAAGGGGGCTTTTGAAGGCCTTATAAAGCCTGCATCCAGCAATTCATCGAGTTGCTTCCGCAATTCAGCCAACTCTGAGTTCGCCATCCGATAGGGACTCATTGCTGGTGGCCTGGTGCCGAGTTCCAACTCTATCTCGTGGTCTACCTCCCTCCTTGGAGGTAACCGCTTTGGCAATGCCTCCGGCATCACCTCTTGGAACTTGTCTAAGACAGCTTGCACTTCCGTTGGCAAGCTTGGCTTTGGTGACACCTCTTCATCGTCGTACTCCTTTAGGATGGCCAAGTAACTCTCTTCATCCCTCTTCAATCCCTTCTTGAATTGAAGCGCCGAAAGAGCTTGAGTAGTAGATCTGGTGGTCCTCTCCGTCGGTACCACACATGCCTTCGAGCCATCCATGATACACATGGAGTTTGAGCTTGGCACCAAGAAAGCTCTAACCTGGTCCAAGAACTCCATGCCAAATACAACCGAGAAGTCGTCCATAGGCGCCACTGACAAGTCTACTTGGCCAGTCCAAGCACCAAGACTGACCTTAACTCCGCGAGCGACTCCATGTAGTGGTAGTGCTGCTGAGTTAACTGCCTTCAGAGATCCCCCTCCGTTGACAACCTTCAGGCCGAGTCGCTTTGCTTCTTCCACCGAAACAAAGTTGTGAGACGCACCTGTGTCGACCAAGGCTTTGGCGACCTTCCCATTGATGGTTGCATCTACGTACATCAGGCCTTTGGGGGTCTTCGGGGCACTCTGCAATGCACCAAGTAGGCGCAAAGAACCCATCTTTGCACCATCGTCCGACTCACCTCCATCTTGACCATGTGTGGAGGCAACTAAGGCACTCAATGCCTTCCTCTTCGGACATTCACGTGCCCAATGCGGTCCGTCGCAAATGAAGCACGTTACACGGGGCTTTGAGGCATTCCGATCCTCCTTCTCCTTCCCTTTGTCTCGTGGCTTGAATGAGGAGTTGCCTTTATGATTTTTGGATCCCTGACTTTTGGCATGGCCTCCATTACTCTTCTCTCCACCAAACTTCTTGTCCGTGGCTTTGGAGCCCTCCTTGTTTGTGGAGTAGTCAATGAAGCTTTCTGCGGTCGCAATGGCCGAAGATAAGTCTTGGACACCACGTCGCTTGAGCTCAAGGTTAGCCCATGATTGGAGACCGTCCATGAACAAGAATAAGGCATCCTTGTCAGTTGTGTCGGGGACTTCTAGCAGCAAGGTTGTGAACTCCTTCACATAATCCCTTATGCTACCCGTCTGCTTTAACCGTCGCAGTCGGCCCCTTGCCTCCTCTTCAGCATTTACAGGGAAGAACTGCATCTTGAACTCCCTTTTGAAGTCTTCAAAGGTATCAATCGTGCAAACCCCTCGTTGCACATCTCCATGTCTCCGTCTCCACCACAACATCGCAGTGTCGGATAAATACATGGCTGCAGTTCGGATCTTGCTGGCATGGTCCGTTATGCCAGTAGCCTCAAAGTATTGCTCTAGCCCCCATAGGAAGTTGTCCACTTCCCTGGCGTTCCTAACGCCATTAAAGGTCTTGGGCTTGGGAACGTCCACCCTCTTAGCCTCATTGACGGTGGTTGCACTAGTTCCCGCGGCCATAGCCCGCTTACATAGAGCTAGATCACCACCCATATCCTCCATTCTATGCAATACATTAGCAAGTTCTCTTTGGACAAGATCCCTTACCTTGGCAAGTTCCGCCTTTAACCCATCAATCTCTTGCCTCAATCCACCGTCTAGCTCATTGAGTGACATCTTAACCGCTGCATGGATTTCCACATCCTCGGCCTCCAAGCCATTGCAACGTTCCTCTAAGTTGTCAACCCGATCAAACAGCTCCCCTAAGTCGTCTGCGCACTTCCCACTCGTGCTTCCAAGCTAGAAAGCAAGTCTTTCGACTTGGCTCGAGATTCCTTTGGGGCTTTCCGCACTTCCTCACGGCCACGTTCCATTGGTGGAACGTCCATGCTTGGTGTAGTTGGGGCGGTGTTCTTCATTTTTGCCAAAGATAGAGATGCTTTAACCTGCTCTGATACCAACTGTCACGACCTTAATTTCTCAAGTAGCGATCGTGCGGCACTTAGCTCGGTCCGTCGCACTAAGCCTGCCTTTCAATCCGAAAATGGAACTCCAAAGAGAATAGAAAGAGAGTTTGCAAAGAATGCTTTGTATTGCTCTAGAGAGAGTTTATGATACAATTGCTAAGAATTCCCAAGGATGAATACAAATGAAGACCAAGTGGTCTATTTATAGTGTGGCAACAAGCCTAGGAGTATGCCACATTTCTCTAGATCCTTCTAGCTCTAGAATATACAAGAGAGTTCTATGTACAAGCTGCCACAAGGTTCTAGGACCTTCTATCCAACTCTAGAGTCTTCTAGGTTTGTCCAGCTCCTTCATGCACCTTCCGGGATGTTCCGCAAGCTTCCAGCAGCTTCTACAACCTTCCCGAACCATCCGGTGCGTTCTAGAATACTCCAGCCCATTCTAGCACCCTCTAGTGTGCTCTAGAACATTCTAGGGTCTTCAAGCTTGAGTTGAGTCCATCCAACTCCAGCCCTTTCTAGACTTCTCTAGGCAACTCTAGAACTTTCCATGTGTTTAAATCCTTTAGGCAGCCATCATTTGGATTTTTTAGGGGCAGTTTTGGACGGGACGTGACATTAGGCTCAGTTCTTGAAATCTCTTTAAATCATGGATGATCTAAGTCAAGCCACATATCATTCAGCAAGCAATATAGCATCTAGTTGATAATTTTCTGGTAATATTTCATAGTTAAATCTCCACAATCAAAAAGATCATGCAAATTTTATGATTTGAAAGAAATAGATGCTTTGAATTTTGCGAAGCTATGAATTAGAAGATTTTTTAACTCGTTTAAGACCTTGTCCTCTACTAGTTCTTTCTGATGTAACGATTAATTCAAAATATAGATTATGGTGTAGATAGGACCAAATGATTGGCTTTTGGCTGCACTTAAAATTCCTTCGTAATAAATTAAGAGAGCATGAGTTTTCAATATAATTCAGAGGTTGAGAACATCAAAAAAGGCACATGTCTATTATGGAATACATTGCACAAATTAAAGAAATTGTGAGGCAATTAGCCTCTGTTGGATATTATGTCAACGAAGAAGACCAAGTTCATGCTATACGTAATGGCCTGTACTATAATTATGACATGATTCTTGCTACTGTTCGGAGTAAAATTGGACCTGTATCAATCAAAGAACTATAAGCCTTGCTCCTTAGTAGAGAGAAGAGACTTGAAAATAATGAAAAAATGACCAATAACTTCTTGCTGCCTTATGCAAATAAAACAAACAACTTCAAAGGACTTAATCGGCTCCAATCATATCCTTCCTCTCAATTTCATAGCGACAACTTTGATAAACCTAAATCTCATTCTAATTTTATTGGAAATGTTGATTTTCTCTGATTTTTGTTGAGAGATTTATTGAATTGATTTTGGCTTAATGTCTAATGTTATATTTATACATTGAAAGTAAGAAACTAGACGTTACTAAACTAGCCGTTATTAAACTAATTATTCTCAACATTTCCCCTCAAGTTAGGTGTGTAGATATTGGTCAACCCTAACTTGCTTAAATTTTCTTCAAATGATTTTAAATCTAAACCTTTGGTGAAGATGTCTGCCAATTGTTTTTCACTTCTCACAAATGGAGTTTCAATTTCCTTTGCTTGATTTTTTTCTCGAATGAAGTGGCAATCCACTTCGATGTGTTTTGTTCTCTCGTGAAATACCAGATTTGATGCTATATGTCGCACCGCTTGGTTATCAAAAAAACATCTTCATTGGTTCTTGAATTTTAATTTTGATATCCAAAAGAAGTTGTTTGATCCAAGTTAGCTCGCTTGAGGTTGATGCAATGGCTCGATATTCTGCCTCTGCACTTGATCGTGCCACAACATTTTGTTTCTTGCTTTTCCATGTGACTAAATTTTCGCCTACAAACGTGCAAAAACCAGTGGTGGATTTTCTATCAAAGCTACCAGCCCAATCTGCATCGGAATAGCCACACACTTCATTAGAATTATTACGTTTCATGAGAATTCCTTTACTAGGTGTCCCTTTTAAATATTTTAAAATTCTATGTATAGCCTCTAAATGTGGTGTTCTAGGTGTATGCATAAATTTACTAATTTGACTTACTGAAAAAGAAATATCTGGTCGGGTTACCGTTAAATAAATTAATTTTCCTACAAGTCTTTGAAGTTGGCTTATGTCTTCTAAGGGTTCGCCATCCTCAATATTTAATTTACATTTACTATCTATTGGTGTAGATGTTGGTTTACTCCCTAATTTACCAGTTTCTTTCAATAGGTCAAGTGTATATTTTCTTTGTGAAATAAAGAGTCCCTTGGGTGAATGTGCTATTTCTATTCCTAGAAAATATTTTAATAAACCTAAGTCTTTGATATCAAAAGTCTCATTTAATTTCATTTTCACTTTTTTAATTTCTTCCAAATTATTTCCGGTAATTATTATATCATCTACATATACTAGAATTATTGTTATGAATGTACCATAATTTTTGGAAAATCATGAGTGATCGGCATTACTAATTTTAAAATCACAAGAAATTAAATAAGAGCTTAGTTTTCCGTACCATGCTCGTGGAGATTGCTTTAGTCCATAAATAGATTTTTTCAACCTACACACTAGACTAGAATTGTTTTCTTTTTTATGACCAGGTGGAAGTGTCATATATATCTCTTCTTCAAGTGTTCCTTGGAGAAAAGCATTCTTGACATCCATTTGATGTAAGGTCCAATTTTGGTTTACCGCTATGGAAAGTAAAATCCTAATGGTATTCATTTTGGCCACGGGTGCAAATGTTTCTTGATAATCTACACCATAGGTTTGAGTGTAACCTTTTGCCACTAATCGTGCTTTGTACCTTTCAATAGTACCATCACTATTAAACTTAATCTTATAGACCCATTTGCATCCTACGGGTTTCTTTCCTTTGGGTAGTTGTACGACTATCCATGTTTCATTTTTTTCAAATGCTCGAAGTTCTTCTTCCATTGCTTTGCACCATACCAGTTGGCCTATTGCTTCCTCATAGTTATTTGGCTCATTTTCTTTGGAAATTGAGGTCAAATAAGTCCTATATTGTGGTGTAACATTTTCATAAGATAAATAATTTTGGATAGTATATTTTACCTCATATGTTACAAAATCCCGTAATCTAGTTGTAGGTTGTAGAGTCCGATTAGACCTTCTCAATGGTATTATTTCGGTAGTATCATCTTCCCCCTCACTTTGAGAAGTTTCATCCTCTTCATTCTCGTTGATTAATTCATTTTCATTCCTTAAATTAAGGTTCTTGATTTACTCCTTAAATTAAGAAGTTAGCACTCCTTAATTTACTCCTTAAATTACTCCTTAATTTTATCTCCAATAGTTATCTTATTCTTACATTTCACTTTTACGATAACAGGGGGGCAAAAACCATTTTTTTTTCTGAGGTCTAACTTCACGACCCTTCTCCTAGTAATTAATAGCAAAAAGAAGTGTTAGATCCAGAAGAAATGTAGTATTACATAATTGCTAGCATTTCCAAGTCTTAAAAAAGCTTAAAAAATTATTATTTCAGAAGTACTGATTGATAAACATTTATGCTATCTAGAAACCGTGTATTGCATTGAAGTCTGAGAAGAATGAAATTATGACTGCAAAAAAGTGTTGCAGTTGCAGTATTACTAATGACCCTCTATTAATTATGTTATTCTTGTTTATTTCAGACTAAAGTTGGTCGCAGATTCATTCTTGAATTACAAGAGGAGAGGAGATGAGCTCATTGAATGCGCACAGTTAGTTTCAATCGAGGCTATTTAAGTTCCATGTGAAGTGTGTAGACACAAGTAAATAAATACTCATGTGCATAGATTATTAGAATGTTACGTACAATAGGAATTAAGGAAAGAAAGAAAAAGAAAAGAAAAGGAAAGCTAGCTAGCTCCTTTGACATGTTTGTAAATTGTGGCCAACATTTTCATGATTGATCCAAAACTATCAATTAACACAGCCTGGCTTTATGATCCTTTCATCTATATATTGCTGGATGTTTTATTTATAATTTTATAAATAAGGTAGCATGATATGATTCAACATTGATTGATTTAATAAGAACATAAACAAGATGTGTTTTGACTAATAAAATCTTAAAATTAAACTTCATATTTGATTACATTTGTAGCGTTATTATCCCACTTCATACAAATTAATAAAATTATTCTTTTGATCTCATGCATCCACATTTAATGGTAATTAATGCTTTTATACCAAGAGTTATGAATCTTTCAACATCCTCTTTTAAAATAAATGAATGAGTTTAATTAAAGGTAGAAAAAGCTATTATTGAGATGCTAGAGTGCAATGCTAGTACAACAGTATTAAGAAAAAAATAATGATATGTAAACACACACATATATATATAAAATATAAAGTTTTAAGATTTTATTAATTTTATTTGTATCTTATACAAGTACATGAATTTCATTAACATGTTAATTTTTTAGTAATTTTTAAACACAAATTCTACTATTTAATTATATAAGATTTACAAGCATTAATTTATAGAATATATAATTTATTGAAAATAAAGATGTAGTTGAGATATATAAAAATTTTCCTCAAAAGAAAGTACCTAAGAATATTGTAGAGCAAATAAAAACTATTATCATAATAAATTTCTTATATTTAAAAAACTTTTAGTAATAAATTGTTATATAAATTATTAAATTACTTAAGTCTCTAACATTAATAATTGTTGCTCCGCAAATGACAATTCTAGAAACAACTCCCTAACAACCAAAATAAAAAGACTTATTAACGTTTTTTTAAATAATTTATTTAAAAAAAACTGTATTTTTCCTCAACTATTCTATATATGGCACTTTCGATTACTACTCAGTACTCATCAAACTATTTATTACCTTAAAATTAATTTGCTTTTCTTCGACTATTTTTCTCCTCTCCTAATATTTTTTTTCTGTTTTATTTCTAAATTTACATTTATATATTATATAGTTTTGTTTGGTTATTCATGTAATTCAAAATGTGAAGATTTTAAAATTAATGATATAGTTAGATTGAAAATCTATTATTATTATTATTATTATATCGATGGAAAAATACATGATCAGAGAACTAAAAGAGTCAAAGAAAAAAAGCTTTAAAATAATTTACACTTGTACTACACATGATAATTTATTAATTTAATTATTCATGTACTATTGTTTATGAATGAAATTTAATTTTATTAATAGCGCACTACTGGTGTGTAATTGGCATTTATTTTAGATTAATTGTACAGCCTAACCTACATTTTTTATTTTTAATATTTCCCATGTAGTGTATACATTTTTTTTGTGCGTATAAAATTAAAGAATATATTTTTTGCATGTTTTGAAAATACGATACATATATATTTTCTTTGTAAGGATATTTGTTTTTTTTTTAAAATAAGATTAAAAATAAAATAATGTGAAAAACTGTGTAATAAAAAAATTGATAATATTTAAATTTGAGGTCATATTATATATTCAATAAAATTAAAATTTAATTACATTATTCACTCTTAATTTGTGTTTTTAAAAAAATAATTATACTAATTTTAAATTCTATTCATATAAAATAATATATCATTGCTTAATAATTTATCCTTTTTATTTTCTGTATATGTCTTTTAAAGTTTTATCTTACCTCTTATGTCTGTCTATGTATTCTTGAAAATGGCGATCTTGTTTTTTATACTACAAGGAGTTTAAAGCTTGAATTTGCAGATACACCTCCATTTGGCAAAGTTAGTGTGAAATCAGTCATCATGAAAGATATTAGAGAAGTGAGAGTTGAAGAAAGAGAGTAGGAAAATGTAGAGAGAGTAAGGTAAAGGAAGTGTCTCAATTTTTTGAATGTACGTATTAAGTCAAAGTCCAAGGAAAAAAAAGATATCTTATAAGTTTTGGCATCACCGTACATATTTTATTACTATTATTTAAAAATTTATTATATTAATGAATTAGTTGAATCATAAAAGATTATATGATAATTTGACTGATATTAAATTAAAAAAAATATTATATATTTAATATGGGTGATATAGATTACGTTAGAAAGCTTTAGAAAATTAAAGTTTAATGGAGATTTGTACTCAAACAATTTTACTATCATGTAAAGAGATTTTCAATACTAAAAGTGTATTTTAAAATTAAACTTGGATCAACCATCATATGAATTTTTAATGTAATATTTTACCAATCGGTCAAAACTAATATACCAATTAATTTAACATCACGTACACTTAAAAGATGAAAGAAAGGTTAAATAGGTGCATATAACTTCCAACTAAATAAATTTCAGAGTTGTGCATGATGTGGAATCCATTAATTAAGTTTGCAATCAATTCTTGATTTCTTGTCATTTGATGTTCTCTCTCTAATTATAGGAAGGAGTAATATTTGTGAAATGATTATTAACAAAGACAATTAGGCAAAGGATCCGTATCATCTCTAATTATTGGAAGGAATGCTTTCAAATATATATATATATAAAGGATTTGTGCTATTTTTGAATATGTAACAATTATTATTTTCATATATATTGTGTTAAAAAGTTTTAATTTTTTTTCTTCATAAAATGAATTATATTATGTAATTAAATTATTAAAAATTAATTTTTTATAAAAGAGAATAAATAAATAAGAAGAGTATGTTTTCGATGGAAAGGAAAGAGGACCACTTCATGATAATTATGATATGAAAAGCTAATTACTTCATATAATATACATGAAGTAATTACTTAGCACGTTAGTGGTTATCTCGAACTTGTGGTGTCAGTTTTCTTCAGTAGACTAGATCATATCCTATTAACTAGTTTTTTGTTTTTAATTACTTCATCTTAAGATTGCGGGTGATGTTATGTGAGGGAAGAAAAACTCTGATTTTATATTAAAGTAATTTAATTGATTTTATTTTTAAATTCTTTTAAAAATATTTTTTTTTGCAATAAAATAAAAAATACTTGTACTTTATATTTGAATATAAAATATATATGTATGTGTACACTATGTAAAGGAATAAAAAATAAATCTTCATCTATAAAAAAAATTATGCTATATAATTAAAAAATGTTAATAATATTTATAATACAATTTTAACCGAAATAATATAGCTTGTTTCATCTAATTCATATAATTTTAAATAAACAGAAAAATCATTTCAAACATTTTAAAATAAAAGCTAGGCATCATTTTAGACTGAATATCTGCCCAGTACAATTTTTAAATGTTATTGTTATTTTGGTTTGTTGTTAGTTTTTATCCTTCCGTTTTTACGTATTATTTTAATTTTAATTTTTTAAAAAGTATTTTTTAAGTTATAAAGAAAATATATATATATATATCATTTGTAAACGTGAGAAACAAAAAAAAAACTAATGGATAAATATATAAAAATAATATTAATTATTCTTTAAATATTTTAAATTTTTGATTTTTCCATCATTTCAAATTTGATATCAAAACTGAAATTAGGTATTTCTAAAAATATGAACTTTAATTTATAAATAACAAAAATAACTCTAAATAAAATTACCCTAAAAAGTATTATACATTACGATTCAACCTAGATTAAAAGAGAGATGTCATTAGTGTTTTATCTCCTTCCCTATAACGATAGCAGTTACCAAAACTAATTAAGAGGATCGATTGTGGAATGAAGTCACCGCAGTTTTAGATCAACTTGGACCCCAATGAGTAGTGATAAATTTAAGAAAATTAATTCTTAAAAATTATAATAATATTCAATAATATTAAATATGATTTAATTACATGTTATTTAATATTAAATATATTTAAATAATATTTAATTAGATAACATTTAAAATAAAATAATATATTAATTTTTTTAATAAAAAATATTATTTTTTATAATTATAAATTTTAAAGTAATATTTTTATTACTTTTCGAAAACTTAATTCATATGTTGTATTAGTTATTAATAGTTATCTAGTTAATGTAATTAGAGGTGTCCATAAATCGGTCCGAATCGGATTAAATTGGATTGGATCGAACAGTTTTACAAATCAAACGGTCCAATCCAATTTGTATTAATTAAAATCATTTTTTAAACGATTCGGTCCGGTTTGTATTAATTTTTAAACCGGTCGAACTGGACCGGACCGGTTTAATAATATATTAAAATTTTTATATTATTTCTCATTAAAGGTATCCAAAAACCGAACCAAACTAAAAATCGGATAAAATTAAACAATTTTATAAATCAAACGGTCCAATCTGATTTGTATTAATTAAAACAATTTAAAACGATCATGTTAAAAAAATTTCTCCAAAATCAGACCAATAGACACCAAGATACATGCATGTAATCAATATTTTTTATTGCTCGTATAGAAAGAGAAATTTTAAATTATTATAAATAATATTCTTAAAATTTAATAATAATAAAAATAATATTATATAGAAATAACATATTTGAGATGACATAAAGAGTCTTATTTATTAAAATTTAATTTGAATAATGATTAATTAATTAAATTTTAATATATATCAATTGAGTTTAACTTTTTCATTGATATATTTGTTTTATAGTTATAAATTTTAATATATATATATATATATATATATATAGAAACCGAAAGTATTTTATTAAAAATTAAAACCATACTTCGTATAGATGCTTTATTTTCGGTGTTTAAACCAAGGAAAATATGGAAAATAAAATAAAAGAGAAATGTTAAGAACCTAGATAAGTGAGATATTTCTTTAAATAATTATATCATATGATATAATATTATAACTTTAGTGCGGAAATATTTTAAGTTTATATTAATATTTCTAACAAATAAAATCTTTTTGTCTCTAATCGAAGAATAAGACACGAAACCAACAGCAATAAAGACCCTCATAAATACACACCTCCTTAATAATTCGACATGCCCACCAAACATGAAGTATTAAATACTACAAAATATAATTACTTTTGGTAAAAAGTCATTCATTTCACTTATCTTCCTGAGAAGTAAGATCCTCCGAATTTGATTAAACTATGCTTGTTTTTGTTTTTTACTTCCCAGATTTAAGTCATAATTTTTAATTTAAAATTTAAAATATTAATTTTTATTAATAACTTCAAATCATTAAAATTTATAAACAAGTTAAAAAGAAGTATATAATTCTGATTCATTAATTAATTAGCGTGCTATTATTAACATTATTTGATCTACGTGACAATTAAGGACGGCCACAACTGTAATTGTTGACATTAACTACATATACATACAAAAGCATATGATATTAATCTTTTATTACATTTGATTTCATGTAGCCTAAACTAATTAATTTAATTAGAGTAGTGTATACATACATATATAATGAAGGCGAAAAAGAAAAAAAGAAAAAAAAAACTGCTTTAGTTGGTCCAATAACAATTCTAATTAATTCTACGTGGAGATTAAAGTACTTGTATAATTAATTAATTATCAGAACATAGGGGAATCAGATGGAGAAGAATTGACTAAATTGAGAATGCTATTCCAGTAATTTTTATTATCTTCATAATAATTACTGCCACCATTATCGGAGTCCGTACCACCGCCACCACCGTCCGAAAAACTCTGGTCATCGGAACCATTAAGCAAAAGACTAGTGAAGCCCTCCTCAGCCATGACACTGCCCTCCATAGAAATTGACATGTCATGAAAATTACCTGAAGTACTGAACGACAAGGAATTCTCCATGGCTTTTAATTTGTAATGATCATCATTTGAACTTTTCCAACCATTTTTACCTTCTTCTTTAGTAATATCATTCTCAGAGTTATTAGAGGGTGAAGAACCAACAAACTCAAATATAGGCATTATTGAATTTTCTCCCCCCATATTAATAGTAGTATTTATAACAGTTGGAGCATTATTATTATTATTATTATTATTATTATTATTATTATTATTATTATTATTATTATTATTATCAGAAAAAGTAGTTAATGTAGAAGTTGGAGATTCAAGGTCACTTATAAGCTTAGAAGTAATTCCTTGATCAGTTGGTTTTGAAGACGAGGCAATATTGGGCCAAGAAGATGAAGAAGGAAAATTTGGGAGATATTGTTGGAATAAAGTTTTATGGGAGCGAAGTTTTGATTCTCTAACAAGTCTAGCTTCGGCTTCTAAACGAGCACTTTCCCACTGAGCCATGTGGCTAAGATTGGAAGCATTTTTGGATTGAGTGTCATTAGTTGAAGAAAGAAGGGCATCGTTTTTAGGCTTGTGGGTGATTGGATCTATTCCCATTTTGGCTAACTTTTTCTTGAGATGTGTATTCCAGTAGTTCTTGATTTCATTATCTGTTCTCTTAGCCAAGTGTGTTGCTATAGCCGACCACCTGAGAGAAGAGGACAAAACAGACTATATATATATATATATATGAACTAATCATCGTCGTGTTGATAAAATTAAACACTAAAAATATAATTAATTAACTAGCCAATGAAAAACAAAACCGGCTTATTTCATTCTATATATTACATATTGGGGATGTACATGTACAACGAACAAAGGTATATATATATATAATTTCTGTGCCTGCAGGTTCAAGAAAACTTTCATTAACCTACTTAATTAATCGTATTCAATTTGTTATGAAGAGACATTTTATACGTTGAAAGCAAATTTATGATGGATTAATTTGTGAAGAACCTAGAGTAAATTAAATAAATGTATAGGTAGCTTATACCTGTTGCCGAGGAGAGCATGGAGCTGAATTATGGTTTGTTCTTCTTGTAAACTGAACTTTCCCCTTTTTATATCCGGTCTCAGATAATTAGTCCATCTCAATCTGCAACTCTTTCCACATCTCTGTAGCCCTATATATATGTATGTATTAACAACAAATTTAACCATGAAATTTACGAATTAGCTATAACTCACAAATATTTATAGACACATAATTATTATATATATACATACCAGCTCTAATGGGCAAGGCACGCCAACTACCATGACCATGTTCTTCAATATAAGCCAAGAGTTTCTGGTCTTCTTCAGGAGTCCAAGGTCCTTTCTTCAAACCCACTTTGTCGCAGCACGGTGACCTACCCATTTCCAATTTCAATCACCAAACTAAGAAGCAAGGTTTCTGTTCTTCTTTATATGACACTACACTCTCAGTAGCCTTGAAATGGAGAAATTTATGGAGAGAGAGAGAGAGAGAAAGAGAGAGAGATTTTCTGTGTAAATGAAGAGATGGGCAGTGAAGAAAGGTCAGCGTCAGGACAAATAAATAAATTCGACTGCAGGGAGTATATGTACAACTCAGATGACCAAAGTACCCTTCACTCTTCTTCCTCATCATATAAGTGGAGCATATCCACTTTCATGTGTTACTGCTTACATTTATGCCTATATATTGATTAATTGTTTAAAAACATATTGGATTTTTTTTTCCAAATAAAAGATGTTGTAAACTAACACTTCTCACAATTAATCCTTTAATTCTGATATTATGTTCTCTGAAAAATAAAAAAGCTTTTAAGTTATTAATAAAAAATAGTAACAATACTTAAACTTTGTTAGATATCACCGATATAAATTTAATTTGTATTGCATTTCTTCTAGTTATCGATGATATTGTCATTATATTAATTCTCCCATTTATTGTCTCTTGATATGACCAGTGGGATTTATTTGAATGCATTATTTGATCATTATTTTGAAGTTATTATTTTCTGAAATAATATATTTTAAAAAATAAAAATAGTTAAGACATGTTCTCATTATTTTTGGTAATAAACACGGAAAGCTTTATTTACGAAGTGTAACTTTTGTTCCGAAATTTTTCTTCTTCTTTGTTTTTGTTGTTTTGATGACTAGCGCTCAAAGGCTTGCTCTTATTTTATTTTATTTTATTTATTATTTTGATCGATTAGACTCTAATATTTGTTTATTTATTTATTTGATTTTTAAATAGAAATTTTTTACAATATTTTTATCATTTAAATTATGATCGTCACTATTATTTTACTCCAATAATAATACTTTTATAGTAATTATAGTAATAAAATAAAACTAATGAAAGTGATAAAATAAACAACCTCATATATATATCCATATAAAAATAATTGTTACATATCATTACTCATTATTATATAAAAATTATTAAATAAAACTTGAATATTATTGATATTACATGCATATCTTAAATTCAACTTCTTTATTTTTAAATATAAAAACATTTTTAATAGATAGAACAAGATGAATATTACACATATAGAGGATGCATTATCTCTATTCTATGTAAAATTATGCATTAAAATTGTAATTTCTCATCTATTTTTTAATGAGTTCTCAAATTAACTATTATATTAAAATTTAAATTTTTAAAAATAAATATTTTTATTTTAATGTTTTTTTTTATTTATAAAAATTATTTAAGGGATCTATTTCTATATTTTGCCTTATGTAATAAAATACTTAACTGTCTATTTAGTCTAGATATTACAACATAATTAGTTTCTATTAATAAGTAGTTATATAATTACTTCAATATTTATTTCTATTCTTTTAAAAATAATAAAATATTTTTTTATAAAGGTAATGGATACATTTATGTTTGTTGCTTTTCTCATATTTAATATTTTTCAAAAAAATATATATAATTAATTGCAATGTATATGTTATAGTTTTCATTTTAAAAAATAATCTAAGATCAAATCAAAATTTACTTAAGAAGTAGTTTTATTCTATTCTTTTCCTAACAGCTTATGTAAAATAATTCCATACTTTTCCTATGTTATTTCTTTTTTATTTTGATAATTTATTAATTAAAAATATTACTTAACATTTCAATTATTATAAAATATGAAAAAATTATTTAAATTATAATAGAAGATTAAAAAATACTTTTTAAAAATGATTACAAATACCATGCCAATTTTTTTTTGTTTTTAATTTTGAGAATAATTTTTGAAAACAATGGCTAAACGTTTTATTAATTTTTAAAGTTATTGAAAATTGTTATTTTAATTACGATGAAAAAATAGGTTTTTGATAATTGTTTTTAAGTTAAACGGACAAATATATCCTTAATATTGATTCTATTTGGATTCATGTGTAATTCTTTTGTGTACTAGATATATTTACTTTTATTATATTATTGATTGATCGAAGCTTTTATATCACGTAACTGTTGTACAGTGTATAAGTAATATGTGATATAAAATCTTAAAAAGTTAAACTCATAAAAATGTATGATTTTTATATTATTACCTTTTTTTTAATAATGTGATATTTTCTTTTTATTGGATAAGAAATAATTTTGAATCTAACTTTTTTTAATAATGAAATTTGAATAGAAGAGGGAATGTTGAGAAAAATCTAATAAATATTTTTTTAATATATAATTTTAACATTTTTATTTTAAAATAATTAATAATTGGTACATTCATAATTGAGACTTTAATTTAAACATTTCATGGTAGTCAATTATTTTTTCTATAAAAATATTAAAATATAAATGTAAAGTAGGTTAATACCATCTCATCCCATGTCACATTTAGTTTTTATAATGTACTCATTGTTTTAAATTTGTCATATCACATTTAAATATCTTCTCATTTACTTTAAACATGATATTTAATCATTTTTTAATCACATCTTAAATAATCAGATTTAATATACTCATATTTTTCTTTATTAAACTTTTATATTATAAATAATCATGTTTCATATTTTTATTGTTTTTATATTTTATATTTATCTCATTTTAAGTTTATTTAAAACCAACCTGATATCAAAACTAATAATGTTTCTTTATCATGCAATTCCCGTAAAAAAAAAAAAATTAAACAAGATGTATGAGTTTTTAAAATTAATAGTTTATACAATGGATTAACATTACATCATCATAATTTACATCTCATGTTTAAAATATTTATAAAACTAGCTACCATGTGTTTTTTGTTAGTAGGCTTATCACGTATATATTTTTTAGACATTTTTGAAACCTAAGATGTGTTACTTTTATTATTGAAAACTTGAGGGTGCTTTTCATATTATGTGATATCTCTCGTCAATCCTCTGCCAAGAAATAGCCTAACATTATTAATTTGAACTTTGTTCTCGAGGGTATCAGCACTAAATGCAACCATTAAGCAAATTAAGGCAAATCTACTGGTTCTTAATTATCAAAAAAGAAAAAAAAAATAATATAAATCTATAGCTGCCTAGCTGGTGTTCATTTCCCTATCTAATATTTATACCAATAATTACTATAAACTTGAGGCTTCGATTGTATTTATGTGTAAGTAACCCATGCTTCGCAAAGCAACTAAGGCATTAGGCCAGTATAGCAAGAGGGTGAGTCGTTTAGCATTTGGGTTTTGTAACTTATACTAATTAATTAATTTATATAAGATGATCTGATATTTTGATATTTAAAAAATACAAAACTGATTATATATATTACATGGATAATGAATAACTCCTTTAAAAAGCGACGTTTTCGACACTAACAATTGATTCTGAGCTTGATCTGGTACAATTAATCTTACGTGACTCTTCTAAAATTATGTCAAAACCCTGAAATATCAATTAATTAATTGCCTTTTTAGTTAAATAACACTAATATAGATATATAACACTATTTTGTTGATACAAAAGAAATCATATGGCAATAAATGATTAAATAGGACGTTGGACATACATGGGAAAGCTAAGTGGTATCGTTTAGTAAAATATATAAGACCATTTGGGTTACAAACACGTATTTATTCAGAATTAATTGTTGTGTGCGGAATCAATAAATAGCGGTATATGAATATATCAAAGCAATAAAATGAACACATAGAATTTACGTGCTCGACAATTATTGCAGACGAAGCAGATATTATTTGAACCGAGTAGGAAATATACGTAATACGGTCTGATTTTCTCACTAATAATATCTCTCAAGTGTTTCCCAAAACTCACAAAGTATTTTCTCTCTTTGAGTTTGCTTATAATCTCTACGATTTTTCGATTTTGCATGAACTCTTCCCTATTTATAGATGAAGAAAGGCTCAATTTCCCTAAAGTGTGTCATAATTTAAACCTTAAATTATGCCACTAATTTCCTTAAATCATGCCACAAATCATGACACAAATTAGGACACTAATTTCCCTAAATTATACCACTAATTTGTTACTTTTAGAGCCCATATTAAACATTAATTAGTACAGCCCTAATTGAATACGTAGACTACCAATTAATTAATAAATTTTGGAATCCTGTGTTACAATAGCCAACTTCTATATATGACTACGAGTCAAAGAAGCTACGACATTAATTTTGTGGTTTCAACCCAGGAAATTTTAGATTTGCTTCTTTCTATTTTGCTCGCCAAAGAATTAAACTATTAGTCTAATATCTATGTTTCTCGCATTAAATAATACACATCTCTTCTTTATAAAATATATATTTTATAAGTGTAAATATATTTTCAAATTAGAATTAATGTCCGATAAGATTAAAAAAATAAATTAATGATTTTTTTTACTTTCAAAGTTTCATGATTATTTTGTATTAATTTTTTAAAAGATTTTTGGCCACCAAGTCTATTCCATGTATTAGCATTCAAGAATATATTAAGCAATAAACTTTTATTAAGAAAATTGTATCTTATTTATTTTCTTTTTTAAAAATAGAGTTTTCTATTTATTAGGCAAATAAATACCTATACAATATGTATATTCTATAATTGATAAATGTTAAAGAACATTAGATCAAGTTGGTAACAACCAACACACCAGCTGGAAGCAGACACCAACTAATTGGTGGGGAATGATAGGTTGTCCAAGAACATGCCTCTTCATAATTATGTTTATTTTTAATTATTACAATTTTGCTTTTCTTTTGTATAAATAGGTTGTAAACATTCGTTTATTCATCATCAATAAATTCATTTCTTACATGGTATCAGAGCAGGAAAAACGTGGCACGTAGCTGTAAACCCATCACCGTCCATCAATGAAAATCGATGTGAGGGGTAGTATTAAAATATCCCACATCGATTGGGCATGAAGTATCAAACACATGTATAAATGAGGGCAATCCTCTATCTCATAACATGTGTTTTGAGATGTAGTTAGGCCCAACAATCAACTCAGACACTCTTCATCTTCAAAATTCATCTCCAGAAACATCATCATCAACTTCTCCACCACACATAACTCCTCCAATACTAGTCACACATAGGCTTCGTCGATCCACCAATGTTCCTAGCTACCTTCAAAAATATCATAAAGAAGCTTCCTTACCTTCTCGGTCCTTCCCTTCGTCTCACTCATCATCGTCCAAAGACAAAGGTACTTCTCATTCTTTATCTCATGTACTTACCTATGATCAATTATCACCATCACATCGTGCCTTTGCTACTTCTATTTCCATTCTCAGGGAGCCAACCACCTTTGATGAAGCTTTCAATGATCCAAAATGGCGGCTTGCCATGAAACAAGAACTTGATGCTCTTGAAACTAATGGCACTTGGACGCTTCAACAGCTTCCTCCAAACAAGAAACCAGTTGGTTGTAAATGGGTCTACAAAATCAAGTATAATCCTGATGGCTCTGTGGAACGATACAAGGCTCGATTAGTGACCAAAGGATACAGTCAAATTGAAGGTTTTGACTACCAAGAAACTTTTGTACCAGTAGTCAAACTTGTCACTGTTCGGCTTTTCATTGCCGTTGCTTCTATTCAAATTTGGCATCTTCGACAACTTGATGTCAATAATGTTTTTCTCTATGGTGATCTTCATGAAGATGTCTACATGTCTCTTCCACCTATATTCGGACGAAAGGGGGAAACACGAGTATGTAAGCTACATAAATCTTTGTATGGACTCAAACAAGCCTCACGACAGTGGTTCATCAAGCTATCAACAACACTTAAGCTAGCTGGTTTTAACCAATCCAAGTATGATTACTCACTATTCGTTCGAACCCGTGGTAATTCCTTCTCTGCACTTCTTGTCTGTGTAGATGATATAATCATAACATGAAACAATACACAAGACATTGAAGAAACTAAGAATCATCTCATGAGACAATTCAAGCTTAAAGATCTCGGTGAATTAAAGTATTTTTTGGGCATAGAAGTTTCACGTTCCAGTAAGGGAATTGTTCTGTCACAACGCAAGTACACACTTGAAATATTAGAGGACATGGTTTATCTTGATGCCAAATCTGCCAATTCACCTATGGAATAAAATTTATCCCTCAGCAAGGTTGAAGGGGAATTCATCAATAATCCCACATCCTATCGAAGACTTGTTGGGAGATTAATATACTTGACCATCATAAGGCCCGACTTAGTGTATGCCGTGCACATTCTCAGTCAATATATGGATAAACCACGACAACCACATTTGGAAGCAGCTCAACGAGTGCTACGATATGTTAAGAACACACCAGGGCAATGTCTCTTTTTCTCAGCAACTAGTTCATTACAACTAAATACTTTTTGTGATGCAGATTGGGCAAAATGCACAGATGTACGACGATCAACCACATGATATTGTATGTTTCTTGGAAACTCACTAATTTCTTGGAAGACTAAGAAATAAAATACAGTCTCACGATCAAGTGCAGAAGTAGAATACCGCATTTCTGTAAGCGATGGCGTGTTAAGTAACCTGGTTACGATATATTTTGGATGATTTGGGTATCAAACACTCCCAACCAACCAAGTTATATTGTGACAATCAAGCAGCTCTTCACATTGCATCAAATCCAGTGTTTCATGAGCGAACCAAACACATAGAGATCAATTGCCATCTAGTAAGAGAAAAGGTTCAAGCTGGAATGATCAATACTTATCATATCTCTACATTAGAACAACCAACAAATATATTTACCAAATCCCTAAGTTTTCCACAGTTCTCAAGCTTATTTAACAAGTTAGTAATAATTAACATATATTTTAACTTGAGGGAGAATGTTAAAGAACATGAGATTTAGCTGGTGACAACCAACACACTAGCTGGAAGCAGCCACCAATAGCTTGGTGGGGAATGATAGGCTGTGTAAGAACATGTCTTTCCATGATTGTGTTTATTTTTAATTATTACAATTTTACTTTTCTTTTATATAAATAGGTCGTAAACATTCGTTTATTCATCATTAATAAATCCATTTCTTATAATAAAGTATCCATCTAGAGATAATATAATTAAATTAGTAATAATTAATCTAAAGTTTTTAGAGTAATTTCCTAGTTAAAGATTCTTACCAGATTAATACAAGCTGTAGAACAAGTACTTGACCAGAGATTTAACTTTTGTTCACCCATCCAAAATTGCATAAGTGATTTTATATAAAGAATTAAGTACAGATAATATGAATTCAGACTGAGAAATGGCTTTTAACGCTACATATATGGACTATTAATTTATAATAATATAAAGAGATAAGCCTAGCAATATATAACACCCACTTTGTGGGGGATAACTCATCGATCAAGATGCAATTTTCGTATCGATCCCACTTTTATTGTATCACTTTGTTTGTTATCAGTGTTAATAAACTCCATTGATAAAAATTTATATTTTATATAATAATTATACACACTTTTAATCACATATTTATAGTATATTTTTGATATATATAACAATACACGAAAAATGTGACATGAGAATTGGACTCTTTTAACATTTAATACAACATGTTGAAAGCTTACCTTTAAAAAGCCTGTTAAATAAGAAACTATGGATTATTTTATATGAGAAGATTGTGTATATGAATAATTTTATTCTTAAAAAACATGTATTTTAAATTTTCATGTAACATTAAAATTATATTCTTGATAAATAAAAAAATAAAAAATAAATTTAATAAATATAGATAGTTGGTGGTGTCAATAGTGAAATTGACTTTTATAGGGACATTTTTGTAAAGTAAGGAATTCATGGAGAATTTATTGAGGTGGGAGCCCTATGGGGCAAGCTTGAACTATTTTGGTACACCAGAGGACAAAAAAAATACAGGTTCCATGAATAAAAAAAAAGAGAGGCTAAAATAGAAGTGTGTTATATAATTAATTATGTGTGGGTTAATTGGGTCTTGGGTCTCATAGATCATAAATTTTCATAACAAAAAAAAAAAAGTTAATAAAGGACAATAGGGACACCTTCTTAAATGCTAGCTTTGAACATTGCTAGCTCTAGCGTATTGCATATGGTCCAAGAGTCTCTTAATGACTCTAATTGAATCAATACTACTACAAAGACTTTTCAATATATCATGTAACTCCACGTGGTCTAGTCTGTTCTAATTGATAACTGAAATTATCTACGCATTTCAATAAAATATATAATATAAAAGGAATTATTTATGTACTCATGATGGTCTTGTGATATCATTTCTCTACTAGTAACATTTATCATAATATATATTCGTGTAACATTAAAAGCTACATGTTTTATATACATACATATATATATATCACACTTTCTAATTTTCTATCAAGTTTTGTAAAATTTAATAAGTTAATGTATGGGTGTTAAAAGGTATCCTAGTTACATTTATATTTTTTTTTTAAAACAAAGATATATAGTTTTTTTTTAAGAAAAAAATGTTAATTTAAAAGGTATCCTAACTCATGAGATCTTTTTACCTTAAATTAACTCACAAGATCAAAGTATAATAATGATATCTAAATAATAATTAAGAAAAAATAAAAATAAAAAAATTAGTTATTTTTCTTTATGATATTACTTCTATAAAATAAAATGAACAATTTTTTTATAAAATATAACAAAATTATTAAATTATTTTTGTTATTATAATTAAGATATTTATAGTGTCACTAATGTTGTAAATTTTACTCACAGGAGTAGATAACCATGGAGAAAATTCAAAATTTTCACCAATGAGAAAATTTGATGAAGAAAATGACTTTTATGTGGTTTGTTAGGAGATCATATCTTCACTTCCTCATATCTACACCTCCATTATATATATATATATATATATATATATATATATATATATATATATATATATATATAATCTTATTTTATACTATCATTAATATTATCTTATTAATAATAATATATTTTTAAAATTAATAATACATCCTACTATTTGTGCAACAAATTTATATAAAAATTTAGTGAATCCCTATCTTTTCAATCCTCATTACCTTCCGGCCTTTCCAATTGGTTGACTATATGTTTACCAACTAGAACGTGATAAAGAAAAAAATTTCTATGTATTAGCAAAAAAAAAAAAATCTATATAAAAAAAATTATGTTAAACCAAAAAAAAAAACCTATATGAAAGAAATCATGTTATACAATTATTATTTTTTTAACTTTTTTTATTTTTAAATAAAAACAAAATAAGGTTTTCTCAGTTGTTTTGCAATTTGTATATTTTCATGTCATTTTTTACTAACAAGAGTCGGCTTTTTCAAATCAATAAAATAGGTTTGATTTTTTTGAAATATCCAAATTTTTATTTTGGTATCTTTTTTACTTATATTTTTAACTATAATACATTAAATATTAATATTTAAATTATTGATATTTATTTTAATTAAATTAAACAATAATATTAAGAATTAAATATCTCATAAGTATCATTTATTGTTAAAATTGATCAAAATGAATATCATTGACTTAAATATAAATATTTTATATATTATAGTTAAAAATATCAAAATAAAAACATTAAATGTGAATTTTACTTCATGTGAGGGATGCTAATTATATACAATTTAAGAAAATATAGTCAAGAATTAATAAATACTAATTAAGATGTGTATTTGAATTTTTTAATGTTTTATGTAATTGACATATATTTTATTTTTGCTTTAGCATACTATTTATTTCCATAGTAAAAGAAAAGATAAGTAAAAAAAGAGATAGATGTTTATGGATATAAATAATAAACTTATCTCATCAATAAAATAAATATAACATGATATTATTATTATTATTATTTAATTTGATAGAAGTAATAACAAATGATAATACTTTGATAGTAGTAAAGTGATATATGAAAAATAACTCTAAATTTTGAAATTAATTAATTAATGATTTTATATTAATAATTATTATTAACGAGTTAGTTACGTATAATTTTATTCAGGTGTAATTATTATTATTACTTAAATGATGATATTCTCGTTATTAATGGTAGATATTAAAAATGTAATATATTTTTTACAAGTATATTCTATATATATATATATATTATAATTATAAGATTTTAATTTTATATTAAAAGTAAGTTTATAATTATCGCTAAAATTCTTTTGGAATGGTTTTTGAAATGTCTTCAAGAATGGTTATTAACATCCCAAAAAGTAAGTTTATAATTGTTCTTGAAATTCTTTCGAGACGGTTTTTGAAATGTCATATATTAACGTCTCAAAAAGTAAGTTTACACATGTCCCTAAAAATCTTCAAGGATGGTTATTTAACTTTAAGGGCGATTGTTATTTACCTTTAACCTTCCCATAAAATCTACTTATAGAAACGCCTACATAGCGGACAGTTACGATCGAAAAAAAAAACAATTATTCCAATAGATTTTTAGGAACACTAAATAATTGTTCCAAAAAATGATTTTTGTAACAGTGATTTTACTCTTGTTTGTGTTGTCTTTATTAATATTTTTACTAATTTTGTATTACATATTTAATTTTAATTTATTATATGTAATAAAAAAATTAATAATATTTTAATTTTTTTTTAAATTTTGATACAATATTATTCATCGCATCAAATTTTACACTTAGTTAAAACAAGTTTGTATTAAATTTAATATTTTAATCCAATATTTTAAGATGTCTTTAGAGATTCATTAGACCACACGAAGAAAGTAGGTATGATTGATAACCTTTTTGGCAAGTTATGTGATTGATGAAAACAATACGGTAAGAATAGTGTTTTCAATTTGGATGAAATATTTCATTAATTTATGATATATTTAATAAATTTTATAAATTTATTTTATCTTTTGTTGTATTTTTTAATGGGTTAAAATATTGATGGGATGGTAAGTAAGGTAATATCTCATTTTAATAAAATAAATTTAAATAAAATAAATAAAATTATAAAAATTATTATTTATAATAAACATAAATTTATTAGTGATAAATTTCACCTATAAACTTATTAAATACTTTAAATGAAAAATAGCAAGCCGAAATAAGTAAGACGAGAAATTTGCTATGGGTCAGCCCATCGACCTCTAAATGGTTTATCTCCAAAAACATGGGAATCAAGTTCTTCTGTCTCCATAACTTTATGTTTCACAAATTTTTAATGATGTAATTATTGAATAAAATTTATTTAATCATTTAATTTTAAAATATAATAAATTAAATTAATTTTTTTTAAAATTAAAGTTTTTTTAAAAGTAAAATAAAACTTATATATTTCATAATATATAATAAAAAAAAACTCTCATCTTTCGCCTTCTCCCTCCCCTCGTTATTGTACCTCTTTTGCTCTATCTCTCGTCCTTCATGATTTTCCAATTTTTTTTCTTTTTTTTTTAATATTAATTAAATAGAGTATATAGGCGAGGGAGAGATAAAGAGAAGAGATGAGAGAAAGAAGGAAGGGGCGACATTATTGATTTATTGCTAGTAATTTTTCTTTTTGCTTTTTTTTTTAAAAATAATAAAATGATAAACTTTACTATATAATATATAATTTAATTATTTCAAAAAATTTTACATTTACATGTAACATCTATTAAATATTATTTTAAATTTGTTTTAATTTTAAATATAAATTTTATTAATTTATAACATTAAATATATATTATTTGTTAGTAAAAAAATACTCGATCTTAAATAAAAAGGATGTGAAACCCAACCAATCCTTTCGCACCTCGTTTACAATATTAATTGTCACACATCTTAAATTAAAAGGATGAGACTCTAATGCCACCGTCACAAAGGAAAAGGGTGGGCACATGAGTATTGTATTGAATTAAACGCGGTAATTTAAAAAAAAAATTAGATTAGCGGTACGAGTTTGAGTTTTGAGTTAAAGGGCTATATTATATTAGGCCCCACATTTAAAAAAAATTAGATGTGTTACCACCTAGAACGTGATAAAGAAAAAAATTTCTATGTATTAGCAAAAAAATTATGTTAAACCAAAAAAAAAAAACCTATACGAAAGAAATCATGTTATACAATTATTATTTTTAACTTTTCTTTTTATTTTTAAATAAAAACAAAATAAGGTTTTCCCAGTTGTTTTGCAATTTGTATATTTTCATGTCATTTTTTACTAAGAGAAGGTCGGATTTTTCAAATCAATAAAATAGGTTTGATATTTTTGAAATATCAAAAAAATTTATTTTTTTTACTTATATTTTAACTATAATATATTAAATATTAATATTTAAATTACTTGTATCTATTTTGATTAAATAAATAATAACATTAAAAATTAAATATCTCATAGGTATCATTTATTGTTAAAATTGATCCAAATGAATATTATTGACTTAAATATGAATATTTTATATATTATAGTTAAAAATATCAAAATAAAAACATTGAATGTGAATTTTATGTAATGCGATATAAGAGGGATGTTAATTATATATAATTTAAGAAAAGGTCGTCAAGAATTAGTAAATACTAATTAAGATGTGTATTTGAATTTTTTAATGTTTTATGTAATTGACATATATTTTATTTTGATTTCAGCATAGTATTTATTTGCATCTATTATGTAAAAGAAAAGATAAATAAAAGAGAAGATAATGTTTATGGATATAAATAATATATTTATCTAATCAACAAAATAAATATAACATGATATTATTATTTTTATATTTAATTTAATAGAAGTAATATCGAATGACAATACTTTGATTGTAGTAAAGTGATATATGAAAAATAACTACAAATTTTAAAACTAATTAATTAGTGATTATTATTAACTAATTAATTACATACAATTTTATTAGAGTATAATTATTATTATTACTTAAATGATGATATTATCATTTTTGATTATGAATATTAAAAATGTAATATATTTTAAGGTTATATTCTATATATATATTATAATTATAAGATTTTAATTTTGTTTTAAAAATAAATTTATAATTGTTACTAAAAATTCTTTCGAGATGGTTTTTGAAATGTCATCAGAAATGGATATTAACGTCTCAAAAAGTAAGTTTACACATGTCCTTAAAAATCTTATGGGACGGTTATTTAACTTTAAGGGCGATTATTATTTACCTTTAACCTTCTCATACTTATAGAAATGCCTACATAGGGGACAGTTACTATTGAAAAGAAAACAATTATTCCAATAGATTTTTAGGAACATTAAATAATTGTTCTAAAAAATGATTTTTGTAATAGTGATTTTACTTTTTTTTTGTGTTGTATTTAGTAATATTTTTACTAATTTTATATTACATAGTTAATTTTAATTTATTGTGTGTAATAAAAAAATTAATAATATTTTAAATTTTGATAGAGTATTATTTATCATATCAAATTTAACACCGAGTAATAACAAGTTTGTATTAAATTTAATATTTTAATGTACCATTTAAGATGTACCAGTAGACCACATGAGGCAGTAGGTATGATTGATAAACTTCTTGCCAAGTTACGTGGTTGATGACAACAATATGGTAAGAATATTGTTTTCAGATGGAATATTTCCTTAATTCATGATATATTTAATAAATTTATTTTATCTTTTGTTGTATTTTTTAATGGGATGGTACATAATATAATATCTCATTTTAATAAAATAAAACAAATAAAATTATAAAAATTATTATTTATAGAAACTTTAAATGAAAAATAGCAAGCCGAAATAAGTAAGACGATAAATTTGCTACGGGTCAGCCCATCGACCTCTAAATGGTTTATCTCCAAAAACATGGGAATCAAGTTCTTCAGTCTCTATAACTTTACGTTTCACAAATTTTTAATGATGTAATTATTGAATAAAATTTATTTAATCATTTAATTTTAAAATATAATAAATTAAATTAATTTTTTTAAAACATAGAGTATACAGGCGATAACCTCTTTTGCTCTATCTCTCTTCCTTCGTGATTTTTCAATTTTTTTTTCTTTTTTCTTTTAATATTAATTAAATAGAGTATACAGGCGAGGGAGAGATAAAGAGAAGAGATGAGAGAATGAAGGGAGGGGCGACATTATTGATTTATTGCTGGTAATTTTTCTTTTTGCTTTTTAAAAAAAAATAATAAAATGATAAACTTTACTATATCTCTGGAAAATTTCATCAATTTTGAAATTTTTAATGTAGTTGACAATACTTTTAAGGAATTATATTTTTTTAAGGATAAAATTAATTTTTTTTATTATACTTCTAAAATAACACTAAAAATAAAAAAAAATATTCTCACCGTCTTTTTCTTCCAAAATAAAAATAAATTTTATTTTATTTGAGTCTATTATTATTCTCTTTTCTAACTGTTTATCTTCACTGAAAAATGAAATACTATTTTCCTTTTTCTTTTAATTTATAAATTTAAACAAATTTACTTTTAAAAATAATATTAATAATACTTTATAAATAAATTAAATGTATACAAATATAATTAAATACTGAAAAAATAGAGATAACCTAAAGGATAGTAAGAGACTAAGATGAGTAGCAATCGAGATAAATTGGTACGAGAGAGTTAAAAATGATATATTTTTTAAGGTAGAGTATTTTTTGTTTTTATTTTTTTAAAAAAATTTAATTTTAAATTATTTTAAAAAAATAAATAAATTTAATTGACTCTATTTAAAAAAGTAAATGAATTAAACTTATAAAACTTAAAATAAACATGATGAAGTCAATAACCTTATAAAGTTAACAACATATATCATTATAATATAAAGTTAACAACATATATCATTATAATATAAAGTGAAAGTATGGAGTTTAAAACTTTTAAAATATGGGTATTAAAAATCAATTAGCAAAAAATAATAATTAAATTACCATTATCGAAGAATATCAATATTATTTGGACTATAATAATACCAAAGCAATGGAATGAAATTAATAGAACAAAGGAAAAGATAAGATGGAGATGGCACTAACTATTCCAATGGGATTGTTCAATAAATTGCATTGATAGGTAAGTTTTTATTTATATATAGTTGTTTGACTCCATGGAAAATGAGGTTTTACAATATTCTTCAATTTATTTATGTTAACAAAATTTCGTAATTGTATGCTTTTTTGATTATCTGCCATTCAATTCTAAATTATTGAGAACGTAATAATTCATTATTTATTTATTTATTTTTTTGAAACAAATCTCATTTATTTAATACGTTGAATAAAAAAAAATGTATTTTGATTACTATCCATCATACATGATACGGTGAGATATAAGTTACCACTATAAGTTAAAAGTTTTATTTAATTTTCTTTAAGTTTTTTAAAAAAATCAAAAATTAAATTTTTTTTTATCAAATAACATATAAATTAATTTTGTTATATTTTATAAAAAAAATTAAATAAAAATTATGATTAAATATATTAGTATTTAATTTTATAAAATGTTAAAGAACATGAGATACAAATTACATAACCAACACACTAAAGGCCTACCAATAGCTTGGTGGGAAGTGATAAACTGTCATGCAATAACACGCCTCTCCATAATTGTTTTTATTTTTAATTATTACAAATTTGTTTTTCTTTTGTATAAATAGGTTGTAAACATTCGTTTATTCATAATCAATAAATCCATTTCTTACATGGTATCAGAGCTTATGAAACAATTCCCATAAAATTCAGCTAATAGAAATTTTTTCCCATTTTTCTTCAATTTGTTTTTTTTACAAAACCAATTTCGATCCACAAAATAATTTAAATTTCATCCCATCATATTATTCAGATTCATCCGAGCAATCTGCAATTAAAATCAAGCCAAAATACCTATTCACGAGCTCACACGCGACTTGTTTAAACTCACCGGCGTTCCACGCGCCTCACCGGAGACACACGCGACAACACGCGCCAGCTGCTGAAGAAGACGACTCCAACGACACGTCGTTCGCGCGCCGACTTTTGCTGAAGCTTTCAATGATCCAAAATGGCGGCTTGCCATGAAACAAGAACTGGATGCCCTTGAAACTAATGGCACTTGGACGCCAAACCGCTTCTCCAAACAAGAAACCAGGTTGGTTGTAAACGGGTCTACAAAATCAAGCATAATCCTCGATGGCTACTAACGATACAAGGCGACCGATTAGTGCCAAAGGATCTGTCAGATTGAAGGTTTTGACTACCAAGAAACTTTTGCACCCGCAGCCAAACTTGTCAATGTTTCGGCTTCTCGCTTGCCGTTCTTCGCTATTCAAAATTGGCATCTTCGACAACTTGATGTCAATAATGCTTTTCTATGGTGATCTTCACGAAGATGTCTACGTGTCCCTTCCACCGGATTAGGACGAAAGGAAACACGAGTACGTAAGCTACATAAATCTTTGTACGGACTTAAACAAGCCTCACGACAATGGTTCATCAAGCTATCAACAACACTTAAGCTAAATTTCGGTTTTAACCAATCCAAGTATGATCACTCATCGCTCGTCCGAACCCGTGGTAATTCCTTCTCGCCTCTTATTTGCCTACGTAGATGATATAATCATAACAGGAAACAATATACAAGACATCGAGAAACTAAGAATCATCTCATGAGACAATTCAAGCTTAAAGATCTCGGTGAATTTTTCGGGCATAGAAGTTTCAATGCGTTCCAAGTAGTGGAATTGTTCTCACAACCTGCCTTAATGCACGTACTTGAAATATTGGAGGATACGGGTTATCTTGGTGCCAACCGCTAATTCACCTATGGAACAAAATTTATCCCTCAAAGAAGGTTGAAGGAGAATTCATCAAGTAATCCCACATCCTATCGAAGACTTGTTGGGAGATTAATATACTCGACCATCACAAGGTCAGACTTAAAGTGTACGCCGTGTACATTCTCAAATAATATATGGATAAACCACGACAACCACATTTGGAAGAACAACGTAGTCAGCATACGATATGTCAAGAACACACCAGGGCAAGGTCTCTTTTTCTCAAAGAACTAGTTCATTACAACTAAATGCTTTTTGTCAGGATGTAGGCGGGCAAAATGCATTTATACACGAAGATCAACCACAAGATATCAGATGTTTCTTGGAAACTCGTTAATTTCTCGAAGACTAAGAAACAAAATACGCCTCACGATCAAGTTGCGTAGTTAATACCGCTTCTACGTGGCAATGGCGTGTCATAAGTAACCTGGTTACGATATATTTTGGATGATTTGAATTATCAAACACTCTCAACCAACCAAGTTATATTGCGATAACTGCCAGCCTCTTAACATTGCATCAAATCCAAGTTGCTTCACTTAACTAACCAAACACATGTAGAGATCGATCACATCTAGTAAAGAGAAAAAGATTCAAGTCGAATGATCAAAACTTATCATATCTCTACATTGTAAAGAACCAAAGATATATTTACCAAATCCTCGAAGCCTACGCTTCTCAACTTACTTAACAAGTTAGGAATAATTAACATATATTCTAACTCGAGGGAATGTTAAAGAACACAGATCCAAATTTCTACGACAACCAACACACCAAATACTGGAAGAACCACCAACAAATTGCATTGGTGGGCGATACGTCATGTTGTCTATGAACATGCCTCTCCATAATTGTGTTTATTTTTAATTATTATAAATTTGCTTTTCTTTTGTATAAATAGTTTGTAAACATTCGTTTATTCATAATCAATAAATCCATTTCTTACATAAAAAATCATAAAATTAATTATTTAATAATAAATTATAAATAAAAATATTTATCAAGTTAATAAAACTTTCGACTTCCCATGTTGAGTCATAGGTGCTCAACGATTAAAATATTAATGGTCATGAAAATATCAGTGTTAATCTTTATCTATAATTGATTGTATTAATTATGCCTAATGACATGTAATAATAATAACCAATTGTATTTTGAAAACTTCGTCAGGTTTATTTATTCAGTAATTTTTTTTTTTTTTTTTTGGAAAAAGTTTTCTGACAAGCCATCTTGCAAGTCAATAGCTATTAATCAACAGCGAACTCTCGGTTGGTGACCTACCATCTGAACTCAGAAATCTGAAATAGAGACTCTCAGACAACGACAGATTTATTTTACATGAAAACCAAACTTTACCCCGCGCGCGCATATATATATATATATAGATAGAGTGAAGTTTGATTTTATAATCTTAAACACATACTTTAATTTATTAATAATAATTAATTATTACTTAATAGCAATATCACAATCCAATTATTAAATAGTAAAAATAATAATTACTAACTAACCTACCAATTATGCAAGCATTATTGACTTTATTGATTGAAATGCTAATAAAACTTAACATAAAAGTGTTTCTGTTCACACTTGGAGATTTTAGATAGATTCAGATTGAAAGGGAGGACTAAACCAATACTTCAAACTGTATTATTAATTAAGTAAAAAAGCATTATTGTTCATTATCAACAAAGATAGAGTTATTGCTACATTATATATATTTTTATTTTTAATATTAAAAATTGTCTGAAAATATTCTTAATAAATTTTAATTAATATAGATAAATATATTAAAAATAAAATTATATTTTTAATAACTTTTAAATTTAACAAAAAATTGATTATGAAAATAAAAAAAATGCGTGTGGCAATAAAGCCCACCGATCGACAATTCTATTATCATCTTGATTAAAAAGGAAAAAAAAAAATTAAAGTCTATTATCATTTAGGCGCAAAGCCACCTACAAGTACTTATTCCAGCCAGAAATTCAAAAGAACGAAACAGATGGGAATGTCCGGGAAAGAAAACAGAGAGAAAGCATGGAATCCACTGTTATTGTTAAATGAATATTTTAATTTCATAAATATAATAAACATTCATAAATTAGGAAAAAATTAACAGAAATTTAACATATAAAATTTGATTAAATTAGGTTTTACGATAGTAAAAATAAGTTAAGTTAGCATATTTTTTTCAAAATAATAATAATAATAATAATAATAATAATAATAATAATAATAATATAGTAAAACAACAAGTAGTCAGCTGCTGACTATAATTCAAAATAAAAAGGAAAAAATACGGGTAAAATCTAAAATGTAGTGAAATTCGTTATAATACATTGCATTTCCTTCATCTCTTTCTATACACACACAATAATAATTTCAATAAATATAAAATTAATTCCAGAAAATCTATCATCAATTCACCATATTGGTGTTTGCTTCATTATTTTTACATAATCCCCAAATCTCAGTAATTCCAGAGACAATCAAGGTCAACAGGACCAGCAGAAGAAGATGGATGATCTTGATCTTTAAAAGGTCTCTGAACCAAATCTTGATTTGACACCACAGAAGACATATCAGTACTAAGCCCTGTGTCTTGTGAGAAGTCTGTTTTTGAGTTGCGCTTCATGTTTTGTTGTGGGTTTTCTAGCAACATAGTTAGGATTGATTGGTCCTGCATCAGAATAGAATCTGGGTATTGCAAATTCCCAAAGTTTGTAGCTGGAGTGATTTGATTGGAATTGAAGGAGTTTGAGAAAGATATGTTTGGGAATGAGAAGGAGGCAGAGGAAGTAACAAAAGGAGGATTGTTGTTGTTAATAGCTTCCTGGGTTTTCTGATCCTCCATCATTGGATCGGAGAAGCAGGTCACGTGAGAGGTTTTTCCAATTGTTGTTCTTGTGTCATTGTTATACGAAGGAGAGTCCATTAATGGAGGTAACATAGAAGGACGCAATTCATTACCAAAAGAGTTCAACCTCACCAACCCTGTTATATGTGTTTTCTTCCCACCTGAGCTTTTTTGGAAAATTCTGCTAAGAACCCATTCATTCTGAAATACGAAAAGACAGAGAGAGGGAGAGAAAAAAAATAAGGAAAAAAAAAAATCCATGCAGAGAAACAGAAAGAACAGAGTAAGATATCATACCTTTGCTGTTTTGGGGATATTATAAGCAGAGTATTTCCCTTCTAATCTGTATTCATGCATGACCCAGTTAGTCTTTTCACCTTTAGGAGCCCTTCCTTTGTAGAATACCAGAGTTTTCTTCATCCCAACTAAAGTTTTGGCCTTGTAAATTTCTTTATCTTTGCCTGTAGCTTTCCAATATCCAGCTTCAGTAGCTCTATTGGTTCTCAAACCAGTTGGGTATTTCCTATCTCTCACACAAAAGAAATACCATTCCTTTTCACCCATTTTAGCTTTCCCTATTATATAACAGAATCACCAAAATAAGAGGTTTTTAAATATTAAAAAAAGAATATACTTTGGAAAGAATTAGAAAACAGAGAGATTAAAACAAGGAGAATAAATAATATTCAGGTGATGACTTACAGGGTAATTCCCAAGGTTCACACTTATTCAAATCAACCTCACCAACGGCTCTAGCACAGAAACGATTGTTGAAAACCTTTGGAGACAAATAGTGACTTATAAGCTCTTCATCTGTTGGATGAAATCGAAACCCGGGTGGCAATTTCATCTGCTCATCTTCTTTGTTAAGGCCAGGACTGTTTTCCATTTTCTTCAAGTCGTTAGATCCTTCAACGCTGTTTTACATCAATCAAACCTTAAAAGTTTATTCAAATCTAAAATGGGTTTCAAGGAAAAAAAAAGTTTTGAATTCCCCAGACCATTAAAGAAAGAAAGAACCCGACAAACCCAATTACTCAAATTCAAGCGTATGTATGATAATATATTTGAAGAGAAACTATAAAATTTCAGAATTGGGTTTTGACAGATTCTAAATTTCTGTACAGAAGGGAACTATAACAGTTGGATGAAAGCTATGGTGATTTTAGATAGATAGTCTTAGAAAAGATAATTATTATATCTGAGAAAAGAAAAGGCTATGAACTGAAAGGCTTGTAATTAGGGATTGAAAGCTGTTTTTAAGAAAGAAAAATGTGTCTATGAAGAACAGAGCTCCTTAAATACTGGTTTTGGGAAGAAAGAAACGTGATTTGTAACGCAACTGTGGTGGGTAGTTTCATCTTCAAGCTTTCAGCTCCTTTTTTTATTGCTACTTTTATTTCTGTAATAAATCTCTTAATTTCTTTAACCGTATCAGGAATAGTTACATCTACATTACCTGAATGTAAATGAGAGAATAACTGTGTGATTAAGGTAATGGTACATTAATCTATCTGTGCCTCTTTGTTGACATTCTTAGTCAAACTACTAATGTAAATTGAAATTTGTAAAATCTTAATATCACCCACAATTTTAAGTACATATTTTTTTTTATTTTATCATATATCATAATTTCTTTAAAATTTAAAAATTTAATTTAATTTTTTAAATATAAGATTTAAAAATTTAAATAATGTGTAAAAAAAATATTATAAATTTATGTATTTTAAGTGTTTCTAATTGAACTTTTTTAAAAAATATTTCTTAGCTTTGCAAGTGAAAAAGTTAAGAGCTCACGACCAATACGAGTCCGGGGAAATTATTGAAGGTAACTTTTTTTTTGGACGCTAAAACCAAGAAAAATTATACATATTCGTACTAAACTTAATATATATATAAAATTTATAAGTACTAGTAAATCTCACTTGATATAAAATCGAAACTCATATTTAACTATAAATACAAAATTAACATTTGGATGAAATTTGTGCTCAGCTAGATATAAATAGAATCACATAACAATGCCTTTCGTTTGTCACAATAGTATGAGGTAAATATCCCTCAAATTTTTATATAACTTAGTTACCTAATTAATTTACTTTTCTTTTTATAAAGTACATTTTAATTATTCATATAATTTTATATTTTAATTAATCATATGTTTTTAATATTATATAAAAAAACATGTGTTTCTTATTTTTAATAAAAAATATATATGTATATACTATATAAAAAAAGTAAAGATGTTACCTAACACAATTAAACCAAAATTATAAAAAACAATTATAAAAAAATATGCACCACATTTTTATATGAGTTATGTGATGTTTTTTAATGTTATATATATATCTCATGTAAGGATTTAAAAATAAAATTTTATATATAATGAAAACTATGCCAAACATCGATTATTTATATAATTATTAATTTATTTTAGTAGTTTAATTTTAGATAGATTGATAATTATGAATGCAAAATAAAAGGGAAAATTTTCCATCTCATCTTTCAAAAAATCAGAAAGAAAAAAGAAAAAAGTTTTTAAATTTTAAAAAATAACATCTTTAAAATTTATAATAATAAAAATAACATTTTTTTAATATTTAATAAGATTTAATTAAATAATATTTAATATTGAATGAAAATAAATGAATATAATTTAATTTAAATTAAATGGTATTTAAAATAAAAAATGTATTAATAATAAAAATATATGAAATAGTTATAATGAATATTATTTTTAAAGTTACAAGTTTTGATAATATTTTTTGTGTTGTTTTCCAAAAGTAATAAATAAATAAATCTGGATGAATTTACAATTTTGCCCAGTCATCTAACATCTCACTCGTTGATGACCTCAACCCTCTTTTTTCGCATATTATGAATTACGCTAATTGATTATAACAATGGGAAGACGTAAAAGTCCTTATTACATTATTTGCATTAAATACTCTTAATAAATAGAAAAACAAAATAAGAAAAGAAAATAGTTACTGTCATGTAAAGTAGCTAGTTTGTTAGACTGTATACAAAACTGTGACTCCCTTCAAACATGAAATATGAATGTTATCTTCCTAAACTGTGTTTCTTTAAAACTAGCTGTGTGAAGCTATTCTGCCCTTGCGTTTTATAGATGAAACATCTTACAAAAAAACGTGTCTATTTATATATCCATAAGCAATTAGGTTATAGCTTAGTTCACCCAAAATGTTGATATATTTAATCTAATCTGGTTATTGTTTGATATTTTTTAGTTTTACGTCATGATTTATTTAAATTGAATGTATTTAAATTCTTTTTTTACATCAACCAATATTTACTATGAATCATGAAAATATCTAAATTTAATAGATAGAAAGAACAAAAAGAAGAAAAAAAAACAATGAAATAAATGTTTTTTTTTCTTTTATAATTAATTGATTCAAAGTATTATTATTGATTGAATAGGGTTAAACTATATCTTTCACAAAAAAAATTGGACACGTCTTATCACTGATCACCAAATTAAAAAAGCGTCATTATATATAGATGTATATTTTATTTGCATTATTTGTCTTTCCCTGGTAGCTCTCAAGCAAAGAAACAAAAGTGACGTCTAAATATATAATTGTGATGATAATAAATGATAGAAGGATGCCCAAATTAGACATATCATAATCATCACCATGCAAATAGCTCATTCCAAACTAGCTAGTATAAATAGCAATTTACTAGGACTTGAATTTTAATCTACAAACCTAA
Organism: Hippophae rhamnoides; assembly: GCA_033030585.1. NCBI lineage: Eukaryota > Viridiplantae > Streptophyta > Magnoliopsida > Rosales > Elaeagnaceae > Hippophae > Hippophae rhamnoides. The sequence goes on along the minus strand of CM065433.1, from coordinate 49,662,646 downwards.
AAATGTTGTAATTAATTTCACTATTGTTTTCTTTTTTTCTGCAATGCCATTTTTAGAAGATAAATTTCTTCAAGCAACAATTATTGCCCTTAATCAATTACACAAATGGGCAAAAGTAATTTATCTTCAGAACAGAACTTGAAAAAAAATTAAAAACTTGACCATCTTGATATAATCTCGAATTATTAACACTGAAAAAGTGTTTTTTTTTTTTTAAATTTTTTTTTTGAGTTTTACTTTTCCTAATGTATAATGATGAAAGAAGAAAATATCGAGAATAAAAAATTGAACACGTCAGCCTCCAATTCCCGTTCATATACAAAAGTGGCAATTTCTCCGCAGAATAAACTATAAGAAAGAATACGGACATTTCAGTAGAAACACACTAGTAATGACCAATAACGTAAATAGATATTAAAAAAAAAATCAGATGAGAGAAAAAGACACACTAATTTTCTTGATATTTTTATTAAAATGTAAAATTATTATCGACATAAAATTTTTATTTAATAATAATATTGAAGTGAAATAAATATTTAGTATTTTTTTTATTGGAATAGTATTATTATTTTATCAGGACTCTGAACCAGTCAGGGGATATGAATTATTTCGTAGACTTAATAGTCTAACGCTTTTTCCGTTGGATGATTAGTGCACAAACATTTACGTGTCTTTTTCTTAATTACGATCAATAAAGAAAAAAAAAATAGAAAAAAACCTTTCTTTTTCAGGAAATATTATAATTATTCAACTTTAACGCGTGGCAGATCTAAGCTATTTTAAGGAATTTCAATCTTATTGGCAATTATGTTGATCCAACGGTTATTTTAGATCATATAGTCAACAAGTAGTTTGCCACGTAAGGGCCCTATGAATGAGGGAATAGTGCTTTAGTGCCGCCTCTGCCTAATCGAATAAAATATTATTATATCTAAGAATAAAATAGCTAAAAGTAAATATTTATTATTATTAAAATTTATATTGTATATTTATATATATTAAAAAATTAAAATACCTTATATTACATATAGAGTTTACTTTTTGAAGTTTAAAGTTTTAAAATTTTATTATTTAAAATTTAAAATTTAAGATTTTAGAATCTAATATTTAATTTTTAAGATTTAAAGTTTATGATTTAAAAATTAATAAAAATATATTATTAGTAGTTTAATATTTTTATTTAAAATCTATTTTTAATTATTAATTTTATTTTTTTATATAAATAACACCAAAAATAAAATAAATAAATAAAGTAGTTATATTAGGTAAAAGTATTATAATTTTTAATTAAATATAATTTTACTAACTTGATTTCATTTTTTTAAATTTGGATTAAATTTTCATTAAATAAAATAATAAACCTAAGCGACTTATTTCAAAAAATTAATAAATATATCCAATCACTGGCCTAATTTTTAACATGATAATATTGATATTACTTCAATTTTAATTTTAAAATAATTTTTTACCCTCATTGAAGCAAAATTTATAAATGATAATTTTATACTATAATAATAACAATATATTCTAATTACTTAAAAATAATTGTTGTAATATCATTACTAATTATATAATATAAGCTTACACCATTAGTTATTTAACTTTGGACAAATTCATATATACATGATTAAACTTTTAAATTATATATTTAATTTATAAATTTTAAATTTTTATACATATGTCTTTAAATTCTTAAAGTTCCTAACTTACTCTCTAAATTTTCAAAAAATCACATAAGTTCTAACTTAATTACTAAAATAAATATTTATGAATCAAAATTTCACAATACATGTGTAATGTTTTAAAATTTTGGAGACTTAATCGTATAATTTAAAGATTTATAATTTTGAAAAATTCAAGGACTAAATCATACATTTTAAATTTTTTAAGACTTATGTGTGAATTTAACTAATGTTTGAGAATCTATGATATTTTAGCCTATAAAACAACAATAAAATTTTCATATTATTTTAAAAAAATATCATATATGTTCATTCGATTATATCATTTGTATCATTTAATCTTTTAATTTATAAATAATGTTATTCAATATTTTAGTTTTAGTAAAAAAAGTATAAAATACATTATTTTAATATTTTAATATTATTTTTAAAATAATATTTTAATTAAAATATTGTGTTTTGTACTTAATTGATAACTTTTTTTAAAATCTAAGAATTAAATAGCATCATTTATATTCTAATAAATCAGATTACACAAATAATTTAATCTATTAAACTTTTATAAATTTACTCTGAATTATTTATGATACATATCACGTATTAACATATATTGTAAAAATATAACAAACATAATTGATTTTAGTTCCTTTAATTTGTTACACTTGTGAACTCGAATATTAATTAAAATTCCAATATATTATTTTAGATGTTTTAAATTTGTAATGTTTAAAATTTTATATTTAATTCAAAAATAAATAAGAGAATTGTGTTTAACATGGTATAATTTTTTATTTTTTATTATAGATATAAATTTAAATTTCACGTATATAATATTTATATATATAGAGCGTGGACTGGTTAACCAATGGCTTACATGCCATTTTGTGGGTGTTGTTTCCTCTGTTCCGACATGATTTGCGCGAACAAGATTAACACTTGGTGGCTAATGTTTGCTCACAGATGTGTGAACTTTCTTCTAAGATTTGAGTTAGGCTGCTGTTTGAATTTTTTATTGCCCGAAAGGTCTTTTAGACTTAGTTTATTGAAATTTGTAACTTAAGTTTCAAATAGACGATTGTTCATAGATTTATTGTACCCTCGTACAAAAAAAAATATTTATTATTTATTATTAATACTTTTTTTTGTTTCTAAGGTACTATTAGGGTTGACAAAAATGTCCAATAAATATAAACAATTCAAAAATTTGATAGATTTCAAAAAAATATATTAATTTCGATCCGAAGTTAGATTGTGTTTGGTATTAAATGTATGACGAATATATGATCAAATAAATATAGATATTATGTTAAAGAATAACGAGATTATAAAGATGTATTTCATGATCGTTCTACGAGGTTGATAAAACGTAAAATCCAATCAATCGGAATATTTTGTGATCGTTTTATAATGTTTTAGATATCAAGACTTCGTAAAAATGTAAAATCTTGACATGACTTCGATACTTTCTTTTCGTGAATGACATAAAAAATCCACTTGAGAATCTCGGATGACCTTTATATAATAACTTTAATTTATTTATATATAGCAACATTTCTACTTACTTAGTTTGCATATTAAAAATTTATACAACAAAAAGCACCATTTGTATGAAATCTTAATATGAAATTAGGATAGCATATCTCGAAGACTAGAATAACTCCTCCATTTCACCTCATTTCTGATTGTTTCTCGTCCATTGCATGTTTTGTTCATCGCCTTTATTATGTGATTTGTTCATTGTCCCTGTCGGTGTGTATTCTATCTTTATGTCTTAGATTTGTTGGCAATGTAACTCTCTCAATTCTATTTCATTTTTTAACTTGATGTCGACAATCTCAATCTATTTCCTAGCTCGTCACTAGTTGCTTTGCTATTCATCTTCTTTATTCCCTTCTCGTATGTTGTTCCTAATCGTTGTTCATCATCGCTTCATCCCATCCCTATCACTGTTCATCGTCCCCTTTACTTGTTGTTTATCTTCCCACCAAAGTTCTCAGATTTTGATTTTATTAGATCCGATGAATTTAATTGAATTCGGATTCGAATTAAAATTTATAAAAAATTAAAATAATTTATAATTTATTTTAAAATAGATAAGATTTAAATTACCTTAAAACTTATGGTTTTGATTTGATGTTCAACCCTACCTACTATATACTATATAATTTAAACCATTTTTCATATATTGTTTAATATCCAATGTTAAAATAAACTAATTTAATTAGTTAACGTAAATTATCTAGACATCAATATATATATATATATGAATTAAAAATTATTCTCTTTATATTTGTTTGATGAAATTTATATACTAGAAATAAGTTATGATTTTTACGATAAAGATGAGTAAATTTTGAATTTGTACTAAAATACTTTAAAATCAGATCCATCTATTTTCAACAAAATATTGAATTTCATCTATGATACCTAATTAAAAATCTTATCACTTTATTACAATACCAACTACCATTAATGTTCACATTTAAGTACAGCCAAAAGTCAAATATTATCTTCTCATTAAAGTCCGTACGTTTTAAGTAAAAATAATAAAGATGTATTTGCTTCAAATTACATTGTTAATTTAAAAAAAAATTAACAAACCTAATCAGTTTATCAATTTGTTCTCAGCTGGCATACACTAAGGTGAGACGCCAAACACTCGATGGCGGAGGTTCAGCGACGTGAAGCGAGCGGTGTGGCTTCCTCCTCTGGCTTTGACTCAGATCTTATCGAAATTTGCCTCTAGGTGGTTTCGAGGGATGAGGAGAGGTTTGCGATAGCTGCAGAAGAGTATCCTCGCTCTGAGGACGGTGGTTTGGGCGACGTCCGACAGTTCAAAGCTGGTCCTTTGCCAGCTGGATGCTGGATGCTATGGATGACCATAGAGCAATACTATTGGTCTTAAATAATATGACTCATAGAGGGAATAAATAATTTACTACTCAATTATTTTTAAAAATTATTCATTAATTTAAATTTTTTATATTTATTAATATCTATACTTTTAAATAATTTAATTTAAAAATTGTTATGATTTATTAATACTATTTATAATCAAAATGAGCATTTACTGTAAAATAGAATAAACTAAGTGAACAATTAAATACCACTGAATTGTTTTAATTTCAATTAAGTACATATTTAATAAACCAAGTGAATAGTACTTAATTGTATTTTTTTTCTTCCTACAAAACTTGATTGTTCTTAATTTTTTACACTTAATATTGAAAATTAAATATAAAACAAAGCTGTAATTACTGTGTTCTAACTCCTATTCTCCTAGAGACATGGAGTTGAGCAGTATTTCATATTATAATTGTTTAGGTCAAAGGAAGCACACGTGAGTAATGAATATTGTTGTGCATCTCAGCCACTGGTCTTTGTTTTTTTTTTCAGTAGCTTATAAATTTAATTGATTCTTTGAGATACGGTGATCACGAAGGCCTTGACAAATATGCCGTGCAAGAAACATAACGTTGAAACTGTAAACAATTATTTATTAATTTATGCATATAAATACAATGTGTTGTTAAAAATAGATTACTGATTTGTTTAATATATATATATATTTATTTATAGAGAAAATGTCATTTTCGATCATAGTATAATTTGATTTCAATTTGTTGTTAGCGTTGATATCATAGAGAATTGACATGAAAGATAATAGGATTGCCAGCTGATTAGGGTTTACTGTATAATATGCATCTCATATCATATATTAACTCACTAGCTATTAGTGAATAATAATAATGATGCGTTTTATTAGAAAAAAATATTAATTAATTATTTCAAGTTGAGATGAGATATTATCTAAGTTAACATGATTTCATTTGAGTTATTATTGGGGGAAATTGTCTCACAAGAGAGACGGAATCATGACGCTTTACATGCAAAAGGAGGTGTAAATCCTTATACTACATCTCTAATTACTATTTTGTTGGATTAGTAGCATATGAGGCTCGATTTGCTCATAACTAAATAAAATTTTCTTAGAACAATTTATCTTATGGACTACGTATTGGCTTGTTGTATGTAACAAAAATCACCAGCTCTATAGAAATGTCTAAGCTCTCTAGAATATTCTCTATCTATATTTCTTTATCTCCCTTTCATTCTCTAAGGTAATATGTGCATATATTAATGAATTAGTTGGTATCACTTTAATATATGTATATTTTTTAAAAATATTATATAGTCAGTGAACAACCCACTTTATATTCTTATAAATATAGAATCATTAGATTATATCTATGTTAAGATGATTGACATGTTATAATGAGAGACGTTAATCATCTTGAGAAAATATATAAAAATTATTAGGCTTATTAAATCATATTAGAACAATATTGATCAAATTGATAAAATATGGAATTGGTTATACTTTAAATGAAAATTTTTAAATTTTATGATAAAATAGATCCGTTCCATTAATAAATGAGTGACATTTAACTTAAAGAACTTCGAAAGTAACTTCAAATTTTGAACAAATAAAGTGTGTTAAGTTAAAAGCTAAAAAGGGACTAGTTATAAAAGACCCAATATTATTAGCTTGAATCATAGTATTAACTTTGAAAGTCAAGTGGATTTATTTGAGGTAAAATTATTGATAGGCAAAAACAAAAAAAAATCTTATATCGATAAAATATCGATGAAAACATGAATTTATAAGTATATGAGTCAATCTTATCTAATAAATTAATCTTTTTGGTTAGAAGTTCATGTATCATGGAAATCCACGAGAACTATTCGACATATCAAACGTGTAATTACAAAAATTTATTAAATAGGACTCTATCTTAGATATTTTAGTGAACTAAATATTAAATATAAAGTTCATAAAATACAAACAACAAGTTGTAATTAACAACATGGACCTCTTTTATATATATGCTCAAATTCTAGAGTTTGAATTTTATTTATGAGTGTAAGAAGTTTTTTTTTAAAAAAATCATATTTCTTTTATTTAAACGAAGAATATGATAATAATTAAATTAATAAAATAAAAAATGCATAAATCATTATACATTAAAAAATAAGTTTTATTGTGAAATGATGGTAGTTATTTTCTACTCCTTAAATATTATAAAAAAAAATTTTAATAATTTGAATGGATAATGTTATACTATATTGATTTTACTTTCGTGGATAAAGTTGAATGAATTATCTTTAATTTTTATTTTTATTTAATCTAATAAATCATTTTAAATAAAATATTAGAAAAGTTTAAATGGAATTCAAACCATAACGTGGCTCACACTCATGCATAGGTGATATTTTCATTTGGAACCGTGTGTGAGATAAGGTACGTCTTTGGCCATGAGCATGGGGGTTAGTATAAAATTAAGTAAGTTTCAAAATTATTTTGTAGAGCTAAAAATTGAATATAATTGTGTGCATTTCGTGAAGTTCAAAATGAAGTGTGTTCTTCAAAAAAAAAAAAAAAAACAATTAAGTGTGTGTATTTGAGTTCTTCAGGGTTTGGTTCCAAACTCAGCTTGGCCTTGAATCTTGATCGACTGCTAACTCCTAAAAATTGAACTTAAAAAAAAAAACTACAAACAACCAAAAAAAATTTATATTAGTTCATTGATGTTATTTAGATAGATTAAAAGTAATATCACTTAATCTCATTATTTTAAAAAAGTGATATTATTTAAATAATTTTTTATTAAAATAATGTTTTTAAATAATATATTAATGTAAAAATTAAAATGCAAAGTTTATCAGTAATTGTGTTTTTTATTAAAACAAAAAAAAATTAAATAAAACGGTACAAATAATATAATGTAATGGATGCTTAAGAGACTTTTTTACTTTAAAAAAAAAAGAAAAATCCCTAAAGGAGAGTACAAAATTTCATTTCAAAGATAAATTAACAGTTTATTTTTGTCGTTTATTTTTCTCTCTTGAGAAAAGAAACATTATGCCGCAAAGAATTATTCATTTAGTGTTGGTCGCACTTGGATGACGATATCATCAGTTTTGTTTTTCTCCCGTTTACTTGGCCAAATGATCTCAGCAAATTTGACCTGCATTTTATTACCATTCGGAATAATCTTTGTTAGGTTAGTAAAATGTATAATTTTATATATGGGAATATATATATATATATATATATAAAGTTATCTTTGAAATATGGGAATGCCGATCAACTTATCCAAAGAGATTCACCGGCGTCAAATAAAACGAGTAAAATTTTGATTAATAGAATGATAAATTAAATATTACATCTAAGTTAGGGGTGTTAATTGTGTTTGACATAATAAAAAATAGTAAAATTCATGAAAATATTATTTATTATTTTTTAATAAACTTTTTGTTCATTTAACGTGATGTTGTATTTATTTTCATGAAAAATTGTGGGGATATGACAATTGCTAGATAACTTTTTGATGATTCAGTTAAAAGGGTGTCGTGGGCGGAAGCAATAAATAACGATATATGAATATATCAAAACGATAAAATGAATATACAAAATTTACGTGTTTCGGTAATTCACCTAGGTTCACGGGAGGTAACAGATATTATTTGAACTGAGTAGAAAATATACAGAATACAGATACAGATTTACTCACTAATAATATCTCTCAAGTGTTTCCCTAAACTTACAAGTATTTTCTCTCTTTGAGTTTGCTTATATTCTCTCTGATTTTTCCTAATTTTTGATTTGTTTTTCAATCCATAAACTCTTCCTTATTTATAGATGAAGCAAGGCTCCCTTTTCTTAAATTGTACCATAATTTAAGCCTTAAATTAGGCCACTAATTTTCTTAAATCATGCCACAAATTTCCCTAAATTATGCCACTAATTTGTTACTTTTAGAGCCAATATTCAACAATCTCCACCTTGGCGAAAAAGTTCATAACGTTGCTTCCAAATGCGCCCTAAGCGATCTAAGCTCGAGAGATGTTGATCAAGTTCAAGCAGTGTTGAAATTTGATCCCTATAACCACCTTTGTAAGCATATATGTAGGGTTATCTACAGTTCCGGCTTTCTGGAGTATAACATTCCCTTCATCGACGATTTCCCGAACAAAATGAAATCGAACATCGATGTGCTTGGTGCGACCATGATGAACTTGGTTCTTTGCCAAACAAATGGCACTGCCATCGCAGAAACTTCCATGTTCTTCCGAAAATACCCAAATCTTTGGTCAACCCAAGCCGCATAGCTTTTTGAATGCTTCGTTACAACCATATACTCATTTCCTCAGTAGTAGACAAAGCTACTGACTGCAGAATGTCGATCTCCAACAAACCGGTCATCCCCGCTATCATGAACACATAACCGCTATAAATCGACGCTTATCCAGATCTCCAAAGATAGTCGATCCACATATCCAACTAGGTGTTTACCTTCGCCTTGTCTCTCTCAAACTTCAAACCAATATCCATAAGACTACATGATGTACCGTAGAATCCACTTCACTTTCGCTGTCTTTACTCCTGACATGACATGACCGACTCACCATACTAACAACGTGAGAAATATCGTGTCACTGTGCAAACCATTGCATACATCAAGACCAACGGTGATTTGCATATGGAACACGTTCCATTTCCGCTTCTTCTCATCTAAGTGGTGCTAAAGTGACATCAACGCACTCAATTGAAAATGGCGAGAGCAAGGTGTACATCGGTTTAGTTTTTTCATCAATGTCAAACTTTGTAGTACTTTCTTCGATACATCGAAATCAGGTCGGACATACTACGCTTGCAACTCTTATCTCTTGTGATTTCCATCCCAAGAATTTTCTTAGCTTCTCCAAGATCTTTCATTTCAAATTCTCAACTCAGAGCCTTCAACTGTCGATCTCCACCTTACTCTTAGATGCAATCAACATATCATCAACATATAAGAGCAAATAAATGGCGTCATCGTCTTGAGTTTCCGAAAGCATATACTGCGATCAAACTGATCACAGGTGTACTTGCTTGTTGATGAAGCTATCAAAGCGCTTGTACCATTGTCGCGTTGATCGCTTCAAATCGTAAATTGACTTGCTCACCAGTAAGTCCAATTATCTCTGCCCCGAAAATTCAAGCCTTCCATTCGGCATAATGTGATTTCTTCGCTCAAAGCACTACGGAGAAAATCTGCTTTGACATCTAGTTGAACCAATCGAGATCAAACCGTATACCAAAGCCAATAGTATCCGAATAGATGAATGCTTAACAACAAAGTGAGAATACCTCTATCAGAAGCCATTCCTTCTTTCGGCATAGCCTTTTTGCTCATTCGCTTTGTATCTGGCCGTTGTCTTTACCAGGAGTACCTTCCTTCGCATAGACCCATTTGAAACCAATAGTTTTCTTTCCTGGGAAGTCAACCAACTCCCAAGTTTGATTACGGCTGCAGAGACTTCATCTCTTCATCCATCGCCATCTTCCACTTCATACTATCAACTCTTCGCACAACTTCTCCGTAAGTACACAGACATCATCATCAATTATCGGAAGTGTGAATGCCACTACGCAGGTATCTGGTAGGCTTCCTAATCTCCCTTCTCGTCGAGTAAAGGGCAATAGACATGGATGCCGATTAATCGGCCATGGCGATGCGAGAACCTCCACCTCAATCGAGATCTCTTCTTTAATCTCCTCTGACTTGATCCGGATCGCTTCTATTATTCGATCCGGCCGATTTTTTGTTAGTCCTACCTCCTGCAAGCGTCAATGCTTTTGATATCGAGTCTCTACGATCATGTTGATTCTTCTTCCCAGGTACTCGTTATTTACCAAAGCATTTGAAACATCTACGAACTTAACCTCATCCTTTCCATATAACAAGGTTGTGGTTAAATGCGCTCATGTTCTCTCAGTGCAATGAATTCAAAGAACAACAAAGCTTTATCTTCATCGATAATTTCAACATCTAAATTTTCAGATCGGCCAAAATTTTATTGAAATTATCTAGTGTTCAATCACAGGGTACCTTTCTTCAGACCGGAAACGGAAAAGTTTCTTCTTCAAGTAGAAATCGTTTCTCAATACTTTTCGTCTCGTATTTGTCCTCTAGTTTCTTCGAGAATCGCGACTACATTCTCTTTCACGACAAAAAGATTTCTAATCTTTCCCAAGCACAAATGAATCAGGCCACAAGCATGTTGGTTGACATAATTCCAATCTTCATATGAATAATCTCCTGACCTGGTCTCCAAGGCTATATTAGATCCTTCTCGGAACAATAGATCTAATTCTTCACATTGCCACATTCCAAAGTTGTTAGTTCCGTCGAATTTCTCCACCTCAAATTTTGCGTTGGAAAACATAGTTCTTCGAGTAGAACAACTTGGTTTGCCATAAATTTTATGGTCAACTTGTTCACCTTCTTCGATCTCTCTTTTATCAGTCATTTGTACAAATTGATAATAGAAATTTTGTACTTACAACTTCAAACATTGTTTTTTCCAAATTTTATACCTTATTTGAAAAAATGGAGTTCGTAGTTGAATCCGGAATGGTTCAATTAGCTAGGAATAGATCAAACTTAGCTAAAAACGGATGAAAAACGGACAAACTGGGTCCAAATATTACTAGTGACTGAGTTGACTAGGTTTAACTCATGAAGGACTCAATTGTCGACAGAGGGACTCACGCCTCGACGATGATTCTGACTTCCGATTTGAGCAATTCTTTCATCGTTGCATTCGTCTTGTCGAGAGCTTTGATTTGATATATAATATCGCTATATTTGGCTCGATACCAATTGTTGGCTAAGTAATAAATAATGCAGATACGAATATATCAAAAGAATAAAACGAACACATGTAATTTATTTGGTTTTGCAATTCGCATAGTCCAACAGAGGTAAGATATTATTCAACTGAATAGAAATATACAAAATACAGATATGCATTTTCACTAATAATATTTTTTGCTGCTTTCCTCAAACTCACAAAAGATATTTCTATTCGAGTTGAAATATTATACTCTCTCTCATTTTTCCTGATTTTTGTTTTGTTTTTCAATGCATGAACTCTTACCTCTTTATAGATGAAGCAAGGCTCCATTTTTCTAAATTGTGCAATAATTTAAGCCTTAAATTAGGCAATCAATTTTCTTAAATTATGTTATTAATTTCCTTAAATCATGACATAAATTATACCATAAATTAGAACACAAATTATACTATTAATTTGTTACTTTTAGAATTAATATTCAACAAAGGGATGTTTTCATTTGCTCAATTTGGCAGCGGGATACGCAAGGGGGAGGGAGAGAGCATGTTTTTTATTATTTACTTGAAAAAATACACATATGTTCTTGGAGGGACTCGATTTTGCGACTTTAATTAGCCACACAGGCAAAAATACCATATGAGCTATTAGGTCAGTGGTAATAAGAACGGGTGACCTTGTTGCGGCAAGAAAGGTGTTCGATGAAATGGCCCATCAAGGATTTGGTTTTGGAAGCTTTTACATGAGGTCCTTAAAAGAGATGTGGTAAATCGGAATGCTATTACTGCTGGGTATGTACTTTTTGGCTCTAATAACAACACATTACTGCAGGTGTTTCTTGTTTGAGTTTTGATTCTTATTTGGTTTTAATGTTTTCTAGCTCGACTTCTTGAGGCCTGGAGTCTTGTTTTATAATGTGTTCCAATTTCCATGATCAATATTTTCGTAGCTCTGAGCGGTACTAGTTGTAAAGGATAGTTTATACTGTTCTTGGCATTAAAAACTTGAGTTCATTGTTTAAGTCATCCATTGATTATCCCGATTGTTCCCTTGCCATCCAACGTGGTTATTGGGAAGCTACAGGATTGGCCTTTGGTGATTAGCTTTTGTTTTGCTTTCCTATTCTTTATTTCCTGTTAATGTAATGGGGTGGTACCGTGGTAGTGGTAGATGTCTCTATTTCTATACTGTTCTGTTTTGTTGATAAGAAATAAAGTCTCTCTTCCGACAACAAAAAAAAACTACATATGTTTAAGGAGATGAGAATTGTGGAGATGCATTTTGATGAAGTAACCATATAGTCTTTTTATTGATTTACCTAGACCTAACTCTACCCCTGAAAACGCGTTTACAAGGGTGAGTACTACCCAGACTTATAACCAACTCTTTTGTTGGTTCTCTGGTCGATGTGTGACTTATTTCCTCAACATTCTCCCTCACATCGACTGTGTCGACGGACGGTGGTGGTCTTATTGTTGCCACGAGTGGTAGTGCAGGGTAGCTTTTCCATCGCCAGGGATCCCTGCTTTGATACCATGTCGATTCATCTGGACCTAACTCTACTTCTGAAAACACGCTTACAAGGGTGAGTACTGCCCAAACTTATAACCAGCTCTTATGCTGGTTTCCTGGTCGATGTGTGACTTATTTCCTCAACATTTTTGTCCACTTGAGCGGATTTAAGAGATATAGATGATGGCCAGAAGATACACAACTCAATATTTGAGATGGCTTCAAGGGTTTTGAGCTTTTTAATTACTAGCAAATGCTCTTACGTATGCCAAGTGTTTGGAAGACTGATTGGGGTTGTATAACGGGGATTATGTACTACTTTTTAACATGTATCCTTCACAAGGTGAGTGCAATTAAGAAAGAAATTAATTTTATAATGAACTTTTGCTTGTGCTTGTCACTTGCCAGTATTCAATATGAACAATTGCTTAGTGTCGGTACTTTTGTTTTGATATATATCTATCTCTCTCTCTCTCTTGCTATGCTTGTTTGTTTATATCTTTATTACCAAAACAAACATTCTTAAACTTTAAAGCGGCTTCTCAAATTCAATCTATATCCCATGCAAATATTTTCATGAAAAACAGAACTAACATTCAGATCAAACCATTGCAGCTTACACAAGAAAAATAGATACAATTATTAACATACACAGTCACTTGCAAAGGAAAAAAGGAAAATAAAAGCCAAACAGAACCATAGCCCTCGTGTGTTAAAGAACACACTCAACCTCGACAAAGGGCCACAGCTGAGATGAAGATCAAGAGTATAAACACAACAATTCCTACAAATGATCCAATCAAAGAGCCAGAGATGCGCTCACAAAAGGAGTTGAACTGTTGGCAGATGGCAAACCAATTGGCCTTGCTATTACCGTTGTGTGCTAAGTACACAATAGCTGCTGCTGCTGATGCTCCAGCGGTCACCAGACCCAGCATTGCCTACAATTAAACCATGTCATGCATACCAGATTGTTATAATGGCTAGCTTTTATGGTCAATTCTCTTGAGAGGTACTAATTTAAATTTGTACACTTTTAATATTAATATGGATTCAAAATTAACAGAAGAATATTTATTTTCTTAAAGTTTAAAGATAAGCAAATTACCGTGTCGAAAAATAACACAACAATTCTACTGTTTTTTGCACTGCTTCTTACAATATGGAAGATTGAAAAAGCTAGTGAAAGAATTAGGTAGGCACTCGCTGTAGAGTTGGCAATCACAAAGAACCTGCAAAAATATATTTAAAACATATGAGAGGTACCTATTTGTATGATGGTACAGTCACACATATATATATATATATATAGTGTGTGTGTGTGTGTTATGTTTATGCATTATGTAGTAAATATTTCATACGTGAATGTGGGAAGATCATCATATTCAGCTCTAAACCGAATGAACCGAGTAGAGAAAGGGAGTGTTTCATTGGTAGTTCCCATGGCTATTGCACTGGCTAGGGTGCTCACTATGGCAATAAGTCTTAGGACAAAGTCCAAAATAGACATTCCTCTTCTTACCCCAGTTGCTGGGGATGAACTTTTGGCCTCACCAAGTTCAACAGAGCCTGATCCTTTCATATTTCTTTTGGAAATTTGGTATAATTATCTCAGGATTTGAAAGATTTAAGAGGAAAAGAAGCTATGTAAGAAACTGGAATGTGAAACCGTGTATGGTGTAGTTTGCAGGATCTGAGAGGTTTTTATAGGTAGTGACTGCTGAGGTAGGATTTAGTAAGCTTCATTGACTTAAAACATAGAGAGCCCATTTTTGGAAACAGAAATATTTTTCATCCAAATTTAAGGATATAAAAAACCAGGTATTTTGATTAGAGTGTTCACACAGCTTTACTAACTAAAGCTAGTCCTAGCTAGGGCACTTTTGTTTATGATTTTTTTTTAAATGAATCGAGTACCTGCCCGTATTTGCTCAATCTTGTGTATTATAAAATTATTGGAAAATTCTTTTATATTTTGAGTTTTGTTTATATTACTTTAACTCATGAAAAAAACTTATTTATACAATTTTATTATTTTCCTTCTAAAAACTTAAATACAAATTATTATTCTAAATATATCACTTTAAACTTAATAATTTATTCAATATTATATGAAAATCACCTTTTGTGTGAAACTTAAACATAGATTTTCATAAATCAAAATATAACAAAGTATACTTGTAGGTTATATATAAAAAAAAAAGAAGAGAGAGAGTATACATGTCTGTGATAAAAGAAGCAAAACCATTTTTGATACATCAACGCTTAAAGAGTCTCCAAATGGGGCAGGTTGTTGTCAATTAGTCTAGGCAGTAAAATATCCAAATATAGCTTATTGATTTGGTGTATGATTGGTCCATCTGTTTCTTAACCAATCCACTTTTTTTGTTATTATTATTCTTTTCTTTAATATCTTCTCTTGTTTGTTTATTATACACGGAGGAAAAAATCGAAAGTCATTCACAATTGTAGTGACTATCTAGCCTCTACTTCCTTTTTTGAAACAAAGGATTAAATGCTTGCAATTGTTAATAATCAAAGTTAATGGGGGTATATTGTGCATCAATGATCCAAAGATAAGGATTTTGAACATAAAATAATAAACAAAGATGGATTAGGTTATTATATTTTTGTACTTAATTCACTACTATTTAATTTAAACTAATCCAATTTAACACGGTGGACCCTTTTCATTTCTTTCCCCGGATTCTGCCAATAAACTGAGACAAATGCAAGAGAAGAGAGGATGTAGGAGCCTCTGGATTATAAAATTTATGCTATTTAATTTTTTAAATTTTAAAAAATATATATATTTTAATTCATATAGATATATTAAAAATAAATAATATTATCATAATAATTTTTTTTATTAAAATATTATGTTTTAATTAAAATATATGATAAAATATGAATCATTAACAAATATAAAAAGTAAATTTTAATTTAAAATTATTTAATAAGTTTAAAAATATTAAGAAGATTTTTGTTTTTATCCTATATACAATGAATGAAACCAATTTTGGTTGGTCAATCCCATCAGATCATCAATGGTTAATTAAAACATATGAGATAATAAAAATCTCCAAAACTTTAATGATGTTAAATTTTCTAATAGAAGTATACAAATGTGATGCATATTCATTTTTTTTTTTAGAACATAAAGGTAATTTCACGAGAAGACACTAGACAAACGAAATGAAATTCAAGCCAAGTTTTTTTTTGAATGGGCTGATTATGTTATGCCTCTTATCTAACTACGACAGTTATGTTTCTATTTCTTTTTCTTCTCTTTTTTTTTTGTTTTGTTTTATTAAAGCCTAAAAAAGAAATTATCTTTGTGTTTTTAAGAAAATACTTTGCAACGTACATGTATTACTTTTGTTAGAAAATACTTATGGGTATTAATTTTAACCTCATAGGTTTTGTAAATAATTGTAATAATTTAAACATTTTAAATTTTTTTTTTAAAATGACTACATTTTGGATATAAAATATATTTAATCTAATATTAAAACAAAATATTTTATGAAAAATATTTATTATTTATTATCATATTACTATTATTAAAAAAAAATTTAATTATATTTTAATATTTTAACATAAAAATAATATTTTTAATAAAATTATTAAGATTATATTATTTATTTTTAATTAATCTTTTTATTAGATTAAAAAAATATCTTTTTAAACATAAAAGATTAAACGGATTATAAAAAACTTGTCCTGACCTGCATTTTTCTATAAAGTATAGTACAAGGAATACTTCAACGTATTCAAACATTACGATGACACATTTTTACGTAAGGAGTGTGTGAATGATATCAACCAGCCATACATATATTAAAAGTATTTTATAAGATGAAATCTTACATGTCCTAACTAGTAAAAACTATGAAAAAGCCTTCTGGAAATAAAATAAAATGCAACTGTACGTTGTTAAAGGCATAATAACAGTTTGCTTCTATGCTTCGAAAACCAGAGGATCAATTTTCAATTTCAGCCCCAAAAACCAAAACCTTAATTTTCTTCCATCTTCTTTAAAATATTTGATGGCCTCTGCACTAGTTTCCTCCTCTTACAACAAGTACGAGATTAGGCATAGAAACCCCAACCCAAAAACCTCCGCACTGTTGGTCATCGATGTCCAGAACTACTTCTTCTCTATGGCCAAACCCATCTTCCAAAACCTCCTCATCACCATCCGCCTCTGCCGTCGCGCCAACATCCCCATCATTTTCACTCGTCACCGCCACAAGTCCCCCTCCGACCACGGTATGCTCGCTGAGTGGTGGAACGGCGATCTCATTCTCGACGGTACTCCGGAGTCCGAGCTTGTCCCCCAGCTCGATCGGACTTCTGACGACCCTGTAGTCGAGAAGAGTACGTACAGCGCCTTTAACCAAACTCGCCTTGAGGAGTTACTGAAGGAGAAGGGCGTGACGGAGGTGATCGTGACAGGTGTGATGACTAACCTCTGCTGTGAGACGACGGCGCGTGACGCATTCGTGAGAGGGTATCGAGTTTTCTTTTCCGCAGACGCAACTGCAACGATTAACGATGAACTGCACGATGCTACGTTGAAGAATATGGCATATGGGTTCGCTTATTTGGTTGATTGCAAGAGGCTTGAGAAGGGTCTTAGTAAGAAATAACTTCAAATCTTTAAAGTTACAAATAGTAACTAGGTTTACATCTGTCTCTGTCTTTGAGTTGTATTCTCTATTATGGCGAAGATTATTCAGATATCCCATGTATTTAGTTGTTTCTACTACACTTAAATGGAGCACTAGCCGGATGGTTAGGTTAAGGAGTCCTTTTAAATGATCCAAACTGGCCTTTAGAAGTCATTGTGCCTTTAGCCGGATGTTTCTACTCCTGCAGCAGAGACTTAGAAATACATTAATAACTGATTAATGGAAAATATGCTAAGAATTAATATACCAATTTTTTTTTATAAAAATTACGAGTGTCTTCTTATTGAATGAATTGTCTTTTAATAAAGCAGCAGAGACTATTCTAATGTATGAGGTTTGAAAGGAAAACAAAGAACTGTAATGTAGTAAGCAAAAGGATAACAATATTGAGGTTGAGAAGATAAAAGAGAGAACTATGTTTTTTACAGTCAAATATATGCATCAAAAGTTAAGAAATACAACAATTATAGATACCTAATTATAGCTCAAGATCCAAGCCTTTGAACATAAACTAAAATGAAATAATAGGCCTGGTAAGTGTCGTAGTAACCCAAATGTCCCTAAACTATACTTGAAGATGATGATGCTCGGAGTAAATCATGCCCTCTATGTTACGAGAAAAATGAGGATACAAAACACTTACACGTAGATTGTTAATTTGTCAGACAGTTTGTCGTTGACTTTTTAAAACTTTTGAAGTTATGTTCTAGAGTATTATTTATAATCTATCTAATTTTAATGAAGTAACATTGCTTCCAAAAATAAAACTATTAAGAGACTAAATATTATTTGTAACATTAGTTTTGCCATTATAAGTTTAAAAATTTACATGTTTTTTTGTTATTATTATTGTTAATTTGTGATTATTAGACAATCATGGAAATCGATTATACTTACTTGCCCACCTTTTCATTTCTTTATTGGCTAAGCCTTTAACCATTAACCATTAACCATTAACCTCTCTTCTGTGATAAGTCGATGGCGTGGAAGGAAGGAAGGAAGGCTAGCTAGCACAATTGGTTTTTTTATGGGGTCGACTCGTAGCACCCCTATGCTGCGTAAGTAAAATAATAATTTAAAAAAAAAAAAACCCAAACTCATTCCAGAAAGCCAGAAGGAAGTAACATTGTCCCTTTCGTGAAACTAAAGTACTCAACTTCACACTCATTTCAAAAGCCAAAATACATCGTAAAAGAGAGCTCATTTTTCCAATTCCTTTAACCTTCTCTAAACTTCGATGGCCTCTAGTCTAAGCTCCTCCTCCTCCTCCTCGTCTTACAACAAATACGATATTAGGCGTAGAAACCCAGACCCAAAAAACTGTGCACTTCTAGTCATCGATGTTCAGAACAATTTATTCTCCATAGCAAAACCCATTTTCCAAAACCTCCTTACCACCATCCGCCTTTGCCGACTTGCCAACATCCCCGTCATTTTCACTCGTCACTGCCACAAGTCCCCCTCCGACTATGGCATGCTCGCCGAGTGGTGGAACGGCGATCTCATCCTGGACGGAAATCCAGAGTCCGAGCTTATCTCCCAACTTGATCGTAACCCCGACGATCCCATTGTCGAAAAGACCACCTACAGCGCGTTTTGTCGCACGAGGCTCGAGGGGTTATTGGAGGAGATGCGCGTGACGGAGGTGATCGTGACAGGTATGATGACTAACCTCTGCTGTGAGACGACAGCACGTGACGCTTTTATGAGAGGGTACCGGGTTTTCTTCTCTGCTGATGCGACTGCTACGTCTAACGATGAGCTGCAGGAGGCCACGTTGAAAAACGTGGCTTATGGTTTCGCTTATTTGGTTGATGTCCAGAGGCTGAACGAGGGTCTTTTTGAGAAGTAAATAAAGCAGACCTTTTACAAATAGTAACCATGTTTCCATATGCTTTGTCAATAATTTAGCTAGCAGTTTAGCACTTAACATCTTGTAAAACTCTTTATAGCTAGATTCAAAATATTCCATGTACTAAACTACTTCTTTCCATTACTTATAAAATCAACGACTAGGCTATTGAATATTTTAATAATTTTATTTGTTAGTAGCTAATCTTTAATCATTTTGTTTTTAATAATAATTATAGGAACATATCGACTCAAAACCGTTGACTTTGAAGTTGTTGCCTCGGCTTCTTCTCAAAGGCCAACTGAGCAGCCTTGCGTTGATTGTCAATATCTAGTCTCCAACCATTAGAGTTTAATTAATTTCATTAACAAGTTAAGCGATCTGTGTGAACAAATTAAAAGAAATTAGCGGAGAATGAATAATCAGAATATGAGGGCCTTGTTGATTGGATTGGTAGGAGCAGTAATTACATTATCGGCTCATTCGCAGACTTTCGTGTCTTCAACTCAGTGTGTTACAGTTGGGCTTCTTGTCCTCGCCTTCGCTTTGCTTGTCAGGGAAGGTCTCATTTATCTCTAGTTTTTCTTTCTTGATTTCCTCGCTTCATTTCTTATCATAATTTTACTCTCTCTTTTTTTATTATTATTATCTAATAAACTGTCTCTCTACTTTTCCTATATATTTATATATTGATTGATCATTAATTAATTAGTTGACAAAATTCAGAGATGGCTTCAACTTGTTTTGTATAGATCATTCATCATTTTGCGTTACTGGGTTCTTGATCAGATTTCATTTTGAACCACTTAAAGGATTAATCATTTATCTCCTTTATTTGACTTAATGGGTTCTTGAGAATAATTGGTAACTTTGAATTATTTGTCTCTCTCCTATTTTTCTACTTGCTTTTTCTTACTTCCTTTGCATGATATATTTATTTTGAATGGGGATGTTAGTTTGAATTTATAAATAGAGATAAATATATATTTCAATAGTGATATAAAAAAAAAATAGACTGAAAGGAGAGATGCCAAAAGATGATTGTTTTTTTTTTAAGAGAAACAATTTTATTCTTGAAAAAAGAAAAATTGACTAAAAACTAATGGATTAAACCTACCAAATTAAAAACAAAATTACACTCTCCGACCAATCCCTTTTTGGAATCTAATTTTCTTACAATTTTATTAATTTTTTAATATTTACTCATAAGTTCAATGATTTTTATATATTTTATTACCAAAATATAAAATATATAAAAAAAATTATACCGATTATTTCAGTAAAACAAATAAAATTAATTGTATTCATCATATGTATTGTAAATTCTATATATAAAAATTAATTATAAAATAACTACACCCAATCGTATACCTATTAATATTAAAAATTTAGACATGCATAACATTTATAAATAAATAAATATTTTTTTATTATCGAGTAATCTCAAATCCACAAATCCTCGAACTCTGATGGAGAACCTATATACCCTTACATGCACCCCCCATTAACAACACTAGTATTTTTATTCCTATAGTCATGATAAATCCATAAATGTACACTAAAAAACCGCATTAGTTGTACGTATAACAAGTAACACAGGACACAGCTGGTTGAATTAATTAATGGCAAAAATGTGGGATTGATGTTGGTTTAATGAAACATGTTATATCTGGAGTAGGTGGAATGAACATACCTCAAGTCCATAAGAATCTCTTTCATCAATCAAACAAGATAGTAGAAAATTTTACTTCGCATGCAATATCTGCAACAATTTGATTAATTAGCTATATATAGAAAACCGTATCTTATTTGCCTTATGTTAATAAACCATAAATCAAGAACATCATCAAAGCTCCGTAGAAATTAGTGCTTCCTCCTCCTTTTTTAAATCATAAGTTTTTTTTTTTTTTTAATTAGCTGTGTGAGATAATGATATTTATTTGATTCAATCTTGCTCTCTTTATTTTGAAATACATAGATTCAACCAAGTTAGCTATCATTCGATCCCCGATGCTTTCTACTTTGGTGGGTACGTACTACGAGGTATATAATAATACTACGTCATTTATAACCATGGTTAGTGCAAATCTCATCGGAAATCTTGCATGAAAAAAGGAGGTACTTATGTAGCCAAAGATCACTTGCCGACCACCTCACTGACCCATATATATATATATATATATATATATATATTAACACGTATTAAGTAGTACTAGAATTGATGCCGGCAAGTCATCCTTGGCTGTACTAGCAACCTCATTTCCACATGCAAGACATTAGATGAACAAGTAAATAGATAACTCATGATTGATCTTTCCAAAAACATCCATTAATACAACAAATACCCATAAGAAGTAATGATTAACACTCTCGCAAAGGGTAAGATATATTTTAAAATTTTCCCAAAGGAAGAGGGAGGGAGGGAGGGAGGGAAAGAAGAAGAAACTGATTGGACCGGACAGGCACAAAAAACCCTGTTGGCAGGGCAAATGGACGAATGAGCTTTGAAACACACACAGAGCCTTCTAGGAGTTACTTATAAATAAATGGTTTCCTCTTTTTTCTCCACATATATCGAAAAGCATTTAATGATTGAGATGTATATTTATTATTTGTGATAAATTATAAGTATTATATTATAATAAACATAATAGAACCTACGTGATAGTAGTATACGATGAAAAACTACAACCTAAAATATATAGAATTAATGTTAAATGATATTCAGCTTTGACACCGAAAAGGATAGCTCATTGCTTTTCAAACGTCCCTTTTGCATTTTATCCAACAGACATTTGAATTAAAAACCGAGTAAGCTAGAAGGGTAATTAGAGTGGGATGTGACTTACCATTTTTGCAAAAACCAAGATATGTTACAGATCTCTGTTTTCCACGACGAAACAATGAAGTGCGGTTCCCTGTTTTCAAACTCCAATTGAATGAGCTCAATTCAGCAAATGTACGATTCTGATGGAGTACGCTGAGTTAGGTGAAATAATTTACTACGATTAGCCAAGTTGAATCAAATTTACTAGTTCATATATTTGCTATAATACATTTCTAAATGTAAGTCCATCGCGCTTGCGATAAATAAATAATTTTGTTAAAAACAAAAAACTATTAAATTTTAATTGCATCGTATTCAAAATAAGATAATATATTAAATTTATTTATAATAATAAAAATATATAAAAAAACATAAAAAAATACCATTTAATACTCTTTTTTTTCTAATAATTTATATTGAGCTGGAGCTTTATCAAATTAGCATTTTTACAAAAGAATATTAGGGTTAAATTTCCAAATTCTTAAACCATAAAACTGAAATTGCTTAAAGAAAAAATCTATTCCTCACAAGTTTATAATAAATCACAATTAATATGACTTAATATTATTCATAAATATAATCGAACTCATAAAAAAATTATCATGTTAGTTATTTTATTTATGATTGAGATACATAAAATTCTCTTGCTTAAAAGGCTAAAAGATCCTAGGCTATAAACCAAAAATACCATCAAAGGATCAACAAATGTGGGAGCAGATTAATTCAAAAATGAATCTGGGCTCCATATTTACAGATGATGATACAACATAATGAAAATATCTAATCCCCATAATGAACATACAGAACAAAAGAACACATCCAGAGTCTAGAATTTGTCGACACTATATTACATGCAATTTACTTTGATAGCCAGACACTCGATCAAATGCCAATATTAACTTCGACCCTCAATAATTCCAGGAATGGTAGTAACCTGCCACATGAAAATCAATTATAGACTCAATTTTGATTTTTTTTTACTTCGCATTTCTGCACATAACAAACCGGAAAAGGCAAAAATCCTTTACTTTTTACAAAGATACACCTTAATCTATTAGTTATTAAATTAGATAGTAGAAATCCGTTCATTTTTGAAATAATCAATCTGATAAATTTAGACCGAATTTTTAGGGATAAAATTAACATTTTGTAAAGATTATGTTTTTTCCAAAAATAACAATATTTAATATTTATTTTTTTTCAAAAATAAATAATTTATGGATTTAAAATAATAAATAGTTAAATATTAAAAAAAATCATTGAAACAATTTGTTATAAGAATGATAATAATATAATTATGAACAAAAATAACAATTTTTTAAATATTTATTTTCGTTATTTTTGATAAAATAAAATAATTTTTTTTATAAAATCTCAATTTTATTCAAAATTTACCTTGAATCTTTAAGATAACCTAATAACTAACAAAATACATTTTCCTTAAAATTAAGAAATTTATCTCCTTTATTCTACCAAACCAACCTACCGATTATAATAATCACATCACCCCATCAAAGTCTTCACAGCATCATCTACTTGTGTCTGAAATCCCCAGCGACAATATAATGCTTTACAGCTCAACCCAACTCTAAACTTAACTCCAAACTCTCCTGAACAAAAAACACCAGACAGCAGGATCCAAAGAAAAACGCTTGTACAAACAATCTACATTAATTGTATAGTTCAATGCCAGTAAATCTTTTGAGTTTAACAAGAAAAATCAAATCAAATCAAATATTCAATTAAACTGGCATTATTAGCTAGATAACTAGTTAAAGTTGAAGGATAAATATCACCAGGCGCAATGCAAATGCAGGCTGACAACTCAGTACACATGCCTCCCAAATCCACCAATTCCACAATGCCTACGCTTGGGACGACAAGCTCCAAAGAACAACCTACTCTCTTTCTGTAAGATGTGTACTAAAGAAATGTTTGGCTGTTGTATATGCCAAATAGATTAATAGCTTAATAGAATGGATCTTTATGACTTAATGCGTAGTCTCATAGGTGTTTCCCAATTAGTCATGTTTCTATGTTAATGGGTTCCACTAAGAGACCCCAAAAAATCAACTTAAATTACATAACATAGGCATATGGCTTTGCAGCAAATTCACAACGTAAGTTGGGAAATCTGAATTTAGTAACGTAACATTTTCAACTCTTACCCAACTGAATTTCAAAGGCATGTAAATGAACGTAATACGAAGTGGAAATTGTTACATTCCGAAATTCAGATAACCTAACCTACATGAATTTGTTCCAAAAAGCATGCATGCATTGTGAGTTTGCCCAAAAATCAATATAGTACAAGAATAAAACAAAAATATGCAACTAAGATGATATAAAATTATTTATGATAAGTTATGCCGAGAAGGAAAAAAAATTAAAACCACAAAATTTAGCGTACATAACTGAAAACAATAATACATATAAAAGCAAGTTATGTTATCTTGTAAGAAAAAAGTCAACGAGAACAAAAATCAAGGTACATATGGCAAGCTGTTTGTAAGGGTTTAAGGGAACACCAGATACTAAGCTTGGCAAATTTGGTTTCACAGAAAGAAAAATGTCTAAAATGAACAAGATCTCCACATATATTTGGTCCTTTAAGTTCATGCGTCAAGGTAGGCCATGATTATGATTCTGGTTCATCTAGTCTTCCTGTTTGGGCAGGGCTTCATCAAAGGAGACAATGGGCTGGCTTCAGGCTTCATAAATCTCAGCTGTGTTAATGGGATTGGAAAGGCAAGAAAGGGAAAATAAGTGCATCAGCATCTATATAAAGGGAGATTGGATAGGCTATGATTTCAAACTGTCACATGCCAAAATATCTGACCTCCGGGAAAATCCAGTTATACTAACAAATAAAGTAGGATCAAAAGAAATCCAAAGTATACCTTGTCATATCTAGTAACCATAATTTCTCCTGCGAGAAACAGAATTCTGGCTAGACAACCTGATATCAAAATCTCAAAAAATGAGTTGATATACTTTTTAACACAATTGAGAGAGATCAAACGAACAAAGGATATAGGAAAACAAAATAATTACCTTAGCATTAAGAGAGATGAAAACCCCATTATCATGAGAGGATAAGAGTATAAATTATTGAAACATAAAACAAAAACTAAAGAGAATAATTTTCAGCATCAATATTCTAGGAAAGATGTCAACATTTACATTGACCAGAGACTTAAAGCAACCTTAGACTAAACTGGACCCCGAGCCCCACTACCTTAGATACAATTAAAATGTTCCAAGAAAATTAACAAATATGCATGAGAAAGCAAGATAAAATATAACAGAAAAGAGTTCCTTACCCAGAACTTCCAGTTCTTCCTGAGGAATGAGCTCCATAAATTCCATATGCACCAACACTATCAGCCACCTGCATATGACAAAACAAAAATCCTGATAAGCAGAACACAAGAGGGAAGGAAAGAAAGCATGCATGGTCTAACGACTAATATGACAGTTTCCAAGACTAGTTAGATTTACAGATATGGAAGACTAGATTAAAAAAATGAATATAACATAAAAGTTCATAAAAAATGTATTAGAAAATATTTTGTAGTCCAGATTTTGAAAATTTGTCAAAAAATACCTGTGAATTTCCATAACTTCTGTAGCTGTCACCAGATGCCAAATCACTTGAGCCACCATAACCACTAGAATAAGAATGCCCTCGTCCATGTCTTTTATCATCTCTATTTTCATAATTTATACCATCTGAATCTGTTGGTAGAGGAAGATACGGCATAACTGGAAGAAAAGCAGACACTGCACCCTCCCTATCAAACAGATTTGCTCTCAATCTAGTGACAACTTGTACGAGAGCATCCTTGGCAACATCAAGGTCTCCAGCTATCTAATGATTTAAAAAAATTGAGTTGGGGAGACAATAAAAATAAAAGAATCAAGAAAAGTAAGCAAATTGTTTGGAATCACAAAATGACAACTACATCAGCAAAATAATCCAACTGTTTGACAAGAATTATGCCAAAAACACTACCTGCACCATTTCCTCATCTTCAGATGCAATTTTTGGAATATTTTCTTTTGACAGTACTCGAATATTAGCTTTGGTGAGCCTCCTCATCTCAGTTATAATTGCCCCTCCTTTTCCAATGAGGCAGCCAATTCTTGATGTGGGTACAAGTAAGCGTGTTGTGAATGAGACTATTCCAGAATCCCTCTCAACTTTCTCGCTACATCTTGGTTGCAAACGTACTGCAGCATCTATAGTTGGAGAGTAGGCATCCTCAAAGAACTGAAAAGATAGAGACTAAAATTAATCAGAACTAGACTACAATAGCCTCCAGTTACATGCAAGCGTCATACATAAGAACTTTACCTCCTTTGTTGAAACAATTATTAGGCAATCATCTCCTTCAGCTGAAGAACTATCAACTTTTATAACAGCCCCAGATTCCTGTCTAATCTGGTTAATGATGGCCCCACCCTTACCAATTACACCCCCAATAATTCCAGTTGGACAAACCAGACGAAGAGAAAATTCTTTTGAAGATGCTTCATCCCTAGGAGCTGAGTAAATAGAGCGATGCCAATCTCCAGCATTACCTTTGTATCCTCCATACGAACCCATTAGGGGAGCTATCCCCATAATTGGAGCAGCGGCATTTGGACCCAGAAGTGAACCACCAGAAGGATATATGTTAGGAACGGCTGAGGTAAGCAAATACTGTGTGCGCGATGGATTATTATGAAGGCGCAATGCAATTTGCAAGAGGGCCTTTCTAGCAACAGAAACTTCCCCCGATATCTGAATACACCAAAAGTAATAAATAAATAAAAGTACATAAACTTAGAAATGAAATAACAGTGAAATCACAATTTAAAAAGTACAGGGGGAAAAAAGAGATACAGCACTTCTTTTTTATAGAAAGAAAAATAACTTATACCAACTAATTTTCAGAATTATAGCTTGGGAAAGTATTTCAATTTGTAAAGACAATGTTAAAATGAGAGCACAATGGAATAAGCTAGTGCCGAGCTGATCCTAACATCAAAATCACTTTTTCCAACACATCTATAAGCAATTTTCCTCAACCCTGCATAGCTTTCCCCTTAAATAACTTTTCAGCACAAGTGACGGATGATATATATAGAAGATAAATTAACATCCATCAACAAGCAGAACATATGTTATAATTCCCTAACAAATAAATCTCTAATGTTGGCTGCATTAAAAAATAACGTAGTAGGAAAGTAGCAAATATCTATTCAGAAATATAATCTTCTAAGGAGCATCTACAAGAGGTCCAAAAGCACCAGAGGCATCAAGATATCACAAAATGCGAGTAAAACAACTTAAATTCAATGACTATCAGTAGTACCTGTACAAGCTCATCAGAACTCAAGGCACAGTAAGGCAAATGATCATCTTTAAGAATGCGAATTTGAGCACCAGTCTCACTGCGAAGACTCTGTACTATCTGACCTCCTTTACCAATTATACAACCAATCTGATCAGATGGTACAAGAAGCCGAGCTGTAACTTGTTGGCCTCCTTCAGTGTTCTCATCACCATGCAAATCTTCAGCAACAACCCTTTCATGCACCCTGAAGAGAGCATCCTGAGCAGGACAAATATATTCCCCACTATCTTCAAAGGCATTAGTCTCATCACTGGCACTATAAATTGTAACAACACGTTCCTCACATCCAGGCACTGTCTCATCAATCCTAATCTTCGATTTTGTGTCCACTCTCAACTGCTTCACAATCTCCCCTCCTCTCCCAATGATGCTACCAATTTTCTTTACAGGGCACAAGTACCTGTAGACGGTATCTTCTGAATCAATGACAAATTGGTCTCTCTCATCACCTGGATTTTTCCTCTTACTCCCTCCACGGTCAGAATAACCAGATTGAGAATGAGAGCGCTTTCCATAACTATTCCTCTGACCAGCCATCAATATCTGTGTAGTTTACAAATCATAAACACCAACAATAAATGGAAAAGTGGGTAACCATGGAAATTCAGAAAAAGGTCAATTAACTTGATTGAAATAAGGAAATTTCCATGAGAAGTTAATTATTGGTTTAATTGCAAAGCATAATCCCCTTCATAAATGGAGTTTCATTTTTAACCTCCTATATGCAGTGCATATATGTTTTACTGATATTCAAAAATGTGTTGCACATTTTTTTATAACATAAAAATATATTTTTTAAGGGGTTAAAAGTGAAAACAGTTAATAACTAGGTCATATGAAAAACGGAAGGTTAATTATTTCCTTAGAGGGCACTACACAAACCCAAATATGCAATGGATTCAAAAACTCATACACTAGCAACTTATGAGAACACAGGCATCTTCACTAGTGTTATTCGCTCATAACCCAGCAATAACAAATGCATCTTTAAGAGAGGTTTTCAATAATCTAAATTGATGGCAACACCCCAAAATCATAATGAACGCCCAAACAGTCAAAGACAGCTACTTAGACGCACATACACATCACAGGCGTAAGAAATACTAGCATATATACAGCATTAACACTCCTCGAATTTGTATATCATACCTCTACTCTAAACAATTTCAAATCAAGAAGAACTAGAATTACAAAGGCATCCTTGGAGATCTTGGACCTTGCGGACAAAAAACCTCCCCAGAAGTATTCAAACAGGCTCGAGGCTCAACCGAATACACCTAAAAAATGTACGCTGACAAAAACACTCAACGAAATCCACATATAAACAATGAGAAATACAGGTCCGCACCAACCACGCGATGGTAGCCTCAATTTTTAATAAAGTTAAGACAACAAATTTCAGGAGAAAGGGAAAATAGTAAATTAAATATAAAGGTGGGGGGAAATAGATTGTATACCTTCTATATGAATTCGTCACGAAGAATATAGGGATTAAACTGACAACGATACAACTGATTGTTCTTTGATAGAGAAAGAATAAATATTTTGAGTCTCTTTGAACTCCGTTCTATGCAGCTTAGGGTTCTGACCCGGCTTCCTACTTTTATTGGTCTTCGAAATTTATTCTGCATACCCTCGTAATTTAATTTTTTTGCAAATTCTGATGGTGCTTAAAATACAAATGTAATAGTATATTTTTTATTAGGAATTAATGATTAATTTTTTTATACTTATAAAATGTTAAAAAAAAATAATTACAAACAAATAAATAAATATCAAAAATAATATTAAAAAATATATATAAATTTTATATTTGAAATACGAATACAAATACACAATATAAATTTAATACTCATCTTTAAAAATAAAATAAAAAAATTCAAATTACCTCTGCATGCTAAGTAATATCACTGATAAGTAATAAATATTAAAAGTTGCGTTAAAGACACTCTCTCCTTCATAGCTGCTGACACAAGATCAAATTTTCAAATTTTAAACGATTTTTAAGAGTAAGGTCGTTGCCAATAATGGTCATGAAACTGGTGGAAGTATGGTAAATACATGAGAAATACCTCTGCATGCTACATGCTGCATATTAAAAGCACCCAAAAAATATACTATCTTCATCCTAACCTGCACATAATATTATATTTAAAGCTTGAATGTCATCCATTTAAAAACAAAAACTGTTACTGTGAAAGAAAAGCATGCATCAGGATATCTAAATCAAAAGTAAACCCTAACAAATTAACTCCACCACCATAAAGTAGTGTAAGAAGTTGCCATTCTTGTGTTGGCCTAATTCCTTAATACCACAATATATATGCATCTACCATATGCTCCACAAGCTATGCAAAATTGCAAACATCCTGTAAATTATTTAGTTATTCAGAAGACAACTTTTTAATGGAATTGAATATTAATTAACCTTCAGTTTTGACTAAGTTACATCACTCTTACTTATGCATTCCTAATTAGTACATAAATTAAAGCTTTTTTATAACAGCATAAAAAACATTCAAGAGGAAATGTGCAGCAAAATGATAACATTAACAAATATTAAATGCCTTGCAAACATTGAGGATGATGAATCTGAAAAGGATATCCTTAAAATTGAATATATTAGAAAGGGCTTTAAGAATTCGTAAATTTCCACCATTCTGAATTTCTTGTATTGTTTGAGGAGTTGAAAATGATGGTCAACTATCACATCCTTGATATTGAAATTGCTTTTTGTATAATTTAATTATTATTTTTATGTAATTTATTTAATAGATGATTAATATGATATTCTTGAAATATTTTTAAAAAATAATAAAATTAAATATATTTAAAACATATAATCACAAAAATAAAGATATTATGTTAACCACTTACATGATTTTTAATGTTAAAAAAATGTTTGTTCACAATTCATTTTGTCCATCCAAAACAGGAAAAAAGCAACTGCAATTAAGCCAAACAAAATATGTACATCAGAAAGTGTGCACTGGGACAATCAAACCAATAAATGATCCACAATCTTAGAAGTCGATCCACATTAACGGTCACGAAGTAATCTCGATAGGACAATGATGTTGTACTATAGAACGTCTAATTACAATAATTTTATGAAGACGCCTTCAAATAAAATGTCTGCCTTTGGGGGTGCCATTATTTTCTTAACAGACTTTCGCACCAATTTATTAACTGAGCCAATAGTATTTCAATTTAAGTATGCAATAAATTCTATTATTAAAACCATGTCACTTTTTTTTCTTAAATAAATTCAAATTTTAATTTTAATAGTATTAGTGATATCCCAATTAATTAGTTGGGATACATATGATGTCTGTAATTGTTTTTTAAATAAAAATTCAATGGTTTAAATATTAATGACCTCTGGTCTCTTTATCAGATTAAATTTATTCATAATCAAATCACTAACAAACATAATCTCGTAATTTTTAATTAAATAAAAAGTATAATATTATCGTTAATATGATCGAGCTATTTTACTTTTCAAAAAAGAAATAAAGAAAGAAAACTTAACTTAAGTATAGAAAATGATTTTACATAACTTGCCATCTTTTCATTGTTTTATAAGAATAGTGCAAATAACACTAAAAGGATAAAAATGTCTTCAAAAATTACTAAGGTGTGTGATTATGCAATTCATTTATCAGTATTTTGAATATAAGAAAAATAGCATAATTTTGTTGGACATTAAGATGTATGGTTTGAAATTTAGAGTAATTAATGTGCATTGGTGTCAAGTTTGTAGCGACATTCTCTCTATTGACTTAAAATAAGTATATATTTTTATAGCCAATGAACGAATTGTATGATCTACCTTGCCACACCTATATAAGTTTTCCTGACAAAAAAAATACTAAGAAATGTGAAGGTTCGTGCTATGCAACCCTTGGGAGGTTTTTTCCTAACTAAAAATTAATATAAAAAAAATACTAAGATATGTGAAGTAGGTTTAATTTAAGGTTATCTATTTTTTTATTCCCTTGATGGTATTTTTGTTAATTTTGAAGTAGATTAACGTTATGAAAACATTAAATACGAAGAATATTTTTATTTTAAATTTATTATTACTTTTTTGAATATATTTAAAAGTATTTTTTTATTCATATATTTAAAAGCATCAAAATTATTAGAGTTTTAATATATGGTCATTGGGTACCGATAAATCATATTAGTTCTCTAAGAAAAGCTTTAGACCCAAATACTATTCTAAAGCTCATTTCAATTGAATTTAATTTTTAAAGATACGTTTAAACATTTTCTCAAACTAACTTTTCGTTTTAATTTAATTAATTTATAAAGATAAATAAGATTTTGATTTATTGGGATTAGATAATAATATATTATTAAATATATGTTTAATTTTAAGTATAAATTAATTGACTGTGAAAATTAAAAAATAATAATTTTTATATTTGTGTGTTTGGTTGGGTTAAATGGAGGTTACGAAATGAAATCGATTACTAAAGGAAAACGAATCAGAATTATTTATTACTTTTAGGAATCATGATTACATTTTTATCTCGTTTTTTTTTTCAATTTTACTCACTTTAAATATAACCTTAAACTCAAATCCCAAATCCTAAAACCCAAAATCTTAAAAACCTAAATCAAAATCTTAAAACCTTAAATCTTAAACCCCAAATCCATAAATCTTAAATCTCTAATCTTAAACCCCAAATCTCAAATCTCAAAACCAACAACCAAAAACCCTAAAACCTAAATCCAAAAATACTAAACCCCAAATCCCAAAACACAAAACCCTAAAACCTAATCCCCAAAGCCCAAATCCCAAATCCCAAAACACAAAACCCTAAACCCTAAACCCTAAACCCAAAATCTCAAATTCTAAAACCCTAAACCCTAAATCTCAAATCCCAAATCTCAAAACCCAAACCCTATTTAAAAATAATAATTTTAATAATATATTTTCTTTTTAATTAAGTAATCATTATTTAGAAAAATAATTATTTCAATAATGTATTTTGTCTAAAAAAATAGTAATTAAATGACATTATTTGAATTTTACTGAATATATGAATATTAAGGCAATTTATAGTTTTTTTTTCATTCCATTTCATTCTAGTGACAAACCAAACATTGTTATCTTGATTCTGAGCTTGATTCCGGTGTTTAAACCAAACAACATTATTTAATTTTCATTTCATTATCATTATCATTCTCATTCCGATTTTATTATACGAATCAAACATTGTATCTGAACATTTTTTTTTAAAATAAGTACACAATTATTAAATATTAAAACTAATTGCAACACAAAAATACAAATAAAACATAAGGTACACTTCAAAAATTTTAAGACAAAAATATACTTATATTTTAACAATATGATAATAATTGCAAGTTTAAACATTTATCCAATCTAGTTCATACTTATAATTTAATTTACAAAATTCAATTTATTTATAAAAATAAATAAGAATTTAATTTCTAGGGATTTATAATAATATATTCACCTTATCAATGTAATACCTATTAGATACTATAAAAATTCTATTTGTAATTTGTCTATACTCTGTTACTTCCTATATTTATTTGACAAAGTATTTTGTTTGACATTTTCATTGTTTTTTAAAACTCACTTATTAGTTTATATTTTTTCCTGTACTAAAAGAGGAAATCGATATTTACAAAATATTTTATTTGACATTTTTCATTACTTTTTAAAACGTCTTATTAGTTCCCCCCTTATATATGTAAGAGTATCAATGGTTTGTAAAAAAAATAAAATCATATTCAAGCTTTACACACATATATAAGGTACTAAAAAACAGTAAAAATTGTATAGTAATTTTTTACTCCCTTTTTTTTTACTTATATATATTTTTACACTTTTTAATATAAAATCTTGAAAATGACTTATTTTTACAAGCGTTTTTATTTCCTTTCACTTTATTTTTAACTATTTATTTACTAAAATTTACAAACCCAGTTTTTTTATTTTATTTTCACACTTTTTATTAATTATATCTATTTTACCCTTTTTTTAATTTTCTTTTACACTCCTTTTTCATTTCATTCTACTTTATTTTTAATTAGTTATTTATTAAAACTTATAAACCCAATTTTTTTATTTTATTTTAATTTATTTTTAGGTCTTAAATACACCTAATTTATTGAGCTTAGATTATTTATTGAATGTAGTAAGCATTTTAATCTTCTACCTGAAATAATTAGCATATCTAAAAAGCATAACATATATAATCATTATTGTATGTCTTATATTCAATGTTTATGTTTTTATTTACACTATTTGTATACAATTAACACAATAAAGCTTTAATTTTATTGTGATAGGTTGGAAATTGATTATATGTTACTATTATCAAATAATATTAAAAATTATTTTTTATTTACATTGACTTGCAAAGAACAAATAAAGACATTATAATTTTAAATATATAAGTGTATATGTTACTAAACATAACAATAAAAATTTAAAAGATTATTCTAATATTTAATTCCTTAAGTTTAATATTTCATATATTTATTTATGATATAATAAATACAACTTTAATATTTAATTATATATTATATATATATATATATAATTTCTGATAATTTTTTTGAGTTATATTTTTAAGAATAAGAAGTTAAGATCAATAATCCATTAAAATCATTGAAACGATAATAGTAACAAAAAAGATAAAATTTCAATTATAATTAGATATTTGTATTGAGAATTTTTTCTTTCTTTTTATAGTTTTAGGCAAATCAATATAGCTTTCAACCTTTTTTTCTATTAAAAAAACTTCAAATCATATCATAAATCATTTTTATATTTTAGGATATTAAAATTACAAGTAACCAAACTTTGGACACCCGTCTAAAAACTTATCATTATCGATAAATAATGACAACGAATCACATCTAGTTAAATGCTTGAAGGGTAATAGTTTATGTTGTATAATTTAATAGATAATTATAACGATGGTTATTCATAAAAATTTAATAATTTTTTTTTAAAATAATTATAATTAATAAAATATAAAATTATAATGATTATTATAATATTAAAACAATAGTTAATTAAAACTAAATAGATATTAATATTATCTTATATATATATATAATTATATATAAAAAAACACTTTTAATAATAAAATATATTCTTTGAATAATTAAATTAAATTTTATTTATTATTATTTTTATATTTTATATTTTACTGTTAAATAGTTAAAATATGAAAATTGATGTAAATTTAAATAATGTAATAGAGTAAAATATTATGTTAATATTTAATTTTTTAAAACTAAATATATTTTTAAATAAATGTTAAAAAATAAGAACTATGATTAAATCGTAAAAAAACTGTTCTTCGTTTATAATAAATTATTATTATTTAAATATACTTAAAATTAATACAAAATATAATATAATTATCTCCACACTCATATGATATGATAAATAAATAAACATAAACTTATAAAAAATTATGAAAGTTTTTTTTCTTATCTACGATTTTTATTATAATTATTGTTTTATTATTATAAATACTTGTTTTTAAAATGAAATTATTTTTATTTTGAGGTTGTTTCAGTACATTAAATTTGTTTAGTTATTTTTACAATACATATAGTAAACCACATATTTATAGACAACAATTAAATTATCTTTATATTATTTCTATTTTCTACAAAATATAATTAAAGCATAATAGATTTGTAAAAAATTGAATTTATTAGCAAAATAATTTTTATTATAAAAATTATTTAAGAAATTTTTATATTATAAAAAAAATTTATGATTTGAAAAATTACATTAATTATTCTATTTTTATTTATTTATAATCATATAATAATTAGACATCCATGTCTAATCTATTTCTATAAACCAAACAATTATTACAATTATATGTTTAATTAATACTAAAATATTTAAAAAAATTTGAATAAAATTATATAAACTAATACTATAAAATTTATAAAATTTATCATAATAAAAATAATATTTTATTAATATTAAATTGAATGATATTTATTATTGAATAAATCTAAATATAATAAATTTTAATAACTTTCAAAAAGAAGATATTTAATATTAAATAATATTTTAGATTTTTTTTAAATATTAAAAATATAAAAATTAAATAAGAAAACATACTATTTTGTAATTAAAATTCTTAATTATTATTATTATTATTATTATTATTATTATTATTCTAATATTTATTATAAAACTAACAAAAATGTCTCGAAAGCCATTCGCCTACCTCTCCCAATCTAAATCGTTTAACTGCGGAATCATTAGCGAAAATTGTTAATAATGATGTCGGAAGAACAAATGTAAGTAAAAAAACGATCATTTTTATTATAAGATAATTTTTACGTATATAAAAAAATATAAATTAGAGTCCAATCTATTCTACACGGAATCATAACCTGAGAGACGATGCGTAGCTAGGGCATGCATGGCAGCCGTAGATACAATCTCATGTAAAACTATAATTCAGTCTAATCTCGAGTTAGGACTTAGGCCCTAACCTCAATTCGCAAATTTTGACGGAAAATTTCCAGCAATTTCTAGACGATCAAACGGCATCTACTCGTCCTTAACTATACCCTAATTCTGTCACGGAAACCGAATATGTCAACTTCCGGCACGCATCAGTTCCGATACACCCAGACACCGTCGAAGGTTCTCCACCTCCGAAACCTTCCGTGGGAGTGCACCGAGGAGGAGCTCATCGAGCTTTGCAAGCCCTTTGGCAAGATCGTGAATACCAAATGCAATGTCGGTGCCAATCGTAACCAGGCCTTCGTCGAATACGTAAGAAACTTTTCTCGTTTCCTACGAGTTGCGTCCCTTCTTTTCTAAGAAACCTTTAGTCGATGATAATATGCGTTTCGAGCGACGTGTCCTTTTGGGAAATTTTTTCCCATATTCGTTGTAGTTTCATCTGTTCAAATAAAAAAAATGATTTATTTATTTTAACTGGAATAGTTGATTATGGGGAATTTCAGTTCAAGTTATTTATCGATTGACCCTGATAAATTTATTGGATTTGTTCTTTTCACTTTCTTGGTAAACTGACGTCGTTACCTTTCCCAAAATCCATATGTTGTTTCTTTCACCCATTTGTAGTTGGATGGACTTGCATGAGTTTTTCTGCTTAATGCATTTCAGAGTAAATTATTCTTTGGTAGTGTGATTAAACTTTGTTGGAAAAACAACAAAGATAGCAACTTTAAAAAATATAATCACAAAAATATAGCATCTATTTCATACATTTTTACTATTAAAAAAAGTATAACATATAATTTTACTTTGAATGTTATTAAACCAGATGCCGTTCAAATTGAACTACAATTATGTAGATCCGTTTAATATTGAACGTTGTTTAATTAGAATTCGTTCAATAATATTATTAGAGTGTTATTTTTGTTGTTATAAGTTTTTGGGAGCTATTTTTTGTGATTTCCCATTTGAATTTCTCACTACTTCCTTTTGTATCCCTTTGGGCATTCTTTTATGCTGAAAGAGCACTAATGATGTTTACAGGCAGACCTAAATCAGGCCATCTCCATGGTTTCATATTATGCTTCATCTTCAGAACCAGCACACATTCGTGGTAAAACCGTGTATATTCAGTATTCAAATAGACATGAAATTGTCAACAATAAAAGTCCCGGAGATGTTCCCGGAAATGTATTGTTGGTCACCATAGAGGGTGTGGAAGCTGGCGATGTGAGCATTGACATTATTCACTTGGTAAGCACTTAGTGTTTTCAAGTTTTGAGTTTTTTGCTGCATTTTACGCTTTTGGAGAATATTTCTTTGATCATCTGTACATAAAAGGCCTATGTGAAATCACTAGATCTGACTTTGTACTATATAGTTTTCTTCGCTGGTGTTTCTATTTGTTTTCTGACTCGTGACACATATTTTTCAGAGAAATTTGTCAAGGTTCACCATCATTACGAATTCTTGAACTCTTTTTTTTTTTCAACTTCTATTTGCATTTAGCATCCTGAATTTTATTTTTTTTGGTATTGTTAAACCACAGATGGTGATATATCTTATTTAATTTCTTTTGTTGGAGACAGTTTGGAATAATTATCATGTATGTGTTACTCCTTTCTAAGGTCAAACATTTAAGTACAGGTGTCACTCTGCACTTAAACCCATATGCTCGGAGTTTTTTTGTCATTCGATGTAAATTTATCAGGGTGAAGGAATACTTTGGATCGTTTCCTTCTGATACGAATTAGACTTCTTCTTTTTTAACTACTCAGGTTTTTTCAGCCTTTGGTTTTGTGCACAAGATTGCGACATTTGAAAAAGCTGCAGGTTTTCAGGTTAGATGGACATCAACTGCATGGTTCTTTCCTATACCGTACCTTTCATACACTGCTTTGATTTTCTTGCAATGATTTTGCAGGCACTGATTCAGTTCAGCGATA
Source organism: Hippophae rhamnoides (assembly GCA_033030585.1). NCBI lineage: Eukaryota > Viridiplantae > Streptophyta > Magnoliopsida > Rosales > Elaeagnaceae > Hippophae > Hippophae rhamnoides. The sequence continues at coordinate 49,624,556 of CM065433.1, read as the reverse complement.
CTGAGACCGCATCAGCTGCAAGAAATGCATTGGACGGAAGAAGTATACCCAGGTATGCACTATTTCATGCATTCTCTATTCACTGAACTCTTTTATGCTTATGAATTCTTGTTCTTTTGGAAAAAAGTGTCAAGTATTGTAACCGTGCTAAAATATATGATGATGCAAATCCAGGTACTTGCTTCCAGAGCATGTTGGTTCATGTCACTTGCGCATTTCATATTCTGCTCACACAGATCTAAATATCAAGTTTCAGTCTCACCGAAGCAGGTGAGGTTGAGTTTAATATTGCGTTTGGATGTGATCATTGCTTACTATTTTTGCTAGTTCTTTTGTAAGTCTCTGGTTTTGGCAGTTTGGGATGATGCTAATTGAGGTTTGCTTTCTGTCATCTAGGGGTTAGTGAGGCCTGCTAGTCAGAACACAGATGTGTTGCCATTTTGTAATTTCCTCAATCTTCTTATTGCAGCTTAATGCATTTACATTCTTTCACCATCTGCAAACATGTTCTGATTCTAGAAGCTTAAAGATTTTTTGATATAAAACTAAATAATTAGTGTTGGCATGGTCTCCCAAACTAAATCACTGGGAGGATCTTTCATACATTTTTTTTTATTCAAAAAACGGTTACTTTTGTCTGTTGGCTTCTTCATATGTTCACACAATTTTCTGTAAACGTTGCTATTAGTTTTCATTGTTGAATTTCTGGTTGATACAGATTTTAGTAATGTATTTGTGATGCATGTGAATCTTGGTTTCATGATTCTGTAGGGATTACACCAATCCATACCTTCCTGTGAATCCCACTGCAATTGAGGGACTTGCTCAGGTATGCTTCTGCAACTTGATAATTTTTTTGTATTCTGTTGTGCATATGTTTGAGCAAAAAAGAGGGTATAGGGGATGACATTTCGACTAATTGGTTGTCATCTCCAGCCCACACTAGGTTCTGATGGAAAAAAGAAAGAACCAGAGAGTAATGTGCTCCTAGCTTCTATTGAGAACATGCACTATGCTGTCACTGTAGATGTTCTGCACACGGTGAGAGTTGATTTCTTTTGCATTAAGTTTAAGTGCTATTTGTTGGGTAGACAACCTGCTAAGCCTAAGCATGTGCTGGACTAATTCTGTTTTACGTGTTACAGGTGTTCTCTGCATTTGGTACCATTCAGAAAATTGCCATATTTGAGAAAAATGGTCAAACACAGGCACTAATCCAATACCCTGGTAGTTTTCCACCCTGATTTTTTGTCATTGCAAAATATATTTTCCTTTTTGAGGTATATCTGCATCTGCATTTATCTCTTTTACAATGGGAATCATGTTGTCTTAATACTACATGGTCTGTAAATGTTAAGTGATACAAGATTTTTTCTTTTGTACTATATGTACTCTTTCTAAAGTCAATGACTGGGTAACTTGCTACTTCGACTGGATTTGCATGCGTTTGTATAATTTATTTATATTGAACAAACTTATTTGCTCCTACTTTCTTTATCCTTGTTTTCATTCCTCTACTTTTTTTCAAAACTTTTAGTTGAATTTTTAATCCTCAATAAAAAAAAAAACTTTAAATCCCCATTCTGTCTTGTTAATATTTTCTTTTGCATGAACCACGTATGGTCTTATGAATATCATAGTAACATTCGATTTAAAACCAGAAATTCTGTCATGATCTTATGTATGTATTTTTTTTTCAGATGTTACAACAGCAGCAGTCGCAAGAGAAGCCTTGGAAGGACACTGCATATATGATGGTGGCTATTGTAAGCTTCATCTGTCATACTCTCGTCATACTGATCTCAATGTAAAGGTATAAATATAAAATATGTGCTCTTGCGTTATGTTCATGAGATGTAAAAATATGAGAGGAAAGATCAATAGAGATGCATAGAAGAAAAAAACTGGATTCAAAGTTGATCGCTTAAAAACAAATTGATTCTTAACTGTACGCTTCTTGACACTTCAATTTCCTTCTCTATTGATAAATCATTGTTAATAGATTTTCATGAAATCATATCTAAGTTTTCCTCTAATTTGATTAATTTTGTAGGCTTACAGTGACAAAAGCAGAGATTATACAATTCCTGATTCTAGTTTGCTTGCTGCACACCAAGCTTCAAGTCTGCCTCCTGCTCCACCAATGTGGTCTAGTGCTCCGGCTACTCCACCATATCCCGAGATTAGTGCAGCAGCAGCTGGACAATCTCAAGTTCCTCCTGGTCAAATTCCATCATGGGATCCAACCATGCAGGCAGGAACTACGACATATGGGCCTGTTTCAAGCATGTTTCCCAGGCAAAATTTTGCTGTGGCCCCAGTTCCTGGGTACGGTGCAGGGGCAGTGCATGCTGGTTCTTTGCCCCTAGTACAAACAGGCCCAATCACATCTGGTGTAGCATCTACTATGGTAACCCAGCCTGGGATTCTTCCAAGTCTGCATCCTGGTGGTGCTTCACCTCCAGGAGTACAAGCAGTTGTAGTGTCACCTGCTGGCCAGCCTCCATACTATGGCCAATAGGTTATATCTTCCTATCTCAATGCCAAAAAAGACAATCATTCGCAACCCTTTTCTTCTGAAAATATGTTTGAAGGTAAAAAATAAACATGGTAAATTCATTTAATCCAAATTGAATCCCATATTCTGACTAACATATTAATCATATGATTACGTCTTGAATGTGATATCTCCCAGAAAGAATTCCAGTCTTCTTTTTTTATTTGATTGCCGCTTGTAGCAAACGCCTCCCATTCATGCAATCCTTTTTAAGTCATTTGATATGGAATGTTAAGTTATTTTAAATTCCAATCCTGGATTAGTATGGTGATAAGTTGTGAATAGATGGATAAGTAAGTAGTGTATACCAATTTCCAGCTCATAGTTTGACAATATAAACTGGAAGCAAATAATAACAAGAACAACTGAACAAGTACTGGGACTAGAGGGAGCAAACAGCAAGCAGAACCAACTAGAACTACTTTCTAGTTCCTATTGTTGTGAGAGAGGAAAAGTAAGCTAGTGCAAACCTAGATTGATCACAAATCATCCCTTGTGCTGTTAGCTCTTCAGGTGTCGTTTGGTTCGTGGAATGGAATCGGAATCGGAATCGGAATCGGAATGGAATGGAATCGAAAGGAAACAATTTTGTTTGGTTCGACCACTGGAATCAAGCTCAGAATTAGGATTACAGTGTTTGGTTTGCCACTGGAATGGAATGAAAAAAGCTGTAAATGACCTTAATACCCATACATGCTGTAAAGTTCAAATAGTGTCATTTAATTACTATTTTTTCGTCAAACAAAATACATTATTGAAATCATTATTTTTCTAAATAATTATTACTTAATTAAAAAGAAATATTATTAAAATTATTATTTTTTAAATAGGGTTTAGGGATTTAGGATTTGGGGTTATATTTGTAGGTTAAGGTTTAGGATTAAAATTATTATTTTTCTAAAAATGGTTTAGGGTTTTAGAATTTTGGATTTGGGGTTTAGGGTTTTAGGATTTGGAATTTGGGGTTTAGGGTTTTGGGATTTATGTTTTAGGGTTTTGGGTTTTGGGATTTATGTTTTAAGGTTTAGGGTTTAGGGTTTAGGGATTTGGTGTTTAGGGTTTAGGGTTTTGGGATTTATGTTTTAAGGTTTAGGGTTTAAGAATTATGGGTTTAGGGATTTGGGGATTTGAGATTTAGGGTTTTAGGGTTTAAGGTTTAGGGTTTAGGGATTTGGGGTTTAGGGTTTTATGATTTGAAATTTAGGGTTTAGTGGTTTAGGGTTTGGCGTTTTGGGATTTATGTTTTAGGGTTTTGGGTTTTGGGATTTATGTTTTAAGCTTTAGGGTTTAGGGTTTTGAAATTTTGGATTTAGGGTTTAGGGTTTTGAAATTTTGGATTTAGGGTTTAGGGTTTAGGGTTTTGAAATTTTGGGTTTGAGAATTTAAGATTTGAGAATAAGGGTATATTTTAAGTGAGGGTAAAATTGGAAAAAAAAAGTTTAGATGGGAATGGAATTATGATTCTTGCAGGTGGGGAGAAGGAATTCCTTCTTTAAGAATCTGATTCCATTCCATCCTCCATTCCGTCCAACCAAACACACAAAATGGAAGGAATCGATTCTGATTCCATTCCATTTCCTCCAACCAAACGTGGGGTCAATTCCCACAGTCCACTCACAAATGGGGCATTTATTGGTTATGCCATTGAGCTGTACGTACCAAATTGATATGACACCAATTCTAAACCTTTTTCACAACAAAAATAATTCATACGCGTTGGAAGGGACATGGACAACCAATATCGAACATCTTAGCCGATTATATATTAAATTTGACTGGAATTCTGCATTGCCGATTATATATTATATATTTGATTTTGTAAGATTCTGCATTGCTTCAAGTAGATCATGAATTAAAATTTACGAAAATTTTATACTCACTGTCTTTACTGGCTACATTATCACTCAGTTAATTAATAACTCTAAGAGTTTTGTGTTTTGGAATTTTATGCGGGTGACATTATCTGTCGAAATCCTTTCTAATATGCATGGTGGTATTTATTAAACTGTTTATTTTAAAAAAAAATTAAAGTAAAAACTCAAAAAGTCAATTAATGTGCGTAGACTGGGATTGTTTAACTCATCTTATCCAATGTGTAAGTAATCTACTACAACTTGGATTTTATATAATGTTTGAGGAGACTCCAAAACAGTCTCAATAATAACTGCATGCAATATTGTTTTGTCAAAACCCCACTTGCACAATGCACAGTACTACCAGTGTACTAGACTACTAGTGCTGCGTTGCATTGACTGACGTGTACGTAGAAATGTAAGTGAGACCGTAGGAACGTACGTGAGATTGTAAGAGAAAGTTACATTAATAACCATAATTATAAAAAATTACAATCATCCTACTTATTTTAGTAATATTTTTTATTATATTTAAATTTCTTACTATTAAGTAAATACTTCATCTTTATCATTAATTAATAAATAAATTTTTTAATACTTTTTCATAATAAATAAATTTTATCCTTTGAATAATGTATAAAATACTTTGGTAACATTTTTTTTGCACTTGCATTATATTTATTATTTTCATGAACATATTTTATAGTAAAAATTATAATATTTATGAATTATTTTATGTATAATTTTAATTTTATTATTAATTTTTTTTATCATACAATTGCATATTTTATAAAATGATACGTTAACATACTTAAAAAAATCACCTACTTAAATTTTTAAGATTTAATGTTAACATAATAGAGTTTTTTATGAACTTTTTGTTAGTTAAAACAAAGGATTGAAATAACAACGATATCGTTGACATTGTCGCGATATTGTTGTTTTTTTTACATATCTCGATATTAAAACTTGATATTCATATCTTTTGATTAATATAAAAAAATATCAAAAATGTTGCAATATTGTAGATAAAATGTCATTTTTGATAAAATATCAAGAAAAATAATATTTTATTGACAAAAATCGAAAAAATATCGTTTCATATTAATTTGTCTTATTTTTAAATAATTTACCATTATATTTATCTATTTATAGTTTTTTTTCAATCAATATCATTTATTTAGGATAATATTTTATATTTCTTTTCATGTTTTATTTATACTTTTTTTATATCTAATTTATTAGTTTTACTTATTATATTTTTTTTATAATTTAAATTACATTATGTACGTGAAGGTTTATCTATTTATAATGGTATTAAAAATTTAAAACTAAATAATTACTTCAAATTTTTAAGTAATTATTTTGTAATATTTTGATCAATTAGTTGACTTATTGATTAAACGGGATAACATAATTTTTATAAATGTATATATTATATAAGAAATTAATTTAAAAATATAAATAATTAATTATTTTGATATTTTATAAAGTTTTATAAACAAATTTCATGATTGTGATAAAATTTCTATAATTTTTTTTTAATTAAGCATTTATGATTAAGTTCTATTTGTATACCTGTAAAATTTGGCATATTTTAACCAAAACCTTTACATGAGCATGATTTGAAGAGGCTACCACATAGAAAGAATATGAAAGGTTCATATAGAATTGTTTTATAACGAATTAGTTGATTATGAATATTTACCTATTGTCTATCAATTACGCCTTTCAACTTAATCTTAGGCCTTGATTCACCTTACATGTACGAACCTTGCGGGTAGCATCGAAAGCCTTTTTGTTAGCAAAGTCTCTTTCTACAAGGAGTTCAAAAAAAAATTTTTTATATGACAAATATTTATATGCTTTATTTTGATTTGCTTATTTGACACATTAATTGGTTACGACATTACATTGATAATCTCTATTCACATCCTAGCTCGTTTGAGAGCTATATTTGTCATAATTGTTTTTCTCTTACCTTCATTAATGATAATATTTTTGATATTTTGTAAAATTTAAGTCTTGCCATTTATATCAACATTGATATTTTAAACATTAGTTAAAACTAGAGATGAACAATGAATCAAAACTTTTTGTTTTTGTTCAATTTGAATCTGATTTAATCTGAATCAAATTTGAATGTTTTCAATACGAATCTAATACACAGATGTAATCAATCTAATTCCAAATAGATTGGATTTTTTTGAATTGTATAAGATCAAATTGATGTTTAAAATTATTTATGGATTAATGTCACATATAAAAATACTATATACACATTATTTAAATTTTAAATTAGTATATTTATAGCAAAATTTATTATTTATAGTCACAATTAAAAAAAATAAAAAAGAATAAAAAGTATGTCTAAAAAGTTATTAAATTATTATAAAAATTTAACATTTATATTTATTTTTAAGATAAAATGGTAATTTAATGTAATTATGACATGTATAATATTTATATATAATATATTACTCAATAAAATATGTATTTATTTATAATTTAATATTAATTTAGTCTGATTTAAATGAAATTTATTAATCTGAATTCGATAGAAATGTATTGTATATTTTTCGATCCAAATCCGATTTAATTACGTAATTTTTTAATCAAATATAATTCAAATCAAATAGATTGCATTGAATTTCTTAACTTAAGTATATCGATAAAATTATTTAATATATAACAACCCGGCAGTTGGTTTTCGAGTATTTAATGATTTGCAATTATTGGTAAATAAAATTTAAAATTAATTTTAATTTTTTTTGGAAAAAATAAATAACTAATAGTTAACAGAGAGAGTAGGAAATGTTATTGATAGTAGTAGATTTGTAGTATACTAGGTAGCAATGAATAATAACTACTCACTTATATCAGCAAGATGACGAAGATTTTAAAGAAGCTACTGTTGGAGATTGTTATAAAGCTCCTTAATTTAAGGAGCAAAATATGGAGTAAAATATGGATCAAAACAAGGAGCAATTCATGGAGTAATTCATGGAGCTTAATTCAAGGAGCAATTTAAGGAACCATTAATTTAAAGAGTAATTCAAGGAGTGGATTTTCCTATAAATAGATGTGTAATTGTAATGAATTAATCATCCAAAGTGTTCATTCCAATTGAGAGAAAAACTTAAAAAGAAAAGCTTTTGTGAGAGAAAATTGAGAGTAATTTTCTTGGATGTTATTGGGTTGTGAGTTGTGAGTGTTGTAAACACCTTGTGTAATTTCTCCCCTTTCAGTAAAAAGATCTGCACCAGGTCCGGAGACGTAAGCAAGATTGGCCGAACTCCGTTATCAAATTTGTGTGTTATTTTTCTATTCTTGCTTTCTCATAAATCTGGCTTATCGGGAATTTGCGTTATTTCCCAACAACTGGTATCATAGCTATTGGTGGTATTTTTTGTCAATTTTCTACGAGGTTACTATTTACGTGAATAGTGAATTACGTTAATAGTGAAATTTTGTCGACGATATTTGTTCATTGACGGAGGTGTTCTAATACACGGTGGTTTACAGAAATAGTCAGAAACGATCCGGAGGAAGTCAGATTTGAGTGGGAGCAATGGCCACAAATGAAGGAAGGGTGAAACTCGAGAAATTTGATGGCACAGATTTCGGGTTTTGGAAAATACAGATAGAGGATTATCTGTATCAAAGAAATCTATATCAACCTCTCTCAGGGAAGAAACCAGAAGCTATGAAGGAAGAAGATTGGAATCTTCTAGACAGACAAGCCCTCGGAGTTATTCGATTGACGCTATCCCGTAATGTTGCCTTCAACATAGCAAAGGAAAAGACCACGGTGGGTCTTATGGCAGCTCTCTCCAATATGTATGAGAAGCCATCAGCCTCAAACAAAGTGCACTTGATGAGGCGTTTGTTCAATTTGCGGATGAATGAAGGCGCATCGGTAGCTCAACATCTCAATGAACTCAACACAGTCACAACCCAGTTGAGTTCAGTGGAAATTGAATTCGATGAAGAAGTACGAGCATTAATACTTTTATCTTCTTTACCAGAAAGTTGGAATGCTACTGTCACGGCTGTGAGTAGCTCGTCAGGAAGCAATAAGTTGAAATTTGACGATGTTCGTGATCTGGTTCTCAGTGAAGAGATCCGACGTAGAGAGTCAGGTGAATCGTCAACTTCTTCAGTTTTGCATACAGAGTCAAGAGGAAGAAATTCAACCAAAGGGAATGAACGTGGCAGAACAGACTATCGAGGTAGATCAAAAGACAAGAGGTCCAAATCTAGGAATCCTAATAATTCCCATAGCTCGAAGACTATCGAGTGTTGGAATTGTGGAAGAACCGGGCACTACAAAAATCAGTGCAAGAGTGCACCGAAGGACAAACAAGTGAAGGAAGAGGCAAATGTTACTTCCACCTCAAGAGGAGACGATGCATTGATATGCTCTTTGGAGAGCAAGGAAGAATCTTGGGTGTTAGACTCTGGAGCATCGTTCCATGCTACTTCACAAAAAGAATTCTTCGAGAAATATGTCCCCGGAAACCTTGGAAAGGTATATCTTGGTGATGATCAACCATGTGCTATTATTAGCAAAGGTGTAGTGAAGATTAAGTTGAACGGATCTGTTTGGGAACTGAAGGATGTCAGGCATATTCCCGATCTCAGAAGGAACTTAATCTCAGTGGGGCAGTTGGCCAGTGAAGGCTACACTACGATCTTCCATGGTGATGATTGGAAGATTTCAAAGGGTGCAATGACAGTTGCTCGAGGCAAGAAAAGTGGCACTCTTTACATGACAGTAGAGGCACATTTTTCAATCACAGTTGCAGCAGGCAATGAAACACCAAATCTGTGGCACCAGAGACTAGGCCACATGAGTGAGAAGGGGATGAAGATTATGCACTCTATGGGAAAACTTCCAGGTCTACAGTCTACGGAGATAGACATGTGCGAAGATTGCATACTTGGAAAGCAAAAGAGAGTCAGCTTTCAGACAAGTTATAGAATCCCAAAGAAGGAAAGACTAGAGCTTATTCACTCTGATGTTTGGGGACCAACGACCATCTCATCTATTGGTGGGAAACACTACTTCGTGACTTTCATCGATGATCACTCTCGGAAGGTATGGGTTTACTTTCTAAAGCATAAGTCTGAAGTATTTGAGGCTTTCAGAAGATGGAAAGCTATGGTGGAAAATGAGACGGGTTTAAAGATCAAAAAGCTCAGAACCGATAATGGTGGTGAATATGAAGACACCATATTCAAAAATTTATGCTATGAGCACGGGATCAGAATGGAAAGAACTGTGCCAGGCACGCCTCAACACAATGGTGTAGCTGAGCGTATGAACCGAACGTTGACAGAAAGAGCCAGAAGCATTCGTATACAGTCAGGTCTACCGAAGCAATTCTGGGCAGAAGCAGTCAACACGGTAGCTTACTTGATCAACCGAGGCCCATCTATTCCATTGGAGCATAGAATACCAGAGGAGGTATGGAGCGGAAAAGAGGTGAAACTATCACATCTAAAAGTTTTCGATTGTGTAGCATTTGTGCATATCAGTGATCAAGGCAGGAATAAGCTTGATCCTAAATCCAAGAAATGCACATTCATTGGCTATGGTGAGGATGAGTTTGGCTACCGCATTTGGGATGATGAAAAGAAGAAAGTTATCCGTAGCAGAGATGTGATTTTCAACGAAAGGGTGATGTATAAGGACATGCATAAAATAGACGCCAATGACTTAGAGCAGAATGAGTCAGTATTTGCAGATGCAGATGATGTCCCAGATACTTCCGCAACAGAACCAATTGTAACAAGTCCTCAGCCAGAGGAACTTGTTGGACAAAGCAGTACACAGCATTCCGACACACCACAACCTCTTACTCCAGCTCCTGTATTGAGAAGGTCTTCTCGACCTCATGTGCCTAACATGAGATACATGAACTATATGTTCTTGATCGATGGAGGGAGCCTGAATGCTATGATGAAGCTTTTCAGACTCGAGATTCCAACAAGTGGGAGCTTGCTATGAAAGAAGAAATGAAATCTCTCATCTCCAACCAGACACGAGAACTAGCTGAGTTACCTATCGGAAAGAAGGCACTTCACAACAAATGGGTGTACTGGGTGAAAGAGGAGCATGATGGTTCCAAGAGATACAAAGCCCGCCTAGTTGTCAAAGGGTTTCAACAGAAGGAAGGAGTTGACTACACTGACATTTTTGCTCCCGTTGTGAAGCTTAATACTATCAGATCAGTATTGAGTATTGTAGCCATCGAAGATCTTCATCTTGAACAGTTGGATGTGAAAACTGCATTCCTTCATGGAGATTTAGATGAAGAGATATACATGTACCAACCAGAAGGTTTCTCAGAAAGGGGGAAGAAGAACATGGTGTGCAGAGAAGAGTTTGTATGGCTTGAAACAAGCCTCGAGACAATGGTACAGAAAGTTTGACAGCTTCATGCAGAAGGAAGGTTTCTAGAAGTGCAATGCTGATCATTGTTGCTACTTCAAGAGATATAGGTCCAGTTATATCATTTTACTACTTTATGTTGATAATATATTAGTAGCAGGTTCAGATATGGATGATATTAAAGGTTGAAGCAGCAATTGTCAAAGGAATTTGACATGAAAGACTTGGGTCCAGCAAAAAAGATTCTTGGAATGCAAATCACAAGAAATAAGAAGAAATGATTCTTGCAGTTATCTCAGGCAGAGTACATCAATCGTGTTTTGCAAAGATTCAACATGGGCGATGCCAAGCCGGTTAGACACCGCCAGCAATCATTTTCGCCTATCCAAGGATCAGTCCCTCAAACAGAGAGGAAGAGAGAATTCATGGCTAAGGTTCCTTATGCCTCGGCCATTGGAAGTTTGATATACGCAATGGTTCCAGACGAGACCAGGACATTGGCCGTACGGTGAGAGTTGTTAGCAGATTTATGTCAAATCCAGGGAAAACTCATTGGGAAGCGATCAAGTGGATTTTGAGGTATCCGCGAGGCACTGAGAAAAGTGCTTGTACTTTAGTAAAGGAGAGTTAAAAGTATGCGTAAACGTAGACTTTGGAGGTGAAGTTGATCACCGAAGAAGCACTAGGTTATATATTTACTTGTGGAACTACGCTTGTTAGTTGGATGTCACAAATACGTAAAATTGTCACTCTATCCATTACAGAGGTTGAGAATGTAGTAAAGAATCGCCTAGTAAAGAGATGATATGGCTTCAAGGTTTGTTAATCGAAATGATTCAAACAGGAGAAGAATGTGCATAGTGATAGTCAAAGTGCAATACACTTGGCAAAGAATTCAAAGATTTCATTCTGTAACAAAGCATATTGACTTCGTTATCACTTCATCGATCTCTATTGGAAGATGATGTGTTAATACCGAAGAAGATTGAAGGAAGCAAAAATCCAGCAGATATGTTAACAAAGGTGGTGATTATCGACAAATCAAGTTGTGCTCAACTTCATTGGTCTCAAAGTAACAAAGACTAGAAAAGTTCTCGATTGATCAGGTGTGAAGACAGATTGAAATTAGTCTTCGAGATTTGGAGATTGTTATAAAGCTCCTTAATTTAAGGAAAGAAACACGGAGTAAACAAGGAAAGAAACACGGAAAGAATTCATGGAAAGAAAACAAGGAGTAAAACATGGAGCAATTCATGGAACAAAACAAGGAGCTTAATTCAAGGAGCAATTTAAGGAACCATTAATTTAAGGAGTAATTCAAGGAATGGATTTTCCTATAAATAGATATGTAATTGTAATGAATTAATCATCTAAAGTGTTCATTCCAATTGAGAGAAAAGCTTAGAAAGAAAAGCGTTTGTGAGAAAAAATTGAGAGTAATTTTCTTGGGTGTTATTGGGTTGTGAGTTGTAAGTGTTGTAAACACCTTGTGTAATTTCTCTCATTCCAGTAAAAAGATCTGCATCAGGTCTGGAGACGTAAGCAAGATCGATCGAAATCCGTTATCAAATTTATGTGTTATTTTTCTATTATTGTTTTTTCATAAATTTAACTTATCGAAAATTTGCGTTATTTATCAACAGCTACACCACCGTTAATGATCCGAAGAATTATTATGCATGTCAAATATGGATAGCTTTACTTATTATATCTCTGAATTAAGACTTCAGAGAGAAATATATTAATTAATTAATAATTAAAAGTTGGTTTCCATGAATTTAGCAAATTCAATGAAATCTATCCTTCCATCTTTGTTTTGATCAAAATTTCTAATCATTTGCTGGCAATTTTCAAGATTAGACGCAGCTTCGTTTAAACCCAAAAGACAGAGAACACTCTGTAACTCCTCTGCATCAATAAAACCATCTCTGTTTTCATCAAAAACATCAAAAGCTTCCTTCAACTCCTCCAAACTTGGTTCTTTCTCTTCAAATAGTTCTGAAAACTCATTGGAACTAAACCACTCTGGTAGTTCCTCATTGTTCTCTGAACTACAAAAAAATCCCAGTTTTCCCATCACCATCTTCGCATCTTCTCTGTTTAATTTCCCATCATCGCTTAATTTCTTGTCTACACAAACATGCTCTGGTGGGCTCAACTCAGCAACCAGTTTTTTATCTTCTCTAATATTTGAGTGATCATAAGATTCAACAAATGCAGCAAGTATTGATCGGAGAAAAGAGTGAAACCTTGTGAAAAACTTGAATCTGCTACATACCCACTTGGAATTGGTATAAATAAAAAACATATCAAACAAAAACAAAAATTGGAAAGTTGAGGCCTTGTTGTTGGTGTTGGTTGTGTTGTTGTCTAAGGAGGTATTTTTCATTGTAATAGAGTATATGTAAAGCATTAATGTTATATAAGTAAATTCTGTAGTTGTAATTGAAACGTAGACGAAATTACCAAATTGATCAGATGTTCTGTAAAAATTGCAAGAAGGAAAGATATATTGCGGGTCGTTGTGGAAAACAGAGGAGCTAAGGCACGTAATTTATATAGACAAGAGGATTTCCAATATAAGACCTGCCGTATTTTCTGACAGGCTGTGGGAAAGCACTGTAATCAAGGACGGAGAAAAAATGTCACTAAGTCTTTATTTTATCTCATTTAAGATCATATCTTCAAAATTAAATAATTTATACTTTTTAATAACTTTGTGTTTTCCAAATTGTATAATTTCTACATTTAAATAACTTGATAGTGTCTTTTATTAATTTAAAATTTTATCTCTCCTCGTAAAATATTGATGAGGCCAAACTTAAAATCTGATGCACTTTTACTGCATCTAATCATATAATATAAAGAAAATATTCATTCCGAAATATAATTTAGTCGACATCCATAATATTTATATTTTTTTAAAACTCGTTAACTATCCTCATCCTCAGGCATGATAATTATACTCCAAAAGACTCCTCCTGCTAAATACCATTGTTCATATTATAATTACATATATGACAGTGCAATATTTGAGCAGAAGAAGTAGGTGTACGCAAAATATAAGAGAATCAACCAAATTTAAGATAACCGAACCAATCTAATTTAATATTTTCGATTTTAAGATTTTATTAATTTTATTTTTATATCTTTATTTAAGGTTTATAAATTTAATAAAATTAATTTTTTTTATTAAAATTTATAAAATTGATATATATTATTTAGTTATCAAATCTTTTAATCATTGTTTTTTTATTATTAATAATTAAAAATGATAATGAATGATAAAAATAAAAAAAATAAAGATAATTATTTGTGAGTGATTATATTATCTATTTAAGCTTTATTATTTTGTATGTATCTATTTGTATATATTTAGGTAACTTTTGATTCACGAAATGAAAATGGATAAAAATGTTAATGTTAATGAAATTAAATGGAAAAAAATATATTATTTTTAAAAATATTATTTAATATTACTTATTTTTTAAAATTATTATTAAAATAAAATATATGATTAAAATTATTATTTTTCTAAATAATTATTACTTAAAAATATTATTTAATTTTATTTAAAATTATTATTAAAATAACATCTTATTATCTTATTATCTTATTGTTAATTATTTTTCCCCATATAATTTATATATATACAAAATGTAACGGTTATTCTTTTTTTAAGAATATATTTCATATCATTCCTAATCAAAAATACAATTAAATATAAAAATATATGTAATTAATTTTATTTTCATTTTTGTTTCTATCTACCAATAATCTACCGCCTTCAAGAAGCTTGATTTTAATTCTTGAGCATGTGAAGAAAGATTGGGGAATTTTCATGGAAATTAGACATAGAAAAGTAGGAGTCTATGCTCATATAATCATATTTATTTATAACGCGTAGTTTATATTTAAGAATTTATTCGGATGCAATTTAAGCAAATATGGTAAAGTCAATACTATTTAAGGAAAAAAGTTTGTTAAAGTCAATTGCGAGCTTTTACGATGAAACTTCCCTCTGTGAAATTAATTTGTTGAGTAAAATGTGATTCTGGTATTTGTATTTCTCGTTCCACTCTCGACGTGTGATTGTGTGACTAAGACAGAGGCAGTAGCGAAGTTGTGGAACTTTCGCCCTTGATTTTATAATTCTGTATTCAATTATTATTAAATTATAAATAAAAAAAATTTATTTTATAATATGTTATATTTAAATATTTTAATATCATAACTATATTATATTACTATTTTAAATTAAAAATTCTTTTAATTTTTTTATTATAAATATAAATAATAAATTTTATTACAATTATACCCATATAAAATTTAAATATTTTGTACTTAATATTTCTTATATAACAATAATTTATAAATAAATTTCAAGGTTAATATGATTTTATTCGATTTAAAAATATTTAGATTTATTAGAATCTAAATAGACTCAGATTCGAATCGAATCAAATTTAAATTAAACAAAATCATAAGTTTTTGATAAGTTCCTCGACCTTTGGAAATATTTGAAAAAGGCCTCTTATTGGGTTTTCTAAATTCAATGTGAATGCTGCATGTTCTTCGAATATTGCTCAGAGATTATGCAAAGAGAAGCAATGAATAACAAAACCCCATGTTCGCAAACGGTCCTCTTATCCTCTAGCTTTTGCCAAATAAGATTAAGAATCTTAAATATATAATTTTATAAATATATAAAAGTAATATTAACATTTTTTTTAGAGAGTTAATAAACAACGATTAGTGTAGGTAAAATGCCATTTGAACAGACACCACATGCCCTATTGAGACAAACATATTACACTTGAATTGAAAACATCAAATCAAACTAGCAGAGGAAATTTTCAAATTGTAAATCCAAACGCATGGAATAGTAAGGACTTTTATATAATTTGTTTAAAAAAAAAAATTGAGAAAATCTTATCAGGGGTGTTACTGCGGCGGAGGGCTGAAGATGAATCCATTTCTTGGATTGATGTTTGGCCCTGGCTCCTTATAATCATTCACTCTACTCATCTAGATAAGTGGCCTGATCAATACCAATTCCCTAAAAAATATTTAAAAAAACACCAAATAATTATTGATAAACAGAATCGAAAAGTTAATAAGAATGTTGGTGTGTGCTATAATAATAGCAGACACAAATACTCAATGGAGTGAAATATGGAGCAGACAATAATATTAGTTTAATCGAAAAGTTTAATTTTTGTTTTACTTATATACATATATTGTAAATTCTTGTAAAACAGAACAGAAATAATAATGAAATATACTGATAATTATCAGAGAAATACAATATTTTGACATGGTATCAGAGCATGATATTGCTAACTAATGAACTACCTGTTGATTTATGATGAAACTACTATTTTTTGATTGCTGATTTGCAAATTTACAGAGTTGTTGATTTGTTGATTTGCTGATTTCGATTTACGAATTTGTTCGATTTACGGTTTCGATTTTGGTCGATTCTGGTGTGGCATCTTGATTGTAGGCTTTCGTTTTTTTAATTCTGATTTCTGGTTTATATTCAGCTCTTGTAGCCGTTTCAAACACCGAACATGTGCAGCTCAGAAATGAAAGCAAGATAGTTATTTCACGTTTATTTGTTCGGAAATTCAATAGAAGATTACGGGTTACACTTAAAAAAAACAAATATATCGGCATCCTGACTTATAAGAGTCAATGGATTATGACACCAACTGACCAAGAACCGTAGAAAGAAGGTCGGACCCGTTTAGGCAAGTACTCCGCAATGACTATTGATGCGGTTCTGAGAATCACCGAGAATAGGTGGTCTTTGTGTTCTTAAAACTACTATTTTGAGCAGACAATGAAGGAAAAAAACCAGTAATAGAGCCAGTTTGCCAGAGAAGAAGAGCGCCAGTGCGAAGAATTTGAGAAGATGAGAAGAAAGAGGTTTCTGTGAGATTTTGGTGAGAGAAGAAGCTAGCAAAGTTTAGAACTTCTCTTAGGGTTTGAAAGCAGCGAAGAAGGCTGCCGAGAGCATGAGGGGAAGCGCACGACTTTGGAATGAATTTTTTTCTTCGATCTCTTGAAGGAAATGGCAACGAGAGAAAGAAAGTAATGGCTATGAGAGAATTAGGGTTAGGGTTATAAGTTTTTCTTTATATAGTGGGCTGCTTTGTAAAAAAATTTAGATTTCATATTGAATCTAGAGATTTAACTACCAATTTCATGTTGGAAGATTTGTGGCGAAAAATGATAGAAGTTTTAACTAGAGCTCGGATCATTTCAGACCTCCGTCAATGAGCGTCATTGCTCCGTTAGTATCAAGTTGGGAGGATCTAATTATGCCTTATGGTCCCGGTGGTGGAGATGTATATCATGGCAAAGACAAGCGGGATATATTAATGGGGGACTTTTCTTGACTGTTGAAGCAGGCCCTCGTTTAGGAGAGATAGCGTCTTGAAAATGCCATTGTCGAAAGGATGGTTGATCAATTCAATGGACCTCCTTAATTGCAAAATTTATCAGATTCCCATTTGCAAAAGCAGGGTTTGGGATTAGGTGGCTACTGCTTTACTATGTGATGGGACGGAACCGTCTCGAGTGTATGATCTTCGTCGTCAAGTCGTACGAAATGACGGGTGGATCCATTGAAAAATACTACAATGACCTTGAGGGTTGTGGCGTGAAATTGATTTCCGTCGTCTAATCCAATGGAGGTGTGCAATTGATATACAAAAATACAACTCCCATTACGGGAAGATCAGTGTATACCTTATCGATGGACTTGATGATAGATTGGATAAAACTCGAAGTGATGTGCTTGGATCAAACCATTCCTGCGGTGGAACAAGCCTATGGATTCGTCGAGTCGGGAAGAGGTCGAAGCGGTGACCGTGATGATCACGGTGTAGATACGACACCGGAGCAATTATGTGCTTTTAAAGGGGGTCGAGGACCTGTAATCTAATGCCGCAAAAACGAGAACTTCCTTGGGTGAGAAATCCATGGGAAATCCACCATCTCTTGTGACATGAAATGTGGCCATTCTTGGAAACTCCAAACACGCCGTGGCGCTTCAAACTACATGGGTATCCCGAGAATGGTGGAATGATCTTGAGCACGGAAGAAACGGGACACTGGCCAGAGCGAGCCGTGGCTACCAATAATGCCTACTATCCGCCTTCTCGGGCCGAATCTTCCCCGGGATCCAGGGTATTTCAAGTAAAGTATTTCACATCTCTGCACTCGTAGTGATAAGGAGGATTGGATTACGGACTGCGGAGCTACATATCACGTGACATTTGACCCCGAATGATCTCTCAATACAACTCGGCGAGACGGAGTCGTGTTGCCAATGCAAATGGGGTCACTTATCCGATTACGGGGCTGTACAGACGGTGACCTTATCTCCTTCATTATCATTATCTAATACTTTACTTGTACTCTGTCAAGCCAGGCTAATGTCGTAGGTTAGGTTACTTCGGATCTTAAATGTGTAGTGCTTGATGTATTCTACACTTTTGCCTTCTGCAGGGATATTCTCATCAAGGAGATCATTGGGCGTGGTACTAGGAGGGGGCTATATTATGTGGATGACCTCGGTTCGGGAAGAGCCGATCACATGCTGGCTCTTCTTGGTAACAGTAGCAGACAGTTTGGCTATGTCGCCGTAGATTTGGGCATACATCATTCGGGTATTTAAAAGCACATACTTCCTAATTTATTTTCAAA
This sequence comes from Hippophae rhamnoides, assembly GCA_033030585.1. NCBI lineage: Eukaryota > Viridiplantae > Streptophyta > Magnoliopsida > Rosales > Elaeagnaceae > Hippophae > Hippophae rhamnoides. The sequence goes on along the minus strand of CM065433.1, from coordinate 49,606,033 downwards.
TATCACACATTGATTTCAAATGTGATACTTGTATCTAGCAAAAGTCATAGGACGTCTTATCTATGGCGTGAATAAAAGTGTGACTTAACTTTTGCTTTAGTACATTCGATGTTTAGGGACGCCCGATCATTACGTCGTGGTCATCGTTGGTTTGTTATTTTTGTTGATGATTGTACACGAATGACATGGCTTTACCACCGAACATAAAGATGAAGTATTTGCTACGTTTCACATGTTTCACGCATGGTTGGACACGATTTTAGGAAAAAATTAAGATACTTAGATGCGATAATGGAGGGAGTATGTTAATCAACAATTAGGACATACTTTGACAACCGTAGGTATTCTCCATGAAACCTCGTATTTCCTGAGCCCCTTGCTTGTGAGAATTGTGCGGGAGAGAAAAAAATCGGCATATTTTAGAAGCGGCTCGGGCACTTTACTAATCGGTGCACATATGCCTAATAAATCTTTGGAGTGATGATGTTACTACGATTTATTGTATTATCTTGAATCGAATGCCACCCACAAAGACCTTACAATTTCGGACTCAATTAAAGGTGTTATCGATCGTATTCCTTTTACTTTATTTTGATGCTTCCGCCGAGATTTTGGATGTGTTGCTTTTGTCCACACCTCGCAAAAATCAACGCTATTTAAGTTGGATCCATGTGATGTTCGATGTGTATTCTTGGGGTATGGTGTACAAAAAAGAGTACCAATGTTATGATCCAATTACTAAAAGAAACTATACTACCATGGATGTCACTTTTCTCGAATCGGGAATGTTTTTTCCCGTCACCGGTATCCAATTACACTGCTTCGGGAGAAGAGTTATGGTGAAGAATGAAATTGGCTTGATTTTGAAATATTAGACACGAGTCCAAATATACTCGGATCGTGCCAATAATATAGAAGAGCAGGTATCTAGACCAGAGCTTGAACTTCAGGCGAAGTGAAGTAGTAATTGAATCTCCGAGAAGATGAAGTGGTTGATGTACCCCTCCGTTCTCTAGTACCCGATGATCCTCACTGCTTGAGAACAACTTTCACGAGGTAAGCTATCCTATCACCTTCTGAGACTAATGCTATAGATACATATGTTGGTTATGTTTTACCTTTCGAGACACGATCGAGGTAAACCTCCCAGTCGATACTCACGAAGAGAAAGAATGACAACCCAGTATCCAATAGCAAATTGTATGTATCTCTTTCGAAGGTTATCGGAACCTATCGGGGCATTTGCCTGGCAAACACTCTCCCTCATGTCAAATCAGTGCGAGTAGCATTGAAGAAGCCTTATACGATCCAAAATGGGCTCGAAGTATAAAGAGAATTTGAGACAACATAGAAGAATAACACGTGGGTGTTAAGCGAGTTGCCTCGAGGAGGAAGATGGTAGGATGCGAAGTGTATTTTCTCCGTTAAGTATAAAGCATATGGGTTAGTTGATCGTTACAAGGCGAGGCTTGTAGCAAAAGGATATACACGAGAAACATGGGATAGATTATCAAGAAACCTTCTCACACAATGGCTAAACTAAAAGCTGTGAGAGTTTTGTTTTCTCTTGCAGCAAATTTAGATTGGCCATTGCACCGACTTGACGTGAAGAATGCCTTCGCCATGGTGACCTTGAAAAAGAGATTTACGTGGATATCCCTTTGGGATATCTTGTTACATCGAGGAAAAGAAAGCGCATGTAGATTACAACGAGCATTGTATGGACTAAAACAATCACCTCGGCGTGGTTTGGTAGGTTGAGTTCGGCAATGAAGAAATATGGGTTCAACAAAGCAAGCTACGATCGTACTCTTTTCCTAAAACATCGATTAGGGAAGATAACAACCCTTATAGTCTATGTAGACGACATGATCATTACGAGGGGATGATAAAGAAGAAATCTACAAAGCTTGAGAACAATTGTCAAACAAGTTTGAAATGAAGAACTTAGGAGGGCTCAAATACTTCTTAGGTATTGAGGTAACAAGATCAAAACAAGGCATATGTATTTCCCAGAAGGAAATATACTGCAGACTCTTAGCGGAGCGGTGACTACTAGATTGTAAACTGTCGATATTCGATGGTTCAAAATCATAAACTTCGGAGAATATGTGGACCAAGTACCAACGAGATAAACGAGAGATATCAACGGTTAGTAGGTAAACTCGTATATTTATCTCATTTTCGACTGATATTGCTTATCTTTGTGAGTGTCGTGAGTCAATTCATACCTTCCCAGTGAAGACCATATGGATGCGGTCGTCACGAATACTTCGTTACTTAAAATCCTCCCTGGGAAAGGACTTATATTTTCGAAGAATGGTCGATTGGAAGTCCTTGGATATCTGATTAATTGGGTAGGAAATATGAAGGATAGGAAATCTCTTCTTTGGATACTTTACTTTCGTAGGGGCGATCTTGTCCAGCGTGGAGAAGCGAAGCGAAAATGTAGTTGCTTTATCCGGTCTTTGAAGTTGAATTTCGAGGAATGGTCGAGGGAATATGTGAGCTACTTTGGTTGAAAAACTTAGCGAGATTGGTGTTGCTCACAACTCTGAAATGAACTTATTTTGTGATAACAAAGCGGCCATTGCCATATCTCACAATCCAGTTCAACATGATCGCCACGAAGCACGTTGAAGTGGATTAACTTCAAATCAAACGGAATCTTGAAGAAAAGATTATTAAGCTTCCATTTGTTAAATCGGAAGATCGATTGGGTGATATCTTCCATGAAAATCTGTTCCGTCAAGGAACTTCTGGCTCAACGACAAGAGTTGGGCATAAGAGACATATAAATCAACTTGAGGAGGAGTGTTGGTGTGTCTTTATAATAGTAGCGGACTGAATGCTTTCCGATGGGTGAAACATGGGGCGGTATGATAATATTAGTGGGTAATAAAACCTGGATGTGCAGGTTTTATGGTTATTGTTTAATTTTCGTTTTCCTTATATACATATATTGTAAATTATTGTAAAACAGAACAGAAATAATAATGAAATATACTGATAATTATCAGAGAAATACAATATTTTGACAAAGAATACTTTTCATCTCCTCCCAGATCCTAATACATTGAATAATATAATAAGAATAAAGAAGAATCAAAGAAAGATGGGAAAGGAAAAAGAAAGTAACAAGCGATCATAACAAAGTGTAATACCTTGTGAGAAAGATAGGACTAAAAGAGACGATATAACAACTTACCGTTAATACAAAACTAGAGCTACCCATTATATTTGTTTCTTACTTGCTAGTTTCTAATGTGGTGTCATATAAAAATATGAAATTGATTGAATAAAATTTAAAATAAACAACTATAAATTTATTAATATTAGATCCAATAAGTAACAAATTATTTATATTATACTCAATATAACACATTTTAAAGATAATTCACGAATTTAAGAGAAATAGAAACATTTAAAGAAAAAACTCAAACTAAGAATACAAAGACTTATTTGTTTTTGATGTAATGATTAAACCAAATGGAACGTAGGTTATTTATAGTCATCACCATGTAATCTACATTACACAAATATAAAACTAAGAAATAATCCTAATCACACAAATCTTATCTACGTACTTCTCTTTTCTACGACATTCAATTACTTCATTTATTTTTCTACTTCTTCAACTACTTTATTTATTTCTCTACATCTTTAATTATTATATTAGTGTTGATTTTCAACACAAGATTCAGACCCAATTAAAGGTCCAAAAACTTTACAAAAAATAAAAAATATCTAAATATATAATCTGTAACAAATGTTTAAGAAAATCTCATATAATATATGAGTATGTTTTCGTTAATAATAATAGTTAATATTTTTTCCATTTTTAAAATTAAAAGGTTAATATATATATATTAACGAACATAAATAACATTTGAGATAATTTTTAACTTACAAATTGCTATTTAATTTATGAGTTAAGTTTGAATTTATATGAGGGTATCAAAGTTAGGTTCCTAATTATTACTCCGAGCATCGTTGAAGTTTATCCCGTCATCGCTCAAAGCATGCTCCATCCACTCACCCTTATTGACGTGAAAAGTAAGTTAAAAAAATTAAGTCATATATTAACTAAAATTTCGAAAACATTGTTGCATATAAATATATACAATCCTATGATTTATAAACTAATTTTTCGGATTATAAGTTACCTTTTGAGTTACTATAATATATATATAAGTATGAATGCACACGTGCATCTCTCTTTGAATACTGATCTTGTTTGCTGTGAAAGAATCAGTGAATTAAATAATCTAATATCAATACTTTTAATATGTAAACTGATTCATGATTTCGTGGTAAAATTCATAATTTTTAGTATTAAGTTAAAATTATATTAAATATCAATTGATTATAAAAAAAAAAGGTTTAACTGTTTCAAAGCTTCCATGGAGTTGTCTAGGAATGTAAAACGAAATAGAACGCTGTTTCACTTGAAATTAAAACCGAAATATTATATTATATTGAAACTAAAATCGAAATAGTCCAATTTTTCGATATAAATACGGAGAACCACCATTAAATAATGATTACTTGTTTAGATATTCAAAAATTGAATTTCAATATATTTCCAACTTAAAACTGTTTAAAAACATCAAATTTTAATTAAAAAATTTATAAATTGAAACAATAATATATTATATATACTTAATATATTTGATTTTTATTTTTCTTTGTTATTATTAAATAATAAAAAATATAATATTCAATAAAATATAAATTTATAATTTTAAATATGGATAGGATTATTATATTTCCAAAATGGAAACCAAATATAAAAAAACAAACTCAAAAATCAAAACAAAATTTAACATCCATAACTGAACTCGTTCAATTATTACTCATGATTATCCGAACTTGCATGAAATTTTGACAACCCTGCTACTATCAACGAGAGATTACTAGGATGCAGTGTATTACGATCCAAAATTATTAGGTGAGCTCCACACTTTGCTTTTTATGGGAAGAACCGTATTGCCTTATAGATAATTACCTCCCATATCGCTAGCTTATTTTCCTTTCTACCTTACTAATACTGCACGTACATGTGTACATACGTACAAGGAGAATTTAATTTGTGATTGCATGTGAGCTATGTGCATATGCATATGCTCAGTTTAATCGACGCTTGAAAGCACATGATTCTAAAGAAGTTGAGCTAGGTTCAGGTACAGAAGCTTTTCTGCTGATCATACAATTGTCACTGAATTACAAGCTAAGTTAGGCCTTCTTCAACGAGCGAATGAGGCCAAAAAAAAAAATTAATGAGTTAAATTAGGCAAGTATCATGCTTTTTGGGAAAGATTTGCGTTGCTATTTAATTAGTAATTTACATCTTTTTGAATAGGACAAGTAACATGAGGAATTGTACCATTTCCACCATGCAACTATTTTGTCTTTATCTATCTATCTACTCTCTTTCTTTTTTTTAATTTGTCATTCATTTTATAATTATTAATAATGGAATTAATGAGAACAGCCTTCGTGACCTCAATGAGTCAATGCTATGGACAATATTATTCTTGTAGGTTCCAATATTGCTAACAAATTGGGGCTCGTTGATATTCACTTATTTAAAGCTAAATTCTCATTCCATAACAATAATGGCAGACAGAGTCATCACACAATGCAAGCTAATTGAATTGAATTGAATTTTAACTTGTTGAAAATTAATACCAAAATAATAATTAAAGAGGTAGAGAAATAAATGAAGTGGTTGAAGAGGTAGAGAAATAAATGAAGTAGTTGAATGTTGTAGAAATAAATGAAGTAGTTGAAGGTTGTAGAAATAAATGAAGTGGTTGAAGGTTGTAGAAAAGAGAAGTGTGTAGATAAGATTTGTATGACTAGGATTATTTAGTTTTATATTTGTGTGGTGTAGGTGCGTGGTGAGAGCTATAAATAACTCTTGCATTTGGTTTAATCATTCCATCAAAACAAATAAGTATGTATTCTTGTTTAAGTGTGATTAAGAGCTTTCTGCTTTGAGTGTTTGTATTTCTCTTGATTTGTGAGTTGCCTTTGAAAGGTGTTATAGTGAGTATATCTGGTAGTTTGTTTTACTTGTTTGGATCTAATATTAGTAAATTTAGAGTTGTTCATTCTAAATTTTACTCGATAATAGTATCAAGCAGGACGTTCGGGGATCGTTTTAGTGGAGTTATCTTGAGTCGTGAGGAGTTTGGTACTGTAAGTTTATTAGTCGAGCTTGTTGGGTATGGTCGAAGTCTTTGACACGATGGGTGATCTTAGTAGTTGGAGGAATCGAAGCTCAACAAAAACATAACACGTGGGCAACGTGTATGGATTCTTATCTACGAGGTCGAGACTTGTGGGAGGTTGTTGGTGGTGATGAAGTTACCTGACAGCCACGGTGGAAGATCTGGCTTGACATCTTGCGGAAGTGGAAAATTAAAGCGAGCCAAAGCGATGTTTGCTTTGAAGACCCACTGCAAATTGAAGAAGAAATGTTGGAGGCAATATTCGGGATGCAAAAACACCAAAGGAAGCGGAGGGCCAATTCTTGTTACGCTCTTTTCAAAGAAGAATGATACCGGTGCAACACGGAGAATGAGTTACTTATCGATGGCACGGCGTGATATGACGATTTCCCATACTTTCCACGAGGTAAAGTCATTATCATGTGAAATTTCGAGTTAGATCCAAAGCTCTATTGGGGAAAGCGAGGATAAAGAGAATAATTATTCATGGTTTGAGACTAGAATATCGAGGGTTTGTTACCATTATACAAGGATGGCCATGACCATCTCTTTGTTGAGTTGAGAATCATTATGGCCGGTCGAGAAGCTATGGCTAAGCAAATGGGAGGAGTCAACTTAGGGTGAAGAAGAGGCTTCTCTACCTAGCAAAAAGCAAAGGCACTGGCGGTACAATGGAAATGGATATAAAAATGATGGCGATAAAGGAAAAATTCCTCGAGAAAGGAGGCTTTCGTCCGGGGGGGGAGCTTGGAAGAGCATGATAACAATAAAAATTTGGCGGTGAATGTTACAAGCTGGAAAGATGGGTCACATGGCAAAAGATTGTTGGAGTAAGAAAAAGCACATTTGAAAGCAATGCTGACTACTTCCAGTTCTAAGGCATGGCAAAGATGGTTGGGATGCAAGCATTATTCTGAGAGGAAGAAGAATTGTTCTTTACGGTAACAACATCAAAGCAGTTAATTCTGAAGAATGATTGGATCATAGATTTGAGTTTCAAATCATATGACCAGGTGATAAACAAAAGTTGGAAAGCGTAGTAGATCTGAGAGGTCGTAGTGGTGACAAACTCAAGGTTACCGATAGCCAGCATCGGTAAGGCGATAGTTACGCCTCGATATAATACTAACCAAATACAACTTGAAGATGTTTATCATGTCCCGAGAATGAAGAAAAATTTGCTATACGTGGCTCGAGTTAACATCGTGGGGCCATTATGTCTTGTTCGGTCCCAAAGATGTGAAGGTGTATCGTGATCTCAAAATCTCGAAACAAATGATGGAGGGAACAGCGATTGGAATCGGTCTACGTAATGTCGGCACAGAATCTGCATATGTAGACAAGATAAGAAGAAATGAGACAATTTATGGCATATGCGGTTAGGTCACGTTAGCTATTCCAAGCTAAGTGTGATGGTGAAGAAGTCGATGCTTAAAGGGCTTCCTTAACTAGGCGTACGTACGGACACGGTGTGCAGGGTATGATATGGTAAAGCTCGCGGTTGCGATATGAGGAATCGAAGTTTAAAACGAAAAGAACCATTGGAGTTAGTTCACTCGATGTATTCGGTCTGTTAAGCAACCATCAATTGGCGGTTTGCGATATATGGTGACATTCGTGGCGACTTCTCCGAGGTATGTGTGGGTTTTATTTATGAAAGAAAAAATCGACGTATTATCGAAGTTTAAAGAGTTTAAAGAGTCGGCGAAGGAGAAGTTGGAAAGAAGATTCGTTGTTTTGCGCACGGACAACGGCGGAGAATATAGCTGGGTGAGTTCTCTCGATACCTGAGGAATGTCAAAGTACGTCATCGGTACATTTGTAACACGCATGAACAAAATGGTGTAGCAAAAGAAAGAACCGGCATCTTGTAGAAATTTTTCGAGTATGCTACATGAAAAGAATGTGCACAGGAGGTTTTGAAATTTGAATCGATGAGAATTTGCTGCCTTTGTCATACGAGACTTCCTCGACCAAGGTTAGAATTTGTTTCACCACTTTGAGAAACTATGGAACATGAAACCTACGGTTAGCTACTTTCGAGTATTTGGTTGTGTATGTTATGTATTTGTTCCTAATCATTTACGGAACAATTTGACAAGAAAATTAGATGTATCTTTGTGGGATCTGACTGACCAAAGAAAGTGGAAATGTTGTGATCCAATGAGTGGAAGATGTTACACTTCCACGAGATGTGGTGTTTGATTAAGCATCTTCTTGGTGGTCCTCGAGAGAAGGAAGCATTGCCATACTCGAGAAATTTGGAGATAAGCTATGACAAAAGATGGAGGAGCATACTATTCAATTCCAACCAAGTTTAGATGAATCCGAGAGATCAGACGATGATGGTGCCGAGCAAAGAGTAGCTCGAAATCCTTGGCAAAGCTGCGTATATCAACATGACTAAATGAAGAAGGTGGGCCTAGTGAAATAGAAGAATCAACTCCCATGATCTCAACTACGTGGAGTCAGAGAACACGAAGGCCAATCCCGAATATGCCAATGCGACCATAATTGAAGAAGCGATAGAACCTGAGGCGTTTGAAGAAGCGTCGTAAAGATGCAGTGGATGACGGCTATGAGAGAAGAGATCGATGCCTTGACAAAATCAAACTTGGGATCAGGTGCAGCGAGAGATGTGAAACCCATATCCTGCCGAATGGGTTTACAAGAATCAAAAAGCGTGGACGGATGGGTCGAGAGATACAAGGCACGATTGATAGCTCGTGGTTTTCTCTCGATAGTATGGACCAGGACTATGATGAAACGTTTAGTCTGGTGGCGAAACTTACATTGTTTGAGTCTACTTGCACTTGCGGCAAACAAAGATTGGAAGTGTGGCGAGATGGATGTGAAGAATTCTTTTCTTCGCGGAGAGTTGGATCGGGAGATCTCATGTAGTCCAACCAATGGGTTTTCAAAGCCAAGATCATCACGAATATGTGTGTAAGTGTGGAAAGCACTACGGATTAATGAAGCGCACGAGCGTAGTATGGTAAGTTACTTGAATTTCTAGCACAAAGTGGTTATTCGGTAACACTGCAATTCAGTTTGTTTGTTAAAGCCAATGAAGGAAAGCTAGCTATTGTGCTAGTGTATGTGGATGACTTAATCATGCAGGTGATAATGAGGTAGAAATTCTTGAACAAAGGAAAATTTGTCGGTCAGTTTCGGATGAAAGAACTTGGCCAACTCAGACTTCCCTTGGTTTAGAGGTTGATCGCACGCGAAGGAATATTTCTTTGTCGGTAAAAAATATTCTAAAGATTTGATAAAACAGTTCGAAATGCTTGAATGCAAACCCGATTTCGACGATGGAGCCAAATAACATGTGTGCACATGAAGTAAAAAGATTTGGAAGATGTGACAATGTATCAAAATTGGTAGCGGTCGATCATCAACCTTAACTCGGCTTTGACATTTCTTATGCGATTAGTGTAATGAGTCGGTACATGCAAAATCCAAAAGTCACATTTGGAAAGCGATTAATGAATATTGAGATATGTGAAGAGTACTGATTGACTATGGTCTTTTGTACGAAAGGTGGAAACAATAGTTAGTTCTTGCGATGCGGTAGACGAGGGAGATCATGACACAGGAGATCAACACGGCCCGGGTATGTGTTTAAAATTTGGGTTCTGGAACAATTTCTTGGTATAGCAAAAGACAACCAGGGTATCATTATCAACCAAGTTGAGTATCGGCGTGCAATGGCGGCTCGAGTGTACGTGGTTGTCTGACTAATGAATAATCTACATCAATCAGTAAATTATGCAGTACCGTTGTATTGTGACAATCAATCAACAATTCGTTTGGTAGAGAATCCAGTCTTTCATGCAAGAACTAAGCATGTTGAAATACACTATCACTTTATCAGAGAAAAGGTTCTGCAATAAGAAATTGAAATAAGACAAATCAAGACAGATAATCAAGTTGCAGACTTGTTCACAAAAGCTTAAGCGTTGATAAGTTCGAAATGTTTCGTCATCAGCTTGACACATTAAAAATAGTAAGAGTTGGTGTTGAGGGGGAGTGTTGAAAATCAACACCAAAATAATAATTAAAGAGGTAGAGAAATAAATGAAGTGGTTGAAGAGGTAGAGAAATAAATGAAATGGTTGAAGGTTGTAGAAATAAATGAAGTAGTTGAAGGTTGTAGAAATAAATGAAGTGGTTGAAGGTTGTAGAAATAAATGAAGTGTGTAGATAAGATTTGTATGGCTAGGATTATTTCTTAGTTTTATATTTGTGTGGTGTAGATTGCATGGTGAGGACTATAAATAGCCTACCTTGCATTTGGTTTAATCATTCCATCAAAAACAAATAAGTCTTTGTATTCTTAGTTTAAGTGTGAGTTAAGAGCTTTCTCTTTGTGTGTTTGTATTTCTCTTTGAGAGTTTTGGCCGCAAATCCCAATGATTTAGCTGTTTAATGTAAATAAAACTAGAAATTAACCAAGCTAATGAGTAATGAGGTAAGTGTCGATAGTAATATAACGTAGCTTTATCCCAAATGAAAATAAAATAAAAATAAATGATATCATTTAAGATACTCTAAATCTATTTGTCATGTAATTTTGCTATTTAAATATAAAGTTATCAACAATTACAAAACAATACGCTAAGTATTAGTGTCTTGTCATGTACAATCAGAGATATATCAATTGTGATCGTTAGTTAATATTGAATAATTATATATTAGTTAAAGAGTAAGTGATGTATTACTCTCTAATAATTTTATTATATGTTTAAAAAAGTAAGAAAAATTGTGTTTTTCAATAAAAATTTGTAGCACCTATTTTTCCAGATTGTTGCAGTAACAATGGCAATAAAACATTCCTCCTCAACATTCCTCATCTAATAAACCTTTTTAATTTTTTTATTGTTTCGCTACTCCTTTCCATTCTTTACTTAAAGCATAGTTCTGACTCTAAGGCAACTAAGTTTGGTGCCTTGCCTATATTCAGCTTCTTCTTTTTAACATCTAGATAAAAAAAATCTTTACCTCAATTATCCAATTGCCTAATATTTTAGCCGTTCTACTGCTATATAAATAAAGTTTAAAAAGTTACCCAAAGTATACACATCCAGCAGGGAATATATATATATATAACAAAAGGAATGGGTTTATTCCAATGGAAAGAGTATCACGAAATATATATATGCTAATTCAGGAACCATTATGATCTTGTCCTGATAGCTAACATAGATTGAATCCAAATTTCAACATAAAACTGGATTGCTACTGATCTATTCTAAAGCAAAAAACATTTTGATTTGAATTTCCACATTATTTAATTACATTTGGGATTGAGCACAGAATCTCAATATTCTCTTCTACCTCACTCTTACATAAATGCATGAACTTATGAAAATCATCTAACTTTCAATCAAATTTAAAAAAAAAATTATCTAACTGAAAACTAAAAAGCAACTACACTAGCACCCACTGGGAGGGGGAGGGGGGGATCAGATGGCTGTCTAGATGAATGCCAAAAGAATCTTCCAACGCTTTTGCTCCACTAGACAGTCTTGTTAATGGATTCTTTACATGTAAGAATGGTGAATCCATCCATCCTACTATCCGCATAGAAAGTTGGTGCAAATTCTATATGGACCAATTGAGCATTGCTTCTGTGTCTTTAGCACTAGAAAAACAGCTTCTGAAATTGACTACGACCTCTCTTGAAAGTTGACTGACCTAGACAAAGCAGCTGGATTGGCTTGTAAAACAGAAGAAGTTTCAGACACGTGATTCTTTTCACCACCCTTGGTTTGGAAGGCCTTAAAGAGTCCTCTTCCACCAATTGCATTAGCTTTATCATTCTTGATACCTAGTGTCGCCCATAAGAAGCTCTTAGCTGCTTCTCCTGGGTCATCAATCCTCAATGTCTTCGGAACCCAGAGGCATCTCTCAGGATTACTTTCTTTTGGCAGCTCCCCTTCCACAGAGCTGTTTGTTTTATGTGTATTCTCATCCCTAGAATGTTTACCCAGTGTGGGAGAGTTAGGGCCAGAGCTTGGAGCAGGTTCATTTGCAGATGATGTCAGGGGAACCCAAGGAACATTCCAAACTCCGGGTACACTATACCCCCAATAGGCTGCTGTGGGGTAGAATGGCATAGGAAAGTTTGGAGGGCAAAATGTTGGTACTGGAGGGCTACACTGCACAGAAGGCCTAGGGTAAGGCCAATGAGCCCCAGGATAGCATTCTACCTGAGCTGGGAATCCCCGACAATTATACATCACTTGCTCTTGTGAGACGGTTTTTCCAGCATCATCTTTAGAATTTCTGTCTGTGATAGAAGATTTATTTGAATGATCATTGCCACTTTCTCCACCTCCATAAGATACTGGAATCCTTAAGCCTTCAGGTTTATGAAATCCATTTTGTGCACAATGCCTTGTTGTCTTATTAGAAAGGTTCAAAACAGAAGCCACTGATTCACAAAGTGGAGTATCTGTGCCAAATGTTAGTACAGTACCATTAGAATTAAGTGAAGGGTGGACACCTACATCATTTTGAGCACTCTGAAGGGCTACAGGAACAGTTATGTGGCGGTAATGAGAAGCAGAGCACTTGTTCTTTCGGCGACCAGCGCCTACAGGGACATTTCTCATTGTCCCACCAGCAGTCCAATATCTCTGGCAATTCTTGCAGAAATGTCTGGGTTGATTAACATTGTAATTGTTATAGTAACAGAACTTAGTGTCCATGCTTTTACAGCGTGGGCATGGAAGTATCTTATCTGGTTTCTTCAAAGTCTTTTCTTGTGGATTACTTGACTCACTTTGCTCTTCTTCACTCTTTGGTGTTTGCAACATACCACTATCCTTCTCAACAGAAACAGCTTCATGGTTATCGCTTATCCCCGATCCACTATTTGGATTCGACAGCTCTTCTGATACCAAAGGCTCTGGAAATGCATGTTCCTGATTTGTCCCAATTGACTTTTCTCCTAAAGCATCCTGAATTTAACAAAATACCCTCTGAGAATAATTTAAAGAACACAACCTTCACAAATGACCTTGCTGTAAACTGGATATAGCTTTAGTTTAATTTGCTGTGTTAACAACAAAAATGTATAAATCATGCCAGTTATCATAGGCCTTGGTAATTTAATGGACTAAACAATCATGCTACATGATGTTTATTGTGTTTTGTCATGACAAAATCAAATCTAGTGCTTGAAAAGGAAAGAGAAGAACTTGGTTGCTATCAGGTGTCTTCTTCACTTTTAACATTAAGGTCATTGTGGCGAATTACAATTACATAGAGACTTAGTCCAGAGAAGAACTGTATCAATACTTCAGTGGTCAAGAATATCTAGTTTGTTGACTGAACTTGAGTTGATTCACATAAGAGTCCATATTGTAGAACAATTTTTTCTAGTTGACTTCTCATGAGAAAATGGAGTGAAAAATAACAACATTCAATTTAAGGTAAATGAGACACCAAATATCTAATAAGAGCATTTTTTTCAGATTGTATGGTTTCATATTTGATATGTATAACTCACTTCAGCACTGATTACATACATAGCTATGGGATCAGATCGCTACTTGGTGAACCAACATAGCCAAAATATTATAATTTAGAAGCAAGATTAAAATATAGGCAAGAGTAGTTGTATATAGCAAGAGCTCAAGCACGTTAAGTGGAGACAACATGGTACGAAATATGGAGAAATTACACAAAAGAAACATTGTAATGACAGTTCACTACAGCAACAAGAAAAGAGAAAGACTGAAGTCAATCAGAGACAAAATCTAAAAGATGCTCATAAAAGGATCTCAAAGGATTTTGAATGTGATGAGAGATGCACATGTTGTGGTAAAATAAACTAAAAGGCTTAAAAAAAAAAACAAGCAAGCCATAGATAATTATACAAAATAAACTTCAGACGACGGAGTTGTACAGTTTTTTTTTTTTTAAAACACTTTGATACTAAGAATCTAGTTCTTTGCTTGAATAACGCCAGAGTCCTAAAAAATATGAAAGAGCAACATAGGAGCTAATCAAAATTCAAACTGACCTCGTAGACAGATTGATGTCATTCTGCAATTCTTAACAAGACATAACTCAGACGTAACCGAATCAAGTCAACTCAAACATTCCATTACCATGCTTAAATTTCTCAGCTCGAAACCCCAAAGCAAAATATAGCCAAATCCCAAATACGAAACTTCATAATTTAGAAGAAACGATACAAGTCCAATAAGAATTTCAGAAATAACAAACCAGACAGTACGTGGAAAAGCAAATCTTCCCTTATAAAAAAGTCAACAACATCGCCACAAAAACCACACCGAATTCAAACCATTATTCTACATTTCTACTCTTCCAAAAAATAAATACGCCACTTCTTCAATTGAAAAATTCAAAGCAAAATCCAATACCTTATCTAACTCTCGTTCTTCCCCATCTCTGTTTGTATTGCCCTCAGGTGAAGAGTTGGTAGAAGAAGCATGGTCCTGGTCCATAGCATCATCAACAACAGGGTTAGAACAACCATCTTCAGGCCCGAGGGAAGCCGGGATCTCCGGCACCGGAATCTTCTTCCCGAAAAGCTTGATTGCTGGGTCTTTTGCCTTCAACATTTATGATCGTATTTCTATTTTATTTTTATTTTTTTCCTTTTGAAAGAAAAATCGAGACAATCTAGAGAGAGTTTAGAGAAAGAGATCTGACACGTTGTGGACTGTTCGTCGTCGTTATGTCTCCTTGTCGATTGGTGAGTGTATTTCTTGATCCGGCTAAGCAGGTGGGATATGCCACATCAGCATTATGACTAAAATTCTCAGCCACAAGTTAGCCTTCTAGCTTTGAAAAGTGATTGATTAGACGAATGCTGATTTGTTCACATTAATACGGGCGGACATAATAATACTAAATAATCCATTGGATGGGGTGAAAATAATTATTAAAATTTAATATATATTAATATTATATATTTTATTTTAAAAAATAAAAATTAATGTTAAATTTTAGAAAATCTATTATCTATTTGTAATTAACAATTAACAGTTGTTATTTAAAATAGATGTAAAACAAGTATAGCTATTTGTATTATAATAAAAAGATTTTTTATTATTGGGTCATTGTTATATAAATATTATAAATGTTATATAAATATTATCAATTTTTTTTATTATTTTCGTACCATTAAATTTTATTATTATAACAAAAATATCATCAATTAACGTATAAATTATCGTTAATTAATCAACATTAATAATATTTTATAAAGTTTAATAGTATAAAAATTAAAAAAATGATGATATTTTATAATAATTATAAAATAATAAGTTAAAAATTAATAATATTTTTATAAATAATTTAAAAAAAATGAATTTTTTTTGAACAATAACAGTTTTAATTATTTATTAATAAAATATCCTTTTATAATCTAGACAAATGATAATTTAAATGTATAAAAAAAAGTTATTTTAAGTTTTCTATTCTCTTATGCATGATGTTGACATGATATTAACCATCGTATCTACTAAAATATATTGAATAATACCTTTTGGAAAGATTTACTTTTTTATTATCTTTTATTTTTATTTTATAGAAATCTCGACTCAACTTTGCATTTATGGCTTTATCAAAAATAAAAAATGAAACCTTGCTTTTTTGGATGAACAGTATACTTTCGGATTTAATTTATACGCTTAGTTTTCTTATCCAAGTTAGGCTTTCTTTTCATTTTCTTTTGTAAGACTTGCTCTGCGCACGCGGTTTATTAAGTGATACGGCAATGATCTCATTTCTATATTATTTTAACCGATAGATTCAAATTTACTAAATATTTAGCAAAAATACATTTTTATCTCATATTGGAATAATTCTTAGCCATATGTGATCAAGTTATAATATATTTGCCTTTTATAAATAATAGTTACACATTTCTAATATATTATAAATATAATATTATGATAATATATATATATATATATATATATATATATTATCACTTATATTAATTAAATTTTAATATCATTATTGTTAAATAAATATATTATATTAACAATAAATTATATTATTATATTATTATATTATTATAATATAGCTACTATATACTATCTCATTCTATAACACATTAACTATCATAATTATGATAACCTAAATAATCTTAAATTTTACTCATCTAATCATCTATATTTCGTTTCAAAATTATAAATTTGACTTACACAAAAAGTATTGTTTTGTAAAAAAAAAAATCCTAACTATATTTTAAGGGAAAAACATTAGTAATTTTTAGTAAACAAAATATCTTCAATGTTTTACAATAATTATCAAATTAAGTATTAAAAATCTCAAATTTTTTTAAAATAAAAACTTTAAATTTATAATTTATGAGTTAGTCATTATTAAATTCTATTATTATGTTAAGTAATCACTTTAAATCATTTAATTTATTAAAATAGATGCTTTTAATTAATACAAATATTAAAAAATGATCATTTATAATATATGAAATTGGTAAATAATGAAACTTTAAATATTTAATTCAAAAATTAACGGATTAAAATAATTATTTATAAACAGTAACAAAATTATTACGATCTTCTTTTTAAAAAAATTTATAAATTTTTTAATTCATAATATAATAATTATAAAATTAAATTAAATATTTATAATACTTCCAATGTCGGTTATTATGCAAAACTCGCTAAGACGCCAATAATAATAACAAATTAATTTCTCCTCCCTTTTCGGTGTTAATGTTTTCAGTGTGTGTGGTCGAAAATGGGATATGGCCCATTGTGATACTATATGTTGTTTTCAACTTGCTTTTAGGTGCTTAAATTTTAATCTAACGTGTCTACGACAGTTCTCAAACTCCAACAACAAAATTTAATAATTCTATTTAATTGTTGGATTACAAAAGTGGTGCTTATTGGTTAATTAAAAATAAATAATTGTATTATTATAAATATATATATATATATATATAATATTTATTTTATATTTAATATTATTTATATTTTAGTGTCTTTATTATTAGATAAATTATTTAATAAAATATTATTATAATGATAATAATTTATATTATGATATTATTGTTATTCTTAAAAATAAATTATAAAAGATTTTCTCATGGATATATTTAAAAAACATAATATATTTTGACAAAAGAAAAAACTTAAAGAACATATCTTGAAAGTGTTAAGTGTTAATCCTATAATTAATTTTTTTTATTATAGTTATTATTAAATAATATTATTATTTGGTATTATATACATGAAAATAGTAATTACTATAGTAATTTAGATTTTTGTTTATAACGGTCATTTTTCATTCAATAGTTCAATAGTTTAAAAATAGGTTTAGTTGTGTTTTAGTTTAAAAATATGTTAAATATAACTTTTAACTTGAAATCCCATTTTTTTGGTCAATTTGATTTTAAAAAAAATAAAAAAAGATATTTCAACCCTATTTTACAACACATAATTATTATAAATATAATAAAATATTAACAATTTATAAATTTATAATTAATTTTAAATACACAAATCTCTTTTATCATATCATATATTAAAAATTTATTTAAAAAAATTATTTATAATAAAATAAATATAAATTTATATATATTTAAAATGATATGCTAAACATTTTGATAATTCATAAATAATATAATACATTATTATTATTAAATATAATTATAATTATATTTAATAAATAATTATAATTATGATATAAAAAATAATATTCATAAAAATAATTAAATTATTAAAAAAAATTGTGAAAACTCTCTGTCCAACTTTTTACGATATACAATACAAAAATAGAACATTATATCACAAATTTTGTGTGAAAATATTATTTAATATAATATTATTATAATCATTTTTATTATTAATATAATAAAAAATATAAATTATATCTAATTAATTATATTTTAATACTTAAATAAAATTATTATTAATAAATATTTGTTTTCTTAGTAATCATTAAAATTATATTAATTGAATATCACAATACATTATAATTTTCATTTTTTTATAACTTTAAAAATTATTATAAAATTGTTTGATTAGAGACAATAATTGAAACAATAAAAAAAATAATGAAAAATAATATATATATTTTATAATGTAAATCAAAATAATAGTAAAAATTAAATTTTTATCTCATATTAATAAATATATAATTTATTTTAAATTATTTTATAATAAATTTTTGATAATTTATTTGTTATAAAAAAATAAGTAGCGAAAGAAAATGTAGTTTGTAATTAGAAAGAGAGAGAGAAAAAAAAATGTGACGGGAGTTAGAAAAAAAAATGACTCACAAATTATTTAGCAAGCTTAATTTTACTTATTTTTAAAACTAAATCTTAATTAAGTTCATTTTTTAAAATATTATATATTACAGGTAGATTATATACAAAATCCCTAGCAACTTAGTCATCATATCCCAAAGAAATTATGTTAATGACCTGAGTGCATATTTTATTTTTATATGTTTGAATTCGAGTAAAGGTATTGAATAACATATAAAAACACAATAAAGTGATCCACGTGATAAGATTAAGCGATTTAGAATTAAACTAATGAACTAATTAATTAATTATGTGTTTTGTTCCTTTCATATACACGTAGGTGAATTATGTTCTATGAGTTATCTTAAACTAACAAATATATGCAATTTAATCAAATCGAATTAAACGGGTTAAGATATAAATATGTGTTGTGATATATCTCAAACCAAATGTTCATAGATATAATAGTAACATGTGTAAGATTTTATGTTTATATATACTAAACTTATCTAGTTAATAAAGTATATGAAATTTTGTTACTTAAAATGTTAAATATTGTATATATTATTGTCTTTAATGAAAATTTTTCAACAATAATAAATTGATAAATTGTGACTAATTAAGGTGTACAAAATTGAAACTAACCAATTCAACACAAACTACCCGAATCAATATAACCTAATATTTTTGTTTTAATTTTTTTTATTTGATTTGATTTGTAATTTTAAAAATTATTTTATATTGAATTGATATAATTCTAATTTCTTAAAACTTTGTAAAAATCAAACTATTCAACTCATTTATTATTTTTATTTTTTATATTCGTATTATAATTTTATACAATCGTTTTTTTTTAATTCTTACATTTTCCCGTATCTCCTCTCATTTCTTATTATTCATCAAATAATGACACTTCTCAACCTCTTTCTCTCAACTCGTCTTTCTGCTTTACTTGTCTCACAATCATGTTTATGTTCGTCTTTCACCCAATTACTCTTACGAATGATAAATAAACAATCAATAAAGATACTAATTTTATATTTTTTAATTATTTATCTAATATAATTGTATCGATTTTCATATGTTTGTTATTAGAGTTTGCATTGTATTAACAACATTATGTATAACATGGGTATGAAAATTAATAGATTTTGTTACCTAAGTCATTACAATTCTTTATTACTTGTTTATCTTACTTTTAAATATTTTTAAACTTTATGATTAATGTGGATAATGATATATATTAAGTAAATGATCAAAATATAAATATTTAAATTTATATATTATAATAAAATTAGCATAGTAAACATTAAAAATTATAATACAATAATTGAAAAAAGATTAATAAACAAAATCCTTTAGTAAAAAAATGAGAAATTTTCTTTAACTTGAACAAAACCAAACCAAATTATCAAAATATTTGGTTCAGATTGGATTGATTTTTAAAATTTATTTATTTAGATTGATTATTATTTTTTAAGAACCAATCATATTAAATTAGTTTCAATTTTGATCTAAATTTAAATCAATTTATATATACATCCCATAATTGTGACATTATGTCACCAATTTTCTTATTACAATTATTTACATAATTCTTCAAAATAACTTTTAAAATTATATTTCTTGTAGTAATTTGTACTTTAATTTGTATATTTATTTTAATTTAAATATTTTCTTAAAATTTAAATAAATAAAATATAATTATAACGTGAAATATGACTTTAAAATCGTGTTCATACTATTACTAGAAAAAAATTAAAAAAATTAAAGATAATTATAATGTCAAGTATGACTTTAAAATCGTGTTCATACTATTACTTCTTAATAATAACATAATTGTGTCTCTTTTGTAACGTTGGCTCCTCCAGAAAGGCCTAACCCTTTCCAGGTCATGGCTTATATATTATCCAAGAGAAAAAATGGTTTATATGTTAAGTTATCATGTAGAAAAATGTTAACAATAAATAATTTTATATTAATTTTTCATTCAAATTATTTGTATTATAATATATAACAAAATTATCTAAAAATATTCATCATTTTTTTCTCAAACATTTTGATACAGATATAAACGATTCGGCTCAGTTCAATCCAACTTAACTTATTTTAAATAAAATATAATTCAATTTAATTAATCTAAATTTTAAATGAATTGAATTAAATTCAACTTATTTATATATGAGTTGAATTAGGTAATAGTTCATTTATATTTTTATTATTTAATTTATTTAATCATTTAGACTATATTTGATAACTATTTCAATTTATAATTTGTAATTCTTAATTTTTAGAATGAAATATTCAATTTTACAATATTTTATAAAAAAATTCATTTGATAGTTAATTTATAGTTTTAATTTTAAAAAATATAAATTAAAATTTGGATATTATTTTTTTATAATTAATTCATATTTTTTTATTTTTACCCTTTTAAGTTAAATTGTGTTAGATTGGGCATAATTTTTCATAAAAAATCAAAATTATAAATAATAATTTTTTTAGAAATTAGACTTATAAAACTTTATAATGATATATGAAATTATTCATAATATTTTGTGAATTAATACGATGTATATTTCAAATATGAGTCAAAAATGTTATATCGAATCTGAACAATTATTAGTAAAATTAGCATAACTTTATACATAAAACTCAAAATCATAAATTTTAAAATTTATTAAAAATTATATTTCTAGATCTTTTTAATGGTACGTGACATGATGCAAAAATACTATGAATTAATACAATATATATTTTAAAAATAAGTAAAAAAATGTTATTCTAAATCTGAATAATTATTATTAAAACTTGTATAACTTTTTATAAAAAAAATTGAAGTTATAAAAAATAAATTTTATTAAAAACTAATATTGTAAAAATTTATAATAATATATGAAATGATTTATAATTTTTTTTGAATTATTACAGTTTATATTTTAAAAATAAGTAAATTTTTTTTTTTGAATCTGAACAACTATTAAAAAATTGTGCATAAAATTTTATAAAAACTCAAAATCACAAACCATAAAATTTCTTAAAAACTATATTTTTAGATATTTTTAATGATATATGAAATTAATCATGATATTTTACAAATTAGTAAAATTTATATTTTAAAAATGTTTAATATAATATAAGAAATATTTAATAAAATGAGCATAATTTAAAAAAAAACTCAAAATTTTAAAATGTTATATTTCTTAGAAAATAGACTATTTTTTGAATGATATATAGATTTAATTATAAATTGATACAATTTTAATTTTAAACTTGAGTAAATAATTATCTCTTTAATCTTAATTATATTGTATATATTTTTTAAGTTATTATTTATCTTAAAATTTTATATTTATTAAAATATTTTAATATATATTTAATTTTATTTTATTTTCAAAAAATATTAATTTTTATATTCATTAATTTAATTAATATTAATATTTTTTTTCAATTTTATAATAATAATTAACGATTATATTTGATATTTTTTTTATTTTTATCATATTTATTAATTTAATACATTTTTATTAAATGTGTTAGTAAATTGTTTATTTAAATTCGCCAATTAAACAAGTTAGAATTTTTTTAACGTTAATATGTGTTATAATAAATTATTTTGAATATAAAAATATGTATAATTTACGAATTTACCTTCTTATTTATTCGCCTTTATTCTAAATGTTCATTTTTTTTCTTCCTTTTTTTAAGGCAATTGAGCCCCAGTCAATCATAAATTGACAAATGAGTTAATAAACACTAAAACTTTTTAGCTACTCTTTCGAATATGAGCCCATCAGCAAAAGTATGGTAAAGTGAAAAAGTGAACCTAGTTCACTCCAAGGATCTCCGTCCACGTGTCTTAGTAATTTATACGCGTGAGAAGCTATTATAGTTCTCAAGCAATAAAGAATATTTTTGTCGTGGCTGAACGCAAAGCCTTTGAGATAGAGGGACACGTGTGTTTGGACGAGTGAGAAATTATGATACCTTATCCATGTATTTTCTTCGTGGATAGTTTTAACTGGTAGATTGGAAATTAAGGTCTACGTTACTCTCTGAAAAATTCATCTTTTATTAATTTCATCCTCCTCTACTAATCTTTTAATAGTGACTACAGGTTTAGACTTTAAAAGGATATTAAAAAAAAGAGTTTTGACTTCCTCTTTAATAATACCCGACTTTAAATGGTGAAGAAGATATACATCAATTTTAAATTGATTATTGATCTTTAAAAAAAAAAAATAATAATCACTATTTCTTCCGGATCAACCATATATACCTCTAAAATCCTTTTTTTTTAAATAATAATTTTATACTGTGTGTACGTAAGCTCGGTAATTTATTTTATATTTAAGTACTTATTTTTTTCTCATTTTTGTTTTGATTCTATTTTTTTATTTCACAGAACTAAGTAAAAGTTTTTTATGGAACGATAGTATTTCGTTACAGTTTTAGTTCTATTATTTTTTTGGTATTATATTGCATATGTTTAATTTGCTTTTTTAGTTTTAAAAATATTCTTTAAAATAATTAATTTTAGTTAAAAAAAAGACGAAGTTAACGATTAATTTAAAACCAACTTATACTTTTTTCAAAAATAATAATTTTTATAGCTATACAACTATTATATACTTTTTTGACTTAGAGATTTTTATAAAATACAAAATTTAAGTATAAGGTGACTTGTTCTATCTGTTTAATTATCAAGGGATTAAACTATATAGCATCTTTTGTTGGGATGTGAATGGAGTGAAGATGTGGGGCTTCTTTCAAGTCTTTATCACAAGCATGATTTGGGCAGAGCTACTAATCTTGAGGATTGGTTTAGAGAAGGTTTTCTGATATTAGCAAGCACCCTGTTGGAAATGATGGTATTTTATCTTTAATATGATTTGTCTATTTGAATTTGTGTATTGGGAGAAATCTGTGTTTGTTTTGTAAAAAAAATCCTAACCCTAATGCAATTATGAGGTTGTCTCGAAGGTGTTTTGAGAAATACTGTAATGTTATGAATGTAGTGGGTATACAGGCGCATGTTATTGTTTCTACCGAGTGAAGTTGTAGCAATTGAGTGCCACCTACTGATAGCTAGCTGGTGGAGTGTTTAAACTGAACTATGATGCCTCTCTCTTGAAGAGTAGCAACTTGGGTGCTGTTGGGGTGGTGGCAAGGACTTTAGAGGTGAGGCAGTGGAGGCTTTGGGTGTCTGTGATAAGGTTTACTCTGTGGAATGTTGTGGGCGGAAGCAATAAATAGCGGTATATGAATATATCAAAGCAATAAAATGAACACACAGAATTTACGTGGTTCGTGATTCACGGGTGAGGCTGACGGATATTATTTGAATGAGTAGGAAATATACGAGAATACGGTCTGATTTCACTAATAATATCTCTCAGTGTTTCAAAGCTTCAGTATTTTCTCTCTTTGAGTTCTTGTATACTCTCTACGATTTTTCGATTTTTGCCTTGTTAACTCTCATGAACTATTTATAGATGAAGAAAGGCTCACTTTTCACCAAGTGTCATAATTCTAAGCCTTAAATTAGGCGGCATTTCTAATAAATTATCTTGCCACTAATTTCCTTAAATCATGCCACAATTAGGACACTAATTTCCCTAAAATATGCCTTAATTTGTTACTTTTAGAGCCAATATTCAGCAATCTCCCTTGGCGAAAAAATTATACTTATTTGCACTCGAATGCGCCTAGGCGCTGGCTCGAGATGTTGATCAAGTTCAACGGTGTTGAAACTTGATCCACTGTAACCACGCTGTAGCATACGGGGGTTATCACGATTCCAGGCACTACGGAGTATAACATTCCCTTCATCAACGATTTCTCGAACAAAATGAAATCGTACGTGATCGATGTGCTAGTGCGACCATGATGCACTTGGTTCTTTGCCAACAAATGACGCTACTGGGCCATCGCGAGAAAGCCTCCACGTTCTTGAACAATACCCAAATCCTTAGTCGGCAGAAGCCCGGTAACTGATATACATTACGGCCCATGTACTGCACTGCTCTGTAGTAAAGCAGCTACGATTGGCATAATGTTGATCTCGACAAGCGGTTCCTCACTGTCATTGTGAACACATAACCGGTTAGATCGACGCTTATCCAGGATCTCGCGATAGTCGGAATCCACATATCGACTAGGTGTTTACCTTCGGTCTTGTCTCTCTCGAAACTTTAAACCAATATCCACAGCACTACATGTACCGTAGAATCCCCTTCACCTTGCTTGCCGGTGTCACTGCCGGATTATGCATGTACCGACTCGCGCGTACTAACCGCGTGGGAAATATCGTCCGGTGGTGCAAACCATTGCATACATCAAGGCACCAAGCGACATTTGCATATGGAACACGTTCCATTTCTTTTGCATCGGTGGTCTAGGTGACATTAATGCACTTGGCGAAAGTGAGGAGCAAGCCGGTGTACTTCTTGGTTTGGTTTTTTCATCAATGTCAAACCTTTGTAGTACTTTCTTGAATCGGGTACGTGTCGAGACGAGAATGTACTAATTGACCCTACATCTCTTGTGATTTCCATCCCAAGAATTTTCTTAGCTTTCTCGAATCTTTCATTTCAAAAACTTCAAGTGAGCCTTCAATCTAGGTCTCGCGCTCTTAGATGCAATCAACATATCATCGACATATAAGAGCAAATAAATGAAGGTACCGTCTTGGAGTTTGAAGATACACAAATGATCAACCTGACTACGTGTGTACTGCTTTCTACGATGAAGCTATCAAAGCGCTTGTACCATTGTCGCGGTGATTCTTCAAACCGTAAATTGACTTACTCACAAGCCCAATTCTCTCGTCCGGAATTTTAAAGCCATCCCGGTTGAGACATGTAGATTTCTTCGTTCAAAGTACCATGGAGAAAATTTGTTTTGACATCGAGTTGAGCTAACTCGAGATCAGTGTGCTACCAAAGCCAATAGTATCCAGAATAGATGAATGCTTATGACGGTGAGAATACCTCGTTGTAGTCTATTCCTTACTACGAGCATAGCCTTTTGCTACTCGGTCGGCTTTGTATCTCGATGTTGTCTTTACGGGCACCTTCCTTGGCGTAGACCCATTTTGCAACCAATAGTTTTCTTTCCTTTGGGGAAGTTGAACCAGCTCAGTCGATCGATGTAGAGACTTCATCTCTTCATCGTTGCCATTTTCCACTTACGTACTATCAGCTCTTTGCCTGGAGCAAGTGCATGGGACATCATCATCGATTACCGGAGATGCGAATGCTACCGTAATACGTAATGTCTGGTAGGCTTCCAATCTCCCTTCTGGTCCGAGTAGTGGCGATAGATTAATTGGCGATTAATCGGTAGTGATGGTGAGAGAACCTCCACCTCCAGTTGAGATCTCTTCGATCATCAATTTCATCTTACCACGATCGGTAATTGGTGGTGCAATCTTTCCTGGATCTTCCGAAGTCTCAAGCATCGCGCCTTAGAAAGAGTATTTGGACTTTCATTCTCTTTCTGAATTTTTTGTCTCAAAGTATATGATTCGTCGAATGTAACATCTCGGCTTAAGATGATCTTGGATTCACCACACGCAAAGTCGAAATCCTTTAACTCCTTCCCAAAGCCCGAATGACTTTGCTACCGGATCGATTTGGATTCACTAACATGTGAAAATATACGCAGACGTCGAATATTCGCAATGAATCATGTCAGTGAGTTGTCAGACCGTACCTCTTTTGGGAGTTTTCCATCTAATGCGATGTGAAGTCACATTGACTATATGAGTTGCATATGACAAAGCCTCAAATTTCAAAATGCCTTGCTTTCGATTTGGAATGAGATAAGCATACATCGAACTTTCTCAACCAAAGTACGATTCATTCGTTTCCGCAACTCCATTCTGTGTGGTGTACGAGGCGAAAAATGTCCGATTATCCGCTTCATCTTGACAAACTTTAAAGAAAGGATCGATTTATACTCGCCACCATTATCGTATCGAGCCTTTTAATCTTCCTGCACATGCGAGTCTCGATCATTTTCTTCCATTTAAGAAAGATATCCGAACTTCATCTTTGTGACTCATGGTGTATATCCGGACATATCTAGAGAAATCATCGATAAAGTCACAAACCAACGTTTACCTCCGAGTGAAGCATTCTTGGAAGGTCAAACATCCGTGTGAATATAATCAAGATCCTTAGTACGATGAATGGCGGTCTTAGAACTTGACTCTTGTTTGTTTCCCGTTACCTGATACTCATGCAGAAATCAAACTTTCCAGGTCTTGCAGCACCTTTCAAAAGACCTTGCTTCGTTAAGCCTTCGCCTTTTCACCTTGACGATACACAGCGCGTTGCTGCAGCGGGAAGAATCATTTGCCTTTTCTTGAGAACTACTTGAGGCGTGTCGTTCCTGTGCTTGTACACCCGTGTCCCAGGAAATACAAGTTCGCCTTCCGAGTACCGCCCGTTGCCTACCAAATGCACTGCATAACTTTCAGACTCGAATTTTCCAATGTTACCTTGTAACCATCGGAGTCTAGAACACCTAAAGAAATAAGGTTTTTCTTGGAGTGGGAATATACCTTACATTTGTAAGTGGTTTGATTGTACCATCGTGCATCTTTAGTCGTATTGTTCCGATCCCTTTTGTCGGCGGTGCATTGTCGTTGCCCGTAAAACGCCTGACTCGCCGTCGAGCTCTTCAAAACTCGAAAACCAATGTACGTTTGGACACGTATGATAAGAACATCGAATCAAAGGATCCACTTATCCGAGTAGGGTTTTTGATTATGAACCGAAAGTGCGATTCTTCATCTTATTGACGCCCATTGCAACATTGCATTTGACTTGTCCTTGTTTGGACAATCTTTCTTCAGTGCCTTACTACGGTGACAATAGGCACACTCGTCGCTTCAGCGGGGCGTCTTGATGATTTCCTGCGGACTTTGATCTAGATTTCCCCACATTATTTGATCCTTGATTTTTGTTGTTAGTCCTACCTCACGGCTGCCGTCAATGCTTCGATATTGAGTCCTACGTGATCATGTTGATCCTTAACCCGATTACTCGTTATTTACCAAAGCATTTGAAACATCTACGAACTTAACCTAAATCCTTTCCATATAACGGGGTTGTGGTTAAATGCTCATACCAGGTAATGAATTGACAACAACAAAGCTTTATCTTCATCGATAATTTCAACATCTAAATTTTGCGGATCGGCCAAATTTTATTGAAATTATCTAAGTGCTCAATCGTAGGGGTACCTTTTCTTTGCATCGAAGCGGAAAAGTTTCTTCTTCAAGTAGAGTCTGTTCTCGATACTTTCGTCGTGTATTTGTCCTCAGTTTCTTCGAGCTGACGCTACATTCTCTTTCATGACAAAAGTACTTGATCTTTTCCTAAGCACGCGGTCGAATTGTGCCACAAGCTTGTCGGTTGACGTAATTCCAATCTTCGTTTGAATAATCTCCTGGCCTAGTCTCCAGTGCTATATTAGATCCTTCTAACAATAGATCTAATACTTCGCATTGCCCACGCCAAAGTTATTTGTGCCGTCAATTTCTCCACCTCAAACTTTCATGTTGGACAACATAGTTCTTCGAGTAGAACTTGGTTTGCCATAAATTCTACGGTCAACTTGCTCACCTTCCTTCGATCTCTCGCTTTATCGGCCATAAGTACAAACTAATAACGAAATTTTGCACTGACAACTTAAAAACGAGTATTTTCCAAATTTTATACCTTATTTGAAAAATGGAGTTAAAGTAGTTGAATTTGGAATGGTCCAATTAGCTAAGAATAGATCCAACTCAGTTGAAAACGGATGAAAACGGAACCAACTCGGTCCAAATATCACTAGTGACCGAGTTGACTCGGTCAACTTTCGGCGAAGTTGACTCGATTCTTTGCTTGACGGGACTCAGGCACTTGGCGGTGATTCTGACTTCCGATTTGAGCGATTCTTTCACCGTTGTGCGTTCGTATCGTCAAGAGCTTCGATTTGATATATATCTTGCTATATTTGGCTCGATACCAATTTGTTGTGGGTGGAAGCAATAAATAGCGGTATATGAATATATCAAAGCGATAAAATGAACACAGAATTTACGTGGTTCAGCAATTCGCCTAGGTCCACGGGAGGCAGCAGATATTATTTGAATTGAGTAGAAAATATACTGAGAATACGTGAATCTGAGATTTCCTCGCTAATAATATCTCTCAAGTGTTTTCCAAAACTGTAGTATTTTCTCTTTGGGTTGCTTATACTCTCTACGATTTTTCGATTTTTGCCTTGTTCTTCAATGCATGAACTCTTCCCTATTTATAGATGAAGAAAGGCTCCCTTTCCCTAAAGTGTGCCATAATTTAAGCCTTAAATTAGGCCACCAATTTCCTTAAATTATGCCACTAATTTCCTTAAATCATGCCACAAATCATGCCACAAATTAGGACACTAATTTCCCTAAAATATGCCACTAATTTGTTACTTTTAGAGCCAATATTCAACATGGAACACTTAGAACTGCTTGCTGTACTTAGAGGGCTAGAGTCAGCAAGAAGAAAAAGTTGGGAAAATATTGTTGTTGAAACTGATTCTGCTAACGTTTCCAACTGGATAGCTGGGGAGCAAGAATTGTATCATTAGAGGTTGGTTCCTATTTTGTAGGACACTTTTTGTCTGGTATCTCTTTTTAATCTTTGCTCAATGCATTAGGTTTCTAAATCTCGTTGTTGTAATTGTGCATATGTGTTGGTTTTTTGTGTACAAAATACGGTATCGATTTTATTTTATTTGATATATTTATCTTCTTTTATGTAAGATTAGTTAATACGTATTATATATATATATATATATAATTAGTTACGTTTCGTATGCAAGCATGGTTACACATATATATAATTAGATATATTTCGTAGGTCGTGTGTTATGTGATTTGAATGTGTGTATTCCTTACACGATTTGATATTAGTGTTGGACTGTGTGTCATTCGAGAGTGTGAGTTATTACACTTTCAATTACTTGATATGTGGTTTTCAATCACACCACATTGGGTGGTGTTATGAAAATCAGTCAAGTTTGAGTGTTGAACCAACCAATTGTAAAGAGCAACAATAGGTAATTTGGATGGAGGTCTTGAATAATAGAAATAATAGTAATTTTTTTATCTATTAATATTGTAATTCGTTTATTATTTAGTGAATTATTTGTTACTAAATGATTGTCTTAATCAACTCGAGAATGTTACCATATAGATTTAGTATTTATGTGAGTTTATCTGTTACATTGATTGTTATGCGTAATCTAATAAATTTAATGTATATATATTTCAATATGTTATAAGTTAAAATTTTGATTAAAAATCATTTATTATTTACTTGCTTTCTATTTGATACATGATATCTGTGTCGGGAGAATCACAATTTCAATTCGAACTTAATCAAGCTCTAAACAGCGGAATTAAACATATTCTCCTTCTTTGTGTGAATCTTTTAGGAAACAAATAAATAGAGCTTAAAATGAAACATGCACAAAATCAACACAAGCAATTTACGTGGGAAAACCTTCCCGGTGTAGGAAGGAAACAACCACGACACTCCTCTCCAAAACTTCCACTATCAAAAAACAATTGTACAACAGTTCTCTCTAGGTAAAACTAGAGGCAAACAATCAACAACATCATCAAGAATACACTTCTTGGAAACTAACAATTATTTCAAGAAGAATGTAGAAATCTAACCCAATTCATAGTCATTGTTCACTGCTCAGAATTTCTCAAACCGGTGAGTCAAATCCAAATCCCACCGCACAGATTAAATAGTCTTGAGTCGTGAACCTGCCTTTAAAATTTCAGCTTAATCGGACCACAAACGACCTTCGATCGGAACACTTGATGAAGACTAGCTGGAAAGGGAAAACTGAAAAACTGAGAGCAGTTTTTATGATGTAGCTGCTTCCTTTTATGCACACCTTTTTTTTCTCTTCAGAATTCTGCACACAACAAACCCTAAATTGGTTTATTAATTAAAGAAATGAAATGATATAATTGACCTTGTTACTCCATGGACTTTTAAGCCATATGGGCTTTACTTGGGCTCCTCCAAATAGGAGAAAAACCCAACAATCTGTTATTAAAATCTTCTATTTTTGATATTATATTTTTTATGATTTTCTGAAATTTATAAGTATTATAACGTTTATTATGAGTTTGGGTTGAGTTTTTAAGAGTGTGTATATACTTATCCTTATCGTATATGTCATGCACTCTAATAAAGAATAATGTTTCAATTGATTTAATAGCTGGGCATTGCCATGTTAATAATACTAGTATAAGCTATTTTTCTTTGTTTCCTTTAAATATAAAGAATATAGCTCTTTACTATGTTCCTTCATATTGTAATTGTTAGCTTTTTATTGAATTTATTTCTTTGATTAAAAAGATAGGAAAATTACGTAGGTACTTATATATATGAAATTCTCAAACAAATCTCGACATATTATTTATAATTATCACAAATTATATTTATGATATATAGCATTGCTTTAAAGAAAAACATATATTTGATATAAAATTACTATAATTGACTTAGGGTGAAATGTAAGTAATTAGTTTAGGAGATTAGTATGTATTATAAATATTTTTTCTCAAAAGTGAAGAGTATTTATTTTATAAGTATAAATAATATTTTTTAAAATTTAAAATGACTTGTCATGAAAATATCAAGCACCCTTAAAAAGTATTTTCAAATAGTGATTCTAAATGTATCCTCAATTTTATTTATACTTTCCTTAAAAGTGATTTTAGATAAAACAAATTTAAAGGAAATCACTCTCACAAAGAATAATTAAAATAAAATGTATTTTCTAAACCATAAAATTGTTTATGATAAATATTTGTTTAATTCAAATCATTTTTTAAGTTCTTATAATCATAAACAAACATACATATACTCTTAATTTCCATTAAATCGTAAGTTTTGATTATGTTAAATTTTTATTTAAAATACTAATCGAAATGACATATAATCTATGAAATATTAGTTAGTTAACTTTAAATAAACTTATTTATGTTAATTTAATATATTATATTTGAGGATTATATATACTTATTTTCAAAATTAATTTAAATTATTTTAATTTTATATAAATATTAAATAGACATAAAATTTAATATTTAAACAATAATTTAATTAAAAAAATACATATTATCATCTGAGTTAGAATTATGCATTAATTTTCAAGTAGAAAATAATTTTATAAGATAAGTAAAATATTGAGAATTTGAGAAAGAATATTATTTAAATCTTTTATTAGTTATAAATGAATAATACAAATTATTTTATTTTTTTCAATTTACAAAAAAATTTAAAAAAAGTTAGGTGATCATAAACATACATACATATATAACATAAATGGCATATATCAATCATTTTTCTAAAATTTTCTTAATTATTAACTTACTATAAAAAAAATTGATATTTTCTATCAATCAAATATTTAAAGTTTTAAAAATTATCAACGAGATCACATTATAAAATATTATATTTTAAATATCAATTCACATCAAATTTTATATTATAATACTTTTAAATTTGCAATGGATTAAATTTTAATTAAAAATTAAAAATTTCGTTGATACTTATATATAATATAAACATTATAAAATTATAACATAAATATATTTATTACCAATTTATCGATCGGTTTAATTAAGTTTCGATTCCTTAATTTTAAAAATTTACTCGACCCAAATTATATTGAATTTTTAAAAGTGAAATCAATATATTTGAATTTATAAAATAAAGAAATCGGTTAGATGGGCTCGATTTTGTTAAATCCACAAAACCAACCCGGCCAATACCGACTCCACAACAACCATTCGGTCTTCTGCCTCTTCGGTGCGTGATACATTCATAATCTCACACCCAGGGAAAAAAATAAAAAAAAAATATGACATTTTTCTCTTGTGCCTTAGAATTGAGAAACAAATATTTCTTTTAGTGTCTCGCGTTTTGAGTTGCTCTCTTATCGTTTAGACAGTTGCGTTCTTTTGCCCACGAGTGACGAGTTCAAGCTCGAATGATCTCTATGGATCCGTCAGGGTTCAATCTCTTAGACATATTCCAGCTTTATCACCAATACTGCGGTACATTTGCTTTCACCCTTTATGATTTTTCTGGATTCTTATTTTATCTACATGTTTTCTTTGCTCCTCGATCAAATTTCCTTTTCGTTACCGGTATCTATTTTGGTTGTAGATGTAGCAATACAACAAAATGAATTATTGATTCTTCTATTTTGAGTTGCCAATATTTTTGTGCTTCAACTGGAATTTTTCGTTTCTCTCTTTTCGGTTTAATTAAAATTTTCCCCTTTTAGTTTGGATGTTTTCCTGTGGACTGTACACTGGAAATCTGTTTTTTCAGTTTTTATTTATTTTTCTAGAAGGAAATTATTCGAGAATGCTATTGAACTTTGCTTGCTATATTTAAGTAGAAAATTCTAATTATTGGTATTGTAATTTGTTTGTACTTGGGAGTATAGAGATGTTTACTTGCTCGATTGAGTTCATGAATGTCGGGAATTTAGCATTTTAATATTTATGGTTTGGGGCTTTGTCCTTTCTGTTTTCTCTATTTCTCTTTGGGCAGCGGGTAGTTGGGGTTTTTTGCCTTTGATTTAATCATATTCATGTTTTTTCTCATGCTGCTTGGAATTTTTATTTGTTTTTGGATTGAATTTTATAGTAGCTTCTAACTTTTGTCGTTATATGGGTAATACACCATACTTAACACTATTATTGAAGAAAGCAAAATAATTTTTTGACTCTATTCATCCAGAAATTGATCGAAGAATTATGGGTTTGGTTATTCATTTTCATACTGAGAATTATGTTTCTTCCATGACATCTTTGTGAGGAATGAATAGCATCTTTATTTGGCATTTTCTTAATATTTGCTGAACATGATTCTAAGAAGTAGCCTTTTTAAGAAGAATAAAAAAAAAATTCCATGACGTTGGTACCATGACTGTCCAAATTTATCTATGAATAATTTTGATCACTTGGTTGCTTTATATGCAGATATCATATCACACAATGATTATGTTCTAGGGGAAAAAGGTAGCACCGAAAATGATAAATCACCAATGGCTAGTTCAAGGGAAGCATTGGCTCAGCTTTCAAAACTGATCCATGTCACAAGTGAATCACAAATGACTAATTATTACGGGGTATCAATTGTTGATGAACTTAAAATGCTTATGTCACGGCTGAATATGAGGGTGAAATTTCCTTTCATTAACTTCCTATACCTGATATGTCCCTTATAAGATTATTCCAGCATCATAATGAATGCTTTTATGTACCCTTTTTTGTTTTGGTTGTGTCCTCTAAATTTTGGGGCCTGCATCTTACAGTCTTTTGTGATGTTTCTTCTTATATGTAGGACTTTTCTGAATTCTCATGCTTCTATGATTTTGCCTTTTTTGTATGCCGGGAAAATGGTCAGAAAAACATAAGTAAGTTTATCACCCCCAGGGTTGAAATCGTTGCTGTAGTTCAACTTTTTGTTGTGACACCCAATAACTTGTGATGCTTTTTTGCATACCTTTTTTTCCGTTCTGAAAATCCTCCAGCTGTAAATAAAGCTGTCGCAACATGGAGATTAGTTTTAGCTGGGAGATTTCGATTGCTTAATCCATGGTGTGACTTTATTAAGGTAGGATGATTCTATTTTTATACATATGGTGCATAAATATGAAAGTATACTTTTTCTTTGAGTTTGGTAAATGAGCTGCATATGTCATTGTTACAAACCTCTCTCTATTTTTGAAAAATATGTGTTAGTGTCCAAGTTTGCTTACTCTATTCTTGAGTCCTTGTAGAAAAATCAACGATATAACATTGCTGAGGATACTTGGAGACAAGTTTTGGCATTTAGTCGATGTGTGCATGAAAATCTAGAAGGTTATGAACCTGAGGGTAATTATCTCTCCAACTCAATACCTTATCTATATTTTCAACATGATGCCAAATTTTGTAATTTTGTCTATTCCATATGCACCATGTGTTGATCTTATTCCAAAAGGTTAATCCTAAAATGGTTAGGCTATCATTCTTAAGCAATTTAGTACACTATTGTTTCCATCTCTAACAAATTTATCTGTTTTAGTTTTGACCTTTTCAATTTAATCCACAATATCTTTGTGGGTTGGTCCTTGGAGATGGATTTGTTTAACACCTTTAGATGAGAGAAAGCTTTAATAATAATACCTTTTAACTTATACTGTTGTAGCTTAGCATTGTTTGCTCTACCTTATTCATTATCATTTTTTTAATTGACTTGTGAAGCTATGAGCTTATAGATTTCTTTGCAAGGGAAAAGAATTCAGCTTTCGTTAATAATGTTTTAAAATTTAGAATATTTTGGTTTAGTTATGTAAGAATTTGGATTGAAGCATTGTCATAATGTTACATGTGAGTTATGTGTTATGATCTCAAATTGGACAAAGGTTGCTTAGAAATACAAAGTAATAGGAAAAAAGGTAACAATGGTTCACTAACTATGACCAAAGTCTACTAACTTTTGGTAGGGTACTAGAAGTCTAATAACTATTAAAAATAGCACTAGATATTGTACTAGAAGTCCAAAACTTCAAAATTGTTGGACTTCAAATACACTATTTAGTGCCCTTTTTTAGTTATTAGATTTCTAGTACCCCACCCAAAAATTAGTTGATTTTTGTACACTTTGGTCATAGTAAGTGGACCATTGTTACCCTTCATCATGTGCTATAACAAACTTGATTTTACTTTGTTTTATGGTTATGTAGTGGTGTTACATTTAAACTCCATCAATAGGAAAGGATCTATTCCTTTACTTATGGTATATTGAATTGCCAATATCTCTTATGCAGGTGCGTGGCCCATTTTGATAGATGAATTTGTTGAGCACATGTACAGGTTTGATTTGTTTTTCACTTTTCTGCTAGTATAGCTTTTAATACATATCTCCAACAAAAATCCAAAGCATCTGTTTTTAAGATTAATTTATCACCTAATTTAGGAAAATAAACTTCTAAAAAATGTATTTCTTCTGTTTTTTTTTAAGATTTGTTTATCTTCATTCCATGAGAATTTAATATCTTTCTTTAATTTATTGATAAGAGGAATTTCCTTTTAAGATGATTTTTTATAAAATTTCTTCCATAATTAAGAATTATCAATAATCCCTGTGGCTTTTTTTGTCACTGATTTCTTATGAAAATTTTCTTACTTTTGATAGAATATATTCTTGAAGTTTTATTCTCGTTTGATTTAAAATTATCTCTAAAATTTAATAGATGTTTTTTCTATTTCTATTTTCTTTGGAGATAAAATTATTCAATGTTTTTGGAACTTTTCACATAATAATTTTAAATTTTTTTGTGCTCTTTTATTGTTTTAAAGAAAACAAGAATATCATCAATATATACCACACAAAATTCTTTAAAGTCTTTAAAGATGTTATCTATCCATATTTGGTAGACTTGTGGGGCTATATTTAATCCCAAAGGTATTACGCTCCATTGATATTGTTCTCTTAGTGTGCTAAAGGCTGTCAATGGTTTTGACTCTTTTGTAAATTTAATTTGTCAAAATCTAGACATATAATCAAACTTGCTAAATTTTTTGGCTCCTTCAGTTTGATTAACTAACACATCTTTCTAGGAATAAAGTAGCCATCAAACTCTAAATGCTCATTTAACCTTTTATAACTAATAATCATTTGAGCTGTTTCCCTTTTTATTTCATTATGATTTCTTACCATGATGATTGGACTAGAATGTGTACTTTTTGTTTCTTCGATTAATTTTTTGTTTAATAATTCATTTATTTAAATATCAAATTCATCTATATCATGTCTAGTATAGATCATTAGTTTAACTTGAATAATTACATTGTGATCACGTAATTATGAAGTACAATATCTTGGACTTTTTGACCAAAGTTTTAGTAGTTTTTCACTAAAATTTTATATAACCAATGGGTTTCTTCTAATTGGTTAATAGATAATGTACGGTCACCATGCTTGATTGGCACGAAATCTTTATCACACTTATATTTATGTTGTTGCAAAAGTGAAATTTCTACAAATTCTTTATTTAAAGTAAAAAGATATAGAAATATGATTTATTTTCGTTGGATAATAAATTGTCATAAAATTATTTCCTATGATAAAATCTCTATGCATATTAGGAAAATATAATATTTTAAGAATAATAAATTTTCTATCATTAAACAAAATAGCTATCTTTTAGCTTTACATTGAATAATAGTTTCTTTTTCTTCTATTTCTCTAACTAGAATAGGATTTTTCATAAGTATTCATTTTTTTAAGGTATTGCATTAGGTCTACAAGAACATACGGTTGCTTCTGTATCAATTAAAGTGCATAAGTTATATGATTTATAGCCTGTAAAATTAAAATAACCTAAAACATAATCATAACAATTTTTACCATAATTTGATGAGAAGATTATTTCTTCTTTTCCTATTTGAATATGATAAATTTGTGCATGAAGGATTTTTTTTGTTAGTTCTGGGTAATATTGGAACTTGATCATTTTTAACATCAATAATGTTATCATGATTATCTTCGGATTTAGAAAATGATTTCCTGACTCTTGCCTTTTGTTTAAAGTTATCCCAATCTTGTTCAGTTTTCCAATCTTTGTTAATTGAATTTTAGTTTCTAAAATATATTTGATTTCCTTAGACTTGCATTTCAACTGTTGAAGGATTTTTTTGTCTAGGATTATCTATGAAATTTGTAAATAACTATTGTTTTGGTATTTCTAAGTCTTTCTAATTAATTAATCGTGGTTGGATTTCTGTTTCATAATGTCTTGGTTCAAATAATTCTACGAAGTTTTTATGAACTTCTTTTATTGACGTTTCAAGAAATTTTGTTAATTTATAGATAGTTTTCCATTGAATAGTTAAACTTTGAGATTGATGATCTATACATAAATTTTTAAGTTGAATCTTCATTTTTACTGAATTTGAGTGGATATAACCTATTACTGATTATAATAGATCTTTTATTCTTCCATATAGAATTATTGAAAGTAAAAGAGTGTCTATTCTTTGCCTGAATTAACCTGTAATTGAAATTTGTATTAGACCTATATGAGCATATTTGATTTTTGGATGTTTTTCTTCTTTCTTTCTATCTTCTCTTTATCAAAAAGTTGTATTTCAATTGCTTCATCTTTTGTACATTTAGTATTAGAGTTTTCAACAAATTGTTCAAAAATTCTTGCTGGAAAAATTTAAATTTAGACATTTTATAGATATTTTCTTTTTTAACGTTTTGTTTAATTTGTTCTATTTCTTCAAATTGTTCTTTAGTATAAGTTAGTTCTTCTCCGATCATATATTTTAATTTTATATTTTGTAATTCTTTAATAAGAGTTTCATTTATTTTTATTGTAGAGCTTGATTGTTCTTTCATTTATTTTACAGATGATTCTTTTTCATTTTCTACTTCATATATTATTTCCTCTATGTCAGAGATTTCTTTTTCGTATAGAATTTTTAATTCGTTTGTTTCTAAGATCTTAATCATTTTTTTTTGCACTCTTTCATTTTTTGGAACATTCTGGTACATAATGACATTCTTCTTTCAAATATAACATTTACTTTTTTTCTTTCAATATGGTTGTGATTTGGGTTTTTTTATTTATTTTTACTTTTTAGAAAAGTTCGTTCTTTTTTTCCAAGATTTTCATTTGAATTTTTTTTCTTATAAGGTTTCTTACTTCTTGGTACATGATATCCTATCTTCCAATCTTCTTTTAATATTTAATTATAATATTTTTGTTTATATTTTGTATTATTGATTTGATTTTTAATTTGCTTTTTTGCTTTAACTGATAGATATTGTTCATTTATTAGCCTAAGTTAATCCTAAAATCTAAATTGTCTGCTTTATTTAGCTTTTTTAGCCAATCTGGATATTTTTTAATAGTTATTTTATTCCAAAAGTTTGGTAATTTATAAAAAAATGATGTAACTAATATATATCTTGAGAAGGTTCTACAAGAAAATAATATTTTTTAAATAAGTTTACATAATCTTCAATTCGACAAGTATTATATAATTTTAATTTTGATAGAGTATAATTAGCATCTTTTTGAATCGTTGGTTTTTCTGTCTCTTATCAAATTTTCTTTAATTATTTTTGCTCTTTATCTCTTATGGTCTTTTCCTATTGTTTTAACCATTGTAGAGCATCATTTTGTAGGGTTCCTGTAATATAATCTAAAAAAATTTCTTTTGTCCAAGTACTTCTCTAGTCGAGTAAAATAAGTGATATGGATTCTCTATTCTTCTATAGTTTTTTCTTGATCTTTAAATGGTATATTAGTAATGTTTAAATAAGTATCATATTGTGATATTGTTTGTTTACCTAAATCATCTCTCTTAGTATTAGAAGGAGTTGGCTCATCTTTTGGTTTTGTTCCACTAAGTGAAGCTTCATTTATATCAATATAGTCTTTATCTTGAGTTCTTTTTAAATATTCTTTAAATTCTTACTAGTCTAAGAATTCTTTTAATGGTTCTTCAGGTTTTATTTTTTTATAAGTATCTGAAGATTTTTCAAATTCAGTTTCTTAATCACTCACCACGTTGGTTGCGTGTGGAGTATCAGTATCTGATTCAGATACAGATTTAGACGTGGATTCATCATCAAAGGATAATAAATTTATCTGATAATAAAAGAGTGTCAATAATGATTTATATTCAAGATTGGTTTTTTGAATTTGTTTTAGTAATCGTTTCTCTTCTATTCTTAATTTTAGGTCTTTATAAAGATGTCTCCAATAATCAAGAATTTCGACAACGTTATCATATTTTGTTTGATTATATTTGTGAGTTTAAAAAGTTTTTAGTTCTTCAATTCCATAAAATAATCTTAGATGTGTATTACTTCGAGGGCAATTCATTCCATGTTAATAATATATGTTTCTAATTTAAGATCAAGATTTTTAATTTTTTATATATGGATTAATTGGTTTTCAACTTTTCTCATGTTAACTTCTATAGCATCAAGTTTCATATCTAAATGATTTTGATTAATCACTTGATATTTTTAATCTTTTTAACTAACTTCTTAACATGTTTTATATAGAATTTATACTTCCACTAATAATATTCAAATTCTTTTCTTATTTTTTTTCTCTATGAAATATGTGCCTAAATTGAAATGATTCTTTTTGTATCCAAGAACTAATGTATTTTATATTAGATTGATTTTTATTATTCATAGAGTTTTTATGGTACCTAAAACCTCCTGTTACTTTAATGTTTCTTGTGTCTAAAACTAAAAGTTTTTTCAAAAGTTTTCCCTTATAACAACCTTTAAAGATCTTTAAAGATGGGAAAATATGGGCTTTGAAACATTAATAGAAATATTAAGAATTTTATTTTATTTTTATTAAATTTCCTAGTAAGCCATTTGATCAAATTCATTTTAGAGCTGGCTATTATTTTTGCTCTTGTCTAGTCTTAGTAATTTTGATTTCCTTAATGCATTTTAAGACATGTAGTGATATCCATAAAGTAGGATCCAAAGGAATAAATAGTTTGTTAAAAAGAAAGATTTCGAAGTTCTCGACTAATATCGAAGGGTCCATTTTGCATAGCTGTCGTATATAATTTTAGTCGAGCATTGAGCATAAAGAATTCTACAAAGAACATGGTAAACAATTGCTGTTATATTTTTGAAAATTTATCTTCAGAATTGGTGATTGGAGAATTGGGAAATGTTTCTCATAATTGTATTAAAATTTCTATCATAAAGCTGTTCCTAGATGGGGGAGTGGGGAAAAAAATCCTTACGACCAAAATAGGCCTTTCTACAATGTTG
The DNA here is from genome assembly GCA_033030585.1 of Hippophae rhamnoides. NCBI lineage: Eukaryota > Viridiplantae > Streptophyta > Magnoliopsida > Rosales > Elaeagnaceae > Hippophae > Hippophae rhamnoides. The sequence goes on along the minus strand of CM065433.1, from coordinate 49,565,627 downwards.
ATAAACCTTTTTTGTAAAAGAAGCGATGGTCCCTTGCCGGAGATGCACTAAAACAGTTGGTGGCTTATAACGGCATTTTGTCTTCTTTCACTGCAGAGTCTCAGGATCTAATGAAAATTCTAAGTCATTCTGTAAGTGTGATGATTCAGAATCTCAGCCGTGCTTATTTGAAGACCCACTTCCTGGTATGTAAATTTTTTTCTCGTTAAATCCCGTTCGTTGTTGGAAAATGTGAGTTTGTGAGGCCTATATGATTATTTTATGCTAGATCCTAATGGTCTTTAGTGTTTCTCATACAGGGTTGAAAATGTTCTCTGGCTTAAAAAGAAAATTACCTGACCTTGAAAAAGATGATTTGATGTCCTTAATTACTAGCTTCCCAGATAGTACAGATCTGGATCGTGTAATGAGTTTAAAGAGAAATCGATTTATGTGCAAACAAGAAAACTGGGAGGATAAACTCTCAGGCAATACTGCAGATATGTATATGGAAATCTCTAGACATAATGCTTCCAAGTCTCAATGTGCAGTTGGAGGTTGTCTTTCCAAGGATTTTGCTGGGCTCTTCACAAGAAATTTGCCGGTGGATCCGGAGAAAGGGTTTTCCTTTTCATAATAGATTCACAATTCTCAGTGCGCAGTTGAAGGTTGCCTTTCAAAGGGTTTTGGCGGGCTCTTCACAACAAAATTGGGGTGTATCCAGAGAAAGGGTTTTCCATCTCATAGATCCACAGAGTGATAATATAGTGTATTAGTAGACTTGGGTGGCATGTTCTTGCAGATTTTGTTATAGTGATTAGTGAGTATGCATATCGATTCATTTGAGGTGTTAAATATGATTTACCTGCAATTTTATATATATTTGAGCCAAGTTTTTGCTATCTGAGGATCTCTTGATGCCATTGAGGATGGTTTTACAATCTCTTCCCTTAAGTGTCGTTGCAGACATGGTTTTTAGGAGTGGAGTGTTCCATAATAAGAAACTTGTACTATTCTTCGAGGGGAAGGGGGAAAAGAGGAAAAAGAATAACAGCGAAGTGGCTTTTGGCTGCTTGTAACTTGGTAACACGGTAGGTAATTTTTGTTAGCTCTAGTGTAAAATGATAGAGCTGTAAATTCTATTCATTTGTATTGTTTTTTTTATTTTATTTAAAAATTATGAATATGTGAAAAATACATGAAAATAGGAAGTAAAAAATATATGTTGACATGTGGTAGGAATATGTATGAAAAGCTTGGAAATGTGTACATTTTGAGCAATCCGTACAATATTTTGTAGTGATTGAATGGATGATTTATCCTGTTGTAACTATATATGACTTTGATGGACGAAGAATGATTGCTGTTCTTGCTTCGATGATGCTGTACGTACTACTAGTACCTACTTTTATGTCCTCCGTCTCTGTGAACCCTTTTACGTCTACACTAAAAAGATATTTTAATTCTTTGGACTTTTTTTTACAGCCGCTTTTACAATAAGCAAAACTATAACCCATTTATTCCTTATATTTTCCTTTAGAAATCTTCCATTGGAGTGCTACTGTTCTTCTATAGGTATTAGCTATTTTTTCAAAAAAATAAAAAATAAATAAACATTTTTAAAACTTATAATAACAAAAAAATAACATTTTTAAAACTTGTAATTACAAAAAAAAAACATATTTTATATCCATTCATATGTTCATTATTAAGAAAGAGTCTTATGTATCATTTTAAATTAAATACTTTTGAATTAAATGTTGTTTAAATTAAACTATTATCATTTAAATTCGTTTAACGTTAAATGTTATCTAATTGAATTTCGTTTAATGTTATCAAGTGTGTTATTTTTATTATTATGAGTTTTAAGGGTTATTTTTAGTAAATTTCTCTCCATTATTTTATTATCATTATAATTGAATAAAATTAACTATAATTGTATTTAAAAAAACCACAATTGTGTTGTTTCCATCTAGATTTTAGAACAATGATGGCTTATTATTGGATAAATATACTCTATTGTAATTTATGCATGTTTTGGTTTTTGTTCTTTTTTTTTCAATATGTAAGTCAAAAATATTATATATATTTATTATTTGTTTCATTAAATATGATGGTATTATATTCACAAAATACAACAACTAATCAAGTTAGTTGACACTTATGTACTTATTAAAGTATTTTAGGCAAAGAAAAAAATCAGGCTAATATTGCCATTGTTATAGTCGAAACATCTAGAATGATGTTTATATTATAATTGATTATATGTTTAAATTTTCATGTATCTTTAATTTTAATAAATTAATAATATTTATATTTTTTTATTAAAAAAATACTATAAATAAAACTGCTCGTAAATACAAGGTAAAATATACTTGATTTAACTTGATATTCATATTCAACATACATTGTCCAAACGAAGAAAATCAACTAGATTTCTAAATTAAAACACTTAGGCTATCCATATTTGATTTTTTTTTAACAATTTGTGTATGGTAACATCCATTACTATTATAGACCTTACAATTAGATTTTGTATTAATTGTTATGAACCTAAAGTACTTAAGGATTAGGTCTTATGTTCGAGGTTTGGGGAAGACAAAATGAATTCGTTAATGTAATTCAGATTGAAGATAAAATCTAAGAATTCTCTCATGGTAGATTACATAACTCACAAATATATCTTAACATTAAAAATCTTCAAGTAGCATAAACAGAAAAGATAATAGAAACTATGATGCTCAAAAATCCCCAAAATTAGTTATCTTCCACAATGTCCTCTCTTATTTGCTATAATTACAAATTATTATCACTAAATTGTGATTAACATAATATACTATTCATTTATTTCACATCATAAATTAAACATTGATTTTAATTATACCTCATTATGTTGACTCTAATAATATTTTTTTTTTCAAGAATATGAGTTTATGCTTACTCTACTAATTGCAATGGATTATTATCTAATAGAACTTTATGAATGCTATACTAACCATGAAAAGATAAATATTTATGCATTTTGATTTTTGAAGTTTATAAGAATCTGGCAAATTTGTCCGTTTGTAGCGCAAGAGGAATGCTAGTTACAATCTCACTTGCACTAATAATTAGTATGACACGTGTATAATATATTTAGAATGAAAAAGTTATTTTATAATTTTATTACGCGTTATATTATAATTATCATTAAAAAATTTGTTAGGCGTGAAAAATATAAAGTTAAGGTTATGCAAGTTGTGAAATTTTATTTTAAAAGAGCACGATATTTATTTATTATTAGTTGAAGGACACATGTTTCTGTAAGGGAAAAAACACATATTTTGTTAATAAAATTGTTATAATTTTTATAATTATAAAAGTAATTCAAATTATAAAAAGTAATTAAATGAATATTTTTTTTATAATAACTAGATTTTTAATAAGCAATTTAAACATAATTTACATTTATTCACATTTTATCGAAAGTATATACATGATAATTACGTTGATTATATATATCATTTTATATAAACGTAATATATTATTATAATAATTTTTATTATTATCACAATAAAATATATAAAATATCCATTTTATTATCAATATTAATTATACATTAATGTCATTATTATTGAATAACATTAATGAATTATTTTTGTGACAATAATAATTTACATTATGATAATATTATTACTCTTAAAATAAATATGATTGATATATAATTGTAAATATTTAACTACTAATAATTATTATAATAAAAAAATAAGACTTCTTAATAAATTATAAGTAGATAATAGAATATATTTGTTACATAGTATTAAATATCTACTATATAACTTATATATAATTATGTGTTTGGATACGAAAAAATGTCATATTTTACATAATAAAAATTATACGATTATGTTGAAATTTAGTTCCATAATAAGATGTGAGTTTAAATCAAACTAGATAATTTAATAAATTTAAAATATTATGTTTTTATTTTTTTTCATCTTAAATTAAAAAAAAATATTTTAAAAATATAAAAAAATTAAATATTGATTAAATTGAATTTTTATGATGAAATTATTTTAATAGGTAAGTCAACTAAATAAAATAAAATAAATATTATTTTATCAATTTTATCTCATTATATCATAAAAATTATCACCAAATAATATACATATTAATTATAATATAATTTAATATAATTAAACTTAAGGGTGTATCAAATATGTTATAAGGGTATATCATTTATTATTGTTAAATACGTGAGTAATTTTATAAAGTGCGATTGAGATTTTATAAGTACTATAAATATAATATAGATATAGAAGATATGTTGTTGCGATGAATATGTTAATATATGGGAGTAGTCCTAAGTAGAGACGTCGAATTAAAATCCTGGTTGACCCGATACTTGTCTTTTCTCACTTTTATATTAATTTCCTTTTCATTTATTTTTACATATTTTTAATGGAAAATTATATTGGTGTTTCAAATATATATATGTAAGTATAATAAGCTTTCCATTTTCATATTAAAATTTCCAAGTTTCAGGATGTTAGCTTAGTTGACCCAAAACTTTATTCCATGCGCTCAAACTATTATCTCACGTGCACACTAGCTAATATATATATATATATATATATATATATATATATATATTACTTTACCTTTCCTGCGTTAAGTGAGCAGAAAAGAAAGAGCAACAACGGCTGCAAAGAAGAACAAAAAAGTCAAATTAGAAGCTGAAAACAGAGTCACTTTTAGCTCCATTCCCGTCCAACCAACCACCGAACTACTCTTCATTTTTCACCGATGTGTACCTGTTGGAGTCTCAAATCACCCAGAGAAGCTATCAATACGTTGGTTATAAGTTTAATCAACCTCTTTTTTGATAAGTACGTTTTGAGGAAAATATTGGACTACCCAACTTTCAATTGTACCTCCACCATTTCGATGCTCCTATTTTTCTATCAACATTTTCACCGTCCATCAACATTTGAGCTGCTATTTGTTTAGTAGTTTAGAAGAGGGTTGAAAATATGCGTTAAGTCGCTGTTTTTTATTTGTACGTTAATATTTGATTTAATAGTAAATTTGTTAATTTATCTTGTTATATATTACCAATAAATTAGAGGGTGATATTTTGTGGATGTATTTTGGATTTGGTATATTTTGTAAAATTCTTTGAAAATTAGTGTTTGTATCTTCATTTGATTATTTGGGGATTTTCATGGATTAGACTTTTCACATTAAAAAATTAAAACACTTAAATCATTATGTATTATTTACTGTTTATTATTTTACTGTTATCAATTATTATATATTTATGTAATCAAAATTAGACCCGATATTTACTTCCGCAAGTGATTATTTATAATACAGGAGATTTAAGAATCCTACAAAATGACCGCAAGCATCCCAAAACATAACAATTTCAATGACCACGTTTGATGCACAAACTGTTTTTTAATTGGTATCTTCGGCTTGTCTAAAATCATGCATCAATTATATTAAATTTAAAGAATATTCAAGTTTTAAATTATCTAAATGTTATACTAATTAATTTGCTTAATTTAATTATCTAAACTTTTGATCAAACTACAGTTATCATTTAAATGAGTTGTACGTGTTCAAATAACACATTATGTTTAGTTATACTAACGAAAGCAGTTTCAATTAAAAGTGAGATGAAGATAAAGTGATTTTAAAAAGAATCACCGAATTTATGCTTTTATATTTAAATAAAAAAAAATATTTTTTAATCTGGAAATTGCTTCTTATAATTAGTAATATTTTTTTTTCTATTAAAAGCTTTTTCTATAATTTGAAAAGCATAAATCGTTCATGTTTTTGAATAAAATATAGGTTACCGTGCTCGTATGGGTAGAGGTTGGATTGGACTAAGGCTGCATAAGATCAAACATCATGGTCCAACCCAAAAGCTCAAACTGGCCCAGTTGGTAATTATTTATATTAAAAAAATCACACTCATTTAAGCAAAAAGATAAATATTATACATACACCCACCTATTTACATTACACTTGATCCAAACAGAGACGTTCTCTAAGCATCCACATAGATCATATGTGATTATTATAACACTGATTCACCAGCATCCACATGGAATGGTCTCGATACTAGCTTGGCTGCCTAGCGAAAAAATCATTCATGTCTCGTCCATTTTATAATAATTTTTTACCCTTTTAACTAATTTTTTACCATAAAAAATCCATTTTATAATAATTTGAATGTTAAAAAAATTATAATTGATTTATCCATAGTTAATAGTTACGATGGAGCACAATACTTTGCTTCGATTTCATCCAAAATAGTTCAACACAAGTCGCAACACATTTTAGGGAAAAACCACACAACACTTTAATGCAAGTTCTAGCTACCGGGTGTTTGGTTGTTGGAGATATTGCAAATCAATAACTACGTTTTTTTTTAATCTAGAATTCATTCAATAATTTTGCTTTTGAATCTAGAAAAAACGTTGTCCTTTAAGAGGCAAGAGATGTATATGAACGAGGTTTATTGTGAGAGTTAGCTAAATATAATATATTTAGTGTTAATTTTATATTAATTATAAACATTATATTAATATCATTATTATTACTACGTTAATTAAAACATTATTTTTTACTATTAATATCCCCTCAAATCCTTCATAGTGTTGCTCAATAAATTTTTTTCTTCTTCTTTTTTTTCATTAGCAAAATTTTATATATCTTCTACGTGTTACTTTAATTATAAAATTATTGCATAGAACTACTATTTATTATATTTAATTTTGATATAAAATCATAATAATTGTATAATAAATTTGGAATTTAATTTAAAAATATAACGTAAGGTTGTAGTTGATACTAGGAATATTCATAAACCGGTCCGGATCGGACCAAATCAGAAAATCAAATCGGATCGAACGGTTTTACAAATTAAACGGTTCGATTTGATTTGTATTAATTTTTAAACCGATCGAATAAAAACAAATCAGTTTAATAATATATTAAATTTTTTACATTATTTCTTATTAAAAGTATAAAAAAAATAAATCAAATTAAAAATCAAATTTAATAGTTTTATATATTAAACGATTTGATATGTTTTGTATTAATTAAAATTGATTTAAACAGTAAAAACCATATAATATAAACAGTTCAATCAAGTGAATTTTTTTTTTCCCAAAATTGAACCGGTTCGGACCGGTGACAACCCTAGTTGATAAAGGAAACGTTCAAATTGATCTCGGAGCTCTTGGCGTGAGAAAAGTCGTATAATTATTAAACATTCCTCTAGCTGTCAGCGCAATTAGCTTAGGTTTCATCATGGCTAGAAGTCTAAAGATTGATGAAATTTAACAAGCATGTATATATATAAAACATATAAAATAATGCACTCACAATAATTATGATATACTTAATATAATTTTTTTATAAATAATTTATGAAAAAGGATATATATTTATTTTTTGGATGATATAAATAAATAAATATTTTTTAATATTTTAGAAAAATAAATATATATATTTTCTACTTATGAAGATTAAAAATAAAATAAAAATAATAACTGTTTTATTTATTAGAAGTATACTTTATCTAACTTCTAATTCTTTTTCTCATTTATAAAATTTTTATATGGCTTAACAAACAATAGTTAATTTAAATATATATATATATATATGTAACTCTATATTTTGTAAATTTATTTCTTTAAATAATAATTAGGCATTAACATATAAATACACATATGATAACGATGTTTAAATAAAGAAAAAATATTTATTATTTTAAGAATATATTTTAATTAATTATTGGTATTTATATTTTTTATAAAAAAAATTATTATATTAATATAATATTTTATTGGTTAGAAGCTAATTTAGTAGTAATAAATACTCTCTTAAAATCAATGATCCCTCAACATTAACAAATTCGTTGCAGGCAATTGCTATATTATTAACCTTTCTGTATATAGCTTAATTTGTTAAATTAAAAAAAATAAAATATTATTAGTATGTGTTATTTATTATTTTTAGAGTATATATTTTAAATATTTTATTAAATATTTAGTTTTTTTTTTCAAAAAACAAAATTGTTAGAATCTCATTTGGTTATCACTTTAAATTAAAGGATTTTATGTGCCATTTATTGAGGCCCAATAATGCAATGGATTTGTTGACCAGAAAAAGGATAATAATGCAATCGATTGCAGTGGGTAGGTACGATAGTAATTAATTTGACGTTTGTAACAGGAAATTTAGATTTAGTGGGTGCAAGTTACTTCAAAAACAATACTTTGAGTTTAGGTGGACATTACTTTTAAATCTGATAAGAAAGACTAGTATCTAGTACATTTATTATGACACACGTATCCCTATTTTATCCATATTTATATTTCCACATTATATTAGTAGTAAAATTTTTAAAAATTGCAGATAAATTTTTACAAAAAAATAAATATAAAGAGTTAAAATAAAGAAACTGTATAAAAATTATTATATTAAAGATTATATATTTATCACTTTTTTAAAATTTACAAATAGAAAGATATTGTTTGATAACCGAGGTAAATGTTAAAGAACTTGAGATCTAATTGTAAACACCAACATGCAAGGTAAAAACAACCAACAACAATTTGGTGGAGAATAATAGACTATCCAATAGTATATCTCTCAATAATTGTGTTTATTTTTAATTATTATAATTTTATTTTTTTCTTTTGTATAAATAGGTTGTAAACATTTGTTTATTCATCATCAATAAAACCATTTTTTACATGGTATCAGAGCTTAGAAAATAAATCTCAGAAAATTCAACTCACATAATTTTTTTCTTTTTCTCCTTATTCTGCTTTTTTTTCAAAATCAATTTCGATTCACAAAATAATTTTAATTTCATCCCATCATATTATCCAGAAGAATCCGAGCAATCTCCAATTAATTTCAAGCCAAAATAACACCCCACGTGCTCACCGGTGTTCCATGCTCCTCGTCAGAGTCACACGCGCCAGCTGCTGAGGAAGACGACTCCAATGACACGTTGGTCGTGCGCCTCTAAACCAAACGACGCGTCGTTCACCCGGTTTGGTCTTCATCCGGTTCAGTGCTCCACCGTTGCAGTCGCCGTTCTAGCCACTACAGACACCGATTCACCCATTTTTTGATCGGTTCTACGGCTAAAATTTCCAGTTCTGTAATCTTGGACTCATTTTCTATAAGATAAAGCATATTTCAGTTCATTATTTGTTTTATAAATAGTCATTATTGTCTAGAACATACTTAAACCTATCCCGTTCTTTCGATTATTTTACTCAACAATAATGTCTATAACTACCAATACCAACCCTACTTTACCAAAGTGGTATGATGACCCTAACCATTCATTATATCTACACCACTCACACCAACCAGGCATGGTTCTAGTAGCCCAATCCTTAAATTAAGAAAATTATCACATTTAGTGTCATGCGATGCTCATGGCTCTATTAACCAAAAATAAAGAAGGATTGATTGACGACACAATCAAAAGGCCATCAACAAACTTTGAAGAAAAATTCAAACAATGGAATCACTGCAACATTCTTGTCAAATGATGGATCTTCAACACCATATCGCCTAAAATTACAAAAAATGTCATGTATAATGATACTGCATATGAGCTATAGGAAGAATTAAAGGAACACTTTTCGCACACCAACAACGTGCACCTATTCCACATTGAGTAAGAGATCCATGATTGCATACAAGAAGATGAAAGCATTGGAGAATACTATACCAAATTGAAAACATTATGAGATAGCCGCGATGCACTATGTCCTCTTCCACATTGTGGAGGAAATGTCGGAAGGGAATTATAAGAATATCAACAAAAGCAGCGAACTATAAAGTTTCTCATGGGGCTTAACACGGTTTACACATCATCACGTGGACAAATCTTGCTCATGAAACCTTTACCTACAGTAAATAAGGTATATTTATTCATTGTTTAAGATGAAAAGCAAAGAGTTATCTCCACGCAAACCATAGGAAGGATGCTAGAAGCTGTCGCACTTGTTGCCAGAGATAGTCGTCCACAATATCCTCACAAAAATTACCCACCAAGGAACCCACATCTCATGTGCAATCGATACAACAATATAGGCCATAATTCTGAGAATTGTCGAAGTCACCTCAAATGTGATTTTTGTGGTCTCAATGGACATAATTTTGAAAACTACCGAAAGCGTCTCAAATGTAATTTCTGTTATTTGAATGGACATGACATCAACATGTGTCGGAAGAAATGAGCAATTCAAGATAAGAGAAATACAAATTATGGCTTCCCCTCTAAAGCTTATCATACTGACTTTCAGGAAAGTTGCTCTGACACAAAAAAACCATCCCACAACCTTACATATGCCCAATATCAAGAGCTCCTTTCACTTCTCAATCAATCCAAATCAGGTAGCTTGGCAAGTCAAGTGACTACTTCTTCAGGTAACGCATTATGTGCAACTTTTTTTAATTCAGAAACTCGTTGGATTTTTGATACAGGGGAAACTGATCACGTGGCCTGTTCCCAAAACCTTATGAGCTCCAGCATTCCAATCACTAATCGGTATATGCATTTACCTAATCATTATCTTGCCCATGTCACACATATTGACACTGTACATTTCTCAAATAATTTCATACTCCATAATGTCTTATGTGTTCCCTCCTTCAAATTAAACTTAGTTTCAGTAGCCAAACTAACTCAAACTACATTTTGCCATGTCACCTCCACTAATAGTATGTGCTTTGTTCAGGAAAAATTCTCAGAGAAGACGATTGGGATGGGAACTGAGAAAGTAGGACTCTACTATCTGACTATTTCTGAAAAGGCTGGATGTTTCTCCATTTCAAATACTGCTTCCATCAACTCTCATCTATGGCATCAACGACTTGGTCATTTATCTAATAACAGTTTGCGTGTAATTTCTCTTTCCATCAACACACCTTTTTTGTTCAATTAGTGATTGTTCTATTTGTCCATTAGCTAAGCAAACACGTAATCCATTTTCTTTAAGTTCCATCAATACAAAAGCACATTTTGAAATGATTCATGTCGATATTTGGGGTAGGGGTGTCCAAAAACCGGATTGGACCGGACCAAACTGTAAAACCGGACCGGACTAAACCGAACGGTTTTACTAATCAAACAGTCCGGTCCGGTTTGTATTAATTTTAAACCGTTCAAACTGGACCGGACCGGTTTAATAATATATTAAAAATTTCACATTTTTCTTCATTAAATTATAAAAAAATCGAACCAAACCGGGAAATAAACCAGACCGAACGGTTTTATAAGTCAAACGGTCCGGTCCGGTTTTTATTTTTTAAAACCGTTTCAAACGGTCCGGTCCGGTCCGGTTCTAGTAATATGAACGGTTCGGTCCGGTTAGATTTTTTTTAAGGAAAACCGGACCGAACCGGACCGTGGACACCCCTAATTTGGGGTGGCTATCACATTCCAGCACTTAATAGAGCACGTTATTTTCTCACTATTGTTGATGACTACTCAAGATGCATATGGGTCTATCTCTTACATGTTAAATCCGATACACACACATTTCTTACCACCTTCATCAATCTTGTTGAAACACAATTTTCATCGAGAGTTAAAATCATTGGTAGTGACAATGGACTAGAATTCTCTATGACCTAGTTATTTTCTACCAAAGGAATCCTTCATCAAACCAGTTGTGTCTCTACCCCTCAACAAAATGGTGTTGTTGATCGCAAACACCGTCATCTTCTCAATGTCGCTCGTTCATTGCTCTTCTAAGCCAATCTTCCTAAACAATTATGGGGAGATGCCATTCTTACAGTCACATACCTCATAAATCATACTCCAACACCTGTTCTCAAGGGTAAAACACCATTTGAAGTCCTTTTTCACAAAATTCCTAGGTATGAACATCTTGGTGTTTTTTGTTCTCTTTGTTTTGTGTTTGCACATCATGATTGACTCACCAAGTTTGATCCTAGATCACATAGATGCATATTCATTGGGTATCCATCTGGGATAAAAGGTTATCATGTCTACAATCTGGAAACAAACAAGACTTTAGTATCTCGTGATGTTATCTTTTATGAACATGTATTTCCTTATCTCACTTTCATTTTCAACACTCCATCAGAAAATACTATTTATGATGACATACCTAAAATTCATCAATCAACCAATCCAAATACATCATTTCATCATACACCATCTATCCTTCCACCAATCGACTCAGACATTCTTCATCTTCAAAATTCATCTCCAGAAACATCATCATAAACTTCTCCACCACACATAACTCCTTCAACACCACTTACACATAGGCTTCGTCGATCCACCAATGTTCCTAGCTACCTTTAAAAATATCATGTAGAAGCTTCCTTGCCTTCTCGGTTCTTCCCTTCGTCTCACTCAGCATCGTCAATTAACAAAGGTACTTCTCATTCTTTATCTCATGTACTTACCTATGACCAATTATCACCTACGCATCGTGCCTTTGCTACTTCTATTTCCATTCTTAGGGAAAAACCACCTTTGTTGAAGCTTGCAACGATCCAACATGGCGGTCTGCCATGAAACAAGAACTGGATGCTCTTGAAACTAATGGCACTTGGACGCTTCAACAGCTTCATCCAAACAAGAAATAGTTTTTGTAAATGGGATTACAAAATCAAGTATAATCCTGATGGCTCTATGGAATGATACATGGCTCGGTTAGTCACCAAAGGATACAACCAGATTGAAGGTTTTGACTACCAAAAAACTTTTGCACCAATAGCAAACTTGTCACTATTTGGCTTCTTCTTGCCATTGTTGCTATTCAAAATTGGCATCTTCGAAAACTCGATGTCAATAATGCTTTTCTCTATGGTGATCTTCATGAAGATGTCTACATGTCCCTTCCACATGGATTCAGACGAAAGGGGAAAACACGAGTATATAAGCTACACAAATCTTTGTATGGACTCAAACAAGCCTCACGAAAATAGATCATCAAGCTATCAACAACACTTAAGCTAGCTGGTTTTAACCAATCCAAGTATGATCACTCATTGTTCGTCCAAACTTGTGGTAATTCCTTCTCTACTCTTCCTGTCTATGTAAATGATATCATCATAACAGGAAACAATGTACAAGACATTGAAGAAACTAAGAATCATATCATGAGACAATTCTTGCTTAAAGATCTCAATGAATTAAAGTATTCTTTTGGGCATAGAAGTTTCACGTTCCCGGAAAGGAATTGTTCTGTCACAATGCAAGTACACACTTGAAATATTGGAGGACATGGTTTATCTTGGTGCCAAATCTTCCAATTCACCTAACCTATGGAACAAAATTTATCCCTCAACAAGGTTGAAGGGGAATTCATCAGTAATCCCACATCCTATTGAAGACTTGTTGGGAGATTAATATACTTGACCATCACAAGGCCCGACTTAGTGTATATCGTGCACATTCTCAGTCAATATATGGATAAACCACATCAACCACATTTGGAAGTAGCTCAATGAGTGCTACGATATGTCAAGAACACACCAGGGTAAGGTCTTTTTTTCTCAGCAACTAGTTCATTACAACTAAATGCTTTCTGTGATGCAAATTGGGCAAAATGCACAGTTGCACGACAATCAACCACAAGATATTGTATGTTTCTTGGAAACTTGCTAATTTCTTATAAGACTAAAAAACAAAATATAGCCTCATGCAGAAGTAGAATACCGCTCTATGGTAGCAGCATATTGCGAAGTAACCTGATTACGATACATTTTGGATGATTTGGGTATCAAACACTCCCAACCAGCCAAGTTATATTGTGACAATCAAGCAGCCCTTTACATTGTATCAAATCCAATGTTTCATGAGCGAACCAAACACATAGAGATCGATTGCCATCTAGTAAGAGAAAAGATTTAAGTTAAAATGATTAAAACTTATCATATCTCTACATTATAGCAACCAACAGATATATTTACCAAATCTCTGAGTTTTCCACAGTTCTCAAGCTTACTTAACAAGTTAGAAATAATTAACATATATTAAAAACTTGAGAATGAATGTTAAAGAACTTGAGATCCAACTGGTGATAACCAACACACCAATTGGAAGCAGTCACCAACAGCTTGGTGGGGAAGGATAGGTTGTCTAAAAACATGCCTCTCCATAATTGTATTTATTTTTAATTATTACAATTTTGTTTTTATTTTGTATAAATAGGTTGTAAACATTCGTTTATTCATCATCAATAAAATCATTTCTTACTATAGAAGAGTACAGGATGATCTCAAGCTAAATATTTTTATATATTACAAGAATGAAATTAGTGTATAGATTGATTGTGAGAATACATTCGATGTTGGGGAAAAGTACAGTAGAGGAGGGTTGATTTTAATAGTTTCTTTCTTTAACCTCATTTTTAGAACAATAATTACTCATTTGTAGAGATAAATCTAACAATAGTAAATAATTTATCTTCATAATTATAATATTTATATTCCTTTAAAAATATCAGTCCCTTTAATGTATTATGAACCATCGAATATGCATGCATGGCTGTGTGAATCTCCCCTCCCATTTTATTTGGTTACTAATGATTTGTCAAAAATTGCTAAACTATTCCCTGGATGGATACTTGGGATATATATGTATGTATGGAAATTAGGAATAGAAATAAACATAATTTTTATTTTCAATTAGGGTTATTTATAATTATTTTATGTATGACGTATTTATATTTAACATTTAAATTATTACGCAAGTTATTTAATATATATCCATTAACATTTTAATTTTATAAATAAAACATATCATTAATTCTACTTTAATATCAAATTTGAATTATTAATTTCTATCTCCTACCTCTTTCCCCTTCTGTATCAGTTTATCTTTCGTTGTTTTGATTTATACATTTTTTTATTATGGTGTTATTTTTGTATGTTTAGGGTTAGAAACTGTGGTGATCAAGCTTAAAATTATTCTAGCTGAACTCATAATGAAGAATGAAGATATAATTATTATTTTATATGTACTTTTTTTTTCTTTTTCTTCTTCTTTTTTTATTTCTCTGGTCATACCACGCAATTAGTTAGATCATTGTGTTATAAAGCTCCTTAATTTAAGGAGCAAACATGGAGCAAAACATGGAGCAAAACATGGAGCAATTCATGGAGCAAAACAAGGAGCTTAATTCAAGGAGCAATTTAAGGAACCATTAATTTAAGGAGTAATTCAAGGAGTGAATTTTCCTATAAATAGATGTGTAATTGTAATGAATTAATCATCCAAAGTGTTCATTCAATTGAGAGAAAAGCTTAGAGAGAAAAGCTTTTGTGAAAGAAATTTGAGAGTAATTTTCTTGGGTGTAATTGGGTTGTGAGTTGTGAGTGTTGGAAACACCTTGTGTAATTTCTCACTTTCGGTAAAAAGATCTATGGTCAGGAGACGTAAGCAAGATTAGTAGAACTCGTTATCAAATTTTGTGTGTTATTTTTCTATTCTTGCTTTCTCATAAATCGGCTTATCGGGAATTTGCGTTATTTCCCGACAATGGTATCGAGCTATTGGTAGTGATTTACGTCAATTTTACGCAGAAATAATCGAGAACGATCAGGAAGTCGGATTTTAGTGGGGGCAACGATGGCCTTGAGATGAAGGAAGAGGTGAAACTCGAGAAATTTGATGGCACGAATTTCGGGTTTTGGAAAATGCGAGATAGAGGATTATACGTATCCAAAGAAATCTATATCAACCTCTCGAGGAAGAAGCCGGGAGGCATGAAGGAAGAAGATTGGAATCTTACAGACGGAGACGAAGCCGGAGTTATTCGATTGACGTTATCCGTAATGTTGCTTTTAACATAGCAAAGGGAAAAGACCACGGCGGGTGCTTATGGCAGCTTCTCTCGATATGTATGAGAAGCCATCGGCCTGAACAAAGTGCACTTGATGAGGCGCTTGTTCAATTCTGCGGATATTTGAAGGTCATCGGTAGCTGTTGTCTCTCGATGAACTCGACACGGTTACAGCCGGTTGAGTTCGGTGGAAATTAATTCGATGAAGAATACGGCGTTGATGCTATTCTGTACGAGGAAAATTTGGAATGCTCTTGTCGCGGTGTGAGTAGCTCGTCGAGAAGCGATAAGTTGAAATTTGTGATGTTCGTGATTTGGTTCTCGGTGAAGAGATCCAAGCGTAGAAGGCAATTGAATCGTCGACCCTCTTGATTTTGCATACGAGTCGAAGGGAAGAAATTCAACCAAAGGAAATGGACGTGAGTAGCCGACTGAAAGAGGTAGATCAAAAACGGGGAGGTGCAAATCCGGGGAATCCTAATAATTCCACATGGCTCGAAAATGACTATCAGTGTTGGAATTGTGGAAAGAGCAGGGCATTACAAAAATCGGTGCGAGTGCGGAAGAGACCAAAAGTGAAGGCGAGAGCGACGTTACTTCCCCTCGGAGGAGACGATGCGTTGATATCTCTTTGGAGAGCGAAGGAAGAATCTTGGGTGTTAGGCTACGGAGCGTCGTTCCATTGCTCTTCCTGAAAAAGAATTCTTCGAGAAATATGTCACAGGAAACCTTGGAAAGGTATATCTTGGTGATGATCAACCATGTGCTATTATTGGCAAGGTGTAGTGAAGATTAAGTTGAGCCAGATCTATTTGGGGCGAAGGATGTCGAGCGTATTCCCGATCTCGAAGGAACTTAATCTCGGTGGGGCGGTTGGCCGGTGAAGGCCTGCTACTGATCTTCGTGGTGATGATTGGAAGATTTCAAAGGGTGCGATGACGAGGCGAGAAAAGTGGCACTTTCTTTACATGACGGAGAGGCACGTTGTTGAATTACGGTTGCGTGACGCAATGAAACACGAATCTATGGCCTGCGAGGAGACTAGGCCATATGAGTGAGAAGGGGATGAAGATTATGCCTTTCGAAGGAAAACTTCGGTCTGGTACGAGGAGATAGACATGTGCGAAGATGCATACTTGGAAAGAAAAAGAGTCGGCTTTCGGACAAGTTGCGAGAATCCCCGAAAGAAGGAAAGGCTAGAGCTTATTCAACACGTGTTTGGGGACCCGCGGCCGAGTACCGTACATTGGTGGGAAACCTTCCCCATTCGTGACTTTCATCGATGATCGCTCTTGGAAGGTATGGGTTTACTTTCTACAAGCATAAGTACTGAAGTATTTGAGGCTTTCAAAGATGGAAAGCTATGGTGGAAAATGAGACGGGTTTAAAGATCAAAAAGCTCGGAAGATAATGGTGGTGAATATGAAGACACGGATTCAAAATTTTACTGCTATGAGCACGGAATTAGAATGGAAAGAAGCGCACCGGGCACGCCTCGGCCTGATGGTGTAGGCGGCGTATGAACCGACGTTGAGAAGAGCCGGAAGCATTCGTATACGGTCGGAGTCTCACAGAAGTGCAGGTAGAAGCGATCGACACGGCGAACACTTGATCCAGCAGAGGCCCATCTGTTCCCGTTGGAGCGTAGAATGAGAGGAGGTATGGAGCGGAAAAAGAGGTGAAACTATCGCATCTAAAAGTTTTCGGTTGTGTAGCATTTGTGCATGCTCCGGTGATCAGGCGGGAATAAGCTTGATCCCAGAATCCAAGAAATGCACGTTCATTGGCTATGGTGAGGATGAGTTTAGGCTACGCGATTTGGGATGACGAAAAGAAGAAAGTTATCCGTAGCAGGAGATGTGATTTTCAACGAAAGGGTGATGTATAAGGACATGCGTAAAATGAGCGCCAATGACTCGAGGCAGAATGAGTCGGTGTTTGCGGTGCGGATGATGTCGAGATACTTCCGCGAGAACCAATTGTA
Source organism: Hippophae rhamnoides (assembly GCA_033030585.1). NCBI lineage: Eukaryota > Viridiplantae > Streptophyta > Magnoliopsida > Rosales > Elaeagnaceae > Hippophae > Hippophae rhamnoides. The sequence continues at coordinate 49,547,811 of CM065433.1, read as the reverse complement.
ACAAGTCACTCGGTAGGAGGAACTTGTTGGACAAACGGTACACGGCATTCGACACGCCTGACCTCTTTACTCAACACTCACTGTATTGAGAAGGTCTTCTCGACCTACGTGTGCCCTAACGGGAGATCATGAAGCTATATGTCTTGGTGATGGAGGGGAGCACAGAGATGCTATGATGAAGCTTGTCGGACTCGAGATTCAACAAATGGGAGCTTCTTTATGAAAGAAGAAATGAAATCTCTCATCTCGACGGACATGGGAACTAGGTGAGTTACCTATGGGAAAGAAGGCAACCGTAACAAATGGGTGTCTTAGGGTGAAAGAGGAGCGTGTGGTGGTTCCAGAGATACAAAGCCGCCCTAGTTGTCGAAGGGTTTCAACGGAAGGAAGGAGTTGACTTCTGTGACATTTTGCTCCGTTGTGAAGCTCGATACTATCGGATCGGTATTGAGTATTGTAGCCACGTTGAAGATCTTCATCTTGAGCAGGTTGGATGTGTTGCATTCCTTCGTGGAGATTTAGATGAAGAGATTTACGTGTACCCGGCCAGAAGGTTTCTCGAGAAAGGGGAAGAAGAGCATGGTGTGCGGACTTAAAAGAGTTTGTATGGCACTGAAAGCAAGCCTAGAGACAATGGTACAAAAAATTTGTGACTTCGTACCTGAGGAAGGTTTCCGAGAAGTGCAATGTGATCATTGTTGCTACTTGAGAGATATAAGTCCGGTTATATCATTTTACTACTTTATGTTGATGATATGTTAGTAGCGAGGTTCGGATATGGATGATATTAAAAGGTTGAAGCGACGGTTGTCGAAGGAATTTGACATGAAAGACTTAGGTCCGACAAAGAAGATTCTTGGAATGCAAATCACAGAAATAAGAAGAAAGGATCCTTGCGAGTTATCTCGGGCGAGTACGTGAATCGTGTTTTGCGAAGATTGACGTAGGGCGATGCGAAACGGTTCTTGTACTTGGCCGGTCATTTTCGCCTATCCGAGGATCGGTCCCCTCGGAACGAAGAAGAGGGAGAATTCAATGGCTAAGGTTCGCTTATGCCTCGTTGGAAGTTTAATGCTGTGATAGTGCATGCGAGACGGACATTGTGGCAATGCGGTGGGAGTTGTTAGCGGATTTATATCCGAATCGAAAAAACTCATTGGGAAGCGATCAGAGTGGATTTTGAGGTATCTGCGAGGCCTGCGAGAAAAGTGCTTATACTTTAGTAAAGGAGAGTTAAAAGTACAATGCAGTACGTGAAGCGGACTTTGGAGGTGAAGTTGATCGAGAAGAAGCCGTAGGTTATATATTCTTGTTGGAACTACATTTGTTAGTTGGATGTCACAAATACGAGAAAATTGTCACTACATCCCTACGGTGAGTATGTAGCGATGGCTTGAAGCTAGTAAAGAGATGATATGGCTTGAGGTTTGTTAATTGGTGGGATTGGCTTAATGAGAAGAATGTTACTGCGTAGTGATAGTCGAAAGTCTGAATACAACTTGCGAAGAATTCGGCATTTCATTCTAGAACAAAGCATATTGGACTTCGTTATCAACCGTGGTCTACATTGGAAGATGATGTGTTAATGCTTGGAGAAGATTGAAAGCAAAAATCGGCGGATATGTTAACAAAGGTGGTGACTATTGACAGCTGAAGTTGTGGCCGGTTGGTTGAGTAACAATTTAGAAGACTAGAAAAGGCTGCGTTGATCAAGGTGTGAAGGCTGATTGAAATCGGTCTTAGTGGGAGATTGTTATAAAGCTCCTTAATTTAAGGAAGCAAACATGGAAACGTAGCAAAAGCATGGAGCAAAACATGTGAGCAATTCGTAGACAAAGCCAAGGAGCTTAATTCGAGGAGCGATTTAAGGAGCCATTAATTTAAGGAGTAATTCAAGGAGTGAATTTTCCTATAAATAGATGTGTAATTGTAATGAATTAATCATCCAAAGTGTTCGTTCCGATTGAGAGAAAAGCTTAGAGAAAAAGGCTTTTGTGAGAGAAAATTGAGAGTAATTTTCTTGGGTGTAATTGGGTTGTGAGTTGTGAGTGTTGTAAACAGCTTGTGTAATTTCTCGCTTTCGGTAAAAAGATCTGTGGTCGGGAGGCGTAAGCAAGATTAGTAGAACTCCGTTATCCAAATTTTGTGTGTTATTTTTATAACTGCTAACTCTCATGCATCCGAAGACATCGGGAATTTGCGTTATTTAAATAGCGCATTGGCCATTCAATCTAAAATATGGGTAAAAATATATGTGGAAAGTCATGTATGTCATTGAAAAAAATCAGAAAGGAGCCCAATTATTAGCCATATGTAGTGTGTTAGTTTGGATTTTTTGTTTTATAATAAACTAGCTAGAGAGAAATAGTATTAGCTAGCTAGCTAGCTAAAAGAAATTTAACACTCATATTGTCGCAATCATAGCTAGGATTCACAAACTATGCTTTAAGAAAAGGGATATTGAACGACATGCATTACATCGATCTTGTTGTATATTTTGATAGAAATACTGTACAGATATTTCAGATGTTGTGTAGGTGAAGAAAGTATAAGATTTTTGAACAAATATGATGAGAAAACCATTGACCATTTTTCTTTTAGTCGTCTTTTGATTCATTTGTCATAGTACGTAGTGATATAAAAATATATTTATTTATTTATTTATTTATTAGATTGGTGAATTATATTGAAATTTTTTCTTTATTATATTTATATTGGTAAATAGATTTAACTTTTAATTAGTTTTAAAGCTCAAGATGCATGATTAATTTGTACATAATAAGAAGAAGAAGAAGAAGAAGAAAGCCTTCAAAATAATAGGCTATTTTTCACTTTTTTTCTCTCCTTTTCTTATAAAAAAAATATATATATATAAAGCATTAATTATATATATAATAATCAAATACATGTTTAGTAAAACAATGTCTTTATAACCCGACTCTGCTACAATTACGAACCAATCAGTAATTTCTTCTTCTTTTTATTTGAATAATTATGAATAAATGTAATAACAGCTGGATCACCATTTATATGTCATGTGCTTATTAAATATATATTGAAATTTGTGATACAATTAAAGCTTGATATTTATATAGAAGACATATTTTTACTAATTATTATCTTAAACGTCAACAACAATACACCTATCACTCATTTGAGTAATAATAATTACTACTATTCATTAGCGTTGTTATTAAACAATATTCTATCAAATATATTAAATTTGAATACTCTATCATCCTTTAATAACTTCGATAAAATTAAAAATTCGTGAATTTCGAGGACTAAACATATATGCTTTTATTCATTATTTTTAAATTATATAATTATGTATTATTTGAGATTAATATAAAATATTTAAAAAATAAATAAATAGAAAATAAGAAAATAATTTAATTTAATTAAATAAATATATATTTTTTAAAACAATGACTCCATCGTTAATGAAATGACATTACATATTCAATTCCAATATGGTAATCCCGAGTCCCGACTTTAAGCATTGGTATAAATCTTATAGGAGAAATTATATATATAGAAAATTAACAGTGCTATCTTTGTCAACCATCTATTTTTTATGTAGTTAAAAAAAGTAAAAAAAAAAGTTTGTTACGATAATAACAATTATTGTTTTGAAAATTAGATTCACTTTTATATTGAAATGAATTTGTGATTTATATTTGTGTTTCTTTTAGTTAGAAGAAGTTTGATTTAGGCATAGAAAGGGCAATTATAATAAAATAATTTACTTAAATTTGATTTATTATTTATTTTAAAATTTATCAATTAAATAACGTGTTATATAATTATATACAAATAATAAAAGATGATTTAAAAATAAAATTGAAATTCTTTAAGCTTTTTTTCCGCTTAGAATAGTTTCAGACTACTGACCATTTTTAATTGTAGATTTGCCTTCCTTTTTAGTAATTATTATTAAAGATAATAATGTTATTATATAGATTAATTATAATATAATTAAATCAAATACAATTATAATTAATCTATTAAATATGATATTGTTAGAAAATTTGGATAAAATGTTATAATCAAAAATTCTCCCTCCTAAGATCTTCCTTAACAGAATATCAAATAATAGAGAAATAATAGTACACAACACAAGAATTGTAGTGGAAACTCCAATTAAAAAAAACCATTTTTGTTGTCAAAGGACAACCAGAGAAAAATTCACTATGTGGAAAATTGTTACAACCACACTCTCAGTAATTTTCTCACACACCCAAAAGACAAGAGCAATTACAAGCACAAGAGAATTTTTCCACACCTTTTTTGTCTCACTTAATAACTTCTCATACAAGCTTTTCTCTATTTTTGGGATGATTATCAATGAAGAAATGAAGGCATATTTATAGCCTTCAAGTTCTCATTTCGTATGTCAAACATTTCTTCATTCAACAAAATTAGGCTACCTAATTTTCCTATTCTTTATTCAAACTAGGTTAGGTACCTCCATCTTTGACAATATGGTAAGCCACCTTACATGAATTTTCTTCTAAATTAAGCACCTCCTATTTTGACTAACAAACCTAATATTATTTTTAATCAATCATAACAATCTCCACCTTGATTAAAAATAAACATGGTTACCACTACAACACTGTCTAATCAAACAGTCATAATTTTCTACACCGAGAATTATCATACTCCACCATAAAGAGTACACCCACTTAGAATTAATCACCAATTCTAAGAATTTCACATCGGCTCATGTCGAAAAAAAACTTGCTGAAATTTATGGTGCAAGCTCTCACACTTGATTTTCTCGAGAGTTTATCGACCATCGATATCCTTTTCACCGCCTTGCATCTATACCGAAGCGATGCTCGTGTGCGAACTTGTGGACCCGTACCAATAACACACCCTCTTTCGTAGCCATATTTAGAGAAGAAGCGGCGTACGTGAGGATATGCGTACTTTCTTTTCAAAGAGAATCACTATGGTCTTTGAACAAAGCATACTATTAAGCGTCGCGTCGGTGTTGAGCTTTTGCGGATCGCCTCCACCGCTTTGGACAATTTCTTTTGAGGTGCACGATTGTACACACCCACCATGTATCTTTTTTTTTCATGAAATTGTTTTTCTTTAGGTTGTCACTACAATCTTTGAAGCCAGCGAAACATTTCTTTCTTACCACTACCTTTTTCTTGGAAAACAACTTTTCTTGAGAAAAACAACTTGCTAGTAACCGAAAAAATTATTTTCTCCTTTCCATGAATCAAGATAGAGTTTCATGTGATCATAAGAAGATGGAAGAGACGGATGAGCCTTAAAGCTATATCTTCATCATCAGTTTAACTCGATGGTTTCCGAGTTCAGAGACAATACCATTGAGAAATACTTAGATGGTCGAACATAATAGTTCGCCGTTTAAATACGCATAAAGTATGAAATTGCTCTTTCAAATACACCCGATTTGAAACGCCTTTTGCGCTCGATACAATTCTTGACTTCTCGCAGTTTTTGGCCATAGATATTCCATGCACATTTGCGAGAATATTTTTGGCCAAACAAAGCCGAATTACGCGATCTTCATCACTTATATTGGTTTCTTGAGACTCAATACCGCGATACAAGGATTGGTTACCCCTTTAACGCCTTGTGTAACCCGTATTGGATCAACAAATCTTTGACTTGTACTTGCCCACAAGCCAAAATTGATTCTCGTCAAATTTCTCAATGTCAATCTTGACTCACCAACATTTCTCCTTCTTTTCTTTGAAATTGGCTACGATAATAATTGTTAGGAAATTTGGATAAAAATAGTATAATCACAAATTCTCCTCCCAAGAATCTTCCTTGTGAATATCAAATAACAGAGAAATAATAGTACACAACACAAGAATTATAGTGGAAAGCTCCAATTAGAGAAAAATCACTTTCGTTGTCAAAAGACAAACGGAGAAAAATTCCTTTATGTGGAAAATTGTTACAACCACACTCTCAAGAATTTTCTACATTTAACGCTACCACTCTCGCAATTTTCTCACACACCCAAAAGACAAGAAGCAATTACAAGCAGAAATTTTTCCACACCTTTTTTTCTCTCACTTAAGAACTTCTCATACAAATTTTTCTCTATTTTTGGGATGATTATCAATGAAGAAATGAAGCCATATTTATAGCTTCAAGTTCTCATTTCATATGTCAAACACGTTTTACGTTCAACAAAATTAAAGCTACCTAATTTTCCTATTCTTTATTCAAGCGAGGTTGAAATGCATAAATCCTCCATTGAAAATATGGTAAGACACCTTTCATGAATGTTCTTCTAAATTAGTCACCTTTTATTTTGACTAACAAACATAATATTATTTTTAATCAACCATAACATATATAACTTTTTCCATTCTTTCTAATGCTATATATATATATATATATATATATATATTATTCATTAACAGTTTATCAATTTATTATTCTTTTCATACAATTGTAAACCTACAACCTATTATATCTCACAAGGGAATATATCTCACAAGTGAATAGAGAAGCCCAAGCAATACTAAACTTGGATGATCAATGAGAACCAATTCGCTAACCAATTTGCTAGCTACTTGATATATATATATATATATATATATTCTTAGAAACATAAGCCTAACTCTGAACACAAAAGCAAACTTATGAGTTAGAGAATTGTCTAGATTTATAAGGAGCATTGTTGCCTTACTTTTAGCCAATGTGAGACTTAACATCCCACTCCACATCGGTTAGAGTCCGAATTTATGACACGGTCCGAATTTATGACACAAGGATCGATGGGAGTACGAGGAAGCCAAGAGCCTAACTTTGATACCATATTAAAAACACAAGGTTAATTCTGAACCCAAAAACTAGCTTATGAGTTAGAGAATTACATATACTTATAAGGAGTATTGTTGACTTACTCTTAACCAACGTGAAACTTAATATATATATTAATTTAAAAAATAAACCAACGTATGCAATGTACTTAAATTTTTAATTCTCAAGAAAATCAAACTTATTGATTTGAGAGTTTTCTCTTGAAATTAATTTTTCATTAAAATTGTAGTATGAACTTTCTTAAAAGTAATTTGTCATGAACTTGTATGCAATAAGATAGTATATTTTATTATTTATGAAATCACTATAACCTATTTTTTCATATGAACCACGATTATAATTAATCTAATATTTTTTTTTCCTTTCTATTCACACATTTACTTATTATCACGTGCATCGCACGTGATATGCAGCTAGTATTTTTTTTTTAAAGAAAAAAAGAAGAAGAAGAAGTGAAACGTTTGTTTACAAAGAAGTCAGTGCCTCTCCCCCAATTTGCTGCCCGTTACAGTGCTGCGCATATACGTTATCACCCTTCTCACCACTTAATAACACTGCCAAGTATCAAATAGGTTCTTCATTATTTTAAGTACTCGCAAATTACAAACCAAGTGGCAACGAAAGTGTCAATATGTAAAGCGCAGAGGCAGTCACGTGTAAAGGCTTTTAAACGCGTGTCAGTGAGGTCAAGGAGCTTTATTAACGATAATAGTGATTTCGGTTGGCTAGATCTTCTATTTTTGGGAGTTGTATGGAAGTGTTAAGAGTCAGGGTGTACTCTTAGCCAACTCAACAAAAAAGTTAATAATAATAAGATATATAAATTACACATTTATTTATATATATATATATAATATTTACATTTTTTTAACCTATTAATATTATTTAAAAAATGAAATTATTCCTTTAAATTTTTAAAAGAGTACAATACATAAAACATATAAAAATTATAAATAAAAAGAATGTAGGTAAAACTACGTGATATTAATATTATTTTTGTATTAATTATAACTAATTTTTTCGAACCATGATTCAGATTTAATAAATATATATTAATATTAATTTTTCAATAATAATTAATATTGTTTTAAATTTTTTATTTTATAAAATAAAATAAAAAAATAAGTTTTTTAAAAATCAATTTTTAATTTACTTTCATTATAACTAAAAAATGATATTATTTTATTTTATAAAGTGGTTAGGTAAATATTTTTAAAATAAATGATTAATTAATTTATTATTTAATAATTAATAAAAATATAATATTAATTATTTTATAAATAATAGAATCAAAATACAATATAAACATGACGTCATATTTATCAAAATATTGACAATAATTACATAATTTTATTTAACAAGTTAAATATAATATAACAACATATGAACATATTAAATTAATAATTTTATTGTTTAAAAAGTTAATTCTATATGAATTATAAACATAACTTGATTGAATTTAATAAACATTTTTTACTTACAAATAATTTATACTAGTTGAATATTATTTTTTTAATTGATATAGATATAATATAATTTCAATATAAAAATTATTAGTTCAATAAAAATATGATATGCACATAAATAAATTGATCAAATACTCGTTAAATTTGTAATCATGAACAATATGAATTGTCACTCTTAATATAATAAGAACAAATGCATCGTATAAAATATATATTCATAAAAAAATATATATTATATGAACATTTTGATATTTATTAGTGTAAAAATGTAAAAAAAATATTTATTATATGATTTTTTTTTGTATATATTAGTGTAAAAAAATGATATGTTTATAAACGAATAATCGAACCCTCATTAAATGAGTATTTATAAATTGTATTGTATAGATTCTTACTCTTAATATAATTAAAATAATTACATTATAAAAAATAACTATTTATGAAAAATGTATTTATTGTATGAATATTTGAGTATTTATTAGTATAAAAATTAATAAAAAGTAAAAAAAATACTTTTCAGAAAATATTTATTATATAAATAATTTAATATTTATTAATATAAAAAATAGTAAAAAGTATTTAAAGAAAAAGGGGTGTTTAGACCAAATATTGATTTTTTTATATACAAATATTTAGGTTAAGATAGTATAGGTGGTTCACAATTCACACTAGGCGTGTCAATAAATCGGTCTGGATCGGATCAAAACGTAAAACTGGATTGAATTGGATCGGATCGAACGATTTTATAAATCAAATAATTCGGTCTAATTTGTATTTATTAAAATCATTTTTTACATGGTCTGGTCCGATTTAAACCGGCACGGATCGGTTTAATAAATATATTAAAAAAATTACATTATTTTTTATTAAAGATATAAAAAAAACCAAACTATATCGAAAACCAAATCAGACCAAGTCAAATTAAATAGTTTTATAAATCAAACAATTCGATTCGATTTATAATAATTAAAATTGTTTCAATGGTCTGTTTCGATACAAATAAAATAAACGGTCTAATTCGATTAAATATTTTTTCCCAAAATAAGACTTTACCGAACCGTTGTACACTCTAGTTCACACCGTTAAATTTAGGCAATTCTAAATGAATTCAATTACGAGAGTTTCGGGGATTTGGCAAAAACATAAAAAATTAAAATAATGGGAGAGTTTCAGGGTCACTCTCGTCCGAATTTAAAAGTACATCTCAGGTTTTACGGTACGGTTTTTGGACGGGTTTCGGTAAGGTATTAATTCTTTAAAAAAAATTATTTGTTAATAAATTTATGTATTGATGATGTATAATTTATTTAAAAATTTAAAATATCCAAATACGAATATAGGAATATAATTATTAAAAACACTATCTATTTGTAAATTTATAAATATGTCAGAATTTTGTAAATTAAAACAAATCTTTAGTTAATTAGATATGTATAAAAATTCAGATTTTGTACGTAATAAAAATAATATTGAGATATGATTTGTTGTATTTATATATTTTGTTTGAATATTTATTTTATAACGGAATGAAAAATATTTTATTAACGGGAGGAAAATTTGTTCCTCCAGCATCTTCAAAAATACTATTTTTTCTATATTTATAATAATATTTTTTATATATTTACAAGTTAAAAATTTATTTTTATTTTATTTATAATTTTTTAATTTTTTTATTCCACTATCAAAAAATATATAATAACAATAGGAAAATTTATTATAGAATATTTGAGATTTTTTAAAATTACAAAAATATTATGTACATTTAAAAGTAGATAATTAAATTTCTTCTATTATTATTTTATTACAATATTTTTACTTGAATTCAATAACATTTATTAATTTTATTATAAAAAATTATTTTAAAAAATTAAAATATAGTAACAATAAAAATATAATTGTTATTTTTTAAATTTAGATCTTTTTGTAAAAATCAGGAGGAAGTATTTATAATTGATTATTTTGTTAATTGAATCAATTCTTAATATTATTAGTATTTTATTTTAAAAATAAATAAGTTTTTTTTTAATTAATCAAACAAAATACATAAATATCTAAAATTTTATACCATTATTATTTTTATTACAAAGAAAGTCAGAATATTTAGACCCCAACTATACAAGAAAAGTATCCCATTTTTTCAATTTAAAAGGGTATTTTAGTATTTCCTCTTGTCGGGTGGAGCCTGCAGACCTTAAATTTTTTTTTATAGTTATCTTAAGGGAAGTTGACCCAATTAAAGACGGGTTCCAGAATTACAGTTTTTCACTTTTGCTTTTATACATTTACTTGCCCACTGCAGTGGTACCCAACTATATGTACCATATGAACTATGCAAAAAAAATCATTACTTATTTTATAAAAAAGTAATTTTTTTAAAATAAATTTTTATTTTATTATAACTAAATAATTAATATTCAAATATTTTATAAATTGTTTTAAAAAATATTTAATTTTTTTTACTAATTTAAACTTTAATTATAAATAAATATTTAATATAATTCAAATATAATATAAACAAAATTATCAATATCAATAATAATTACATAATTTTATTTAATAAATAATTTAAATATAATATAAGATATGAAATTATTAAGTTTAATAATTATTTTTTATTTAAAAATAATTTATATTAATTAAATATTATTTTTAAATTAATATGAGATATAATATGATTTCGACCTAGAAATCTAATTCAACGAAAATATGATTTATTTACGATTGAATTGATCTAACACTCTTTAAAAAGTTGTATGAATTGATACCGTTAATGTAATAAAAAAATTGCATTATATAAAATAAATATTTATAAAAATATATTTATTATATAAATATTTTAGTATTTATCGGTAAAAAAACTAATAAAAAGTATTTAAAAAACTAAAAAAATGAATCTATTTTAAAGATATTTTTGATATTTATTTGTGTACAAAATAAAAATATGATATATTTATAAATGAATAAATCGAAAATATTAAATAAATAATTATAAATTGTATGAATTATTATTATTAATGTAATAAGAATAATTATATTATATAAAATAATTATTCAATAAAAATGTTTTTATTTTAAGTAAATTTTGGTATTTATTAATTTAAAAAATTTTAAAAATTAAGCTTAAAAATATATTTATTATATAAATTTTTTAATATTTATTAATGTAAAAAAACAGAGTTTTGTCTACTATGAAAAGATCTCCGTTGTTTTATATATAAAAATATTAATCATTTATGATTTTATTTAATTAAAATTTAATTATATAAATATATTTAACGATTAATTATTGGGTTTGGTGCTCCACGTAAAGATTTTTAATACTTACACATAACCTCTTCTTTCTTTTAAATCTATGATATTATTAATGTCCTGGTTTTACAAAATGTACTAGTTCAGTTTCACATTTTTTTTATTGCTTTAAATAAAAACACATAGTTTATTATTTTTATCTTCCTATAATTATTAGGTTATTTTTTTATCTAAATATTAATGTATAATAACTTATTTTGTATATATATGATATTGTTTATATTTGTTTTGATTTTGTTTTATTGAAAGTTTATATATTTATATTTACCGATATATATATTGTTTTTATGTTATTAAATATTATAATATGGTATTAATATTTAATTATACAAAGTTGTGTTTTTTTCTCTATGTACTGTTCACGTTATTTTGTTTGATTTATTAATTTAGATAAATTTTAAAAAATACTATCAAATAATAGTATTTATTTTATTTATATCATTAAATTATTTTTTTATTTTGTTTATATAATTCAACTATTACATTTTTTTACATCGTTACGGCGTCACAAGTTAGATAGTTAAATGTTATATTTTTAATAAATCAAATAATTAAATAATATATTTAAAATAATGTAGATAATTAAATGATATATTTAAAATAATAATTTATCTTAAATATATTACTTAATTATCTTGTTTGTATCAAATCATTTATTCAACTATCTCACTTATTATGCATTTAGATGAATATTAATGGAATGATAGAATAAAATAAATATAATAATTGAGTGTTATAAACAATATAAACAATAATTTGATATTATAAATGAAATAAATATAATAATTTTACAGTAGTATTATCTTAGATGTGATTTTTTAAATTTAATTATTAATGTACATGAATGAACGGATTTTTGAACTCTCTTTTATATTTATTAATAAAGCTTAATTTTATTTATAAAAAAAGATTTTTTGGAGGTGAAAATAACAGGAATTTCTAAAATGTCAAGTTGGTTATTTTGGTATTTAATGTAACAAAAAAGTTCGAAAATATCTTGAAAGTTAAGATAAATGTAATTTCACAAAAATTGATTTAATGATAAGTGTTATTTTTTTTAAGATATTTTTATAATAAATTTTTTTTTGCCTCTGTGATAAAATTAATTTTAAAAAGATGCTTTCACATAAAATGATTTTGGAATGGACAAAAAAAATTTATTGTAATAGAATAAAATTATTTTGACATAATTTCGTAAAAAATGATTTTAAGATAAAAATATTCTCATAAGACTTATTTTTTAATAAAATTGTTTTGGCATCTAAAATAAAGCTGCTTTCTGGATAAAAGTTAAATTGCAAAAAAAAAAAATATTATTAAATAAGAGAATGATGGATCTATAAAAAGTCATGTATTTTTTAATTTACTTGATATAATTCGGCTTGTATCTTAAAATCGAGGATTAATGAGTTTTATTAGCTCATAGGTGAGAAATAATGAAATTTATAGTGTATTAATATGTCAATTTTTTATTTAATAAAAAATATTTACATTTTCTTAAAAGTTGTTTTATTGAAAACTTATGAGACCAAAAGTTAATTTTTAAAATAAATACTTTAATAATATTAGTTTTAAGTAGTGCATAAGATGTTATTAACTATTTATGAATAAACATTAATAATTTTGTTTTTAAACAGAGGATTGAAAGACACTTTATATTTTAAAAGCAAATAAGTAAAATAATTATTTTGAAAACAAAATTAAGTAATTTTTATTACATCATTCAAAAATATTATAAATACCGTGTTTCTTTTTAAAAACTAATTAACTTTCAATGCAATATGTAAAAATAAATAAATTTAAATGCTATTTGAAAAAAAAACAATTGCATTTAGAAAGCTCTTTAATCTTAAATAAAAACTAAATAGCTTAAATATAAATTTTTAAAAATCAGAGTATTATCAATTATTTTAAGTTGGGTAAGTATAAGTATTCTAGTTAGGTAAAGATTAATAGTTTAATTTATTTGTTATTTTTTTAATATATTAGTTATTTTATTTTAAAAAGTGATTATAATGATAAATAATGATTTTTTATTTTTTTCGTATTATTAAGATATCATTTTTATACATTATTTTTAACAATAAATAATAATAATTGTTTGATAATAAATAAAGTAAGTTTTAAAATTTAATAATTTATTTTTATGTTGTTATTTTCGTAACAAAATATTTATGCAGTTAAAAATATGATTAAATTATTATGATTTATATAGTTAAAAAATTTCTAAATACAATTGTCTAGTCAGCATATAATATAATAATATAAGTGAATTTTAATTCGTTGTATCTTTAGAATACTTAAATTTTTACTTTTGTATTATTTTTTATATTTATTTTCAAACGAACACAACAAATAAATTTATTTAGATTATTCGTATTTATTTTAATAAAATATAACATTAATTTTAAAAAATTCAGTACAGTATTAATTAGTTTTAAAATTTATCAAAATTGATATTAATAATTTAAATAATGATATTTGATATGTCATAATTGATAATATAAATTAAAATAAATATCAAAATAAAAATATTAATACTCTATTGTTAGATAAAAGAAGACATAAATTGTAATATTTATAAAATTATAAATAAATAAATTTATAAATAAAATAGTTCGGTATTGTTTGATTTTAAATATTTGATTTTTATTATTTAAAAGTTTATTAATTTAAAAATATTTATATTTAAATAAGATATATATTATATTTATTTAATTATTGTTTATTTTTAAACAATATTTTTTTTTACCATTTTTCAGTACCTCTTAACCTCGAATCCTATACACGCTATTCCTATAACAGAAATGTAAATTTTAATGGTCTGTAACAATTACGATGATAACTTTGTAAAACTTAGGATTCATAATCAATTTTAATTAATATGAAATAGATGGTGGATAATTTAAAAATAAAAATATAAATAGATTAAGAAAAAGCAAATGAAAGACCTAATCTTCTGATTAACTGTTAGACTTTGAAAAAGAAACAGTAACTTGGATCATCATTGAAGTAAAACAAGCCAAGTTTTAGAGAAATTTAGGTTGGATCAATTACCAGAAAGTGAAGGTCAATTTCATAATGCTAAGGGGGTATATTAATTATATGCACACATATCGATCTAACCCCATGGTGGGTCAGAAACTTAACCATAGATTAGAACCCGGGTTAAAAAACAAGTGGTTAAGAAGGACTACCCACAAATCAAGATTTTTATAATCAAACAGATCATATTCAATATCATCATCATTATCATCTTTCTCACATCCTCCTCGTCCTTCTTTCTTCTTTTTTCTGTTACAAAAAATTCTACCAATTTCTTCCAGAGTATTTCCCTTTTCTGGGCACTCTCTAAAGACGATTCCATGGATGTTAATATTTACAAATTTAAAAAATAACACCTAACCATAACAAGCCCATAAAAGCAGTACTTCCTTTAATTTTTCTGTTTAATTTTAAGACTACACAATAGATGTTTGAGCCATGGATATAACCCCCACAAACACTAACATCACCAGTAACCCAAATAAAATATATCCAGATGCTGACAGCGAAACCCCAACTCGAGTACTCCAACCCACAAAACATTTCTCTTCCAGCAACGGTGTGCTCAAACGCCATAACCCCCACCATAACCTCTCCATAGCAGCAAAGCCAGTTGTTGTGAGCTACAAAGAATGCTTAAAGAACCACGCAGCAAGCTTAGGAGGTCACGCTTTAGATGGGTGTGGAGAGTTCATGCCTTCTCCTACGGCCACACAAACCGACCCAACTTCTCTTAAATGCGCTGCCTGTGGCTGCCACAGAAATTTCCACCGCCGTGAGCCAGAAGAGCCATTTTCAAGTAATAACCCAATAACCCACTTGATTGAATATAAACCTCACCACCGTCACCATCCTCCGCCACCTCCACAAGGCAATAGGAGCCCAAATTCAGCCTCCCCACCTCCGATCTCTTCTACTTATTATCCCTCTTCTGCTCCCCACATGCTTTTGTCACTTTCTACTGGTTTGTCAGCTCCTCAAGATAACAACAACCACCACCACGTTTCTTCTGCTGGGGCAGTTATTACCACGAGAAAGAGGTTCAGGACCAAGTTTAGTCAGGATCAGAAGGAAAAAATGCACCAGTTTGCGGAGAGAGTTGGGTGGAAGATCCAGAAGAGAGATGAGGAAATTGTTAATGAGTTTTGTAATGAAATTGGGGTGGATAAAGGGGTTCTTAAGGTTTGGATGCACAATAATAAAAACACTTCTTCTAAGAAAGATTTTAATGGTGGCACTACTGGTATGAACTTGATTCTTGACCAAATTTACAACGACAACGGTACTAATGGCCATGGAAACGGAAACAATGCCCGAAACGATGATGAACAACATGACAGGGGACTTGAAGAAGCTATTAATGGGTCGTCTTCTTCTTCTTGAATCTTGATCATCTTTAATATTAAGCTTAATAAGGTTGTTAATTATTAGTTAAGTAATTAAGACTGGTTTTAATTATTTAATGCTTTACTCTCTTTTTTCAACTCTCTCTTTGTCTTTTGTTGCTCTCTTCCTTTTTTTTTATTTTTTTTTTGATAATATGCTATCTTCCTTATTTTGTTTAATTTATTAATTGATTAATGATATAGACGTGGATGTCTTTGCTGATGATAAGAATATAAGTACATGCGAGAGATTGATTGATCCAGAAAGGAATTTAATTTACATATCTTCTTTTTAATTTGTCATCCCTTTAATTTAATTCTCATTTTAATTTAATTCTCAGCCGCATAAAGAGCTCTTAGACTTAATTTTCTTTAATTACTTGAGAGTTTGATGCTGAATTGATCTGACCGTGGATCACCCACTATTTACAGCTTTTGTAGCAATTGGTAAGTTTCGGTTGTACACTACTACTGTTTTAGTTATTTATTTATAATTTTTTTTGGTCGTTGTGTTCAATCGTTGTTTATTTCTGTTCAAGGCTTTGGAAAATTATTTTAATTCTTAATTTTAATATTTAAATTTATAAAATTGATTACATTTCAATTTATAATATCTAAAATTTAAAATTCAATTTTAAAATTTTATCAAATTTCACAACTCAAAAAATGTTACTTTTAAAATTAAATTTTTTATTTTTTATTTGTTGATGCTAAAAATATAGTAATTCAAGCTGTCCTCGATTATATTCAAATCTTATTCAAAATAAAATCAAAATTTTATTTTATTTTATTAAAAATAAGTTAAAAATTAAAAACTTAAAAATGATTACTAAATAAATATATCTAATTTTTAATTTTAATTTTTATAAAATTGATAATTAAATTATTTTTTGTATTTTATTACAAAGTTAAATAATTAGACGCGTTATAAATATAAATTGCTATGAAACATAAGTTTAATAAAACAAAATTACATTTTATCATAAAATTGATTGATACATGTATCAATATACATATTATAAAACGAAAATAATTTATTATTTCTTCCTCCCAATCTAGCATTCATAGATAACATTATGACCATTAACAAAAAGATGACATTTTTATTGTACATTTAAATTAAAATAAGAGAAAAACAAGGGAAACCTGGTGGTATGGTTTTTTTTTCCTTTAAATTTAGGCAAGAGGGAATGATAAAAATGCATGGTGAATATAATGTCTCATCAGAGAGAACAGTGAGGGATTTGCTTGATGATCTCGTGTCTGAGAGAAAGAAGCAGAAAGTGAATTTTACAGATTGGGATCAGTTTTTTAAAATATTCTAGCTTATCCCTTTGGGTTTTCAAATTAAAATGCTTTAATTTTAACTTACTTATCAACAAATACGTACATTCTTTAAAAAAATCTGAAGATATATAGAAATGATCCCAGAGATCTTAGCATTTGTTTATAATAATTAAACAAACCCCACATTGCTTTTTTTTTTTATATCATTAGACTTACAAAATTCCACAAAACTATTTTAAGTAGATATTGTAATTTATTAAGAATAGATATGGGGCTAGTATGGGTGGGGTGCATATTAATTAATGTTCATACTTTCCATATTAGTTTTAAATAATATTTTAATTAAAAAATTATTAATATAATATATTTTTTATAAAATATTAATAATAACCAGATTACGTAGATTATAGTATGATCGGTTGGATAATTTAAGTTTTGTCCTTTTTTGTGGGATTTAAGACGGTGGGCTATCTTTAAGCAAGACATTCTTAAGATAAAAAAAAAAATCATACCTGCCTTTCCTTTTTTAACATGAAAAAAAGGTTATCTTTTTCTTTAAACAGAAACAGGGATGTAACTATGATTTGAGTTGCAATTATAAAATTAAGATAAATAAAAAAAGATGTTTGTAGTACTAATTACGTGCATGCGTGTCATGTCTAAACACTACTTTTCTTACATATGAGTTTGTTTTAGATGAGTAAATTAACCTTGTGCCTTTGTGGGGGCCTCTCACCTCCATCCGGCGACACTGTCTCTCAAGTATGGTCAATTGGTCAGTCCTTACTCCTTTTATTTCGGACCGTTTTGCTTGTTGTAAGTTTACAGTGGTTTCATAAATAGTTTTGCACAAATACTTATTAATAGAAAATTTTATAAAGCATTTTTTTTAATTACTCTCTAAAGTTGAAAACTTTCAGCTTACTAACGTGTAAAACAATAATTATTACCTTAAAATCCCTTACTTTTTTTATTTTTTACATAGTTTGTCTACTTTTTTTCTTCATAAAATTCTACCAATTACTTATAAAATAATTTTTATACCAAGTTAAGATAATCTCAAACTACATGTCATGATACGATATTATTGACCTTATAAATAAAAAAGTCTTGAGCTTTCATCATATAGTTACATATTATAAATTGTGAGTCGGTCATAATATATCACATTGCATTTGTGAATTGTGATAATCCAAACTTGGGAAGAGTATCATTATGCATGTACATATATTTAACAAAAAAGCTCCTCAGGTTCATTTCTTTCGTAAAATTAGTTAGAATATACATTTTTGTAAGATTTAAGGAAAAGAAAGAACATGACGGGATTGGTACTAAATATGGGTGTGTTTTGTCTATTAACACTTTGTAGGAAAAATATTACGGACCGATGAGTATTGAATAAATGTGACATAAAATTATATTAGAAATACATAATTAAAAAATGAACATACATATTTAAATAATATAAAATAGAAATTAAGTAAAGAAAAGATGAATATCATACATCACACATATCTTTAAGATATTTTTTTCACTTACCGTAAATATTTCAAAACTTCAAAAATTTCCATTTCAAAACATAACAATTAATCAGTAATAAACTTATATCAACATTAGTTAGTATAAAGGATTTTCAAATGTTTAAATTCTAGAAAAATAACGTAATTCTAAATTAAAAATCCTAAAATCCTATGATTTTTATTTCCTTCTTTCTTTTTCTTAATGTAATATAGCTGGCAAACCATTTGACGTTGAAATAACCAAAACGGAACAAAAGAATAAAAAGATAGTAAAAAGCTCAAAATGTTTGTATTAAATCCAATTAAACACTACAATACTATTTATCTATATAATAGATCAACTGTTCAAATAAATTTTAAATCACATATATTGTTATAGATTAAAAGATTTCATGTTTCACTCAATTAATTGAAAAGATTATATAATTATTTTATCTTTACCCAAGTCTTTGTTATTTAGCATGCACATATGATCCAATATTTCATTCCATAATTTGAAAGATAAAGATTAATAACATAATTAATCTCTGGTTTAAACGTCACTTCGTTGAGTTTAGATAACCCCTCAATTACATAGTCTTCTAATACACACATTCATTATTGATTAATATGACCTTATTAGGCTCAACAACCATCTAAAATTAATGATTCTCAAACACTTACAATATTTTGTTTAAAGTCATCTCTTTCTCAAACGTAATCTTTAAGATCACTTTGCTTATCCTCAATTCTAGAGTTTTTCATTTACAGCTTTTTAAAATTCTCAAATGGTTCGAAGAAAGTAACTGAGACATTATCTGAACATATATGCTAATAACACCAATGTCGATCTATCATTCTTTGAAGTTAGATAAGATCAAATTCACATAAAAAAATAATTGACAACATGTTCATGTCATAATCAACATAACAATATCATACATCATGTTTGTTCTCATTTGTAAAAAAAAAATAATGCTTTTGGATGCACTAATTTTCAAAATGAATAAAAATTTAATTTTAAAATTTTAATTTTTTTGAAATTTATATCAGGATTATAGTTATTTTAAAACCAATAATACAAAATTCTCTATTTTGCAAATATAGATTTTACTTATCTTGTGAATACAAAACTCACAATTTTTTTTATTTTGAAATCAAATATTTATTGAATGAAAAATCCACTTATTTTATAAATCATGAAACTAATAAATGCAGATTTCGCTATTACTCAAAACGAAATATTCATTTTTATTGAATATAAAAATTCAATAACTTTGTAAATACAAAATCTATTTATTTAGAAACTCAAAATTAAACAATTTTTCAATGCATAGTTTCACTATTTCGTAAATATAAATTTACTTATTTCGTATAACAAAATCAAGTAACCTATAAATTATAAAATAATAAATTTATCAATTATAATTTTTAATTATATAATTATAATATTTTATTAATTACGAAATCATAATTCATAAAATAAATATCATTACAATAAAAAAAAATTTAATGAAAAAAAATCTGATATCTCAATAACAAAATTCGCTTTATTCCAGCCACAAATTAACTTAAGTTAAATTTTCTCGTAATCCTAATTTGAGATTTGGCTTCATGAAATAATCATATGGTAAATCCTAATTTAATATTTTTTTATATAATTTTTTACAGTGATACATTAATGATATTACATTTTAAAAAAAGTACAATTTCGATACAAATTTTCATTTAATTGAGATTTTTTTACATATATGATAATAAATGTGTGATTTTAGAAGGTATTTTTAGATAATTAATTAATTGAATATTTTAAAATAACCTTTTGAATATTGTTTTAATTAATTTATTATTCAAAAATACTCTTTAAATATCGACTATATAATATTACATATAAAAAATATTCAATTAAATGATAAATTGTATTAAATTAATACATTTTTTTTAAATAAAGATAATATTAAGATATTGCATCAAAAATCTAGATTAAAAAAATAACAAAAATAGAATCATTTTATTACTAAGATAAATCAACGTACACTTAATGACTTAATTAAATAAGACAAATAAATTGCAAATAAACTTTTCATAAGTCACCGGTACAAATAAAATATTTATTAAAGATATGCACACATTTAAAGTAAATCAATAATCAAGAAAATAATTAATAGATACAAATATGCATAAATAAATAAATAAAACCAAACTCCAACTTTATAAAAGTAAAAATAACGGTAAGGTAAGAGCTCTAAAATGTTAAAACAGTGCAATTAAGCAAATTGTACAGGTTTATTATGTATTTCAATAAGGGTAATAAATACTCATAGTAAATAAAATAAATACTAAGAAGATATATTTATCAATAATAAACTGGTTAAACAACTTAAGGTAAAGTTATTACTTGTCATAAATCATAACTCCTTAAAGATTATTAAACCAATATTCTTAAACTAGAGAAAACAATCTCCAATATATTATAATATTTGAAATATACCTGTGCACACAAACGGTAAACAAAAATCTGAAGACAAGATTAAATGAAATATCAAACACTTAAGAAAATTAAACACAATAAAAGAGTTAAGACAATATGCATAAAAAACAAAGTGGTGGAGAAAACAAGCCTACTGAAAAAGAAAACCGATTACTAATTACAGATATAAAGAAAAGGAAATTATAAACTTTAGACCAGCAAAAGATAATTCAGTACTGTGGAATACAGTATGAAAATTTGAACTAAATATGAAGGTAATGAAGAACTGAAGTATAGCAGAAATTGAAAGTAAAAGTACCAAACATATTAATAACACTAAAAATATGAAAATTAACCCAATTAAAACATGCAAAAAGAAACAAGAAACCAACATCAGTTTCTGAGCCGAGCCTGTCCAAAATCATATACTTCAGTTTAAATTAACGCATTAATAATTAAACAAGCAATAGCAAACCATATACTAAACAGATTAAAAGCATTAATAATTAAAGTGAAAAGTATTAGCAACAAAGTAATATTATTGTACTATAAGAAAACTGTTAAATAACATTGATGGGTATAACCTATTTATAACAAAGTTAAAAGCAGAAATAATACAAGTACTAGCAAACAAAGAAAAACCCAATTTTTTGATAAACTGATAGTAAGATTATAAGAAAAATAGCATGGAAAAATAAGTAATGAATTAATGTGATATAAAATTAGATTAGAATTAAGTAAACACAAATACATTTAAAGAATTAAATACATAATTTATATAACATAAAATGAAAATTGAGTAAAGAAAAGATCAATACCTGTATATTATATAATATCTTTAAAATGTTTTTTTTTTTTTTGGTGATCGTGTAAGTATAATAACTTCAAAAACTTAGCTTTAAAGATACAACGATGAACGATATCTACACTTTACAAAAAAATAATATCACTCTATATTAAAAATTCAAATTATTTTATGATTTTTCTTTCTTTCTTTTCCCTTGTGCCTTTCCAAATGAAGTGTGGCTTCTTTTATATAACAGAGCTCACAAACCAATTTGCACAAAAGAATAAAAGATAATAAAGAGCTCAAACGTTTGTATTAAAACCAATTAAACACTGCACCACCGTTTCTCATCCCTATCAGAGATCAACGGTTTCAATTTTTTAATTTTTTTTACCTTCAACATAATTCCCACACTTTTCTTGGACTTGCATGGGTTTGTTTTTAGGTGTTTGGCCACTACAACTAGTAAATAATATTGTGTTTTTTTTTTTAAATAAAGAAAATAATCTTGTGCTTTTGTGGGGGCCTTTCACCTCTGTTCGGCCACACAATCGCTCAAGTATGGTCAGTCCTTATTTATGACCATTTTGTATGTTTACGTTTGTTTGGGTAATGGCTCTACCTCACACCAGTGTCCAGCCATTTAGTTGGGTGTGTGGCCTGTGGAATTACCCCTACGTGATTTCAAAGGAAGGTATTAAGCGATATGATGGAGCCCACTACCTGATGAGCACGACCTAGAGTCGTCATTGGAGTTGATGATACGGAGAAATCACTAATATTATTTATGTTTTATGTATAAAACATATAAATTAATTTATAAAAATATTTATTTTATTATAATTGTGTCTACAATTTATATAAAAATTTATCCAAAAACGTGTATTTTTAAAGTTACAATTATGAATAAAACATATATATAATACAATTATGACTAAAATTTAGTATATTTTTATAGTTTCTGATATGTTATTAATATAATTATAACAAATTAAATATTTTAAATTTATTTTTATAAATTATATAATTTATTGTAAAAATAAAACATAATTAATCCAATAATGTAATATACGACCTATTCAAACGTTGTGTCAATCACACGTTGTATAATATAAGATATTCAAATAATCATTACTATAAAATGTGTTATTTAAGTCGATATGTAAAATTATTTTTTAAAAATATTGAATTTTAATAAATTTAGAGTCGGTTCGGTGACGTGTTGAACTGACGCTATGTCCACGTGTAGTGTCGGTTTAACACGTCAACCAACGCTATACACATGGATTTTTCTTTTTCTCTTCTTTCTTACTTCATCAGACACAATTTTTAATTTACAGCGTTGTAAACAACATCCAAAAACCCAAAACTGAGTTCCACCTCTTTTACTCTTTTTTTAATTTTTCTGCCACCTACGATCACTAATTCTAGCACCGTTTAGTGAGTTTTCTTTCTCTCCAAAATATCTTCCAGATCTACTATTTTTTATACTCATTTTCTCACTTATAAAACATCATTTTTTTCTTTATTTTCTTCGTTTTGTCACTTCATCTCTCGTAAATATTTCTATTCATGTACTTATTATTCATTTTACGTTATTTTTTTTATATTATGTGTATAAATTCAATTATATGTATGTTATTATTTTTATTATGTAGTTTTTACATAAATATTATGAAATATAAAAGACATGATTTAACAATATGATACTCAATAAAATATATGTGATTTAAAGTAGTATAGTTATTTTAAAAAAAAAATTAATAATCACAAAATTGTTAAATAAATTTATATGTTATTGAATATAGGTTTTTAAATAAAGTAAAAAATGAGTAAAATTTGTATAAAATGTTTTTTTTTAAATCAAATTAACGCGTGAATCAAGTCTTTTCATATATAGTAGTGAACCGTTTATATAATAATGAATGTTTCTCACTTAAAATTACGAATCTTATCACAAATAACATGAATTATTTTAAAATTACATAACTTAATTGCTTAAAAAGGCATGAGATAATTCAAATGACATTTACTATCTTAACTGATATGATCTATTTTAAACAACATGACTTTCTGCGATTACACATCATGTTAACATCAAATAGTATATTAATTTTATCATAATAAGTATTAGTCGCCCTAATGAAGTAATAACGAATGTATATTGAGATGCCTTTACACATTCCAGTATATCCATTGTTAAAGAGATATATGATACTTATATTTGTAATCATAATAAGAAATTACTCACCAAACAACATAAATAGTTACTTCGTAAATAGTTTTGACCAAATATTTATTTATAACCATGTATTTAACCTTTTTTTCATTTTTTACTAAAACATTTTCTTATTATTATTGTTAATGATATTTTTATGGTCTCTAAAGGTGGTTCCCCTGCCCCCCCGGCACGGGCGAAACAATCGATCTCTGAAGTTGAAAACTTGAATATAGCCCTTAAAACATTAATACCCCTCTAAATTCAGGACAAACCCCAAAGGGGGGCACGGAGCTTAATTTGAAATATGCAAAGAATTAACAATAACCTTTAACGTATATTGTCGGATGCATAGTTATCATTCTTAGAGTAAAGTATTTAGTTTTAAAAAATAAATATTTTTAAAAGTAAAAATTTATTTTAATAATATTATTTATTGTTTTAAAAATCATAATTCCCTTTCATATTAATAATTATAGAGTAGCTTTATTGTTAAAATTATTTTTATTTTTGCTAATACAAAGACAAATTTTATTTTAGAAACATTTTGGTATGGAATTTTAAGGTAAATTTTTAATTGTTTCGAAATTAAACTTCTTTTGTTCTAAAAGTGCTAAGACCAACTTAAGTCCTACACCAATCTCAAAATTTGGCCTAGAATTGTTCCAACTTTATATCAGATCTTGCACCAATATTGTTCACACTGCTATGTTTTCTTTATGATTTTTTTTTAAATTAAGTATATCATAGAAAATTAATAAAAAAATTACTAATGGGTGTAATATTTAGTGCAATTTTAAAGAAATATTCTATTTTGTAAAGAAATATCATTTTTCATATAATATTTGGTATTACGAGATAGAGATGATTAAAAAATTAGTATAATTTTTAGAGTAAAATGATATAAAATGTAATGTAAAATGATGTTAAGGGTTGAAGATGGGTTAAATCTATAGTGACAATGACTTCATAATTAGGAATTATTGCTTGAAAACTTCTAATATTAAGTAAATTTTTATTTGATATTGAGAGAGTTTATCTTCTTTTTTTCTTTTTTTATATCCGTGTGTATGATACAAGTTAAAATTTTCAATTAAATTTTAATTTTAAAATATTAGTGTATATAAAACTAAATATATGGACTCTATTATTATAAAAATATGAGTTTATATATGTATATTTTGTTAAATATAAATACTAATGTATTATTAAACTATCTTAATAACATAATTAATTTTTACTTATATCATATTTGTATAACTTAAAATAAATAAATATTGCATCAAAAATATGTGACGATAACCATATATATCATATCTTTGGATTAAAAGCGGCAATACTAAATTATTACCCCCTATCTTTTTATTTGTATCATGTTTTTTTGTTTGATTGGTTATTTTTTATTTTTTAGGTAAACAACTATATTTGTCTTAAATATTACCTCTCATTTTTCACTTTGATTCCTATTTAACTAAAATAATTTTTTTTCATTACCTCCTGTATTCATAACATATTTGGTTATACTGAAATAATCTTTTTTACTAATTATCAAATGTATTTAGCAAATGTCTTAAAAACATCATGTCAAAATAATATCAAACTTTTAGTAAAAAATGTGATCGATTAAATTCTCAGTTATAACTAAAAAAATTTAAAACTACGGACCAAAGTAATGAAAAAATATTTGCTCCAAAAAAAAAAATCATTACCAATGTATTACATGTGGTAAAGTTTTGAAACTAACAAAGTTCTTTCAATACCACTTGTATTTTTTCTTATTTTAAAGTGTTCATATGTTATCTAAATTTTAGTTAATATTTTTCTTATTTTCTTTTGATTTCTCTAATTACATGCAAATTACCTTACATGCCCTTCTTTTAAACAAACAAAAAAAAAAAACTCCATTTTTCCTTATATGCCCACTTCTTGTCCACTAATATTGTACCTATATTGTTCATCAACCGGTTTAAAACTGTACAATTAGTTATAAATTGAACATATATGTGTAGTTTATCACACATTAATTACTTGTTTTTAGCTTTTAATATTTTCTATAAATTAAAAAATTTATTGTTTTCTTTTAGTTAAAAATTTTAAAAGTTATATTTTTTCAAATATGTTTTCATGAGTATATAAATTTGATCAGCAATCATTACTTGCAAAGTGTTTATAAGGTTGGACATATAAGTGTTGCTAACTTGTCAAGGAGAATGTTATGGTTACACAAACTTGCACAAACATATTTTATATTGGATTATGTGTGAAAATTATATTGAAAAATGACTTATTTTTTTATTTTTTTTTTTAAATTCTACCATGTATCATGATACAAGTCAAGCAGGTACACATTTTGGTGAAAAAGTGTGTATTCTAATTTCTAAGCATGCCTCTTGTTTTCATTTGATTTTAAAATTAGTTATTTTAGATATACATGATTAGTATTAGATACTTAAACTTATCATATATATATATATATATTTAAAAAATTTCAGCTACCGGTGAATTTAGATAATCAAAATCGTTATTGAAACTTTGAATTTTTTTGGTAGATAATTATTGAAAGTAGTTTAACAAAAAAAACAATTCAATAATTGAAAATTATGAACCCAAATTTTATACTTAACTATCAAAGTCAAAGAGGATTGTGTACCAAGTGGTACCTTACCTTTAAGAAATACAAAAAAAAAATTGTATTTTTTAGTGACATATTAGAAGTCTTTTTAAAAAAAAAATAGTATATTTTAATTCAAAATAATAATAAAAAGATAAGTTTAACCGACTTTTACTAATATAAATAGTAATATATAAATTTTTATTTTTATGAAAAATGATAAAATTAAGATTTCCTCATTGTTAATTTTAAATATATATTTTTTCATATATATATATATTTTTTGAAAAGGTAATTGATGTACATTTCAATGAAGTAAGATATTACCTTGTATAGCTTTAGTATTAATTTATATTTTTATAAAAAAAAAATTAGAAGATTAATAAAATTTAAGCAAAAGTGAGGGGAAAAGTGGAGGAACTAAAGAAAAGAAAAGAAAGAAATAAAATTACTACAAAAGATGACAAGTGACGTACTTCTGGAGGAAAAAAAATAGTATATATTCTACGTCCAGAGGAGTATCTGAGAATATACCTAACAAAGGCCCTAGTTGGTAATTAATATTTTATTAATCTACTTATAGAAAGAAAATTACGTAAAAGCATTATTAATGATGATGATGAATTACACAAGGAGGAGGAATTATATTCAGAAACGTTTGGAATTTAGGATCGGCACTTTTGGATCTTCACACGTCAACATGTACTACTACTGTACCATGATTGAGATAATTCGATCCCCAAGCCACGTGATTAGAAATTTCCAATTTAATTTCTCCCATAAGACAGATTAATTGGATACCATATATCCACCAAGTACATCTAACATCTACCGATCTGAGTTGTTATTTATTATTCTTACGTTATATTTTTTATTAATTTAATTATTTTATTAGATATTTATTTTTATTTTTTAAAAAAAATTATATTATTTTTAAATTTTATTAACATAAAATATTATATTATCACATGTTTTATAAATAATAAATCATTTATACTTTATTTGTCTTAACCTTAAAATCTTTATTTACACTCAAATTTACATTGTCATCGTTGATAGTATAACACATACAAAAATGACAATAAATAAAATACGATCTGATCTAAAGTTAATCTGATTTAATTTAATGTTTAAAAGATCTAGTTAGCTTTAATCCCATCTATTTTAATCATTCAATTAAATAGATCATATCATATATTAATTCGTAAATTAATGGATATTCATGGTTTTTTTAAAATTATTTAAATTATTTTCATTTTTTTAAACTAAAACTTTATTTGAAGTGGTGCATTAAATATTTTAAATTGATAAATTAAAAAAATAAGATAATATTATATATATGGTAGGAAAACAATTTTTTACTTTTTTAAAAAAACTTTCTTATTTATTTTAAGGAAATTATGATAAATTAAAAATTAATATTATTTATAATAAATATAAAAAGAGATAAATAGTTATAAATATGATGATATTTGAATTTTTATTTAAAAAATAATATATAAATTTATGAAAAATTTAAGAGAAAGAGAGTTAAATTTATAAAAATATAAGAACGATAAATTTTAAACATGATTATTTATGATGTATATTTTTTCAAATAAATAATTGTAAAAATTATAAAAATATATTGAGAATGTATAATCGTTTTAATTTTAAAAATTTTAGACGTGGATTTATTCGATGTAACCTATTTACAGATCGATCTATTTTAATCCGATCCGATCCGATCATTTAATTTTATATGTGAACTATGATTTGATATTGATAAAAAAATAATCTATTTTAATCCTATCAAAAGTGAGTCACATAGAAAAAAATATTTACCAAGCTATGGATATTTTTTTCATCCACAAATACATGCCATAATTATTTTATAAAAATAAATAACTTCTTTATTTTTAAAGTTATTCTAATATATGTTATACCATAAATATTATTATGAATGCATAATTAGTATAAATTTATAAATTATTAGCATTACTTAATCCATTAATGATATGTAGCGTACAAGGTTATGTATTTTTGACAAGTGATATACTAAATAAATAAATAAATAAACATATTATTGATCTCAAAGGAATGGTTGCAATGTGATTAAATTGATACTGTATGTTTATATATATGTTTTAAAAAACAAAAAATAATTGAGGCTTTTACCAAAAAGTAAAAAGAGTGAGATATTTCTGAATTTTCAAAGTCATAACCGTGGTTTATTTGATTTCCTCGGATTCTAATCGGGAGCCTTTCGTCATTATAGGATTCTGTCACTAACCACTATATACGCAGTTGACTGTCTGCCGTCAACATCTAGTCCCAAAAGCTGTTAGAAATTATATATAAAATTAACTCAAAATTACTAAACAAATTTTTTTGCTTCTTCTTTTCTTTGTCAATATATACCTGTAAAGAATGACTAGAAATTTAAATTTAGGGATCGCCGGGATTATAGAGTTTACTTATATTTAGTATTGATGTAATTTTTTTCTTTATATTAAAAATAATATTACTTATTTCTATTACTTTAAAAAAAATTGAATAATTAAGAAAAAATAATAATTTATTTTAATACTTCTTTATTATTAAAATATTATTTTTAAATTATCATTTTATTATAAAAATATTAAAACAATATAAATTTTTTCCTAATTTATCTATTTTTTTAAATTAAAAGATTAAATATTACTACCGATAATTTAGTGAATAAAATAAAATAAATAATTTTATTTAAGAGACTTTAAAGATAGTTTTGTCGTAAGTAAGTATAAGAATTAACTCAAATATTATCTAACTAATTATACTAAATATTGATTTTTATTTTAGTAAATAATTTAATATAATCTCATCCCACTAATTCCATTTCAATAAGAATATTTTATTTATAATTTTTTACATACATGAAAGTCATCTTAAAATAAAAATATAAAAAATAATTTAAGATAACATTTTTTTTCTGTATTAATTAAATTGCTTTAATAGTCGATTCTAAACACTTAGTTTTTGTATGATGTGATGCTTCGTGAAGTATCTTTTTTTTTTTTTTTATGGTCGAAGGAATTGAAGTGTCTTTTGAATCATGAGAAAATTATTTATATTTATATTTATATTTATATTTGGTGTAGTACAGCAACCTAAACGAGAAGTGCATGATCAGATCATTAACTCTAAAGACAACATATTTACTTCAAGTCAGTGGAAGGACCACAGAATTTATTTTGAAACATAAAGATTAGAGTCCTTATTGTGATGAAGTGGTCCAACTAACAATCTCTTTGTCTCACGTCTCGTGTTCCTTTTTGTTTATTGATCTGCCTAAACCCATTATCTTCTGCCAAACAAATTATAGCCCTCCACGCTTCATTTTTTTTTTTATGGATAGATCCTCATTGGCATCACATGCATGCCTCATTTTATTTATCCTTATGGAGTTGCAAAATTATCTAAATTACTATCACCAAAAGTGTTGCTGTATGAATCTCATATGAATTTAAAAAAAAAAATTATCAGAAAAATAAACATGGAAAATTTGAGAAATGGGTTAATTAAAGCCTAAAAAAACAAATGAAGTAGCAATAATTTTGGGGTGTGATGTCCAATAGGGCCCCTGGATTGGAAATAAATGTATTCCATGTGAGGAGGTAGAGAAGAAACTTCAAATGTCTAACCAGAAATAGAAACTGCATGAAATCAGGGTCTCTTAGGTCTTTAACTTTTTGTATTGAACTTAGAGCATGCGTGAAGCTTTTGGTTTCTTCTGGTAATGAAATTATGTTTACCCAACTTGCATGTACTATTTTATGTTTAATTTGTTAATGTTGAGAATAAATTACTAGTGTCTTAGGCTAGCTCTACGTTGACGAGTGATAGTTTCTTTTGAAACTCTTATGGATCGAAGATTAATATGCTGCTCGACTTCTTTTAGATTGATTTAAAAATAAATAAACAAACGAAATTAAGGGGGGGAAAAAAAGAAAAGAAAAGAAAAGAATATAATTTCTTTCACACTTTTTCTTTCTTCTTTCGGATTTGCTTTTCTCTTTAACTTTTCACCATCCGTTTTTGGGGTTTGGCAAGGTTCGGCCCGGAAGCACCAAAATTCCAGGATAACATACTCTGAGAAACTTTGAGGCCCAAAGTTAACTTACATTTTGTGATTTAATTTTTTTTTGAAAATTAAATTATATCATTTGAAAATATTTATGTATTTAAAAATTTATGGATTAAACCGTACTTTTTAAAAGTTCATGTATATATATGTATGAAGTTTAAAAATTTAAATAATAAATCATATGATTTCAAAATTTATAAATTTATGTGTTAATTTAGTAAAATTTTGGAACTAATAATGTAAATTTATGTTTTTTTAACCCTTTCATTTTTATTTTATTACAAAAACATCACAATAGATGTTGGATTGTTTTCTTTTGTCCTAGATAAGATTAAAACTGTTTATTTTTTATTGCATTGAATTTTATCCGATTTGAATTCAATCAAATAATGTTATCGATTCGAACCAATTTGAATTCAAACATATTAGATTTTTTAGATATAATAAAATCAGATTAATATTAAAAATTATTTATAAATTATTATTATATATAAAAAATAATATTTAAAATATTTGAATTAAAATTCATAGTTATAATTAAGAAAAAAGAAGAAGTATGATTCGATAACTATTGAATTATTATGGATTGTTTACTAGCAGTTAATTTATTATTTTTTTTCAACTACATTTATTTATTTTATTAATTTTTTTGAAATAATTATATATTTAATTTCTTTTTTATAGATTTAAGATATTAAATAGATAAACTTATTAGTTTTTTTGAATAAATTTATGATATTAATTTTTTAAATATTAGATAATGATACTATGATTATATTGTAATTAAATGATTTAATTTTATTAATAAATGAAAAAATTTAGTTACTTAGAAAAAAGTTTATTGGTCGGGTAAAATAATATAAGTCTTTTACCCAAAAACAAAAATGATCAATGAAAAAAATTATATTTATAACAAAAATTATTTAATGAGCTTAAGTAAGTTATTTATTTAAATTCTTAAAGTGAGTGTGTTAATTTTTTTAGCTTTTGAAATTAATAAAATAACTTTAAATGAATATTGAGATGAGTTAAGCAACTAGTTTAACACTTGTAACCGTATATATGATCTCGTTGTTTGCTATTCATCGTCCAATGATAGAACGCTTTTAAACTTTAAGCTTTTTTGCCTACCTGTCAATTAAATCCTTTAT
The DNA here is from genome assembly GCA_033030585.1 of Hippophae rhamnoides. Taxonomy (NCBI): domain Eukaryota; kingdom Viridiplantae; phylum Streptophyta; class Magnoliopsida; order Rosales; family Elaeagnaceae; genus Hippophae; species Hippophae rhamnoides. The sequence goes on along the minus strand of CM065433.1, from coordinate 49,515,653 downwards.
TTCTAGTAAAAAAAACCTTTGTTTGAAGAAGGAAAAAATTAGTGGATTTACTAAAAAGAAAAGGAGAAATGGTCTACAATTGGAATGATTTAACAAAAGAAAATGGATTCGGCCCAAATAATAAACAAAGTTTGGGCCCACAAATCAGTAATGACTTCTGAATCTCTTAGTAAAAGACCTTTTCGACCTAGTCACCAAGATTTCATTTTGGGGCAGGCCCAAGTATCAGTTTTTTTTTTTTATTAAAAATATTATACGAATCATTCCGTATGACTGTATTGCTGGAAACCAATATCTTATAAATCCAACTTGGAACTACCAACGTTAAGTTAAAATTTGTATACTCATTTGTGAAGTAGGAAATACCAGACTACATATAGAATGGAGAAAATTCCAAGAAATAGGGAAGTGAAATTAAAGCTTCATTAGCCGTAAAAAAATCATTATTAATTGATCTTGATATTTTCAGAGCAGAAATCAATTTTACCTCACAATTTGATATCATCATAGGGTTTTCAAAAAATATAAAATATTTCTCCCAAAATGGGCTGCGCCCTTGATCTTTTGTTTCTTGTTTATAAATCCTAACAAAAAGATTCAGTTGAGATATAGGTATGGGTTATAAACTGCATGGATTGGATTAGTAGTGTATATTTTAAAAAGTAAATTTAATTGTACATGTTTTGGTTGAAATCTGTCTTTTAATTTTAATCTCACAACCCTTAATTGGTTTGTTTCAAAGTTGAATCCTAGAGTATTGTCTCTGTATACAAATTAATGAGCTGACAATTGAGTGAATATGATAACTGTGCAGAAGTTTTTAATTAGAAAAGTTGCAGAAGTGTACGTATTTTGCAAAAGCCAAGAACATGCATATCGTTTTAAGAGCTCATGGAATTGACATCTACCCGATTCAAATGGCTATGTTTACCTAAAACTCTTTTTCACTCAAAAACTAGATCTAGACCTAACTTTCTGCTTTCGTGGAAGTTTCTATAATTAACCATATGAACATAATCATCAAATTTCTTTGTACCTAGCTTGGTTATTTGTTAATTTCATATAATATTAATCCATCTGCAATATATATTTTGATCTTATAGTTGAGGAGTACTGTTCTTGGTTCCTTTTCTTTTAGTAAATAATTAACAATATACATACCACTTATTCATTCATTCATTCTTTAAATTGGAATTAGACTTTGAATTCATGTCCTCTCAAGATCACAAATCTTTTGATCACATTTACTATTCCTGGAATAATAATTAAATAGTTATTTGTGTGCAACATGTTTTACTTTTTGTCTAAATATGTAATAGACCAGCAAACATGCACATAAAGATAATATATATTATAGATCAATTGATGCCCATACCTAGAAATATATATTATAATTAATTAGTGGAATATCTGTATTAAGTGTTGGTGTTTCTTTCTTTCTTTAATATATAATTAGTGATTAAAAAAGCTAAAAGAATTTCTCCACTATAACTACCAAACAAGATTAGAAAATGTGGGCCATTATAATATTATCTTATCCATCATCAAGCTATTGGTCGAAGACCGATATTTATGTATATTTTATTTTGGTAAACATTAAACAACATCAGCTTGAGTGCAACATTAATAAAAACTACATCATTTCATTCGAGGTACACAGTACTTTAAATTTATCTAATATAAGTTATTAATTATAAAAGCTTCTCACGACAAAAAAAATGATAGTTTCGCATAAAAGGGAGGAACTTATAATAACTATGAGACAGAGAAGAAAGTAGATTAATTGAATTAAATACCATCACTAAAATACAAGTGTATCATTTGTTTTAATAAATGTTAATTGGTATGGTTTAAAATTATTACTTGAAATTGGAGAAGTGTGAATCTTACTTCAAACAATAGGTGAACCACATTCAAGTGCATCATATAAATCACATACATGTTACATAAATAGGACAAGGGGAAGAGGAAAAAGAGGACGAGGCAGAAGAGTAAATAGGACAAGAGGAAGAGAAAAAAGAGGACGAGGCAGAAGAGGGTAAGTAAATATCCGATGATTTTCTTGGAATAATGGAATAGAAGTTAATCAGAACCTTCAAACTTACAGTCTGCTTTGAAAATACAGGCTGAAGCAGAAAACATTAATAAAAGGAGCCTGGGCTTCGTTGCAAGTTAGATCAAGTTCTCAACATTTGATATATAGCACATGAGCAAACACTATATATAGCTCAGATAGGGCTATATTTGGGATTTAGATTTTGAGGATTGTGGGTACAATCATTTAAGATGACTCTGTCAAGATAAATTTTTTTTTTTAATATATTGCGAGCTGGGATTCAAAGCAGATAATTTCTGGAAAGAACTTTAACAACTCTGTCAAGAGACATCTTTATTCACTTCATCAATTGACAAAGCAACTCGTCATTCATGCATGGAAGAGATGGACATGGTTATTAATAAATTTAGAAAATTAAGATGATAGAACTAGCGAGAGATCAGTTCATAAAATACCACCGTTTGAAATGGTCATAGTTCCTCAAATAAAATTCTCACCCCTTTTAAATAGAAAACACCAACCAAAACATATATAGCTAGCCGTATCTTCCCAATTAAGTCACTTAATTATCTTGACATAAATCTTGTTTGCTTCAGCATATATGTTAAATTCTTTTTTTTTAACCCCAAATTAATCACATGAAAACCCCCAAAAATATTATAACCACGCGCAAGTTAACAATACATAACATGAAATTAACTAAACACAACATAAATACATACATATATATATGTATATGTATGATAAACTTAACAAATCTAAAATTAGTTAATTAAGTAGTAATTGATATAAAATCTAAGCTGATCCATGAAGAGAAGGGGGTGAACAGGAATCACAAACTACCTCGGTCTCAACTTCCCTTCGATGAAAGTTCCTGTGGCAACCACAAGCAGCACAAGTGAGTTCTCCACTGGTACCTTCCTCACCACTAGCCATGAATTCTCTACATCCATCCAAAGCATACCCTCCAACTTCAGCAGCATGATTTTTCTGGCACTCCCCATATCTCACACTCCTTACTGCATAAGAAGATGAACTACTTGTGTTTCTTGTTAACTCTTTCCTCAAAACTACTTGTTTCTTCGTCATCTTTTAAGATCGATCTATGATTTTCGACACTTATCTTGAAATCCTTTTTTATTTTTTTTTAGATTTATATGTATGTTCTCTAGAGAGAGAGAGAGAGAGAGAAGAAGAAGAAGAAGAATAAACGAGAGTTTCTTTTCCTTTGGTGGTTATTAACTCGTTATATTGTGGTGGTTATTAATAGGCAAGCCCTAACCCTAAAATCTATATATATATATATATATATATATATATATATATATTAATTTATATATATTGCACGTGACAATCCTCTACATATATATTTAATCTCTACAGTGTTGTAATTGGGACATGGTGTAGGCTAAGTGTGTGACCACTTTTTTACAGTATTTTTACGAGAGAATATTTTCATTTAATAATTTGCAAAGTAGCAATAAAACGGTAGTGTTTTATTGATCTAACGTTAATACTCGATTATTTATATTTTAAATCATTAAGTTTTAATAGATAATTAATACAGTTTAATCTTAAAAAGAAAAAAAGAAAAAAAAAACTATAAAACGATAGTTGTGAATTGATGGTCCAACCACTTCACAACTCATTAGCAAAGATAACATAGGAATAAAGACGATTCTCGAGCAGTAAATAAGGTAAAACCCTAAATGAATAAAGATGATGAGAAAGCTTTTGCTTTCAATGGAAAGAGTGATTGGTGTAATATAGAATAAACAGCTAAGCAAATTGCTTTATTAAAAAAAAAAAATGTAACTCATGTATTACAGTATTAGTGGCCCCTCTAATTTGATATACCATTTGTGGGGTTCATTGATACGATGCCAACACCATTTGTCTAACTTCGGTCACACGATTACTTCTTGTCTGGTTTTTGCTTCAGCTTATTATAAAAAATAATAATAATAATGTTAAATAATAATTGTTTAATAGCACCATATTACCACACTTTTTTTTAAATTCACACTTTTACAGTTTTTTTTTCCTCCAATGTTTACCTTATTTTTTACATACACATTTTATTATTGAATGTGTGTATATATTAGAAAATAAAAATCTCAAAAAAATAATATTATCATAACATAAAAGTATCTAACTATTGGATTAACTTTTATAGTTATAATAACTTATATATAATTTTTATGAAATTTAACATTTTATATATAAAAAAAAGAACATATATTGCCTACATCATTTTAAATATGTATTATGTCATTTTGCAAGGTGAGATAACATGAGATTTTTTAAAATCAATTAAATAATGGATCATCAAACCAATCATCTTTCACTACTTTATTTTAGAATAATCATGATGCTCCATGAAATTATTTTTCACAAATATATAAAAACTAATTAGTTTTTTTTCTAACAACTTCTAAATATACTTTCAATAAATTACATATAAATCACTTAGAAAACAATTATACATAAATTCAATCATCTTTCATCCAATAGTTATTTTTAATTTATCCACTAATTCAAAAAACTCATTTTTTATATCAATGTTTAGATGAAAGATAATATGATAACTTAAATTTATTCTCTTTTAATAATATGTGTTAAAACCAATGATTAGCATTTTATGGTAAGATCTATAGATTTTTTCATATTATTGTTTTTGTAAACTTCTTGGGTTTTTTTTTCATAACGTGGCTAAGTACTTTTGCATTTTTTGTAAGGTTTTAGTTATCTATTACTTGAAGGTTGGTTTTTAATATATGAAATTGATATTATTTAATCTCTATTTGTATTTGAATATTTCTTTGTCAATTTTTTGAGTCTATACAAGTGAAATATCTTGTAGATTTTACGTACTTGAAACATTGTTAGTTTTAACTATTTAAGCTTATTTTCGATAACTATCATATCAAGTTTTAAAATTATGGAGATATCTAAATTTTAAAGAAGAATATTAAAAAAAATCTCTTAATAAATTATCATTATGTTTTAATTGTATATCTTCATCTTTTAATTAAATCAACATTAAGGTGAAGACTTTATTTCTTATATTGTTGTACCTCATTATTCATCATTATAACAAACTCTTTAATTAATCGATTAATATTTAAAAGATAAAAAATGAACAATTATACATTAAAAAGAAACTAAGACATGAAATCAAAATTTTAAAATTTAAGATGTTAAGGAATGAACTAGAAAAAGGCCACATCCACAGTAGATTTTTCAAAAAAAAAAAAATTAGGAATTGTATTTTTCATAATATTCTCTTACCGTTTTATCATAAATGTAAAAAAAATATTATTAACTATTATTTTAATAATTTAAATTTTTAAGAGAGTCGATGATTAATGAACTTTTATCGATACATTAAAATATAGATGTGATCAAATTTAGTGTAAGTGTCTAACCCCTAAAATTAGTTAAAATTTTCAAGTTAATAGGTAAAGAGACAAATACCTCTTGAAAAATTTAAGTATTGCAGGTTTAGAAATAAAAATATCCTATATTTAAAGGGTGTTAATGTTAATTAAATGATCCCTCTGATTTTATATAATCTAGTTATTTATATTATTTTATTTTTAAACACTATTTGAAAAAAATATGTTTTTATGTTATAACAAAAAAATATGTACAGTATTTTTAAACATATATAAAATAACATATATAAAATGCTTGAAAGATAGTTAAAAATAATTTTTTTTAAATAGACTATCAAATAAAACCTTAAATTTGTTACAATTAGGTAGTGTTTAGTCAGCATGAATGAAATATAATTTGAATTAATTTTTTATAATTTTATGTTTGGTTGTGATATTAATTAAGAATGTAATACAATTAATTTAAAAAAAAAAGAATTATGATTCTATTTTAATGTTAAATTTTAATTTTAATTTTACCCTAACTTTAAATATAACCCTAACCATATATCTTATATCCTATATCCTGTACCTAAAACCTTAAACCCTACTATTTTTTTAAAAAAATAATAAGTTTAATCATAAACTTTAACTTATAAATATAACACAAAACTTCAAACCTACGTATTATTTAAAAAATAATAATTTTAACACTTAACATTAAATCTTAAACCGACAACGCTAAACCTTAAATATTAAAATCTTAAATCTTAACTAAAAGTTCAAACTTAAATCTTAAATTATATTTAAAAAAATAATTTTAATAATATATTTTATTTTTAAATAATAATTATTTAAAAAAATAATGATTTCAATAATATATTTATCTGATAAAAAATTAATAATTAAATTTAAAAATATAATAATAATATTATTTACTTTCTATTTTTATTTAAATTTCACTGACAAACAAATGTGATCATAATGTCACTTATTTTTAGTTTTATATTGTATACTGTACTTTATTCTAGTACTAATAAATTCAAACGTTGGACTTACTTTTGGCCTTTTTAAAATTGTTAAAAGATACTGTGGTCTATATATTATAGTTCTAAAGATGTTCTGATCCTTTTTTTATTTAGCTTTTGTCTTTTAATTTTTTAACATTAATACATATCATATTATTATTATTATTATTATTATTATTATTATTTCTATACTTTTCTATTGGAATAATTAAAAACCAAATGGAATGATAACTGTATATTTCATAAAATATAACCATCTTAATATTATTTAATTTAGTAAAGTTTTATTCTATTGTTTATATAAATTTAATTTATTAATATAGAATAAAAGGAATAATCTATCTTTAATGTTTTTTTATAAGTAGTTTCTTATTGTATATGGTGTGTTCTGCTAAAGTAATATTTCTCAAATAAATAAATTGTGTCTTATACTCTTATTAGGTCTTTTGTCTAATGAATATGAATAAATATGTTAAATTTTGTATGATTTTGATCCAATGAATGGAGTGAGTTGGATTAAAAAAAAAATTCAATCTATTAGTATGTTGTACTGTTTATCATCCATCACGAACTTGCGATCCATGCAAACCAAATAAAATCAAATAATATTTATATTTTATATATATTAACTTTTACTGATTTCTTACCTCTTTTCAATACCATTTGTTAAGTCGGTAAAAGCTCTTTACGTTATTATTCATTTACAATCTTAACTAATTTTGTTTTGTATGCACAGTGAATTTAATATTATATATAATATTATTAAATTATTATAATTTGTATTGTATCGTAATATTCATGAGTTTATTTTATATCAAAAGTTTATATAATTATTGTTAATCAAAAATTAGACTAGATAATAAAAATCTTAAAAATAACATAAATGATATCATAGACAGGACTAATTTGAACAAATAAAATTGATTGGTTGATCGGAAAATAATTGATTGATTGAAAATTATGCGATTTGATCAAATGTTTAAATTAGATCGGATGAGTTATGATTTTAAACTCATAAACAACCTTGTCTAGCATTTTTATTTTTGAGAATTGGCAATTAAATCATGCCCTTAAATGATCAAGATGATTACACATTTATTGGCTTTAAAATGCTTGTGCTGGGCATTCAAGATGAAGTTTCTCTCGCCTGCTCTCTTTTTGTGAGATTTGATTAGTTCATTTTTCGTACACGAGAGAGAAGACATTTGGTACTATACACATACATTATTTTTAGCCAACATGTAATACATCACAATCTCAACAGGTTTGTAAATTTAGAGGTATGTTTGCTTGTGTTTTTGTCAACAATTACAAAATATAATTTATGATACCTATATATATATATATATTTGTAATAATTATATAATTTAATTAATTTAACCCTATAATTATTGTATTGAATATCAAAAATGTGTAGACTATTTTTTTTAAAAGCCACAATAGTCTTATTATTATATGTAAATGAGTAACATAATCATTTAATTTTTACGACAGATACTGTGTTATTTATTAAAATTAGATATTATAAGTATTTATTTTTAATATATTTAATAAATTATAAGTGTTTATTTTAATAAATTATAGAATTAAGTATTTATTTTTCGTAATAATAAAACTAGTAATATATAACTTATAAATTATATGATTAAATTATTTATTTTAAAAAATTATTAAACATTGCCTGAACTAATAATTATGCAAAATCATCAAGACTTTTTACATATATATATATATATATATATATATATGAATTATACGTTGTGCAAAACCATGTATTCTTGCAATTTAGGGTTTCAATTTTAAAATTTAAAATTTAGAATTTAAATTTTGGAGTTTAATATTTAAAGTTTAGATTTTAAGAAATGAGTTTATATATACTTAAAATTTTATTAACTTTTTCAACATCAAGTAACTATTTTAAAAATAAAAATAATACTTTATTAATATTAAAGAGATCCATGCTGAAAGGGTAAGAGCTTCGCTACAAAGACAAGATCAAATGATGGTGATACGAAAAATGACGATCGTCTTTTTGCATTTTCAAACCTTATTCATCTTCCTTCTCTGTTTCCAATCTCAATACCAATCACCCATTTTTCTCTTCTTCGTCTTCCTTATCATCATTGTCTCATCACCTCTGTCTCACACTAAGCCCTCATCATTCCAACTACTTTTCTCGTTCCCCACTAGAACCGTCACCTCTGCTAGCCCCTTCCATTCTTCCCTTAACCCCTATTGATTTCATCATTTTCCCACCATTCTCCATTCCATTTTAATTGTTTCCCACCCTTTGAGCAAGGATTTGCTTCTCTTGATCACTTTTTCCCATTTGTTAGGGCTTTTTTCTGTTGATTTTCTGGCCAATTTTTTCGATCTCTATTTTCAATTTATGGTTGCTTTCTCTCCATTGATTCGCTTGATTTTCTCAATTGCTTAATTAGCTTGCTCTCTAGTACTTTTGTGTACTACAATCTGTGTGTTTAATTCCTACTTCTGCTTGGTTGTAGAAAGTTGGAGCTTGTGTTTGGGCTTAGTGTGGTTGGTGACATGTGTTGTTGCTTAGGTCTATTATGTTTCCCTTTTCTTCAGAGTTTGTATGCTTGCTCCTTTGATTTTAATGAAATCATTTTGAAGTGGAGATTAGCATTAAGCCGGTAAAAAATATTTGATTTGTAAATAACTAATGTAATTTTTAAAACTTGTACTTCAAAAATATATAATTCCTAGTATTTTGAGTTCATATATTTCTAATATAAAGAAAAAATCAATCCAAACGTTACGTTATAATTTAAGTTTTTTTTTTATAATAGAGTAATAAAGTTTTATTCGTACAATTATCCGAGTACAACAATGAGTTAAATGTTAATTTAAAACTAATAATTAACAATATATATTAAAAATATACGAGAAATGTTTTTTTGAGCCATGCAATCACGTTTTATATTATTTATCATCCTAATGTTTGGATGTGTAAATCGAATTATTGTTAAAAACAGAACCGATAAATAAATACACCATCTCTTGAATACATTTACACCCCAAATAACCACAAATTTTAAACAGTTGAACAATAGGTAAACTATCTACAAGCACCTACACAATAAACAATAAAAAAACTATGTAGAAACTGCATAATAAAATTCACACCTACAATGGACAACTAGAACACAAACAAGAACCTTATTAATAACCAGAGTGAAAATAAAATAGGATAAATTGCAAATACAATCTAAAACTGCAGTATAAAATAACTAAAAACATCACCTAAACTAACTGTAGCCACCCTCCCCAGCTGAAAACAATCAACCTTACCAGTAGTGGAGATAGATTTTTATACATTATCTTTTAAGTTTAACTTTATACGATTAGATATATTTAATATTTAACTCTAAGTAATTAAAATATATTAAATATTATTAGATATTATTTGTATGGTTATATATTTAAATTATTATTTGAGGTAAAGAAAAAGAAAAGAAAAAGAAAAGGTATACGGATTGATGAGTTAATTAGTAGCCGTTTGGTTTCGATAGTTTTCTCATTCGTTAATCTTCACTCACGTATGGGAATTTCTCTCTGTTTAAAAAGAAAGAAAGCGACATATATCAAAATGAACGAATGGTCAAATTATATCAGTTTATCATGTTCGGACGAAAAAGTAGTAAAAGCTGCATTCATACTAAATAAATTAACTTCTTCAAAATCACACGTCAATACATTTCTAAAATGGAGAAATTATCGGTTACTTTAAACTTATGTTGATGTAGCTGTTCAACCAAGAATGAACTATGAAAGCTGTGTCATCGGCAGAGGGGTGTTGATATTCCATTTTCACACTAAACTTTGTGAGAATGAGGTAGGAATTCTCTACCAGAGTTTCAAAATATGAAAAAATTTGTAGGATAATGTATTTTTCACTAATAAATAATAAATACTTAAATATATATTTTATGTTCTAAATTAATAAAATTTATGTTGAAAAATAAAATAAAATAAAGCTCAAAATTATATTTAAAAGAGATCGATTATTTTGATGGTTATTAAAAAGTTCAAATAAAATATATTTTTATAATAAAATATTTGATTTGCTGAGAATGCATTTTATTTTTAATTAACAATAGTTAAGTTTTTAGGTAAATATATTTAAGAATTTTTTTATAAAATTGGATCCGAAAATTTGATAGGGACAGGGAGTATAATCCCTTACCACACACGACGACAAGGCATTTTCTCAATCTTTTATCTCCAATGGTGAATTTTAAAAAAATAAATAAACATAATTTCATTAAATTTAATAAACATTAAATAAAATTATGTAATTATTATTGATAAAGTGTTTATATTCCATTTTAATTCTGTTATTCATAAAATATTTAATATTATATATTTATTCAACACTAAAATAACAAATTTATTAATTATTTGTTTTAAGAGTATTTCTCTAAGATACTTTATAAAATATTTTAACATCGATTTTTTAATTATAATAAAAATAACTTACAAAATTTACATTTAAAAACTTATTTTTTTCTTTTATTTTATTAAATAAAAAATTTATAATAATAATAATTATTACTTGATAATTAATATTACTATATATTTATTAAATTTGAATAATCAATTCATATGCATTCATACGAGTCCAAAAACTAGTTTTTTAATTCGATTTTCTTATACACCAATAAATACTAAAAAAATTATATAATAAATATAAAACAATCTTATAATAATGATATTTGGTATTTTCATTGTGTATTATCATTATTTTTTTGTTCTTTTCTTGTCCACCACTAAATGCAAAAAAAAAATCCTATAATAAATATATTATATTATTATGAATAATTATATTCGGTAGTTTTATTGCATATTTTCATTATTTTATTACTAATAGATATTTGTTTTGATATGATAAAGATTATTATACTTATAACCCTTTGACATTAAGGATGACAATTTATGTAATTATATTTGTTCATTTAATGAAAATATTAGTCCAATCAATTCCTATTGTTTTGTAATTTAAAACATCCATATGGCAATATGTGTTTAATCAAATAAATTACCACTAAATCTCCAACCTCAAAGGTTTGAAGCTTTTTCTTTTTATCTACATACACTTTATATTTGTCATTCATTTTTTAATATGATCTCATATCTTTCAATGGAATTCCTCGTAATCTTTAACCTACACACCGATAACTTTTTTTTTCATGATGAGAAAATGAAATAAATCAACAATGGAGTTGGGTTGTTTTGTATAAAAAACAAAGAATGGAATCACATCGGTGGTTTTGTTAACAATGTTATTCATAGCAAATTTACTTATGGTAGAACTTGATCCTTTTTTTTTAGGATTTTCATTAACAAGACATCGAAGCATCAATTTGTGAGTGATAATCCTTACCAAAACTGAGGGTTATACCAAGCCTTTTCCCAAGCTCCTTTTAAAAATGAATTACAAACTTCACATCTCTACCTGAAGTTATGGATTTGGATATACCATAGGGCTTAGCAACTTCCTTAAAAAAAGGACTACAACATGGCTATCATCGTTTATTCTTTTGCATGCAATTAAATAGACCATTTTAAAAAATAGATCAACCATGATTAAAATAGAATGAAACCTACTTTGGTGGTTGGTAGTCCCATTATAAAGGCTATGCTCAAATCTTCCCAAATTGAATTAGGAATAGGAAATGGGGTATACATTCCAGTATTGTTGGATCCTTCTTTAGAAGTTTGAAAAACATGGCATCTTTGTATATGTTTTGACACCTTTCTTAAGATGAGGCCAATAGCACATGTCTTCTAACAAAGAAATTATTTTATCTGGTCTTGCATAAGATACTAGTTCACCTCTATGCATTTCTTGAATGATTTGCTATTTAAGAAAGATATTTTGGAACACATACTCTTCTTTGTGCTAAGGAATTTCAAAGCCTAATGGTTACTATGCTAGATAAACTCCATGTGGATGAGATAGTGCTCCAATTTCTTGAATGCTCCCAATATAGCATATAGCTTCTACTCATAAATTGTAAATTTTTATCTTTTTTCACTCAATTTTTGATCAAAATATTCCATTAGTCTTCCATCTTGTGATAGAAAAACTTTAATATCAACCATAGATGTATTTGTTTCTACCTCAAATACTTTATTGAAGTTTTGCAAAACCAAATGTAGAACATAACACAATTTGTCTTTTATCAATTGAAAGCTTTGATCTTATTCTTGTCCTCGTTAGAATTTACCATGTTTGTGATAGTTGGTGATGGATGTTGCAATTGAGCTAAATCCCTTAATGAACCTCTTGTAAAAGATAGTTAAGTCATGAAAGCTTATTACGACATTGATATTAGTAAAAGTAGGCAAACTTTTGATTGATTCAAACTTTCCTTCATTAGGTGCTATTTCCTCATCATAAGCCACAAAACCAAAAAAAAGAGTAGTTTTGTATTAGCAAATTCATATTTTTTAAGGTTGAGGTATAACTTTTTTTCCTTATAATTTGTAAGACTTCTCTAATGTGTTACATATAATCTTCAACATTTGTACTGTGGATAAAGATGTCATCAAAATAGATTATGATAAAGATATTGGTGAATGGTTTGAGGATTTGATTCATGAGTCTCGTGAAGGTACTTGAAGCATTACAAAGCCAAAAGGGTATCATCATCAACTCATACAAGCTTTCCTTAGTTTTAAAGGTTATTTTTCATTCATCTCCTAACCTTATACATATATGGTGGTGGCCACTCTTGAGATATAGTTTAGTAAACATGACTAACCCTTGTAGCTTATCAAGCATGTCCTTAATTTAAGGTATATGAAATTTGTATCAACAATTATCTTATTTACAGCTAGACTATTCATACACATCTTCATAAACCCATCCTTCTTAGGCACTAGAAATGTTGGTACAACACAGGGACTAAGACTCTCTTATACTATATTCTTTTTAAGTAAGTCATCTATAATATTCTATAAGATCTTATGTTTTGGGGGACTAAGCCTATAAAATAGAAAATTAGGTAGGCTAGTGATGAGTGCTCAAAAAGCACTAAAATAACCATGATTTTATGTAAATTAATTGATTAAAAATATATATATTTATATGTTTTATCATATATTTATATAAATTTGTCTTTTTCGGAATCACGGTTATTTTTATTTAAAAATTTTCTTCTTTTTTTTGTTAATTTTTTTTACTAATCATTAACGGTAAAAACTTTTTACTTCAAATTTTAAATTTCTAAATTATTTTACTATTTATGCTATAATTAATTTTTTTATTTATTTTTTATTTTTTTATTATTTCTTATGAAATTTGAAATTTGATTAAATTTTTTTTATTTTTTTAAAGAAAAAAATCACAATTATTTACAACACAAAAATATTTTTAAAATTTTGATAAATAAATTAAAAGCAGCTATTCCTTACGAATTGGCCAAAACTTGATGGTAAAACCGCATTACCAGATTCTCTGAAATACTTTGGTTTTAATATTTGTAAAACTCTCATGAGTGCACTAATCATTTCGTAGAAAATGATAAGTATACTCCTAAGGTCGATCTAAGGAAGGAATGTATGTGGTTTTTAATTTATTATTCAAACTTTTAAAAACGAAATTAAATCCTAAACATCTGTCACGATAGTTTTGGTTTTTGTGTTCCTAATCTAATAACATAAAATAAACATATATACTGATTAATTAAATATAATCTAAAAACATAAAAATAAACGTAGATACAAATTCAATAAATATTTATCTAAAAATAAATATAAATACATATTCAATAAATATTCATGCAAATTTTACCATTTATATTAGTGGAGTATTTATCGATATAATAACTAAATTAATTATGCTTGCTCATTATCTAGGTTATTAAAGATATAAATTGATATATTATTGATTCTCTTTTTTGTATGAATACCACGTTTGGTGAGGTTAGATATTCTTTGTTAACTAAACAAATCAATTAACACATGGGTGGGGTTGATAACTAATTTGGTTAATTAAATTAATTAAACTTTTTCTAAGAGATTGAAAATGAACCATTTAAATGCCACGCTTTGGTGAGAGTTAAACGATTTAAACTTTATTCAAGGTGTCCCAAAATTAAACCTAAGAATTTAGTTATCAAAAGTACTAACTTTCAAGTTTTAAAATTACTACCGAAAACATGTCGTCAATACATTTTCGGATAATAATTCTTATAAAAACTTTTGAAATAGAGCTTCACTCTAACTACGGGCGATTGTACCAACAAATAAAAGAGCATTACTACTAAATCGAATAGGATAACTAAACCTTAAAATCTAATTTTCGGGTTTAAGTTTGTAATGAAAAAATAATATATTTCTCTACAACATTCTTAATATAAAATCATGAATAAAAATAAAATCAATTCATTTTAGAGATTTTTACCTATTTAATATTTCATGGCATAACAACGTCCATTATTACATCGTGTTTACTAAGCAGTACTTGATTAAATTTAACTACAGACAAATTAAATATAACATGTAAGAATAAAGCATAAAAATAGCTCAGAAGAAAATAAAATCCTTACGAACTTGACGCTATTCCGTTCTTTGGAAAAACTCAAGCGAATTTGCTCCCGTTTATTGAATCAAAAAGCTAAAATATTACAAAAACATAACTAGTTCTTCCCTAAAAAGAAAGAACTCTAAAACTAAGAGAAATTAACTAAGAAAAGCTAAAAACTAAGAAAACATAAGAAAAACTAAAAATCTAAGAAAAGAGAGAAAGAAAGAGAAAAAGAATGTATTTGGAGGTTTTGAAGGTGTGTTTTGTTTTGAAGTGAAGGGAAGGGGGGTATTTATAGGTGAGGATGGAGAGAAAAATGAGTAAAAAAATGTTAAAAAATATTAAAAAATTAAAAAAGCGTGTAATGGAAATCCGAGGGTCATCAATGACGTCCACAATTTGATACACGTGAAAAATGGGGTGAAATTAACGCGTTGGTAGCGAGTTGTTGGGCCTTCTTGTAACGCGCGCGCGTGTCATGCGTCTGCGGCTCGGCGTGCGTGAAACAGTGCCAGCGCGATCCGCGCGCGCATGAACGATAACCCCGCGCGCAGCTGGGGCGAGTTTGGATTCTAAGTGCGGCGGTAGGACAGGCGCGGCGGCACGTTTTTATCCTTTTTGACATTTTTGACACATTTTGTCCAATTTTTCCATATTTGTCGACCTTTACGCATTTATTTATTAATATATTTGTGATGTATTGCTTCCATTATTCCTCTTTGAGTCTTTAAGTTGCATTTTTAAGCCAAAATACCTGAAAAACAATAAAAATACCCGTGATTTCGAAAAAGACAAATTTATATAAATATATGATAAAACATATAAATATATATATTTTTAATCAATTAATTTGCATAAAATCATCGTTATTTTAGTGCTTTTTGAGCACTCATCAGCTAGCTCTAGGTAACAAGTTGATATGATGTTGTATGTCTCTCATGTGAGGTAAATCAAATGATAATTCCTCGGGAGATAAATCACAACAAACTCATCTAACAAACTTTGGCAGTATGATTTGTTTGTTTCCTTTGATCATGTGAAGAGGAAAAAAATCAATCTTTCTATCTTTCCATTCAAACATGTAGATATTTGACTTACCCTTATGAATGACATTAACATCATACCGACATGGTCTTTCTAGCAATATATGGAAAGCGTCCATTTTCACTACATCATATGTCACCTTATCTTAGTAGTGACTGTCTATAAAGAATGAAATTTTGCATAGTTCTATGACTTGAATAGAAGTTTGTTTTTTATCCACCCAATTTCATACGGGTGAGGACGCTAATTAGTACTCAAGCATATGGTAGTCACTAACTTCTTGGATATAATGTTTTCAATGGAGCCACTATCAATGATAACCTCACTCACATTTTCATTGACTGTGCATCGTATCCTAAACAATGAATATCTTTACGTGAATTCTAATTATTTAGGGATGAGTAAACTTTTTTGAGTTATGAAGAGTAGGCTAATTGCCCTTTATCACCCATGGTAGAATCTATACCTCCATAGATCTCTTCTAGCTCTTTATTTTTCTCTAAGGACATTCATTGGACCTATGTCTTCTTTGTTGGCATTTGAAGGATTTGTGTGGAAATGGCTTGGCATAAGGTTAGATGAAGGTTTATTTTTAGGAATTGTGTTGGCGTTTTATGAGCTTTTTGTTTGGGATTTACTAACTAATAGGTTGGGCTTGGGTTTGTCATTATAAGACTCATATGTGGGTTTTCTAGATGCGGTTGCCTTTTTGTATCTTGAAATATATAACTTAGCCTTAAGGGCTATATTGTTGACTTCATGCACAATCTATCGAATCTGACCCATTTATAATCTCTCTCTAATTTGGAGAGTTCAAGCCTCGCAATTATCTAGATACCTTTTGGGGTTCTTTCTATGTCATGTTGGCGTTAATGTTAGGTCTAAAAAATTTGTAAGTATAATCAACAACATATTTAACTCTCTGATGACATTAATGATACTTTTAGTACATAAGCTACTCAAAATCAGTAGGAAGAAACTACTTGATGAGTTTTCATTTCATCCTATCCCAAGAGTCAATTAGAGGTTGCTTACATAGCCTCTTCTCATGTTATAATTGATCTCACCATATTCATGCACCCTTGAGAGCTTATATGTTATCAACTTCACTTTTTCTAACAATCTATCTTAGAATAATAAAAAAAAATCAATGGAATTAAGCTAATCTAGAAAATATTTCACATGCATGTGGCCAGAAAATTGTTGTAGCTCAACATTAAGCTTATAATCAACTCGTTCATTAGGTATATAAAATTTTAAGGTCTATCATACCTATTTTCATATAATAGTAGTGGGTAATTACCACACCTTGAGGATTAGTCTCAACTTCCTCTTCACTATAAAACCTTTATTCTTTATGATTTCTAGGAGTGTGCAAAAAATCCGATCATCCGATCAATCCGATCAATCCGATCCGATCCGTTGATTTTTCATCCGATCCGATCCAATCCGATGGTCGGATCGGATGGAGATTTTTTCCATCCGTTAAGTGCGGATCGGATGACAGATTTCATTACGTTTCATCCGATCCGATCCGATCCGACCGAAATTAATTATATATATTTATTAAATTAAATATATATAAATAATTAATATATATTTATTTAATTTTTTAATGTTTTTTTAAATCAAATAATTTTATGTTATGATTTATGTAAAAATTTAAAAAAATTATTTAAAAATATAAAAAATAGAGTTAATTAAATTTATTGGTCGGATTGATCGGATTGATCGGATTGATCCGAATAGTTTACGGATCGGATTGAGCGGATGTAAGAAGTGATCGGATCGGTTGCGGATTAGGATGTTTTAATCCGAGCGGATGGTCGGATCGGATCGGATGACAGTAAAATCAACGGTTTCGATCCGATGAACACCCCTAATGATTTCTGTTGAAATAAAGTGAATTTTTATAAAATAAATTATTTTAATTTTTTGCCTTGTCTCGCATTGTTATTTTACATTACTTAAGATATGTATTAATAGAAAATGATTGGCTATTGGGTTTGACCCCAAGGAGCACCCACTTTTATGGAAGGAGAGAAGACCCAGGCAAATCTGATACTACACACGTGTGCGCACCGCCACCGTCCACCTGTCCGACCTAACGGATGTTTCGTGCCGAACAGAGCCGAGCCCGAGTACGTGTGTGTATGTGAGGTGACATTTTATTTTTTGAATTTTTTTTTACTCAAAAAATGACCATTATTTTCTTTTCATAAAATTGTCGCTACTCTTTCTACTCAGACATGACTGTTATTATCATAATGGCCACACATTTTCTCAAATCTATAAATAGAGGGCCTAAGCTCTCAGTTTCAACACATCAGTTTGCATTATCTTGGGGACGACGCGGTTGTGTTTGTTTGCACAATTTTGAGCAGAGTCACGAAACGTCTTAAGGAGATAGACTTAGTCCGTGACTCAACCTAAGTAATCATTTCAAGTTATCGGTAATATTGTTCCTACATTGTTTTCACGTACTTGTTTCAACAATTTCTAACATTTGGATGAATGGATGGTGAATTGCGAATATTCATTCTACATTCCTGATGAAACTCCTGTTATATTGTTATCATTTGACGAGTAATCAATTCAAATAAGTGTGGAACTATTTTGAGTTGAAAATCGATCCCAATTTCCAAATCATGCATTTGTTCATGGATAACTAGAGTAGGTTCGTGACCTTTATCCTTAACATGTCGCTCTTCTTCATCATTCCTCGACATCATGCTCAAGAAAACTAAAGGTGTGACACTAAATCTGATGCAGGGAGAAGCAAAGTTGCAAAGAAATGCTGAGAATTCAATAAAGAATATAAAAGAGTTCATCGACTTATTACATTAATAGAGAAAATGACAGCTTCTAAGAAGCAATTACAAGCATCACAATTCGACAACTGATTCTCACTTCTCACACCACTAGCTATATGCTAGTGTTTAGTTACTCACAACATCAATATTCATGCGTTTAACTAACGGCTTGCAAAGGAATTAAACAAAATAGAAATTAAAAAAAAAAACAAAAGGAAGTAAAAGGAATATTGCAAGTGACAACTACTAGCCTTAAATGACAACTAACTTTTAAAGCCTTAAAAACTGTTTTAAGAGATGGAAGGCTAGAACTAGTTATGTACTTCCTGTATAGATCATTCAGCTCCTGCATTATTATCAAAAGTTTCACATGATTTTAATAAGTCAATCACAAATTACAAATACTAACCCAATTTGTTTTTAATCTTCTTATCAACAGCAAGAATTAAGAGGTAATTTGACTCATTCTCTCTTCTTTTATTAATCGTTGAACAAAATGTGGGTTATGATCAATCCTGTTACTTGTAATCATTATTACTTTTGATGTAGGAACAAATCACAAGTGTATTAATAATACGAAAGTATTAGAAATAAAGAATAAGTAAATAAAATTTAGATTAGTAAGAATCATTTTCTGTGAAGAAGTCCTAGTATTCGTAGTAAGAAATATTGGAATTTTTAATCAAATGAAAAACGATTAATTCAGGTTTTTTTTTTTTTTTAATTTCACTTTTGCCCGTTTGGGCTTCTTTTCTTCAGTTTCAGATGTTGAACCGTTTGACTCTTAATTGTTGTTTTAGCTCCTTAATTTTTTTTTCTCCGTTACGTTGTGACCAATATCCCTATATATGAATGCGTAGCTTCACTTAGAGGGAGATAGAATAAGGTGAAAAAAAAGAAATTAAAATCATTAAAAAAAAATTGTATCCTTAATCTAGAGTTAGGTTTTGTATACTTGATAGTTTGTTAGGTAATAAACTATGTTTTAAGTTTTCTTAATAATTTATTGTTGTATAAGTTTTTGAAATTTTTAGGCACTTATCATTAGTAAAAAAAATTATATTAAAGATACCATATGTTATACGAACATTACTCATTTCTCGACTTAATTTAGATTTAAAAAAGAATATGTAAAAAAATAATCTAAAAGAAACAAGATAATAAAGATTAGTTCGTTACATAAGAACAACTACTCAAGTTCAGAAAAATAGATTAATTGGTTGTTTTCCAGTTTGTTTAACTTCACTTAGGAAACTTTAAGTTTTCGGTTACTTGAAGGTATAAAAAGGTTTTATTTTCAAGTTTTAATTGTGTCTAACATCTTACATTTAATTTTACAGTTTCATACTTCTTGTAATTATATTTTGTTTCTTTGTTTGTATTGACATGTTTTCTGTATACCGGTTCTGGGAACTATTCAGATAATTTTTTCCCCTACTTCTCAACGTCTAATAGTTTTTTTTCTCCATTGTTGATTTAATAATCTTTAATTTATATATATATATATATATATATTGTTTTCAGCCCTTATTGCCTTAAATGGTCTTTTAGATCTTATTTCTTCATTTAAATTGATATTTATATAAAATAAAAAAAAATTATTTAGAAGATTTTAAGACTTTGGATCTTAATTTTTTTATTAAAAAAAGAAAAAGAAAAAATTATTACATTTGGAATGATCAATCTATTGTCTCGAATTGAAAATCCAATTTAAACGTTGTTGACTCTATTATAAATAGTTTTAATGTGAACAAAATAATGAGTTTTTATGTGACTTAGGGGTAATCTAGTTGTTGTCAATTTTGATTCATTTGAACCAAATTATTGTTAAAAAAATCAAAGAAGTTCAATGATTTGAAATTCAAAAGATAAAAAAATAAAATGATATTTTATCTTATCACTTTCAATCTAAACCACTTATGTATAGTAAGAATGAAAATCTAAACCACTTATGTATAATAAGTACATAATAAGAATGGAAATCTTGATAGGTGAGAATCCTAAACAACTTATGTATAAGTAAGATTTACACTATACTAGTGTTATTAAAGCATAGATATATTTTGATTATACGTGTCAAAATATTTTTTGGAGAAAATAGGTAAGGAATTGTTAGAATCTTTGAATATAAATATCAAATGAGAATGTAAGTACTAAGAAATTTACATTAGGTTGCTTTTTGGAGCATCAGATGGTAGACTCTGGTCAATCAAGCAAGAGAAATCCAAGGCTTATTAATTGAATTTTATGATGAAGGGATGATTCTTAGTAAGGAATTGATCATCGTTTAAAGTTAAGGCTTCTATAAAAAAAAAGATACACCCCGAATAAATCAAATGTTAATATTGTAGAGTATGACCAAAGCTCTAAAAACAAGTAAGAAAGATGGTCAAATTGGGACCTAAAGTTAGTACTTTTTAAAAACAAGGGTATAAAAGAAAGTGTCTCACCCTAAAAGTGTTGGACACAAGATCCGATATTGCAAGCTTGCAAGGAGAAACGTAAATTGTGAGGTAAATATTATTATCTATATTCACTTTAATAAATTTAAAATTAGATAAACTTAATAATATATATAAATACTGTAATAATTATAAAACTAACATAATTATATTATCAATCTTACGAACATTTTATTAATAAGACTTACGTAAAGATATTATATTATTTTATTTATATATATAAGAGAATTTTAACTTTTAAATAAAAGAAATAATAAAAATATTAAAAATAATATACGATAACTTATTTAATATTTAATAATATATATGTTTTACTGGTATGCTTCGTAAAAAGATTTATTGTTTATAAAAGTTCTACTTGGGACTACATTAAAACAACTGGAACAAACAGTTTCTTTGTTCCTACCACCGATTCGGCATTACCTTCGCTCACTCCTGATATCGTGCAGCTTGAGCATCGATCACATTTCACAAGCTCATAAATGTCGTTATCATTCCTGAGTCCCTAACATCTTAAAAGTGCCTGCACCCATACTGTCACCGACATTGAAGGAAAGGGCTATGCCCACAATTGCGTTTCCTTTGTCTCAGCAGTTTCTTACTTTTTGCGTCCATATCCACTAGCCTGCCCAAAGCCCAATTAAGAAGGTAACATAATATTTCAGACTGCTGAAAATACCCTTGAAACAATATTCAACATTTCAACACCAAAACTCCAACAATATATATCCATTGTGAATTCACAGGTAGATGCTCGATTAATATTCCTGCGGTTGAAAATCTCTTGACTATGCTTAAAATATTTTATACTAAAGGCTAAAGCTACCACAATCTAGCTCGTTCACTCTTCCATCTTCGTCTGCCTAGTTTCTGCTTCAAGTTTTTTTCTTCTTAATATCTTCCTTTCAAAGATATCTCTCCACAGATGAATCACCATTTCTTAAAACCTGCGCTAACTCTTAACCCAGAACATGAGTTAGAGGATGACTTATAAAAGATTGTTCTTTTCTTAACCAACGCGACTTAACATCCCCTCCACATGGCCAGAAGTCGGATTCTGACGGTTCGGATTCTGACGACGGCGATAGACGAGAAGTCTGAAGAAATTTCACCGATACCATCTTAAACCTGCGCTAACTTCTTAACCCACATTATGAGTTAGAGGATCGCTTGTAGGAACATTGTTCTTTCTTTCTTACCAACGCGACTTAACACTAGCTATTAATTTCTTCTATGTAATTGTATTTGTTTCCCCAAAAATTTTAAGGTGCAATAAGCATGAGAGTATCATAAATTTAAATCTCAAAGTTTCAACTTTAGAATCCTCAACGAACACTTAAAACAAAGAGACAAAAAACCCCCCAAACAAGTGTTCAAATAAGTACTCATCTAATGTTGCTAAAGTTGTTTGGAGGATCACTGTGTTTTTTTTTTTGAGTTATATAATAAAAAGTATAAAAGTGTATTTATTTTTCTTCTAATAATTTAAATTTTTAATAGAGCTGTTATCATTATAACTTTTAACTTAATATCAAAATTAAAAATTATATATTTAAATCTCAATAACAGTTTGATCATAAATTATGCATAAAATTAAAATTATAGTGTCTTTAAAAAAAATGTAAAGTTGTACACTACTGTGAGAGTATAAAACATGAGAGCTTTATTGAATAATTTTTTTCCCACAATACTTATTTATTATTTTTTTTTGCCTAATTATACAACTTAAAACCGAAAATAACATATTAACTTGTATAATATATATATATATATGTATAATTTATTTATATATTATATACAATTATTTTATTAATTTAAAACAATTCAATTATGCATACGTAATATTTTAAAGCAAAAGTTAAGATTAAATTCATATTCAATTGTCATGTCGCTCAAGATTAAAAGAGAATATGTAATAACTTAACTGAACTTAAAAGGAAAAAAAAAACTACATAAAAATAAAAAAGAATTAAGCAGCACACAAAAAGAAGAAGCATAATTTATTTCAACATCGTACAAGTGAATTTCAATATTGAATCATGCATCAGGTTAAATGTGCCACAATCATCACCACTTTCACCACAGCTAAAGCGAGACCAGCAACCACCAAAGCACCAAAACAATCAACATCTATCATTTAACCAAACTAATTCTTTAAATGAATTATCGATTATAAATAGTATTTTTAAGTTGTTTGTAATTAAGTTAATTTAAAATAATATGTTATATATATATATATTATTTATGTATAAAATGTATATAATTAGATATATATATTGAAAATCAACACCAAAATAATAATCGAAAAGGTAGAAAAATAAATGAAGTAATTGTTGTAGAAATAAATGAAGTGGTTGAAGGTTGTAGAAATAAATGAAGTAGTTGAAGGTTGTAGAAATAAATGAAGTGGTTGAAGATTGTAGAAATAAATGAAGTGGTTGAAAGTTGTAGAAAAGAGAAGTGTGTAGATAAGATTTGTATGGTTAAGATTATTTCTTAGTTTTATATTTGTGTGGTGTAGATTGCGTGGTGACTATAAATTTCACCTTGCATTTGGTTTAATCATTCCATCAAAAACAAATAAGTGCTTTGTATTCTTAGTTTGAGCCTTTCACTACATTTGTGTTTGTATTTCTTTTCAATTTATAAGTTGCCTTTGAAAAGTGTTATAGTGAGTATAATACAAGTAGTTTGTTTACTTGTTTGGATCTAATATTAGTAAATTTATAGTTGTTCATTCTAAATTTTACTCAAAAATATATACGTATACATATTATTTATAAATTAATATATTATTTTAAAATCAATTTAATTATATTCTGTATAAATATATTATTATTATTTTTCCTTCACATCCTAGCTACTTTACTTTCAAAACAGAAGCATAGCTTTTCTTTTCTTTTTTAATTAAAAAAACAGAAGGATAATTAGGAAGATAATATTGATATTAATTTGATACGGAATTATGATTATTTTTCAGTAAGATAAAGTTGAATGCTTCTCACCAACCCAACCCAACCCAACCCAACCCAGGTTTGTGACTGCATAACAGCGAATGTGGCTTATTTATATTAATTCAAGAATAAGTGGTCTAGTAAATAGTAATTCCATTAATTTGATTAATTGTTGTTTTAAAAAAACAGTTAATATTATGATTTTAAAAAAACAATAGCGTATTTATATTTCACCTCATTAAATTGAAACATCACATTATTAATTATCCAAGACGAATTTATAATTTCTCATAATCATCGTGGATTTTTTTTATAACTTCTTAGAATTGACTAATATAATAGATAAATATTCATTTAAATATTAATATTATATGAAAATTTTAATTATTACTTTTAATAGTTTTGTTTAATTTTAGTTAAGAAGGCTTTTTATCGCCGCCTATGTTATAATTGATTATAATTATATTTTTGAAATATTTTAAATAAATTATTATGATAAAAAATTAGTCAATTTGATTAAAATATTTATGTCACATGTAAGATAAGATAAGTGAAGTGATAAATTTATTATTTTATTTACTATATGTCTTTATAATTACATAGAAAAAACTATCTATTTGATTTTTCCTTAAATACTAACAGAAAGTCGAATCAAAATAGTTACTTACAATAATTCAATTGTAGATTTGTAAAGCAATAATTTAATTTTGAGTTTATAAAAAATTTACCATCAATTTATAATCTATCACCCAACTCTTTCTGTTATGGTTAATCAAAATATATATATTTGTAATACTAGTAATATATTTTTGTCACCATAAAATTAAATTATAGGTTAAGTAATTTGATGATAAATTGGATTTATTTTAATAGTAACGTAGCTATAGCAATAGAAAATAGATTGAATAAAAATAAAACATAGAAAAACTCCTTAATAGATCAATGATAATTATTCATATCTCTAATGACGAAGTATTAAATTATTAATAAATAAATACCTATACATAACATGACCAAGTCCAAGTACCACGTTGTAATTTTCAAGTCTAATATAAATAAAACATAATTTCTTGTAAGAACAAAGTTCAAACGAAGAGTTAGAACATACAAGCCGAGTAGTAGAGACTAGAGGGGGAATAATAGGGATGCATATAGGGATGCATTAAGAAGATACATATAATTAGCCCAAATACTATGGGCTTCTAGAAATGCAATGAGCTTTTATCCAAAAACTTAAACTCACTAATCATTAGATGGAGTTATAGCTCATTCATTATGATATTGAGTCATGTATTTAAAAATCCAAAAAATTTATTATTATTATTTATTTTTTTTTTACTTCCCATAAAGTTGTGTTTTCTTATATTTAAACATGAATATACGTGAATGTACATCAGATCTACTTACAATAATATTAAAATATGATGCGTAAAAACAATACAGCAATGAAAAAGAGTAATATTAGATACCATAATTTTAGAACAATGTATTTCATAAAACTTTTAATTGACTAATGATTGGACTAATATTTTAAACATTATGGAATTTGATTTTATTATTCAATTATTATTTTTTACTTCTTCTTTCTTGATTTTGTACTTAAAATTATAGTTGATAATTTATGTTGTAGTTTGATTCTCTAAACTAAACATAAATCAAAAAATTTGGATCTAATTTGGACCAATTTGAATAATATCAAAAAATTTGTTATGGGTTAGGATTAAATTAGGACCAACATGATAACACCAAAATAAAAATTAATTATATTTATTGTTACATGCTATTAGTACTATTTTTTTTTCTACATCCTGAGTCTGCTAATTCATGTCGTAAAAAAATTGACATGTTTCTCTTATTATTTTTATTATAATTTTTTTATCTTCATATATTGATTATTCACTTATTAATAAGAACTATACATTATTTAATTAATACGAACGTGACTAATTATATGATAAATTGTGAATTTTGTTTAAAAATGAGATTTCTTACACTTTTTTTGAATTTATAAATTATTTCGTATAAAAAATTTTATGATAAATTTATTAATTTATTATTGAGTCTGTCAATTTTTTTTTATAATTTTATTATGTTTAGCTATCTTTGTAAACATAGTATGTTATTATTAATGACAATTACATAAAGTTTAAGTCTAAAATATTTATTTATTTTAATTTAAGAAAGTGATTTTTTGAGTTGTTTTGTAAAATAATTATGGTTTTTAAATTTTGTACTTTTTAATCTTTAAAAATTTGTAACGAAATTTTTATTTGTTTGTTTAACATTATTATAATGTATTAAATTTAGTTCAAATTTTTTTTTATTTTAATTAGATTAAAAATTATAGAAAAAATTTACAATATATTAAATTAATATGAGATTAAATAGGATAAAAATATTAATTAATACATATAAATAAAAGTTTGATCCAATTCCACCTATAAAATTTTTATGATGGTTTGAATTAAGATTAATAATTCATGACACAAATTAAATACAATTTAGATTAAAATAAAACAAATTTAAATAAGACTAATTAAAATTAATTTAAATTAAACCAAGTTACATGAAACCCTTACCATGCTATCTAACATTAATCGAGATGTTAAATAGCATTCTCTCGTGAGAACAATTATGAATTTCAACGTTTGAAACAAAAAAAAAACACGAGATTGACAAAACTCTGATCAATGTGGTACTACCACATACGCCCGATATCTAAAAACAAACGATGATTTCATAATAATAATAGGAATTATGGGCTTGTACTTTTCCAAAACTTATATTTCATTACAGATTTTATTTATTAATCATATTTTAAAATTATTTTTTTAATATTTATAATATAAAAATACTCTTATTTAATATTCATATTTTAAATAAAAAAAATTACTTTAAGACTTTTTGATCAATAACTAGCAAAAAAAAAATCTTATTAGATCTTTTGTACAGCATAAAATGAAAATTTGCCACACTTTTTTTTAAATCTTTCTTTTACTTTTAGCTATTTACAGCTTCAACTTGTAGGTTTATTGGGTTTGATCCCTATGGCTACGTATATTATATATATTATATCGACATGAAAGGATAAGATTAAAGTAATTAGATTTATTTAAAGGCCAATTAAGGGTTATTTATTTTAAATAAATGTGAGGTAAACTTTTAATTCCATTGCGTGACAGCTAGTAGAGCTGGTTTATGAATAAAAGTTTGAAAGTTACTTCTGGTGGTCACTGCAGGTGAAATATAGTTATCAAAGTATGAATTATCACACCAATATTTCCAAAGCTTAATTATAACGTACACCATAAATGAAGGGGTTTGAAATGGTAAGACGCTAATGTGCTCACAAGAGAGACCTTAGTTTTAGGGGGTTCTTTACATAAAGGCATGGCATCTTATCTTTTTTGTAACGGTACTAAGTTTTTGATAAGATCAGAGTCCACCACACGAAGAAAAGAAGTAGGTGATAAATTCTTATTTTGCCCCTACTTAAAAAAATCTTGAAAGAGTTACCGTCCAAAAAAGATTGAAGTTAAACTTTTTTAAAAATATGGGTTCTAAATAGAAATATTTTTTTTCAGTATTAAAATATAACTTTTTTAAAACATGATTAATGAATAAAACTTTTGATAAAATATGGGTTCTAAAAAAATAATAATAGGCCTAAAATTTACTAAATATTTGTTCATAATAGAGATAAACATGAAAAAAATTTCAATTATCGATTTTATTTTAACAAAAAATTAAAAATTATATAAATTTTTAAAAAATTCATTTTTAAAACAATTTTGAAAGGTTAGTTTGAGGGACAATCCACTTAATAGTTTTATACCTATTATTTTTATCAATTTTTCTTTTATAAAAACATAACCTATGTCTTACTCTTCTCCATATCGTACCTTTTATAAATATTTTACATTATTAAAAATTAAAATTATTTAAGACAAAATTTAAAATATGTATCATGTCTCAAAATCAATATCGAATGAAACACAATAATAAAATTGTCAACTTATTTACATTATTTTTTATTTTGAATCACATATTTAAATAATATTATCAATTGTTTTGTCTAAAGAAAAGAAAAATTAAGTAAAATAAAATCTCTAAAATTTACAACAATAAAATAACACTCAAATATATTTTTTATTTTTATGATTCTCTTTGTTTGAATATAAATAATAAATTTTATAAGATATCCATTAATTTAAAAATTAAAATGTTATATATATTGTATTTTATATATGATAATAATTCATAAAAAAAGTTAAAGTTTAATTTAAAAATTCAATCTATTCGAATTGATTTAAGACAGAAAATATACAAATTTGATTTGAATTAAATTGGACTTAAATCAATGAAAAATAAGTGATGTTAATACATTGCTCAACCCTTATTATAGCCATCCAATTTTTAATATTGCTCATAAATGACGTGAGAAATATCTATATTAATTAATTTATTTAATATATTTATTAAAATTATTAAGTGACATCAATTACTCATTTATTTGATTATATAAAAGTTTTTTCCAATATTATATGAAAAAAAATTGAAATTTTTTTTGAATGTGTTAATTTGGTAAATATGTGATGAACTTGGATGATTAATATAAGATTATTATTTATATTAAAATGAAATTTTTTATATGTAAATAAATATTTATATAAAAGAATGAATGATAATTTTTTATTTCAAGTAAATCTAATTTCTATTTATGATGCTCCATAGAGCCGAAAATATATAGGAGTCCAAAAATTAAGATAATTTTGTTTTTTAAATGACAAGTCATTTTTAAAAAAATACTTGTTGAAATAATTTATTTACGATGATTCATGATTCATGACATCATGAGATACCAATCCATTCAAACTGACTCTATAATTTGAAAATATATGTAGTAAATGGTGAGGATATGACGAAGTTTCATTTCAAGACTGATTGCTTGGATCCATCTTGACGATGTCTTACTATAATATAAATAAAATACGTAATTTGTGTCTACTTGGCTATTTGCATAAGTTCAACTCTCTTTACTGCCACTAGCATTGATTTAGGAGTATTAGTATATCTGTTTGATTTTATTTAAATTAATTATTTTAAATTGATTTAATTTTAATGTAAATTAAATTAAATTCGAGCATAAAATGTAAATCTAAATATAAAATAAACACAAATAAATTTGTTCAAATAGATACTAACCAAATTGAATTATTATTGCATGTATTTTTTAAAAAATTAATTGGACTTTTTTTATAAATAAAATAATAATTTTAATAATATTAAAATTTATTAGTATAAATATCATTGCATAAAATAATAAACATAGGAAAAATAATGTTACAACAAATAATCAATCACAAAAGATATACATTAACAACGTCATATTACATTATCATTAAAATATTAAAATTTAAATAATTTATAACATATTTTAGACTTTATTAATTTCAAATTTTGATATCATTTACAATATTTTAGATATGTATCACGAAATTAAAATAATTTTAATAATTTCGAACTAACGAATTAGTTTAAATCTAATTTAATTTTTTAAAAAAATTGATTAAATTAATTTAAATTTAACTCGATTTACATTTCTCAATTGGATTTGATTCAATGAATCGAACAACCCTACAATTTATCACCCAAATATCAATCCTTAAATGGAGGCATAGGAAGGAAAGAAAAAAAAAGAGTGCAATAATTAGTTTGTTCCGTGTAACGGTAGGATAGGTGTGACATCTTGTTTCACACATTTTGTCCTCTCTCTCTCTCTTTTCTCATTTGAATTGAAGATAAGAGATAAGTTCGTGATGCATGCATGGTTTGGTTCACGTATAAATGTTTATATCTTTCTTCTCTCAATTCGTTCACCTTAATTGTGGAATGTGGATCTAAACTTTTAGACTACCTACGGATGTGTATGTTGGTTAATTTTAGAATTTAAAAAATTAGTTATAAGTTCATTTTACATTGATAATTTTTAAAAATTTAAAACCCAACTTTCAAGTATACTTACATGAAAAAATTAAGAGAAATTAGTTTAACGATTTTAGTTCTATATAAAAACCTCATCTAATTAAAACAAATAATACGTATGATCTTTAAATGAAACAAAATAAATAAATATATTTATTGATATGAATAACACTAATATTTATTTTAAAGAGTTTTTCACGTTAATATAATGATATTTTATCAAATAACTTGTTAATATATACATGAATTGTTAAAATTGAATATTCTTTGGATAACATTCTAAGGCATATTTTTATTTTTATGTATAGTTTAAGTGAAATATTAATACTAATATCAAATAATTAATAACAATAAAAAATATAAATATATAAATAAACGATAAAAATACTTAGAAAAAAAAAGAATTATATTAAAAGAATATGTTTGGTTTCATTGCGTTGTTTTTTTTTATTTTTGAAACTTACGATTAAAAATAAGTGTGATTATTTAAAAGAAAAATTTTAAAAAAATGTTCATAAGTTTTCTCCCTCAATTTATTCTATGTCGTTTTTTTACGTCTATTTGGAAGTGTTAATAAGACTTTATCTTGGAATTTGGGGTTGGATCCAAAAGAGATATATAGTTTGTGTAGGGGTAACGAGACAAGCAATTGTTTTTTAACACATATGTTGTGAGGTATCACTTTATTTTTTAGATAAATATTATTTTATTTTTAATTAAAAATAAAATATTTTTAACCAATAAAAAAAGAATCACTTTTTTAAAATGAGTATCTCTCGACCTAAATTTTCCTCAACGTTCATTTTTTTACAAACGTTACTCCTTATAAATAGAAGTAGTGACCTAAGTAACTAAATACAACAAAAATTAGATATTTACATACACATCTCTCTCATTTTCTCTCTAAATAGTTTTTTTTTCTTTAGTTTTGAGTAACATAATTTTTATAAAAGTGTAACATTTTAATCTTCTATAATAATATAATAGAATTTCAAAACAAAGTTAGACTCTGAATTGTTTTATTCTTGGAATAACATAGATAGTAACTACTTGTATAATTTAGATAGAATTGTGAAATGTCTTAAAAAAATAAATTATTTTAAATAGTAACTTTATACTTCTTTTATTACTTATACAACAACAATTATAATCAAAACCTAACAAATAGATTCACATAATTTTCATATTTACTTGGATCAACTAACTTTTAAAAAGTAAAGTGTAGGTTCAACTTATCATTGAAGTCGAATTAATTAGTAGATTTTTGAAAAAATGTGTATGAAAATATATTTTTAAATTATATATATAAATATTATAAATTTAATCTTAAAAAATTAATTTAATGTGTAAAGAAGAAAGAAGTATTACTCATGTTATTATCTGTAATCATTAATGAATGTTACTTATATTTTTACACTGGTGATATCGAACCAAGATTAAATTATTGCTTAATGAAAAGTTGCATGCAAAGCAATATATTTCGAGAAAATGATATTTCAATTTTGATTCACACGCTCTAATTTCAAAAATAATTATTAACATATTACAAGTTTTCCCGGCCAAATGGTTGCCTATAGAAAGAACAATAACACACATTTTGTAGGGACCAATTAGATTTATGGTTTTTTAATTTTTTCTATTTTCACGAAAAAAAATCGTAGAGTAAAAGAATTCTTTTAACTTTTGTAAGTACATTAGAAAATAAATAAAAACATAATTTTTTAAGTTTTTAAAAATATAGTTTAATCAAAGCTATTTATAAAGCAATTGATAGGTGATTTTTTTTTCAAATCACTAATTAAAATTCTTATATAGATGGAATATAAAAAATATGTTTAATATAAATATAAAATTATTATGTATTTTTTTATAACTTTAAAATATATGTTTTTTAAGAGGTTAAAAGTAATAAAGTTAAATAATTGACCTATTCATACAGGTTTAATTTTATGTTATAACATTTCATACATAAAATTTTGTTTATAACTTCTTAAGAAAAGAAATAGAACATTTTTATACATGACAATTATATCACAATCACAATTGACGTAACAAATTCTTATTAGTTATATTTATATATATCTGATCATATTTATCAATAATATTGTGCCATATTAATTATGATTTATCATAAATTTTTAACAAATATATATTTTTAAAATATATGTTATTTTTTTTAAACATGAAAAACATGTATTTTTGTGTATACATATATAGACACGTATACGGATTTCATATATACACACATTTTTCATAAAAAAATATTTGTTATTTGTCATATTTTTTCACATGATATAAATAATATATATGTTTTTAAGGGATTAAAAATGAAAGAATGAGTAAATGTGTTATATATTAATTAAAGTGAAAATATAAATATAAGAGATTTGTGTGTCGTCAATTTAATATTATCGTGATTTATATATTATTTTTTAGGTGAGTTTAATTTATTAATTTTATAAATTAAAAGTATAAAAAATTAAATTAAAATTTTAAAAAATTAAAACTTTTTTAAATATAAAATATGAATTATATATTTTATTAGTAAAAAAATTTAAAAAACTTTTTCTGTGCGTTTCTTTCCCCTCTTTACTTTTTAATTTTTCTCCCTCTCCCTCTCCCTCCAAATTCTCTTATCATTATTGATAAAAAAATATAAAATTAAAAGAGTAGAAAAAAAAAGATAAATGAGAGGGAAAGGGAAAGAATAGAGTAAGCGAGTGGGGTAGAGAGAAGGGGTGACTGAGAGGAGAGGGAGTTAATTATATTTTTTTATTAATAAAATATATAATTTTTATTTTATTTTAAAAAATTATGTTTCTTATAAATTTTAATTTTAAATTATATAATTAAAATATATAAATATAAACCGATGAGGGTAATTGTTTATGGTAAATACAATACATGTTCCATTTACAGCGAAGGAGAAACTTTAAGCTACGTAATTATTAATTAAAAGAAAAATAATAAGCGAAGTAACTTTTTTTTACCTTTAATTAATGTATAAAATATGCTTAAGGGTAATTGTTTATGGTAAATACAATACATGTTCCATTTACAGCGAAGGAGAAACTTTAAGCTACGTAATTATTAATTAAAAGAAAAATAATAAGCGAAGTAACTTTTTTTTACCTTTAATTAATGTATAAAATATGCTTAATAAGTAAAGAATAGCCATAATTCTATTAAAAAAATCGTAGCGATAAATTCTCTCTCTCTCTCTCTCTCTCTCTATATATATATATATATATATATATATATATTAATTAACATATGTCGGCACTCGGCAGTATAGAGGTAGACATCAATCTCATGCATTTAAGTGATCTGGGCTCAACACAAGATAGTAGCTTAACTTTTAATTAATCATCGTGCTCGTGTTTGACTTACGTTCTGGTTAATTGACACGTATACCTGGTTAAGGTCACATCTTGTCAGAGTGATATTTCCCACTGCTATACCTAATAAGAAAAAGCCTATTTTCCTAGACCTAATCAATTGCTACTAACCTCAATGTTTTCATGCAAATTTTGACAATTTTTTATT
Organism: Hippophae rhamnoides; assembly: GCA_033030585.1. Lineage (NCBI taxonomy): Eukaryota > Viridiplantae > Streptophyta > Magnoliopsida > Rosales > Elaeagnaceae > Hippophae > Hippophae rhamnoides. The sequence goes on along the minus strand of CM065433.1, from coordinate 49,481,834 downwards.
AATAACAATTTTTTAATTTTGAAATTGCAATTTTTTACTAACCTCATAGTGATTACCCTTTATTAATAACAATTTTTTTTAATATTGATGATACTAATATCTCTTTCCTAACAAAAATAATAATTACAATAATAATAAATAAATAAATAAATAAATAAATAATGTAAATAAAATATATACTTTATATATTTTTATTAAAAATAATAAATAATTTTTCATTTTTAAGTTGCATTAAAGTATAAAAATTATATATATATATTTTAAGAAAGAGAGGCTAACGTGAAACTATTGAAACCAATAGATTCGAGGATTTTTGAAGGGTTTTTGTCTCCTTATTATTATAATTTAAAAATAGGATTAGGTGAGTTTTAGTTTAAAAATAGGCATATTTTAACCTTAAACTTAAAAACACATATTTTAATCAATTTTATTTAAAAAAAATATATCAATTTTATTTTACAAAACATAATTATTATAAACATAAAAAAATATTAACACCTTATAAATTTATAATTAATTTTAATTACACAAATCTCTTTTACCATATTATATATTAAAATTTTATTTTAAAAAATAAAAAATAATTTATTTTACAATAAAATAAATATAAATTTATACGAAAATGATATGCTAAACATTTTGATAATTCATAAATAATATAATATTAATTATAATTATGATATAAAAATAATTAAATTATTAAAAAAAATGTGAAGCCTCTCTATCCAACTTTTTACAATATACAATACAAACATAAAATATTATATCGCAAATTTTGTATGAAAATATTATTTAATATAATAATATCATAATTATTTGTATTATTAATATAATAAAATATATAAATTATATCTAATTAATTATATTTTAATACTTAAATAAAATTATTATTAATAAACATTTGTTATCTTAGTAATAATTAAAATTATAATAATATTAGAGATATATGTTACAATGTAATCTTTTTTTTTAATTTTTTTAATCTTAAATAATTTATTTTTTTAAAATGTAAAAAAATTGCATAAAATTATTGTAACTATTTATTATTATTATTTTATAATAAAATTTTGATAAGTTATTTGTTATAAAAAATTATATATTTTTTATTATATAAATATAATTTATTTTTTGATAATAAAAATAAATTATTATTTATTAAAAGTTGGTGTAAATTTGTGGAAGAAGTGACTAGTAATTAGAAAAGTAAAATTAGGGTAGGAGAGAGAAGAAGAAAGAATTTGCCACCAAGTAGACAAAAAAAAAACAAATTAGGAAAGGAGAGAGTAGAAGAAAAAATTTGATCGACAAATTGTTAAAGAATTTATAATATGCCTATTTTTAAATTAAAATCCACTTACACTTATTTTTAAACTATAATAATACATGTGTATTTTATTAATTATTAACTAGTAATTATTATTATTTTAAATATTTTATTTTTTAAAAAGTAAAAGATAAATTTTTAAAATAATTTTATTAAAAATAAAAATTTGAATTTAAAATGCTTTAAAAAATAGTTTCTAAAAATAATCTTAACAGTTAATTAATTTTTTTATTTTAATAATAAATAAATATATAATAATGATTATTATATAAGTATTATAATCTAAATATAAATAAATAATTTTATTTAATAAATAAGTCAAATATAATACAATATATAAACTTATTCTATTAGTATCTTTATTATTTAAAAAATTAATACTACATGAAAGATAAACATGATTTAATTTAATTTAATAAGTTTTATGCTTAAAAATAATTTATATTATCTAATCATTATTTTAAAATGATATATATTTATAAAAATTATTAGTGTAACGAAAGTATAATATATTCGTAAGTAAATTTATCAAATATTTATTAAATTAATATTTATTAATGACATAAATTATTACTATTAATATAATAAAAATAATTATTAATAAAAATATAATTATCGTATAACTATTTTGATATTTATTAATATAAAAAATTAATAATTTTTTTTTAGTCTTCAACCAAACATTCTCACTTTTTTAAGTGGACGTTTAAGAAAAATAATTTGGTTAAAAAGTAATTTAGAAGGAATAATTAAATGTTTTGACACAAATTTATTAAAAAAAAATAGAATGAAACTTTAGTAATTAGTTTCGAAGATTCAACAAACATCCTAAATTAATTCACTAAAAAAACTAAAGTAATTTTCTTAAAATTTTGAAACCATAAGTTGTCAAACATTCTTAAAATGTGGTTGGAAACGTAACCTTCAATTAATCTTATCAATTAACAAGGCGGTTAGATCAAAAAAATCATTTCAAAAATAATATTTATAAAAGAAATTAAAATTTATAACTATAAAATAATATTTTTTATATTTAACAGATATTTTTACTAAAAAACCTAATGTCCAAAAATTTCATATTAAAAGACAATTACATGAAATTTTTTTAAGTTAAATTCGATTAACTAACATTAATTATTAGATTTCAATTAATTGAAATTCGATAACATGTTATTTTTATTTTTATAAATTATAAGAGTTATATTTTATATAATTTTTCTAAATTATTTATAAATCCACGTACTTGTTAAGAGTAATTTTATGTATCTACTATCGAATGGGTTGGTTGTTATAAATAGATAATGCTATCAAATTAAGAATATTTAGTTTATTATGTGTAAAAGTGAACTGAAAATTTATGAATAAATCAGGATATTTAGTGTTTTTCTCCTTATTTAATGTAAATATTAATTTTAAATGTGTTGTGATATACCAATTAAATTAAAATATATATTAATATAATTAGCCCGAGTGTATACATCACTAAGATCTATTAATAATTCCACATCAAACTCAGGTGCTAATTAAACAAACCTTATTATAACTCCAAACGACTGGCATAATTATTGTATATAATAGTGTGAAATTTGGACTTCCTTAAATTTTCTTCCATTGAGGGATTATAGTTATAGTAGGCTACTAACAAACTTCCCTCGTATGGTTTCTTTGAAGTTTTACAAGACCTAGGAAAGTAGATAGAGATTAACAAAAATTAAGCAGAGAAATAAAACTAATATATGACTAAATATCCAACAAAATAATTATTGGAAAAAAAAAGAGACTATTAAATTAGAAAAGGTTTGCATTTTCATGATCATCAAGTATCATATTATTGTTTAGAAGGTGTTCTAATTTGGTAAGATTAGAACTAGCACCTTCATCAAAAAGCCACTTCTCAAGCAATGACAGAGCTGGCAATTGGGCACAACTAGTACCAGCATCGGGGGACATTGATTCCGAATTATTTGAAGTGTCTAAAGACTCCAAACCAAACAACGATTCAAATGTCTCTGATAAATCCGTTCCTTTATCAATATTGGCACTTGATGTTGAATCAGCTGTCCCACCACAGTTGTCGTAGTTGTAGGAAGTTTGAGTCGTCGATGAATTTGTTGTTTGTAATTTTTTTGGTGGATTTGTCATCCAGTTTTTGAGCAACTTTGCTATGTTCTCAGTGCTTGAGGCATAGGTTGATGATGAGGATTGGGTATTTGAATTTGTACACACAGAAGTACAAGTGCTTAAAGTTAAAGCAGATTTGGAATAATCTTGAGATAATAAAGTACAACTGAGTGTTTTGTCAGGGGAAAGAGCTTCAGAAAGATCTTGCTTAGCCTTTTGAATGTCAGTTTGGAGCCTCCTCTCCCACTGGCCTTTGGTAACCTCAATTGTTTCTTTACCACCTGTTTGAAGATTATTGATTTTTTTCTTAAGATATGTATTCCAGTAATTTTTTATGTCATTATCTGTTCTTTGTGGAAGGTATGAAGCAATTGCAGCCCATCTGCATAACAATTTTATTAATTAAAACTTATCGTTATGACTAATTAATTAGTTTAAAATTCCATGAAAATCAATAAATTACCTGTTGCCCAAAAGGGCTTGAAGATGGATGATCATCTTTTCTTCATGTTCTGTAAAATTACCACGTTTGATCCCTGGTCTTAAGTAATTAGTCCATCTAAGCCTGCAACTCTTACTACATCTTTGCAACCCTGAAATTCAAAAAAAAAAAAAACCCAAATTAACTAGAGGATCGGAACAACAAATTTATTAGGTAAGAGTCTATGAATTTTAATTATAAAAGAGGAAATGAATTAACCAGTATTAGAAGGAACAGCCCTCCAATTGCCAGGACCATGTTGTTGAATGTAAGAGACTAATAAGACATCTTCTTCAGGAATCCAGGGTCCTTTCTTAACCCCTTCTTTCTCACAGCAAGGAGGTCTACCCATTTCTTTAATATCAATCAATTTCCTTTTAGTACTGTAGTCTGTAGTTACTTCCCTAGTAATACTACTCCCTTTCTGTCTCTCAGAATCTCAATTACAAAAGTGCTTTTCACTGCCGATCATAATTCATGAACAAAGTGAAAAAGAAAATAACTGTGTCTACTCTCAATATAATGATGATCTCTTTACTTATATAAATAAATTGCAATGCTGGTTCAATCTAGAAGAAGAATGGTGAACAGAAACGTTGACCATGAAAGAAAAAAAAATGAAATGCCGAGAGAGTCAAAAGGTGACAGCAGGAGCATTTACTGAGGAGCACGCCGAAGTCAGCATGGTGGCAATACCTCTTCTGCCTCGCTTAACCGCGTGGCATTCAATGTGGCTGCTCTTCGTAAGTCCCTTATTTTCTGCTTAATTAATTTAAAAGTAATGTTAGTTATTATTGTTCAAATAAGTATTGATCGATAACATGGCACGTATACTTTTAGAATGTGTTGCAATGTGTTCGAAAAGTCAAATTTAACTTACAAAATTTTTAAAATTTATAATCATATATATAATACAATTTATATATTTTTATTATTTAAAAATATATAATATATGATTTTATATTTAATAATATTTGATTAAATATATTTTAATTTAAATTATAATTATTTAAATTCGTTTAGTGATGTATATCTTCGTTTAATTATATCATATTTAATTTTATTAAGATATTATTTTTTTTATTATATGTTTTATGTGTATTATTTTTTTATAATTTAAAATAATAAGAATAAATTATAAAATAATTATTAGATTTTATATTTTTAGAATTTAAATAACTTTTATAAAAAAAATTATTGAAATTTTATTAGAATAAAAATTACTTTTGATTATAAATGTAATTAAATTGATAAAAAGAAATTAAGAAATAGATATGCTTTTAATATATTTATCAAAATACAATATATATTTGCAAAAAACACAACTAAAACTACAATCTTTTATCTTTATTTTACTTTATATTGTAAAATACAAATATTCATTTTTATTGTACTTTCTTTTCATACGACCAGTTAATCTCCGTTAGAATAACAAAGAATAATTACAACTTAGAGTAAATTAGTTGTCACCTAATGGAGACAGAGTCGTTGTCTTTATTTAATGTAATCCTACTTATTCAATTAATTGACATGTCATTTGTTTTTCTTTCAAACTGACTCTAGTCACTGTAAAATGTTCTAGATAAGCTTGATTGGTCTTTGAACTTTCTTTGATTGATATTTTCAAGAAAAATTAACATTTTGAATTTCTATTATTTTCTCCTCTTTTGTCGATATATATATATATAAATATATATATATTTTATTTTTGATTACTAAGTAACGTTAGAAAATTAATGATAACTAAACTTAATAAAATCTTATTAAGTTAAAAATTGTTTAAGTTTATAAGTTTTGTTCATAGTCGATGTAGGATAAAAATATTTAACAGTCTTATTCTACACGGCGGATAAAGGTGGACATTAACGCCACGATGAGATTGTATTAGAATATAATTAGGTTCAAACACATAAAGAATAGTTTCATCTTTTATACCATGTTTGAAACTCAAGCCTAAATCAACCTAATAATATCTCATTAAATTAACTATTGCTCAAGTTTATAAGCTTTGTTAATAGTTGGGATAAGTATACTTAATATACAATATCAATAATTCGGATTATTAATTTTACTCTCTTTGTGCGTGTCCGCACATATGTAATTTTGTTAATAGACATCCAATATACCTCATAAAACGTTTGAAAAAGATAAATTGACATTTCAGAATTTATGTTATCGGTTTTAAACTGTGTAATTATTTCCATTTCCATTACATGTAATTATAAAAAATCCAACTTTAATTAAATTTTTCATAATTTACTATTAACATGAGAGCAAACAGGAGGAGTATGGTAGATTTTGTCGGTTGATTGTATGAGCATGATAGGGATCCCAATATTTCAACTTCATTTTGCGTTCAATTCATATTAATTGTGCATCATATGCGGCAGAGACAGCGTTTTAATGGCGACCATATAATTAAAATCTTCCATTAAAACCAAAAATCATTACACATCGCCATGTACGTATGTGGACTACTACTTAAAATCCCATTGATGATTGTACCAGCTACGTAGTAGCAATCAAGATTGAAACCAACCTCATTAAAATCAAATTGCTAGAATTTATATATATATATATATATTTTTTTACTATCACAAGTTTTCCCTCCTTTTAAAATCAAATTGTACTGATCCGTCTGTTGTTCAAACCTCTTACTTCAACGAGGGGAATAAATGTTAACTATTAGATAAATCAAATTATTATAAATATTTTAATAAAATAATATTTTATTTTAGATGTTTTTATTACTTCTTAAAATAATTTCATTATAAAATTTATTTAAATTAATATTTAATTTATTTATATATTTTTCCAAAATTAAAAAAAAAATTTATTTTAAAACAAAAAAAATCAAGATATATATTTTTAGAATTAAAATTTAAAACTAAAAAGTGTTTAATACTTTTTAACTCATACACATGATTGGTATTAATTTTTTACATAATCGTATAATTTTTATTAGGTATAATATTTTCTCACTTTATACTAGACACACGGGTGTATGAAAATTGTAGAATCAAGATCTTTTATAGTCTAACAAACATATCCTTAGTGTTGAAATCAGAGTATAAAACACACCAAATAAACTAAAGCCTGTTGTAGATTTTAAAGCGAAAATGTACAGTTATATTAATACCTATAAGCCATGAATAAAAGTTAAAGCCGAAAACATAACAATGAAACAATAAGTAATACAAGGGTATTATTAATATCATAGTAATATTTAATTGATTTTTCTCCTATGAAAATATCAATTAATTTTTATCAATTAAAAATTTGTAAGAACTGTAAATGGAATCCTAACTGATGATGATCATGAATAAATAGTTCTTCTGAAACATATCTATAAGTGATCACTGATCACAACACACTATATGCTACGGTAATCAAAGTTGTTAAAACCTAAAGGACTAGCGTCTAGCTAGTACAACCATGTACTAGCCATTTCGTTTTTAATTAATGTTTGGCTTTTATGAATATTCACCAAAAAGCCAAGGGACATGTACTATCAGTCTATTAAAAACTGAACTGATAAACCAGGGTTATCTTAACCAGTTTAATGACATGGCTACTGCAATAAGTGTCAATAAAAACAAAAAAAAATTCTTATACAATAACTGTAACTTTGTAAGTGGTAATTCCTTTGATTCCATCAAAATAAGAATAAAAGTATAAATATTATGATATTTTAAAAGAGGTAGTAAATTCTTATAATAAAGTATAATTAATCCTAAGTAATTATATTAAATAAAATTTTATTATATTAATTGTTTTCGTAATATTTTTATGATATATAATAATAACAAAACATTAAAAAAAAAAGAAGAGGTCGTATATATGTGTTTAAGTATATTATAGGGATCCATTTAGAATTCTGAATTTAAGATGAGATATCTTATTGATTCATGTTAATATATAATAACTTATTAATTTTAGAAAAAAACATTATATTTTATCCCATTTAGTTTTTTTTAAAAAAAAGATAAGATGATATTAAGACCCATCTATATTTATTTTCTATCATTTTTATATTTAATTTTTATATTTCTAATAAGTTAACCAAATTAACAAAGAAATGAATGATCTCTTCTGCACAACAAATAATAATAATAATAATAATAATAATAATAATAATAAAAGATTAAGAATATTAATAATTAAGGTGATGGTTAATAATTATTCTAATTTTTAATTTAGATTCTCAATATCTAAAGTTTTTACACAAATGTAATTTTCTTGATAATCAAATTTAATTTCCTTTTAAAACTAGAAAGCAGTATGTTATTAATTTCTGATTTCAAATCTTTAAAATTTTGACCTTTAAATTCAATTTTTTTAGCTTTTGCTTGATGATTTCCCATTGTATTTACCATTTAACCTCTTCGATCCTTTGGAGTAAGGTGGAAGGTAGGTTGATCATGTGTTTGGTATTAACCTAAAAAAATAAATTATACATTAATTCTGAATCATTCACGATTTGGCGAATATGATAATTGATATTTTAGAGTATAAAAGATTAATATCATAGCAATATTTCTTTAATAATTTCTATATAATTCCTAATTTATAGTATTAACATACTTTTCCCTCAAAAATATCATTATGATTATCTATTATGTTATTATAGAATTAAATTTGAATTTTTTAAAATATTTTTTATTTAATAAATAAATGAACGCTTTTTATTTTTTGAAAAATAAAAAAAAAACCTACTGCTTTCCCCATTTCGGTATTGTGGTGTGGTGAGGAATGAGGATATGGATGGTTTGTAAGTCAAAAATAAATTGACTTTGGAAACCGCAGATGTTGACCATGGTCCATGCCTCTGCTGGGACCACTGTATGTGACCACTTTCGGAATTTGGACTCTTTTTGGTCCCTGCACCAATGTACTGAATATCCCACCCTTTTTTATGTGACTTGATTTACATAAAATAATAAATTATTCTCTGAAAAAATTAATAAAATTCTTTTATACGTTACGATATATATAAATTGTACATATTTATACATTAATTTGTATAGACTTGTAAATATATTTTTATCAACATTATGCATATATATATCTAATATTTTGTTTATTCGTATTGTATTTGGTTGTCAATAATAAAATCATTTCCTTCTTGTACTTAATCTTTTGAGTAATTTCATATGTACTCATTAGAATTACAAATACACTGTGAATCTTATTAATTGGTATTCAGAATTGGATCATATTTATACGGGTAGAACTCACTGTAATTTATATATTACTTGCTTTAAAATGTGGTGGGGGTAGATAAATACTGTACAGCATACATCATTTAATACAGTTTAGACTATCTTCAACCTATTGCAATATTTTAGTGCAAAAATTACATTATATTTTTTGCTTTTTTACAACCCACATTACTAAGTGTTACATTAAAAATACTTTTTCTAAAAAAAATAAAATACTTTTTATATTTTTTATTAATTTATTAATAATAATTATATTAGATCAATTAATTAATTATATATTAGTAATAAATTTAAAAATTATATTCTTAAAAAAAATTAAAAATCTACTAATTATATTTTAATAATTTTGAAGGATACATATATGATTTATCCTATTTTAATTTATATTATATTTAGTAATTTATTTTATGTAATATATTTAATTTAAATTTAATATATATATAATAAAAAATAAGTAATATTATTAAAAAATAAGAAAATATAATTATAAAAAAATTAGTCAAAATGTAAATTAAAATAATATTTATATATTTTATTTTTATTCAAAAATAATGTGTAAATAGTATTATATTAAATAAATAGTATCTTATTAAATTTGTTAAGATGTTATTCATAAGGATATATTTAGTTGAAAAATTACTTGATGTTAGGTTAGAGATGATTTTATATTTCATAAATTAACTACTCTTTAAATTTATTCACTTAATTTTTGTATTCTAGTAGTAATGACATATAAGATTACTTCAAAAAAATATTTTATACGATAATTGATTTCCACGTGGCTATGAAGAAGGAAATCATTGGTGAAGTATAATTTATATGTAGATGCCGAACAATAAATTGTCCAGCATACATATTATTATTGATAAAAATAAATGGTAGCTTCTGAAAAATATATGACCCATTATATATATATATATATATATATATATATATATATATATATATATATAATTGTATGTGAATGTGATATCATCACTTATCAATATCATATTAAAATATTATTTTCGTACATGTATTAATTACTTTCGTCGATCACCGACCTTATTATGCCATTTGTCATGCTTTCCGCCATGCATCATTTATCTATCATTTTTAATAAATTATTTATTTCTACTTAAATTAACATTAATTACTATTTTTCTTTTATAATAGGTTGGAGTCACTAAGGATAAGAATAATAATGAAAAAAAAAACGTTATGTTAGCATATTTTTTCAATAATTTTTGAGTGAGTTACAGTGACACCGTATTTTATTTATTTTACATTTATATAAATTGTAAAAATTAATAAAAAATATTTTCAAAAATATATTAATTAATACAAATAAAAGGATTTTGTTGTCGATTTTAAAAAAAATTGTATTAAACATGTTCTGTAAGCTAACTGGCAATAATCTCACCTTAATTTTTTAATAAATTTAAACAGACATATAAACAAATTTTTATTAATGATAAATTTTACGAAGTCATTAAAATATAATTAAATAGAAAGATAAAATAGATAATAACTCAAATAAAAAATATGATTATGATAATATGTAATGATATCACTACAATAAATTTTATAATTTTCACTGTAAAAAAATAACTAAAATATATATTTTATTCCCATTATAAATTATACCTTTTATATCACTAATATATATAAAATTATTGTTAATAAATTATACTTATAATAATAACAATTTATATTGTAATAATATCAATATCATTTTTTTATTACCATTATCATTGTTTTAATAATAAGTTAATATTTTTTTTTATACCAAAAGCATTGTATGATTAGAACCTAGTATTTCAATAAAAAAAATGCAAACATTAATTATTTTGATACAGAGTGGTTGGCAATAACAAGTTAATCAATTAAAAGATAACTCAACATAATGTCTTAAACAGCTCTTATGAGCTGTGCTATTAATAAAACCATTGTTCTTAGCTGACCTTCATATCTAAAGTTTGAATCTAGCAATGGATGACCCTTAATATCATCCTTAATTTTTATTTTTTTTTATTTGAGAAAAATAAGTTTTGATTGAATAAATTAAAGATATAAAAAGAAACCAATTATATATATATATATATATATATATATATATATATATCAAATATAGTAGACATGCATATTAGTAACCATGTGAGCATCTTTCTGGAACTTTTCTTTAGAAGTAAAATTTTCGTTTTAACCTTCACCAAGTATATTATTTATTAATATAATTACTTCTTCATGATATTATTAATAAACCATACACTTGTAGAAAAATTAAAGTTACTAATACATCGTATAAAATAAAAAATTCATTTTGGAATAATTATTTTTATATTAATTGAGGGCAAATAAAATTTAGGTTTGAAAATATGTAATTAGGTAAAGTAACAACTTACACATTCCCATTCATTCACATTCTGAATGTTTATTTTAATAGCTTTTTTGCATATTATAATTTCATAAAAATGTTAGTAAACATAATAAAAAATAAACTCATATATTTTTTATCAAAAATAAACTCAAATATTTTGATTTTTTTTTAGTTCAATTCCTTTCTATTATGATTTATTTTCATTTTTATTATGAATTAGTAGACTCACCTATAATTTTCAGTGATTATCATAAGATGTGATTTAAAAAAGAATAATTCAAAATATAAAATATTATTATAATAATAGTTAAACTATATTGTCATACAGTGTTTATGGTAAAGTGTGACAAATTATTCTGTTACATATTAATTGTTTGAAGTTTAAGGCAGGAAAATAAAGATGTGCTTAAAAAAATATTAATTATAACTTGTTATATATACTTTATTAGCTTACATATATTAATAAATATTTTATAAAAAAAAGTGATCAAATGTCAATTTATTCCTATAAAGTAAAAAAAAAATTTCTAAAATCATTTATATGTACTAGTATAAATTCTAAAATCGGAGTATATTTTGATTCAACACTTCCCATCATGTCTAAAGAGAACATACTTACAATTATTTAGGTGGGTCAAATACATCACCAACACAACTATGCAAGGAAAAAAAAGAGGATCCAACACTCTACACCGAAAATATATATAGATTAAAAGAGGATAAAAATAATCAAATATTATTAGATTAGACGACAAAAATTATATAATTTTTTAAAATTAATATTTTAATTATAAGATTTATGAGTTTAGCATTATCATTAATCTTTTTATAAAAGTAAACATTTTTAATACAATAATTTATTAAAATGATAATTTATAATTTATTAAAAGTTAGTATTAATTAATTTTTATAAATAATGGTACCTGGTGTTTTACTCAAAAATTTTGATATTAAAGTTCTTATTTGTAAGTAATAACAAGATTATTGTGATATGTTTTCAAAAAATTATGAGATTTATGATACATAAATATAATAATTATGAGACTAAAACATTCAAATTAAATAATTATTATACGTTAGGGTTAGGCCTAAATTCTGATTAGAAAATAAAAAACTCGATTTGGCAAATGGTCAAGACCAAGGGCACAAAATGGTACACGACATGCTAATTATCGTGATGACCATGCTCTAACACCCTTACAGCCATTTTCTTTTGTTTTTTTTTTGTTTTTGAATGGAAATATACTATTATTGTCATTTCAAATTCTTAATTAGGTAGAAACTGGAAGGCTACCAAACCAAATACATGCACCCAAGGCACCGTAATGATTGGCAACAACATTGCCGGAAAAGCCTGGCAGGCATCATTTAAGCAATCCCATGTGCTTTTTGGGCTCTCGAATTGACTTATTGAATAAACCAGTATTCATAACCCTTTTTTAAAATCAGAAAAAAAAGGTGTGAGTTTCGTGTGGCTTTGTAATTGTAAACATTTCATTTTCTTGAAAACAAAATAAATTATGGACCATGTGCTGACAACTTTTAGCCCATTGGATGAACGAATCATAATCTAGACTCAAACTTGTTTTACATATGTTATCGTTTTTTGGGCCACAAAATGGATCGGATTCTTCCAATTTGTTGTTGAGTTATGAACCCAATTTTTTTTTTTTTTAAATTTGGGCTTCCTTCCTTTTAAAACTGATTGTAACATTTATTGAAAATTTTAAATTTAGTTAAAGAAAACCTCAAAATATTCCAATTATGTGTTTTAAAAAAGAAATCAATTATTTCATGCAGTGAATATAACCATTAATTGTCTCCATGTTCGATGCTATTTATATCATAAATTTAATAAGTTATTAAAAAATAATAAAATTTAATACAATTGTTATTTAGTATTAAAAATAAAATATTTAAAATAAAATTAATGAATATTAAAAAAATCAATATAACTAACCCAATTCAAATGATTTAGATTGAATTTTGAATTCTTTATATCTAAAAAAACTCATATTCTACAACTCCGATTGTAAATCTATAAGATATGATCACACGAAGGAAAAACTTCATGCGTTTCATATGGAAACGTGTACTACAAAGCTACAATGTAAGAAGATGAATAGTAAAATGATTGTATATGATTGGAATAGTTACTCATTTTAGGTTAACAATTTTAATTGAAATTTATGCCAAACAAAATGTCCACATGTGAGTCAAAGATATTAGAAGAAACCTCACAATCTCAATGGTTTGTAGCTTTAAATACTAATTCCACTGCAACTGCGACTACAATCGGAAAGTTGAAATTAAAATTCATTTATTTTGCAGCAAACAACTAATAATGATAATTTGTTTTCAAGTACATATATTATACATATTGGTTAGTGTTGCTAGGATTATCATGGCTCTATCGTCTTTGTAACAGGCAACAGCTATGAAAGTGTCCTATGTCGAATCAGCATTAACTGTTCAACGAAGGCATGGCTTCGAGAGGAGAGAATATTGTAATAACGTGAGCATTGACGCGTAATGTAATTGACTTTTATTTTTATAATATTGATGTAGTGCAGTTGAAATGTAATATAAGATACAGAATGGTTAAATCTATACTTATAGCAAAAAATACTCATTTCACTAACACGAAATTATATGCTTTAGTTCATAATTATAATACCTATAACTATGAATTAAGTACTCAATGAGAACTAACGGTTTTACTTTTAATAAGAAACCTTAAAATACATTATGTTATTTAGAGAATATTTTGTGATTTATAAGCACATAATCATTTAATTTTCTAAATAATTTAAGATACTATATCATACAACCTAACTTAAAGAGTCTTATGTACTCCTAAGAATACAAGGCACATAGTCAATTAGATCTAATCATATTTGTAATACTAAATATTACGTAACGATTAACTGCTCACATAATAAAATAAGGCCCTCTACATATGAAACAACAATGCTCGTTTTGGTCCATAACTATAGATTTAGTGAACTCACGATAATAACTTTATAGTTCATTAAGATGTCATAGTTTTGTTTTTAGGAAAAAATTCTAAAATGTGTCATACTATTTAAAGAATACTCACATCTTTTAAACACGTTTTCATTTAGTTTACGTTATCTGAGAATTTCAAGGGAGATATCAAACCTTGAGAGTGGCTTTTTCAATGTTAGTCTCTGCGAGTAATTTATTGGTTGTGTTCAATCATATTTGATGGATATTTCGCATTTGGGCCTAATTGTCACTCACACTTTAGCTATTTAGATTAAATTCAATCCTCAAGAAAAATCTGTTTATTTTTCTAGATTGTCCTACCTGCATCAAACAAACAGGTTGTGGACATAAACTCATGTTTGCATTACAATTGATCATGAATAAAGGTGCACGTGGTTGATTTAGGGTGGTTGCGGGTCAATCAGGAACTCATTCCTTTTGTTTTCATCTTTAATTTCGAATTTGTTCATAATTTTGAGATATATTAGGATCCCAATATAGGGAATGAAGATACAAGATATTTTTAAATATTATTTTTTTATTTTTTTAAATTTTTTATTATATATGAAAAAACTAAGTTAATAATAAATGTTTTATAATAAAAAATAAATTTTTAAGAAAATAAAAAATATTTATGTTAACGGCAGAAAAATAAAAAATATTTAACAATAAATATATAATTTTTTATATTAAATAATATGATAAAATCTTATCAGAAGTTAGAAGTTAGAAGTTAAAAGTTAGAAGTAATAAGAATCAATTATAAATTAATTATAAATATTATATGTTTATAATTTAAATAATTTTTATAAAAGAAAAAATATAACTAATATTTTAATAGAATAAAAACATAACTTAAAAATAAAATATATAATATATTATTCATTATTAGTTTAAGTTTACGTATAAATAAATTTAAAAAAATAGAGTGAGAAATTCAATCTACATCCTTATCTTAACTTATATTATAAAATATGAATCTTCCATATTTTCTTCTCATTATTCTTTCTATTATTTTTATCCTTAATATTAATCAAATAATCCTCCAGTTACTTGAAAAAAAAAATTACAATCCTAATTTGATTAAATAAAAACTACTTTTAATTATATATTTGTTTTAACAAAATTTTGTTTTAACAAAATTATTTTCCCAAGACACTCCCGGGCAAAAAAAAAACCATGAATTTGATTATTAATACTATAAATTTTAAAAACATATACGATTTTAAGTAAAAATCGAATACTTAAACAATCCGACAATGCATTTTAAGACAATTATATCGATATTGCATGTCTAAAATTAATTATTTTTATTTAATTAATTTATATAATTATTAAATTAAATTATATATTAATTAATAATTAGTGTTTATTAAAAAAAATTTAAAAAAATTTAAAAAATAGTTTTTTAGTTATTTTTTAATAATTAATCCGAACAATTATTCGCACATAAAAAACCATCTTCTAATAATTTTTGAATAATTTTAAATAAAAAATTTTTAATTTAATTTAAGGATAATTATATTCAACTTAACCATCAATACTCCCTTAAAACCGTCATAAAAGCTAAATCATATTTCAAATTTTCAATTTTACCGAACCAAATAAATTATGAGCAGCCATTTTTATGCTAATATTAACTTGGGAAGTTCGTAAACCAACGTACACACGTTAAAGCCGACATAGCATTTGCTTTTTAATTTTAATGTTTTGTTAGCATATATTTTTATATTGTTGAAGCTCAATTTAAAATTAGTCTTAAATTTTAAATTAAATGAAAATTTTTATAAAATAAAATTACTAAATTATAAGAAAAAAAAACAAAGAGAAACAAAGTGTGAAAACATCAACAAAACGACGCAAACTTTCAATTTTACCCGTTATTATATGATCCTATCTGTTTGTACTATACGAAAAAGAAGGCAAACAGATATTTCGCTTACAAAACCGTCCTGAGAATTAGAAGGCTCTAATAAACCAAAGATTAGTTCAAACCAAATTGCTGACATGTTCTTTTCTCCCCTTAGTTCTTGCTCTGTAATTAGGTCACATTTCAATCTCCATTAGTATCAATTTCATAAAATCCTTCTCTTTTTATCATAATTTATGTTCCGCTTTACTGGTCAGTTCATTCTTTCCCTTTGAAAAATTCAACGCATTTATCAGTGTTTGTATGGACTATGGACTACTCTGCTTCTTGTTCTGTTTTTGCTTCGAACTAAATTTAAGCGATTGATGAATTTAGTCCATAAGGTTCTCAGAAGAAGCCATATTCTATACGCTATTTGATATGTTGAAATTGGGTTCTGCTTCTGCGCTTTTCCATAATAAAATGACTATTTTCTGGTTCATTTTGGATCTTTGTCTTCTCCTTTTGCATACTCTGTTCACGCTTTAAATAACGCAAATTCCCGATGTGTTCGCATTTACGATAAAGAAGCGATAAAAATAACACAAAATTCGATAACCAGCCTTTCTACCAATCTTACTTACGCCTCCCGACCACAGATCTTTTTAATGAAGCTTTAGAATTACACAAGCGCTGCTTACAACACTCACAACTCACAACCCAATTACACCCAAGAAATTACTTCTCAATTTTCTCTCACAAAAGCCTTTTCTCTCTGCCTTTTCTCTCAATCGAATTTAACACTTTGGATTGCTAATTCATTACAATTACACATCTATTTATGCGAAAATTCACTCCTTAATTACTCTCTTAAATTAAATTGGCTCGACCGCTTCCTGTAATTGCTCCACGCTTTACTCCTCGCTTGCTCCACGTTGGCCCACGCTTTTACCTGCTTTGCTCCACGTTGCTTCCTTAATTTGCCTTCCTTAAATTGCCGAGCCTTTATAACAATAATATCTAACAATCCCACTCAAGACCGATTTCAACTGCCTTCACACCTCGATCAACGTGCAGCTTTTCTACCATATTCTATATAGACCAACCTGAAAGACAACTTCGGGCCATTAATAATCACCACTCATAACATATTCTGATTGATTAAGCCCTCAATCTTCTCCAAAGATTAACACATCATCTTCTAATAAAGACTGATGGCCGATAACAAGTCTACATACGTTTCTGTCTAGAATTAACCAATTTTTCGCTGTCAGACAGACTTCTGACTATCACTACGCAGGTAACATTCTTCTCTTTGCTTCAATCCCAACTCGCTTAACAAACCTCGCCCATATCATCTCTTTACTACCGGGCCGCTATCGCTACATACTCACTTCCAGAAGTGATAGAAATGGACAATTTTCTCAGATTGCGGCGACATCTAACCAACAAATTTAGCTCCAACAAGAAATATATAACTGAATGAAGGCTTCTTCTGATCAACTTCACCTCCAGTAGATCTACGTATCCTCGTACTTTAACTCTCCTTACTAAAGACAAACACTTTTCCTGCGTCACAGATACCTCTCAAAATCCACTGATCGCTTCCCAACCCAGTTTTCCCGATTGGACATAACCGCTAACAACTCCCACCGCATTACGGCCAATGTCTCATTGCATGCACTATCACAGACATCAAACTTCCAACGGCCGAGGCATAAGGAACCTTAGTCATGAATTCTCTCTTCCTCTATCCGAGTGGACCGATCCTCGATAGGCGAAATGACGACTGCCAAGCTGCTTAACCGGCTGCAGATCGCCACGCGTCAATCTACGCAAAACACGATACGTATCACTCGAGATAACCTGCAAGGATCCTTTCTTCTTATTTCCTCGTGATTTGCATTCCAAGTTAATCCTTTTTGGCCGACCCAAGTCTTTCACAAGCCAAACTCATTTGACACCGATGCTTCAATCTTCTCGATATCATCCATATCTCAACTCGCTACTAACATATCATCAACATAAAGTAAAGAAATGATATAATCGACCTATATCTCGAAGAGAGCAACAATGGTCAAAGATCGCACTTCGAAACCTTCCTCGTGTACTTCTCTAAGCTATCAAACTTTCTCGTACCATTGTCTCTGGGTTTTGTT
The DNA here is from genome assembly GCA_033030585.1 of Hippophae rhamnoides. Taxonomy (NCBI): domain Eukaryota; kingdom Viridiplantae; phylum Streptophyta; class Magnoliopsida; order Rosales; family Elaeagnaceae; genus Hippophae; species Hippophae rhamnoides. Next base: position 49,463,310 of record CM065433.1, on the reverse strand, counting down.
TCGTGCCATACAAACTCTTTCTTAAGTCTCGCACACCATGTTTTTTCTTCCCTCTTTCTCGAGAAACCTTCCGTCGGGTACACGTATATCTCTTCATCTAAATCTCCATTTAAGGAATGCGCCTTCACATCCAATCGTGCTCAAGACGAAGATTCGATGGCTACAATGCTCAATACCGATCCGATAGTATTAAGCTTCACAACGGTATGAGCAAAAATGTCGTCGTAGTCAACTCCTTCCTTCGTTGAAACCCTTCGACAACCAGGGCGCTTTCAGATCTCGAACCATCACGCCCTCTTTCACCCTAAGACACCCATTTGTCAGGAAAGTTGTCTTCTTTCCCACAGTAACTCACCTAGTTCCCATGTCCGTCGCAGTATTTAGAGATTTCATTTTCTTCTTTCACAAGAAGCTCCCACTTGTTGGAATCTCGAGTCCGACAAGCTTCATCATGCGCATCTCGTGCTCCCCTCCATCGCACAAAGAACATATAGTTCACGTATCTCCCGTTAGGGCACACGAGGTCGGTAAGACCTTCTCAATACAGAGCCCGGAGTAAAGAGGTCGTATGTGCCTGAACGTGCAGTACGTTTGTCCAACAAGTTCCTCCGTCGAGGACTTATTACAATTGGTTCTGTTTGCAGAAGCTATCTCGGGACATCATCTCAAGACCCGCAAATACCGACTCATTCTCGCTTCCGAGGCATTGGCGTCTATTTTACGCATGTCCTTATACATCACCCTTTCGTTGAAAATCACATCTCTCGCTACGATAACTTTCTTTCTTTTCATCATCCCAAACGCGGTAGCCAAACTCATCCTCACCATAGCCAATGAACGTGCATTTCTTTCGATTGGGATCAAGCTTATTCCCGCTGATCACCGGAGCATGCACAAACGCAACACAACCGAAAACTTTTAGATGTGATAGTTTCTTCACCTCTTTCCGCTCCATACCTCCTCCGGTATTCTATGCCTCCAATGGAACGTACGGGGCTCTTGGCCGATCAAGTAAGCCGCCGTGTTGACCGCTTCGCCCAAAATTGCTTCTGTATAGACCCGACCGTATACGGATGCTTCCCGGCTCTTTCCGTCAACGTTCTGGCTCATACGCCGCCTACACCATCGTGTCGAGGCGTGCCCGGCACAGCTCTTTCCATTCGATCCCACGCTCATAGCAAAAATTTTGAATCTCGTGTCCTTCATATTCACCACCATTATCTGGATCTCGAGCTTTTGATCTTCAAACCCGTCTCATTTTCCACCATAGCTTTCCATCTTCTCGAAAGCCTCAAATACTTCCGTACTTATGCTTTGTAGCAAACCCATACCTTCCGAGAACGATCATCGACGAAAGTCACGAAGCATTGCTTTCCCACCAATGGACGAGAATTGGTCACTGTCCCCAAACATCCGAGTTGAATAAGCTCTAGCTTTTCCTTCTTGTGGTTCTACCACTTGTCCGAAAGCTTCGACTTTCTTTTCGCTTTCCAAGTATACAATCTTCGCACACGTCCATCTCTATACCGTACCGGAAGTTTTCCTTTCGAAAGGCATAATCTTTATCCCCTTTCTCACTCACGTGGCCTAATCTCCGGTGCCACAGCTGTGCTCGTGTTTCATTGCCTCAAGCTACACGTGATTGAACAACGTGCTTCTACCGTCACGTAAAGAAAGGCCACTTTTCTCGCTCGAGCAACCGTCATCGACTCCTTTGAAATCTTCCAATCATCACCACAAGATCGTAACAGAGCCTTCACTACCTAATCGCCCCACCGAGATTAAGTTCCTTCCGAGGCCTGAATACGCCTCGACATCCTTCGCCCCAAACAGAATCCGTTTAACTTAATCTTCACTACACCTTTGCCAATAATAAAGACATGGTTGATCATCACCAAGATATACCTTTCCAAGGTTTCCGGACATATTTCTCGAAGAATTCTTTCTCAGGAAGAGTACTAACGACGCTCCAGTAGCCTAAAGACTCAAGATTCTTCCTCGCTCTCCAAAGAAAGATATCAACGCATCATCTCCTCCCGGCGCTGGGCAGAATATCGCCTCGCCTTCACTGTTTTGTCCTTCTAGCGCATTCTCGCACCGATTTCAGAATGCCTTGCTTCTTCCACAATTCCAACACTCGATACCGAGCCATGAATTATTAGGATTCCTAGATTCGACCTCCCCGTCCTTCGATCTACCTCAGAATGGGCTCTACTCACGCCCATTTCCTTTTCGTGGCCGAATTTCTTCCTTCGACTCAGATGCAAAACCAAGAGGCTGACGATTCAATTGCCTTCTACGCTCTGATCTTCTTCACTGAGAACCAAATCACGAACATCGTCAAATTTCAACTTATTGCCGAACAATAAATTGTCCAGCATACATATTATTATTGATAAAAATAAATGGTAGCTTCTGGAAAATATATGACCCATTATATATATATATATATATATATATATAATTGTATGTGAATGTGATATCATCACTTATCAATATAATATTAAAATATTATTTTCGTACATGTATTAATTACCTTCGTCGATCACCGACCTTATTATGCCATTTGTCATGCTTTCCGCCATGCATCATTTATCTATCATTTTTAATAAATTATTTATTTCTACTTAAATTAACATTAATTACTATTTTTCTTTTATAATAGGTTGGAGTCACTAAGGATAAGAATAATAATGAAAAAAACGTTATGTTAGCATATTTTTTCAATAATTTTTGAGTGAGTTACAGTGACACCGTATTTTATTTATTTTACATCTATATAAATTGTAAAATCTAATAAAAATATTTTCAAAAATATATTAATTAATACAAATAAAAGGATTTTGTTATCGATTTTAAAAAAATTATATTAAACATGTTCTGTAAGCTAACTGGCAATAATCTCACCTTAATTTTTTAATAAATATAAACAGACATATAAACAAATTTTTATTAATGATAAATTTTACGAAGTCATTAAAATATAATTAAATAGAAAGATAAAATAGATAATAACTCAAATAAAAAATATGATTATGATAATATGTAATGATATCACTACAATAAATTTTATAATTTTCACTATAAAAAAATAACTAAAATATATATTTTATTCCCATTATAAATTATACCTTTTATATCACTAATATGTATAAAATTATTGTTAATAAATTATACTTATAATAATAACAATTTATATTGTAATAATATCAATATCATTTTTTTATTACCATTATCATTGTTTTAATAATAAGTTAATAATTTTTTTTTTACCAAAAGCATTGTATGATTAGAACCTAGTATTTCAATAATAAAAAAAATGAAAACATTAATTATTTTGATACAGAGTGGTTTGCAATAACAAGTTAATCAATTAAAAGATAACTCAACATAATGTCTTAAACAGCTCTTATGAGCTGTGCTATTAATAAAACCATTGTTCTTAGCTGACCTTCATATCTAAAGTTTGAATCTAGCAATGGATGACCCTTAATATCATCCTTAATTTTTATTTTTTTTATTTGAGAAAAATAAGTTTTGATTGAATAAATTAAAGATATAAAAAGAAACCAATTATATATATATATATATATCAAATATAGTAGACAGGCATATTAGTAACCATGTGAGCATCTTTCTGGAACTTTTCTTTAGAAGTAAAATTTTCGTTTTAACCTTCACCAAGTATATTATTTATTAATATAATTACTTCTTCATGATATTATTAATAAACCATACACTTGTAGAAAAATTAAAGTTACTTATACATCGTATAAAATAAAAAATTCATTTTGGAATAATTATTTTTATATTAATTGAGGGCAAATAAAATTTAGTTTTGAAAATATGTAATTAGGTAAAGTAACAACTTACACATTCCCATTCATTCACATTCTGAATGTTTATTTTAATAGCTTTTTTGCATATTATAATTTCATAAAAATGTTAGTAAACATAATAAAAAATAAACTCATATATTTTTTATCAAAAATAAACTCAAATATTTTGATTTTTTTAGTTCAATTCCTTTCTATTATGATTTATTTTGATTTTTATTATGAATTAGTAGACTCACCTATAATTTTCAGTGATTATCATAAGATGTGATTTAAAAAAGAATAATTCAAAATATAAAATATTATTATAATAATAGTTAAACTATATTGTCATACAGTGTTATGGTAAAGTGTGACAAATTATTCTGTTACATATTAATTGTTTGAAGTTTAAGGCAGGAAAATAAAGATGTGCTTAAAAAAATATTAATTATAACTTGTTATATATACTTTATTAGCTTACATATATTAATAAATATTTTATAAAAAAAGTGATCAAATGTCAATTTTTTCCTATAAAGTAAAAAAAAAAAATTCTAAAATCATTTATATGTACTAGTATTAATTCTAAAATCGGAGTATATTTTGATTCAACACTTCCCATCATGTCTAAAGAGAACATACTTACAATTATTTAGGTGTGTCAAATTCATCACCAACACAACTATGCAAGGAAAACGTAGGCGCGCCTCGGAGGGTGATGTAGTGTCTGGCCTTGTCAACTTCACCCAACACTCTACACCGAAAATATATATAGATTAAAAGAGGATAAAAATAATCAAATATTATTAGATTAGACGACAAAAATTATATAATTTTTTAAAATTAATATTTTAATTATAAGATTTATGAGTTTAGCATTATCATTAATCTTTTTACAAAAGTAAACATTTTTAATACAATAATTTATTAAAATGATAATTTCTAATTTATTAAAAGTATTAAAAGTTAGTATTAACTAATTTTTATAAATAATGGTACCAGGTGTTTTACTCAAAAATTTTGGTATTAAAGTTCTTATTTGTAAGTAATAACAAGATTATTTTGATATGTTTTAAAAAAATTATGAGATTTATGATACGTAATATAATAATTATGAGACTAAAACATTCAAATTAAATAATTATTATACGTTAGGCCTAAATTCTGATTAGAAAATAAAAAACTCAATTTGTCAAATGGTCAAGACCAAGGGCACAAAATGGTACACGACATGCTAATTATCGTGATGACCATGCATGCTCTAACACCCTTACAGCCATTTTCTTTTGTTTTTTTTTGTTTTTGAATGGAAATATACTATTATTGTCATTTCAAATTCTTAATTAGGTAGAAACTGGAAGGCTACCAAACCAAATACATGCACCCAAGGCACCGTAATGATTGGCAACAACATTGCCGGAAAAGCCTGGCAGGCATCATTTAAGCAATCCCATGTGCTTTTTGGGCTCTTGAATTGACTTATTGAATAAACCAGTATTCGTAACCCTTTTTTAAATCAGAAAAAAAGGTGTGAGTTTCGTGTGGCTTTGTAATTGTAAACATTTCATTTTCTTGAAAACAAAATAAATTATGGACCATGTGCTGACAACTTTTAGCCCATTGGATGAACGATTCATAATCTAGACTCAAACTTGTTTTACCTATGTTATCGTTTTTTGGGCCACAAAATGGATCGGATTCTTCCAATTTGTTGTTGAGTTATGAACCCAATCTTTTTTTTTTAAATTTGGGCTTCCTTCCTTTTAAAACTGATTGTAACATTTATTGAAAATTTTAAATTTAGTTAAAGAAAACCTCAAAATATTCCAATTATGTGTTTTAAAAAAGAAATCAATTATTTCATGCAGTGAATATAACCATTAATTGTCTCCATGTTCGATGCTATTTATATCATAAATTTAATAAGTTATTAAAAAATAATAAAATTTAATACAATTGTTATTTAGTATTAAAAATAAAATATTTAAAATAAAATTAATGAATATTAAAAAAATCAATATAACTAACCCAATTCAAATGATTTAGATTTAATTTTGAATTCTTTATATCTAAACAAACTCATATTCTACACCTCCGATTGTAAATCTATAAGATATGATCACACGAAGGAAAAACTTCATGCATTTCATATGGAAACGTGTACTACAAAGCTACAATGTAAGAAGATGAATAGTAAAATGATTGTATATGATTGGAATAGTTACTCATTTTAGGTTAACAATTTTAATTGAAATTTATGCCAAACAAAATGTGCACATGTGAGTCAAAGATATTAGAAGAAACCTAACAGTCTTAATGAAATGCAATTTAAGCATGTATGCGTGTTTATTCATTTAATTTTTTAAAATTATTTATGAAAAAAATAAAATAATACGCTGAATTGGTTGCTAGTTTGTAGCTTTAAATACTAATTCCACTGCAACTGCGACTACAATCGGAAAGTTGAAATTAAAATTCATTTATTTTGCAGCAAACAACTAATAATGATAATTTGTTTTCAAGTACGTATATTATACATATTGGTTAGTGTTGCTAGGATTATCATGGCTCTATCGTCTTTGTAACAGGCAACAGCTATGAAAGTGTCCTATGTCGAATCAGTATTAACTGTTCAACGAACGCATCGCTTCGAGAGGAGAGAATATTGTAATAACGTGAGCATTGATACGTAATGTAATGGACTTTTATTTTTATAATATTTACTTAGTGAATTTGAAATGTAATATCAAATACAGAATGGTTAAATCGTATACTTATAGCAGAAAATGACTCATTTCACTTGACACGAAATTTATGCTTTAGTTCACAATTATAAGTTGAGTGTACCTATAACTATGAATTAACTACTTGATGAGACCTAACGTTTTTACGAAACCTTAAAATACATTATATTATTTAGAGAATATTTTGCGATTTATAAGCACATAATCACTTAATTTTCTAAACAATTTAAGATACTATATCATACAACCTAACTTAAAGAGTCTTATGTACTCGTAAGAATACAAGTCACATAGTCAATTAGATCTAATCATAGTTATAATACTAAATATTACAGAATGATTAATCCGTCTGCTTACAATAAGATGAGGCCCTCTACATGTGAAACAACAATGCTCGTTTTGGTCCATAACTATAGATTTAGTGAACTCACGGTAATAACTTTATAGTTCAGTAAGATATCATAGTTTTGTTTTTAGGAAAAAATTTTAAAATATGTCATACTATTCAAAGAATACTCACATCTTTTAAACACATTTTCCTTTAGTTTTTTAAGCAATGTGTGACGAGCACATTATCTAAGAATTTCAAGGGAGATATCAAACCTTGAGAGTGGCTTTTTCAATGTTAGTCTCTGCGGGTAATTTATTGGTTGTTCTCCACAACGTTCAATCATATTTGATGGATATTTCGCATTTGGGCCTAATTGTCACTCACACTTTAGCTATTTAGATTAAATTCAATCCTCAAGAAAAATCTGTTTATTTTTCTAGATTGTCCTACCTGCATCAAACAAACAGGTTGTGGACATAAACTCATGTTTGCATTACAATTGATCATGAATAAAGGTGCACGTGGTTGATTTAGGGTGGTTGCGGGTCAATCAGGAACTCATTCCGGTGTTTTCATCTTTAATTTCGAATTTGTTCATAATTTTGAGATATATTAGGATCCAATATAGGGAATGAAGATACAAGATATTTTTAAATATTATTTTTTAGAAATTTTTTATTATATATGAAAAAACTAAGTTAATAATAAATCTTTTATAATAAAAAATAATTTTTTAAGAAAATAAAAAATATTTATGTTAACGGCAGAAAAATAAAAAATATTTAACAATAAATATATAATTTTTTATATTAAATAATATGATAAAATCTTATCAGAAGTTAGAAGTTAGAAGTTAAAAGTTAGAAGTAATAAGAATAAATTATAAATTAATTATAAATATTATATGTTTATAATTTAAATAAATAATTTAAATAATTTTTATAAAAGAAAAAATATAACTAATATTTTAATAGAATAAAAACATAACTTAAAAATAAAATATATAATATATTATTTATTATTAGTTTAAGTTTACTTATAAATAAATTTAAAAAATAGAGTGAGAAATTCAATCTACATCCTTATCTTAACTTATATTATAAAATATGAATCTTTCATATTTTCTTCTCATTATTCTTTCTATTATTTTTATCCTTAATATTAATCAAATAATCCTCCAGTTACTTGAAAAAAAAATTACAATCCTAATTTGATTAAATAAAAACTACTTTTAATTATATATTTGTTTTAACAAAATTATTTTCCCAAGAAACTCACTGGGCAAAAAAAAAACCATGAATTCGATTATTAATACTATAAATTTTAAGAACATATACGATTTTAAGTAAAAATCGAATATGAAACAACGGATACGATTTTAGTACAATTATATTGATACGTCTGTACCTAAAATTAATTATTTTTATTTAATTAATTTATATAATTATTAAATTAAATTATATATTAATTAATAATTAGTGTTTATTAAAAAAATTAAAAAAATAATTTTTTTAGTTATTTTTGAATAATTAATCCGAACAATTATTCGCAGATAAAAAACCATCCTCTGATAATTTTTGAATAATTTTAAATAAAAAATTTATAATTTAATTTAAGTATAATTATATCAAAAATTGTTCAACTTAAACATCAATACTCCCTTAAAACCATCTTAAAAGCTAAATCATATTTCAAATTTTCAATTTTACCGAACCAAATAAATTATGAGCAGCCATTTTTATGCTAATATTAACTTGGAAAGTTCGTAAACCAACGTACGCACATTAAAGCCGACATAGCATTTGCTTTTTAATTTTAATGTTTTGTTAGCATATATTTTTTTATTGTTGAAGCTCAATTTAAAATTAGTCTTAAATTTTAAATTAAATGAAAATTTTTATAAAATAAAATTACTAAATTATAAGAAAAGAAAAAAAAAACAAAGAGAAACAAAGTGTGAAAACATCAACAAAACGACGCAAACTTTCAATTTTATCCGTTATTATATGATCCTATCTGTTTGTACTACACGAAAAAGAAGGCAAACAGATATTTCGCTTACAAAACCGTCCTGAGAATTAGAAGGCTCTAATAAACCAAAGATTAGTTCAAACCAAATTGCTGACATGTTCTTTTCTCCCCTTAGTTCTTGCTCTGTAATTAGGTCACATTTCAATCTCCATTAGTATCAATTTCATAAAATCATTCTCTTTTTATCATAATTTTTGTTCCGCTTTACTGGTCAGTTCATTCTTTCCCTTTGAAAAATTCAACGCATTTATCAGTGTTTGTATGGACTATGGACTACTCTGCTTCTTGTTCTGTTTTTGCTTCGAACTAAATTTAAGCGATTGATGAATTTAGTCCATAAGGTTCTCAGAAGAAGCCATATTCTATACGCTATTTGATATGTTGAAATTGGGTTCTGCTTCTGCGCTTTTCCATAATAAAATGACTATTTTCTCTGGTTCATTTTGGATCTTTGTCTTCTCCTTTTTGCATACTCTGTTCAGATACTTCAACAGAATTCGCTCAAGGTACCCAACTTCCAAGTTTTTTTGGTTTCAATCGAATTTCAATTTTTAAACGAATCGATTAATTATTTTCTTTATATCACAGATATGTCGAAATTGACCATTCCCAGATGAAAAATTCTTCTCATGCTGACATTCTCTCCCATGAAAGCAATGAATTTAATTCAAAGTTTGATGGGTTACCTGAGGAACCAAGTTCTGACGTTTCTAATATAAAGGAATTATATGCCGATGATTCTGATGGAAAAAACAAGTTGGAATCAAATTTTGATTTTAAATTTAAGTTTCCGACTTATGAAGAATTCGGTAGAAACCATCAACTAAATTCTGATTCTGCTAGTTTGGATACTGGTACCGTAAACAAAAACAGTGAAAATGAAAAGTCGGAAGTAAAAAGTTATATTAGAAAGTACGAGTTCCAGTCTGCGAAGAACTGCAGTTGTTTCATAGAGAAAGCAAGAGTTGAAAGCTTTGGTGCTATCACAGAATTATATTATCATGTAAATGAAGGTTATTTGGGAGTTGATGAGGTTTCCAATTCTGGCTTGTCTTCCAAAAACGATTACATGAAAGAAATTTCAAAAGCTGAAGCAGTTTCTAGAGAAGTTTCGCTAAACTCTGGAAATAAAGTAGATAATGGGGAGGAAGAGAATATTCCAATCGGAGAAGTCCATATCCCTCACTCTGTTGAAATTCAATTGGACAGTCATGAAAACGATTATCTTGAAGAAGCTGATGTCTGTGATAAACATAAGTTTCTGTCAGAAAGGAATTTTATAGTTTCAGATTCTGATTCAGAGTATATGATTTCAAGCCATGAGGTGTCAGTTATGAGCGGGTTCATTGGTTGTACTAGTGATGATTTTCTAACGGAAACAGATTTTGAACTAACAAATGAACATTTTGATTTAGAAGATTATGATTTGCGGAATTTAAATATTGGGCATGAACCTGATGAAGAGATCTTGGAAAAACTACAAAGGCCAGAGGAGTCTCGCCAAAAGTTTGCAAATAATCACCATTCTATTGAATACACTTCTCAATATGAGAAATTATTGGACTCTTCACAAAATTATGCAGAACCCGTTAAACAAAATTCTGCTGGAACTGAAAATGAGTTTGAGGATTCAAATGGACTAGAAGCATTGTGGGAACATCAAGATTTAATAGAACAGCTGAAGATAGAGCTTAAGAAGGTAAGAGCAACAGGTCTGCCCACAATTATGGAAGATTCTGAATCTCCAAAGATAATGGAAGATTTGAAGCCATGGAAGATTGATGAGAAATTCCAACATGGAGATAGGTTGGGTGATGTTCATAAATTCTACAAGAGTTACAGAGAACGGATGAGGAAATATGATATTTTGAATTACCAGAAGATGTATGCAATAGGTCAGTAAATTCTTTCTATTCCTTCTCTTTTTTAACTTAGACTTTGCATTATTTTTCGTAGTCTTATCTGCAAGTTCTGCTTCATAGACGTGCTAATTATCCAAAGCTCTTTGAAAAAAACCATACTAAGTTTTAGCTAATGATATTTTATTAGTGTCTAGTGCATGGAACCACGTAATACAGTTTAGTGGTCACTGGAGAAGCAAAGTCATCACATCTTGAGTGTGAAGAGAGATTATTACCCTGAAGCCGGACAAAGAAATAATTAATGATTGAAATGGTACTTATAGATATTATAGACATTTATAAATTTCTTTTAATAAAACTTTCACTAATTTTAAAATTTAAGGGAAAAAATATCTTTTACGTAGAAACCATGGTTACGGTCTCTTATTAGTAACTATATTAATTTTTTAGTATTTATTATTTCACAAGTTCTTGAATGATATTTAATAATTCATATCGAATATGTAAAATATAATTATATTTGATTAAATTTATTAAATTATATTATAATTAGTTTGTACCATCTTTATTGATATCTTTACCCTATAATCGTATAAAATATATGTTAATTATTTTAATAAAATAATTTATATTTAAAATAATATTTAATTTGTTTATACAGTTATCTTATATATTAAAATAATTTTATTATAAAATTTTTTTAAATTAATATTTATTTTTTTTATAATTTAAAAATAAAAATTATTTTTAATTTAAGATAAAAGAAAAGACGAAGCACATAATTTTAAAATTGAAACTTTGGACATATTAAGTAAAATGTTCTACGTCCACAAATAATATTAAATTTCTACGTAATTGTCTTATTTTATAAATATGATCTCATTTTACAATTAAACACATTTTTGTACATAAGTTTTACATTTATTATATTTAATATCACTTAACAAATATGACATCACCCAAATTATCCAAAAGATAACTATTTGATAAAAAAAACATGTACAAAAAAAAAATTGAAAGGTATTTTACTCTTAAAATTATTTTCTCTTTTTATCTTATTTCTTTCTCCTTCTCTCCGTTTTAGGATCAAATGTTTATGATTTAAGGTTTAGGATTAAATGTTTATGATTTAAGGTTTAGTGAAAAAAGAAATTATAGAAGACTTTATGCAAATAGATAGAAATGTGAAGAGAGAAAAAAAAAAGAAAAAAAAATGTGAAAGAAACTAATAAAAATATTAAAATAACTAAATTCTCTTTCATTTATAAAATAATATTTAAACAAATTTGTACACTTTTTAAAATATATGTAATTTTGTGATGATATTAAAATACTTGAACAATAATAAATTACAAAATAATAATATGATACCAAAAAGTTATCGGCTCATCATAAACATATGGATAATAATATAGATATTTTAATTCATGATTTCGATGTATTAATTTTACGAGGTATTTAAGATTATCAAGTAATGACTTAAAATAGAATAATTTTGAGAGAGACTGATTTTAATTTGGATACATGCGGATTCCTAAAAAATAATTTTACAATAACGTATTCAAAGTGGCTTTTTGCTATTAAAAAAAATTGTGAGTTTTGACTATGTTACATTCTTTGGACGCTTTTATTTACATAAACTTTTGAAATTTACCATATCTCATAAGAATCGTGACAAATGAATAGGAGCTCTTCTTCAATCCGCGGACCCATTTCAATCCTTCTCTATCTCAAGCTCACCTATCAAATCCAAGCTCAGGATATTATGCAAAAGGAAGAAGTCTAATTCTAACCCAGCGGTGAGCTTTATCAGAGAATTGCACGGTGATTTAGAAATGGTTTACGTGGGTCAACTGTGTCTTTCGTGGGAATTCCTTCATTGGCAATACGAGAAGGCCTTTGATATTTGGGGAACAGACCCATGTGAATTGCTTCAATACAATGAAGTTGCTGGTGAGTTTCAACAGTTTGAAGTGATCCTTCAAAGATTTATAGAGAATGAGCCTTTTCAGTTCCCAAGGGTTGAAAACTATGTCAAGAATCGTTGCTTCATGCATTCTCTTCTTCAAGTCCCGGTCTTAAGAGGTAAGAATACTTTTTTCATAATATATATATTTTTAAATTAATTATTTGTTTATTTATTTATTTTTATTGGTAAAAAGAGAAACATTTCGTCAATGACAATAGAAATATTACATAATACACCTTTACAAAACTTGAAATCTTTAACCAACAAGATTGTTTTCAAAATCCGAGCCAATTCTTTTGACAGGATCCTTCCGACATGGATACAGAAAAACGATGAATTATTCCTTAGTCTATCAATGATCCTAACAAGTAAAGTAATATTATCATAGAATTTATAGAATAAAAAAAGTTAAAAATAATTTTTATTTTTTTATTATTATTAAGACATTTTCGTAGGTTTCCTATTATAACCTGAGAGAATCATTTGCATTTCAGTTAGTATCAACCAGGATAAATATATAGTATTTAAAGATTAAATCTTCGATTTAAGATTTGAAAAAAAAACGAAAAAAATTTATTAACGTATTTAGAATTAGAGATAAAATCTAAAGATTTTTCTAAGATGAAATACGAGACTTACGAGTATATTCTAACGATTACTATTGAAATTTATAGAACAAATTATTCATTGGTTTGGATCATTACATAAACATTGGTCCAAGATCAATAAACATATCTCTTAAAAATCTAATGTGTTTATTTGATAATAAATAAGGTATAAAGAAATAAAACACAATGTCATTGTGCCTTTGGCATTGCAGAGGACAACTCAAAAGAAAGGAAAAGAACAAGAAAAAGAGAAAGAGACAATGGAACAATTACTAGTAAAATGTTGTTGGAGATCTTAGAAGAATCAATTAGAACTATTTGGAGATTCATACGGGCAGATAAATATTCTCATAATATAACACTAAAGGGTAAAAGGGGAACAGTGGCAGAACTTCAAGACCCGGTAGATTCAAATCTCTTTAATGAGATTCAAACAGACCTTATAAAGGTTAGTTTGGTATTTTGAACACATTAAACACACACAATGAATTTTCTTATTTTTAATTATATTTGTGCATAAATAACTCAGATTCAATTTTAATTCTTTAGTGAAAAAAACATATATTCATAACGAATATATATATATATATATATTTTAGAGGAATTAGAAATAAAACTTTATATATATGAATGAGTTATGTAATAAAATTAAATATTGTAGTAATTGATGTATGTGTGTGAAATATTGTTATTAAGTCTTTACTTGAGTTGCAGAAAGAGAAGCTGCTTAAAGATCTTCGTAGGAATGGGAAGTGCATACTAAAGAGATACCAAAAGCAGCATAATTATGAAGAGGAGGGAATAAATCATCTTTATTACTCCCAGGTTGATTTGAAATTAGTTACCAGGGTTTTAAATATGTCGAGGATAACAACAGAACAACTAATTTGGTGTCACAATAAACTAGAAAATATCAATTTTGTAAATAATCGAAAGATACATGTAGATCCTTCATTCTTGTTGTTTCCATGCTGATTTAATATATATGCATATGCCTTTTCACTAATTAGTGATCGTTATATTTTTTTCATATATAGTAAAATTAAAAAAAAAATGAAAAAATGAAGTATATGTATGTTTTTCTTATATAATATAAAAATATATTTTTTAAATAAGGATGAAAAATAAAACATTTAATAACTTTATTATATAAAAATCGAAGGTGTTTCCTACGGATCTCTTCATTTCTTTTGTCTTTTTTTTTTCCAAATTTTTCCTTAAAAGTAAATTTCCACTAATAAAAATATTCTAAAAACAATTTGATGTCTTAAATCTTCGTCCTCACATCAGCCATGCGCATAGATTTCATGAAATATAGGTGTGAACCCATCATTTGAACCATATAGAAATTTCAAGCGTACATTTCAATTCAAATAGAGACACATTTGTCTTTCATACTTTCATTTTCATATTGCTAAACACTTATAATAAAAATATCAGACACTTTACTTCTTTACAAAATATCCCGCTTAAATTATACATCACTTTGGATGTTTCCTTTCTGACCAACTTAAAAGTTTAGGCTGTTATTTTCTTTCTTTTTTTTTCTGTATAAATTGTTTTTTTACGAGTTCGAATCTTATACGTATAATATTTATTTTATTTAATAAAAAATAAGATTTTAATACCCCTTAAAAAATATCGATAGAGGTGACCAACTTAAAAGTTTAGGATGTTATTTTCTTCTTTTATTATAATATTATTTTTCTACGAGTTCGAATCTTATACTTATAATATTTATTTTATTTAATAAAAAATAAGATTTTAAGACCCTTAAAAAATATACATAGAGGTACATGAATGATAGTTTTACTTTTAATATATCAGTAAAAACATATATTTATTTTTATATAATTTTAAAAATCATATTTTTATTTACATTTAAAAAAAAGAACATATATATTTTTATTTCTGATGTGATTAAAAATGAAACTTAATGTAAAAATAGGAATGGAATTAAAACCTAAAAAATATGATAACTTATTTGTCTTTTTATTTTAAATAAGAATCTAAAAAAATACACTTCAAAATTATAACTGTGCTTTGTTATGTTATACATGTTTTGGGATTCTCGTAAAACAACACAAAATTATTAAAAAAATTATATTCAAAGATAGACAATTTTTTTGTTAGGTGAAGTATGAAATCAATTTTATCAAAGTTTAAAAATATTTTTAATATATTTAACAATTTTATCGATAATTTTTTATAATTTATTAAAAAATAAAAATTTTAATTAAAAATGATCATTTTTTAACCGCATCATCCATTGTATCTAAAAATAAATTAAAAATACATTATTTTTATAAATTAGTTGATCCAATAAAATTTACAAATTAAAAAATTAACCGTTATACATTTTTATTTTATTTATAAAATCGGTAGAGACTTGACTAAGTACTTATGTTATAAATATGATTAATTTTATTATTTATAATTTTTATACATATTAATTATTATATTTAAGATTTGATTACATCTCATTTTCTCAGATTTTTATTTTTAAACATAATCTTTCCAAACAATTTTTTTTGTTTGTTTTGAGAGAGTGAGAGTTAACGATGTTTTAGCATAATTTTCTTAATAAATTGCAAGAAGTTTATTCACTTATTTGTTTCCAAATAATTTCAAACATTTTAAAAATCTTTATTCTCATGCTTCATTCATTAATTTGAGGGTTGATGCAAGCATATTTTGAAGGTACATGAGCTAATATTTCTTCTTTTATTTTAAATTTTGCTTGATTTGTGAAGTAATTTTTAATAATAAAGTTTTGATTAAATAGACAAATAATTGATAAAATTGATAGCATCCACGTCTAATTTATTTTTGTTGTATAGTGAGAAAATTATTTATCATTTTATTGTACTTTTGTTTTTCCCCCTTGATTTTTTTGCGCTTAGACCTGGTAAGCGACCCCAAGAGTTTGTGTTTCCTGTAAAAGGCTAGCAATCGGACTCTTTTATAAATTCAACAAAATAAGGTCCCTTTCTTATATTTTTCTTAAGTTTCCTTCATCCTTGTGCTAAGCATTTCAATCTTATCCGTCAAAATTTAAATAACACCACATAGCCATCAGATCTAAGGCTTTCAAACATTTCTTGTAGTCTTTCTCTCTCTTAGAACTTCCTTTTCGGCTGTAATTGTACTCGTTCTAGGGTTCGGGGTTGGAGAGTGTGAGCTTGAATATAGTCGTCAAAAATGGTGCAAAGATTGACATATCGCTCGCGCCACAGCTACGCCACAAAATCCAACAAGCAACGCATCGTCAAGACCCCTGGTATCCACATTGATTCTGTTTATCAATTTTCAAAAATCCCATTCGCATGTAGATTTTATTGTTGAATATGCAGTGTTGGAACTTTGTGCGTTTATTTCGAGCCGTTTTTAATTATCTCTTTGTGCAATTATTAGGTGGTAAGTTGGTTTACCAGAGCACAAAGAAGAGAGCCAGTGGCCCAAAATGCCCTGTTACCGGAAAAAGAATCCAAGGGGTATGTTTATCTTTAGTTTTTTCTTCTAATTTTTATGAGATTAAGCAAAGATAGTTTATACAAATTTAAATGTCTGATCGCGTTTTGTATTATCACAATTAGTTTTAAGAATATTATGAAATTTAACGATGTTTGCTGTTGTTAGTCGCTTATTTTTTCCACCTGTTAATTACTATTTATCGCGCATCTGAGTCATCGATTATCTGTGTTAAACTGATTATCTGTGTCCCTTTATTCGATCTCTCATATATTATTAGGAATTTTATTATAATTTCTTGTGTACTTATGTTTACCATTTGAAAGTCCCATCTAAGGCTTATTACCATTGCACTTCAGTTATAGGTTTCTTTCCTATTGTTAGAGACTATCAATGTTACTTTGAGACCGGCTTTGTCCACTGTTATCCCCCAACTATTGTCTCCTTCTTCGTCGCTTCTTAACTAGCTCTTTGCTTCCATTTCATAATCTCACTACATCACTTGTACACATGGTTCCATGCTTGCTTACACATGAAATATCCTGGGTGTGTCCTGAAATATATGAAAGTGAGAATGCTACTCCGTTTGCCCGTTGTGCTGACAGTTTAGTTTTTAATTGCAGATCCCTCATTTGAGACCTGCTGAATACAAAAGGTCTAGGTTATCTAGGAACCGCAGGACTGTAAATCGTACCTATGGTGGTGTCCTATCTGCTGGTGCTGTTAGGGAGAGGTATTTTATGATGATTCTTTAATTACTTGTATGGTGTATCGATGTTCTTGTTAGCATCGATGATCAAGCTGTGTTGATGTTTACGCAGGATTATTCGTGCATTCTTGGTGGAGGAGCAAAAGATTGTGAAGAAGGTTTTGAAGATTCAGAAGGAAAAAGAAAAGCAGGCAGGCAGGAGCTAAAATGTCTCGTAATGTAATAGCTGTTTTGAATTTTGAGATGAGTGAAATTTTTGTTTTGTTTTTAAAACTTTATGCTTCGATTGTTACTGAATTATTGGTATTACTCCTTGGTACATTTCATTTGATTGCAAATGAATTTGCCTTCTTTCATGTTTTCTACTTATGTATCGTATTGTTACTGAATACCTGTTACGACGTATCTTGTTATTGATGCTGGCTGGAATCGAAAAATTAGATGCATTAAGTATGAGGACGTATGTAATCTACCAAGCTTATCTTTGTTAAATCTTCCACTTCCAAAGTCGAAGGTCTAATATAAAAGATTTTAACTTTGTAGACAATTTATACTCCTTGTAGTATATAGATGGCAAGGTAAAAATTGGCTCGACTCTTGCATTTTTGCTTGGAAGCAGCTAATAAACTTAGAATGCTCGTGTCTTTCAAAATAGCAACCTTAATTTTCCTCTGCTAATAAAAAAAAAAATTTAATTTTTATTATTGTTAAGTATAACCATATCGAATAGAAAACTGCCATATTAATTATAATATTAATGAGAAGCATTTGCAGCCTTGTTATCCGTGTATAAATATAAAATTAGACAATTATTGAAGTTCTTATATCATTTAATTTTGCACAAAATCTTGAAACCTCAAAAATGAAAAAAGAAAATATTTGGTGTTAATATGTGCGCCGACAAAACTTGTGAATTTTTTTAAAAATGCATGTAAGATTTTTCTTTTTAAATACTTGTGAGATAGGGACGAATAGTTGATTGAAATTGTTTATGTTTATTTTTTTTTGTCTATATGAATCTAATTAGATTGGAATAAGATTCGAATATTTATAATTTGAATCTAATATAATGAAAATAGTTAATTCGGATCAATTTAAATTCGAGTAAATTAGATTTTTTGAATCAGATAAGATCATATTAATATTGATTTTTTTATATAAATTATTGTTATATTTAAAACATTACGTAATAATATTTAAAATTTAAATTGGTGTATTATTATAAATGATTTTTTAATTTAAAATAATACTATAACGTAGTTATGATATTTATAATATTTAAATATAATTATTATAAAATAAAATATGTATTTTTTTGATTTGATATAATGAATTATAAAATATGTCAATCTAACTCCAAATGAATTGTATATTTTTTTAATTTAAATTCGATACGACTATAAAATTTATTAATTTAATTTGATCTTATTCTGACAGATTGAATCATATTTTTCAATTTAAATAAATTTATAGGATTATTTACTCATCATTATTTCAAAGATAATGTTTATTAGGCTAAACCTTTAAGCATTTAAAATAAAAATAAAAAATAAAAAAACTTACCAAAAAAAATAAAAGAAGGAAAAAATATATATATGTGGTAATGGTTAAGGAAGCAGCTGGCAGACTTTGTAAATGAGTATTACGAGTGTGAACAAATAATTGAAATATAATTTGGGTAAATTACAGTAATATATGATGTTAACTTTCGATAATTGTTTGGAAGTTGTATCTCCTTACGTGTTAAATGTTTTTTCTTTTGTTCTTTCATACACGTCGCTGTTTGTAACTATTTGTTAACGTTAGATTGGCAAATATGAATGTTTTTCTTTAGAAGAAATCAACAATTGGAATGCCAAATTTAGAAAAGCCAACAGTATGGGAATTTTCCAATTCCTGAGAATTGCAATTTATTTGGAGATTAGCCAATGATATCATTTACCGTCGTCATTTGTCGGTAATGTAATGTAGATTAATATTCTTTCTCGAAAATTATAAAATAACCTAACAATATTATCCAATAATATTTAATGAGATTTAATTAAATATTTTTCAACTTTTAAAGGAGTTATAATTTAATTTAAATAAAATTTAATTAAATCATAATTAATATAAAATGATACATTATATTATTTTTTTAATAATAAAAATAAAAATATCTATTATATATATATATATAAAAGATGATATCATTAATTTGTCTCCAAATTCCCATCACTCTATTATTAATTGACTTTTATTACATTTTTTTTTCCTTCTTTCCCAATTTACTCCCACATTTATATTTCATGAAAAGCTTATTAAGTATGATCATGAAAAGCTTTCAAAATAGTGCATTAAAGAATCGCCATTTGCCAACGCATTTTTTTTTTAATTAATATCCTTTGACATCATCTTTGTATGAAATGTAAATCTGTTTTTGTCATGTTGTCTTCTTCCATAATTAGCTTCCAAGTTTCTAACACTTACCGGAAAATTAACATCGAAATTAAGCTGATAAATATTGAAAATTTGTAGAGTATGATGTTTATCATAATTAATAAACTTTATTTTCTCTATGCCAAAAAATAACTTATTCTCTTTCAGCCTCTCTCTTTGATCAATATGTGTCAGGGATAAGGTTTGAATAGTATATTAGCACTTAGAAAAGATTGAAATAATGATTAGTAACATTAATTAATAAAATGAATTGAAATTAGGGAAGGTTGCCTTCAAAAGAAATTTATATTATTAATTGGTTTAATTTTAAGGAATGTAGGGCCCGTTATGTTATAGGGGATGTTGATTGAAACTTGCGTACAAGTGATTAATATTTTTTTAAAAAAAAATTATAGATTCCCTTTACTTAATAGTTTAAATTAATATGATTTGCAAGCTGATTATGAAACTGACTGGTTTATATTTCTTTGGCAGATTTTATTAATTAACAACCCTAACTTACTAAACAAGAACTCTTAGTAAAATCCTACCTGGTTAACTTAGCCAAAAGTAAATTTGTAAAATTAACTAACGTGTGATTCGACAGTTTTTTTTTATTTTCAAACATAAAAAAATAAAAAAGAGAGAGATAGAGAAATAAAGAAATTTGTCCCTGACACGCACTTGATATTATTATATTAAAGAAACAAAATTAATTAGAGACACCAATAATATTTTAGGTAGCTTAATCTTCTTTTTATTACTTTAATATTTATTACTGAATTTGAACAAGCAATGCAAACTGAAATATTCTTAGATTCCTTAAAATGTATGCTTGAAATATTCTTAGATTCCTTAAAATGTATGCTTTTGCAATGTATATATCATCAATTCATAGCTAGCTAGCTAGCTACTACATATGCATGTTCACTGTGTGATGCTATTAGATGTTGCCCTCTTATAACAAAATGGTATGTACGTAATGAAAAATTAACATTAATTAATTTCATAAATATATAGGAGATAAATATAATTTTCGTTTTCACCATAGTCGTTGCTGTGATGTCAATCTACGTACGTATCCTTTGTTCTGAAATAAACCAGTAAGGTTGCTAGCTTGACGAGGTTAAGAAAATCTTAAGTTTGATATTATGTTTGATTTACCCTGTCAAGACCTTATTGTATATAATTAAGCAAATAATTCTAACTAATTAAAAGAGTAAATCAATTATTCAAAACATTGAAGGAGTAGAATCAACACAATTTAAATTCAAAGAAGGGAAATATCCAACAGTTTTATTAAAAAAATGTTATAATTCAAATATCATTAGAAATTTTAGAATTCTAGTTTCTAAAATTTTTCATTGTTTGTTATTTTGAATTTTCTATAAAAATAAAAAAAAAACTCTGCACATTTTGCTAATGATTTTTTCGATTCAAAAGAATTTTTTTTTGGTTCATTTTAAAATATAAAATATATTAATTCACAAAATTTTATAAATCACTTTATATATCATTAAAAAATTCTATAAACGTAATTTCTAATAAATTTTAATGTTTATAATTTCAAATTTTTTATAAAAAATTATGCATATTTTACTAATAATTGTTGAGATTCATAAGAATATTGTTTACTTATTTTTTAAAAAATAAACTGTATTAATTCACAAATATTTATGAACTATTTTATATACCACTACAAAAATCTAAAATTATAATTTCTAATAAAATTTATTGTTTGTGATTTCGAGTTTTTTTTTCTCGTAAAAAGTCATGCTAATGATTGTTCAAATTTTGTTGAACATTTTTTATTCATTTTTGAAATATAAATTGTACTAACTTACAAAATATTATGAATTATTTCATATATTATTAAAAGATTCTATAAGTATAGTTTTTTTAATTACTATTTATGATTTCAAACTTTCTATAAAAAATTATGCTAAGTCCAATACAACTCAATTTAAGAGGTTAAAAATTAAAAATTATGAATTAATTATCAAACAAGAAATATCTAATTTTCAAAATTGAAAGTAAGAATTAGTTATCAAATAATTTTTTACAATTCATTTTAAAATTTAAAATTTAATTCTAAAATTCAAAAATTACAAATAAGAAATTGAAATGGCTATGGCTAAATTTTTAAATAATTTAGATAAGTTCAATAAAATCAACTCAACTTAATTTATTTAAAAATTAGATAAGTTAAATTTGAGCAAGCTAAACCAACCTAACTCGTTTAATACCTGTAAATTTATATATGTTTATTTTCTCAAAAATAATTAGTATATTGTATACTAGTATTCAATTAAAAGATGCAATTCATGTATTATTTTATTAAAAGTATGGTCTCTTTTTTTTCATGCACATTGTTTCAAAAGTCCCCAAATTGGAAAGCTTGATGATCTAGGTAAATATAAGTGTAAATTGGATTCTATCATCTTATTTCATTTTATTTAAATATTATCTTAATTCATTTAGATTGTAACCTTAATATATCTAAATTTAAATATATATTGTATCATTTTTTTATTAAATTTATATTATAAATTATCATTATCATATATTATTTTATTGTTTTATGTACTCGTAATTATTTTATTTGAATTTATTAAAAATAAATAAAATATTATAATTAATCTTGTTTAGTTATCACCTAATTTTATTAAAAATTAATTAAAATAAAATAAAATAGATTTTAAAAATTAGTAAGTTATCTTATATATAAATATACATCGCGGAATATCACAAATCACTTTTTTAACGGTACAATTCAATTACAAGAATTAGTTTTAAGTATAACATTAAGTTAAAGGAAGTCGTTAAAATAATAAAAAAATAAAACATTCTGCTCTTTCTCAAAACTTTTTTTTAATAATAAAGAATGATTTATTGAGTAAATTGCAATCAAAATCCATGTTGATATCTGTATACACATTAAAGATAAAATTGTCACAATCAAAATAGCTAATTTGCAATCGCTCAAAAAAAAAAATGCTTGCTCAAATAATAAAGAATTATTTTATACTTTTAATGAGTCAAAAAATATTAAAATATTTATTTAAGAAGAAAAAAATAACGAGAAAAATATTGTTACTGTTTAAGGGATGATAAGAGACATAATATCACTTATATCATTCATTAAACACACGTCAAAAATTCATGTATTGTTAATGTATCATTTAAAAAATACTTATAAAAAGTTTATTATTTAAGATATGTGTACCAATTGAAAACAGAAATGAAAAGAAAGATAATAACTTCATTTCCTATTACTTGACAATAAATGCATAGAAAAGGAAAAATAAATAATTCTCAAATTTTCCTTTCATTCCTTAAAGGTAATATATTTCTTAATTATTTTAATTTTTAATAAATTGTTAGTAAATATTATCAAAATATATCAATACATTTATTTTTATTCTTTGTCGCTCTGATTCCAAATGATTTCCATTAATCACTAGAGTAATTAACCAAAACCAAAAAACATTTTGGGTGTGAATGGAATAGAGATAACATTTTAAATCCACGGATTCTTGAGTAAAATTTAGTATAGATAATTCTAAAAGATATTATAACATCTTTAAAATAAAATTCACAAATTTAAGAAAAAATTCTCAACTCATACTCAAACTAAAAATATAAGAACTTATTTTTTTTTATGAGATGATTAAACCAAATGTAAGATAGATTATTTATTGCCTTCATCATGTAATGTACACCACATAAATATAAAACTAAGAAATAATTTTAGTCACACAAATATTATCACATTTTACACCCATCTTTTTTCTACATCCTTGTATATTTTTCTTAAAAAAAATTATTCAATTAATCCATTTATTGAGTTGTTTTTGATTTTCAACAATTTTTTTTTCGATAAGTTCATTTATTGAGTTGGATTTCATTTTTCCAATATCAAGTTGGTATTCCACAAGGTAAATAAATATATAATTTTCTCATAAAATAACTTTTACAAGAATTTGTAGAGAATTTCTTGAACTGGCTATTGATTTGCTGTTTATTTTTAATTTTTAATTATAATATAAGCGATGTAGGTCCTAAGTTATGATTATACAAAAGACAATTCAAACCAACATTATTTAAAAAATAAAACAATAACTAATAAAAAATTGTCAATGACATGGAACCCTGGTTTGTCATTTTGTCTTTTGTTGGTTGTAGATAAATAACAGAGGCGTCTATAGGACTTGATCAACTTAACATGAGGAAATATTATAACAAGAAGTTTTGTATTTAAAATCCCAACAAATTGCTGATTTTGTAGTCTCTTTTTGATCCTCTATTTTGATTTGAACACACCCAAAAAAATGGAAGGCTTGCAAATATACTAAAACAGTTAAAGCCTCATTTAAAACAACCATACATATACAACTGACTTAATTGTGTTTCTTCGTAGTTGTTCTTAAGAGTGCTCATCACTTTTTCTTTCTTTCTTATCTCAAAGACATCGTGATTTTCACAGAACCCTTTTCAGGAGGCACACAGTGACTTTGAAAAAAGTGAATTCTACTGCAATTTTGAGTTCATATTAAATAACTAGAGCTGCTTCAAAGCTTAAATCTTCTTCACTGTGGCATTAACGATATTTTTCAGATTATAACCAAAAGGACCTCTTTTGTTTTTCTTGTTTTACTTCATCTTTCACCTTTTTAACTGCCTATTATAGACTTGAAATTTATTTGAAAAAGAAAGAAATAGATCCAAGAAGAAAATGGAGGAGAAGAATGAGATGGATAAATTAGTTGATGATGTTATGTTGCCGGGTTTTCGGTTTCATCCAACTGATGAAGAACTCATTGGATTTTACCTAAAAAGAAAAATTCAGAACCGGCCTCTTTACATTGAACTTATCAAGCAAGTGGACATTTATAAATACGATCCCTGGGATCTTCCAAGTAAGCCGCAGCCTTCAAAATTGAGTTTTTTTTTTATTTGGTTTAATAATTCTTAAAATAAAAATCACTTGCATGTTTCTAATTATTGTGATTTATATAAAATTGGGTGGAAAGAAGAACTGGGAACTACAGGGGAAAAAGAGTGGTATTTCTACTGTCCAAGGGATCGTAAATACAGAAACAGTACAAGGCCCAACCGAGTCACTGGAACTGGTTTCTGGAAAGCTACAGGAACTGACAGACCTATTTACTCCTCTCATGGAAACAAATGTATTGGTTTGAAGAAGTCTCTTGTTTTCTACAGAGGCAGGGCTTCTAAAGGATTCAAAACTGATTGGATGATGCATGAGTTTCGTCTACCTTCTTCTATTAGTTTAGACACAACCCAGCAACAACCCAAGAAAAAACTCTTTGATAAAACTCTTCCTCCAAATGTATACATCTCTTACCAAATACTAACGAGAGTTTTTTTACAATATTATATTAATCTTTGTGTTTTGCTCAACAGGATTCATGGGCAATTTGCAGGATATTCAAAAAAGCAAACTCCATGGCACAAAGAGCTTTCTCTCATTCTTGGGTCTCCGGGTTTCCTGATATTACTGCATCAGATTCAGACATACTCACTCAAGGTCAGGAACTAGGAGGACAATTCACTCAGTTTAGCACTGAGATTGAACCAGTAATCCAGTTTTGCACTACTAGTCACTTGCAACAACAAACCTCCACCACTTCTTATAATAATAAGCCATATAATTTCCCCTTTCCAAATGGAGAAATTCTCAATAATGGTTTTGAAATATCAAGAACCACCAACCCTACAATTGTTGATGCAACCTCTATGCTATTTAACCCCGAATTTCAAAGCCCAGAACAGTTTGGTGGCTTCTCAGTAAGTCTGTCTCAGGATATTGTGAGCATAGAAGAAGATGAAGCAGCAGGCTTCAAGAAGAAGAATCCAGGAGCATCGGAGGAGGATAGTAACCAGTGGAAAGAAATTGAATTTCCCTTTAGTTTACCTGATAATATTGATGCTTGGAAACCAACTTTGCCGTGGGATTCACCGCCTTGCTCTAGTGAGATGTCCACTAGCTTTACTTAAATTTAAATTTTAAGTCTGTATGATCATGTTTAGAGTTAAAAATTATAACAAGCATGGAGAAAGTCATGGATACAAGGGAAAAATCACCAGGAACTTTAGCCAACAGTGTCTTTTCTGCTAATTTATACCCCTTTGGCCTGTTTTTATTGTCTTGGTAGAAATCTTGTATCCAAAACTTTCTCCGGAAGCATATTCTTTCTGCTTATCTTTCATTGTACAGTTTAGTGAATTCTGGTCGCAACACTTGTGCTATATATGTTTTTTCAAGTCTTACTTTTATGATATTTCTCCCCCTTCTTGTATGTATCTATTATGTCGGGCACTGTGGCTACTTACTATAAGACTTTTGAGTTTGCTTAATACAGTGGAAATTGTATAAATCCAGACGAAAACATGACACAAGTCACTGACAAGCAGACTGCCACCAAAATCTCATCTGGATTAGCTCTAACATGACACGAAGCCACGTATTTAAGATAGTATAGTGATAGCTAATCTGGGAGTATTATGATAATAATATAGTGAAGGCAAATATGGAATTTGGCAAAATGTGTATGCTGATCATGTCGAAGGTTCTTTCAACTACAACCAAATCACTCAACCAATATTTAAAAAAATCATTGCAGAAAGCAGTCTCTGAACTTATGTAAATCTCTTTTAAGTAAATAAAAACTAGTTTGACAAATCTGTTGGTTCCTAATTCCTAACCTTTTTTTCATTCATTTTAGCACTCAACCTTTTAAAATTTATTAGTTTAAATCCAATTTAACAATTTACATCAAAATATTACATACCAAATTTTAATATCATAAAAAAAATTGGAGATCAAATTAAGTTAAATTTTTAAAAATTAGATACTAAAATATATGAAAAAAAGATTGGAAATCAAAATGTATTTTAAGATAAAAGTTAAATACTAACAAGTTGTTAATCCTACACACTATTGAATTTTTTGCAATTTTCGTGTCATTCAATAATAATCAACACTTCAGCTGCTCTTGATACTTCAACAGTTGTAAAACGGTCAAATGGAGTAAACTTCGAGCACGGTCCAATTTTTATTTCCCTGTTCTTTTTAATACGCCTTAGGTGCTAGGTTTCATGGTAGTAAATGGTCCCTGTCCATGTATTTGTATAACAGGGCTTAAGAATATACTTTAGACTACAACAGTTCTAAATTAAAAAACTGAAGGCGAATACATACATACATACATATATATGAGCAAGTAAAAAACAAATTGAGAAAAATAAACTCTCAGAACTCTCCAATTGGAGAACATCCCTGGCTACACTTGCCCAGGCTATATGTATATCATATATGGCTAAAGCTGCAGTCTGCTAAATGATGGCTACCATGAACTAAATTATCAACCAAAAGTGCTATAACAAATATCCATTAGAAAGGTCCAGAACCAAAAAGGTAAAACGAGCAATAACAACTATTCATTAAATAGATTGTAAAAATTAAACTCTTTAATCATCTCCCTCATCTTCTCCATCATCATCCTCACTGTTCTCCTGCACATGTGTCATTTCAGAATCTGGACTTGGGAATTTTAAATTGTGAATATGAATATGAATATGGAAATAAAAATAAGTTTATATAGTACCTTTTTGACTTTAAACTGTTCAGGTAATAACAGAAAAGAGTTTTGAAACAATGTCACGCGACTAATCACAACATATATTTCACATATGGTTGATCACAAGTTTGTTGACATATGCATAGTACCTAGAGATAGAGCTGAGCATGCCTTTGATTTTAATGCTTGCTTATCACTCAGACAACACCATGCAAGGATTAGATATGAATAATTGTTTCATACCTCTTCTTCTTCTTCATCTTCATCTTCATCTCCATCAGAATCATCTTCAGCCTCCTGCAATAATAATTTCACACACAAATCCTTTCGAAAAGATTTCTCTAAAACTCCCCCTAAAGCACCAAATTAAAATAAAACTTTTAATAAAAGAAATAAAATATAAACTATTACATTATTGAAATACTTCAAAGGTCTGGGCCACAAGTCCTCTTTAATTATCTCTGCAATCTGCAAATTTTGTGAGAAAAAGGCACCTTAACAAAATACTTCAAAAGAAATCAAACAAAGTGTGGATGCTTACATGTCAATCCTACAACATGAACAAATGAATTTCTAAATAAGTCCAAGGAAGCATTCTTCATTAACATGCATGTCTAAGTAAATCATAATCTGAATTAAGAAACACAAAAGAACTTGCCTCATCATGAAGTTCTTGTATATCCTTCTGTTCAGTTTCGTCAAACCAAGTAAAGAAACTGCAAGTAATAGCTAGATGAGTCATGAACTTTAGAGCTTGAACTTTTTTTTTTTTTTTTTGGGGGGGGGGGGGGCGCTCTATTAGAGAGGTGAACTTGAAAATTAAGTCTTTGTGGGTCAATTAAGTTCATATTTTTGTAATATTGTTGGTCGATATGAAATGATAATACAACTAAAATGGAATTCATTCTTTCTGCATCATACTAGACAATAATGAATGACCTCTGAATCACCCATCAAACTTTCCCAGCAATTGTAAAGTCTAACAAAATGTTTCAGTTACTAACTTCTACAATAAATTAACTACATTTTAAAAAGCATATACCCAAAAAAAAATCACCTCTCCTCAGTAAGCGGCCGTTTGTTTCCTTTCTTCTCATGATTAACTACATTGGCAGTACCCTAGACAAATTACAGATCATATAAGTTTTGATTGCTGGTAGAGTGAAAATCCAAAAGGCATAAGAACTTCTCTGTTACCATGCACTCCTTCCACTTGATTATGGTCCCAGTTATATTAGTTGTGCCTTCCTCAAGGAATGTGAAGGATTTTGTTAGCTTTCTATCTTCAAAGTAAGGGTTCTCATTGAAATTCTGAAATGAGGAATTAGAAATAGAATACCTTCAGGACCAACTATTGACAAAAGAATATTAGCACTCTATATAATAATGATGATGATGATGATGATGATGATGACAGCCTAACAGGACAAAAAATGGCTTTGAAAGTTAGTAAATGCTTGCTCAAAAGAACAAGAAACTTACAAATGTTATGGAGTATCCTGATTTCACATCTTTAAAGTCTTCCACGTTAAGAGAATCAAGATACTTGAAGATCTATACCAAGAAAATAATGCATAACATAAACTTCAAGTATTAACGTCAAACTTTACTCTGAAATTAGGAAACTATTATTGAATGGACAAGGTTGGAAATTGTAACTCGTAAACAAATTGAAAATTAAGAACAAAAAATTAGGCTAACGACTAGTCTAGATAAAAAGAAACCATTTGAATAAGCTTTTATGTTGTGAATCCAACCTTCTTGTCTTCCTCACTCAAAAGATCACAAAGAGCAGGGTGGTACAAGAACTGCATAAAGTCATAGTACAAGAATATTCCAAATGTATCATGATAAAATCTAGTTAGCCTTGTACAAACTAAGAAATTTGAATTATAAAGAGTGGATTGTTTCACTAACAGCAGTCAACCAGAAGTCAGGAATGGTTTTGATAATGTCATTCCGTTTCAAATAGAATGGTTTGCGAATCTCATTGTATTCTTGCTCAATATCCAATACTTTGTCAATGGCTTCTTCATTAACCTGTATTTGGGAAACATCAACAATACAAGGTAACAACAACAATTTCAAATCATATCCATAAGACTCAAACTCCACTCTTACCATAGCTTGACTGTAAACATGAAAACCTTGTCATACTACACAATACACATCCAACCTAAGCCTATCCACAAAGGCCATAACTCTAGCTAAAGAGGAGGGTTTATCAAGGTAATCGAATAAAACAGTTGCTTTCTTAGTTTCCTCTTCATGAGAAGTATATGTAAAAGAAAGTAACCCAAATTATTCATTTAAAAGAGGGAAATAAGGAAAATACTAAATTAATTAAGTGAAACTGAAGACTCTTCGGAAATCACATTTTTGAGATTGAAATACAAGTACGAACAAGGCAAATGACTCTCGGTGACCGCACTTCAACTTAAGAACTATAAGCCGAAATACAACACAATCCACTCTGTTCGATACAAACGACATAAAAAAAAAAAGGAGAGTAAGACAGATGAAAGAGAACCTTTTCGAGGTCATCTTGAACCTCTTGCAACTTCTCGATATAGGGAAGCAGCTTACAATCAATGTGATCAGACTCTTCCTCGGGGGCGAGCTTCGATTTCTTTCCTTTGTCGGCCACCATATTTTGCGTATTGGTGGAAACCCTAGAGAGATTTGGGCCGGCGCACAAGTAATAGAAAGAGGCGGGAAAGGAGGGTAATAGATTAGAGGCAATGAAATTCTGACACAATTTATAATAGAGACAATGAAATGGCCTTTTGCTGGGGTTTGAAAGGGTTCAACTCTTTTTCCTTTTTTCAGTTGATATTCATATTCACTGTTCAATTGTTTACTAAAAATCCTCTATTTTCGAGTAAGTGATGATCCTACACCTCCTCTATCCTCTACTCTAGATAAGTGTTGGTTCCCATTTTATACTAAAATCATAATTTAGTTAGTTCTTAAAAATTATAAAATCAATGTCATCAAACCCTTTGAATTTTTTAATATTTAATCATATATAAAATAAGTGCTTCATTTAAGCAATATAACTATTGATATGATTTATATATTGTCTCAAAATACATTTACTTTTTTTTTTAATAAAATTGTATTATAATATTAAAAATAATTAATTATTATTATTAATACGATTGATTAATTCTTATTGAATTTTTAATATTAAGAATCGAGTAAATTCATCTTTTGAGATTTTTGAAAATAATTCAATTTAATAAAATGAAAAAAAAAACTAACGTTATAGGTTTAGATCTTTTAGAACGATTTAATTTTAAACAATGTTAATTTTTGTTTATTATTTTTATTGCATAACTAAACAAGAAGAATAACAACACGTTGATTCATGAAATAAAAAAATGATAACGATAACCTCTCGTTAAAATTAAATAAAAATAAAGTTTTATTGTCATTGCTATGATTGGCTTAAAATTTGATGATGAAAAAACATAATATCTAAAAAAAAGTATCTGAAAATAGAACATAACATTACAATGCATTCTACTGACCTAGATTTCCTTGTAATAATATAATTATCTTTAATATTATATTATTGATAATCAAATTAAAATAAATAACAAACTTATATTTCAGTAATATTATTATACATGTCTACTAAACATTAATCAAAATAAATAAATTAATATTTGAAATATTTACACTCATATCACAACACTACTAGATGCACTTATGTTACATGATAAGTTATTACTTGTAAAGAGTGAGTTAAATAATAGAATAATGCAATTTTGAAGTTCAATTGAAATTCTAGAATCTCAAAGTCTCTCTGAAACATTTTTATCTTTCTTTATAAAGAAATCCAATAAATTAATATGTACATGAGACACTAACATCCCACAGTGACTAGGACCGGGGATCAAGGAGCCAACCAATACTTTGGCATATAAAATCAAAAGGGTTCCTAAGTCTGTCAAATTAAATATTCCTTAACTTGAGATGGTAGACATTTGATATCCACAATTTTTCCTTTAAATATGCAAATAATAGCTTAGCAAATTGGCAGAGTGGTTATACTTACTACCAAGTACCAACCCAATTATTTTCACCCTGCTTTCCATTATAGTTCTTAGTAAGTGACTTTAAACTCATAGCAAAATCTTAGTCACCATTTTAGCAAGTGATCCCTTAACCAATGCTTTTCGGATGGATCATTGGACCAATAACAAAATATTAATATATATATGAATAACTTAATCATCACTACTTTTACTCGTTGTTTAAACACAATTTGTTAAATCAATTTATTTTTTCATGCAAGATGTAAAATATTGGGCTTTTCTATGCACACTATTTTGTTGAATTTTAACAAATGGCCCATAATATATAATAATAATGTGACTTTGGGCCTAATCTCATCCATTTCTTTAATTTCGTTTATCCATATCTCTTAATTTTCTCTGTATTTTATTTTTTTTTACGATATTACAATAATTTAAATGATTATTTTTAAATAACATTTTATTTAATAAAAATATTATTAAGATATAATTAATAATAAATAAATAAATATTTTATACACTTTTAATAATATTAAATATAATTATAACAATATGTTACTTCTTTTTTTCATTTACATATGTTTATAATGATTTTAAATCATCGAGAGAAATACAGACAAGTTGTAAAAAGTCCTAAGTCGTTTATATACTTTTATTTTGATTGTTATTTAATTCGGGGAATGTTTGTATTATATTAGATCGGATTTTCTATACATGATTTCTATCATTTTATTAAAATCACAAAAAAATGTTTTTTTATCATATAACAATCAACATGTCTCTATTCAACTATATATATATATTTACGTATAAAATAAGATTTTACTCTCAATTATAAATATAAGAGTTAAAAGTTATTAAAAAAACAATTCACATGGACATATTTATAATTCATCACAAAGTTACTTTTTTTATTTAATATCTTCGACTTTACATCAAATTAATAATCAATACATCATTTGATATATATAATATTACTCAAAAATAATATATTAAAGACATGGATAGGGATATTTTCATAACTCAAACTATTATTTTTACAATAATAATTAATTAATGATTATTTTATCCAATAATAATAATACTAAAATGTCATTAAAATAAAATAGGCATTTATTATTATTTATTTATTTTTTGTTAATAATTATAACATTTTCATTACATAATATATAAGTTATAGTATTTTTAAATACAATACAACTCGCACAACAATAATTATAATTCGAACTTGAGACCTTTAACATATAACTAAGTAGCCTGTTGACATTTAGCATAACTTACAAAATTTAGTAGGCTCAAGAATTATTAATGATTTCAAAAATATAATGATATTTTCACGATTAAAAAATATATGTTAGCATTATTATTAATAACTTTTTATTCAATTAACAATAAATTATTATTATTATGATAATAATAATAATTTAAGTTAATGTGAAGAAACGAAAATATTTTTTTTTCTTTTCAATAAGATCTAAACATATTGCATACCATATAAGAAGCTGCCCATTATAACCTTAATAGACAATAAATGCCTTTGAACCATGTTAAATAACACGAATCCTTACAATACACGGTTTGCCATGTTGTTTAGTTGTTTATGAAGAAACATTGGCTGTCATCGAAAATAAAAATATAAAAAGAAAATTTTCTAATTAGTATCATGATTCTACAAGTCCATTATTGGAATGGTTTTTCAAAATATTAATTTTTTTTGTCAAAATTAAATTTTTTACTATAATTTTTGTACATTAGATTTTTCCCAATTTTAATTTTAAATTGATCTCTAGCAATGAAAAACTCATGAAGGGGTTAAAAGTAAGACATGTTACGATACAACTATCTGTTGGTGTGTGTTGTTGTGGCAGACACCAATAACTCAGTGGAGTAAAACATGGAGCATAAATAATGGTAGTGGATCCATAAAACATGGATATGCAGGAATTATGGTTATTGTTTAATTTTCGTTTTATACATATATCTCAACTATTGTACAGAAATTAGAAACAGAAAAAGAATATGAAAATACATGATAATTATCGAGAATATTTTGACATGGTATCGGAGAATAGGTTATTGGTACTAATGAAACCACCATTGATTTGAATGGAACTACCATTTTGATTTAACTGAATACGATTTCTTGATTCTTTGATTCTTTGATTTATTGATTACGGGTCGATTTGATTCTGGTCCCGATTCGATTTACGGGTGGCTGGTCGATTGTAGCACCTATTTTTCGTTTTTTTTTTGCTGAGTTCTAATCTCTGGTTTGTATTTGTCCCATTTGTTTCGGTTTCGATTTCTTATTTTAAAACCGGCCGTTGTTGCAACACGAAAAAAAATATCAAGTAAAACAACAACATCATCAAGAAGAACATTGTGTAAGGCGTAACAACAAACCTGGAGGGATAGTAGACGGTGCGGCCTCACCACCGGTCTTGTCTTTGCGACCATCTACAGAGTCACCATTTCTTCTCAACGCTTCCTTGATTGCAACCTCAATAGAACAACGGGGAGCCATGCGATCTAGCTACTCATTCGAACCACTCACGAAGCCGCATTAGCCAAACGTATCTTACTAGCGACCATCGTGGAGAAATTTGGAACGAAGAAGAAGAGCGCCGTCGCCACGAGATGGAGGACCAGTAGAGGGATGACTCCTGGGCTAGATGCTTGTAGTCGGCCAGGTTCTTCCATCGGAAAGAAGAAGCAGACAGTGCAGAGGCGTGAAGGCTGCTTGAAAGTCACTTGAGCATGCGCGAGAAAAAAAAAAGGGATTTAGTGGTTACGAAGAGTCGCGAAAATGATTTAGGTTTAGAAATTTTTCTTTATATAGTGTTGTACGAATTGTAAAAAAAAAAAGGAAAAACGGAAGGAAAAAAATTTTAGATTTCATGGCGGAATCTAGAGATTTAACTACCAATTTCATGTTGGAAGATTTGACGGCGAAAATGACGGAAGTTTTAACTAGAGCTCGAGATCGGCTCACGGCACTCCGTCAACCGAAGCTGACGTCGGCGCCCCGTTAGTATCAAGTTGGGAGGATCCAACTATGCCTTGTGGTCCCGTGGTGGAGATGTATATCTCGGCAAAGACAAACCGGGATATATTAATGGGGATTTTCCTTAACTTTGTTGAAACCGACCCCTCGTTCGGAGATGGCATACTTGAAAATGCCATTGTTAAAGGATGGTTGATCAATTCGATGGACCCCTCCTTGATTGCAAATTTTATTCGATTCCCAACTGCGAAACAAGTTTGGGATCTCCGTCGCTACCAGCGCCCATCTGATGGGACGTACACGTCTCGAGTGTATGATCTTCGCCGTCGAGTTACTCGTATGAAACGAGGCGGGTGGATCCATTGAAAAATACTACAATGACCTTGAGGGTTGTGGCGAGAAATTGATTTTCGTCATCCTAATCCAATGGAGTGTGCAAATGACATACAAAAATACAACTCCATCGTACGGCGAAGATCGAGTGTATACCTTCCTGATGGACTTGATGGCTGCACTCGACAAAACTCGAAGTTGATGTGCTTGAATCAAACCATTCCCTGGTGGAACAAGCCTATGGATTCGTCCGTCGGGAAGAGGTCAGGAAGACCGTGATGATCACAGGTGTAGATACGACACCCGGAGCAGTTATGGCTTTTAAAGGGGTCAAGGAACACCATAATTAGATGCCACCAAAAACATGAACCTCTTTGGGTAGCAAGAAATCCTCGGGAAATCCACCATCTCTTGACGACATGAAATGTGGCCATTGCGGAAACTCCAAACACACCCGTGAAAACCGCTTCAAACTCCACGGGTATCCAGAACGGTGGAATGATCTTCAAGCACGGAAGAAAACGGGACACCACCGGACGGCAACGGTGTGGCTACTGCAATAATGCCTCACTATCCCTTACTTCCTGTGCCGAGATCTTCCCAGGATCCGAGGTATTTCAAGTAAAGCATTTCACATCTCTCGTAGTGATAAAGAGGATTGGATTACCGGACTCCTGGAGCTACAGATCACGTGACATTTGATCCAAACGATCTCTCCAATACAACCCAGCCCAAGACGGAGCCGTGTTGCCAATGCAAATGGGTCACTTATCCGATTACGGCGAGGCTGGAATAGTGACCTTATCTCCTCATTATCATTATCTAATACTTTGCTTGTACCATCTCGTCAAACCGACTAATGTGCATGAAGTCGAGTCACTTGGACCTTAGCGTAGTGTATTGATGTATTCTATTTTTGCCTTCTACGCGATATTCTCACCAAGGAGATCATTGGGCGTGGTACTAGGAGAGGAGGGCTATATTATGTGTGGATGACCTCGATTCCCGGGAAAGAGCCAATCACATGCAACATACTCTGTTGGTAACAAGGAACGACAGTTTTGGCTATGTCATCATAGATTTGGGCATCCATCATTCGAGTATTTAAAGCACCTACTCCCTAGTTTATTTTCAAATATCACACATTCATTTCAAATGTGATACTTGTATCCTAGCAAAAAGTCATAGTAGGCGTCTTATCCTACGAGCATGAATAAAAGTATGACTCGCTTTTGCTTTGGTACATTCGATGTTATTTGAGGACCCTGGTTATTACGTCGTCGAGGTCATCGTTGGTTTGTTATTTTTGTTGATGATTGTACACGAATGACATGGCTTTACCTTCTCAAACATAAAGATGAAGTATTTGCTACATTTCACCTGTTTCACACCATGATTCAGACCCAATTTTCTGAAAAAATTAAGATACTTAGGTCTGATAATGGAGGGGAGTATGTTAATCAACAATTCCGGACATACTTGGACAACCATGGTATCCTCAATGAAACCTCATGTTCACAAACCCCACAAATGTAACGATGGAGAGGAAGAATAGGCATATTTTAGAAACGCGCTCGGGCCTTACTAATCGGTGTACATACGCCTAATAAATGGGTGATCTTTGTTCACATTACACTGTTGTGTATCTTTAGAATCGAATGCTACAAAGACCTTACAATTTCGTACTCCATTAAAGGTGTTATCCGATCATCTTCCCTTACCTACTATTTTAATGCTTCCGCCCGAATTTTTGGATGTGTTGCTTTTGTCCACCTCCATAAAAATCAACGAACTAAGTTGGATCCACGTGCTTTGTCCGATGTGTATTCTTGGGGTATGGTGTACAAAAAAGGGTACCGATGTTATGATCCAATTACTAAAAGAAACTATACTACGTGATGTCACTTTCCTTGAATCGAATGTTTTTTCTCATCACGGTATCCAATTACACTCTTTAGGAGGAGATTTATGATGAAGAACGAAGCGAAATTGGCTTGATGTTGAAATATTAGACACTAGTCCAATATACTCCTGGATCGTGCCAATAATATGGAGGAGCCCGTATCTAGACACGAGCTTGAACTTCCCAAGAACCGAAGTGAAGTAGTAATTGAAACTCGAGAAGATGAAGTGGTTGATGTACCCCTCCATTCTCTACAGTACCCAATGATCCTCACTGCCGAGAACACTCCCGAGGTAAGCTATCCTATCACACCTTTACAAACTAATGCTATAGATACATGTTGGTTATGTTTTACCTTTCGGACACAATCGAGGTAAACCTCAAATCGATACTCCCCAGAGAAAGAGAAGAACGACAACCCAAGTATCCAATAGCAAATTATGTATCTACTCAAAGATTATCGAACCTATCGGGCATTCGCACAAACACTCTCATCGTGTCAAATTCCGAGTAGCATTGAAGAAGCGTTATACGATCCAAAATGGGCTCGAAGCTATAAAGAGGAATTTGAGGCATTGCGGAAAGAATAACACGTAGGTGTTAAGCGAGTTGCCTCGAGGAGGAAGATGGTGGGATGCGAGTGGATTTTCTCCATTAAGTATAAAGACGGATGGGTTAGTTGATTGTTACAAGGCGAGGTTTGT
Organism: Hippophae rhamnoides; assembly: GCA_033030585.1. Classification (NCBI taxonomy): domain Eukaryota; kingdom Viridiplantae; phylum Streptophyta; class Magnoliopsida; order Rosales; family Elaeagnaceae; genus Hippophae; species Hippophae rhamnoides. The sequence goes on along the minus strand of CM065433.1, from coordinate 49,425,758 downwards.
AGCAAAGGATATACAGAAACACGTGGGATGATTATCAAGAAACCTTCTCACTGTGGCTAAACTAAAACTCATGAGAGTTTTGTTATCTCTCAAAGAAATTTAGATTAGCCATTGCACCAACTTGACGCGTGAAGAATGCCTTCCTTCATGGTGACCTTGAAGAAAGAGAGATTTACATGGATATCCCACCAGGGATATATTGTTACATCGAAGCAGCTGCATGTAGATTACAACGAGCATTGTATGGACTAAAACAATCACCTCGAGCGTGGTTTGGTAGGTTGAGTTCAAGAATGAAGAAATATGGGTTCCAACAAAGCAAGCTCGATCATACTCTTTTCCTAAAACATCGATTAGGGAAGATAATGTACTTTATAGTTCATGTAGACGACATGATCATTACGAGGGGATGATAAAGAAGAATCTCTAAGCTTCAAGAACAACTGTCACAAATGAGTTTGAAATGAAGAACTTGGGAGGCTCAAATACTTGCAGGATTGAGGTAACAAGATCAAAACAAGGCATATGTCTTTCCCAAAGGAAATATACTGCGGACCTACTAGCTAGAAGGCGGGACTACTAGATTGTAAACAAGCGTACGATATTCCGGTGGTTCAAAATCATAAACTCGGAGAATATGTGGACCAAGTACCACAGATAAACGGAGATATCAACGCCGTTAGTAGGGTAAACTCGTATATTTATCTCATACTCGACTGATATCATTATCTTTGTGAGTGTCGTGAGTCGGTTCGTACACGCCCAGCGAAGACCATATGGATGCGCGTGCGAATACTTCGTTACTTAAAATCCTCCCCCAGGGAAAGGACTTATGTTTTCAAAGAATGGTCAATTGAAGTCCTCGGATATCTGATTAATCGGGAGGTGAATATGAAGGATAGGAAATCTCTTCTTGGGGTACTTTACTTTCGTGGGGGGCGATCTTGTTACATGGAGAAAGCGAAGCAAAATGTAGTTGCCTTATCCAGGTCTTTGGTGAATTTCGAGGAATGGTCGAGGAATATGTGAAATCCTCCTTTTGTTGAAAAACCTTCTAACCGAGATTGGTGTTGCTCCTAACTCTGAAATGAACTTATTTTGTGATAACAAAGCGACCCATTGCCATCATATCGCCACAATCCAGTTCAACATGATCGCACGAAGCACGTCAAGTGGATCTAACTTCATCAACAGAATCTTGAAGAAAAGATTATTAAGCTTCCATTTGTTAAATCAGGAAGATCAATTGGTACCGATATACTCACAAAATCTCGTATACCAGTAATGAATTTCTACAACTCACTTGACAAGTTGGGCATAAGAGACATATATGCACCAACTTGAGGAGGAGTGTTGGTGTGTGTTGTTGTGGCAGATACCAATAACTCAGTGGAGTAAAACATGGAGCATAAATAATGGTAGTGGATCCATAAAACATGGATATGTAGGAATTATGGTTATTGTTTAATTTTCGTTTTATACATATATCTCAACTATTGTACAGAAATTAGAACAGAAAGAATATGAAAATACATGATAATTATCAGAGAATATTTTGACAATATCATAATTATTTTAAAAATAATATTTAAATTTTATATTTTTTTTTATGTATAATGTTTTTTTTTTTTCGAAATCCATTCCCATCAATTGCCTACTTGGGGATGCTGAAACTCACCATATGGCTAGCATTATGGTCAGTCATGGAAAACACTAAATACTATTATTAATTATCAACAACTCAATATCTATCACAAATCTAACTGTTTTCTATATTTTAATTAAATTTAATAAATAATCATAATTTTTTTCCTCAAATAATTTTGTACCTCAGTGTTCTATATAGACTTGATTAATCATAAACATTATCTGGAACACATGGAGAGCTTCCCAGTCTCCAATCATAGAATTCAACATTTGCTCTCTCACAAATTGACTAGAAATTAAAAATAATAAAAATAAAAACTCACTTTGCGGCCATACCCATACCCATGAATGATTATGGTTTTAACAAAAGATGATGATTAACATCATTACACATAAAATAATTTTTTTATTATAAAATATATATGTTATAACATAATTGATTATTATTAATAGGTAATTTCAAAATTACTTCAATATTTAATATTTTTAATTTCAAAACTTACAGCTCAGTAAAATGTATAAAACAATTTATTATAATGATTTCATAGATCCTTTTCTTTGATTTTCTGTTTATTCTTTACCTGCTGCCTCTGCAACATGCATGCATTGTAAGTTCCAAAAAAGCTGTGAGAATTTTTTTCTTAAAAAACAAGAAAAAAGAAAAAGCCTGTAGTATACTGTATACTTTATGCTTTACGGTCATCTTGAACCTTATGGCATGATTATTGCTCTTCACCCACTTTATAAAAAGTTTTGGGCCCTTATGTTTTTATGAGAGCTTCGGAAACAGCTGTGTGGACACTGTACAGTAATTGCCAGTTGTAGGCTTACGAAGCAGGTTCGAGCCCATAATTCGAAAAATGGTTTTATGGCGGTGGAGTTGGGATCACACTATATGCCTCTATTTATTCAATACTCTGTTTTCTACAATTATATTTAACCAATCATTACCGGTCACTCGTTTCAGGATATATGCATGTTAGTTTAATTAAATGATATATTTTTTTTTATAAATAAAATTTCATTTTTAAATCTTTAAAAAAATTATATTTTTTTTACTAGAAATTAAAGTAAAATTATATTATTTTGTCTTCCATTTTATAAATAATTATTTCAATACAAGTTTAAAAATATAATAAAATTTAGATTATCTTATGGTTATAAATTCAAAATAGATTTTATTTGAAAAATTAACTAATTAATTATAAAATTATACTATTAAAAATAATAACATTTTTTTATTACTTTACCACCGGCAAAACAAGTAATATAGTTATATATACCATTTATTTTTTAAATTTATTATGTATTATATTTAAGAAAAATTATATATTTTTCAAATTAATTCATTTCAATTTCAAATCACACGAAATAATACTTTTCGTATAATATATATATCACGTAATTTTATCTAATAAATATTTTTTAGTAAATTATAATATATAATAGTGTTCTTGATTGCAAAAAAAAAATTAACATAAATTTTAATAATTTGGAGCATATAGCTAAAACTAAGATATTTATAAAAAATAACCCAAAATTTTGAATTAATATCACATATATTTCAAAGTTTTGAAAATATCACAAATATCTCATAAATTTAATGGATGTTAAAGTTAATCAAAATGAATAGTAATTTTCATACATAAAAATGAAAAGAATAATATAAAATTAAGAAATGCTAGAAAATTAATAAATAATATAAGTAGAAACAAAAGATATTTCAAGATATTTTCTACGAAAAATAGTTATTAGTTAAAAAAATTTTAAAAACAAGATTAAATCTTAAGGCATAAGATGGATTCAAAGATTTATCATTCTAAAAAATAACATTATTTTCAAGAAAAAAATTATTTTTTATAAAATAAGTAATAATAAAGAAATGAGCATCGATATTATTGATCTAAAAAAAATAAATAACATATCATTAATTAAAAAAGAAATTATTATAGATAAACTATCTAAAATTTTCTAAAAAAATAAAAAAAATTGAATACATCAATTTAAGAGGAATCAAAATATTAATAAAATTATATTTTAAAGAATAAATATATACATCAAAAAAACTATCACTCCTCAATAATTGAATAATAAATAAAATGATTCTTTATTAAGAATGATCCATAGAACATAGGATACCATAAATTAAAATTCAAAATATACCCTAAGTTTGCCATTAACATTGAATATAAAAAATTAAAATCAAATATTAAATCTAGCTTATGAATTTGAAAGATGAGATGTAATGAAAGAAGAAAATAAATCATTTTCAATATATTACATAATAGTATATTTTTTGATAATTAGTTATAATAGTTTAATATATAAACAAAATAAATTCATAAAAATAGATAAATTTTTTTAAGAAATTAGATAAATAATAAAACTAAAAATATTAACAGATTTTGAAATATATAAAGAATGTAAGATGTTAAAAAAAACCTTCGATACTATGAATGAAAAATAATATAGTAAAAAAATAACATTCTATGAATAAAATTTATAAATGATCAAATAAAAATAAGTAAACATGAATGGGAAGAAGAAGAAGAAATAAAATAATTAAAACAAGAAATTAAAGAAATTAAAAATCTTATCCATGAATTAATAGGTCAATAAAATAAAGTAAAATTCTCTTAAAGATATCAAACAACATATTACAATGAATATAATTAGAAAATAATGGTACCCTAATAAGCATAACAAATAATCAAAAAGTTATAATAAAAGTCTTAATTCTTTTAGAAAATAAAATAAAATATATACAATATATAAATAAATTCCAAGAAGAAATCATTAAAGAAATAAGACAACATAGTTATAGAAATCATTAAAGAAATAAGACAACATAATTATGTCAACATATTGCAACTATACATTCTTAAAAAAGATCTATTAGAAGGATTAAAAAAAGAATCATTGAGAAGATATGATAGAATGATTTCTTATAATGAAAAAAGAAATGATGATGAGAAATCTATAATTTCAACCTAATAGAGTATAAAAAATGATTAAAAGAACAATTATGAATTCTAAAAATAAAGATGTATAAATATTAATAATTCTGTTAATATTAACAAATCATGAATTAATAAAATATTACGAAGAAAAAATATATTCTAATAAAGAAAAATATGATATAATAGTAATAAGTGAAACAAATTATAAACCAAAAAATTCTAAAATTATTATGGAAAGAAACACAATAATACCTTTATAATTCATGGAGAAACTTCTGATCCTTATAGAAATAAAAAAACAGACAAAGATCAGATAAACATAATCCTTCAAATATGTAAAAGATAACAACCAAAAATGGAAGAATAATTACATTAGGATAATGAAGTATCTATATTACCATAATTCAAACTTCATGAAAATAATAATAAAATTAACTACCTAGACCTAGATTGTATTAAAGATAGAAAAAAATACATTAGATGAATGAGTTAATACAATGAGTGTACTAATATGAAAATTCTACAACATAAAGACCATAAATGAAATATATAAATAGTTCATAACAAAAGACAAATGAAACAATATTATTAAAATAAGTGAACTAGGAATAAATTAGGCTAAATGGCATTTAATAAATATGAAAATATGTGATATATGTTACATAAATTTTTTTATAAACGAATATAAAATTTATTATCATAAGATACCTAACATACAACAACAATTTAAGGAAATATTTTATCAAAAATTACTTGAAACTCTATATAAAATTCTTGAAAAAAGCTAGAGAAATAGAAATATTCTAAGAGTATTATATACTTAAGAAAGAAGAATAAAAGAACAAAAATCTTGCATAATTTTACAATATCAAATAAGAAATGAATATACTTATACTAAAGAAAATTCAAAAATATGTAATGAAAGTGATAATTTTAAGATGTCAAGAAAGCATGAATGTAGTATAAAACCTTACAAACAAAAATATAATAAAATATAAAAGGTTCAAAGAATATAAATTCAAAAAATAATATTTTTCTAAATACAAGAGAAGATATAATCAGAAGCCTTATAAAAAAAGATATTTTAGAAGAAGAAAACTTCAAAATTATTATTCGGGTAAGAAAATTTGTAGATATTAGATATGTAATGAGAAATGTCATTATACCAATGAATATCCTAATAGGCTAATCCATAAAAAAAATATAAGGAAAACTTAAAATACTATAACACATCGATAAGATGGAATTAGAACCAATTATTGATGAAATATAATTAATATACTTAATGAGTGAAAGTGAAGAAGAAGAAGAAATAGATTCAGAGAAACATCTGACGATGAATGACTTATACGGCATAACTGATCCTAATAATACTTACACAAAAATAAGATACAAATTCAAAAGATATAATATATATCATTTACATAATTACATAGATATCAAAGACATTATGTGTGTAACAAGTAAATATATATTTTCACATAGACTTTTGTAACCCTAATGACTAGATAGTAAGAATAACAAATAATAAAACAATAATCTTAAGCAAGGTTATAAAAGATATTAATATTATAATAGGAGTATAAAAGTTTTATAACCCTACTATATATCAATAGGAAACGATAGTTGATTTTTTGATAGAAAATAACTTATTAAACTTATATCAACCATTTACATAATATATATATATATAAAAGATGAGTATAACGACATTAGAAGAAAAAATAATATATATTTCCAAAGTTAGAAATATCAAGAGTGTTTCATCAAAAAAGTTTATTGAATAATATAAAAAGCAAAAATGTGATGATATGTATCAAAAATAGAAATCACATTAAAAAATATAAAAAAATTACAAAATAAAGATGATTTAGAGTTTAATAACTAGAAAAATTCATTCTTAAAAGAAGATAAAAGATTATTATAAATAAAAAAATTACTTAAGACAGTAAGTTCAAAAAATCTTTTAAATCCAAATATTAATAAGCTTGAATGCATAACAAGCATAAAATTAAAATATCTTAATAAAGTTACAAGAATAAAATATGTGTTCTACACTATAGAAGATCGAGAATAATTCAATTAACAAGTTTAATAACTTTTGAAACTAAGAGTAACTGAACCCAGTATGAATCCATATTTAAGCCCAGTATTTTTGGTAGAAAAAGAAATAGAAAAAAGATGAGAAAGAAAAAAAATGATGCTAAATTTCAAATCATTAAATAAAGAAATAAAAGAGGATGGATATTTTATTCCTAAAAGGGAAGATTTATTAACTTTTATTAAAGAAAAAAAATATTTTTATAGTTTTTATTGCAAGATTGGATTATAGCAAATCAAATTAGATGAAGAATCTCATTATTAACACCTTTTAGCTATCCACATGAACAAGTCTAATAGACTTTGTACCATTTATATTAAAACAAGTACCATGAATATTTCCATGATGTATAGAATTTTTTTTTAAAATATTATCCATTTTGTCGTGTCTATATTGATGATATATTAGTATTTAGTAATAATATCAACCAGTATTATTTAGACATATTAATTTTTTTAACAAAATATAAAAAGTAAGAAATAATATTATTCGAAAAAAGACAGTAACAATATAACAAAAAATCAAGTATTTTAGACTTAAATTAGAAGATGAAAAATACCATCTTTAATCCTATGCACTAAATAATATACAATGATTTTTTAGTGTCATCATTAATATAAATTAATTACAAATTTTTTTAAGACGTTTCACATATACAGAAGCATATATTAAGATATCAACACAAATGAGATAACTTTTGCAAGTAAAACTTAAAAAATATTATACTAGAAAATTGACCGATTAAGATACTCAATACATGAAAAAGACAAAAGCACAAGTAATAAATTTACTAACATTTTACTATCTAGGACGAGATAATAAAATGATAACAAAAATAGATATTTCACATGAATATTGGGAAGTTATATTAAAAAGAAGAGTAGATGAAAAATATAAATATTTATATAGTATTACTTCATAAGCTTTTCAAGAAGCTAAACAAAATTATTATAGTAATGAAAAAAATATTTAGCTATAAAAAAAGCAATAAAAAAGTTTGATGTATGTATAATATCCTTAAGATTTATTGCTAGAACATACAATGAAACTTATGAATATTTCTTGCCAAGTAATATTGCAGGAGATTACAAACAAGGAAGATTAATGAGATGAAAGTAGTGATTTAATCATTACAAATTTGAAGTTGAACATCTACCATGAAAAAGAATAGTTTAGCTGATTCTTTAACTAGAGAATTAGTTTCACTAACAATTTTTACAAATGTAGGAAATATCGACAATAAATGTTCTAAAAGAACAAATAGAGATTTTATATCTCAAAAAATTACTCTTATGTGAAAAATAGAAAGAGTCTCGTACTCAAACATAGAAAGAGATTAAAATTTTAAAGGAAGATGATAAAACTTCAGAATTATTCAAAAGAAAAAAAGGTAATTCTTCAAAAGCTTTGTAGTTTGATATAACATATGGAAAATAGCTAAAAGAAAAGAGTTAATAAGAAAAAGAAAAGTGTAATGTTATCTACAACAAATCAACTCCAAGAATATATAAGATATGACCAAAAGTAAGTAAAACAATAACTAGATTCTCCAATGTAATACATAAAGTATTTACTAATAGGACTGAAACATAAGGAATTTTTGCTAATTACAAAACCCTAAGCTTCTCAAACCCAATGACGTAGTTTCCAACTTAGAAGTCAATTATGCACAAGTACTCAAAAATCAAACAATTGCAAAAGAAAATATAACAATGTTAAGAGAATACAAAGATCAATAATTTTTTAAAAAACAGATGATATATTTCTTAACATATAAGAAAAAAAGGAAAGACAAAGAAATATAAACCTAGACCAATGATTAAATCTTTATAATTTAGCAATAAAATCAGAAAATCATCAACTTAAAACTATGAAATTTATCACGATAGAAAAAAGCATATATTAAGAAGAAAATCAATCATAAGCAGAAGATTCAACATTAACGAAGGAGCAAATCCAAATCTTTTTTACCAATTATTTTATTATGGGTACCCATGTAACAATTTAACATAATTAAATTATTTTCCTAAATTTTTTTTAAAAAAGCCTTTAAATTATTTTAGGAAAAGAGTAAATGTAAATGATCGTCCAATCTTTTTAAGATTTTTCAGTTCCAAATGGATTGGCATATCAATCCTTATAATTTTATTAAAATAAGAATGGAATCCTCGGCAAGAATAGTAAACCAATCTAGGGTTCTACCAAAAGAAAAGTTCAATAAAAAGCTCTTAACCAAGAAAGAACAATAATGTTGAGTCAACTAAACCATGAAACTAGGAAAATAAAAACATCTTCTAAAATCAGGATAAATTACTTTACAAGTAAAATCATAATGATCTTACATAGAAACTTTAATATAATTTAAGAAAATATTGAGAAAATTTTCAATTATAAAATGCCATTCAACTTAATGAATTGGATGTAACCGAAGAAACTAAACAAGAATTTTACCAACAAGCAAAAAATCAAATTAGGAACCACAATTGCTTTAATTGTATAAAGGACAGAGAAAGATCTATATCTCCAATATCAAGAGGAAATATGTCGACAAATTATTTTTATTAAATAAATGTCGGTATAAATTTTAAAAAAGAAAGAAGTGATAATGATCTTACTTAATGAAAAAAATTATCTTTTCAACAAAACTTAATATCTTTTTTACATCTTAAATATATAGAAATACGGAACATATCTTAGTTGAAGGCAGTTCCCAATACAAAAAGTAAGAATTCTAACAAGATAGCTAAAGATTAGATATGAAGTAGTGTAAGATAGAGGTTTACCTATATTCATTAAAACAAAGTAAGATTAAATACAACTCTAGATTTTATTTATTAAAATTAATATTTATTTGTTAAAAAACCTAAAAATTCATTAGAGCTTAAAAAATAATATTAAAATCATAAAAAGGAAAAATACATCATTAGATGAAAAGTTAACGTCGTTAATCATCTAAAAAAAATTGTGATATTAACTATAAAATTTAGGGATATTAGAACTCCTTTTATAAACCTCATGAGCATAAATAAATATACGTTAAACTTTAAAGATATTAATGATAAATTTTTGTTAAAATTAACTTTTATATTTCATTTAGCTTGTGGATGAAGATTTCATCCTCCCCATTTAAGAGCACTATCAATGGATGGGCTAATTAAGAGTTTTAGACGAAAAAAAAGACAACAATGGATAACTGTAATTATTATTTTTAAATAAAAACTATATATAAAAGTAACATCTTGAAATAACAAAGAACATGCTGGCAGTAGTAAAGCATTGCAACAAGCTACAATACTAGCTACAAGCAAAGTAGTGATTCTCCTAAAATTTTCTACCAAAACCAAAGCCAAAGTTATGCAATAGCAAATGCGCATTATAGCAAAATGGGTCTTAATTGTTACAAGTTGTTGGAAAATAAATTATTTTAAAAGCTTAAGTTATCAAATATATTTTTATATATTTATAAATCTATTATAAATATTAATTTTATGTATCATAGATATTAAATATTTAGAATTTAATAATTAAAGTAACACATTTCTTACCTCATGTTATAAGTCGTTTTGAAAGAAACTTTATCAAAAATTTAAATTATTAAGAAAAAATCAATTATGTTTTTATAAATTTATTATTATCTTATACATATTGGCTCTTCTAATTACTAACTGTTAACTCGTGATCAAGACGAGGGATCTTTCAAATTTAACCAACTCCCACTATCTATCTGAACTTGATCCTTATGAATCCTAATGATCTATATTATACCTAATAATTTGAGTTTCTTAGTAAGTTAATAAATTTGTGGTTAAATAACATAAAAGTTATTTAAATATATTAAATATATAAGATTTGAATTTTAATTATATATAAGTTTGCGAGTTATGTTGTATTAAAAATTATGAGTTACTTAGGGAAACAAATATTAATAAAGATTAAATGGAAATATAGAAACGTGTAGGATGATAGGCCAAAATATCTTCCAAATTCCAGCAAAAATGTATACCGCTTCGGTATTAGTAGTATATAAGAGGTCTGTATATCAATGCAATCATGTTAATTCATTAATTATTAAGGGTGTTTATTACTTAAATACTTATTTTAATAATATATATATATATATATATATATATATATATATATTTGTGAAATAGGTACGTATTAATTTTCTTATATCCCATCGACCCTTATTTCAAATATATATATATATATATATATATATGTTTAATTTTATTCTATCAAAATAAATTAAGAGAGATACAATATTCATTTTTCTTAAATGTAAAAAAATCCCTAACTTACTATGCATTATTACAACTACATAACTTATAATATGATTTAACGTAATAAAATTATCTAAAAAAAATATTTTACAATTTTTTAAGATAATTCTAAGATTTGTTACTATATAAGTATGTTTAAATGACAATATATTATTCATTAAAGGTTTATACTTGATAAGTATATACTATTCATTAAAGGTTTCTACTTGATAAGGATACGAAAGAAATTACAATAATGTATATTTTTTCTAATAAAAAAAAGTGTAACATGTATTACTTAAAAATAAATTCACTGAATGTGTGTATACATATATTTTCTAAGAAATGACTGGACATCACATGATTAAGGTGTCTCACCAAACGATCATAGTACTACTCACCATATTACGACAAGTTAAAGATAAAATTAATTAAACCAATTCATTGGAAAACAATCAAACATCACATGTTCAAAGATTACAATTCGTTAGTGAAACGTTAATAATGTAAAGTGTTTTTTATACAATATGACTAAATTAGTTCATATAAACGAATCTATTGTCCCCTAAAGAAGATACACTAATGCGACCAAAGCCACTTCATACTATATGATGATTAATCTTTTTGGCCTAAAAGAGGCTTCAACTTTGTTTTATTATTGCACATGTCTTTCTTATTCTGATTTTAATTCGTTTATATTTGTATACCTTGATCAAGTTTATATATATTGAACCATTTGAGGGGCTGGAGAAAACCACAACGAACAGAATTATAAAGGACTGGACCAAACTCCTTCCTCGTTCTGACTTTTACCCACCAACTTTTAATTAAACTAAGCATCTCATTAATTACTTTAATTTTCTATCATATTTGTTGATTTTTTCTAGAGTTATTGAATTGATTTTGACTTAATGTCTAATTTTATATTTATACATTGAAAGGAAGAAACTAACCCTTATTAAACTAACCGTTACTAAACTAGCTGTTATTAAACTAGCCGTTATTAAACTAGCTATTATTAAACTAATTATTCTCAACACTCCCCCTCAAGTTAGGTGTGTAGATATCGATCAACCCTAACTTGCTTAAATTTTCTTCAAATGATTTTAAATCTAAACCTTTGGTGAAGATGTACGCAAATTGTTTTTCACTTCTCACAAATGGAGTTTCAATTTCATTTGCTTGAATTTTTTCTTGAATGAAGTGGCAATCCACTTTGATATGCTTTGTTCTCTCATGAAACACCGGATTTGATGCTATATGTCGCGCCGCTTGGTTATCACAAAACATCTTCATTGGTTCTTGAATTTTAATTCCGATATCCAAAAGAAGTTGTTTGATCCAAGTTAGCTCGCTTGAGGTTGATGCCATGGCTCGATATTCTGCCTCCGCACTTAATCGTGCCACAACATTTTGTTTCTTGCTTTTCCATGTGACTAAATTTCCGCCTACAAACGTGCAAAAACCAGTGGTTGATTTTCTATCAAAGCTACCAGCCCAATCTGCATCGGAGTAGCCACACACTTCATTAGAATTATTACGTTTCATGAGAATTCCTTTACTAGGTGTCCCTTTTAAATATTTTAAAATTCTATGTATAGCCTCTAAATGTGGTGTTCTAGGTGTATGCATAAATTTACTAATTTGGCTTACTGAAAAAGAAATGTCTGGTCGGATTACCGTTAAATAAATTAATTTTCCTACAAGTCTTTGAAATTGGCTTATGTCTTCTAAGGGTTCGCCATCCTCAATATTTAATTTGCATTTACTATCTATTGGTGTAGATGTTGGTTTACTCCCTAATTTACGAGTTTCTTTCAATAGGTCAAGTGTATATTTTCTTTGTGAAATAAAGAGTCCCTTAGGTGAATGTGCTATTTCTATTCCTAGAAAATATTTTAATAAACCTAAGTCTTTAATATCAAAATTCTCCTTTAAATTCATTTTTACTTTTTTAATTTCTTCCAAATTATTTCCGGTAATTATTATATCATCTACATATACTAGAATTATGGTTGTGAATATACCATAATTTTTGGAAAATAATGAGTGATCGGCATTACTAATTTTAAAATCACAAGAAATTAAATAAGAGCTTAGTTTTCCATACCATGCTCGTGGAGATTCATTTAGTCCGTAAATAGATTTTTTTAACCTACACACTAGACTAGAATTGTTTTCTTTTTTATGACCAGGTGGAAGTGTCATATATACCTCTTCTTCAAGCGTTCCTTGGAGAAAAGCATTCTTGACATCCATTTGATGTAAGATCCAATTTTGGTTTATCGCTATGGAAAGTAAAATCCTAACGGTATTCATTTTGGCCACGGGTGCAAATGTTTCTTGATAATCTACACCATAGTTTAAGTGTAACCTTTTGCCACTAATCGTTCTTTGTACCTTTCAATAGTACCATCACTATTAAACTTAATCTTATAGACCCTTTTGCATCCTACGGGTTTCTTTCCTTCGGGTAGTTGTACGACTACCCATGTTTCATTTTTTTCACGTGCTCTAAGTTCTTCTTTCATTGCTTTGCACCATACCAGTTGGCCTATTGCTTCCTCATAGTTATTTGGCTCATTTTCTTTGGAAATTGAGGTCAAATAAGTCCTATATTGTGGTGTAACATTTCCATAAGATAAATAATTTTGGATAGGATATTTTACCTCATATGTTACAAAATCCCGTAATCTAGTTGTAGGTTGTGGAGTCCGATTAGACCTTCTCAATGATATTATTTTGGTAGTACCATCTTCCCCCTCACTTTGAGAAGTTTCTTCCTCTTCATTCTCATTGATTATTTCATTTTCATTTTCTACTACTATATTTCCTTCTTTAGAATAAAAAAATGGAAATGTAAATTCATTTGGTTCCTCTTGGTTATTAGTCTTCTTTTCTAGTGTTTTGTAATATGGCTCATTTTCTTGGAATGTCGCATCTCTTGAAATGTAATGTTTTTTGTTAATCGGATCATAGCATTTATAACCCTTTTTTTGAGATAAATACCCCAAGAAAATAGCTTTGATTGATGTATAATCTAACTTGTGTTGTTTATTTTTGTGCACATAACATGTACATCCAAATACTCTTGAATGATAGATATTGAGTTTTTCTTGGTAGAGGATTTCTAGTGGGTTTTTGAAATTCAAATTGGCACTTGGCAATCTATTAATTAAATATGTAGCGGTGAGAACAGCATCCGACCAAAAAATTATTGGAACATTATTTTGAAACAAAAGTACTCTTATTACTTCAAGTAAATGTCAATTTTTTCTTTCTCACACACCATTTTGTTGGGGTGTGTAAATACAAGTTGTTTGATGTAAAATTTCTTTTTGCTTGAAATTTTTTGTAAAACTTTGATTTACAAATTCCGTTCCATTATCACTTCTAAAAGTTTTAATCTTTGCATCATATTGATTTTCTACAAAATTATAAAATTATTGAAATTGAGAAAACACTTCACTTTTATTTTTTAACAAGTGGAACCATGTGGTTCTTGAAAAATCTATAAATATAACAAAGTATTTATAACCATTAAATGACTCAATTGGAGCAAGGCCCCAAACATCAGAATGTATTATCTCAAAAGGTTTTTTTGCTTTTACAATTGGATAAACTAAATGGTAACCTTCTGTGCTTTCCTAATTTGCAAATTTCACAACTACTACAATCTAGTTGTTTGAAATCAAAAATACATTTTAAAATCTTATCGGAAGGATGTCCAGTCCTCTTATGCCAAAGAGTGCCTAATTCTTCTTCTTTTTTAATATTGAAGTTGTATTTTTCTTCACTTAGAATATAAGCCCATTTTCTAGGAAACCTTCACCAATGATATTCTTCGTTATCAATTCCTGAAAAATCACATTTTTGGATGTAAATGTAATTTCACAATTTAAGTCTCGTGTGATTTTACTAATGGATAACAAGTTAGATGTACAATTATTCACATGCAAAACATTTGAAATTTTTCTTGAAAGGAGACTAATTGAACCATTTCCTAAAATTTCCATTTTTTCACCATTTGCAACGATTACAAATTGTTTAGTCTCAATTTTTTTGTAATTATTGAGTAAGTTTTTATTTCCAGTTATGTGATCAGTTGAACCTGAATCAAGAATCCATTTGGAAATTAAAGAATTTTGAGTAAGGTTTGTAATCATACCAGAGGTTTTTTGAGATTTTCCTTGAAACATCACGGATAATTGTGTATACAACTGCCTCATTTGATCCATATCCACCTCACCTTTTATTTCTTTTTTAGCCTCGTTTGTACTCATATCCTCTTTTTCCTTTTGTGCAGAGTAACCCATTTTCTCTCTACTCTCTATCCGATTTTGTCGCTAATCTCTCCCTATGACGAAGCCTCCACCTCACCTTCCCTTTTGCTGGAGATGAGGGTTGAGACACCAGCATTCCTCGCACTTGTGTCCTTCCTTCTTACAATAATCGCAGCGAGTGAGTGGCCAGCATTCCTCGCGCTTATGTCCTTCCTTCTTACAATAATCGCAGCAAGTGAGTGTTTGGTCTCCTCGACGTTCTGGCCTAGGGTTAGATCTGGTGATGAAAGCCTTGGCTTCAGGGTTGTCAGGTAGTTGAGTACCCATCATTATTCTTCTTGTCTCTTCTCTTTCAACCATCCCAACAACCTCATCAACTGATGGCAGTTCACCCATGAAAAGAATTTTTGAGTGTACCCCCTCATAGCTTGAATCGAGCTTGGAGAGGAAGGTGAAAATTCCATCCTGCTCCTCTCTTCTTTTAATTTCATCAAGATCGGCTGTGAGAGGTCGATACATTCTAATCTCATCATTCTTTTTTTGGATTTTGCTGAATAGTTCGGTGACAGATTGATTTTGTTGTTGTAACTGTTGAAGTTCTTGCCGAAGTTGATAAATAAAAGAGTAATTTTTATTCTTTTCGAACATTGTCTCGACTTTAACCCACATATCTCGAGTTGTATCTAGATATGTCATGAGATCAAAGATATGGGGTTCCATGGTTTCCAGTAACCAACTCATGACTAGATTGTCACTCTTTCTCCATTCTGAAATTTCCTTTCTTTCTTCAACTGTTGGGTGTGTTGGATCTTCGGCTTTTGGTTTTGATTTCTCATCAGTGACATGCTCAAATTTGTCTCTACCGATTAGACCAAAAGTCACTTGACGTGCCCAAAGATGGTAATTTTTACCATTTAACAGCACACCTGTAAGTCTCTCTATATGTTGTGACATTTTCTAGATTTCTTAAACTTATACAGTTCTTGTTTGTGGGATTGATTTGGAGCAAGATCAAATCTGCTCTGATACCATATTGATTTTCTCTGATTTTTGTTGAGAGAGTTATTGAATTGATTTTGGCTTAATGTTTAATGTTATATTTATACATTGAAAAGAAGAAACTAGCTGTTACTAAATTAACCGTTATTAAACTAATTATTTTCAACAATATTGTCTACATAACTTTCACTTAATAATTATGCAGAGCAAATCATTTTTGCTTTGAACATGAGCTTTTGGAGACGACTATGTTTGATAAAACTGAAGAGAGGGAAAAAAATAGCCTTATTCATATGAAGATTAATTAAAATGGAGAAAGAAAAGGTTCCTTCAACAAACTTTCACTTAATAATTATGCAGAGCAAATCATTTTTGCTTTGAACATGAGCTTTTGGAGACGACTATGTTTGATAAAAATGAAGAGAGGGAAAAAAATAGCATTATTCATATGAAGATTAATTAAAAATGGAGAAAGAAAAGGTTCCTTCAACAAAATTAATCTTTTCTATTTCAAGGGGTTCCAATTAAAAGTTGAAATTGTGGTTGTCATAATGGTTCGGAACTGAGAAGATATTATTAAAGTTCATAATTAACTATCATGATTACTTAATCGTATAGAGTGATGCAATTTTTCTCTTGTAATACCCATTTAATTTTATCATATTAATAAGTAACTTTTCCATACATAAGAGTTAATTTTCAAAATATTTTAAGAAAAAGATCTTACTTGTTATATAATAATTCATTACATCTTAATCAATTTAAAATAATATTTAAATTAAATGTTTATGTAATTGTATTGTTATACTTATATTTGGAATTAATTTATACAAAATATATATTTATATATTCTATTTTATTTAAACTTTACAGGTGACTTAATCTTTCATTTAATAATTTGAAAGACAATCAAATAATTAAATAAATAAATGAATAAGTAACTTAATTTATCTTTAACTAGTGGGTAAAATAAATTGTTTAGAGTCTTATATTTTTTAAAAATTATCTTTAGGATCACTTTTCCTACCATTAATCATAAAGGTTTTAGAGTTTTTAATTCACTAATTTCTTTCAAATTTTAAATAATTTGAAGGAATTGAATAATTTATTATCTAATTACATGTCTAATAACACGATTTGTTATTGTTGGAAATTAAATTACACCAAATTCAAATTAGAACACAACTGAAAACATATTCAAATCAAAACCAATATAGCAATATCATTTATAACGTTAGTTTTTATCTCAAAAATAAATTAATATTTTAGATGAATTGATATTAAAAAAGAATCAAAATTAAATTTTTGAATGTAATAATATATCTAAAATTTTATTTATTTAATTAATTCAACTTAAAAATAAATTTTCTTCACAAAGAAAATTTATTTCAACATATACAAAACCCAATAATCTATATACATAGATTATAAAATTAAATAATTTATCAAGTGATAATTTCAATCATTTTACAAATACTAATTTATTAATTTCATATAATGAAATCAAATAATTCTTAGTTTGTTAAATATTAAATTCATTAATTATGAATTCACGTTATTTCATCAATTATAATAAGATTACAATATTTCATCAATTTTGAACCACATTTCATAAATATGAATTGATATTTTAGATATCGAAGTCAGCCTCCATAATTTTAATTTGTAAATATTCCACAAATAATCAAATTTTTAATAATTTCTGTCGAAGTTTTATATCAAACACACATCTAATCATGCATGGAGGAAATCAAGAATAATTTTTGATCGAATCTAAATTTGATGACTCATTAATTCATTCAATTCAGTTTCATAAAAATTAAGAGGTAATTAAATTATGCAATTTGAAACCAACTTGAATTGTTATTGAAAATTACCTATTTATCAAAACCAAACATCATATACCAATAGATATTAATAACAATTAAAAAATTACACACTTAATTTAAATAGATAATTATATACTATAACAAACCAATTAATTAAACATAAACTATGATATTCATGCAAGTCGATGTATATTTATTTAGTGTGATATATCAAAACTTTTAGAAAACCAATCTGATACTTGAATTTGAAAGCAAAGAATGAAAAAGAGGTTATAGCATGCATAAACCAATCATGAATCAATATTCTCAAATCACGTAGCAAAAAAAAGTAAACAAATTTCACGATATTAATTAATTTGTTCATTAAAGAAAGATAAATCTGAAACTATATATTAAGATATTAGCTTAAAAACAACGAAAATATATAAATATAATTTTAAAAGAATTAAGTCAATATTTAATTTATTCAACAACATACGTTTATACATCAAACTCGATTTATAAAAATTAAAAGCCAAATATTAGCAATTAGCATATAACGTTTAAGCAAATTTCTGATTGGTACTTTTAAAAATAAATACGGTTAATATGGAAAGAATTGATGATTAACAATAGATAAAAGAAGTAAGGGAATATTTCTAAAAATTTCAGAAAAAATACCTATAAAGATATACAGGTCATCTGGCAACAAATAGGCACCACTGTTTATTAATACAACAAACTTTCATGTGTTTGAATTTTAACGAAATAATCTAGAATTCTAGATTGAGAGTATAAAAAATTGATAATTTTTTTGTTATTTTCTTTCTTTTCCCTTTTAGTTTTTTTTTTCTTTTTTTTAAATTCTTGTACACTTTAAAAATATACTTCTCATGGGGCTAAATTTAAAAATAATTAAAAGTATAAAACTTTTTTTTTATAAGAAAACGGTAAGGAATTAATACAAAAATCGAGAGAATATTTTTTTTTATTTTTTCAGTTATAATTTTCATTCACAATTTCCAACCATTCTCACTATAGAGGACTTGCTTTTGGTATTTGTTAGCTTATATGATTTTGTTCTTGACATGTATTATTATTGTTTCTTAATAATATCTTTAGATGTATTTGCTAAAAATAAGTACCAATATTTTTTTTGGTACTGTTGTAATAATTTTTATCCACTAATCAAAGAAACTTTTGTTCAAAAAAATATTTAATATAAAAAAAAATCTAAAATTGTATTCCGTAGCTTAAAACTTCACCTTATCAATGTCTTCCTAAGCTTCCAAACTTTCAACTTCAACGGCCTTTCTAAAGCAGAGTTTAGATTTTCTCATTGTTTGTTTTTGTCTAATTTAATATTATATATAATTTAAATAATATTTTAAAATAATATATTTATAATCATAAATTTACTAAATGTGTTGAAAATAAAATAAAATATTAAAATAAAAAGTAAAAAATAAAAAAAGATAGTAAAAACAAGAAAAAAAAAAACCAAAATGCTTCAAATGAGATACTTTTACATGAGCTAGATGGAGTACATGGATGACATTAAGAACCTCTCCCTCCAAAGAGAATCAACTTTTTTTATTTTTTATTTTTGTAAAAGTGATAAATTAGTACTCAAATTATCCTTAAAAATTAATGCACTTGAATATTAAAATTATTGTCTTAGACACTACAAATTTTACTATTTTTTTAATAGGTTAGATTAATCATATTATATTATCCTATTAACAATAACAATGTTTCATAAATGATTTAAGTTTGAGATAATTATAAAACTTTTATATCTTTTTATTCTTAATATTAATATTTTATAATCTTAATTAATTAATAAATTAAATAAAAATAAAAATAAATAAGAAAAGAAGAAAAAATAAATATAATATGAGATTACCTTCTCTCTCAACCTCAGTTTTTTTCATTTTCTCTCCTTTCCCATTTCCAAACACTTTTTAACATTTACTCTTATTTTTTGTTTGGTTGAAATTCATTTTGCAATATTATATGTAAAGTCATTCATTTTGTGAAAAAACTGTGAACTATATTTTTAAAATATAAAATTTATAATGAAATTACTTTTTAAAATCAACATATTTTCTTTTTAATTTTTAAAGCCAAATTACACAAAAATAGGGATAAAACTGTTGGAAAATATTGAAATAGTTAGAAAAAAAATTTATCTCACAAATGTCATTTGAGAAGAAGATCACATGCTATTCATTGTTAGTTTTTTAATAAAATTTTAGAAATATAAATAACTTTACATTTTCTTACAATAAATTTAACCCTTAAAACTCGTAAAAATAATAATATAATATCCCTTAATGGTCTAATATCTTAAAAAAAAAATAAAAGACCTAGCCTTCATCTCTGTTTTTACTTCTAAATTTCTTGTTTGATTTTTTCTTTCAATCTATGATAAATCGGAAAGGGATCTCTCTCTGTCTGTATCTTTTATTTTCTTTGTTTTTCTTTTAGGTTTAATCAATCATCATATTTTGTGGTGTATTTATGTTAAATTTTAATTTAATTACATTTATTTCTCATATAAACTTATGTTAGTGTAATTTGTGTCAAGTTTTTAATTATTTTTCAATCTAAATGTATATCTAAATTTATTAGATTTATTATTGAAGTTGTTACCACTTAAAACATCATTTATATTAATCAATACTTTTTAATCTAAATAATTTTAGAATAATTACATATGACATAACGTCAATCCGTACATGAAAAAAGAAAAATTATTCGAGTTATCAAGTGCTTCTACGAACCAATAAAATATAATATTAGATAATTAATTTTTATAAAAATATTTTAATATTTAATATTTAATATTTAATAAAGAAATTAAAGTGATGGGTATATTGAGTTAATTTTTTTGATAGATATACTTGATATTAATAAATTGTGTTATAAATATATAATTGTATGATATAATTTTTTAATATATATAAAAATATTATTCAAGAAAAAAATTCTTATTTTTATAATATAGAAAAAAAACATATATTTTATATAAAAAATAATTTTTTTAAGAAATTAAAAATAAAATCATATGATAAAAGAAACTTTTGTATCAAAAAGTACTGTATTAATATATAACATGACAATTTCAATAAAATATTATTAATACCCACGTATAAAAGAATATTATATATTGTTTAGAGAATTATAAATGCTATGAAATTTTTAAAGAGTTAGAGAGAATTAGATATCTTTAATGAGTTACATATATTTATATATATAGGCTTTTATTAACTCTAATTTCAACTGACATAATAATAGTTTTATTGTCTTAAGATGAGGTTATACTTATACGTCTTATTAATAACATAGTAAGTATAAGTTATCTTGTGAATGAAATGTATCTAGTGTTGTTAGTGCCTTGTTAGGAGGTACCTTTGATTCAATACTCTTTTTAAGAATGTAGGTTATGGTTGTGAATACTTCGATGGAGTTCATTCAAACATATATAAATAATTATCAATAAGAATTCATTGCCACGGTTTTTTTTTTAACTCATGAAATTTTGGGATAGTTAAGGTCATCCCTAAATCACTATAAAACTCCAAGCACCTCTCCCTCCTTTGGAGTTCATTTTCGTTATTCCTTTGACCACTTGTCCAACTCTCTCTTTTTCCCTCTCCCACTCTCCGGTAAACGAAGCCATAGGAAATTAGTCTCTAGTTGATAAAACCCAAAACGACATTGACAGTTCTCTGGGGCAAACAAGAATTGAAAACAAGGAGGGACTTTGATGTTTGATCTACCGTCTTCAATGCCCAGAAAAGCCTTAAGCCCTTGAGAACTATATTCAGCACAGATCATCTTCCATTATGGAAATAATCCACTCACTCTAAAACCCACTTAGTCATCTCTTTCAGCCTTAATTCCTTTTATGCTTTGTCTAGCTTGTTAGTTACTTATTAGTATTATGGCAGAGACAACAGAAGCAAAGACATTGCCAGAGGCTGATAAGAAGAAGGAGCAAAGCTTGCCCTTTTTTAAGCTTTTTTCTTTTGCAGACAATTATGATTGGCTACTAATGATATCTGGGAGTTTAGGAGCTATTATCCATGGTTCTTCTATGCCTGTTTTCTTCCTCTTATTTGGTGAAATGGTTAATGGGTTTGGTAAAAACCAATCCGATTTGAGAATAATGACTGATGAAGTATCCAAGGTTAAATGGCAACCCATTTCATAAAATAATTTCAAGTTTCTGTAGTAATTTTCATTAAACTTAGATCTGAGATCTGATTAAACCATTGCTGTTGTCCTTTGCAGTATGCTCTGTATTTCGTGTATCTTGGTCTTGTTGTGTGCTTATCCTCTTATGCAGGTATGCCACGAATTGTTACCTATATTTGGTCTATCTTTTCTTATTAATTCCTGGGTTGATTAATAGAATAATGGATTGCAATCTTAGTAATAGTCCCTTTATCTTTGACTCTTTCAATACTTGTCAATTTCAATACTTTCCTTTGATCATTTTATAATAACATGCAACTATATATCTATAGTATATTTTTGACGCATTATTTAGTCAATAATCTTTTTTCCTGGCTACTGTTAAATAGGGAAAAAGTATTAAATTTATGTGAAATTTAATTTGTATCAGAGATTTCATGTTGGATGTTCACTGGTGAGAGACAAGCGGGAGCGATGAGAAAGAAGTATTTGGAGGCAGTGCTGAAACAGGACGTTGGGTTCTTCGATACTGATGCTAGAACTGGAGATATAGTCTTTAGTGTTTCAACGGACACCCTTTTGGTCCAAGACGCCATCAGCGAGAAGGTTTGCCATTTATTACTCCCTCTCTCTCTCACTCTCGCTCACTACCTCTGTTCAACTTGGTGGAATGCTAAAGCTTAACACATGACAAAATAATTTGAAATAAAAAAATTATTCGTCACTATGGAAAAATATTACACCTGAACATCTCTCTGTTTTCTTCAATAAAAAATTCTGTCACTTATTGAGACAATCTAGTCAGGATGGAATAATCTGGGGAGCAAGATAGATCACAAATGCTTATTTGGGTACATGGCCAACTGTAGGAAGTTGGTAGTGTAGTACACCGGCGGTGACCCACGGCTGAATCCTCTTAAAACTGATGCGCACGTTAGCAACTTTGATTTAACGTGCGCCGATTTTGTTTTAAAGATTTTTGAATTTATGGGATTTTTTTTCTTTTAAGGATGATTGATTTTTCACATTAGCTCTAATAATAAACGTTATTTTTGTCAGGTGGGCAATTTCATACACTATCTATCAACATTTCTGGCGGGGCTGGTAGTGGGGTTTGTATCAGCATGGAGGCTAGCGCTTTTAAGCGTGGCAGTGATTCCAGGAATTGCCTTTGCTGGGGGCTTATATGCTTACACTCTCACTGGCCTCACATCCAAAAGTCGACAGTCTTATGCCAACGCTGGTGTAGTTGCCGAGCAGGTGGGTTTTTCTATTCTACTTTTCTTCGCCCCCCCCCCCCGCGTCTAACATAATAATAATTTTTTTATGTTGTTGTTAAGTGTTGATTACTTATCTTTTTGGGAAGTAGGCAATTGCACAAGTAAGGACAGTTTATTCATATGTTGGAGAATGTAAAGCCCTGAATTCCTATTCGGATGCTATTCAGCATACCTTGAAGTTGGGGTATAAGGCCGGAATGGCTAAAGGATTGGGGCTTGGCTGTACCTATGGCATAGCATGCATGTCTTGGGCCCTTGTTTTCTGGTATGCTGGTGTTTTTATCAGAAATGGACAGACTGATGGCGGCAAGGCTTTCACGGCAATTTTTTCAGCCATTGTTGGTGGAATGTAAGATTTTATTTTTTTTTCCCTGATTACCACCAGTTTTAGATGATTAAGCTTAATGATTTTTTATGGTATATGATACTACTACCTTGACTACATCAGGAGCTTGGGTCAATCGTTTTCAAATCTTGGAGCATTTAGCAAAGGTAAAGTAGCTGGCTACAAGTTGGTGGAGATTATAAACCAACAGCCATCTATAACTCAGGACTCTTTAGATGGAAAGTGCTTGGCTGAGGTTGATGGCATCATAGAATTCAAAGATGTGACTTTCAGCTATCCATCTAGGCCAGATGTTATGATCTTCAGAAATTTCTCAATTTTCTTCCCTGCCGGGAAGACTGTTGCTGTTGTTGGTGGTAGTGGCTCTGGCAAGAGCACTGTGGTCTCTCTAATAGAGAGGTTCTATGATCCTAATGAGGGTAATTTAGATACTTTTTCTTGTGAAAGTATTGAACTACTATGATTTTAATGAATTGCCACGCTGATTTTTGTTTATATTTGTTGGATGAGCAGGTCAGATTTTACTGGATAAAGTAGACATAAAAACGTTGCAATTGAAATGGTTGCGCGATCAGATTGGGCTTGTTAATCAAGAACCTGCACTGTTTGCAACTACCATATTGGAAAATATACTATACGGCAAGCCTGATGCAACTATGGCTGAAGTAGAAGCTGCAGCTTCTGCTGCAAACGCTCACAGCTTCATTACCCTTCTTCCTAATGGTTATAACACTCAGGTAGGTATCATTCATGACAAGGGCATGTTGTTTTTGCAAGTTGTGGTCTTTTGATAAATTATAGAGGCTTATTCATTTGATTTGAGTCAAAAGTTTTCTGTCATTTTCTTCTTTCTAGTTATGCATGTGCTAATGACTAATGTAATATGTTTCCAAAACCAGGTTGGAGAGAGAGGTGTCCAACTTTCTGGTGGCCAAAAGCAGAGGATTGCCATTGCTAGAGCAATGTTAAAAAACCCAAAAATCCTCCTCCTTGATGAAGCTACCAGTGCTCTTGATGCAGGTTCTGAAAGCATAGTTCAAGAGGCTCTAGACCGTTTAATGATTGGAAGAACTACGGTAGTTGTGGCACATCGTCTCTCCACCATAAGGAATGTTGACATTATTGTTGTTATACAACAAGGACAAGTTGTCGAGACAGGAACACATGAGGAACTGATTGCCAAACCTGGGGCTTATGCTTCGTTAATACGATTTCAGGAAATGGTAAAAAACAAGGACTTGGCAAACCCATCAACTCGCCGGTCACAATCATCGCGATTAAGCAATTCCTTATCAACAAAGTCTTTAAGCCTTCGATCTGGGAGCTTAAGGAATCTGAGCTATTCTTACAGTACTGGTGCTGATGGGCGTATAGAGATGATTTCAAATGCTGAGAATGATAGGAAAAATCCTGCACCTGATGGTTATTTTTTCAGGCTTATCAAGCTAAATGCTCCTGAGTGGCCCTACTCTATTATGGGTGCTATAGGGTCAGTACTTTCAGGTTTTATTGGTCCAACCTTTGCCATTGTAATGAGCAACATGATCGAGGTTTTCTACTACAGAAATTATGCCTCCATGGAGAAGAAAACAAAAGAATATGTTTTTATTTACATTGGAGCTGGGTTATATGCTGTGGTTGCATATCTGATACAGCATTACTTCTTCAGCATTATGGGTGAAAATCTCACCACAAGAGTGAGAAGGATGATGCTTGCAGGTACACATAAATTATATCTGAGTAATATGCATTAACTATTAATTTATACATTTGGTTTTTCTTAAATATTCTACAATTTTTTTTATTTTTGAATGAACAAGTTGTCTTTTGGCTATTAACATTTTACTTTTGGTCATGATCGTTTGCCTGATATGATATGTCTTCCCATTGTATATTAATTCAGCAATCTTAAGGAATGAAGTTGGATGGTTTGATGAAGAGGAGCATAACTCGAGCCTAGTAGCTGCTCGTTTGGCTACAGATGCTGCTGATGTGAAATCAGCAATTGCTGAGAGGATCTCTGTGATACTTCAAAACATGACTTCACTTCTCACTTCTTTCATTGTTGCTTTCATTGTGGAATGGAGGGTCTCCCTTCTCATTTTTGGTACCTTCCCTCTTCTAGTCCTTGCCAACTTTGCCCAGGTAACCTCACACTCTTCTTACCCTTTCAATTACATCACTATTCTGCTTCAAAGTGCAATTCCCTTTTTTTCTTTTGTTTTCGGAATTTCACTTTTCACTGTCAATATCACAAAGCAGTGCTGATTTTTTTATTTCTTATTTTTAAATGCATGCCTACATTTTCACTCCTTTTTTAGGGGCTGACCTAAATCCAACAGGAACAATCTTCAAATGTATTATTATTTTAATATCTCTATGGTTTTAAAAAATATATATTTTAATGTCCTCAGAGTCTGCAACTGGTTCTTATTTCTTTGGAATCTAACTTTATCCCCACGTCTAAATATTAAACGACAAAAGCAAAACTATGGGTAGTTCTACTGTAAATTTGATCTGCACGTGCTTCACAGAGTCCAGTACATGAACTCTTTGAAAATCACATAATAATATAGTACTTATGACAGGCAAATATTAGATTGATGAAATACAGAATCAAGACTCGATGATCACCACCCATCAACTTATCTTTGTTCTACTTTATCTTTCTTCGAAGCCACAACCTTTATCTTAGATTTTCTTATTAGTCTCATAGTGCGGCCTTGTTTCACTTCCCACTGTCATTATTATTTTTTTAATTGTTTTTATAGTGAAATGCATGTTATACTAACAGATCTTGATCAATTTTGCCTTTGAATTTGGGGTCTCAAGTTGATTTTTTTTAAAGCATACTTCTTGGTACCTGGGCTCTGGTTGCTTTCTTCATTGTCTATTTTTAGACACCCATGTCAGAATTACCAGAAATTCGAGTCCCGTGATCAATATCTATTATTGAAGGAATAGTCTTTTGGCAGAAATCATTTTATGCTTTTTCTAAGGCTTCTCTATTCTTCATGAAGGTGGTGTCAGGGGTTGATAGCCAATGTGCTGGTTACTAACTTACGCTTGATGCGTTATATTATGTATGTACCCTCCTCTCAAGTCTGAACTCTTGTCGTTTTTGAGCTTGAGGGGGTTCAGGCTTTATGTCCAATAACGGGTCCAATCTAGTCCAGACATGGGATCACATTTTCAAACTATACCAACAAGTCATCTGAACTCTTGTCTTGTAACGCATGAATTCTACACTGAAATCACCATACAACTTCAGGATGTACCTTCTTCTTCGTCATGTAAATATCTTTGTCTTGTACGGTAGAACCATAAAACAGTTTGACCTACTTACCTAGCTCTCTGTAGCAATTAATTGTTCACCCACTGAACAAAAATAATCACCATTCAAAAGGATGATGAGTTAGTACCCACTACCCATCTTTACATGTCCGTCTACTTTATGATTTGTCTAATATCAAATATGATATCAATACTAACAAGCTAAACTTTTCCACTTCGCGACATTTATGTTAAAGATGGACACACTATATTTTAAAGAAAATTGTCATTTAGATCTGATTTATTTTAAACGATCTTATTTAATTATTTACATTTTAAAATAATCAATTAAAAAAATATTATTTTTATATTAAAATATAATATTTTAATTTAAAAAGTATTAAAATAATGTATTTTTATAAGAGAATTAATATTTTTATAACAAAAGTTAATAATACGTGAGTAATTCAATAATTTACCTCACAATCTAACACAGTTTTCTAAAAATAGAAACTTTGTCCTAGTCTTTATTGCCAATACCCTTTAATAAATTAAACCAATTTTAATAAATTGTTTTATTGGAAAAGAAAATAAATTAGCTTCCTAGAAAGAAATAATGGTTTTTCGTTGGAAGTCAATGTACTCGTATTATTATGCTCAGTCTTATTATTTCAAACTTCTAAATAGCACAAATAGATAACTTTCCGCTGGATAGTTATCTTATAGAGTTTTCCGACCGTTGATTCCATTGACTTCTTCATTACACAGCAACTTTCTCTAAAAGGTTTTGCCGGAGACACGGCCAAGGCTCATGCAAAGACTAGCATGATTGCTGGAGAAGGAGTTAGTAACATTAGGACAGTTGCTGCATTCAATGCCCAAAACAAAATCTTATCCTTATTCTGTCATGAGCTCCGTGTACCACAACTCCAAAGCCTCCGTCGCAGCCAAACTTCTGGGCTTTTGTTTGGCCTCTCACAGCTTGCTCTGTATGGCTCTGAAGCTCTAATTCTTTGGTATGGTGCTCACCTTGTGAGCAAAGGTGTCTCTACTTTCTCAAAGGTTATTAAGGTGTTTGTGGTGTTGGTTATAACGGCCAATTCAGTTGCTGAAACTGTAAGCCTTGCCCCCGAGATTGTCAGGGGTGGTGAATCTGTTGGCTCTGTTTTTGCAATTCTTGATCGTCGCACCAAGATTGATCCCGATGATCCTGATGCTGAGATAGTTGAAACAATTCGTGGGGAAATTGAACTTAGGCACGTTGATTTTGCATACCCTTCAAGACCTGATGTTATGGTTTTCAAAGATTTCTATTTGAGAATCCGTGCAGGCAAAAGCCAAGCACTTGTTGGAGCTAGTGGTTCCGGAAAAAGTTCAGTGGTTGCTTTGATTGAGCGCTTCTATGATCCAATATCTGGAAAAGTTATGATTGATGGAAAAGATATCAGGAGATTGAACTTAAAATCTCTGAGGCTTAAAATTGGATTGGTACAACAAGAGCCGGCCCTATTTGCGGCCAGCATATTTGACAACATTGCTTATGGAAAAGATGGTGCAACTGAAGCAGAAGTGATTGAAGCAGCTCGTGCTGCTAATGTGCACGGATTTGTGAGTGGATTGCCTGATGGCTACAAAACTTCTGTTGGTGAGAGAGGAGTTCAACTCTCTGGAGGCCAAAAGCAAAGAATTGCAATTGCTAGAGCTGTGCTTAAAGATCCAACAATACTTCTCTTGGATGAAGCAACAAGCGCTTTGGATGCTGAATCTGAATGTGTACTGCAAGAAGCACTCGAAAGGCTTATGAGGGGGCGCACCACCGTTCTGGTGGCTCACCGATTGTCAACAATTAGAGGGGTGGACTGCATTGGTGTGGTGCAAGATGGGCACATTGTTGAACAAGGCAGCCATTCGGAATTAGTGAGCCGACCTGATGGGGCATATTCTAGACTGTTGCAGCTACAACCCCATCACATATGAGGAAGAATACTAATTCAAGCTGCATCGTCCTATTGGTTTTTAAAGTTGTGTCCCATAAACCTTATGGGTCCAATTTTTCTTTTTTAGTTGTAAATATGGGAATGTGAAAGTAACATGTTGAGTTTTGATTCTCCATGACAACTATGGTTCTAAATTTCAATGGAGTAGTCATTATTAATATTATCCAATTTGTATTTGATATATGTTTTTGCTTGGCTTGGCCAATAGTTCTGTATCGTAACTTTATCTTCGTAGTCTTGGTAAATACCACGATAACATAAATTTATACTCACTTTTATAAGCGTTATTTATATCTTAATACGTGATAAAATTGTATTCTTAAAATAATATAACTTATGCCCTTGATGTAAAAATATGTTTTTAACATTTCTCTTGTTACTCTTTTAGCATTGGATGTGGTTTCTAAACTTATTACTGTATAATTTAAGATGTTATTTATTATTCTTAAAATATAATTTCTCCCACCAATCACATTGTTTATTCTCTTTATTAAACATTTGATATTTGTGTTTTTTAAATAATTACATTAATATTATATTTTATTGAACTTAAGTATTGCATATTAATATACATTTGATATTTGTGTTTTTTAAATAATTACATTAATATTATATTTTATTGAACTTAAGTATTGCATATTAATATACATTTGATATTTGTGTTTTTTAAATAATTACATTAATATTATATTTTATTGAACTGAAGTATTGCATATTAATATACATTTGATATTTGTGTTTTTTAAATAATTACATTAATATTATATTTTATTGAACTGAAGTATAGCATATTTTTATATTAATGAATAATTTCTCATGATAAGCGTAGCTTTTAAGGTAGTTAATTAACAAGAATTGGTTAATTTAGGGCTTGATTTCATAGAATAATAATGTATTATTTATTGTTTTTAAAGTATATTTATTATTAATTATATTATTTTTCTCACGTTTTTTATTAAGTATTTATTTTTTCAAAAAAAATTGTATTAATTTTAAATTTTATTGGTATGTAACGTCAACAAATATTCTAAAAATAATAAATAATTTGCCTAGAATAATAGGGACATAATCATTAGAGTTAATTGTTAATTATTATATATCGATAACGAAAAATTATAAGTTGTAAATATAACTAAAAAAAAGTGTTAAGAATGTGGTGCACTAGTGCACTAAGTTGTTGTTTGAATGGTATGAATGAAATGAAATTGTAATCGATTTTTTAGAATTTTATGTTTGATTGTGCATAAATTAATAATAGAATAAAATCAATTTCTAAAAAAAAAAGAAATCATGATTCCATCTTCTCTTAGGATTCATGATTCAAAAATGGAATCATGATTCAATTCCAATGTTAAATTTTAATTTCAATTTTATCCTAACCTCAAATATAAATCTAAATCTTAAACCTTATCTCACATGTATAATTCCAAAATCCTAAACCTACAAATATAACCTTAAATCTCAATCCTATACCCTAAACCTTAAATCTCAATCATAAACCTTAAAACTTAAACCTTAAATCTTATTTAGAAAAATAATAATTTTAATAATATATTTTATTTTTAAGTAATAACTATTTAGAAAAATAATGATTTTAATAATGTATTTTGATTGACGAAAAAAATAACAATTAAATAATATTATTTAAACTTTATTGAATATAAGGTTATTGAAGTAAAATATAATATTTTATATTTCATTTAAGTTGTAAACTAAATACTATAATACTTATTCTTTATTTGATTCTAATTATTAAATCATACAATATATTATAGTGATATTATTTTCTTTTTATTACATTCTATTTTTATTTGGAACATGATAAATGAAATATTTTTAGTTTCTTAATTAATGCCCATAATTTCGGCTAGGATAAGGGGAAAAAAGGGACCCAATTCTTAACGATTCATTCAATGATTTCTGTAGTATTATTAACATTGTTAATTTTTTTTTTGTGACAAGGTAAATTTTTTTTATATAACTATTAGGTTAGAGGTAATAATGAAAAGAATAAGATAAAAAATAAAAATATCATATTTTACAATATAAAATAATATAAGTGCGAATATTATATTTTTAGTCTTATTTTTCAAATTAGATACTCTATTTTAATAAATTTATTTTTATTTTTTATTTTTATATAAATTTAATTACTTTTAAATTCAAATTTAAATAATATATTACATATTTTATATTTAAGTTATATTCTTATTATTTTAAAATATTTTGTAGAAAGATTCTATCATTATTATTTAATATAAAATAATTATATATTTATTATTATTTATATTTTTTGGTTTTATATAAATAATGTTTATTTTTCTATTATTTATTAACTTATTTTTTTTCTTTTAATTATAAAATATTTATCATTGATTAAGTTTTTTAATAATTTTTTCTTTATAATAAAATAAAAAATATTTTTGAATCATCGTAAGAAACTAAGAATTATATGAGACAAACTTAAAATAAAAAACGAGAGGGAATAAGAAATGAGAGGGAAAAATAAAAGTTCTTAAAAAAATAAGAAGCATATATACGGTGAATAAATAATCTATTGATATTTTTAAAATAATTTTATTTATGTTTTTAATTAAAGGTATCAGAAGAGTCAGAAAAGACTTTTATGTAGTCATCAAAGGTAATAATTATTTTTTTTTTGTCCATACAAGTTTTTTTAGCTTTGTTGAAAAATGTAATTTTTTTATAATAATTTAATTATTTTGTTATTAAAAAAATGATAATATAAAAGTAAATATTTTTTAATTTTTTTTATCTTCTTTTATATTTTGTTATCTGTTATTAAGTACATTTTTATAAGAAATAATAGTTATAAAATTCATAAAAAATAAAAATAAAAATGTTTTAAAAATTAAATGGTTAAAAAAATAACAAATAAATTATCTGTTTTAATTGATATAATTAAGTGAATTTGAGTGTATTTATTTGAAAAAAAATTATTGTAGCCACGTGCGTACTTAATCAATCGGGAAGAATGAAGGAAAGGAAATGCAGTAAAGGCTAATCCAGCTGGTGCCCTGTGGAACGTTCATATTACAATGCACCGATGATTTGCAAGGTACAACGACAAAAAATGGGACAATGGGTGAACTATATGATGCATCACATCATTCTTCAGTGTCAGTTATAATAATTATATTATTATTTTTTCATTAGTGTTTCTCAATGTTACATATCTGCAAATGTTAGCTTGATGTTGTACAATAAAAATTATAAAATCACTGGGAAAGATAGAAAAAAATAATAAGAAAGAAGAAAGAAGCTGCAAACAGTATTTGTATATAATTGGTAGAAAATCTAGTTAACTAAAAGCAAAGATATATAATATATCATGATCATGATGTTGGAAACTGAAAATAAAAGTGATGGTGATGGTGATGGTGATGGTGATGGTGATGGTGATGGAAAGAAATGGGTTGCTAGTGTAAGCTTTCAGTTATGTTAGATTCTTGAGGGTTGAGGGGTCCTCCTCCTCTTTATATATATATATATATATATATATTAAATCAGCTTATTGGTGCATTATAAACGTATGGCAAAATTCGGATTGAATTAAGATTTAAGTGTTATTATTTTTTTATAAAATTAAAATGGTTGGAATTTATTATGATCCTAATAAAACTATTATTATTATATATAAATAAATAAAAATAAAATAATTAATTTTTTTTTTATATTTTAGAGAACATTTTATATTTATTTATCAAATAAAATATAACTTTATCTTGGTTTATAACATAAAGTTTGATTGATATTAATTCTTTTATGAAATAAATTATAATTTTGAACCAGTTTTATATTTTTGAAATAAATTCGAATAAATTCTATCACAATGTTAACTAACGCTATTAAATATAAAAAAATATAAAATGTTATAAATTTGTAATAAATTAAAAATGTTATTACAAAATTAAATTAGTTAGTAGAATTAAACTCTCAAAACTATATAAAATAAAATTTTCTAAAATTAATTATTTTTGTGATATATAAGAATACTCTTAAATATAATTTTGTGATTTTAATTATAATTATTAATAATATTATATTATATTATATTAAATAAATAATATTTTCCTTTATTTATACAAAGGGCAACACTAGTATTTTTTTTTTTTTTGAGAAAAAAATATATTTCAACAAAAAAAATATACAATTAAATTAAGAAAACAAAAATATATTAAATTATCGTAAGAATCAATAAAAATCATATGTAGTGTCTCCAAGTATAGTAGTTGATAATATCCCTATTTAATGAGTCATTTATTCTACTATTGCTAACGGAGTTCCACTGAGTATCAAATGTAGGCTCATTGATAAACATGTTTCGGACTATTTAATATATATATATATATAGCCCAATTACGTGGATGAGGCCCGTAGGTTGTTTTGAATCTTTTAAACTCGATCTATATTGCAAAAATCGCATAACTCAAACGTTCATTATAAACTTCACCCAATCTAAAACCCAGATATATTGGGTGAACCAAACGTTTTACTCAAAGTGGTGTGTATATTTATTTGGCGGTGACCCAAAATCACATTGGGTCTAATATAAAGAGCACAGAAAGATAAATAAATAGTAGGGGAGTCATGACTCATAATAACCTTCAACTAGGTGATTAAATGAGGGGGTTAGAACTATATTTAAAAATATAAAGAAAATTAAGGGGTTATGATATTATTATAATTTAATGTGTTATTGGCATAATAATAATAATAATAATAATAATAATAATAATAATAATAATGGTGATGATGTAAAAAATGTTTATTTCATTTGCATAACTAATAGCATTTTGTGATATCGCTGTTGATAAAGTGTACTAATTTAAGGAAACTAACCTGCATGCGCTGCCATTGGCAGCCTAGATTAAGGCAATTATTTTTCTACACTTTTTTTATGATTAGTGTTCCAACAGAATTCAATTCTTACTTCCTACCTAAATTTTCAAGAAGATTCATGAAGTAGCTCTCACTCTGTGTACCTTTTCATACAACACAATGAGTCGACGTTCCCACCTGTCCCCATTGGTCTCCAATCAATTATTTTTTATCTTTGGTTGCGTAACCAAGAAGAAGATATTTCCTTATTAGTTATACTATTAATATTGAGAAATATTGTTATGTTTAAATTAAAATTTAACTCAATACCTACAAATTTCACAGCTATTTTTTTACCCATTAATTCTATTAATTGAGCAATAATCACTACTAAAATATATGCTTAATAACCGAGGATTAAGTAAGAGATACCAAAAGTCATAACCTATGACCTCAATTTTTAAATAACCAAGACCATAGGTAACACATATGGTCTCGGGTTTTCCATAACCGAGGCTATAGGTCTTACATATGACCTCGGTTTTTCCATAAACGAGGACATAGGTCACATATATGGCCTTGATTTTGTTATAACCGAGGCCATAAATCTCGCCTATGACCACTATTTTGCTATATAACAGAGACCATAGATAATCAAAATGAATTATTATTACACTAAATTTTCAAATATAAATTAAAAAAAATAAAATTAATTATATTAAATTTAAAAGAGGTATTATATTAAGAGTTTAATAAAACAATACAATAAACCACATATAATAAAAACTAACTAATTAAAGAATTCCTATTGTTGTTAAGTTCAATTTACAATTGGGAGAAGTATGTTATATTCCATTCATTGTCAATATAAAATAGTTCATCTCCAGTTTATGATGCTTAAGCTTCCATTTTTGCTCTACCTACAGCATCTCTAGCTGGCTTTGCAAGTAAATACTCTTTTTGCTAGTAAAAATGGTTTCAAAGTCAGTAAGAAAATTGAATATAATCGGATTCAGATATTCGCCATAATCAAATTAAACAGCACCCATTCTGGATTTGGATAACAATACATTCCGTTGGAGACATGTTGCATTTGAACACTGAGGGTTTGGCTTCATTTCCATGGTTGGGATAGTCTATAAGAGAGTTATAACCCTAAGATCAAGCAAAGAAAATTCATAAAAATGTAGCATCTAAGTGGAAGCATATTTTATCCCAAAGTTAAATTGTCCTCACTATCTTGATTCTTTAGAATGATTCTTCTAAATGCAAGAAACTAAGACAGGTATTACTATCAGTCTACTATGGAATACGGTTGAAATAAAAACACATTTCTTCTATTTTATGCAAGATTAGGAATTTGTGGGAAGAGAGTAATAAATACATGACCCAAGTATGGAGACACATTCCAAATTTCAGCAAATATTAGAGCGTGTTTTGGACTAGAAGCCCTGCAACAACTCCCTGGAAAATCAAATCAATAAGCTCATATAACTCGATGGTATTGGGGATTGTATTTGTTACCCTGTATGATCAATAACAAAGTTGTGTCAATTTCAGTTTACATAATGATAAGATTAATATTTTTTTCAAAAACTATACATTACAAAAACTGTCAAGCATATATCAATGAAGGAAAAAAAACAAGACTATTGACTAGTGGTAAGTTGAAGTAAAACTTTCCTATTTTTCCATGGTAGTAGCTAAGGATGTAGCACAAACCCCTTCACGCTTAAGTGTCTTTTCGTGATTTCGTCCATACCAGACACTATGCATTAATTTCCTCATAAAAAAATAGCATCTAGTATAAGCATATACAATGTCCAAAACATAATAATCCTCATAATAAATTGTTATTTATATATATTGAAAATTTATATAAACTTAACAAATGAAACTGTTATTTATATATATTGAAAATTTATATAAACTTAACAAATGAAACTGTTATTTATATATATTGAAAATTTATTTAGAATGAAAAGTAATATTTTTTATGCTTTTAACATGTATTATCAAATACATGATCAGAAGAGTTGGGCATGTGATTTTTATGGTTTGGCTGTTGTTAATTAGAAAATTAGGATTATGTCTATTAAAACTAAATCATGCCAAACAAATTGTTTTAAGCATATTAATTGATAATTGAAATTATCAAATTATTTTCTCAATAAATCCTCAATTTTATAACAAATTTTATGCTTATTGATTTTCATTTCAGTTGGCATGTACTTAGAAGTTGGGAAAAAAGGTGCAATGTAAATGAAGAGTATCTCAATGCTTTAAGAAACAAATCTTATACTTTCAAAATCTAAACTCATCAAATGAAAATCTAAACATACTTCTAAAATATAAACTCAGCAAATGAAAATTTGTAAATCCATTAGCTTTTCTGCAAATGAAATTTGTATAGGCTCATCGACATGTATATAAATATTCTTCCAAAAGCTAAACTCACCAGCAATAACCAGTTCCTAAATCCCTAAAAATGTTTCAAATATGATGCAATACAATGAAAAAAAATTCAGAAACAATTATCAGATAACAAGAGATGGATTTGTATAACACTGAAAAAATAACCCTAACTAAAATGTATTATGCGCATAAATAATCTACTAAGAAACAACACATATGAATTGATATTATAAAAATTGAGGGTATTACACTTACTAGGAGTTGCGTTGTGAGCGACGACACTACAAATAGCCGATGATGAGTGCGAATATGAACAAAAAAGAAATAGAGAGAAAAGAAGAAGCTGTTGGAAAGGAACGAGTGCGAGAGGGAGGTGTTGCTGTAAGTCTACAATTTCTTCAGGTGCGACGATGATCGGTATATTGAAACGAAGGATTTGTGTTTTGTTGGGAAGAAGAATTTGCTATTTGATGGTTCTACTGAGAGAAAGGAATTTGCTTTAACTAGGAGAGACGATTACACGTTTAATTTACTGAGAAAGAGAAGATTACACGCGTACGTTTCTTAATTAATATATATATATATATTAATTAAACTTCGCTCTCTAACAATTTCTTATTTCTTATATATATATTAATTAGAAATTATATATATATATATATATATATATATATATATATTATTGCGCGTAAATATTGAAAATAACATTTAGAAAATTAAAAAAGGAAAAAATATGTGAGAGAGAGAAAAAAAAACATATGATATATATATATATATATATATATTATAAGAAATAAAAATACATTAAATTAAATTAATAATAGAGAAAAATAAAAAAAATTGTAAATTAATTTTTGTATTTTTTTAAAATGAATTACATACAATATTTTAATATTAAAATTTTTATTATTTTAATTATAATAACAGTCATTTAATAATCGTATCTATATAAATTTATTTATACGTATTTAAATACTTTTTTATAATTTAACTTATAGCCACGGTTATTGAAAAAACCGAGGCTATATGTATACACTATAACCTCGGTTTTTATCAAACTGTGGTCAAAAACCTATGGCCTCAGTTTTTAAAGAACCGATGTGTTGAAAAATTAATGTTGGAAAGGCCAAGGCCTAAAGGCCTTTCTAAATAAAACAAGTTTTCTCAAAGTTGTATTCTTTCTTTCATATTTTCATTACAATTTTATAGCTATATATAAGGAGATTTACTCATTGAATTACTTTTTGAATTAAACATTCATTGATTTACTCCTTGAATTACGGATTCTTTATTTTACTCATTGAATTAATTCTTAAATTAAGGATCAGAACTCATTGATTTACTTCTTGAATTAAGGTTCTTGATTTACTCCTTAAATTAAGGAGTTGACACTCCTTAATTTATTCTCCTTAATTTACTCCTTAATTTTATCTCCAATACGAGGCTAAAATTTCGAGATTAAAAATACATATTGTAGTAGTGAATTATTAAGTGAGAACAAAGATTATATATCTAGAATCACTTGAATACTAAACTGATATGGTAAAACTTTCATTATATTTTGTCGTTAGTTATTTGTATGCTTGAAATTAATAATAATTATCGTTTATTAAAGTGATAGATTTAATATAATATAATCTGATGGATTAAAACATATTAAATTAGAAAATATTAAGTTAATTGAAATTGTGATATATTTATAACATATATAGCACGTATAAGAATATAATTTTGTAATAAAAAAAAGATAATTAAACACTCGAATAGTCAATTTTTAATTTCTTCCTCGTTAAAAGTTGTGGGGGATGAGCCCTATTGTCAATTATCAATGTTGACTTTGCTTGCCTGAACCAATATCATTTCTCGTGAATTTTCATTTTCATTAGTTTTGGCACATTTCATATCCTAAGTTCTTAATTATACTATAGTATATACTATAGGCTAGTAAGATTTGAAGTTACTGCTACCAAAATCTTATTAACGGGATAAAACTGAAACTAACAAAAAAGAAAGAGTAAAATTGAAAATAACGAAACTGTGGGTATAAAGAAAATTAAACGAGCTAGGGTGATGAGGGGTGGGGTTCCTTCATTTTTCGAGTTACACGTGACAGTGTTCTTCAAATGCACGGGCCGGGAATTTCATATCCGTGCCTGCACATGCACGATGAATGTTAAGGAAACAATTTACACTTATGTTTTTACTCACATTTTTTATAATATATCATGTATTTTTATTAAATAAAAAATAGATTATTTATTTAATTTTTTTTAAATAATTTTAACATATATTATAATATAAAAGTAAATTCATGTGAAATTAAAATTTGTATTACCTCCGTTTAAAAAGTCGATTCATCTTACTCATCAAACATTCAAACATGTATAATAAAAGGACAGAACATAAAGGTGGGTCACGTGGCATGTCGTGTGTGCCAGGTAATGTCACGTGATCCGAGGGCTTTAATAATCCTCGGGTCGCTTTTAACTTTAACGTCATTTTCAAATGTGACACTGTTTTTAAAAGAAATATATTAAAGTTAGAAAATTTTATTGATAAGTTTATAATAATATTATTTATAAGTATAATTAAATATATATATATATATAATTATATTTAATAAAAAATAATATATTAATTATAATTATAATATAGATATAATATATAAAAATATTCAAAATTTAAACAAATCTATTCTAATATTAATTATAATAAGTTGGGTGTAACATATTTTTTTCTTAATAAATAAATCCTTTTTTTAAGTTATTAGATATATGTTCATCAAATCATTAAATTAAGTTTTAATATATATTTACTTATTTAGATTTAAAAAGATGTTTTTTAATCTATCAATTTTGAAAAAAAAATGACCTCATAATATGTCAGGTATAATAGATTTTTTTTCTAAATAAATAATTTCTTTTTTTTTAAATTATTAAAAAAATGTTCGTCAAACCCATTGGATTAAGTAGCAGTGTATATTTAGTTCTTTAGGTTTAAAATGATGTTTTTTATTTCATCAATTTAAAAAAAATGACCAATTAAAAATAAATAATATTATTTTTATGATTATTTTATTTAAATATTACTATTTATTATTAAATAATTAAAACTTGATCTTCTAATCGTTATAAAATGATAGTTAATATGAATTTTTTCACAAAATAATCATTTTAACGTTTGATTATTATCACTATTTTTATTTTAATATTTAATTTATTTTTATTTTTTTAAAAATTAAAAAAATATATTTAAATAATTTTATATTAAAATATTATAATTGTTGATTTTTTAAAAATAATTTCAGGTTAAATTTTAATTTTATCTTTATTAATAACTTGTGTTTTACATTATTTTATTAGTTAATAATAATAAAATTATATTTTAATAGATAAATAATTAAAATAATAATATATTAATTTAAATTGATTAATGTTTTTAAAACTAAAAAATTATAAATCATCTTTTAAAATCTAAGAAATTAAACTTACATACTTCTATGTTACTTCTCTACTGATCATAATTAATATAATGTGAATATATATTCACATTTTATTATTTCTCGTTTTTAAATTTGTGTAATTTATATGGAACGTAACGAATGAAAAATTATTAATAATCAAATATAATTATTCACTATTTTATTAAAAAAAACAAATAAAATTATTAAAAAATACAACATTACATTATGAATGATATCTTCTTGATACCTCGATGAATAGAGAGGTATGATATTTTGCTTGGTTAATTGTGAATATTATTTACAAATTACAATAAATTGCCTAAATATCAGGAATGAAAGATATTCTTGCCTTAAAGTTATGAAACAGAGAAGCGTGTAACTGGAGATCATGACTTGACAGCCAGTGATGAGCAGAATTTTTTTTAAGGTTAGAATATATAATTGTTATTTAATTTTATACATAAATATTTAAATTTTATCTTTAAATTTTTAAAATTTTATATATAAATATTAAATTTTTATTCATAAATATGTATTTTAGTAATTAAGTTATAAATTACGTGTAAAATTTTTAAATTTTAGAATTAAATAATAGAATTTAAAAGTTTATATATCTATGTATAAAATTTTAAAAATTTAGATACTATGTATGAAGTTTTAAAAATTTGATGATTAAATCATATGTTTTAAAAGTTTATAAATCTATATGTAAATTTAGTTAAAATTTGTATATAAATAATGTAATTTTTTTTGTAAAGTATTGTCGATGTCATCGAGATAAAAGTGATAATTTTTTTAAAAAAAAAATACATACAAATTATTTTTGTAAAAAAAAAATACAACTAATGATAGTAATTAAAGTTGTAGCCAAAATAAAAATAACAATAACAATAGTGAAAGGAATGAATAACATTTGATAAATTGAGTCGTAGAGGGATAGGATACGAATCACATGGCATGCGGATGGAGACATTTACACGAAGGTCCACTTTGTTAACTCAAAAACAAACACATCTCATCCCTCAAAGTTCATATATAGTTAAATATTCAACTTACCAAACGTATGGGTCAATGGAACCTTGCTAAAATATCAGTTAATTATTAGTCTTTGATGGATGCTTGATGTGTGATCTATCCTTTTAAGTTATTTGTGGCAATGATTTAGCTCCAAATATGAATGCTTGGCACATACTTGATTTTTAAATATTGTAACTTTGTAAGTTGATCATTATGCAATAAAAGCACCATATAACCCATAATTCACATTAGTTTTATTTCAAACATTCACCTCTCTTTGTTTTTTTCTTACAAATTTATTTTACAAGACTACAATAAATAAATAAAGAATTGTTGGTTAGATATTTATTTAATCTTCCAATTTTTTTGATGTTTTGATTTTTATTTTTTCACCAATTTATATGATTTTTTTTTAATTTATTTGACAAAACTACGATAAATAAAAATTTTGATTACAAGACTAAATAAAAAAATCAATATACAAAAAAAAGAGTAACTTATTTCATTTATGAGAAAATTTATTTTCTATCCCTCCATTAACTTAATGTGGGCATTTTATTCTATAAAATGACAACTATTTTGTAAAAAATAGAAAATTTTGAGAAAAACAAGGTTAAATATAATAATATTTTTTTTAATGAGCATTTGATATAGTGATTTTTAGGATTGTCCAATTTGCATAGAAAAATTAGAGAGAGTTTAGAATTTTGAAGAATACGTGGATCTCTCATGAGATTTATGTGTATAAAGAGTATTACACATACACTTGTTATTTACATAAAGAGTACATGTCACAACGCGTCAGAGGGATAAAAGAGTAAAAGAAAATACATTTAAGCTTGAGGTCGATCACCCC
The DNA here is from genome assembly GCA_033030585.1 of Hippophae rhamnoides. Lineage (NCBI taxonomy): Eukaryota > Viridiplantae > Streptophyta > Magnoliopsida > Rosales > Elaeagnaceae > Hippophae > Hippophae rhamnoides. The sequence goes on along the minus strand of CM065433.1, from coordinate 49,384,009 downwards.
ATGGCTTGAGATGATGGTCGGCCTTCCAAGACCAAGCTTCTATACTTAGGCAAGTCTATACTACGAGTTTCGTTGTGGGCACGGGCACTACAGGTCCATCTAGGACCACTGGTCTGATGGTTCGGGCTGTTAGTTGGATCGAGTTCAAGATTGATTCATATATTCAAACATCTAATCTTCTTACTCTTTCAACTCGTTTCTTCAACAAAAGTGAAAGAATAACAACTCAAGGTCGATCTAAATGTTCAAAACAATTATGTTTGTACTCGAAAGACTTTATGGTTTATTTTCCTTTTCTTCCACAAATTATATATTATTTTCTTCCATTTTGTTTTTAGTACTAAATTTTTTGTCAAGCTTCCCAACCTACCATTAATGTTTAATTTTTTCCAATATTATATTGGTTTTCTTTATTTTTTTTTAGATTTTAAAAAAATGATATAAGAATAAGAATACATGTCTCGAAAGAAATAACAAATATTAGTTGTATTTAACAAATATATATATGAGAGTTTGTTGTCCAATATAATACAATTAGTTGATGTTTTTATTTGACATATAATTTGTTTAAGATTTTTTTTTATTTTTTATTTCAATTATTTTTAGCCTCATATTTCAATAGTATTTTCAAATTTAAAAGGAGAGTTGCTATACCCAAGAATAGATGACAATAGATTGGATTGGATTCGATATAATCAAAATTTGATCTTATCTGATTTGATTTGTAGATTAAATAGATTTGATCAAACATTGATTCATTTATTAATGAATATTCATAATCCTATTTAAATTGTTCTCTTTTTATTTTTTTAAAACTAAAACATTATTTGATGAATGCATTACATATTTTATATTGATAAATTTGAAAAAAAAGTAAAAAAAATAGTATATATTATAGATGAATATTTTTTTTTACTTTTTTACTTATTTTAAATAAATTATGATAAATTGAAAAATAATATCATTTATAATAAATATAAAAAAAATAAAAAATTATGAATATGATAAGATTTGAATTTTTATTTTAAATTTTTTGAAAAATAATATATAGATTTATAAAAATTTTAAGAGATAGAAAGTAAGATTTATAACAATATAAAAGAGAGAAATTAAAAAAAACACTTATTCATAATGTAAATTTTTTTTTGAAATAAATAAATGTAAAAATTAAAAAAATATATTAAAAATTTGTTAACCTTTTAGTTTTTTTAAAAAATTGATTTTAATCTATTATCTAATTCGATTTATATTAATCTCTCATAATTTGATTCAATTTGTTGATTTTGTAAGTTTATTATGATCCGACAAAGAGGGGATCACATAAAACAAATTTCTAAGAAACTATCGTGCGGTGAACTTTTTACCATCTTAACTCAAAGTTAAATTTTGTTTGATATTTTACTTTCTATGAAATTTTTAAAATTTTTTAAATAAAAATAAAGATGAGGCAGAAAGATGGAGTTGTGGAGTTGGTAGTAGTACATTGACATCTACAAGACTACAACTTACTGTCTAAGTTGAATCTGTCTCATCCCTTGAAATATATTTATTTCCTGATAGAATCATGATGAATCTTGGAAAAAGAAAAGAAAGCTTGAAATTTCTTGAATTTATATATTTTTTGCCTCGAAATTTTCTCTACCTGTACGAACGAATATTTTTCATCTCTTCCTCATGATATATATCACTAATCTTTATATGCAAAAGGAAAATGGAGAGATAAACAGAACAAAAGAAGCAATCTTCTCTCCTTAATCGATGGAGCTAATTAAGCGTTCTTCCTCATCTATGGTTTCTCCTTCGCAGCTCAAAAAGACATTGTCATTTCTGGTGCATAGGAACACATCAAATTACCAAGTTATATCAACCTTCTCTCTTATTTCTTTCTTATCTTTTATACTACTGGTTTTGGTGGCAGACCTGAACCAAAACTTCAAAATTTCAAACCTCACATGTCCCCCTCTTTTACTTGGGTAAGACTTTTCTACAATTGTACTTTCATCTTGTTTCCATTATTTTATGCATTCTCCTCTTTGTCCCTTCGTTCATATTTGCCTTAATGTAAGGTTAATGAAATTATTATTTTTTTGAAAAAAAACATATACTTAATATATGATAAGGAGAAAAAAAAAAGATTATTAAGTTGGATAATCTAAGAGTAATGTTAACTATTTCTCTCTATCACAAACCAAGCATTGAGTTGAGTGTAAAAGTTTTTGTAAATGTGAGTATGTAATTTGTATTTATAATTTTTTATAATTTTAAGAATATATTATTGATATGATATAAAATAAAAGTAAATATATCAATCTAAAAGAATTATGAATAATTTCTTTAAATCAAGCCTTATTCATATAAAACTCTCTCCTTCTAATGAGTCTCCTTCTTTCTCCAATGCACTTGTCTACTTCACATCCAACATAGCTGTCTTTCTCTTTCTTTTTATCTAGCTCTTTTTTTTTTTTTTCCTTACCCTGCTTTGTGGTCCTCTCCCTCTGTCTCTCTCTCTCTCTATGTCTCTCTCTCTCTGGCTTTTTTATAGCTACTTTCATATATATACTTATATCACATTCATAATTCTCTCCAGTTATTCATTCATAGTTTATATCAAACACTAGTACTACTATTCTACTACAAGGTTTTACTCCTTCAGTTCTCTGCTGCTGCTTTTGCTGTGTTGTTCTGTTACCCTTCCTTCTTCTTCACTGATATATCAGGCACTAGCTAGCTAGCTAACTTACTTAATTAGTACGTACGTTGTATCTTATTGCTGCTACATATAACTAGATAACCTCAAACATCATGATCAGCCTAAGCTCATATAATTAATATATCGGCCTGATCAGATAGCTAGAATTTGAGATAATGGAAAATAATTAATTAGAAGAAAAAAAAAACAGCTTATTTGTACGTTGTTTGTAGTTATGTCATCAAGTGGAAGGTCGAGGCAGTCAGAGTCGTCTTCAAGGATCACAGATGAGCAAATCATTGAACTCGTCTCCAAGCTACGCCAACTTGTTCCTGAACTTCATGGGAGGCGCTCTAACAAGGTTATTAATTAAACTCTGTAACTAATCTTTAATTTTCTCAACTTATTTGTTAATTTAATTTGTTATATAAAATTATTATTTGTTACTTCCTCTACATCTCCTTCATTTTTTTAAAGAATTACATGTACTTGGGCTTATAATTGAACTCTTACTTTGAGAAAATGGTTGGTAGTAGAAAATATTGCATTTAACTTCCCACATGTACCACATAGATTGAATTTAGTTGAACTTTAATTAGACCCATTTTGAATATTCTACCACTTTGACCAGGATATTAAGGAAGGAGTAGCAACTTTTCTAATAACTAGCACTCACAAATATTATATATATATATAATATAATTAAATAGATCAAATTAATTATATTAATGAATCACATTATTTAATATTCATTTCATTGACTTTTTCTTTCTAAGGCGGGCATTTTACCTTTTTCACGGATTTGCACTATATCTGTTTCTTAATTTGTTGAATGGGCCGAGTAGTGGTTAAAATTAAATAATGATGTTTGGAAACTAATTCACCTTCATATAAAATTATAAATCATAAATGTTAATTAAGTGGTTAAAGTAAACGCATATGTATTTTTTTTCTTCCAAAAAAGTAAACGCATAGTTAAGAGGGAAAACTAATAATGTATAAGAAGTCGCAGAAAAACAATATAATAGATTAATTAATCATGCATTTTTTAAATATACTAGCATTTAGTATGTGTGTTGCACGTGTGTAATTTTACATATTATAATAAATATCATTCATATTACACAAAATTAAGGAATTTTTAAAAATAATAAAAGTGTCAACAAAGACAAGTAAATAAAATTAGAAGCTAAAAACAATAAATATATTTAATTTAAATCAACCACATATACAAAATTATTGAAATTTTTTAAAAAAATTAATAGTGTTAATGAAATGTATAGTTAATAGTCACCTTTTATGTGAAAATTCTTTAAAATTTATTGAGAGGTATTAATATAAATCAAATATATGTGTACGTAGGCTTTGGAAGATATATAATAAAAATTGAGGATAAGATGATTTATGTATGCACTTTTAAATAGGTAGTATAAAACCTTTTAGTAACATTATGAAATTTAAAAAAAAACACTTTATTAATTCTCAATAAACTTAATATTTATATGTTAAAATAATTTTCATACAATTCTATTTATATAGAATTTTTAAAACTCTTCCACTTATTCGACTAACTACATTTATTTTTCTTAAGTTATAAAACTTCTTGAAATTCCACGACTCTCTTCAAATAATTAATAATTTTGAATTTTGAATTTCAAATGTTGAATTTTAATTATATTTTTTTAGTCTTTTTGGTTGGATCTACTTATAAAGATAAAAAATCTAGAAATAAAAAATGACAAAAAACTTATTAAATGATGATAGATATTGTTTAATTAATTGACAATTAATACTTCAAATTTTAAACATTAAAACCTCTACAAGTTAAAAGTAAGATAAGATAAATGATTTTTTTACAAATACATAATCACAAGATTTATGTTGGATAAAACAAAAAAGTTGCTTTATATTTAATAGATAAATAGTTAAATTATATTGTATAAAAAATTAAATAGATAATTGAACTATATCTTTCCAATCAATTTTAAACATGTCATTTTTGGAGTTAGAATAATCTTACAATGGAATTAGATCACATGATAAAATGATGAATTTATATTTAGAGTACAGTTCATCGATTAATTTTTGATATGTTATTTTTTTATCGTGAAAATGACTATTTTCATATAAAAATATAAACTTGTTAATTTATAATAATTATAAGATAATTGATACTTAATAAAATTGTTACAAAGTTACAATAAGTAAACGTTAATCTCGGTGCAGGTATCAGCGTCAAAGGTCCTACAAGAGACCTGTGACTACATCAGACAGTTACACAAAGAGGTTGATGATTTAAGTGAGCGACTTTGTCAGCTCTTGTCTACCATTGATGCTGATAGTGCAGAGGCTTCCATTATTAGGAGCTTGTTCATGCAATAATAGACTTCTCTACTAATAAAACTACATATATATACATATGTTACTACATGTTTTTCTTTATCTCTCTACTCTCTCTCTCTCTCTATATATATATATATATGTGTATGTACTTGTTAATTTTTGATTTAGGATTTTGGTTAATGACCAGGTTAAGTCAAATTAACAAGAGCCAGATTATCATGTTTTACTTCTCTATTAGCTAGTTTGGAGCTATCCTGTGCGGATATATATATATGGGCAATGTAATATTAATAGGTTTCTATATTAATAAAAGGACTTGCTAAATTATCTATTTTCTTATTATTTCAATATTGATGTTTTTCCCTTCTGATTGTTTGGCTTTGATATTATCCTAGGCCTCAGGAAACTAGCATTTCCTAAAATTCTATATTTTATTTGTTAGATTTCCCCTTCTTTGCTAATTAGCAAGGTTGCCAATTAAGGTAATGAGTCTTTGAGACTAACACAACATTATTATTATTATTATTATTATTATTATTATTATTATTATTATTATTATTATTATTATTATTATTATTATTATTATTATTATTATTATTATTATTATTTTCAATCAGATCTGGACTACGTACCTTAATTGTAATGTTTTGTGTTTAATTAATTAATTAATGAGACTCATTGTCGACTTGTATATGTTGATTTTTTGGACATTGGCTTTGTCGGTAATAGGAGATCAGGTGGCAACGTCGGGGGGGACAGACTTAACGATTCTATTCACACTGATTTGATTATTGTTGCTTCCCACCTAGACATTGTTACTTAATTCAAGTTTATACTATATAACAAAACGCCATAATTAGTAACCCTTAAAATCTTTTGAAAACGATCTTCATCTTTTAAATAATTTTGCATAGTGATCTTACATTAAAATTCAAAGTTATTATCACTAGAGTTTGAGAACGGAATTAACAGCAACAAAAAAAAAAAGAAAAAGAAAAAAGAGAAGTAGTTGCAGCATGTGTTGACTTACTGATTCAATTCAAAAATTAATAATGATAACGAAAAGATCATGGCAACAAGAGGGGTTAAAATAAATCATTTTAACATTCTCCTTATATATGATCAAATAATGGCAGGTATTAAATTTATTTCGAAAAATTATATAAATAACAACACTAGAATTTATAACAATAAAAATAATACTAAATTATGTTAAATTAATCTGAGTTTAACATTAGATATATCTTGATCGAAGTTTAATTTAAATGCCAATCAATTGAATGATATTCAATGTAAAATCTTTAAGATATATATATTTTATAAAATTTATTAATTAAACATAATATATATTATTTTTGTGGTTATAAATTTTTAAATATTATAAGTTATATATTTTTCATTTTAGTTTTAGCATAACAATGATAACTTGGGTTTATAACTTCATTTATCTATTCACCAAGTTAACCTTATAAAATAAATGGTAGCTCATTCCACTTGTATAAGCACACACAAGATTTGGGCTTATCATGTCTCCTACGTCCTATCTACTTCTGGCATTTTCCTGGTCATTTTGTTTCTTATGGCCTTCTTCATTCAAAAAAAAAAAAAAAAATGAATGCGTGACTTAATTATTTTATTTTGATGTGAATTAGATAGAGTTTCATACTTTCAGTTATTAAAAAATAAATAATTTTTATATTTATAAAATATCAATATTTATTCATGATTTATTGAAACTATCAAATATACTTAATTCAATAGTTAAAATGTTATTTGATTGGAATTAAAATGATATTATTTAAATTTTATAGAAATTATATTTAAAAAATTAGGTTGATATCAAATATCAATAGAGATTAATTATGAAAATCTAATTAAATTTACGTAATCTAAATATAGAACTAATAAAATTAAGTAAATTTATTTGAGAAAGAAATTATTTAAAAAAATAAAAATAAATAATTACAAAGTTAATAAAATATTAATAAAAATACGAGTTTATAAATATATGGATAAATTATCATTTAACCTTCTAGGATTTCTTATGTAAAACTATGAAAGTTATTGTTATATGTACAGCTTGTGTTGTTATCTCTTGGGTGTTAGTATTGAGGCATAACTGCACTGCTCATGCTCTATTGGTTTTATAACATTAACAAATTTCTAAACAGACTTGTGTTAAAACATTATTGCACATGCTTTGAACCAATGAAATTGTTTTCATCATTTCTTATGAATATTGTATTAAGAAGATGAAGATGAGATTTTGATATTAAGGCTGCATTCCCTCTGTTTTGTTTGGAATCTAAAAGCTGACCTAAATAATAAATACTCCCATCAAATTATTTTTAATGAATTCGAGTTTATTGCTCTTTATTATAGACCCTTTTCCATCATCTTCTACCTTGTAGTTGTTTCTTTGTACCCCTGTTTGAGAAAGAACTAAGAAGATACATTTTATCCATTACTATAAGATAACATAATGAAGTTGAAGAGTTTCACACTCCAGATAACAATGTTAATGTTTTTATCTTTATTTTTCTTCTCAGTTCCACAGTCAATTCATCAATTGTCAAACATTTTCCTTCACCGTGTTGTGAATTTTGGAACATCAGGAAGGTATCCCTTTCTACGTTGCAACAGCCAACGCCAGCCGTTCCACCTCCGTTGCCGCTCTTTTTGCCGTCGTCATTTTCCTCACCGTTGCCTTTCTTGTCACTGCTGCCGCTCTCCTTCCTTCGCGATCTTCAAAAGTCAGAAAGTAAATATTGATGTTACGATACTCTGCTAAGGTTTGGGAGATTTCCTCATTTCCTTGCTCTTGATTATTGTTTTTTACTGCGAGTCTTCTTCATTTTGAACAATTATCCATCGTGGTTCATCATCTTCCCTATGATCGCCTTCACCATCCACATTAATTATCCGTGTTTAGAATCTAGCATTGCACATTTTTGTTACTCTCTTTTGCGATCTCCTTGCAATTTCCTTTGTGAAGAGTATAGAGAGATAAGATGAAAAAATGATTTAATTTTGTATTGATGTGTTTAGAATGTATATGTTAATCCTATTTATAGTGATTATATGAGAATGTGCCAGTGAAATAGTGGAAGTGTAGTAAGATGTCAAATAGTGGAAGTGTATTACAAATTAAATAGTGAAAGTGCATAGTGAAATAGTGAAAGTGTAGCTGGTGAAATAATACAAGTGTAGTAGTGAAGTAAATTACTGATATCAAATATAACTTAACATCCCCTTGAGCTCGAGGAGGAAGAGAAACAATCAACGAGTTTGGAAACTAATTCTTAAAATCTACCTGGTAGATGAGATTTAGTGAAGATGTCAATTATTTGATCTGTGGAGGATATTGATTTGAGACAAACAGATATCTTGAAGACGTTGACGAACAAAATGACAATCAATCTCGATATGTTTTGCTTCGTTCATGAAATACATTATCAGCAATTTGAATAGACTACGATTGTCACAATATATGATAGGTGCGATTGATTGGAGAACACCCATATCGTAGTAATCAACGGAGCAAAGAAGTTCTTGAGTGGTGTCAACAAGAGCACGATATTCACAGTCTTGGATCGAGAAGTCGAGAGATCGCTTCGCTTCTCGCTAAGATATAAGAGAGTTTCCAAGAAAGAAACAATTAGTGGTAGGCGACGATCGGTTGGTCACCCGCCTAATCAAAGATCGAGTAGGGCGGAAGAAGAAGATTAGACTTGTTGGAGAAGTGGAGACCCGAGTAGGTGCGCTTTGATGTGAAGAATGCCAAGAACCGCCGGTATAATGGGTAGACCGTGCGAGCGACGTGAATTGACTAACCAGGATGAACAACATAGGCAATGTCGGGCCAGGTAATGGGAGATAAACAAGGCCGCCTTACTTGGTTGTCCGTATAATGTGGCATATGAGAGAATAGTACCATCTGGGTAAGTTTGACATCGGGTTCCTAGGTGTTGACGCAGCTTTGCAATCAATAAGTGCCACCGATTAAGAATATCTAAGAGTACTTTGAGAGATAATATCCTCGAGAATCGATGAGATTTCTAGGCCCAAGAAGTAAAGTGGAGACGACGGTCTTTCATTTTAAATAGATGACTCAAAAGCTTGTTTGAGATTAATAATTCCATTAGAGTCATTCCCTAGGTTATGATCATATCATCTACGAAAAGGAGGAGAAGTGTTACACGAGTGGGGGTCTTCCGAATAAAGAGGCCGGAGTCATAAGAAGTGGAAGTGAAACCAAAGTCAGTAAGTGTAGAGCTGAATTTGGCATACCAAGATCGATGAGCTTGTTTGAGGTCATAGAGAAAGACGACGAAGTTTGCATACTTGATGAGGTGAATGAGTGTATCCAAGTGAGGTTTCATATAAACTTCCTCGGCTATATGTCTCCATTGAGAAAAGCATTTTTGACATCCATTTGAAACATGTTCCAATTTCGGCAGACGAGCAACAACAATGATACTTGAACAGTAGTATGAGTCGAGCTACAAGTGCAAAAGTTTCTTCATAGTCGATTCCATATTCTGTAAAACCCTGCAACCAGACGAGCTTTATATTGTTTCATAGACCCATCCGAATGAGTTTTTGATTTTCAAGATCCACTTACAACCAATCAAAGATTTATTAGATGGAAGATCAACAAGATCCCAGTGTATGCTTTTGTTACACGCCTCGTAATTCATCTCATACCGCCATTAAGGGTTAGAACTGGCTTCTATATAGTTTATCGTTCATGATGAGACAAAATAGTAGAGAAACATTGGTAATTACGAAGATGAAAAGGAAGACTACTTACACGAGTGAAACGACGAAGTGATGACTCGACAATCGATAGTTGGTCTTCAAGATGTTGTTAAGTAGGATCGGCCAGGTTGAAGACACATCGGAGAACCCATAAGTAGACGATGTAGGGTAATGGAAGCAATGTCGGGAGGAAATAAATCAATAGTTGGGTCATTAAAAAAGGGAGTGAGGGTAGAGATGAGACATGAAATGAAGAAATAGAGGAAAACATTTTATGTTCCCAAAAGATGACATGACGAGAGATCGCAATCGTTTAGAGATAGTGGTCCCAACAACGATAGCCTTTGTGTTCTATTCCATACCCCAAGAACAACAAAGACGGTAACGAGGTTCTAATTTATTGTGTTCATGAGGTGAAGAAGAACAAAACAGGCACAACCAAACACTTTGAGTAGTTCATAAGATGGAGAAGTACTTATAGACGCCATTCATGGGGATTGATTGTGAATAATAGGCATGGGAACACGATTGATGGTATAAACTGTAAGAGCCGCTTCCACCCCAAAAGCGTTGAGGATGAGAACTAGAAATGAGGAGAGTACGAACAATATTAAGAATATTCGTGTGTTATTTCGGCCTCTTCCATTTTGTTGAGATGTGCCGGAGAGAATATTGAGAAAGAGTCCCATTTTGTCGAAGAAAATTTAAAAAATTGTTTCTTTATATTCCATAGCATTATCACCAAAAGACTTTGATATTTTGAGAAAATTGGGTTTTAACCATTTGGGCAAAATCATAATAAATTTTGGGTAATTCAGATCTATGTTTCATGAGAAAAATCCATTGAATCTTGAATAATCATCAATAAAAATGACAAAATAAACACATCCCCAGTAGTAGGATGTGGGGATGGACCCCAAACATCAGAATGAATTAAGTCAAAAAGGCAAGGTAGAATCACTTTATTAAAACATAAAGCATGTTGTTTTCCCAATTGACAAAGCGAAACAATTTACATTATCTAAATAGAAAGCAGATCCTAATTTACCGTAAGATGCTAAGGATCAAGACGTCCTATGCACGTACGGCCTGAGCATTTGCGGCCGTAGGTTGATAGGGTGGTTGAAAGCAGTGTGGCGGGAGAATTGGGTAGATGAAGGTTGATAAGTTCAAATAATCCGCCCAACCTTACGGCCTATCTCAAGGATCTGTCGTCTGTGGATCACGTACATGACAACCATAAGAGGAAAAAGTAATAGTAAGACCAAGTTCACATAATCGCATTAACGAGAGATAAGATTTAGAGTAAGGTTGGGAATATGAAAGGTGTCGAGAAGTGATATAGAAGATGTGGAAACTTGTCCTACAAAGATTAACACGCATATGTGAACCAGGAGTTTGAATTAAAGGTTTGGAGATGGAAGATTGTGTGGGAGAAGATGTGATCATAGTCATAATGGTTACAACAAGAATCAAAAATACCATAAAGATTTACGATGTGAGAGACATAAGGCGTATGGTACATTACTAGATTGTGAGAGAACGTGTTAAGAAGACCTTCAGAGTTCTTGAGTAGAAAGTAAATTTGTCATGATTATCCTCGCCAAGCGGCGGTGATAGATGAGTTACTATTTTTACCTCGAGGCGTTGGTGAGAGGAATTCCAGGAGGAATCTTGAGAGGGATTCCGAAAGCAATCTCTATTAAAGTGTCCTGGACCCTTCTTGTGACAATATATACATACCCGAACGTGACATGTATGACAGAAGCTACGTGATTGTGGTTGTGACAGAGTGTAACCTCGATGTTTCAAGTCCTCTTTAGAACCTCCTGGGGCGATAAAAGGGGGTGGCAAGAACGAGAATCAGATGATGAACTTTGAAAACCCCCATCCAGGGTTTCTTCTTCCAGAGCGAAGCTCTGGCCACAAGATATCTAAGGAAGGAAAAGGACTAGATGGAGTAAGGAAGCCCGAACAGGGTTCAAATCGATCATGGAGAGCCATGAGAAAAATAACAAGACGCTAGTGATTAGAAGTTGAAACATCTCAAGATCAATCTTGTTCATTCCAAGTTGGTTCAGAGAGAGCGAGTTGATCCCAAATAGTATGCATTTCGAGAGAAATTGGTTAATGGTTTGATCGGCCACTTTGGCGTTTGGTATGAAGAGTTGTTAAAAGTTGATATAGTTGTCAGAACCGTAGTAAAGCGAGACTCAAGAAATTCCCAAACTTTCGCGGTGTCAAAACGCCCCGGAAATTCACCATGAATGGAGGGTAAAGTGGTATTCTGAGAACCGTGTAATAATTTGATGATGTTTACTCTCGATGCTTCAAGGCGATCAAGAAATAAGGAGTTGTTTCGGTGGTTTCTTGGATGGGTATAGAGATATCACGGTTATGAAACGCCATAGTCTTGCGTCCTTTCCAGAACTTTTCATTGCTTGTGCCCAGTGCTAGGTAGTTAGTATCGTGAGGGTGGTAGAGATTGGTTTTGGGATATCATTTCGGTCCATTTTAACGAAATAATGGAGGAAATATAAAGCAAATATATGAGACAAGATATAAGGAGATATCCTTAAAAATGAAAAGAGTGAGTTGAAAACAAGCTGAAACCGGGTTGGAGAGGTGGAGTTGAGAGAGCCGGGTTGAGAGAGCCGAGTTGGAGTGAGCCGGCCGTTGGAGGTGGCCGATTTGAGGTGAGTCGGGTTTAGAGCGAGGGATTGAGGTGGGGGTTTGAACGAGCCTGATCGGATTGAGTAGGCCGGGTTTGGAGCGAGAAGGCAATTTTGATAGAAATTTTAGAGGTATATGAGAGGCTCTGATACCATGTGAAGAGTATAGAGAGATAAGAAGAAATAATGATTTAATGTTGTATTGGTGTGTTTAGAATGTATATAGAGAACCCTATTTATAGGATTGTAACAAGTGTATTACAAGTGAAATAATAGAAGTGTAGTACAAGTGAAATAGTGGAAATGTAGTACAAGTGAACTGAATTACAATATCAAATATAACTTAACATCCTTGATTCAAGCTTGTAAGTTGTTGGTGTTATTGTAGCTAAACAATCTGGTGATATATTCTGGTAAGTCTAATAAAGGTTATGGTGTGGTTTTTGTATCTATGTTTGTTTGACACTCGATTGGATTTTGCTGCAAGTGTTTGCGAATTTGTTGGTACTGGTTTGTATTTGTGCGATATTTGTGGTGATATTGCTGTGATTTTTCCTAATTGTGGTGTTGATCTAGCCAAGAGGTCTTTTTTCTCTTTGGCGCTCGTTCTGCCAGTATTTGTTCCTATATGCTTATATTTGAGCGTATGAACCTTTCTAAACGCACTCTTGTCATGGAAACTTTATTGCAAGAATAATTGTTTTTGTTGGAGATTGTGCTTGTAGTCTATGGCAAGTTTGAGAGCTTTAGTACTTTTGTAAAGGATTTCAGATGGAACTGGACAGGAGATGATGTTCTAGATTTTGCTATCATTGATTGGTATATCTTCTTGGCTTCGTTTGAGGAAGTTTCTGCATTGGATACAGTGAAATGTAAAGGTCCTTGTAAGGCTGATCAATTTGGATTGTTGGCGAAGTTTCCTTTTTTGCATATTCATTTTAGTGTGATTAGATGATGGTACTGTCCCTATTCTTTCCTTGAATTTTGACTTTCTGCAATTTGTTGGTATGATTTACAAAGTTGTTGTGTCTTCAATGTCTGATTTTGATTCTAGGAGTTCATATGAAAATGCTCTAATGTGCTTAATGGGGCAACAAAGAAGGAAAAAATGAATTGTTGGACATGCTGGAGTGTAAAGATAAGAGCCATTATCACATGGTGCATGCTAAGTTTCCAAATTGATATGAGGAGTCTCTTTATGTTATGCCATCAGCAGAACAGGGTCTTTGAAAAATGGAAACTCTCAAGTATGGGTAATGTGAAAGAGAGTTGTGTTGAGACGTCCATAACCAAAGCTGAAGCAGAGGCTGGTCTGAATATGGAAAGTTCAATGAGGTTACCTATCTGGACAGTTAGGAATACACATAAATGCTTGTGGGTTGGATGTTTTGATAGACGTGATGAAGAGTGGTGTACTTTCCTCTCCATGTGCCCTTCACAATGGAAAAGGAGAATGTTAAACAGAGTTGTAGCCTGCAGCCTAAAGCATATATATTTGGGGAATGATTGTGCTGTGTTCTGTCTCAATCAGGTTCCTTGTTGTGTATCTAAAATTCTAGATAACATGATGTTCTCTATTTTGACTAAAAAAATTCCTTCACCTTTCTTAGTCGACCCTAGGATGCTCATGTCCCACGCTATGCATTATGCTTGCAAAATATGAATTTGATAGCATCAAGGTGATTAAGTTTAATCAATAAACTGCTAATCAGGAATGTTGTATGTCTGATTGGAAAAAAGAAAATCTTATGCTACTAGAACAGATCCAGTCATTCAGATACAAGTGTGCTCTAGAATCAAATATCTTGTTAAGTGTAAGTAACTACTCAAAGTATGCTTATCATCTCATGGTAGATTATAGAAACTCTTCACTTTGCTAGTGACATATTGATTCTTGATAATAGCCCCAAAGTTCTAGTGGGTTTCCACGTAAAAATAAACTCTCGTTTTAAAATATTAATTTATTTGATGTAGTTGATTCATATACTTATAAACTCATGTTTATATTAGTAATATTTTATTAATGTAAAATTGTTCTCATTTCTACGCAATTAATGCTCTCTACAAATGTATATTATAAGTTTGAGCCTTATGTTTAACAAATTAATTTTCGTATTTTATCGATCTGTCTTTTTCAACTAGATACATGATCTTGCTTGATAGTGTGAATGAACTTAATTTTCTTTTCTTTTCCTTGTTTGTTAATTTTCATGGAGCCACAATTATATATATATATATATATCCTACTTGTAGTATCTTTAGACATATATTTGATTTCTAGAACATCATATTTTTTTAACAATAGATTTATTATAGTACTGATCAAATATGTCTCTTGCACACATAATCATCTTGTTTTCACTTTTGTCTTATACAAGTATCTCCTATGGATTCATTTTCATTTTCATTAGGTTTTGGTGTGTTGAGAACATATACTACATTCAAACTTGTTAAAAGAAAATTGAGTTTTTTTTTACCAACGTTAAAAGTTTCCTCAATCGAACCTTTCCAATTTAACAAAACCAACAACAAACTCATAAAATGAAGATAATGATGATGCCATGGCAAATGATGTCTTAAGATTGTCGAAAATATAAAATAATATTATGAGAACTTACTATTAAACTTTATAAATTTAATAAAAATTTTAAAGTATGATATATTATTGCTCTCCTTTAAATTTTATTTTCCTTCATGAATTCAGTGTGTATTATGGTTTAATATTGTAATTATTTGAGTATTAATTTATATTTTTAAAATTTATGAATATTTTATTACAAAATATTATTTTGAAGAGAGAATTAATAAGAATATAACTGCTTTTATGGATTTTATGGCTTAAAACTTTTGGTATTTATAAAATAATTTGACATCCATTCATTTAAGTTACATTGCTTCATTTCTAACTCTTAGATCTTGATCTAATGATTAACTCTCAAGTAATATAACTCTATTTCATCTAGAATCATAAATCAAAGGTCCATATCACACCCGAATAATTATATGACTTAGATTGCATCTATTTTGCCTGGTCAACCTTTGGTCAATGTGATCAATCTATAATCAACATGGATTAACCTTTCGTCAATACAAATTATGATTAATTATTATAACAATTTATCAAATACAAATGTCATGAATCAATCATTATAACCTTTCATGAATCCGATGGTCATTATTAATCTTCATAATGGTTCATCAAATCTAAAGGTTATGAATCAATTATCGTAATTTTTCATAAATTCAATAATCATAAAAACGAATGAGTGTAATTTGAAAGCCATAAACATACCACATGTTAGTAGTTTATACATTTTGAAAATTTCTTCAACATCTATGACATAACAAAAAATAATAGTAGGCTAATCAACAATCTATATCAGTTAGTATTTTCTTCTCTTCTAATCTTTTCATGGGTGATTCAAAGTTTTTTGTGTTTATGTTAAAAGTTATTTTACATAAATTTCCAAGTCTAAAACGCACCACAATATTTCTTTTTCCATTTAGTCATAAGAATATTTTTTGTTGTTAAAAGCATTAACTTCTTTAAAGCCGAAGTAAAGCTATCCTCAATATTTGATGCCTTGTGGTTACATAGTTTAAATGACAGAAATTAAAAGGCAGGTTTTCTAGTGCTGCCCTATTCGTCCAAACCTTTTAATGTTTTGTGAATCACCAAAAATAAATAAATCGTGAATATAATACGAGAGACCGAGTCTCAACAGCTCCTGCCGTTGAATTGACTGCTATCCAACGACTTGTTGATGTCCCAGCTATGGCTACGTACGCCCAAAGACAGCTACCAGCTCTCTCTATTCTATTTAGAAAAATGGGTTGTATATGATTTAGGATAATAGTATTAGGAAGTATAATCGGTTTTATCTCTACAATAAATTAATCTAATGTCACTATATTTTTATAAAGTGATTATTAATGAAAGTTTTTTGAGACATTAATAAATTGAATTGTGGTAGCCCAAAAATTGTTATTAATAGTAATTTATAAATAAAACCATTATTTAATAACATTAATAGTAATGTGTAATTAATAATATAAATAAATAAATAAATATTTTATTTGTTTTTAATACTTCAAAAACTAATATATTTATGACAACATCATTGCATTTTACTCTTAATATTTAGTTTTACAGAAATATTTAAGAAGCATCTAACATATTATTTAAAAGTTATCTTAAAATTATAATAATTTAAAAAGTTATTAAATTTATGAATGCAAATTTCTTATATTCGTACCTTCGTAAATCTATTTATTTCTTATTTTAATTATACTTTTACAAAGATCACACTTTTCAGATTACTAAAGTGTTTGAGTGCTCTAGCTTTATTTAGTGCAGGGAAAAATATATGAAGAAAAAAAAAAGAGGTAGGTAGAAATGAATATTTAAAGTTGATCGCTGAAATCTGGCTTCCCCCCTTACGGCATTTGGACAATCACTTTCCTGAGAATCCGAATATCAGCATACAATAAATCCCTTAAATTAAAGTTTCCAACAATATTTATCATCAAAACTCAATAGAACTTTGACAAAAAAAAAAGTTCTACAATAGAGAAAGATAGTTTACCCTTAACAATTAATTAAACAACATTCACACAATTATAATGACTCAATTTAGTCACAAATCTCTTAAATATGAACAAGTAGTTTAATAACTATTTGTACACTCTTTTCTTACAAGTTAGTTTTGTAGGATTAATTCTAACGATATATACGTGTGAAGTCTAAAGTATAATGAAGTTTATTATAGTTTGTTTGCAAAATTGTTACAATTGATGTTAAAATAAACACATTTTAAGATAATTTTCGTTGTAAATCAAAAATTATTAGAAAAGACGACTATAAATTGATCTACGAAATCACTCAAAATATAAAAAGATTGTTATCGATATTACTTGAAGTCATTTAACTTATATTAATTCTACGTCATTTTAAAAGAGATATATAATGTAATAACTAAATTGAATCTTATGTCGTTTAATTATGAATGAGTTAACGATTTAATAAATAATAGTAATTTTTATTAGATGAATTCTACTCAAAATAGTTATTATAACTATCCTCGAAGTAGTAAACCCAATCAATCACACGTTTTAGATTCTCCATTGCTCCTATATATCAATTTTCCGTAACATCAGTATGATCATTCGAGCTAAAGGATTAAAGTTCACATGCATGTTTTAGACAAGTATAAGAACTCAATTTTCTTTCATTATTTTGTCTTTATATCCTTTTCCATTTGTCTTTTTTAGACAATTATAAGAACCCAACTTTAAAACAACATTACTTAATTACATTTCGTAAGTGACTTTTAGCCCTCGTGGTTTTATATGGTATATGCCCCTAAAAATTTGATGTTGGCAAAAGTACCGGATTTTAAAAGCAGAAAGAAATCCCATTGCTTAACATAATATAGTTACCTTTTAGCAACACTACCTTTAGCGAATGGCAAGATTTTGATAATTTTATATTTTCTGTTTTATATATACGATCATAAGATGTCCCATAATTGGAGTGGCCCCGATCTATATTTGTATTTTATTTATCTAACTTTGGAGTAAATCAATAAAATTCAAATCAACACGAGATAATAATATGATTAATCATTGTCCATCTTCCTTGGGTTTCCGGTGACACATATGTGTCAGTAATATCAGGACCGATTCCACAGAACTTGAATTGAATCATTCACCTTCACAAGGAAATATTTTTCACCTCATATGCTTGATTTTATTTTAATATTTAACTAGTTGAAAAGTATACATCAAGAGTTTTAGTCTTCTTTGTTTTGAAATGATCCAGAACTCATATTCCTGATAAATTTGTAATGATCACAAATAACATAGAAAAATATCATTGGTGTAAAACTGGTGCACTCAATGGTTACATATGCAGGTTGACTATTAGAGAGTTCAAGAAGAATTGGCTTGAAATCAATTTTGGAATTGAATTTTCTTTGCCTGTGTATGAAATGTTTAAGAATAGAGCCTAGGAGCCTGTAGGATGATACTACAATATATAGGATCTCGAATAAGAGCAAATATAATAGAAGCAGCAGATATTAATGAAAATTTCATATGCGTCTCAAATTTCCTTCAAGGGAAAAAAGTATACAAGCATTTTCTTTCTATTATTTGGAAATATATATATACAGATTTTGTTACGACACTGAAGGTTGAGGTAACCTGTTTGGCTGTTTTAGAACATATTATTAACATCTATACCATATATCATGTTTTTTCCTCGTTAAGCTACTCTCAGACATATAAACCAAAAACTCTTCATTGTACAACATAATACTCAACCCACCAAAAAAAAAAAAAAAAGAAGGAACACAAGGAATATGAACAAAAATGGAATAAAGTTGCCTTCTTTATGCCATAGAGAAACTAATAGCAACAAATAGGACATCGTATTAGGCCATTTTCGTTACACTTGGGGCAACGTTGGATCCTATAATCTTCCTCCTCTGCTTCCTCTTCTTCTTCATCTACTTCATAATATATTTTACAGCTTCCTGAACATGTTTCACAAGGCACAAACCTTATATCACCACAACCCTCACAAGCTCCACTACTGTTATCCACTTTCTCACAGCATTCGACCATTTTCTCTAGATGCCCATCTTCATGTAGTCTCCTAATTTCTTCAGCTCCTCCAATGTATTTCTTATCAATGAACACCCTTGGCAATCCCAATCCACCTCCAGTAACCCCATCTTTTGAAATCTCTTTCAATTCTTCCCTGAACCCAGAATGCATTGAAACATCCCTCTCATCAACTCGAATTCCCAAACCTTTTAGAATTACTCTAACATGACAACAATCTTCATACGTCTTCCGGATCCCTCTTAGGCTTGTGAAGTATAATACCAGTTTTTCTTTCTCTTTGTTAGAGGGAGTGAAATCATTATCTGAAATGTCGCCATTTGGCTTCTTTATCTCATCCAACGACAGGTCATCAATTTTTGCCGGTTCAACTTCTTCTTTTCCGACATCTAATGACTGAAATTGAGACCTCTTATCTGGGGAGAGCTCTTCCAGTGATTTTCTAAAACTGGAAATGATTTCAGGATCAAATTCTGGAATCTGGGAATTGAAACCCTCACCGTTTTCCATTAAAAGCCATAGGGGTTTCGGTGACGCGGTGCCGTTTTCTTGAAAGCTGGACTTTAGGCGATCACAAGGGGAGGTTGGCTCTGCGTTTATATTCCGAGCAACGTCAAATGAGAAGCTCCTTACATGACTTGGGGACCTAAAGGGACTATTATCTTCGAGGCCTTCCATTAATTCCCAGACATTGATTGTTTCAGGTTCTCCAGGGGGAGTTATAACCGGTGTCTTTGGAACAACTTTTGGAATTTTTTGATTGATCATAAGCGACCATGTCTTGGCTTCAATTAACCCAACCGAAAAATCTATGGTTTTGCTCTGTTTTTCATTGTCTTCGCGACACCTGTGATCAATCCCATTGTCTTTGAACTTATCATCAATATGGGTATTGCCGATGTCATTAGTGGAATCAAGCTTGAGAGAGCCTAAAGTGGAAGAGGTGAGAGCGACCACATGGTGGCTATCACCTTTAGCTTGCGGTGGGTGGTGAACGTGCATCGAGTAGCTGCGCGGAACAGGGGAATAGGGACTCTGGCAGTGCCGGCATCGCTTTTGCTTTGAACCTGCGCAACCCATTACTCTGATAACCAACCTGATTAGAATGAAGACACAAGAAAATGTAGCAAACCTAGGAATTGAATTGCAAAAGGGATTGTAAATATACGATTAATTAATAGCTAAAGGGTAGTTTCATATGGGAGTTGAGAATCAGATAAAAAAGAATATTGCCGGTGAAGATGAGCTGGATAAAGGGCATTTTTTTGTGAACGAGGAACAACCTTCGACAAAAAAAAAATAGGATCTTTAAAAGTATTTGTACAAAATGTGAAATTCAGAGGAAAAGCTGAAAATTATTTCTAGACGGGGAGGCAGGATGTGGGTTTACACCAAAGATCAAGCCCCTGTTTGAATCGCGAAGAGATAGAAACATAGACGATGGATTATAACGGGGAGACCAGCATTAATTGGCAAAACAAATGAGAGAAGGATGAAACTGTCAAAAACCCAGTCGCAGAATTGGCTTTCATTAATTCTTAATCACCTCGAAAGCGAACTTGATATATGAAACCAATAACGAGAAAAGCTTCAATCACGTTGTAGAACGCTGCATGCCAAACAGGAACCAAACAAGTGAAATCCTTGATAAGAAACGACAACGCAGAAGAAACAATGAGGATGAGTTGATGGCGGAGCAATTGAAAAATTCAAAAGACCCGTCAAAAAAATCAAAAGGGTTGTGAATGAAAATTTCAGAAGGAATAAAGGGAACTGAAAAAAGTAGACGATGGATTATTTTATAGTCAAACAAAAAGGTCTACCAATTGCTTCCCTTTGACAGTTTCCACCACCTCCTCCTTGCTCCTACTTGCTTTTGTTTCTCTCTTTTTATCTCCCGGGAACTCTATCAGGGTTCTAGAGACTCGAGAGAGAATATTTGAATTTGATTTGAGTTCAGAAGAATTTCAATTCTTGCCGAGGATCAGCTTATATATGAATGTGCATTTATGTTTTCTTACTCAAAAATATTAAAAGAAATGTATTTATGCAGATGTAGGCTGGAGCAGTAAAAACAAATATTAAAAAAAAAATACATTTTTTACGATGGATTCGATTGGACCGGAGCCGGAGAAATCTAACTTATGAAATTATTTATATTTTTTGATTGGGAAAAAATATATTTTTATTAAATGAATCTTCCCAAAAAAAAAATACATATACAAATATAAATAAATAAATGTGAAAATTTGATAAGTTTTTGTTGTAAGAGAGAAAAGTACCGCCGAAAGCGGGAATTGTTGCTTGAATGACTCCACCAACAAAAAAACAGAAGTCGAATTTCACTTTGACCTTGTGAATTATGATTCGATCCGTAGCTTCTTAATTTTAGGTTTTAATTGCAATATAGGTCATTCGACAGCTTGAATTTTAAAATTAAAGTAATCATTACCTTCATCTCATCTTATTTTGGGCTCTTTTCTAATTCAGAGTATAAATTAAACAAAATCAAAATATAAATGATAACTTTTCTTTTATTTTATGGGATGATCACATAAAATTATATTTATTTTGATAAAGGATATTTTTTTTTAAAATAGGTTGAACAATTGTGTCATTTATAAATCGTAATGTTTCTTAAGTGTGTCATTTACTCATATTTTCCATATCATTTAAAATTAGTGCTTTCTTTTCCTTCGTAACACATCTGTTGTTAGTTACATTTGTTTTGGCATTTGTATTTTCAATTTTCTAAAACAGGAATGTCCTTCTTAAGATACATTAGCAACAGTATTGTCTGAAACTAATAACAGGTTAAACGTGTATAACTTCTAACTCTTGTTGCTTCCTGCTTGATCATGATTAATTTGAGTCGTGTAATTACCAATTTCATATTTTATATAAATTATTTATTATTCAGTATATTTTAAACTAATAAAATTAATACATTTTTTTTAAAACAATTCAATATTTAATAGAAAAAAAAACAATATAATTAATAAAATATATATTATAAAAATAATGAATAATACCTCCGAATCATATGTGTATATATATATATATATATGATGTGAATAAACTATAACTCTATAACTTAATTTACCGATCGAGTAGTTCTAATTAAAATTTGATTAACATACTAGTAAAGGACTAATTACTGCCTTTTATATATATAATGACTAATTACAACTTAGAAATTGTAATTGTACTTGCTTGAGTAAAAAATAAAATAAAAATTATGGAAATTGAAATGTCAAGAAAAAGATCACACACTGATTTGTATGTAGACGTACGTGTAAATTTTAAATTAATAGTAATCATGGTTGCTTAACTTATTATACAAATAGAAATCTTAGCATAGAAGACATCCAAAATTGAGTTACTAATCCTTAAATGTTAATCTTAGCATGACTTATATTAATATATAATTTTCCTTTTTGATTTTAAAATAAGATGATAATTTATATATATATTAATATACATAAGGCATTAATTTTAAGTACAATACATAAATATTAAAATGTATTATTTTAATACCAATTCATTATATTTAATGTAATGCTATTTACAGCTTGGATGATAATTAATTAAGGGCATGTTTTTTCAAATTTTTTTTTGTCACTCTTATTAAAAAATATGGGAGACTTTTTTTTTTAATGATTTTTTATAATTTCCTAAAAGTTGATGGCTCTTTAATCGTTGGAAAGCAGCATAAAGAATTGTGTATAAAAAGGCAAACGGTTGTTGAATTGTTGCCTTGCCTCTAAACGCTAGATACATATTGTAATAAAAGTTTAAGGAAATGATGGTTATCAAATTGAAACAACATGGGTCTCATAAGAATTGCAGAGGCCTAAGGCAAATAATAATAATTAATAATATAAATCAAATATTTATTTTTTATTTTTAATAATTGATTTAAACATACACAATGTACATCAACTAAATACCTTTTTCTCAAAGGATACAAATAGCAATAGGTATATATTTTTAGTTAAGCATTAAAAAATAATTAAGTAAGAAGAAACTTATGCACTCATTATACAAAACTAGTCAAAATATTTAAAAATAAATAAATATTTACAGCATTACATAAGGTTTGGTATTATATTTTTGTCAAATATAAAAGAAAAGAAAATTTGAATAAATAATTAAATTTTTATATATTAATGATCAATAATGTAAATAAAATATATTTAATTCAATTTTGTTATAAAATAATATGATGAGCAAATCCTTTAAAATAAAGATAATTTGTTTTTGGACCGTATCGAAAATGAGATTTGATAGTAATTGTGGTCGAAAACAATTCGAAGAAAAATATGACAAGTTTTAAATTATACGCGTGTTTACTTTTAAATATAACAAATATATACAAAAAGATTGAATTTGAAAGTTGTTACGTTTCAGCGATAAATATGAGTTTTTAATTTTTAATATCTCAAATATTTAGGATAAAATAAGAAATTAATATTAAGGAATAATTAAATAGTAAAAATAATTTCACCAAATTTATTATTTAAAAAATTTAAGTTGATAAAGGCATAATTTTATTTTTCCTTATATAAAAATAAAATTAAGGGTAAAATAATGTTTGTTTTTAAGTAGATTTTTTTATTAGAAAATATACATTTAAATTAATTAAAATTAAGCTTATAAAAAGAATTAAATCAATAATTTGAAGATATATCAAATTATTAAGAGAATTTTTAAAAATTATGTAAGATAGGAATAAAAATTTTGAACGTTATTCTTGAACTCTTTGAGTTCTCGAACTTTTGTGTATGGTTCTTTCATTTGATAGGATGCTAAATTTATAATTGATATGATTTAAAATCTTCAAAATTTTAATTATAGTAACATCTAAACTAAAAACATTAAATTTAGATCTAAACCTAAAAAAAACAAAAGAAAACATGCAAAAAAAATAAAAAATCACCAAATATAAGTGAAAATAAAATCACTCAAAATCAAAATCTAGATATATTGTGATTATTAAATTAAAACATTAGGAGAATTTGTCTTCCATAACAAGCAAAACCTATTTTTTTTTTAAAAAAAAGTAGTTAATACCGTATAAATTAACATCAAATTAAATACATAATATATTTTTCAATTTTAATATTTTTTAAACTTTTACTGTAATATTATATTTTTAAAAATACATAGTAGATGTCGATAAAAAAAAATTGAGACCTATTGATGGGAACTTAGACGAGTGCAACATCATCCACTAAAAGGACTAGCCCTTGTTAATGACGACAAAAAAAGAAATAGAATGTGTGAAACAGCTTAAACTTTACTGATCATATTCAAGTCACTAATTTAAATCCCACATATTTTATGAGGTCGTTGTCTTAAAATTTAAAGCGTGTCTTCATGTTCAATAGTTTAACAGTTGAATATGTTTAATTCTTGCAAGGCTTTCTTTTACAGCCTTGCTGGTTTCAATATCTTACTCTCGTTTTCTTTTTCTATTAGAAAATATTTATTATGGATAACACTTTCTGAATTAACAAAATATCATTGATACATTTAATTTCTTTTTTATGAGTTTATTTTTTGTTTGTTTGTAAAATCTTTGCAAAAAAAAAAAAAGGGTGTTCTAAAACAATTGATTATCTTGAATGTAAGAATACATCCTTACATATTTTGGGGAAGGGTACTTCGAGGTGGGCTCCCTTTTCTTTTATTTGATTATTAGAAAGAAAAAAAAAAGAGTCGACGATTTTCTTTTATTTTGCTTTTCATTGGTTACTAGTAAATTAATTTTAGTGATTTATTACGGTAGTTTTTCGATTGATTATCAAATATATCATAATTTTTTTTAAAAATCAAAATAATAATGTTATTAGGTGTAAATAAGTCCTTTAATTCCATAATATTTAAGTTAGATATCTATAATCGTATTATATATGAAAGTTAGATATTATGGTGTAAAATAAAACTATAAATATTTAATTTTAATAATTTGATGGATTAAAATTGTTTATTTTAATAATTATAAAACTAAAAATACTTACTTTTTATATAATAACAAAATTAATAGTATATAACATATAAATTACAAGACTAAAATACTCATTTTGAAAAATTATGTGACTTAATGTGTCTAACCTAATAATTATGATATTTATGTGCTTATTTGGTAAAAATTATAAGAACTTTAAGATCTTTTGTACACTTTAAATATTCAATAAAGAAATTAGAATTATTTTTTTAAAAATTATATCAAATAATACTTAAAATTTATAACAAAAATAAAATTTGAATAATATTGATTGGGATCCAATTAATTGTACTTTAACATTAAACGTATTCGATTGATCGTATTAAACTTAAAAGGTGTAAAATGTAAACTTTTTAGGATGATTTTTTTTAGTAAAAATATATTTGTAAATATAAGAATTATTTTTATGATTATAAATTTTAAAATTCTTAGAACCTGCGCCTAACTTCTTAACCCGAAATTTTACCATGAAGCAGTTGATCGGACTTATAAGAACACTCATCGCCTTTACTTCTTAGTCAATGTGGGACTTAACATCCCCCTCCACATCGGTTAGAGTTCGGATGACAAGACGGATGGATGAGAAAGCAAGAGCTCAATACGATACCATCTTAGAACCCTAACTCTTAACCCAAAACATGAGTTAGTGATTAAATTATAAAGCGGCTTTACTTCTACTAACCGATGCGACTTAACAAAAATATTTTATAATTTGTTTTTCATTTTTCTATAAATTTTACGTAACATATCCACAACTAGTATTATCAACAATTCAACGGGACAGGGTTGAGTCAGAGACCCTCTTCCTATTTTCACCCTTAATTTAGAATATTACTCTCATCTCACTTATCGATGATCTTCAATGGGGAGAGGCAAACCCAAAATGAAAAAACAAATCAAACTTATATTTTAAATACTATTTTTTTATTTTTCAATAATTTTTTATTTTAGTATAAAGAAATAATTATAAAAAAACTAAACAAATAATAAATATTTTATAATGAAAAAATGGAAATAATAAATAAAAAAACAATATATGTAAAATGGACAAAAATAAAATATATGTAACAATAATTATATAATTCTTTTATACTAAACAAGATTGATAAAATATTGTTACTAACTAGTTTCAAACAGTAAGAATAAATTCTATAATAAAGTTACAAGAATTTAGGTTTTTTATAATTTAAATAATTTTTATAAAAGAAAAATTATTAATATTTTAATAGAATAAAAACATAATTTAAAGATGAATTATAAGATTTTAGATTTTTAAAATTTAAATAATTTTTATAAAAAAAATATTATTAATTTTTAATAGAATAAAATATATAATACATTAGTTATGATTCTTTTTGAGTTTAAATGTAGTTAAATTTATAAAAAAAAATTAAAAAAAATATTTATTAAAATATGTTATATAATTTCAGGGAATGAAACAGAAAATGCAATCTTATTCCTTATCCCGCCTCATACTATAAAATATAGATCTATGTTTACCATTTCTCATTTTCTATTTTATTTTCTCCATCCTTATAATGAAGTAATAGACTGTTACAAGTCCCCGAGCAGGCCAATTACGAGATCAAAGGTAAAGCAACTTAAGAAGGTCTTGAATGAACTTATTCGTAGGTTGAAATATGATAAAGGAGTATCACAATTAGAGCATAAGACATAAAGGTATCCATTTAATGAGATAAAGTCAACTATGGCATTGTAGGTAGAATTTCGATAGTAACACTCGCGCTGTAGCATGGATTAAATGGTGCAACGACATGGTCTTTTGGGTGAAATTTGGAAAACTAGGTAGGACCTTTTGCGGTATAGCATGGATTGGTTGGAGCTGATACATGTAATCCTTAGATTGAATTCACAAGTTGTCTACAACCTCTGTGACATGGCATTTTTTTGTTGGCACTATAACACGCGTTAATTTTCTATGTATTTTCTAACTATTATATTAGAATCAAAGGCTGAGATTGCTTTATTTTTAGATTTTTATTTGTAACCTATAAATACATTAAGAGCTCTTAGGTGCCTCTAGACTTGAAATTTATTACATTTTGATTTTTGAATCAAATTAAGAACTTTAATGTTTATTGTTCTTTTCCAAACCAACTTATCAAAATAATAGAAAACATTTGTGGTGTTTCTATCATCTTACATTTTAGTGAGTCATATCTAAAGTGTTAAGGTGTGTTTTGCTCATAATATGAATATTAATTTTCTAGGAATCTATTTCAATTTCTTGTCGGATCTTAGATTGTATTTCTTGTAGTTCTCAAATCGAATCATGTTGTGGGTTATAAGGCCCATATTCTCAGGTTTGTATCATTTGGTATCAGAATCATAAGTTATAAATTTTATATTTCTATCCATTTTTTTTGTTCTTGCATTTAAATTTTTTGATATATAAAATTTTACCTTTTTTCTTGTATTTCAGGTGCTTTATGTTCTATTTTCCTAAAAACTATATGTGTGGTCCATTTTTTATAATGATTTTCATTTCTAGATTTCATTTCAAAGTTTTTGAGTTGTTATTGATATTTTTTGTGTTGAGATCGTATTGAAAAATTCTTAGCAATTATGTTCAGTTATTGTTCATTTGTTGGAAACTTTTTATGAAAATTTTGAATTATAAATTCTAAAATTTGTATCAAAATACTTGTGATAATTATGAATTACTATGTTATTTAAGTATAATTAATTTCACATATTTGTATCCTAATTTTCATGCTTAAATTCTCTTGGTGTGTACATATATATAATTAAGTGTTTTCAGTAACTTTAATTCCAAGAAAATTCTACTCTAATCATTATTATTTATCTTTTTTGTTCTTTAACTTTCTTTGAACAATTAATATACTTCTTATACTGTTGCAATTCATTCCTTTCTTGTTTTATTTCATACCTATTCTAGTTTTAGTATTTCTTACAACTTTGAGTTAGTTCTTTTGTGCCTTGATTCCCTTGGATATTATAATATATGCTTTGTGACAGTGGATTCTATAAGTGTTTAAAAATTCTTTAAAAGTCTAGTTTGCTTAGGAACTAAAAACACTTAGTGATCAATTGTGGATTAAACACGAGAAATAGGTAAGAGTATATTAGAAATTTTTATTACTAATATTTTATTTGTGTTAGTTGTTTAAAATATCTCTTACAAATAGATTAACTAGTTCAGAAGAAGGGAAACCTGTTACTTTCTTGATGAGGACTTTGTAGCAATCCATTGAAAGGATGAATACAATAATGGTTAATATGAATGAGAGAATGGAGAGACAAGAAGCTACCATAGCCAACTTGCAACAAAGAGCCATAAAGGGTTCCAAATGTGATGGGGTATGATAGATGAGTCTATAAAGAGAAAAATTCAGAAGATAAAAGTCGGGACGATACTAGAGACTTTGAGAAAGAAGAGGAGAAAGTACATAGAGAAGATGAAAACCATGGTAGAAGAGATATGTAAAGACCACCGCCTAGACGACAAGATGAAGTTGATAGAAATATAGGTATTATTAAAATGAAGATGCCAACATTTCAAGAAAATAATGATCCATAATTGTACTTAAAATAAGAGAAAAATGTGGAGCATATTTTTAAGTGCCATAACTATTCTGGAGAGAAGAAAATAAACCTTGGGATCATAAAGTTCACTGTTCATGTACTAAATTGGTAGGATTAATTAGTGATTAGTAGAAAAAAGAATCATGAAAGATCTATTGACGATTGAAAAGACATGAAAACCATTATAAGAAAAAGATTCATTCCAAGTTATTATTACACGGAGTTACATCAAAAGGATTTAATCAAGGGTTTAATTCGGTCGATGAATATTATAAAAAAATAGATGTGACGACAATTATGGCTAATGTAAAGGAAGATACAGAAGCCACTATAGCTAGGTTTTTAAGTAGGTTAAATTTGAACATTGCTAACATAATTGAACTACATCATTATGTATAGCTGTAGGATATGGTCCACATGGCAATCAAAGTTGAAAGGCAATTGAGAAAAAGAAGTAGTTGGATATTGTCATTACCACCTCGAAAAAGAAGTAGTTGGATATTGTCATTTTCCTTGTCACTATATTCTTCTTTTTCCTCTTTCTGAGTCAACTTTTCTTTTTCTTTCCCACTACACGTTTTTAACTCCACTTGTTTCTTTCGTTCACCCTCTCTTTTGATAAATAATTCAATCATGTTGCTTGAATTCTCCATTGTATTATTCATAGCTTCTATTAAAGTAGTTTTTTTGGGATCTCCTTGTGGTAAGATTCCTAAAGTGATTTCTTATCTAGTCAACTTTTCCTCTATAACTATTATGCTTGTAGTCATCTTATCAACTGATCATTACAAAGCCTACAAGAGATCCTATCTTTTGGATTCTAAGTTATTTCTGTTAAATATTGTTAAACAATTAACAAAAATCCAAATTATTGAGATATGCAACAATTGAAGAATTCTTATGACTAATGATAGTTCACAATATCCATTTAAGTCAAGCACAATGGAACAACTCAAGGCGTTTAGAATTCTTATAGCTAGAATAGATAATACAAAGAAATTTCAAAAAATGACACAAAACTCGTTATTTGAATCTAGAAGTTTTACAATATGAAATTATTATAGATAATTTCATGAACAGGCTCAAACAATTATAAATTAAATCTATAAAAATTTGATAATAAAAAAATATTAAAATTTAGCACAATAATTTCTCCACAAAATCTAAAAATTCTGAAACAAAAATCACATGAATTTTTCAAAAATTAATAGTAACAAGTGAACAAATTTTGAAATTTTTTTATTTGAAACTAACACAAGTAATATCATAAATTCACAAAAATAAAGACATAATTTTTAAAAATCACGATATAATTTTTGAAAATTATGATACAAAAATCAAGACATAATTTTTTTGAAAATTATTGAGATAAAGAAGAATAAATCTTGAAAATGAACCTATACACTACAAAAATTGATTGCAAGATATATGCAATAATACAAAGATAAAAACGAAAAATAAAAGATAATAATTTGAAAATTAGAATTTAGAGTTATGATACCAAATAATGAGAACCAAAAGACCTAAAATTAATTTTCAAATTAATTAAAGCATTTAATTTAACTCAATGAATATTACTCACCAATAATTTAAAATGATAGGGTACGATGGTTGTGTAAATTTCTTGATAAGTGTTGAGAGTAAATAAAAGCACTCAAATATGATTTTAAAATGAAAAATATGTGCAAATTTTTATATAGGTTATAAAATAAAACCCTAAAAGTTAATTAAACATGAACCATTGGATCTTCACAAGAAGGTTGGAAAATTGGAGGAAAAACATGGTGCCGCAACGCTAACTTTTTCATGCCGTGGTCCGGATGAACGAGGAGATGAAATTCAAGATCAAAAACGTTGGGGGCAACAATGCCATTTACCCTATATCGCGGTGTGCATATCCTATTTGAATTTCCAATTCCTTCCTTAAGTGCTTGGGGCACGGTAGGAATTTGACTTAATATCATATTCGCAACAAGTTAATGAATTATATGAATAATATAATTAACACATATGAAATGAACATAATATATATATATATATATATGTGTGAAGTAACTTGTAAAATATATGTCCCAGACTACGTCTAAGATGCAAGTGAGAAGTAACAAATGTGGATTGTTTAAAAGCTCCGTTGTTTCAATTTACAGCAAGGATGACATCGAGTACATGTATGGGGATTGGTCCATATGATATATGTATAGATCGATTATCGATCTAATGATCTAAAAGATCATTATAGATGGACAAGGGATGAGCCCACGTGATGGCACGTGGAGACATCTTCTTTACCTTTTATGGATCCACACGCACCTAATCATTTAAATCTCACATTTTTCATAATGGCTGCATCCATTAGAGGAAGCACCTCAATATATTTAATGGGTAATGGTTCCATTTATGAGTCGTGCTTTCTATTACTTTCATTATTCCCATGTCCTATATATTAGTGATCGACTCCTTGTTATTTTCCTTAATGTGCTTTGTGAATTTAACATAATACGTGCTATAAATGTTATTTTCACACTGATAAAGACAGTTTAAATGTGAGGCCCGTAGTACATTGAATAACGAGCCATCTGACCAAGTTGCCTTCTAACATTTTTTTTTAAAGTTCAAACTTAAAACATATATATAAGTACCTATTTTCAGTAATATGTGGAGGACTAAGATTGGAATATTGTATTTTTCACCAAAAGCACTATAGCAGCTATGAAGCTACGACGTGTATGCCACCCCTATTACGCCCATCTAAGCTTTAATTAATCTTTATAATAATATAAGATAAAAATAAACTTTAAAAATATTATCACAATAATTTTTTTTATTACGATAATGAAAAACCTATATTTTATCTCTAATATTAATTAAAATTTATTATTATTTTTAATTAAAATTATAATTAATAAAATATCCTTATAAATTTAACAATATATAGATATTATGATAATATCTTTATACAATATAAAAAACTCGGAGTTCTATATTTAATAGATAATCTTAATTAAACCTAAATAAATTATCTAATAAGTTGACCATAACACGAGTTTTACTTGGTCATGGTGTCCATGGAATGTCTGTGTGAATATAATACTGTTTCTCTCCAACGTTACATTCATTCCACTTCCAATTTTTTCAAGGGGAAAAAAAAAACTTTATATGGGTGTCTTATTATAACAAAATCATTATATATGGGATACGGAAGGGAATACATGCTAAATTATAATTAATTGTACAATTGGCTGAATGAACTAATTAACTTCTTAGTCTGTTTTACCCTTAGAAGTAAACAAGCTTCATTAATATTTTTCTGGGTCGTCATTGTATTGTATCATATGTAGTAGCATGTAAGATATATATAATACTTTTGAGTCATTAGTTATTTTAAAGTAATCTGATTTACATAATTTATTTTAAAATACAATATAAATATATTTTTTTAAATAAAAAATGTAACTCTTTATTCAGCAAATCTAATTCGTAAAGTTAAAAAAAAAAACTAAGAGGAAAATATTTTAAAGAAAAATACCTAAAGAGTTATTTCAAAAGTTAGGTATCATACTAATTTTTGTTATAATTTAATCACGTTGTTATTAAAATTTAAGTGTAAAGTCTCTTAAGTCTTATATCTATTTTGTTTATTTTATTCGTAGAAATTCATGAACTAATTTTCTTTAAAAGACTTTTTAAAAAATAAGGATTGTCAAAGACTTATAAATACAGCGAAATCAGAGTTTCTGACCAACACGTGACTTAATATTATTTTTGCTAAAAATTAGAAGAAGAAAAAACAAATTAAAAATACATAGAAATGGTTTATATGACCTGGTCACTTTTTGAAAATAATTAGAGTAACACTGTACCAAAAAGTTTATATGAGAGCTGATTACAGATTTTTCAATAGTTATAGAAGGTCTGCAGCCTCAGAAAGCAACTCTATATTCGACCAAAATAAGCAGTTGTGTGGAGGCCACTTAACAATAGGGTGTCTTTCTGTGTATTTTTCATTTTAGTTAAAATAGTAGGCCACTGGCCCGTAAGTCTATGGATTTGATTTGGTTTAGTTCTGGGCCGTGGTAACATTTCTTAATGGACTCTTTTTATCAATGGATGTAGTAGTGTGTATATTAGACGTATTTACTCAAAATAAACCCAAAGAGAACAAAACAGCATTTTTTTACATAAATAGAAAAAACGACTGAGTTTTGAGATTTTATTTTTTTAATGCTGACATGTGCTACTGTAAATGCAACTTTAGCAGAATTCTGCCCTGAGGAACTTCTAAATATGCACATATTTTTGCGGGAAAAAAAATGTTTGTAGGGAATGGAAGGAAGTGAAGGAGTTATTATCATTATTTTTATTTATTACACAAATCCAATATTAACGTGTTGACTAGTTATTGATTAGAATCATGCTATTCAACCCGAGTATTTTAATACCCGACTCATCCCGATTGAGTGTACAAATATTAATTTGTCTAAAAAAATAAAAAATAAAAGGTAAAAACAAAAACAAAAGTGGTGGCAATCTTCCCCATCCTGAGTATTCCCGACCACTATCTAAAGCATTATTCTATTGATTAATAATTTTAGTTAGTCGTGACTAGTGTTTACTGGTTATTAGACCTTCATTGACCATATTGGTCAACCATTGACCACCGAAAGATCACTAGATGAAATGCCAAATGAAGTGGATTTCATATAGTTTAATAGAAATATTCAATGAAGTAATAGATTTTATTTAGTTGAATATTGATAGAAATGATCGACATTTATTTAGTGAAATATGATTGCATTTTAGTAATCACCTTCATCAAAGTAAAGTCCAAATAAATATTGTGGTATTTAAAAAAAATGATTTCTTTTTTTCCAATTTTGGTGATATTTAATAAGATTGTGAAATTAATGGAATAAATTATGATGATTTCTCTTTAATGTTTTTTTGTTGTTGTTGTTGTGGTTTTTGTAATTTTCATGGAACATAACATCAAAAGAAAAGTTTAATTATATTTTTTTTGTACATAATGTACGGAGCAATTTACAAAAATATCTGAAACATTTATTTTATTGCAATTATGTCTACGATATATGGGTAACGATAAAAATATGTCTAATAATGTGTATTTTAAAAGTTACAATTATGTTTATAAAGTATAGATAAAAATACAATTAAACTCAAAATTTGGCATATTTTTATTGTAGATATAATTGTAACAAATTAAATATTTTTGATATTTTTATGTTTTGTAATTACATTTTTAAATTTAAAATTTTTAAATAAATTTTTTTCCAACAATTAGGTTATATAAATTCAAAAATAAAAATTAGAAAATTGTATGCAGCATGTTTGATAGTAAATTTTCAATTATTTAACAAAAAAATTAATTTTACTTTTTTTCTTTGAAATTGTTTCAATAAACTCACTTTAATTGTTGGTACATTGATAACACACCAAGAACAGGGTTCCTAAAATCCTGAATTACCAAGAAAGATGGACCTTATCAAGGGAACCTCGATGGTCCACTTAAACTGTCTTCCCACCGCACAAGCAGAAAACTCAACTTTGGATTGTCAATCCTTGTCATGAGAAGACATTCGTATTAGCACTTGAAGTACATAAAAATGTGAAAGGATACAACATATAATGTAGAAATACATGAACTTATTTTACCTCGAAAGATGTCTCGGAAGGAAAGGGTTATCAAAGACTTATAAATATAACGAATGTATGATATTTGGTTGATATGAGACTTAAGATTCCCTTAACAGTCTCACTCTATATCGACTATGATTGAGGTACTGACGAGAAAGGGTGAGAGCGACATAAGGTGGTGACAGAACATCACTAGAGAACCATGCTCTGATGCCATGTAATTAGGCCCAAGCCTAATTACACATCAAACCAAGGTTGTGAAGTGAATGATTGCTTAGGATTATAAGATGTCGCGGATTTCAACTCTTGGTCGATATGAGATTTAGGTTCCTTAATACTCCCTTTCCACATCGACGGGTATAAGACTTGAGATTGTGCCATGAGGTGATTTTTTTTTTAAATAAATACTAATTTATTATATTGATTCTATTGTAATTAATGTATTTAGAATGTACATAATTAGCACTAGTTATAGGGTTGTAAAGAGAATTATAATAATGCAAATGTGTTACAAGTAAATTACAATAGTATAATATATGTAGTGTAGTACAACTAAAGTACAATAGTACAAGTGTACTACAACATCTAATATAACTTAACATCTCTTCTCAAATTAAAAGACGAAGAGAAATAATCAACTTAAGTTTCGAAACATCTTGAAATCTACTTAGTGGATGAGATTTTGTGAAAATATCGGTTGTTTGATTTGCGGAGGATACCGATTTGAGACAAATAAACAATCAATCTCGATATGTTTTGTTTGTTCATGAAATACATTATTGTGAGTAATATGAATATCACTCTGATTATCACGATATAAGATAGTTGAGTTTGTTCTAAATAAATTTCAAAATCAATCTAATCTCATATATGATAAAAAAAATCCTATATATTTTAATTCAGATTGATTATATCATTAAATCGATTTCGGATAAAAAATCTTCAAATCTATTTGAATTAACATCTACACTCAAGCTTAATAAATAAGAGAAATAATCAACTTAAGTTTTGAAACTAAGTATTGAAATCTGATTGATTGGTAGATGATATTTGACGAATATGTTATATATTATAAATCTAAGATAAATATAAATAAGGACAATTAAATGTTATTTTGTGAATCTGATATTAACTCTTAACTCCAAGTAACAAATGTTACTTCGTTAGAATTTTCCGAATATCAATGAACGTGGGTTTTAGAATTAAGTGCTTGAGATCTAGAGAGACTATATATAATTTGTGGGTGAGGAAATTTTTATATATAACTGGACAATTAGTTCGTAGATGAGATAAAAGAATCATCTCATTCATTATTATACATTAAAACATTTAATACCATATAATGATTAAATTTAATTTCTTGAAATTTTCAACCTACATCCCACGTTTATAAAACTTTTTCAAGTGAGGGATATAGTATGTAACATAGTTAAGATGTGTAATAGGGTTGTTTTCAACGAAAATACTTTAATATAATAATTTTAAAGAAAAAATATTAAAAATTTAAA
This sequence comes from Hippophae rhamnoides, assembly GCA_033030585.1. Classification (NCBI taxonomy): domain Eukaryota; kingdom Viridiplantae; phylum Streptophyta; class Magnoliopsida; order Rosales; family Elaeagnaceae; genus Hippophae; species Hippophae rhamnoides. The sequence goes on along the minus strand of CM065433.1, from coordinate 49,348,180 downwards.
GTTGTCTACGAATTCTTTTTTAAAATTAAAGTAAATATTTTTTTTTAATTAATAGAAATAAATTGTTTAGTTAAAAGTTATAGACTGGTGTAGTATTTAATTTGTCTAAAGTTATATTAGTCATTGATACCCTTCTCCCATAATTTATTAGCAACAAACACTTTAGCGTGGGAAGGGTCCCAATAAAATGAGTTGACAAGTCCGTAGGCGAGCTTTACATGAAGTATAAAAATAGTCCATTGTTGGTGTATAGAAGAAACACATAGTTGCATGTATAAACAAGTACTCTTAACCATCGCTGCCTCTAAATAAAAATTAATTAAACATTGTGGTTGAAGAATCCCAATCACAGAGAGATAAAGATATAAGAAAGTAGTTGATCGAAGAAGCGAGGCACATGGGAACAGGAGACCATGTGGAGAAGATTCAGGGCACTTTCTTTTATATATTAGATTTTTAGGATGCAAAGTGCCAAAGAAAGCAACAGCAAAATAAAGAATAATATGTATTTTCTAAAGCTTAAAATTTTCATTAGGGCATGTGAGTGTAAGAAGCTAAGCATTTTTTTTTTTGTTGTTGTAGCTACTAGCTATTAGCTAAGCTAGCTAGGTCCAGACTTTTAAAGCAGTAACAATTGTAGGTCCCTATTCCTCCACCACACAAAAATTTCAATGTTGAGAAACATTTTTGGGTGGTGGGTCTCTAAGTTCCCTTAGATATACATAGCACTAGAAAAGTGAAAGCAACAAATGATTTATGTATCAATGGATAAATTGACAATTTGCTTTCCCATACATTATCCTTTTCAAGACCCATCTGTCATTCCTTCTATAGACTATATAGTCATATATATATATATTAAGAATAAATTAGAGTAGGCAAATATGCCCATTCTCTTGTATAAATAATCTAATTGTGAAATATTTATTAATCAGAGCTTATGTAGTTTTTCACTCCAACTTTTTCCTCCTATCTCAATTACAAATTTTTACTCTCTTTATTTTTTTTAATAAATTTATGTAAAAAGATATTTTAAACACATTATTTTCATAAATAACACATAAATCAACAATTTAAAGTAACATAATATTTTTTTATTAAATTAAGGACAAAATAACTAATATTAATTTTTTCTTTTATTATCATCTTCTCTGCCTACATTTTCATCATTTAAATCGTTGTTGTATAATCTATTACCATTATCAGACATTCTTCTCTTATTTTTATACCATTAAATTATGTGTATGTATTATTTTCTTATTAGGAATTAAATACACAATTTATACCCTAAAGAAAATGATAGAATTAGAGTAAATGAGTGATATTTAAGAATTTATGTTAAGAAAAAGCAATAACATAATTTTTTCAAACAAAAAAAAAAGAAAAATAAATAAATAAATAATACATACACATAATGTATCGACTACTTCTTAAAATAATTGGTTAGTCTATCCATTGCATTAGCTTAAGAGATTTCTAAGATTTAAAACAAAAATTCAAACGAATTCAAAAAAATATTACCCATATTTTTGGATAATAAAAAAAAGTAGTTAATTTGAAGTAAATAAAAAATAAAACGAGGTAAAATGTTCCAATAATAATAATATAATTATTAAGAAAATAATGATAATAATGAATGTAATAATAAAAAGAATTGATATCTACTAAATTTTCATTTTTTTAATAAGTGAGTAACTTCTATATCTATTCTGAAAATAGTACAAGTAAAGTGTTTATTTAGGGTAATAAAATTTACTTCAATAAATCACAACCATTTTTATTTCTTTTATTGTTTCCTCTTTCATGTATAAATTGATTAAAGTAACACTACAACTTAATTCATTGCCTATCGATGATTAATTTGTGGTTTGAACCATTTTGACACTAAGAATTAAGAATGTATTTTTTAAGTGAGATGGTTTTTTCTTAAAAATAAATATAATTGATAAGTTATAAATTAGATATGATTATTGTAATATCAAAATTGTAATTAATTAAAATCGAACATATATTAATATTATTTTTAATATATATATAATTACTTAGAAAATTATACTTTTAATGATCAAACACATACAATAATATTTAATTATATTTTATATTTTATTTAATAATATGTATTAAATAGATAAAAAAATAAAAACTAATATCAATATTTTAAATAATATAATAGAGTGAAAATTATGTTAATATTTAATTTTTTAAAATCAAATATAAAAATTATACATATATTTATACTCGTATATATTATTATGTAAATACTTATATGACCAAGATTTCTTGAAAAATAAAAACAGATGCTTGCTTTCCACCCACTGACAGTTTGCCTCAAGTCGTAAATGCGATGCTAGGAACATTCACTATAATCCAGTGATAAATATTATATGTTATACGTAGCTATAGAAAATATATAAAGTGGAGTTTTACATGCATATGATTATGTATTCCTTGAAAGAATTGTATGAATAAGTACATTAATATGTTTTGTGTTTTGATGTTTTCAAAAAATTATTATTGATATTTATATAACATTATATCTTTTGTATATAATTAAATACATACATATAAAATAATTAATAAAAAAATTATTCACATCATTCATAATCCTACTCGTATAAAATTGTGTCTGAAGCATTTCAAATCACCATGGATAATTTAATTTCAAAATCCAAGGTGACATGCATCTAAAATATTTTATATGTATTTAACTCTGGTGGAAGTAGAATATCTTATTAGAAAAATAAAAAAGAAAGCTATGGTGGAAAAAAAACAAATCCCCAGCAAATGCCAGAGCTGCAAAAATAAATAAAATATTGAATAATACAAGACATCTATTACAGTTTTCTAGTGTATGGAAGTTCCTCCCTTGGATTCTGGGTTTTCATGTCAGCCAAATATCTGTTTTTTTTTTCCCTTATATAGTATAGTATTGTTTTTGTTTTTATTGTATTTTCACCTTTTTTTTCAATTAATATTGGGAGTTAATCTTTAAAATCAGTAACACAAGTTGATCCAGAAATCCTAGAGCTAGAAAGTAATTAATTTGGTAAGGTAGAAAGAAAATAAAGAGAGAATTAAAAGAGGTTATAATTTACATTTATTATATTACAGGATAAGAGAGGTTCTTTGGACCCCATATATCACACATGTAATATCTCTTTCTCTCCTGTCTCAACCTAAAAATGACTGTCTATTAGCAGTTCTCTGCACTCATCACTCACTCATATATCTTCTCTTCATTATCTCTTTAATTAATTCCTAACCAAAATAAACCTGTCCTTGCCATGAGTGTGAGAACCAGAGACCATGTTCTATAACAGACATATGCACAAACTTATTGATACATGGTTGGCATTGACATGGATTTCCCACCTCAACACAGCCTCATGTTCCAAACTTATCGTCATCATCATCAAGAAGATCAAGAACACCACCAATTCATCCCTTCCAATTCTCCCAACAGTACTAGTCTCAACCCATCCTACACACAACGACACTTTGATGGTAATTTCGTTATCTCTGTTTGTATGATTATATAATTTAATATATTTTTATAATGACGATTTTTAAATAAAATGATTTGTGGGCTTAATTAGTTGCAGGTGAGTCTTTCATGATGAAGAGATCAGATTCGTTTTCGGATGTGGATCATCATAATGAAAATAACAACCACCTTTACTCATGTCATGAAGATCATCAAGTAGTTCATATGGGAGAAGATAATGAATTGTCAGATGATGGGTTACTGCTTGGGGAAAAGAAGAGGAGGCTGAATCTGGAACAAGTGAAGACTCTAGAAAAGAGCTTCGAGTTGGGGAACAAGCTTGATCCTGAGAGGAAAATGCAGTTGGCTAAGGCACTAGGTCTACAACCTAGACAGATTTCCATTTGGTTCCAGAATAGGAGAGCTAGGTGGAAGACCAAGCAATTAGAAAAAGATTATCATGTCTTGAAGAAACAGTTTGATTCTCTTAGAGCTGATAATGATTCTCTCCAGGCCCATAATAAGCAACTTCTAGCTCAGGTATTTTTCCTTCCCCCTTTCTGCCTAAATTCATTTTATTTTTATTTTTAAAAATTGAGAAAAAGTAATTTGTTTTAGGCAATTGCAACTTCATAAATTAAATAACGAAATTGGAGAACCAAATTCGGTTTATGTTCTAGCAAAAACCAAATTTTATTAAGATGGATTAGATTTACAGAGTGTGATTAATATAAGCACTTATTTATATCACAAGTTGCGATTTTGCCAGACAATCTTTAGTTAAACTATATAACCTATTTTTTTATTATATAGTTAACTGAAACATCAATACCAGAACTTGTCTTAAATATATTTCTTTTCCATTAACATATACATCATATGTGCATCTCATGATTCAGATTTATAATTTTTAATAGAAGTTAACATTGATCAAAGTGGACCATATGCATGTTGTGTTTATAAATTTATAAAACTGAACTGTAATTATTAATTAATATTTAAATTTAATTATGACAATATATGTATATATATGCATGGTGCAGTTATCAGTAGTAAAAAGTAGAGATTCAAGCGAATTAGGAAGGGTTAGAAATCAGAAGAAAGAAGGTGATAATCAGGCTTCATGGAATAATAATGGAAGTGATAACAGCTCTGATATAAACATAGACCTATCGAGAACACCAGCAGTAAACACTTCATCATGTTCCCATGAGATAAATGGAAAAAACTTGTTCCCTTCAACATCAAGCATTAAACAACACCTTCAAACTTCAACAACAATATCTGATGATCATCTCCAGGGCCTCAAACTTGATCATAATCAAAATATTGTTCAAGATCATGGAAGCAACTTCGTCTGCAACATGTTCAATGGTATTGAAGAGCAGCAAACTTTTTGGGCATGGCCCGATCAACATCATTTTCATTGAACCAAACCCGGCCCCCACTGTTACCTTCTCCTGTGTAAGTTTAGCACCCCCTCCCCATGCCCCCAAATTAATATAAAATAAAATGAACAAAGAACAAGTAAAGAAAGAAGGGAAATAAAAAAAAAACCCAGATACCTAAGTATTAATTATATATTCTTAAAAATTATTAATATATACCATAAACCTTTCTCGTAAATTTTATTTTTTCCCTACAAAATTCACTTGAATAACGACGGAAGTGAAAATGAGTTTCCCTATTCCATTTATAAAAATTATGGGACTCCGGGGCTCTACTCATCCCAATTTAAAAGCTGTGAATGTGAGCAAAGTCTTCTTGTTATTTAGCAAAAGAAGCCGAGTCTGAAAGGGATGGGAGAGGGAAGAGATTTAAGTACACATTCCAAGGAGGAAGAAAATAAACTTAACACATCTCTTTTGAGTTATGAAGACGACGTCTTTAAATTTTAAGCTGACAAGTATCTTAGTGAGTACTGCTGTAATTAGCGTGTTGTACGGTTCCCAGTCCCGTTAGCTAGCACGATGCTTATATATGTGCAGTCCCATGCCTGTATTCTTTCTTGTCCATGAATTTTTGCGTGTCGTGTTTGACGGACTACCATGACTCATGATAATTTAATTTAAAAATTTATTTTTAAAAAAGTCAAATTTATCTATCATTTCATATATATATATATATTATTCTAATTATTATTTCACTGTATCCCTCTATAATCTAATGAACATATATAAATATTTATTATATATTTTATTCGAATTAGATTTGAGGTTAGTAAAGATAATACAAATACTACTATTATATCATAAAATCTATATTAATTTCATAATTATTAAATTAATTATATTAAATCTTATAATTTAATAAAATTGATCGATTTAAATAAATTATTAACGAATCAATTGTATTAAACTAGTAGGACAAAGACATTTTTCATATATTTAATCCATTGATGAAAATTTGATAAGTATTATTATAAATTAGATTAAATTGATTAAGTTTTATAAATTATAGCAACAAATTTGTTTAATTTAAATTTTTTAACACTAAACTGTTAATTTTTAAAAATAACTAACATTAATGTTATCTTTCACTCGATCAGTCATAGAAGAATCATACTGCGGGGTTATTTTTTATTCGTGTATCATACTAAATATGGATTGTGCTATGTGACCACGGCTACACCATTAACATGTATCATTGCACCTCAAAGCAACACAGATCTTCTTGCTTTTTGCCTTCCTCGTTTCAGCTTTTATTGATTTTGGAAAATGCTATACATGTGCAATGTGAGATGTACCACAAATAATATATAGCATTATTATTAATAAATATAGTAAAATTTATTATATTAATTAAAATGATAATATATTTATAATCAAGATTTGGAATATTGATACAGATCAAATTATTGAGACCTAAATTTTATTAATATATCAAAGATAATTGGAAAAAATTCGCTAAAATTATAAGAAAATAAAATTACTAAAACTTCAATAAATTTTTTAAAAAATAAAAACAATCAATTACTTATTTCTTATATTAATTTTTTTATTTAATACATATAAATATAAATACATTTGTAAAATAGATAGTTAAAATATTTAAAATAATTATTTAAATTAATAAATCTTATGATGAATAAAATTAAATAAAAATATTTAATAGCAAATTATTTTAAAAATAAATAAAGTTAATAATAAACGACATTTTTATTGATATTATTCCATTTCACTGATATTATATATATATTATTAAATGGTATTTTATTGATGCTTTTTAAACATCGTTATTTCTCAACATTATCACAATACGGAAGTTATTTTCATCCTTATTTGTCATAAAAAATAATGTTATTTTTACTCCCTAATTTTTAGAAGACTATTGATATTAGGAGTGTCTATCGAATCGAAAACGTTTATTTTATATTTTATTTTTGGTATTTTTAAATAAAAAATTTAAATTTCACATGACATAAATTTATTTGAGCTAAATAAACCTTAAAATATTAAATAAAATGTTAAAATATGACTTAAACGGTTAAACCTATATAAAACAAAAATAATACAATATAAATTACAATAGTTATTTTAATAAAGTTAAAGATTTATTCAAACAATAAACAAAATAATATTTTATAATAATCTAAAACTAAATTAAGTTGATCATTTCATTCTTTAATATTCATCGAGCATTTTGAAAATAGTCTTGAGTCTTAAGTCTTGAGAACAATAACAAAAAACTTTGGTGTTTCATTACTTATTAATTATAATTTAAAAAATTTTAATAAATTGATGACTAAATATATATGAAATAAAATAATTATATATTACACTCAACATGTGTAATATCATTAATGTCTCCTAACATATCTACAAAATAGAAGACATAAGAAAATGATGAAAATATTAAAACATCAATCATAAGATAATGCTATCAATTAATAATGAAAATTAAAATAATATTACATGTTTCAATTTTTTTAATATCATCAAGCGACTCATGATTATTAATGATAATTAAATCCAATTTTGAGTACAAATAAGAGTTTAGACAGTTTTTGTTGACAATGAGCTTGTCCAGTTTTTTAGGACAATGAGTTTTGACGTATGATGTATTGTATAATAAAAATATGAATGAATAATAAAGATATTATTAATGTATAAGTGTAAATATATATTTAATTCAATCAGATTGGATGATACATAGTGAAATTCACTGTCCAATCCAAACTTAACGAATTAAAAAAAAATTCATCCGATCTAATCCAATGATCAGATCGAAACAATTAAAAAATTAACAGATCGAACTGGATTAGTAAATTGGTCGAATGATCAGATTTTTTTGCATACTCCTAATTGTTATTATACTTTTTTTATCTTGGAAATTTGGATTCTACACAAAGAACTTTAAGAGTTTGTAAATAAAAAATGATAAACAAAAATTAATTTTTAATCAGTTGAGTTACTGTTGGTGTGTGCAGTGAAAGTGGCAGACAACAAAGTTAGTGGAGTTAGGAAATGACAAACAATGTGGTTAGTGCATCAGAAATTAGGGAAATAGAACAACTGTTAGGGTTAGAGTTATATTCGTTTTCCTTAGTATACATAGGAGGAGTTTTTGTACATGAAAGGAAAGAACAAAAATTACAGAAATAAAATCATAATAATTTGACATGTTATCAGAGCAGATTATGACTCTAAAGAAGTAAAAATCCTATGTTGCTACATGTTCTCCTTAACATTGGTTTGATCTATTAAATCCAAAGATCAGATCAATAATACCCTATATCCATTTTTTTCAAGAACTGTCATCTTGGTCAATTTTCTCGACTTAACTTCCATCCCTTTAGTCAGCAGGATGGGTGTTTGTGTGTCGAGCTTTATGGCTTGTCTCTGCAGATTCTCCATATCCTTTTGGAGTTCAAGGTTCTTAGCTTTAAAACCTTCGAGTTTGATTGCGACCATCTTCAATCTGCCTCCCCCCTGAAAAAGAAGAAGAAGAAGAAGAAACCAAGAAAAGATGGAAACAACTACTGACCTATGATTAGGTGTCTGTTTCTCTGTAACATTTGAAAAAAAAACAGGAATGAAAAATCAGACAGTGCAAGATATAGCTCGAACAACAACAAAAAAAAAAGAATCAACTTCACTGGAGCTCCTAACTCCTCGCTGGTCAGTGAGGGTTTTTCAGGGACGGAGGACCAAGTGGAAGGTTTTTTGCCTACCTTGACCTAGATGCTCGGTTGTAGAAGAAGGGCATTGCTCGCTTGCAGAGGAAGGGCGTTGCTCGCTTGCAGAAGAAGGGAGCCGCTAGCTTGCAGAAGAAAGTCGCGCTCGGTTGCAGAAGAAGGACGCCGCTACAAGGCTGCGCGAATGGAAATTATTTTTCTTACGGTTACGTTTTGAGTTTTATATATATATTGGCTATGTTGTAAAAAAAGGAAAATATGAAGCATTTTTTTTTAGATTTCATGGCGGAATCTAGAGATTTAACTACCAATTTCATATTGGAAGATTTGACGGCAAAAATGATGAAAGTTCTAACTAGAGCTCAGATCAGCTCACAACCTCCGCCAACTAAAGTGTCGACTGCTCCCATTAGTATCAAGTTGGGGGGATCCAACTATGCCTTGTGGTCCTAGGTGGTGGAGATGTATATCTCTGGCAAAAACAAACTGGGATATATTAATGGGGATTTTACTCAACCTGCTGAAACCGACCCCTCATTTAGGAGATGGTGCATTGAAAATGCCATTGTGAAAGGATGGTTGATCAATTCGATGGACCCCTCCTTAATTGTAAATTTTATCCGATTCCCAATTGCAAAACAGGTTTGGGATTCGGTGGCTGATAACTGTATTTTATATAAGTATTTTCATCTATTTTATTAAATATAATTGCTATGTTCTTTACATTTTTAGTTAATTTTAGTTTAATTAATTAGTATTTTCTGTTTTTTATATATTTTAAGAAAATTAAATAAATTTTATCGAAAACGTTCTTAATTGTAAATTTTTGTCCAAAAATATAATTTCAAATAAAAGAGTGTTTAATTGCAATTTATAAAAGTTGAAAATATAATTTAAATTAAAATTGAAATTTAATTTTAATTATTAAAAGTTTAAAATTTAATTTAAATTAACAAAGGGTACATGTCTTGCAATTAAGCAAAGTTTAAAGTATAATATGAAATATATTTGTGGGTGAAAATAGAATTAACAAAGTTATTTATTTTCTTGTGATGGGGGAAGAAGCCACGCTGACATTCTGCAGCACGTTGGCCGTCCGTCAAATCATAAGCGGCTAGGATTGGCGCGTGTTGATCACGTTCGACCAAGCGGTGGATACGAGAAGGAAATTCTCTTTCACGCGGCTCGGTGCGGCAGAGTGGGGCCCAGCTTCTTTGTGCAGTCGCCGTGCAGCGTGGGACCCGCGTGTCTGACGCATCCGGCGTTGTCCCCACGTGCGCTGCGATCCCGTGCGTTGATCTCTTGACGGCCAGGTTGATGGTCAGAAGATGCCAGCTTGTCCACGCAGATCCTTTCATGAAATTAGAAATTGCCACGTGTCCCATTTCTGTTTTCATCAATCATGTGATGACCACGTGGCATGTTATCATGTTGTGGCCTTAGCGGGATCAAGCGATGCGTATTCATTTACTTTCCGTCTACGATGTTTCTACGCCGCGTTCAGGCTTCGTCGAAGCTTGCCGTGTGTTCGCGTTAATTCCTTTGAAGCGAATGGAACCGACACGCGTGGCATGCATAAGAATTTAAAAAAATGAAGAATGGCGCCCCTTTGTCTCACGCGTGAATTAATTAACATTTCGATCTGAAAATCGATGCAGCGTGATTTTTCTTTTTAGATACAAATTATTACAGCGTTTTTATAAAAAAATAAAATAAAATGTAATATTTTAGATGTATTTTTTAGCTATAAATAAGTGATAGTATGATATAGTTGAGAAGTTTTTTAGTTTAGAATTTTTGTGTTGTTTGGTTTTGAATTTGCGAACACCGAGAAGCCAACTTTTTGGCTTTTGTTGTGTTACATTATGTAAATATTTCGTTTAAGTGATGTTTTAATTTTGTGTTCTTCATCTTATTTTTCTTGGTATTTGCTGTAATTTTTATTTTAAATTTATGAAGTAATTTAATTTTTCTAGGGTTGCATTTGATCAAAATTTAAGAAGCATTGATTTTAATTATTTTTTGAAAGATTTATAAGACGTTCGATTTGTTCGTTCTATTTTGTGCTTAATGCTTTTTGATTATTTACGAATTTTATCAAAACGATTTGTGGCATAAAAATAAACTTGAGAAAGTCATTTTTGTGTATATTGCTCGTAAATAGAATGACATGTATGATGAAGGATAGGAATATACCCTAATTGTATATGTGACCATTTGAAAATTTAGAACGTAATGAATCTTGGTGAATTTAATTCTCATAGAGATATAGTGAATTAATTTAACAAGGTGTGTTTATATGGAGCTCGGAAGAGATGTATGGATAAAAATAGAAGTTTTCGGTTGACAAATTATATGTACTAAAAAATATAAATATAAAGAAAATAACATGATTTGAGTGGATTAATTTGGTGAAAAACTGCAATCCTAGAGTTCTCTTATTTTCTTTTATTACCTTTTTGTTAAATCAACGATTGTTTTGGATAAAATCAGAGAGATACAATTTTAGTACTTAACAAACTATAGTAACAAATCCTCGTGGGAACGATACTCTGCTTACAAATCTTTATTACTTGTGACCGTGTATACTTGCCCGCGATTTACGTGTGTTGCAAAACACCTGAAAGTAACTACCAACACTATGATGGGGCATACACGTCTCGAGTGTATGATCTTCTCCAAAATCGAAGTTACAAATGCGAAGCAGCGGGTGGATCCGTTGAAAAATACTACAATGACGAGGATTGTGGCGTGAAATTGATTTCCATCGTCCCTAATCCAATGAAGTGTGCGATTGATATACAAAAATATAACTCCATCGTACGGGAAGATCGAGTGTATACCTTACTCGATGGAACTTGATGATAGATTGGATAGGCTTCGAAGTGATGTGCTTCGGATCAAGCCATTCCCTACGGTGGAGACAACATGGATTGTCGTAGGGAAGAGAGTCGACGAGCCGTGATGATCACGGGCGTAGATACGACACCGGAAGCGAGTTATGGCTTTTAAAGGGGGTCGAGGACACGTAATTTAATACCCTGCAGCAGAACTTCCTTGGGTAGTAAGAAATCCACGGGAAATCCACCATCTCTTGACATGGAAATGTGGCCATTTGTGGAAACTCCCGAAACACACCGTGAAAAATGCTTCAAACTACGTGGGTATCCGAGAATGGTGGAATGATCTTGAGCACGGAAGAAACGGGGCACGCGGCTGGGCGGCCGTGTGGCTACCAATAATGCCTCATTTATCACTTCGTCTCGGGCGAATCTTGAGGATCCGGGTATTTCAAGTAAAGCATTTCACGTCTCTCACTCGTAGTGATAAGGAGGATTGGATTACGGACTGCGAAGCTACGAGATCACGTGACATTTGACGAATGATCTCTCCCGATACAACTCGGCCAAGAGATGGAGTCGTGTTGCCAATACAAAGTAAATTCGCTTATCCGAGTTACAAGAAATTTAGACACAGTGACATATCTCCTTCATTATCATTATTTAATACTTTACTTGTACCACTACCATCGAAGCAGGCTAATGTACGTAAGTGAGTCAACTTGAGATCTTAGCGTGTGTCTTGATGTATTCTACTTTTGCATACACGATATTCTTGAGGAGATCATTGGGCGTGGTACTGAGAGATGGGGGCTATATTATATGGATGACCTCGATTTAGGAAGAGCCCCGATCACGCGAAAACAACTGGCAGTAACAAGGGCAGCAGTGGTTGGCTATGTCATCGTAGATTTAGGCATCCATCATTCGGATATTTAAATCACGCACTCCCCGGAGTTATTTTCAAATATCACACATTGATTTCAAATGTGATACTTGTATCCTAAAAGTCATAGGGCATCTTATCCACATGGCGTGAATAAAAGTATGACCCTTTTGCTTTTGGTACATTCGATGTTTGGGGACCTTCCCGGTCGTTACATCATCGGGTCATCGTTGGTTTGTTATTTTTGTTGATGATTGTACCACGAATGAGATGGCTTTGCTACCGAAACACAAAGATGAAGTATTTGCTACATTTCACCTTTTCACACCGTAGTTGGACACGATTTTTAGAAAAAATTAAGATACTTAGGTCGATAATGGAGGGAATATGTTGTCGACAATTAGGACATACTTGGATAACCGTGGTATTCTCCGTGAAACCTCGTGTTCCTGAAACCCCTGACGAGAATGGGGCTGCGGAGAGGAAGAATCGACATATTTTAGAAACGGCTCGGGCCTTACTAATCGGTGCACGTATGCACAATAAATGCGGAGTGATGCTCTTACTACAATGGTGTATCTCTTGAATCGTATGCCCGCAAAAACCTTACAATTTAGGACTCAATTAAAGGTCTTTATCGATCATTTTCCCTTGCCTACTATTTTGATGCTTATGAATTTTGGATGTGTTGCTTTTGTCCACCTCCTTAAAAAATCAACAAACTAAGTTGGATCCATGTCTTTGTCGATGTGTATTCTTGGGGTATGGCATACAAAAAAGGGTTAAATCTTTATGATTCAATTACTAAAAAGAACCTATATTGCATGGATGTCACTTTCACGGAATCGGAATGTTTTCCCGTCACACATGTATCCAATTCCTTTCTTCGGGAGGAGAGTTATGGTGAAAAAGCGAAATTGGCTTGATGTTGAAATATTAGACACTAGTCCAACATACTCGGATCGTGCCAATCATATGGAGGAGCCAGTATCTAGACCCGAGTTTGAACTTCCAAGAACTGAAGCTGAAGTAGTAATTGAATCTCAAGAAGTTGAAGTGGATCGAAACTTCATCAAACAGAATCTTGACGAAAATATTATTAAGCTTCCATTTGTTAAATCATAAGAGACATATATGCACCAACTTGAGGAGGAGTGTTGGCGTGTGCAGTGAAAGTGACAGACAACAAAGTTAGTGGAGTTAAGAAATGGCAAACAATGTGGTTAGTGAATCAGAAACTAGGGAAATAGAACATGTGTTAGGGTTAGAGTTATATTTGTTTTCCTTAGTATACATAGGAGGAGTTTTGTATACGAAAGAAGAGAACACAAATTACAGAAATAAAATCAGAATAATTTGAAAATTAGAACAGCCCCTATTGCAGTGCAAACCTTCTTACACAGGGAAACAACCCAAATGTTAAAAGAGCAATTTCATAGTATGGAATTTTAGCAAAAAATAAATAAATTAATTAATTAAAAAAAATCAGAGTATGGAATTGATATCTGGACGGCAATTACTTTTTTCCTTGTGAATTGCTATTTGCTTTTCCTGTGAAACCCAAATTCATTCAATCTTTTTTATTTTTAGCAATGTTTTTAAGGTTAAAGAACTATTCACTACGTATTTTTTCCTTGTAAGGGATTAATCTTATACTTTAGATTTGTTTTTTACTAGAATACCATGATATCATATATAGGAAACTTCAATATAATAGTAAAAGATATCTTATAAAACTCATAATATATATATATATATATATATATATATATATATATATATTATGAGTTTTATAAGATATCTTTTACTATTATATTGAAGTTTATGTTGGTACAAGAAGATATTTGCATTTAAAGTTGTTAATAATCTATTAAACTAAGATCATTCTTGATTCTTATAATTTTGGTGATCAAAAATCGAAAAACTACTTCAATGTTAGTTTGGCTAACTTTTTTGTTTGTTTCATTTTTTGTGCTTTTAATAATTGCTACTTAATAAGTACCCAAATTTTTCCTATTTAGTAAATTTGAATTCTTATATTCTCTCTCAAGGGGTTAATATTTATTATATTTTTATCTAGACAATGATTTAGAACCGAAGGAGAGATAGATGAAAGGACTACGAATATATTCAAAATGAGAAAATTTAAGACGAATTAAGGTCATGGATTTTAATAATATAAATTAGCGGAAGGACATAACATAAATAACTCGAGAAAAATAGATATTTAATTAATATTTTATGAGAAATAATTATAATATTAGATCTTATTTATAGGACTAAAATAAAAAATTAAGTAAATATAAAATAGTTAACAAAATAAATTCAAATCTACTTAAATATAAATACTAAATAACTCATAATTATTCAAACTAATATATTACTAAATTTGTTTAAATTCTATTAATATGACAATTTTTATCCCTAACAAATTACAGAGTTATAAATTAATAATTAAAATTTTAAAAATGAAGAGCAACACGTACAATTATGGTAGATCATATTATGGTAGATCATATTGAGACAACTAAGAAATAAGAGAAATATTATTAATTAAAGTTGTAAGCTTGATTGAAGTGGTGTGTAATATTCATAAAAGAAAATTTTTCTTTCACTAAACCTTAAGAAGTCATTTATATTTAGACAAATATCATCTAGAGTAATAAAGTTAAGACAACTTTTTTTTTCATGAGGCACCATTACACAAGTGAACAAATGTTTAAGGATTTTTTCGGATCATAATCTCCAAACAAGTATATTCGTTCTCGACTTGCTTTTGTATGAGATCATAATCTCAAAACAAGTATCCTACTTCTATTCTTGCTTTTACAAATATAATTATGAGATTTGATCATTATTTTGATCTATATATGATTCATTAACAATTGTCACTTTCTCTTTTTTGCATCAATATAGATGAATTTGTTGGATAAAAGTGATCATTGTAAACTTTAGTTTTAATATTTCATTGGTAAGTAAATTTATGGATTCCTTTCTACCTTAATGATACAATAGATAATCTATTTTTTTTTACTTATAATTGAAGGGTAAGGTGCACTTGTTCAATTTCTTGAATTTTCGTACTAGTAATAAAAATTAATCAACATGAAAAACAAATAAAAGTAATAATAAAATAAACTGACATTTTTTCTTTTTAACTTTTTTTGAAGTTAACCAGCGTTGAATGACATTATAGGTGTTGGACGGCGGTGGTTAAGGTGTCATTGGAGAGTACGTGACAAGAATATTTTGTTGGTGACGAAGGCAGCAATGTGTGGATCGTTTCGTGAAAGACTCGACAAAACTATGATAGCAAGTGAATGCTGATTTCTTAGATTCAGGTCACAAGAACACTTGGGTTTAACTAATCAATGGCGAGGGAGGTCATATTCACCAACAGGACGCAAGGGGAACATCGATAAACTAGAGAGTTTCAAGTATTTTTAGATTTTGCAGTAGCCAACTACTTGTGATGGTAGTGGTGATGGCAAAAGGTTGGATGATCGCAAAATTCTGGTTCATAAGGTGGGAAATTTTTACAATGATGGTGAGAAGCGACGTCAACGTTGGAGCTAACGATGGCTAACGAATATGAAAAATTCTTTTTTTTTATCTTATTTTTTTATAAATAAAGATAATATGATTTTGTTTGAAAAAATAAAATTTGGTTACTCTTGTACCAAATTAATATACAACAGATAGCGAGAAAAAAAAGGGTGAAAATATAAACAAAGGTAGGAAAATTCCATAAAAATTAAGGCTATGGATTTGAATAATAGAAATTAGGAAAAATACATGAAAAAAAATGACGGGAGAGAAGCATATATCCAATTCATATTTCAAATTTTACAAATAAGTACAATGTTAATTCCTATTTATAAGATTAAAATAACAAATTAAATAAATATAAAATAACTAATAATGATAATACTAAACAATAAATCTAAATTCAAACACTAAATAACTGATCACTATCCTATCTAATCATAAAAAAAAATTCATTTCTCTACCTTTCTGTATACTAGGATTCCACAGATTTATTTTTCCCATAAATTAGGTAAGCAACAGACTTTGAATGTTGCATACGTAGTCAAATCCATGTGAATATATATGCTTTTAATTTCTAGAGTATATAGGTTTTTAGTCTAATAAAAAAGAAACAGAACCTAAGACATGCGATGTCTTGTAAATATTATAGTTGCATTAAGTTCTCACCACTCACCAGAACAATATCTTATCAAAAGCTTCTTTACTTTTCCAAATTCCTGAACTTATATTCCAGTAAGATGGCCACTTGCCCCTTGTATTCTGAGAGTGAATTCATCTTCCACCTGGATTGACATTACTGGGATTGTTGTCTTCATCGTTCCTTTACTGCAGAAAATATATGGCAAGTTTAAGAAACTACTAGGGTGTCCACGGACTGGACCATTACATAGAGCAAAACGGGACCAGAAATGTTCAAACCAAACTGTCGGATTTGGTTTTCGGATTTAAATTGGAGGAATTGATATTAGAAAAATAAATATTTAAAATTTATTCGAGCATAAACAAAATATTTTTTTTTTAGAATTTATATATATTTTTTAAAATTTAGAATGAATAAGTAAATGTTATGGTAAAACATTTGTTCATCAATCAATTTCCTTGTTATAAAATGACCAAATTTCACTTAAGCTCATCTCGAATGTTCAGTTTTCCACGATAAACTCTTCAATTTCTATTCCAGTATGCCGGGCTCCTCCTTGTACTCTTAGAATAATTTCATCTCCATTTTTGAGAGATGTCACAGGGATTGCTGTCTTTTGTGGCCCATTTCCTACAAAATACAGGTAGCAAAGTTCAGCAACTATGAAGAACAACCAGAGAATTGGAGAATTCTCTAACAAGAGTTCAAACCTTGGCAGGAAGAAACTAAAGCAACTGTTTCTGCATTTTGTAGAAGTATGCTATAAAGAGTCTGACAATCAGAATCCCTCTGCAATGGCACCAGAGTCATCAAAATTGAATGCTAGACCAAACAATGTGACTGGTGAACTCTAAAAATAATGTCCCCTAATGAATCAAACAATATTGACTTAAGATCCTTTAATGACATTATGAGATGATATTTGAAACATACCTTTGCCTCCACGAGGATAAGTGGTCTAGTCTCGATCTTTACTCGTCCAACAATTGCATGGCGTTGTTTTCCATACTGATCAACCACAATTACCTCTTTGCCAGATTTTAACTCTGAGAGGTAGCATGTCTTTCCTCCTGGGACAGCAACATAGGCATGTAAAGGACCCTGCAAATTTACACATCTAGTAAATTGATGAACTGAGTTGCTTCAACCTGCTCTGTAAACAGATTTACATTATCAGCAACAAATACAATGGTGAAATTCATACCAAATATATAAATTTTGGGTGGAAGGTCAACTTAATCCTTTTACTTATAGACAATGTGCCATTTAGTCCCTTTATTAATAAAAATGATGCCAAAAAAAGATATAATAATTTTGAATTTATTTGAAAAAATAAAAATTATTAAAGGTATTCTAGTCATAGAATGGGGATAAAAGATGGCAATACCCTTACTAGTTATATTTGCAAAAAATTTGGGTTTGGAAGGGTAGGGATAAATGACAAAAATACCCTCACCAATATATGTTTAAATTTTTTTTATCAATAAAAGTCTTTATGTGACTATTTTTTATAATTAAAAGGACCAATGAGCACATTTTTTATAAATAAATTTATAAATAAAATGACTAATAAGTACAGTTTTTATCAATAAAAGGACAAATGAGTACCATTTTAAAGTTAGAAGACTAAAAAACAATTTTACTCAAAGAAAAAGGATCCTCATGATATTTTTCCCATGAATTTTGAAGCCAAAACTTACTGCATTAATTCGAAAAGGTCTACTAGCTATATAATTTGATTCCAAGCATTCTGAGTGAACAAGGAACAATCCCCTGGCAAAAGATCCAACCTATTGAACATGATTGTGTCTTAGAAAGAAGATAATTTCAAAACTGCTCGCTAAATAACTAGTCAGTGCCATAACAGATGTGGAAGCATACAAGAAGTCCTTCACCAGGTTTCATCACACTGCAAAGGTCTACACAAACACGGTCTCCCATTCCAACTGCTTGGACTTGAGTTACAATGGCCTTGGTCAAGCTCAGTAGGCTACTACCTTCACTTCTTCTGTCAAAATATTCCTGATAACATTAACCAAGATAAGATATAATGCTTTAACACTCAAGATCTCCTTTCATATGAACAAGTTACCTTTAGCTCAAGGACAGCTTTGACATCTTCAACTTTTAAAACAACCCCTCCTAGTCCATGCTCCAACGCCTAAAAAATAATTAAATATTTAAGTTTGCGGATCAAGTATATAGAATCTAAGGACTGATTGAAAACTTCATTTTATGTTAAGACTTTAAAACTTTTTTTATACCTCAAGGAAATTTTTTGCTTCAGAGGGAGTTTTTGAAACAGCAAAAACTGTCTTTTGATGCCCCTGAAATGCTGCAACTATATTTTCTGCGGGTATTACCTGTAAAACAAATGGTGAGGCAGAAATTAGTATAACAAATTTCCCTTGTTTTTTGCTTTTCAAAAGATGCTATCCACTTAGGAATACAAACTAGGTACTCTATACTATGGGAGGGGTTTTGAACCTATAGGATATGAAACGCTACCTTTACCACCACACCAGATTCTCTTACCAACTTAACTTGATACTGAAAAAATAAAAAGATCAAGATATTTTAAATAGATAAGAAATGGAGGAAATATATGTCATGTTAGAGCTAAGACCATCAATCGAGTGATTGAATGCATAGCTTTTGGGTCAGAATCAGAAAAGTGCATATGGAAAATGGTATCATGTCATTGTTACCTGTAAGATGAAATGCAAGTACTATACACCACAATCAGATTAATGAAATTAACCAAAAGGTCAGAAAATTTCAAGTGAATATATTGTTACTCGTGATCAATTTCACAATATTGCAACTGTCAGTTCATTAAGGTCAAAATGAAAGGTCGAAGGATCAATAAACAACCTGAGTCACACACACACCCTCACAAAAAAATAAACAAGAGATCACATTTTATTACTCAAGCTCCCCACGATTATCATCTATCACAGCCATATCCAACTCATTGACTAAGCATTCAGAGCTTTCCAGTCTAAGCACCAACTTACTATTCTTACTGAAAATTAGTATTCCACTCCATCTACTGCTTCTTTTTATTAGAAATTATCTAGTTGGTTATATTTAATACCTAGAAAATTGCAGGTAGAATATAGAGTGACAAATGCTCCAGATCAATTGTCAAATATAATAACTCATCAGAACCAGGAGTACCTGCCAATCTAGTAAATCAACAACTATGTTCTCCAGCAACTCATTAGCCGGTTGAAGCTTCTCCAGATCTTGGGGACTCAAAACCTCAAGAATTGTGCCAACTCGTCTGTTCTCACCATCAAAAAGACCACCCTCTTCAATATATAGAGGATCTATAAGCGCCATTGCTGTTAATTCCCATCACAAAAATAATCCAAAATCAAAAAGCTGAATTCTATGATCAACACATCTATAACTCGTGCTTCCACTACCAAAAAACAAAAATCAATGCTAGATAGCCAAAATTCTTGAAATGGGTATAACAAAAATTCAACTCCAGACTTCCTTTATAAATTTCTTGAACTAAAATTAGAACCCAAAAAGAAAAAAGAAAAATATCTCCTTTAACTAGAACTAGTTTGATTGTTTGACAGTGAAACATCAGACTAAAGAGTAGAAACAGCTTACAAGACCACTCATGGGCAAGCTCTCGACGTCGTGAGGGGAAAATAAAGGTGTCCCATCCTCTCTCCACCGCGGTCAACATGACCTGCTTGCTTTCCGTCCATATCCAAACCCTCTTCGACTGATCGTACGGCACCGAAGAAGACTTCGAAGAAGAACAAATTAATGCACCACAATTGTGACCCAATGAAGCTGAATTAACGCTATTAGCAGCCTTCATGGAACGACTATGCGAATAAATCAATCTGCAAATGTTCCATTTATCTGCAAATATTAATCAATTTGATGAAAAAAAAATGGGAAGGAAAAAATGAAACCTTTTGAAGTGAAAAGGAAAAAGTGGAAATTAGTAAAGTTAAAAGAAAGGAAAATAACCTCTGTGGGAAGTGAAAGTGCTAAGCTTTTTGGGCATTTGCACGAGAGAAGCAGAGTACAGTAACGCCATTCCTTTATTTTTCCTCTTCTTCCCTCTTTCCACAGTCTACCATCTAAAATTTTACAGCTTCGTGGTCTATACGGTAGAAAATTGAATAATCCTACAGTAACGGATCAGATTGAGCTCATTCGAGTAACTCAACGAGCATTAGGATTTACGACTAGAGGTTTTTATCCAATCGAAATTGTTTGAATTTTTAACTTATCTAATCATGATTACATAATTTTTATCCAATACAGTAACTTATTTTCATTAGATTCAATCTTAATTTTTTATTAAAGATTTAATCTAATTAAATTAATGGATAAATCAATTCAATTTATAATGTTTTTTTATGTCATTTTGAATTGTTTTTACTATATACCCTCATTTTTTATTAACAATTTATATACAAATATTTGATAAATAATAATATAAATAGTATAGTTTAATAATATTATAATTTTAAATAAAAAATTAAATATAAATCAAGCTAGAAATTTAGAAGGCATAACTCGATAATGTTATAGTCTTTTATCAGCTTATAAATTAAATAAATGAAAAAAATGTATAATAAAAAGCGATTAAACTTTAAAAGAATAAAATATGTATAAAATATAAATATTATTTAATTTATATTATAATAAATTATAATTAGTATAATCTACGTATCAATGCAATGAATAATTTGATTACTTAAAACTTAATGAATTGATATTGGATTTTTTTCCTTTAACTTTCCTTGTTTTTTATTTTTTCCAATTATATTTTAGGTTTTTTTATTTTTTTATTCAATTTTTTTTAGTTTCTTATATTTTTCTATTCTTATAGTTTTTTTATAACCTTTTGAATTGGTATATTATAACTTTGTATACCCTATATTTTAAAACATGTTTAATAAGTGTTTCATTTAAATAATTTTTTAAAAAAATAAAATTACTTTGTCTAGTGTATGATTCAAAAAAATTATTCATTTTATTTATAAATTCTCTACTCTCGGACTTTAAATATGATATATTTTTTCATATAATTGAAAAAAGCATTTACATATAGTAGGATAAATTTATATTAATTCTTTAAAACATGTTTAATAATTGTTTCATTTAAATAATTTTTAAAAAATAAAATTACTTTGTTACGATTCAAAAAGCAATTATTTATTTTATTTATAAATTCTCTACTCTCGGACTTTAAATATTAGATATATTTTTTATATAATTGGCAAAAGCATTAACATATAGTAGAATAAATTTATATTAATTTTTTAGAACATGTTTAATAAGTGTTTCATTTAAATAATTTTTAAAAAAATAAAATTACTTTATCTAACTTATAATTCAAAAAAACAATTATTCATTTTATTTATAAATTCTCTACTCTCAGAATTTAAATATGAGACATTTACATATAGTAGAATAAATTTATATTAATATATTTTTTATAAAAATGAAAAAACATAAAATCATGACATAATCAACAACTATTACTAATATATGAAATAATATATATGATTTGAACACAGTTTTCTTAATATCAATTTAAAACATAAGTTATTTCAATTAAAAATCAAATTGTCAATTTGGATATGTTTATAGCGCCGGAACGAGTACTAAAAATAAACTTGCTACTTATCAAAATTACCCATGCCTAGCTCTTGCTCTTCTTCTTTTTTTAAATTGCTCTGAAATAATTCATTGATAACAGAACAAAATGCTGGCGCTAGAAGACACTTTCTAATTCACGTCCATTCATTCATGTAAGCATCAAAACCCCTAAATTGATAAAACTAAAATGATAATTTAAAAATTATTCATTTTTCTTATAAAATGTAACGAAATGGTATTTTAGTTCAATAAAATTCAAAATTATTTTAAATTTTTCTAAAAAAAAAACTTAAAAGATAGATGAAAAATATACTCATAAAATAATAAATAACAGATAAACTCTTGTATCTTTTCTTTTCTTTCTGTTTCATATAATAATAACAATAAGTTACTTCAATATAAGAAAAAGGAAAAAAAATTATAAATTGGTTCTAAAACAAGCTAATTAACATGGTGTTCCACATTTATGTTGGTGTGTGTTGTTGTGGCAGATACCAATAACTCATTGGAGTAAAACATGGAGCATAAAATAATGGTAGTGGATCCATAAAACATGGATATGCAGGAATTATGGTTATTGTTTAATTTTCGTTTTATACATACATCTGTTAACTAATACAGACATAAATTATAACGAAAAATATAATGAAATATAATCTTGATAATTATCGAGAAATACAATATTTTGACATGGTATCAAAAGCGGATATTGCTAATGAACTACCTCTTTGATTTATGATGAAAACTACCATTTTTTGATTCTTGATCCGCAAATTCTGAGTTCTTGATTTACGATTTACGATTGATTTACGATTTGGTTTTCGATTTCTAATTTAGATCTACGGTGTGGCTCTTGATTGTAGGCTGGGTTTTCTGTTTTGAGTTCCGATCTCGGTTTATATTCAACTCTTGTTAAGTTTCAAACATCGAACATGTGCGGAACTTCAGAAATGAAAGCAAGATAGTTATTTCCACGTTTATTTGTTCGAAATTCAATAGAAGATTACGGGTTACACCTTAAAAAAAATTATATATGTCAGTACTGACTTACAAGCGAGTCGAGGGATTCGCAACGAAGAACCATTGAAAGAAGGTCGGACCCGGCAGAGCTTGAAGTACTCACAGACGGCCGTTGATGCGGTTTACGGGTATAACGGAATAGGTGGTCTTTGTGTGGTTGAACCTACCATTTCGGCGAGGCGAAGGAGAAGAGGCATTTGTGAAGAAGAAGCCGCGCTGAAAGAATACGAGAGAAGAGGAGAAGAAGATGGGCTGCGAGATTTTTGGTTGAGAAGAAATGGTGGAACGCGTAAAAATGTCGAGACGCGGTGGCGGAGCTAATCGCGCCGAGAACGCGAGACGGAGCTATGGCGAGAAACGCAGGGAAACTGCGCGACCAATCTGCTGAAATCGCGCAGGAAGAAAGGGGAAGCTGCGAGAGAACGGCAGATTAGGGTTAGGGTTATAAGGATTTTTTCTGTTTGTGTCATTTATATAGTAGCTGATTTGTAAAAAAAAAAAGGAAAACGGAAGGAAAAAAATTTTAGATTTCATGGCAGAATCTAGAGATTTAACT
The DNA here is from genome assembly GCA_033030585.1 of Hippophae rhamnoides. Taxonomy (NCBI): domain Eukaryota; kingdom Viridiplantae; phylum Streptophyta; class Magnoliopsida; order Rosales; family Elaeagnaceae; genus Hippophae; species Hippophae rhamnoides. The sequence goes on along the minus strand of CM065433.1, from coordinate 49,324,425 downwards.
ACCAATTTCATGTTGGAAGATTTGACGGCGAAAATGACGGAAGTTTTCACTAGAGCTCGAGATCACAATCGATCTCACATCGGCTGAGCGTCTCTCATTAGTATCAAGTTGGGAGGATCCAACTATGCGCTTGTGGTCCCAGTGGTGGAGATGTATATCTGGCAAAGACAAAAGCGGGATATATTAGGATTTTCCTCTGACTTTGTTGAAGCGAATTTCATTCGGGAGATGGCCTGCTTTGAAAATGCCATTGTTAAGGATGGTTGATCAATTCGATGGACCCTCGCTGATTGCAAATATTATTCGATTCCCAATTTGCCCGAAACAAGTTTGGGATTCTGCCGCTACCACCCATGATGGGACGGAGACACGTCTCAAGTGTATGATCTTCGCCGTCGAGTTACTCGTATGAAACAGGGAGGGTGGATCCATTGAAAAATACTACAATGACCTTCGAGGGTTGTGGCGAGAAATTGATTTTCGTCGTCCTAATCCAATGGAGTGTGCGAATGACATACAAAAATACAACTCCGTCGTACGGGAAGATCGAGTGTATACCTTCCTTGATGGACTTGATGACGGACTCGACAAAACTCGAGTGATGTGCTTGAATCAAACCATTCCCTGCGGTGGAACAAGCCTATGGATTCGTCCGTCGGGAAGAGGTCGAGGAAGAGCCGTGATGATCACGTGTGTAGATACGACACCGGAGCGATTATGACTTTTAAAGGGTCGAGGACACCGTAATCGGATGCCACCAGGGAACCTGCAGGTAGCAAGAAATCCTCGGGAAATCCACCGTCTCTTGACATGAAATGTGGCCATTGCGGAAACTCCAAACACACCCGTGGCCCTGAAACTCGTGGGTATCCGAGAATGGTGGAATGATCTTGACGCGGAAGAAACGGGACACCACTGAATGACATTTGTGGCTACCAATAATGCCTCACTTTATCCCTTACTTCCCGGTGAATCTTCCCGGGATCCAGGTATTTCAAGTAAAGCATTTCACATCTCTACTCGTAGTGATAAAGATGATTGGATTCTCGGACTGCGAGGCTGCAGATCACGTGACATTTTGACCCAAACGATCTCTCCAATACAACCCAAGACGGAGCCGTGTCGCCAATGCAAATGGGGTCGCTTATCCGATTACGGGGCTGGAATAGTGACCTTATCTCCTCATTATCATTATCAATACTTTGCTTGTACCATCTGCAAACCAGAGCTAATGTACGTAAGTCGAGTCGGCTTGAGACCTTAATTGTGTAGTATTGATGTATTCTACTTTTGCCTTCTGGGATATTCCTTTGAGGAGATCGTGGGCGTGGTACTAGGAGAGAGGGCTATATTATGTGGATGACCTCGGTTCGGGAAGAAATACGATCACGTACAACATCTTGTTGGTAACAAGGAGCAGCAGATTTGGCTATGTCATCGTAGATTTGGGCATCCATCGTTCGGGTATTTAAGACACTTACTCCACTAGTTTATTTTCAAATATCACACATTCGGATTTCAAATGTGATACTTGTATCCTAGCAAAAGTCATGGTATGCGTCTTATCTATGAGCATGAATAAAAGTATGACTCCTTTGCTTTGGTACATTCGATGTTTGAGGGACGCTTCCCAGGTGCTATTACGTCATCGGGTCATCGTTGGTTTGTTATTTTTGTTGATAATTGTACACGAATGACATGGCTTTACCTTTCTCGAAACATAAAGATGAAGTATTTGCTACATTTCACTGTTTCACACCATGATTCGGACGATTTTGAAAAAAATTAAGATACTTAGGTCGATAATGGAGGGGTATGTTAATCGACAATTGGGACATACTTGGACAACAATGGTATTCTCCATGAAACCTCGTGACAAACCCCGTGAGAATGGGATGCGGAGAGGAAGAATAGGCATATTTTAGAAACGGCTCGGGCCTTACTAATCGGTGGCACATATGCACAATAAATCTTGGAGTGATCTTTATTACTACGGTTGTGTATCTTGAATCGAATGCCCACATGAAGACCTTACAATTTCATACTCGTTAAAGGTGTTATCCGAATCATCTTCCACCACCTACTATTTTAATGCTTTCCCTTAGAATTTTTGGATGTGTTGCTTTTGTCCACCTCCGTAAAAATCAACGAACTAAGTTGGATCCGTGTCTTTGTCCGATGTGTATTCTTGGGGTATGGTGTACAAAAAAAGGGTACCGATGTTATGATCCAATTACTAAAAGAAACTATACTACCGTGGATGTCACTTTCCTAGAATCGAGAATGTTTTTTTTCCCATCACTAGGTATCCAATTACACTCTTCGGGAGGAGAGTTATGGTGAAGAACGAAATTGGCTTGATGTTGAAATATTAGACACTAGTCCAACATACTCGGATCCTGCCAATAATATGGAGGAGTCAGTGTGAGCTTGAACTTCAAGAACTGAAGGAGAAGTAGTAATTGAATCTCCAGAAGATGAAGTGGTTGATGCATCCCTCCATTCTACAGTACCCCGATGATCCTCACTCCGAGAACACTACGAGGTAAGCTATCCTATCACACCTTTACAAACTAATGCTATAGATACACTGTTGGTTATGTTTTACCTTTCGAGACACAATCGAGGTAAACCTCGAAATCGATACTCACGAGAAAGAGAAGAACGACAACCCAGTATCCGATAGCAAATTATGTATCTACTCAAAGATTATCGGAACCTATCGGGGCATTCGCACAAACACTCTCGCTACGTGTCAAATTCCAGTAGCATTGAAGAAGCCTTATCGATCCAAAATGGGCTCAGAAGCTATAAAGAGGAATTTGAGGCATTGCGGAAGAATAACACGTGGGTGTTAAGCGAGTTGCCTCGAGGAGGAAGATGGTAGGATGCTGAAGTGGATTTTCTCCATTAAGTATAGCGAGATGGGTTAGTTGATCGTTACAAGGCGAGGCTTGTAGAAAAGGATATACACGAAAACATGGGATAGATTGTCAAGAAACCTTCTCACCGTGGCTAAACTAAAAGCTGTGAGAGTTTTGTTATCTCTTCTGACAAATTTAGATTGGCCATTGCACCAACTTGACGTGAAGAATGCCTTCGCCGTGGTGACCTTGAAGAAGAGATCTACATGGATATCCCAGGGATATCTTGTTACATCGAGGAAACGAAGCTGCATGTAGATTACAACGAGCGTTGTATGGACTAAAACAATCACCTCGGCGTGGTTTGGTAGGTTGAGTTGGCAATGAAGAAATATGGGTTCAACAAACAAGCTACGATCATTACTCTTTCCTAAAACATCGATTAGGGAAGATAATGACCACTTATAGTCTATGTAGACGACACATGATCATTACGGGGGATGATAAAGAAGAAATCTCTAAGCTTGAGAAGAACAAGTGTCGAAAGGAGTTTGAAATGAAGAACTTGGGAGGGCTCAAATACTTCTTAGGTATTGAGGTAACAAGATCAAACAAGGCGTATATGTCTTTCCCAAAGGAAATATACTGCGGACCTCTTAGCGAGAGGCGGGACTACTAGATTGTAAACTGTCGATATTCCTATGGTTCAAAATCATAAACTTCCGGAGAATATGTGGACCAAGTACCGGCGGATAAACGAGAGATATCAACGGTTGGTAGGTAAACTCGTATATTTATCATTACTCGACGATATTGCGTATCTTTGTGAGTGTCGTGAGTCGGTTCATTACCGCCCAGTGAAGACCATATGGATGCGGTCGTACGAATACTTTGTTACTTAAAATCCTCCCACGGGAAAGGACTTATGTTTTCAAAGAATGGTCGATTGGAAGTCCTTGGATATCTGATTAATTTGGGCGGGGAATATGAATATAGGAAATCTACTTCTTTGGGTACTTTACTTTCGTGAGAGCGATCTTGTTATGGAGAAAGCGAAGCAAAATGTAGTTGCGCTTTATCCGGTCTTTGAAGTTGAATTTCGAGGAATGGTCGGAATATGTGAGCTCCTTTGGTTAAAAACCTTCTAACCGAGATTGGGGTTGCTCACAACTGTCTGAAATGAACTTATTTTGTGATATAAGCAGTATTCAAATTGCTTTCGTCAGTTCAACATGATCGCACGAAGCACGTTGAAGTGGATCGGAACTTCATCAAACAATCTTGAAGAAAAGATTATTAAGCTTCCATTTGTTAAATCGGAAGATCATTGGGCCGATATACTGAAAATGCGGTAATGCAGAAACACAACCGGCAATGAGTTGGGCATAAGAGACATATACGCACTTGAGGAGGAAGTGTTGGTGTGTGTTGTTGTGGAACAAATAACTGATGAGTAAAACATGGAGCATAAAATAATGGTAGTGGATCCATAAAACATGGATATGCAGGAATTATGGTTATTGTTTAATTTTCGTTTTATACATATATCTCAACTATTGTACAGAAATTATAACAGAAAATATAATGAAATATACTGATAATTATCAGAAAAATACAATATTTTGACAATTTATTCATTCATGTTATAAGCCCAGTTTTACAAAAACCAAAGCTCCAAAACTCATGTTATAGTCGCTTTTCTTTTACTCTAGGGATAAAACGATACAATTGTTCTGATTATTATAAAAGAGTAAAACACATGAAATGATCAAGCTTTGATTGAAAACTTAAACAGCATAACATGTTTGTAATCCTTTCCTGGACTGACAATCGTTGATGGGAAATTGGGATGATTCACTGCATCAGGAAAGCCTTGAGTTTCCAAACACAAAGCTCCATAAGGTTGATACACAGCCCCACCTTTTCCTTTGACATCTTTTAGAAAGTGACTCGTGTAGAACTGCACACCAGGTACATTTGTTGACAGCTCCATAACTCTTCCAGACTTTTTATCGAACACTATAGCTGTCCTCTTTATTTTATCAACTCCTCCATCAATTACATAATTAGTATCATATCCAATAGGTAACTTCTTGATCCTACTTCCCACAGTATGTGGTTTGAGGAAATCATATGGAGTTCCTTTAACCGAGGCAAATTTTCCAGTAGGAATAAGATTGCTATCCGTAAGAGTAATTTTAGAGCCAAATATTTGAACATAATTGGAGAGGATATCTCCACTGTTGTGACCTCCAAGGTTCCAGTAGGTGTGTTGAGCTAAATTCACAGGAGTAGGCTTGTTTAAAGCCTTTGCTTTCATTGTTACACTCAATTTCTTGTCCCCAAACAGAGTGTAATTCACTGTCACTAGAAGATCTCCAGGAAATCCTGTAGCCAATACATTAAATATTATAAATTTATTTAATTTATGCAAATTAAAATTAAGCTGGTTAAATTGGGGTTTATAAGTATTTAAATTAAACAGTAACTAGTAATCACCCTGTTCGCCATCAAAGCTGTGGTAGGAAAAGACAATGTAAGGAGTATCACCATGGTTGTGGTACTTTTTAACTTTCCATACAACATCACTGAAACCTGGGGTTCCACCTGAGATTAACAAAAGCAAAATTAAACAAAAAGGGATGATAGTTCATAGTTGAAATTCCAAGTTTAAACAGGGCATATTATGAAGTTACCATGGAGAATATTTTTTCCTTCATTTGCAGTTAGTTTATAGTGAACCCCGTTCAGTGTAAATTGAGCTCCTCCAATTCGATTGGCAACCCTTCCAACAATAGCCCCAATATATGATGTATCATTCTGCGCATCAGATCTCCAAAGTTGCAATTTTTATCGTATAAACTTGTAATTACTGGGAAAATCAGTTATGTGGACATAGATTTTATCTTCTCTCTCTCCTCTTTTTTTTTTTAATGTAAACAGCAGAACTCCTTTATGCATTTTTATACTGCTTTAAATAACATTGTTTATTTTTATAAAATTATTTTAAAAATAAGAATTACAAAATATGTGTTATTTAAAGAGACAAAGAAAATACATAAATCAGTATCCTAGCATGGTAAATATAATCAGTAATAGTGGAAATACTTTGTTACATTATTACATATCCTACACAAAACTTACAAACATCGGCATAAGTAGGATCCATGTTTTGAAAGATATATTATCTACAAAAATATATTATTGAAATTTTCGGAAAAAGGGTTATTTTAGTAACAAAAATATGATTCAATGAAGGACTATAAAAAAAAAAAAAAAAACTTCGACTCTTCCTTAAAAAAATATTTTTTTTTCTTTCATGTTCCCTTTGTCTTCTTAATCTTTCTCAATCTACTCCGTTTCTCTCACCCGTTCTATTTATACACCTTTAATTTATTTATATAAATATTATAAAGTTATTTAAATTTCTAAATTAGTAGAGAAAAAATAATATTTGCTAACGAAGATAAACTGAGAGATTTATAAAAAATAGAACATAAGATACTCAAATGTGAAAAAATTGTAAGAGAATAATTTTTTTAAATATTTAATATTATTATAAAAAATAAAAAAGTTACTTTTAAGAAAAAAAATTATTCTTAAAAATTATATTTTTTTAAAAATATATTAAATTAATTATTTACTATGTTAGTTGTACTTTTTTTTATGAAATACTTATTGATAATTAAGACATTAATAAAATATACGTGTTGATATTTAATTCAATAAAATTAAAAAAATAAACTTAAATAATTATTTAAAAATTTAAAACAACTCGATATCGCAAAAGATAAATCCTTTTTAGATAAATTCTATTTAAAATTTATTGAGTTATATGTAACTAATTTAAAAAAAACATGAATAAATTGCCCATTCTTTGCGGTACTAGAGATATCCTACTCAACTTTCCTTAGCTTCATTTTCAGAAAGGATCACGTGTTACTGTCGACGACACCACTTTTATTGAGAGGATCAATTTCTCAAGTCAATTAGAAAATGATTACAAAAACATTTCTATGCCTCCTGGCTCCAACTTGTATGAACTTTGAATATGTAATACGAAAATAAAAATAAAAAAGAGGTTATTATATTATGAGTAGATGCTACGTCCATAGAAAAGTCAAATTGTCAGCTGACAACTCCTTTCAGCAATTTTATTTGTTTGAAAAAAAATATATTTATATTTAGTTTTCCCACATAAATTATTTTTTTAATAATGTATACAATACATTATACAATGGGAAATTAAAAAAGAAAAAAAAAACTATATTCACCATCATAAATTAAAACTTTGAAAGATACTTCTTGAAAATTCCAGTCATATTATAGATATTAATGTATATCTAATAATATATTAATATATGTTATTGTATATCTATTTGTTTTACGGATATCTATATTTAATTACTTTAGACATATCTAGTTTACTTGTAATTTTTATATATAAGCACAATGTATATTCATTTAATCACAGAATAGAATACAATCATTAAGTATTTCTAACATGGTATCAAAGCCACTATTCTTTTTTTTTTCTAGCAGTGTTTTCTTTTTTGGTGTTATTCAACCCTTATAAATTGCCAATACAATACCACAATCATTCACCGTTTAACCTTCGACGTCTTTCAACCAGCCGTTGTCCTTAGGTTCCAGAATTACAATGGCTGTTGTTAAGGAGTTCGGCACCATACAAACAACTGCAATCACCGTCGCCGCCGTGCATATTGTTCCGAAAATTTTTCTTCATATACCACTGTGATCGGCTCGACCGGATCTACACAACCGTGAAAGTATCGCAACCATCGGACATTGCACGCTCCCTCACGCGCCGCATAACCAAACTGCATGTCGTTAACGCGCCGCCGCTGCCGTTAATCTTAACCCGACAACCTATCTGCAAATACCATTGTGATTGGCTCGACCGGATCTACACAACCGTGTAAGTATCACAGTCATCAGACTCTGTACGCGCTCTCACGCGCCTCCAACATCCACTGCGTGTGGATCTGACGCGCCAAGCCGTCGCGCTCTGCTCGTGACGTCATCAGTACTTTGCGTAGGGCTGACGTCATCAGCACCTCCATCTGACATCACAGAACCGATCTGATCGTTGATCAGGCTGACCGATCTGACCGTTGATCAGGCTGACCGATTTGACCATTGACTATTCTGACCGTACTACCCGTTGATCGGACTGCCCCGGAATTTTGCAATAGAGGTTTACCCTACCCAGTTTTTCACGTAGATCTCGTTTTTGCAGTCTGTTTTTACATATTGTGTTTTCAAATGAATAAAAATGATACTTTTGTTTCTTGCCCTATTAATACTATATTGGAGGGAACTAAGAATTATTTATCATGGTCTCAAGCTATGTGCAGTTTTCTTAAGAGTCGTATGCTCTGGCATTATTGTACTGGTGCAATTAGTATTCTTGATAGAAGAGCAAGTGAAGAAGATGCTATCTTTCTTCGTCGCATGATTGAATGGGATAGTCACAACCACATGATCCTCACATGGATTCGGAATACTTCCATTCCATCCATCTCCAATCTGTTAGGCAGCTTTGACAATGCCAAATCAGCATGGGATATGTTGTCCAAAAGGTACTCCACTACTCACGGATCCATGAAATATCAACTAATAGTTGAATTGCATAAACTGCAACAGGGACCAGGGCAATCCATCACTGACTACTTTGATCAACTTTGCTTCCTTTGGGACCAAATTGACCTTTGTGATCCAATTTGGGCATGCTCAACAAATGCTCAGCAATATGCTACTATTAGGGATGAATTTCGTCTCTATGAGTTCTTGATGTCACTCCACAAGGACTTTGAGTCAATCCGAGGTCAGTTTCTTAATCGTAGTCCTTATCCCTCTCTTGATACTGTTGTAAATGAGTTGGTTAGAGAAAAAGCTCGACTTGCAACCTTTCAAGCCCAAAATAAGCTCAATATTTTGGCTATTACTCCTCCTGCTTCTACCATTGAACAACCTCAACAATCAGGTGATTCCTCTAGCTTTTACAATCATCGCAGGCAGAGCAATAAAAGGTTTTGTAATTATTGCAAGCGTCATGGCCACACCATTGAGACTTGTTACCGTCGTAACAAATCTACTACTGTTATTGCTAATACTGAGCCTACTTCGTTGATGCCTTCTAGTTCAACAGAGTCCCAGTCTTCTGAATCCACTATTAACCTCTCATCCATGGAACTACAGAAGATCATAACCCAGGCTGTTCAAATGACTGGTAATGCATATCTTTCCACTACCCTCTCAGTTTTTCCTGGTAAGTCTCAAACTTGGCTTTTTGACTCTACATGTTGCAATCACATGACACCTCACTCATCTTTATTCTCCAAACTTGATCCTGTGATAACTGTATTTTATACACTTATTTTCACCTATTTTATTAATTGTAATTGCTATGTTCTTAATGTTTTTAGTTAATTTTCGATGAATAAATTAGTATTTATTGTTTTTTATACTATTTATGAAAAGTAAATAATTTGTATCGAAAACGTAATTAATTGCAAGTTTTCATCCAAAAATATAATTTCAAAATAAATGAGTATTTAATTACAATTTATAAATGTTGAAAATATAAATTAAATTAAATTTGGGCTTAATTTTAATTATTAAAAGTTTAAAATTTAATTTAAAATTACTAAAGGGTTGTATTGCAATTAAACAAAGTTTAAAATGTAATTTGAAATATATTTGTGGGTGAAAATATAATTAATAAAAGTTATTTTTCTTCGTAGGAGAGAGATTCCACGTGCCGTTATCCACGCGTCATTTTGGACCGTCAGATGAACACATCAATCTGCTCGGACGCTGCATGTTGCTATTCAAACCCGACCGGCGAGAATGGTGCAGGGATTTCCTTCATCACGCGGCTCGGTGCCCGAGTGGGGCCCACCTGCCACGCAAGCCGGCGTGCAGCGTGGGACCCATCCGTATGATACCGTACAGACCTGTCCCTCACCTTCGCACGCCCTTTTCCCGTGCAGTCGATCCACGTGCGCCCGGTTATTCCACGAGCCATAATCTGCCACGTGTCACACTTTATATTAAAGCAAATCATGTTCGTATTACGTGGCAAGTTACAACGAACGCGAAAGCACAGATCAAGTCCCTGCTCCAGCCCGCCGTCGCACTTTCTCGGCGCCCCAATCACGTGCTTCAGTTTCTACGTGCGCCCATTCCGTGAAACAAACGAGGTGCTGCCACGTGTCCATCTATTTATTTCAGCGAATCATATCGCGACACGTGTAAGAGTTTATTGAAAAGAAAAATAGAAATGCACGTTGCGCCCACTCACATTAGCCGCGTTTTCGATTCCATTTTCGATACAATTTGTCCCACACGCTTTTTAATTTATTATTTTTCCCACACTTCATTGTCCCCCGCGTGTATTATTAAATTTAAATATTTTTGATGTATTTTTTTTAGCTATAAATAGGAGGTAAGATGATGTAGTTTAGAAGTTTTTTTTTTTTGTTTAGAATTTTTGCGGGTATTGTGGGTTTGATCACAGAACACGCAGTAAGCCATTTTTTGGCTTTTGTCGAGCCACAGTGCCAAATATTTCTGCTTTCGTGATGTTTTAATTTTCTGTGTTCTTCATCTTAATTTCCTTGTTGTAATTTTTTTTTTAATTTTATGAAGTAATTTAATTTTTCTAGGTATTGCATTTGATCTAAATTTACTTAAGCTTGATTTTAATTATTTTGATTGATTTATAAGACGTTTCGATTGCCGCTTTATTCAGGTTTAATTCTTTTTGATTATTTACAAATTTTATCAAAACGATTTCAGGGCACATTAATAACCTGAGAGAGGCATTTTTACAGTATATTGATCGTAGATGTAATGACAATGTATTTACTTAAGGATAGAATATACACCAATCAGACACAGGGCCATTTGAAAACTTAGAAAGTAATGAATCTTATTAAATTTAAATCTCATAGAGATATAGTGAATTAGTTTAACGAGGTGTGTCTATACGAAGCTCGGAGGAAATGTATCGATAAAATTAGAAGTTTTCGGTTGACAAATTAATTGTACTAAAAAATATAAATCAAAAGAAAATAACACGATTGGAGTGGATTAGTTTGGTGAAAAATTGCAATCCTAGATTTCTTTTATTTGATTTTTAAAACTTTTCTTAATCAACGATTGTTTTGGATAAAATCAGAGAGATACAATTTTAGTACTCAACAAACTATAGTAACAAATCCTCGTGGGAATGATACTTTACTTACAAATCTTATTACTTGTGACCGTGTATGCTTGCACGATTTTATGTGTGTTGTAAAACAGACAACACCCTGCACCACATCCCCTTAATATTCATATAGCTGATGGTTCTACCATTCATGGGAATAGTCTAGGTTTTTTTTCGACCTCTACCCTCTCTATTCCTGGGATTTTCCATGTACCTGACCTATCCTATAATTTATGCTATGTGGGCCAATTAGCTGAACTAGGATATCACCTTATTTTTGACTATTCTGGGTGTATTGTGCAAGATCCGAGGACGGGACAAGAGCTTGGGATTGGTCCTAGGGTTGGGCGTATGTTTCCCGTAAACAATCTTCATCTTTCACCTATTGCTCCTGCCTCTGTTGCTGCTGCAACTGCTGTAGTTTCTTCCTTACCTTCTCTCGCACTTTGGCATTCTCGTCTTGGTCATGCCCCATCCTCTCGGGTACAACAATTAGCTTGTAAAGGTCTATTGGGTTCTGTGTCTAAAGATAATTTTGATTGTACTTCATGTCAGTTAGGAAAACAGCCAGCTTTACCTTTCAATAATTGTAAATCTATCTCTAAAAGTATTTTTTAGTTGATTTATTCTAATGTTTGGGGACCTTCTCCTATTACTAGTATTGGTGGATCGCAATATTTTGTTGTTTTTATTGATGATTATTCTCGTTATAGTTGGATCTTTCCAATGAAATCTCGTTCTAAAATCTTATCAATATATAGTAACTTTGCAAAAATGGTTGAAACACAATTCTCCAAACATATCAAAACTTTTCGATCTGATAATGCTCTTGAATATACTCAAAATGCTTTTCAAACTCTGTTACACTCCTATGGCACTGTACATCATCTAACCTATCCAGGAACCTCTCAACAAAATGGTCGAGTCGAAAGAAAACTTCGTCATATTCTTGACACTGTTCGTGCTCTTCTTCTCTATGCCAAAGTTCCTGCCCCATTTTGGGGTGAAGCTGCTCTTCATGCTGTTATGCCATTAATCGCATTCCAAGCGATGTCATTTATAATCAAACTCCGTATGAGCATCTTTTTGGATCATCTTCTAACTATCATTACCTTCGCTCATTCGGATCTGTTTGTTTCGTTCTTCTTCAGCCTCATGAACACAACAAACTTGAGCCTCGATCTAGACTTTGTTGTTTTCTTGGTTATGGTGAAACTCAAAAAAGGGTATCAATGCTATGATCATGTCTCACATCGTCTCCGTGTTTCCCATAATGTTGTCTTTTGGGAACGCCGCTTATTTGTTGAACTTTCTCACTTTCGTTCTTCCCTAACTAATTCAAATGTTTTGGAAATTTTTCCAAATGAGTCTCTTGTTCCTTCTATAGATACTTCTAATCCATCTTTGGACTTCACTATTCAATCTTCAGATATTTTTGATGATTCTCCTAGACAGGTCGTAGAAGAACAAGTTGATAATGAGCTACCTCACTTTGAACATAGGTCCCTTGCTCCTGCTTCGCCTGAAGATCCTCAACAAGACATTCCACCTCGCCACTCAACCCGGTAAGATCCATTCCTACACATTTACTTGACTATCATTGTTACACCGCTCTTTACACTACGAGCCTCACACCTATCGTGAGGCATCTACTAACCCTTCTTGGCAGATTGCAATGAGAGAAGAAATTGATGCATTAACCAAAAACCATACTTGGGATCTTGTTACTCTCCCTCTTGGTCAATCTGTGGTTGGTAGTAAGTGGATCTATAAGATTAAGACTTGCTTTGATGGGTCCATTGATTGCTACAAGGCTCGTCTTATAGCAAGAGGTTTTACACAAGAGTATGGGATTGATTATGAAGAGACTTTTGCTCCAATTGCTCGTATTTTCTCTGTTTGTACCCTCTTAGTTGTTGCTGCTGCTAGTAAATTGGACCTTTTTCAGATGGATGTTAAAAATGCATTCCTTAATGGGGATCTGCATGAAGAAGTTTATATGAAACCTCCTCCGGGTCTTTCTGTTGAAACAAATAAGGTTTGTCGCCTTCGACGTGCAATTTATGGTCTTAAACAAGCTCCACGAGCATGGTTTGCCAAATTCAGTTCCACCATCCTTTGCTTGGGTTACACTACCAGTCCTTATGATTCTGCCTTATTTCTTCGTCGTAATGATAAAGGCACCATCTTGCTTCTTCTATATGTGGATGATATGATCATAACCGGTGATGACCTCAATGGCATTCAAGAACTTAAGGATTTTCTTAGTCATCAGTTTGAGATGAAAGACCTTAGACATTTAAGCTATTTCTTGGGACTTGAGATCACTCGTTCCACAGATGGTCTTTACATTACTCAAGCAAAATATGCATCTGACCTCATATCTCAAGCTGGACTCACTGACAGCAAGACTGTTGACACTCCAGTTGAACTTAATGCGCATCTGACACCATCAGAGGGGCAACCATTGTCTAATCCTTCTCTTTATAGACGATTGGTTGGCAGTCTGGTTTATCTTACAGTTACTCGTCCAGACATCTCTTACGTTCTCATCACCGAGTCAAGATATGCCGCTCCACGATCGACTCATTATGCCATCAAGTTTTGCGTATTCTACGATACTTGAAAGGCACTATCTTCCATGGCCTTTTCTACTCAGTCTCCTTTAGTACTTCGTGCATTCTCTCGATGCCGATCGGTGAGATCCTATTGATCGTAGGTCCACTACAGTGTTATTGTTTTCTCCTTGTACTTCTTTGATTTCTTGGCGAAGTAAGAAACAAACCTTTGTGTCCCGCTCCAAGATCTTGAATATCGTGCTCTTGTTGATACCACATCCGAGCTCATTTGGCTACGATGGTTCCTAAGGATTTGGGTGTGTCCACATCTTCTCGCAACTCCTCTTTATTGTGATAATCAGTCGCCATTCATATTGCTTCACAACGACGTCTTTCATGAATCCGACTAAACACATCGAGATTGATTGCCACTTTATTCGCTCTCATCTTATCCATGGTACTCTCAAGCTTTTCCCCGTTTCCTCTAACGATCAACTTGCAGATATTTTCACTAAGGCACTTCCCAAAGGACGCATTTGTAATTTGGTTAATAGCCTCAAGTTGGTCTCACATACACCTTGAGTTCGAGGGGGACTGTTAATGTATATCTAATAATATATTAATATCTGCTATTGTATATCTATTTACTTTAAGGATATCTATATTTAATTACTTTAGACATATCTAGTTTACTTGTAATTCCTATATAAAGACACCATGTATATTCATTTAATCACAAAATAGAATACAATCATTAATTATTTCTAACAATAACAATTCCATATATCTATAATCCCTGGAGCATCGAATCTTTTTTCAACATTTTAAAAATATTTTAAGAATAAAACGATAATATTATAATGCATGCATTAATGGAGCAATGTGACAGTAGGTGAATGTATCACTTATCGATCAGAATCCAATTGATAAATTAAGCTACTATGTCTTAATAAAACTCTTAACCAAATGTTTAATATTCAAACCTACACCAAAGTCATATGTAAACTCAAAATGGATCCTTATTCTCTGAACTTAAAAAAGAAAAAAGAATGTGAAGGGAAAATGCATGCAAGGTTAGCCTAAAGCTTAGTGTGTAGGAGAGAAACTAACCTTGTACTCCTTCATTGAATCATATCCAAGTACTACATCGGCCAACTTTCCTGAAAACAGATATATAATGGAACATCAAAAGGAAATCTACATGTTAATTTTAGCTATCTAGAATAAGAGTAAATAAAACAAAAAGTAAGCAAAAGAATTAAGGCATTATATTAATTAAATTTAAAACAAGCCTAATCAGTAATCACATTTAAAAAAAAATTATTAACAAATGAACAAACCATATTTGTCAGGTAGGACTAAGGAAGTAATTGTTGCACCCCAGTTGGTGAAATTGACAAACAGATCTCCCCTTTTCAGCTCATATATACCAACAGCTTCTTTCTTTGTTGCTGAAACATTGACAATCCCAGAAGCAGCAACTATGATGAAACAGAGCATCACATAGATTTTTGCCATTTTCTCTCTCATAACTTTATCACACCCAAGATCAAAATTCCAAAATATGACTTATGTAATGGATACTTAAGTTTATGGGTCTAGTAGAGAATTTATAAAAGAGAGATTAAAGGCTACGCATTGGAATTGTAAAAGAGGCTAATCCAAATGGAAAGACAAACCAGTTTGTATTTTTTGGCTGTGAGCTTCCTAATCTCTTATGGTGACAGCCGGTTGTTGACCTGGCAAAATGGGACAAAAATGGACAAATTTCTTTATCATACAAAATTTCAAATTGTGGTCCCTCTTCTGTATATTTTTCACTATCAGGTCCTTTATATCTTTTTCTTTCTTTCTTTCTTTCTTCTTCTTTTTTTTTTTTTGGGTGATAACTCCTTTATATTCATTGAGTATTTGAGTATCACATGTACTCGTAGCGTATTTTATGTCAGTTTGTTCAATAAGAATATATGGAGAAGATATAATAAGATTATTATCATGAATCATAGACATGGAACTCTTAATTACAGCTGTCTGAATTTTAAGTCAAGCATCCAAAGGATCACTAGACAATAAAAAAAATCAGCAGCCTTTTTTTTAAATAGAATTTTATTACAGATGAAAAAGTAAATAAGAAAGTTTCATCATTTAAATATATCAATAATTAAAATTAAAAACCTTATTAAATACAAAGAAAAAATATTAAATTTTTATCTTTTATTGTATTGTAAGTTTTTTCGATTGATTTTTTAGTTGCTTTATTATTCTTTAGAAAAAATAAAAAAATCTTGATATTATATTATAATTTTCGTGATAATTAACATTAAAAATTTAAATAAAGATATAGATGGACAATAAAATATAAATTTTTAACTTACTTACAAGCTTTCGCTTTCTTTCACAATCTTTACACATAAGATGTACGGATTCGGACTAACGTTCCAATAAACTCAAGTCACACGAGTTATTGAACTTGTTCAAGTGACCCCTGAAAAATTAACATAATAACACACTTGCAAGGCTTGTCATAGATTAGATTAAACAATGAAAATTTTTAATTAGATGATTTAATAGAATAATAGATAAAATAAAATCTCTAATAAATTATAGAATAGACAATTAAACACATGATCATAAATAAAATAAGTTTGTCAATCAATCAAACATAATTATAAAATATTTGATAGATTAATCAAAGAAATAAGTCTAACAAAATATGATATTACAAAATAAATCGAGAAAGAGCTTATAATCAAAAGATTAGTTGAGAGATTAGAATGCATTAAGTTTATTTAAATATAAATTATTGAAGCTCTGAGTAAAAGGCTAATTATTAACTGTTTAAAAAATTACTAGAAAGAGCTTTAAAGAATGAAGACAATATAGCAATTAAAAAGTTTGACTTGAGTAAACAATTAGGTTAAAATTGAAGTCTTAGTCACATCATTGATCTAAGTCGAGGTCGATCAATTGATCGAAAAAGGTTTCAATTGCTCCAAGCAATAATTAAAAAATAATCAATCAATTTAAACAAATCTAAATTGATCTAGTCTATAAAAAATAAAAATTTAAGAACTGATAGATCGATTGTGATCGAACTCAAAACTTTGATCGATTTTCAATTGATCGAACTCAAAACTTTGATCGATTTTCAATTGATCGAACTCAAAACTTTGATCGATTTTCAATTGATCGAACTCAAAACTTTGATCGATCTATCATAATTTTAAAATCGATCCAAGAGGACTTAGATGTAGTAGATCAATACTCGATCAATCTATCTTTTCAATCGATTTACCTTTTCGATCAATCCATATATTACTTGATAGATCGATTAACCTATATACTAAATATTTCAATGTGTCTACATTAAATCTAATATGCATAAGAACAAAAAGTATACTTAAAATATATTCATTTGAAGTTCGATAGTTTTTTTGTTGGAATAGTGTTATTGAAAAACACGTTTAGAAACTAAATTACATTTAAACATTTTGTTCACGAATATTGCCAATACCAATAAATCTTACAATATCTTCCTTTGGCATATTCTTGTGAGAAAACTTCTCTCTCGTCACATCACACTCATAGGAAAAAGAAGTTTAGATAGTGGAACTATCTTATGATCCGGTGAAATTATCTTCACTTGAATCTTAATAGCTTATATGTACATTGAAAAAAAAAACAAAGAGACATATAGATTATCTCGAAAGACTCGTTATTTATTAGTTCAATTTATATAATAACACAAAAGTTAAAAAAAAAACATACGTAAGTAATGAGTAACAACAGATGGAATGTTTACGTATTACTTCCTCTATGTGACATATTGAATAGACTTTAACACTCAATGTTCTCTTTCCCTATGTACAATATCTCCCATTTAAATAGTTTTTCAATTAACTCTTTTCCTTTAAATATTTCTTTCAATAATTATATCAATTTTTATCATACAAATAAGTAACATAGCCAAAAAGTAATAACAATTCTCTTTAATTGAGAGTAATACACTTAGTTAAACATGATTACAATAGAACACACAAATGATGAAATCTATTTTGTTCAAAATGTGACTATCTATTGACAACATAAATATATTTAGATAAGACACAGACATATTAACACATATAGTGACATATCGACAATCATCAAAAGTAAAATACGTTTTAAAATTGCAATAATATGTTAATTTATTTATGATCAGTTATGAAAGATTCAAAGAAAAGAGTGAAAAGAATACAATTGAATTTTTTACTTGCATAAAATAAAATTTACTTATTAAGAGAAAAATTAATTAACCTTTTTTGAATTCCCTCTTATTATTTATTATTTTTTTGTGAGGGATTGATAAGTTATTTTCTTTTTACATAATCATATGCGGTTCTCTTTTTTTATACATGCAAAAGCTTTTACATTTTTCTTTTTTCTTTAAAATTACTTTTGAATGAAGTATACATAAAGTAAAAATTTAGTATGTTAACTTTCGCACTAGTTATGAGACAGTCTTTTATGTTCATTCCAGTAGCTTCACATATTATAATAGATAACTCTCTTAAAATTAAGTGTCTCCTTATAATAACATTTTACAAAGTGAAAGATAAGACTTAAACACAATTTTACAATTAAGGTTAGCTTAAGTCCTATAATATCACAAAATTAATTATAAACTTCAAGCATGATATGACATGTATGTGTGAATAAATTCTTGTCAACATCGATCATTATATGTAAAGAAAAATATAAATGCACAAGTTAAAATATACATTCACTCGGTGAAGAATTAACAAAATAAATCAAATTATAGAAAATAATTTGTGATTCAAAATAATATTTAAAGTTTATTTCAATATTAGAATAATTTTTACTCCCTTTATTATTATTTTTTTCAAAAATAATAAATTTTATATGAATTAAAAATAAGAAAACATATACTACAAAAATTAAGAAACAAACAATCAAGCTAAAGATAAAAAATGAGCAATTTAACTAATATGTTCATCTAGGATTAATTAGGTAACAAAAACATACCTTAGATGGTTATACGTAAATAGAAATTTTCATTTTCAATATAAGCCTCTACTCACACTATAATCAAATATGTTAACACGAGATATGAAAGATGGTCCGAGATATGAAAGATGGATATATTACCGATATGATTTATTGGTCTGAGATATGAAAGATGTTCATAATTACTTTTAGTTTTATATATATATAAAAGAAAAAAGTAGTAGTTCTATTTAAATCGGTGAAGAAAATTCGTCAAAATATTTTATTGTTCTAATGTATACACAAGCAATATTTTATCTCCTCAAATAGTTTTAATATTTTTTGCATGGACTACTGTTGCAAGAAGTCAATCTGTTTTCATCTCTTTTTTTTCATGTGTTTAACCATTAATATATACGATCAACATAGTCAAATAAAATAACAAATTTAGATATAAGATTAGATTCGGTTGAAAAATAATATCTAATATCTATAGAATAATATGTCGTCGCAAGATCTTTTATTTAACTAAAGGAAAAGATAAATAAAAAAATATTACTCGGAAAAGAGTTATCCTGTAGACAAGCTCCAAGATGAAAACATATTAACAAAAGGGGGGTGTAAGAAGAAAAGTCCAATGAGTGTATTATTCTAACTTTTATGGGTGGGTAACTATGAAGAATATCAAATTTTTTATTAGTAGGTAAAATATTTTTATAGGAAGGTGAATCGGTGATTAGGCTTATTACAAGTCCATTATAAACATAATCGATTAACATTTAGTGCAATTAAATACATTAGTATGAGTTTAAATTAATTTTAAACCCCTTAATATAATTTATATTATTTGGTACATTATGGTACCACGTTAAATTAAGCTTACAAACTATTTAAATAGTAGCACAATTTATCTTGTTTCAAGATATCTAATGATTTAACTTGACTTAAAAATCCAATCTAATCTTAATCTACTTAATAACAATATCACGTTGTAAAAGAAGTCATTGTTAGAATCAACTTATCAATTATAGTAATAAAAATTCTCACCCAAAAATCACAATTTTTTGGGATTTGCTTTCTAATTATTGTGATGATTTTTCTTCACACTTTCTAGTTGTGTTAGAAATTTGATAATGAGATTATTGGTTTGCAATTGTCAAGGGACTAGTAAAGGAAGAACGATGAGAAGAGAAGCTCGATCTAATTTTTTCCCCTTATATGATCTGCTTATTAGAGACTAAATTGAGGCATAGAAGGATGATTCGTATGAGTCGAAAGCTAGGGTTTGCCAATTAGCACACTATGAATCATGTACGAACCATTGTTGAGGTATGGTGGTTATATGGTTAAGTGGTGTCCAAATTGGTAGCATTTTTACTAATGAAGAAACAATAGACTTGAAGGTAGCATTTTTAGTAATGAAGAAACAATAGACTTGAAGGTGGGATGTGTGGGGAGATTCACTTTTGTCTATGGTCTAAGAAATGATCAAAATATGTATGATGAATTTGATCGCATTGATATGTCTAAAATGATTGACGATAGTCCGTGGATTCTAGTAGAGGATTTTAATGAGATATTGGCTAGCAAGGAAAAGAAGGGTGATAGTTGTTTTGATTTAAATAGATTATGAAAGTTAAATAGGTTTGTGAATAATTGTGCGGTGATGAATGTGAAGGCTAAATGATGTTTTTACACTTGAAGAAATGGCCATGGAGATGAGAAATTTATTAAGGAAAGATTGGATTATGTTCTATTAAATCTTTATACATTGAAATGTATCATAATTTGGAAGTTTTTGTATAGGATCAAATCATAATATATTGTAGTTGAATTTGTACGTGAGTGTTAAATTTAGTCGAAGGCGGTTCAAGTAAGAGATGGCTTGGTAGGAGAAGGATACTTAAAATGATATTGTGGATGATGTTTGGTTTGTTAGTGGTGTTAACTCTTGTACGAGGGTTTTGTTGAGGAAATTGGACTCTTGTAAGAAAAGGTTAAGATTTAGAGTAAAAAATTAAGGGAAAATTGAAGGAAGTTTTTTAAAGATTTGAAGGGTAAGTTAGTAGAAGTTGAAAAAATGGTGCTCCATCATGGGAAGCTCACAAAGTTGTGCAATAAGAGGTGGATAGAATTGGAAAAAAAGAGGAGATTTATGTGAAAAATGTTTTAATGTTTTTATTTTTATTATTTCTAGATTTTTTACTATTTTATTATTTATAATGTTTTATAAATTTTTTATTATTATATAGAAGTTATTATATAAATTTTTTTAAAATCTAAATAATATTTTTATAAGGAATAAAATTTTATGTTTTTTAATTAGATAAAAAATATGCTTTTATTAAAATTTGAATTATTCTTAAATAGATGTATCTAATGTAAATTTTTCTTTTATCTTTTTGAGAGATTTTATATAATTTATTCACAATAGTTTTTTATTCATATATTTACATTTTTTTTGTATTTATAATATTAATACTCATTTATTTATTACTTATTTCATAATAAATTATATCTTTTATTAAAAATATTTTTCTTATTTTTAAAATTGATAAAACTTTAAATCCATCTCATTCTTTTAAATTTAATCTTCTTATTGTATATATTCAAATTTCTTATCATCACTATTTTTTGTGAAAAATGTTTTAATGTTTTTATTTTTACTATTTTATTATTTATAATGTTTTATAAATTTATTATTATTATATAGAAGTTATTATATAAAATTTTTTAAAATCTAAATAATATTTTTATAAGGAATAAAATTTTATATTTTTTTAATTAGATAAAAAATAACGTTTATTTTGGATAAATAATACGGTTTTAACTAAAAATTCGGCACGACTGAAGATATGAGCCAATGTGATTTAAAGTACGGTAAGTACCCAATAGACCCAAGTATTCTTGGGCTTAATGTCGATCCGTACGTATGGCCTTGTAAGTTGTAGCGAGCTGGAGATTTTTCTCCAACAAAACGACGTCGTTTATAGAAGAACTTCGCCTCATGAAAGGTGCGGACGGCTCTCTCTCTTCATAGTTCATACCCTTCAATTCGTTAAACCCCCAAATGGGTTGTCTGAGCAGAGCTTCAAAGGCTCTGAAATCACAGAAGCAATTGTCTTTTTTACAATCTTCGTATAAATTTTGTCCATTTGCAGATGTATTTGGAGGAAACCACGATTATCGTAGGTTGACTTATCATCGTTTTGGATTGAGCCATAACTTTTGTTCACATTCTCGCCAAAGCAGCAAAGAAAATGAAGTAGATTTAAGCAAGTACCCTACTGAACGAATTAGGAATTTCTCTATAATTGCTCACGTCGATCATGGGAAGTCTACACTCGCTGATAGGCTTTTGGAGCTCACTGGGACTATTAGAAGAGGCCATGGTCAGCCTCAGTACCTCGATAAATTGCAGGTACGTAATTCTTTGTTTTGTTTAATTTAGTATTATGACCTGGGTCTTCAGAGATAGAAGAGGAAAGTGAGTATCCCATTGCATCTTTTTTCCTTTGGAGCATTGCTATTTTATTGGGTTTATTTCAGTTGTTAAACAATACTATGATACGGAGTTGTTAAGAATTAGGATACTCTGCTTGGTGATTTGGTATACTTGTTTTTAATTGTCTAATCAACGGGTGTATTTTTCATCTTAGTACTAAGAATTGAACTAGTTAAGGAAATATTCCAAAAAATATCATTACAATTTTGTTGTAGCAATAACAAAAGTGTAATGATATTATTACAATCACTTTTGTTACTGCCACAACAAAATTGTGTGAATGGTCTATTGAATCCCTACAATTAAATACACTGTCATGCCAGATAAAGTTATCATTAATGATAAATAATTACGGCAATAAAAATTTGAGTTTTGGCAATATTGCTATCCATTAGAGACAACTATATACATATACGGATATGTACACTCTCTTTAACAATGAAGCGCAAAAACCTTGTTTTCCCACAATCCGCATGAAAATTTACATTGTGGATATCTTTATTGTACTGTAGCCTGTAGGAAGTGTTTTTGGTTTTTCCTATAGTTTGTTACTTTGTGTTTTGGTTACTAAAATCTGTTTCTTTAAAGTTCTGCTAATCTGATGACATCTAGATTGTCTTAGGTAGAGAGAGAAAGAGGAATTACAGTAAAAGCCCAGACAGCAACAATGTTTCATAAGCATCAGTTTCAGGGAACAGATAAAATTTGTGAACAAGCAGAAACGAGTTTCCTACTGAACTTGATTGATACACCTGGTCATGTGGATTTTAGCTATGAAGTATCCAGATCATTAGCAGCTTGCCAGGGTGCTCTTTTGGTTGTAGATGCTGCTCAGGGTGTTCAGGCACAAACTGTTGCTAACTTTTATCTTGCTTTTGAGTCAAACCTGACCGTAATACCTGTCATAAACAAAATTGATCAGCCAACTGCTGATCCTGATCGGGTCAAAGCTCAACTAAAGTCAATGTTTGATCTTGAACCTAGCGATGCTCTTTTAACATCTGCAAAAACAGGGCTGGGTCTTGAGCATGTCCTTCCTGCCGTCATAGAGCGCATGCCACCTCCTCCTGGGAAAAGCAACTTGCCTATGCGGATGCTTTTGTTGGATTCCTACTATGATGAATACAAAGGAGTTATATGCCATGTCGCAGTTGTTGATGGTATCCTACGCAAGGGGGACAAAATTTCGTCTGCAGCAACTGGCCAATCTTATGAAATTTTGGATGTTGGAATCATGCATCCTGAACTCACTCCTACAGGGGTACTTCTTACTGGACAAGTGGGCTATATCGTGAGTGGCATGCGTTCAACCAAAGACGCACGGATTGGAGACACACTTTTCCATAGTCGAAGTATTGTGGAGCCACTTCCAGGTATATTCATCAGTGTATGCTTTCGATTCAGTATTCCACTACAGATTCTTATATTTGCTAATACTGGAACTTTTTATTCAAACTGAAGGGTTCAAACCTGCAAAACATATGGTCTTCTCTGGTCTTTATCCTGCTGATGGATCAGATTTTGAGGCCCTCAACCATGCAATAGAGAGACTCACATGCAATGATGCCAGTGTCTCTGTTGCTAGAGAGAGTAGCACTGCTCTAGGTCTTGGTTTCAGGTTTGTATCTACTGCTGTATTACTCTTTTATCTCCTCTAATTATATAAAGGATTTTTCATCTACCTTGCATGCAATATTTAGCTATCTTCATCTGGAGTAGAAATCGTTGTTTATTTTGCTCTATCTGCAGGTGTGGTTTTTTGGGCTTACTTCATATGGATGTTTTCCATCAGAGGCTAGAACAGGTAATGAAGCTGTGAATTTTATTGTTATGTAAAGAAATTCATCTCAGATAAGGCATCAATCTTATGTGATACATCAGGACAGTATTACAGGATGAAGTGGAAAGGTTATCATTGGCTGTACTTTCTATTTTGACTGTTTGGATAACGTATTTGCATAGAAATTATGGTCATCACATGATTCAATGAATGTCATTTTAAATTCTATAATCTAATTGCATTATATACTGCAATTTTAAACTGGCTAATAACAATTTGTGGTAATGGTCATTGCACTGATAGTGGGGGTAAATCTATGTCTTCTGACCATTCTGTCTATCGAAAATTATTCACTTTTCTGATAGTTGTATATGCCCGTTTGATTTCATCTACTTTTCTTTACGTTTTTGGCATGGTTACTGATTTCATTTATGTATATGAATGTTAGGAGCATGGAGCTCATGTTATATCTACTATTCCGACCGTTCCTTACATTTTTGAGTATTCTGATGGGAGGTATGATTTCACGACTATCTTCGTTAGATTACTTTCCTATTGGCTTATCATTTTGTCTTGGTTAATTTTTAGCAAAATAGAAGTACAGAATCCTGCAGCATTACCTTCACATCCAAAGCAACAAGTAACTGCTTGCTGGGAACCTACAGTAATGGCCACGATCATTATTCCTAGTGAGTAAGCTCTCATACACCTGTGACATTGTTTAGTTTCTCTCTCTGCCATGTCAGTATTTACTCATCCAGCATCATTTTTTGGTTCCCTTGAAGGTATGTGGGAGCCGTTATAACCCTCTGCTCGGAGCGAAGGGGGCAACAACTGGAGTATTCATTTATAGACAGGTTACCTTTTTTAATTAATTATGTAAAGCTAACTTTTATAACGTTTACATTACCCTTAAGGTATACTAATTAAATTTATCAAATACATAATGCAAGTGCATTATATATTAGAAGGTCTCTATCTTTCTATGATGATTAGCATATTTGGTGGGCACATACTCTATGATTAGCAAGTTATTCTGCTGCATAGTTGACACTTTAATCCAGTTTTAGCTTAACTATTAATCGTTTTGGCTTGATGCATACAGTCAACGAGCTTTCATGAAATATCGCTTACCTCTGAGGGAGATCGTTGTTGACTTTTACAATGAATTGAAAAGTATAACATCAGGATATGCATCATTCGATTACGAGGATGCAGAGTAAGTCCTTCGTGCCCCCCACCCCTAAACCAAAAAAAAAAAAAAAAAGAACACTCTTGCTTGTCTGCCTTTATTTATGTAGCTGTTCATTACTCATAGGGAAGATATGACCGTGTATTCTCGATATTAATGGTAAATGCATAACCACCCTTTCTATTTACAGATATCAAGCATCTGATTTGGTAAAACTTGATCTCCTATTAAATGGACAAGCGGTTGATGCAATGGCAACTATAGTTCACAAATTGAAGGCACAACGTGTTGGCCGTGAGCTGGTTGAGAAGCTGAGGAAATTCATTGACAGGTTCTTTTACCTATAGGCTTGAATTTTAATTAAATTATTTTCTCTCTCTTTATATCAGTTCATCACAGAGAAGGTTGATCTAATCTGAACAGACAAATGTTTGAGATAATAATACAAGCTGCCATTGGATCAAAGGTTATTGCTAGGGAAACGTAAGTTTGTTCTTCTTTTGTTTATTTTTCTTGTATATGTGTATCGTATATTATAAATTACCACATGAACATCTGCTGCTCGATTAAGCTTCTTTATCTTTGTCTTAGTATCTCTGCTATGAGAAAAAATGTTCTTGCGAAGTGTTATGGTGGGGATGTTTCACGGAAGAAGAAGCTATTGGAGAAGCAAAAAGAAGGAAAGAAGAGAATGAAACGCGTTGGTTCTGTTGATATACCCCAGGAGGCATTCCATGAACTACTGAAAGCTTCATAAGAAGAAATATCCAAAATAATCAGCTGTAACTGTTGACCATTTATATTCGTTTCAATTACTCTCCTCTTATCATTTGTGTGCTCGGCTAACTTTCTTTGTGGGAAGAAACACACTACCGTTTTAAAGAAGCCTTCATCGAGGTACCGAAGTTTGTGGTGTAAAAGAAAGAGTTTAAAACATTAGTAGTCATCTTGGGTATCATTGGATCCTTTACATGATCAACACAATTGTATTTGTAATAATTTATTAGATATTAATTTTTTCAACATTAAGTATTGGAGCTGGGAACTAATTATCTGGTG
Source organism: Hippophae rhamnoides (assembly GCA_033030585.1). NCBI lineage: Eukaryota > Viridiplantae > Streptophyta > Magnoliopsida > Rosales > Elaeagnaceae > Hippophae > Hippophae rhamnoides. Next base: position 49,298,245 of record CM065433.1, on the reverse strand, counting down.
AGATTCAACAGTTGACGCTGACATGGAAAAAGGATGTAAGTGTTGACTTCTTCTTGTCATCTTTAATACCATGTATGAAATTTAATTACATTTTGAAAGGTAAAACTTTCTTCCCCTTTACTTCACAGACGAGCGTCACGAGTCTCTCCTGTTTTTCCTGAAATTTCTTTTATTTTGGTCATGCTTACTGATACAATTGGGGATATACAGAAAATCCTAATGATTGGGCCGAATTAAAAATCCGACTGTACCTAGCAATATACATGATTTGTTTCGTTTCGGCTTGTAAAAATTTACATTGGACCGAAATGTGTACTCTTATATATATATATATATACACACACACAGTTTTACGATTTAAGAATATAATGATTTGTGATAAAACTTAAGAATAATATTATTTAGTTTTTCTCGTCAAAACTTGAAAATTAGTTTTTTTTATTGTTTTACTGAAATAAATAAATAATGAAAATAATATTAAGTAAACAAAGCCTGAATCAACTAAATTAACAAGTAATATGCTCAATTTATAATAATGTAAACAATTTTATTATTTTAAATCGTTTAACTGAATCAAAGTAAACAATACCAATTTTTAACATTCTGATATAATTAATTTGATATTTATAAGAATTTGATCTGATTTTTGTAAGAATTATTTGATAATGATTTTGATTTTAGATTTTTATAATATTTATTTGATAATAATTTTGATTTTAGATTTCTGATTATTTTTCAAGTAATTTTTTAATTATATATGTTTGTTAATGATTATGATTGTGATTTTCATTTTTTAAATAATCAAAATCAAAATATGGTAATGATTTTAAATCTTTAAAAATAATATTTTTGAATTAGATTTTTTACTTTTTTCATTTTAATCAAACTTTTTTTAAGAAAAAAATCAAATATTAAAAATTTTGTATTTATAAATATTTGAATAAAATAATTAAAAACTTAAAATTTGTAAATCATAATAATAAAATTTATTTATCTTTTAAGTTTTCGAAAAAAAAACATAAAACATTATCAAACAATTCATAAGTTGAATTTTTTATTTTTTCTTGAAAATCGTGAAATAAAAATCGTTATTAACATATTAATGATTACTTTTATGAAAATCTATAAATTATAAAATTAATTATTTAATAATAAATATAAATTATAAATCATAATTTTTATAACTTAAAATATACAAAATTAAGTTCGTACTGGAACGTGTCAATGAGTGATGATAATAATGAAGTTGCTGAGTATTTTTAAGCGTTATCATACATTTTTGTGCTTGTCTCTGCTTCATTGGTTGACATTTACCAAAGACCATGGTGGCGATGGCTACCCTAAATAATTATGCTGGAAACTATAAAAATAATATTTTGTTAATATATTTTTATTATAATAAAAATATAAAACATTATTTTATATTAAATGATATTTAATTAGATAGAATTTAAATTAAAAGATGTCTAATTAAATTTTGTTCATTATTATTAAAGTTATACTTTTATAATTATAAGTCTAAAAGTATTATTTTTTGTAATTTTTTAAAAATTTATACCATTAAAATATTTTAACAACATATTCAATATTTATTTGATAAAATGAATTGTTTATATTTTTGTAAATTTAAAATTTGTAAGAAAACAAAATTAATAACAATATTTAAAACTTCTAATTGTCAAATACAATTGATATATTTTTATTAAATAAATATTTTTAATAAAAAATTTCACAAATATTTTTTGAATTTTTATTAATTATATTCGTTTAATATTATGCTCAATTCCATGCTATGGATTTTATCTAATAGTCCTCCCTTTGTAAAAGGATTTCCAACAAATTGAGATGTTTTGGGCTTGTTCTATTTCAGACGAGCATAGTATATCGGCCAAAGGCCCAATGTTAGATCGAAGATAATTTACCAAAAATAAGAGGGTGTTTATGAGTTTTTGTCTTCAAAAGATACGAGACACGTCGAATATCCTGCACCTGAAATCTCCGGTTTCTTGATTACGTACATTCTCGCATCTTCGATTGACAGTCTCTCTTCAACCCTGCAATTCAGATCCGCCTGCTTCGTTAGGGTTCAATTTCTTCAATTATTACTCCTTTTTAACTTGGAAGGATCGTGCTGTTCTTGGATCGATCATGCCCTTTCTCTCTTAAATCACTTTCGCTTAATTTTCAATTCAGATCCAGCTTTGGCTAATCGATTAATTTTGGTTGAAGAAATTTGGGAGAAAAAATGTACGGATTCGAAGCCATGACATTCAACATTCATGGAGGGTACCTTGAGGCCATCGTGAGAGGTCACAGGGCTGGGTTACTCACCGCTGCCGATTACAACAATTTGTGCCAGTGCGAGACCCTCGACGATATCAAGATGCATCTCTCTGCCACCGAGTACGGTCCCTACCTTCAAAATGGTACGCTTTTGTTCATGGTCGCCTTTGCTAATTGCTATATTTTAAAAAAAATCAGTATTCATGGTTTTCTGGAGCACTCTGTTTGCTTGCTGAGAAAATTGAGGGAGATCAAAAGTAGATGAATTTTAAAATGCTATGCATTGTTTTGAACTGAGATGTTTACATTTTTCTATTTTCATATGTAATTTGGAAATTGGGTCATTCAGACTTGTGGATAAAATTGAATCGCATTCCAGGTTAGCTGATAAACGAATGAGTTCTGGACAGTTATAAGCTATATAAGATTATATTACCCAACTTAGTTTAGTTACTCTATATCCGTATTCCTTGCTCTGTTCCTTTTGAATTAAAGCGAATTTAAAGACAAGGCTATTCTTTTTGCTGCCGGATCTACTCTTGAATTGTGTTATTTTCGGAACTATCTCACTTGTGGCCCGTAAATGAGCTGCTGCTACTATGCGATAAAATGTTTTCTAACTCATAATGCTTCCTGATATTTGTTGACTGCTTGCAGAACCATCTCCATTACATACAACAACAATCGTGGAGAAGTGCACTCTCAAATTGGTTGATGAGTACAAGCACATGCTTTGCCAGGCTACAGAGCCCTTGTCAACTTTCTTGGAGTATATTACGTGAGTAATAATGTAATGCCTTTTACTTCAAAAGTTTGAAGGCCTGTGGATAGCTTCTTTTTAACTTATGGTGATTCTCATGTCTTTAAATGTTTCATCCAGATATGGTCACATGATTGACAATGTTGTGCTGATTGTTACTGGAACTTTGCATGAGAGAGATGTTCAGGAGCTACTGGAAAAATGTCATCCATTGGGCATGTTTGACAGGTATTTTCACTCTGTTGTGATGCCTCTTTATGTTTGCCTAAAGAAGTGCAATTTTCATTTTATCCTTTATTTTATGTTATTTGCTCTCCTCAGCATTGCTACCCTGGCAGTGGCGCAGAATATGCGTGAGCTTTATAGACTTGTGCTTGTCGACACACCTCTTGCTCCGTACTTCTCTGAGTGTATAACATCCGAGGTACAGACCTCTGCTGCTTGGTTCACACTTCTGTTTTGTTGCCCCTCCTTAATTCCCTGTCCTCTTTTATTTCTGAGCTGAATTCCCTTCTGTGTTGTTGATTCAATACAAGATTTGTAATTAAGTAATTGGTCCTATAGTTAGAATAAAATAAAACCCAGATGGTTTTATCCCTGGAAAAAATTTAACAGTGAGAAATAATCAAGGCTGCTCTCTTACCTTAACATTTGTATGTGGTTGGTTCTTGTCACAATCAACCATTGAGGCTCTTATAACATGCAGAATTATTCATTTTCCTATATGGAATCTGACTTTTGTATGGAGCATTAGATTTTAATAAAACTTTGTCTCTATTCATTGTTTCATATTCAGGACTTGGATGACATGAACATCGAGATAATGAGGAACACTCTTTACAAGGCATACCTTGAAGATTTTTATCGATTCTGTCAGGTGAGTATCAATTGCTTGAATAAGTTATTATTTTCATTGTTTGCACCATCATATTGGGATTCTTTGCTGATATTTTGATTTTGCCTAATTGCTCATTGATTTATGATGTTCTCATATAGAAACTTGGTGGAGCTACTGCTGAGATTATGTCTGACCTGCTTGCCTTCGAGGCTGACAGAAGGGCTGTTAATATCACCATAAATAGGTACTCTGCCCATAAATTTATTGTCAAATTTGCCTCACCTTTTGTTTCCGGTTAGTTTATGTTAGTTTTGATAGCTATTCAAAATCGTCTTTTTCTTAGTGTTGATGTTTTTCTCTCTGTTCAGCATTGGTACTGAGCTTACTCGGGATGACCGGAAGAAATTGTACTCTAATTTTGGTCTATTGTAAGCTTTATTTTTTATCACGGTTTGGATTTTTTTCACTGTAATCTTCTGTGTCATCTCTAATAATGGTTGGATTATATTAAACAGTTTTCCGTACGGCCATGAGGAACTTGCTGTTTGTGAAGATATTGATCAGGTATGTCCTTGACCCAATTATTGCCTCTCTCTCTCTCTACACACACACATAAATGTATATATATTTATATATGCTTTAGAAAGTGCCTTTCTTGTTTTGAAGTCTACTGTTGTTTGTTGAAATAAATTTTTCTTGCAGAATTTTGTTTGTATTTAAGTAGATTTTTGATAGATTTCTTATGCTCTTCATACTTACGGTTCTTTAAATGGATTCCTGCCTGCAATTTGCCATCACGTATCTGTTAATGGGATTACTTGAAAGCCCACTATTACAATTTTTGGGCATCTTTGATGTTATTCTTCTTCCTAATATGCTTTATATTATTCTTTCAAAAAATAAAATATAATTTATTTTAACATTGCTGTTATAGGTTCGTGGTGTCATGGAAAAATATCCTCCTTATCAGTCTATTTTCTCGAAATTATCATATGGAGAGAGCCAGATGCTTGATAAGGCATTCTATGAAGAGGAGGTGAAGAGGCTCTGTTTAGCATTTGAACAGCAGGTATGTAATATTACAATTAGCCATTCAAGACGGCAGGAAGTATTGCATGACATCCTAATAATTGGTTTGGAGTTTTCATTTCTAAAATAGTTTAAAGATTATATTATTGGTAAAACATCCGTGTTTCTCATTTTGCAATTTGAAAACCTTTATCGTCTTGTCTGCAGTTTCACTATGCAGTTTTCTTTGCATACATGCGGCTGAGAGAGCAAGAGATCAGGAACCTAATGTGGATTTCCGAGTGTGTGGCTCAGAACCAGAAGTCCAGAGTTCATGACAGTGTGGTCTTCATATTTTAATTCGGATCTGTATGAAGACCTTTTAAAACTTTATTTCTCGTTTTTGCATAATCTTCTGTATATTTTCTTCCGGTCATGTTTATTCTCCGATGAATTATAGGGATGGGTTCAGGCACTCTTTGCAATATTTTTGCAAATAAGTTATTTAAATGTGGGTTTTGTTATTTAGAGTGAAATATGTTCTAATGTTTAGACCAATAAAATATATTCTGGTTATAAGGAAGGATCAAACATTTTCTGATTCAACATCATACTTTGTTCCAAGTTCAGTTCAATAATATTCCTAGTTAGGGCTACAAAAGTTCTGTTGGTTCACAAGATATAGAATTTGAGACTCAAATAATACACAGAAGTTGTATATAATTGAATTGATCTAAAAATATAATCAGTTGTATTGTATGTAGTATGTATATATATAGAATATATAATGTACATTCGTTTATGTACTTGGTGTGTATAAATTAAATAAATATGTCAATTGACATATTATTTTGGATCAATTCAATTATGTATAATTTATACATTAGCTTTAAAACATTTGATATAAGAACGAGGAACATGTGAAAAAAACACATCAAGAATTTACAACATTGATTATGAATATTATTATTTTCTTATTATTGGCTTTAACTCAGGCCTAATTTTCTTGTGCTTTCGGGAACCCTGAATTGGGCTGAATTTAATTTATAGAATGGGATTGCGTCACAAATTGTCACCCATACATGGGGTGCACTTGAAAGTTGCTGAACCATTACCTCCATCAATCATCATTCATAACGTGCCCTAACATAAATAGAACTCTAGACAACAAAATCCGAGCAATTTAGTTGACTGGATCACCATAGCCACCACTACGCATGTTTTGTACTCTTCTATCAAATATGGTGTTTGAAATGTTTGAAAGAAAATACCTCCTTCCCACGCCGCAGCTAATTTGTCACCACTATAGGTCATCATAGGCCCTAATAGAGCTAGAGTTGTCTGGGCAGCAGAGTCCAAATAGTTCTGTTGTTTGCCTCACTGCTATCACCATATCCACCACCACACAAGTTCTAAACCGTTTCTCTAGGAATACATATAAACCATGTGAATACACCAAGTGCCATTCCGATAAAAATGAGCAGTAATCTAAATTATCTTGTATAATGAATATAGTAGGTTTGCCCCCTCTTTTGGAGGTCTTTAAAATTTACAAGATCTAAACCTATAAATTTAATATGAATCAACCCCAATCATATTGTTTCATTTTTTCTTTTATTCAGTTGGATTGGTTCTAAAAATTTCAAATTCTATTCAAGATTGGTGTGATAGTTCTTAAAAATAAAAATTCTATAAAAATTGACCTAATCTATTAGTAATATTTTATTATTATTTAATTTACATATTATAATTTTATTAAACTAAACAACATTGTTGATTTTGTGATTGAACTATTTTATTTCAATTAGTAAATAATTAGTTGAATTAGACTTGGAGATAATATAAAATTAATTCATATTTTTATTTATTTGATCTTGTGATTATTAATTAAATTAAATATTTTTTTATACATTTAATTTATACTCAAGTTGATGTTGAATTAATTTTATTTTAACTTTTATGCTATTTATGCTATTTATAGTTTATAATTGTAATGTGCAGTACTTTTGATTTACTATTTTAAAAATAAAAACTTAAAATTTTAAACTTAATCCATATTTAAATTATAAAATTGAATGTAATATTAATTTAATTATTAAAAATAAAATTTAAAGATAGAAAAAAAACACAAAAAAAACAATTCATTAAACCCAATCTAAGGTAATCAAAATGATTTTGGTTTTCATTGGTTTTCATTAATACAACTTAAAATTTTCTTAAAAAAAATTCAAATAATCAAAATTGATAAGTAATAATCAAAGTATTTAAAAAAACAACGACACAATATCTAAAATACATTAATTTTTTTAAAAATTGATTAATATACTCACTAAAATAAAAATGTCAAAAAATGTAACGTTATCCCAGTCCAATTCCGAATGAACCCCTCCTGCGCAATTGGCAATTGTCACCGTAACGTCTTATATTTACCTCCTTCTCATTTCTAAATCGCACACTAGAAGACCTTTTATTCTTCCTCCCGGCTCTCCCCGCGAAATAGTTAGATTTTTCCATTGATTCTCAACAGCCATGACTGATGGTCACCAATTCAACAATATATTTCTAGGAGGTCGTGGAGGCACTGTGAGTTCTCTTTCCCTATTCCTTTAACACCCACTCACTCATTAAAATTTCCCGCGCGATTTACTGATGTGTTAAAAGTCGATTTTTTTTCATACTTCTTCGATTACTGTTCTGTTCAATGCTTTTGGAAACCCTTAATGTAATTCCATTTTTATTGTTATCAAATTTGGTTGGGAAATGAGCATTTATGGAACTTATCGATGCGTTCCCTTGTTTTATTGGTGATCCTCAAACCCTAATTTTTGGAGGTTTTTATGTAACAGTTTAGCCTCGTTTGGTTTGTCGAACTTCATCAAAGTGCGGACGAAAGTGGGGTTTTTTTTTTTTGGATTTGGTGATTTCTTCTTTGTTTCTTATCATCAAACCCTAAACCGTCATGCGTTTTACTAAATTTTATCGGTTGGTCATATTGAGTCCCCCCTCTTTTCCCTTCTCTCTTTCTAACTGTTATATTTTTGGTAAACGGCCCAGTTTCACTTTGTCATTTTTCATTAATACCTTCTAAACTCTCTATTTCAATGCATAGTTCTGATTTTGATTCTCTATGTTCCCCATCTTAAAACCTTATTTTGATCCTGGATAATCTACGGGAAGGTTTTTGCATTTTCTTTGAAAAGAAATTACCGTTATTACTGAGTAGAGGTGATAAAAGAGGTGAAATATCTAAATATTGTAATTTCCCCGTATTCACTGCATTTCATTAGACTTAGATGTATTGCTGAAATTCTCAATTTTGATATTATTGATTGCTTAGAAAATGGCAGAATATTCATTTCTAGGGTGGATAGCTTCTCATTGTGCCTTCTTTTGTTTCTTTCTCATATATTGACCTATGAATTTGATAGGACTTTGACAAATGATTTTATAGTTTGGAGTCAATCACCTTACTGTGCAATGAAATATAAGACGTCTTAACTTTTATCAACTAATCCACATGGAAAATGCAGAATCCAGGGCAGTTAAAAATATATTCAGGAGGGATTTTATGGAAGAAACAGGGAGGTGGTAAAGCAGTTGAGGTAGATAAAGCCGAAATTGCTGCAGTGACATGGATGAAGGTCCCAAGAACAAATCAACTTGGGGTGCGGAGCAAAGATGGACTATACTACAAATTCACTGGATTCCGTGACCAGGTTAGTCTTCTTTCATCTGTGACTTTTTCACGGGTTCTTATTCTGCAATGCTTTAGAATTGGTTTGAACTTTGAACATTGACAGATGTTTCTTGGTTTTGTTGTTTCTTTACTTATAATAGACTAAAATTTATGGCCTAGCACTAGTCGTTATGAATCATGAGACTGTGGAGACTTGCATGAAATTTACATAATGTAGGTGGAAGTTTTCAGAAGCTTCCCTCTTATCCTTTCTTCTTCATTTTTTTTCATGTAGGATGTCACTAGTTTGACTAGTTATTTCCAAAATACTTGTGGAATTACACCGGATGAGAAGCAACTTTCTGTTAGTGGCCGTAACTGGGGAGATGTTGATTTAAGTGGTCAGTGATATGCTTTATTCTTTTTACAATAAATTTTCCCTCTACCATTTCTATTCTTCTTCTCTCTTTTTTATTATTATTATAATACTCTACTAATTTCTGCAGAGAACATGCTGACTTTCCTGGTTGGTAACAAGCAAGCTTTTGAGGTATCTTTGGCAGATGTCTCACAAACACAACTACAGGGGAAAAATGACGTCCTACTGGAGTTCCATGTGGATGATACAACAGGAGCTAATGAGGTTTCTTGCTTAACATTTGCTAATTAATAATTTATAGTGGTTTAATTTCATTCTTTGTTGTTGTCTTCAAACTCATCGGTTCCTACCTTTGTTAACAAATTTGCAAATTAAGGGCTATTAGATGTGAATGTACATCTTTTTTAAACAGTCGCGTCTTTCCTGCTTATATTTCAAACATTCGGTGAAATGCGCTATTTTTGAAGATAAGTGTATAGTTCTTGTTTAAAACTCCTCTTTGATTAGATGTATCATAAAATTTGATCTATAACACAGTTCGCATTCTCAAAAATCTAAATTACTTCCCTCTCTTCCTCTGCTTGTCTTCTCATACCAATTTTATTACGTTTTTTCTTTATTTAATTGCCTTGGGACTATCAATCAGCCATTTAAATGAATAGATCCTCAATTTTTTTTATTTTTTTTATTCACTTTGGTTTTATTTGATTTGACAATCTGTAGGTATATAGGACTCTTTTTTCACTGTTTCTTATTTTCCAGCATCATAGTGGCTTTTTTTTTGTTGCTATAGTCATATTACTGTTGGTATAATAATAACCTTCTTCACATTTATATTATTAGTTCACGTTTTTTCCCCATGTAATCTTTCATGTAATCCTACTATACACATAAATATGCATCTTATTTTATATATGTGCTAATCTTAAATTTTGCCACTATGTAGTTAAGTTGATATTTTCATTATATAGATAGCAGTAATAGTATCTCGTGTGAGCTATTTTATAATTTCTATAATATTTAATTTTTATCAGGTCATTTAATATTTAATTAGGTGGGTTTTAAATGCATAACAACAAATATTGTTTGTTATTTATCTTAATTTTTTTTAAGTTAAAATATATTAATATTCCAAAAAAATTAGTTAGATATAGTTACACACTTTAATAAGAAGAATTTCCATAATTATATATGTAGTTATGTCTGTATTTTTACTAGCATATTTTTTATATACTTGTCATCATTTCGTGTGTTGCACATGAAAATTTACATTTATGAATTAAATAGAGAAATATTTTTGTTTATAATATTATATTTTTATTATAATATTTTAAATAAATAGTGAAAATAATTATTAATTTTATCAACACATAGTAGTGATATTTTATTACTCTATATACATATTTGAAAATAAAATTATAAAATGTCAAACATAATAAGTAAATAAGAAATTTTTCTTAATCAATGCTTTGTAAATAGCTTAAAAAATATGTAATATATATATATGAAGAAAATTAAATACTCATGAGTTCTAAAAGTATAAAATTTGGTAATTATTATGAATATTGTAAAACAAGTGAAATTTAACCATGAATAATTTGATAACTTGCTTTTTTATAGCATTAAAAGATGCATTTTAAGGTGAATAAAAAAAATATAATAAAAAAGTTGGGTTCAAACATGCATATATTGTTTTTCACACCTTTTTATATTTTCATATTATCTAATAAATTCTTCTTCCTTATTTCAGGTCACATGTTTGAACCATAACAAATATTGTTTAATATAAAAAATTATCAAATAACCTCACAAAACAACGAATCATTGTCATATTGTCTAGTATGATCTTTAACTATTTTAATTTTATAAAGATAGTTAAGAATGTGCGATTAACCAAAATTAAGAACTTTTATAATTTTAATTTTTCATTTTTAGCGAATTGATTACGTCAGTAATTTATTAATTTACAAATAATTAAATTTAATGAAGAACATTAAAGCTTAAAAGAACTTTGATGAAGTAATTAGATGCAATATGTAATTATTTTTATATAAAAAAAGTTATGAAATGGTGATTATTAATTCAAACTAAAGTCTTTTGAAATTCTTGCTTTTAATGATCTTGATTATTATTCCAAAAAAAATTAATTTTAATTAAAAACATAAAAGTTTTGGATAACATGACCATTATATTTGTTATTATTATTCCACAAAGATTAATTTTGATTAACATAAAACTTTTGAAGAAGTATGTTCAAAATAATTATATGTAATTTATAAAGTATGATCAAAATAATTATATGTAATTTATAATTTTTTAATTTTATAAAAAACAAAATTATAAGAAGGTGATTAAATAATTCTAATTGAATTTTTTTAGAATTTAGTTTTTAATTTCTAATTAAGTCATTATATCTTTTATTTATTATTCAAAACAATTAATTTCAATTAAAAATATTGAAAAAGAAAGTTACAAAATGTGTGATTAAATAATCATAACTGAATTCTTTTAGAATTCTAATTCTTAATTCCTAGTTAAGATATTATGTCCCTATTTTATTATCCCAAAAATTATTTTTGATTAAAGATATTGAAAAATTATTTTTATAATCTTAATTGAATTCTTTTAGAATTATTGTTTTTAATTCCTAATTAAATTATTATGTCCATTGTTTATCATATCAAAAAATTATTTTTAATTAAAAATATTTAAAAATAGAAATATGAAGGGGTGGTTAAATAAAACAAATTGAAACATTTTAGAATTTTATTTTTAATTTTTGACTAAGTCATATTACCTATTATTTATTGTTCTAAAAAATTAATTTTAATTAAAGAATATTAAAATTTTGATGAAAGCAACTAAAATAATTATATGTAATCTATAACTTTTCTAATTTATAAGAAAGAAAATTAAGAAAGGATGATTAAATAATTCTATAACCGAAGCCTTTTAAAATTCTAGTTTTTACTTTCGAATTGAGTGATTATATTTAATAATTAATTTTAATTAAAAATATTAAAATTTTGGAGAATGCCAAAAGGTGTGATATATTTAATACATAGATAATTAGATTAAGTTAAATATTGCCAACCATGTTTCCCACTATATATGAACTTTTATGGAATCTATAGAAGCATGCATGTAGGAAACGACACATCATTAATTTAATTGTGGTTATTTCTTCCTAAACATGTTTCGTTGGTATGTATCAGAAAGATTCACTGATGGAGATCAGCTTTCATGTACCTAACTCCAACACACAATTTGTTGGTGATGAGAATCGTCCTTCTGCACAGGTGAATCCCTTCTATCTTGTGAAAATTTTGCTGATCTTAGTAGTTTAACTGATCTCTTATCTGTAAATGATCAATTTTGTTCTAGGTATTCCGTGACAAAATTATGTCAGTCGCGGATGTTGGTGCTGGAGGTGAAGACGCTGTTGTTGCATTTGAGGGCATTGCAATCCTCACACCAAGGTACATGGAATGAGCACATAAGCATACATCATCATATTCTTCTGGACCATTTATTATATCTGGGTTTTCATTTTCTCGTGTCTTATTTGAGAATTGCTTTGTATAGGGGGCGGTACACTGTGGAACTTCATCTTTCATTCTTTCGGCTACAAGGGCAGGCTAATGATTTCAAAATTCAGTATAGCAGTGTCGTTCGCCTGTTTTTACTGCCTAAGGTAAATGGATATGAATTAATATCTTTGATTTTTTCACCCTGTTTGGTGTTTTAAGGTTATATTCAGCTCTGTTCTTGAACCATGACAGGTATTGAATTTTGTTCTTGCATTTCAGTCCACTTCAGTGATGAAGTTAGATGACCAAATTGGTTTAAGTGCTAAATTTCAATTTTTGTTTACTCGAAAGAAGATGTTAATTGATGGTTGCTTTTTAGCTTTTCAACATTTTCTTTGATATTGATAGATAATATTAGCTTCATCTTTGTGCAGTCTACGCCACATACCCTTGTTGTTGTTACTCTTGATCCGCCAATTCGCAAAGGCCAAACATTGTATCCACATATTGTTTTGCAGGTAAAGTTTTGTTTAATTTATTCTGAGGATTACCTTCTTGGTCTCCGATATGATGCTGGATTGGACTCTGACAGGTTCTTCTTACCTGTATAGTTTGAAACTGATTACGTTGTTCAGAGCACACTGTCAATGAACGAAGATCTTTTGAACACAAAGTACAAGGACAAATTAGAACTGTCTTATAAGGTACTGACCATTCCAGTTCCCCATTATATATTTGTGAATGGGTCTAATGCCACTTTGTTATATTAGTGGCAACATGTACTTTGTCAAGACCGTGTTTTGCATTTTCACTTTTGCTACTATTTCACAATAACAGGGACTCATTCATGAGATATTCACTACAATTTTGCGTGGCTTGTCGGGTGCCAAAGTTACTAAACCTGGAAAATTCCGTAGTTGTCAAAATAGCTTTGCTGTTAAGGCTTCATTGAAAGCTGAAGATGGTGTTTTATATCCTCTTGAGAAAAGCTTTTTCTTTCTACCAAAACCTCCTACACTTATTCTTCACGAGGAGGTAGAAATTTTATAAAAAGCCTGTCCATTTGGTCTTTCTAACAGTGCTTGTGATACATGTTTCTTGGAGCCTGATCTGATTCTCATTTGTACAGATTGACTACGTGGAGTTTGAGAGGCATGCTGCTGGAGGATCAAATATGCATTACTTTGATCTTGTCATTAAACTCAAAACTGAGCAAGAGTACTCTTTCAGAAATATTCAGAGGAATGAGTACCATCCTCTTTTTGATTTCATCAGGTTAGTTTGACCTTTTGTTCTTATTTAACCGTATGCTCTTTTGGATAAAATGGTTGGTCTCCTAATTTACAAATTCACTGTTGGTTGTTTGTGCAGTTCAAAAGGTCTAAAAATCATGAATCTGGGAGATGTCCAAAGGACAGATGGTGTGGCTTCTGTTCTCCAAGATGAGGATGATGATGCTGTTGACCCGCATCTTGTGCGTGTGAAGAATGAAGCTGGTGCTGATGAGAGTGATGAAGAGGTGGCGCTTTTAATATGCAGTTGCCAAATAATCATTTCATTACGTTCGCTTATTTAAGCTGTTAGAGAAAATAAAAATCATAGGATTCTATTTATGTAATGCTCCATCTTCAAAGCATCTTCTTGAAACTGGCCCTTGTTTACACATTGAGATAGAAGCCACAGTACTTCATCTATAGAATTCTGCACAGTTAGTATAGTCTAGGGAACTCATTACCATGACTTTTATCATATCCCTTTTGCGACTGGTCATATGGTTAAATTTAGATAATTTTATGATATAGATTAATAAGACATTGGTTCTGTTGGAAATTCTTATTGCATTGTATTTTGTATGCCTGTGAGTAATGAATCTAGAGTATAAGCGTCAGTTTTTAATATAGTGAATTTTCTCAGGATGAAGATTTTGTTCTCGATAAAGATGACGGTGGCTCCCCAACTGATGATTCCGGGGAGGATGATTCTGATGCTAGTGACAGTGGAGATGAGAAAGAGGCAAGGCATTATTTATATTCCAGAGGTTATCTTTTAAAATCTATTCCTCCTGTTCTCACATTAGTTGTGGGATTCCCTGCAGAAGTCTTCCAAAAAGGAATCTAGAAAAGAAGTAAGAGCATCTAAACCATCTTCTTCGAAGAAAAAATCCAAAGATGGGGATGAAGATGCTTCCAAGAAGAAAAAACAGAAGAAGAAGAAGGATCCAAATGCTCCAAAGAGAGCCCTGTCCGGTTTCATGTTCTTTTCACAAATGGAAAGAGAGGTGAGTATATTTTTATGGCACTGCTTTCTTGGTTCTGTTGATTTGGAGGGATGAACTTCCAATTGATGTCAGATTACAATTATGTGAAAAGCCCAGCTCAGTGATTAGTGAAATCTTTATGGGAAAATATATTTATATTTGGAACTGATTGGTTGCTAACTTTAAAATCTTTTGGCTACAGAATATTAAGAAGAGCCACCCTGGAATTGCATTCACTGATGTGGGAAGAGTCCTTGGAGAGAAGTGGAAAAAGATGTCAGGTATGTATTGATAAAATTGATTCTTATAATATGCATCTTTGGAAAAGTTTATATATCTTAGATTTGAGATGAATCTCAAATGATGTGGCATAATATTATTTATAAGTACAATTGGAACTACATAACTATAGTAATGCTTTGCATCTTTAGCCTCACTGCTTTATGAGGGCAAATTGCATGATAAAGTGAGGATGAGACTACTCACTTGTTTGTCAATTATGGGAATTGTGAAGTTTGGTTATACCTCCAAGACTTTTTCTGGGAACTAAATGTCTTGATCCTTTCTGCACAGCTGAGGAGAAAGAACCATATGAAGCCAAGGCTCGCCAGGATAAAAAACGTTACAAGGATGAAATCAGTGGTTATAAGAACCCGCAATCACAATTACAACCACAACCGATGAATGCAGACTCTGGAAATGAATCTGACAGTGAATAGGAGACTGCAAATAGTTTTGGTCCTTCTGAAGATGTTTATTTTCCTCTAACTTTGTAGTAGTCCTTAATATTAATATACATCTTCAAGATCCATGAACTAGTAGATCAATGATTTTTTTTTTTTGGCTCTGTTTTCAACTAGGGTCCCTGTTTAAACGTTGTTGACTTAGCACTGGCAAAACTAGTATTACTAGGTTGCTTTAGTAATGGTGAATCTATTATAACATTTGTTTTGAAACTATTCATATGATGCCATTAAAAAAAAAGTATTGATATGATGCTTCTCCACTATGCAAGATTCTGAGTGGTGATGTTCACACAGATCCAAATTTAAGAGAAGCCACAACGTTTACGACATTCATTGCATATTGGTTGAAACCATTTTCTTTTGGTCGAAGGTTGAAAACATAAATAGTACTATTAAAAAATAATTAAAGGAACAAATTGACGGAATTCCCAACTAAAAAAGGAGTAACAAAGAGTTAATATAAGAATAGATGGATCTTTGGAAGATTAGTTCAAATTTTCTTGGACCAATGTATAACTCGCGAGACAGAAATCTCATCAAAGCTATAGTGACATTTATGATTGACATCTGGTGACAAACTGCTAATGTTATTAACAGTCCTAAAGTCATATGCTCGAATAAACTTGATTGCCATTTTCTATTATAATAATAATAATATATACGAGCGGAAATACCTAGGCTTATCTAATTAACTTGCTCTAACGGTGACGAGGAATTTTCGTGATAATTTGATTTTAGAGATAAAAATTAAAAAAAAATAAGTAAAATGTATTTATCTCATATTAGGTTCATATAAATATAGAGAACATTATATATATCGACGTGTCAATTATATAAGAATACAAGTTTTAGCTTATGAAATGATACATTAATAAAAGCATAAATTAACTTAGGTTCGATTAAGATCGGGCTATCCATCGAGCCTTATACTTAAATATCAAGTCTTCTTACTCTTTTAGTTTGGTTCTTCAATCGAGGTGGAAGAGTAGAAACTGGTCATTAAACAACTAAAAATAGAAAATGCTTTAACACGTCCTAATAAATACTTAAGTTAATTGGAGAGAGAAAATTTGAATCTCTATATAAGGTGGAGCCAAGGCATTATCAATTTCATTGTTTTTAGGATATCGAACTCAAATCTCAACAAGAATGCTTTATCTTTTCAACTCGTATCTTGTGATTTCTTTTCTTAGCATTAAGAATTTTTGCTCTAGCTTTAGAGATTTGTCTTCGCACCTAACAATTTTCTGATTTCTTTTCAGATCGATTCTTAAATTCGCTTTTCGCCCTTTACTTTGAAAACTTAACTTTAGATAACTTATATTTTCTAGTACCTTATTTTTCTTTTTCAATAACTTTTTGTAGCGAACATACGTAAGGAAGTATCATCAAGGGCTACAAGTGAGGTAGTGCAACCTTCATACTCCTCAAGATTTTCTTCTTGGAAAAGCCCTTAATATCTGAGCTACTCGTGACAAGAGGATAGTGACAAATTGGGCTTCACATCTAAAGCAAACACCTTTGGTTATGCAGAGATGTCTAAGGATCTCACTACTTCATCTCGACCTCAAACTACTCCAGTCAAGTTGAGTAGATCACAAATACAACTATCTATTCCAAAGATAAGGAGAAAAAAAAAGGATTGGGGAACCTATAGGTTGAACTAAAGGTTGGAAGGCTAAGGTCGATACAAGTAATCTAGCTCCAAAGGATGAGGAAAGGCACATATGAATGTATGACATTCCCTCCTCCGTTTAGATAATGATTCCCAGCTTGGGCATTATTGATAATACACCCCATCTTGTAGGATGGATAACTTTTCATGAGAAAGCTTTATGGCTTAGGGTTATACCGATTCATTAGAAAATCCCTAATGAGAACATAACTTGCATTAGGACAATTAATGCCCAATGGGTAGAGGTACTTGCTTTGCCTCACTCTAATATGCAGAGAACTTGGGACATATTTGGAAGCATATGAGTTCAATGACTCATATGTGTTAGAGCAAAAAACCCCATTTATACGAGAAGAATATATATATCAGCTAAGCAGGATTAAGGTATCAATGTGGTCTTTCTTGAGAATGAAAAAAATGGAAAGAATGTTTCTTTTATGTAGCTAGTCGGTAAAAAACAATTGATAGTGACAAGAGCTTGTAAGAAGCACTTGAGCTAATACAAAGCTCGTGATAAGGAATATAGGTTCCTTCATCACTACCTTGAGCTTAGAGGAAAAACAAAGATCGATCGACATTCATAATTATTTGCCTGAGAAAACATCATAGATGAAATTATTGAACACCTTGTATTTTGTGGCTTCTGGGCTAATAAGATCGGGCTCTATACAACCGTCAATAGAATAATTTGCAAGCGTTAAGCACCAAGTAAATGCAATACCTTAACTATTCACTTTGGAGGGAGATTTGAAATCGTGTCTAATGATGGTGAACGAGCTCGCACTGTAAATTACCTTAGGATCATGTAATCTTGTTTACCTCGTGCTTCAAAAATTTGACATCTTTATTTCTTTGTTTAGCATGTATTATGGAATTTAATACTGATACCTTATTAGCTCGACTTCATAGTAGAGTTTCTCAAAAAGGGATGAGCTCCCAAAAGAATGTGGTTCCTTTACAAGGCATGAGCTCTTCTAAAGAAAAAAATAGGAGTAAAAACTCTAGTAAAGAGTTTGATTCAACCCAGAAAAAGATGAAGAAGCAAACAATGACCATTGAGGAGCCCGTTCTTATACCTATTCCATAAAACTCTGACAATAGTCGATCTCTTCTTAACCACTTCAAGTCATCAGATACGTATGTATGTAGCCTCTGGACAATAGACACCTTCCTTACTTGCATGAGACTCAGGGAGAAGTAAAGGGGTTATTGATGACCTCACCACATAAGTTGAGGGAATGGCTCTGTATATGGGTATGACTCTAGAGAGATTAGACCACTATATAGATAATCTACCATTTATGATTCATGAGAAACAACTCGATGTCTTAAGTGATGATGTTGATCCTTTCACTTTGAGCTTTGATTTTATTCAAGTACTTCCTATTCATGCATTCTCAACCCATTTTTATATTATTTTCTTTCAGACTCAACTTCAACATATACTTAGTAGAGTTTAGGGTATAGAAAAGCTAAAGCATGAGCTCGAGGAAAGAGAGCCATGCCTTCGCTTGAACCAAAGGCCAACAAGTGGAAATGCAATGTCGTTGGCAAAGAGGAGAAACTATCTAAAGCTGTGAGCGAGCTAAATGAAAACACGAGACAATTTAAGGTGTTTAGGGAAATTGATAGGAAATTCAAGGTTGAAGTTGAAGCTTGTAAGCGTGAGCAAAATGATGCAAAAGATGAATATGCTCATGAACTAGAAAATATGAAGCACGACCTTGATTCCATGGTCGAGTAGCTAACCTCTAGCGTTGAAATTGATTATAACTTATCCATGGACTCCTTTAAAAAGAAATCCAAGAAGAAAGGCCTTAGTGAGTACTATTATCAAATCTTGAACATTCCAGTTACTCCCACTTATTCACCTACTCAAACTAAGAATGGTGGTGGAGATTAGGGTGTGAGTGTCCATGAAGAATAAAGATGGACATAGGGTCGGAGATGAAACTCAACAAGCTAAAGAAATTTAATTTTGTAATAGGCTCAAGGCAACTTAATTTCATAATAGGCTTTAGGAAACTCAACTTTGTAATAGGCTCGAGGCAACTTATTTTTGTAAGGCTCATCTTTGTCAAAATATGATTTCACCAAAAGATGTTTGGTTTTCTTCAAAAGTAGTATATGCATATATTATACGTACATTTGTACATTTATAACATACACTTATTGATGTTGACTTACCTCATAGCCTTTGGGACATTTTTTCATTTGTTTATCCTAATGTCTTTCCTTATAAAAGGTACTATGGTTACTTGCACTTCAGATGTCTTATTTATTTTGAGAATTTTGCAAGTTTACTCCTATCTTTTTTATTCGAGAGTTATGGCTTTTAATTAGGTAAATAGGAGTTTAGCTCGAGCTATAAGACAAGAGAATTCTAGGCTTACCATAGAGATACGTTAAGCTAGCCTACAATAAAATAAGGTTTTTCTTTATGATGGGTTCAAGTGTAAGCTCGAGTCTTACAAGGAGCAGTTAGTTCATACTCAAGCATGTAAAAGAAGAACTATAACCAAGATGGTTTCCCTAGTCGACAAGGAACTCATTAGGTAAGTTTTTAAGAGATCTAAAGGTATATTTCTTAAGATAATGAATGTTGTTAAACGATTAAAAAAATTGACTGCCAACTCGAGCATGGCTTTAACTGAGGTAAGAAGAGATATTTGCAAAAAGGTTATTAAGATTCAAGCAGAACTATTGCCTTTAGTAGAAGAAACAAATGATCAGGACTTTTAAGAATTCATCTACATCATCAAGCTTTATATTAATGAACTTGTGGTTTCAAGTCTAGCTTTGTAAGCTCTATTATTCATTCCTTGATACTTTGTACATTTAAGGGCATTAAATTTGATAAATGGTTCACTTTCTCTATTTCGTTAGAGAAAAGGAAGACACATGACTATTCATAGTTTCTATTCACATCATAATATGATTTATCCTGCTTATTTGAGAGCATCATCTTGCTTTCTATTTTTTTTCTTCTGAGGCTTCGAAGCGTGCCTTCCACATCCTTCGCTCTTCCAATAATTGCTCTTTATTATGCTTAATTAAATTTTGTCCTTGAACTGGCTTTGCCTTAATCCCAACATTATGTTGTTGGATACTCTCTATTATGTTTTCAAACTTGGGTAGGTTCATTTCTCTTTGGAGTTGATTCAATTTCTTTAACCAAATCATTAGCTTGACCCAGGTGAGAATTTGTATTTATTTGTACACGTAGTGTTCTATTCTTTCGCTTTGTCTCATCGAGTTTTCTTCTTAGCTTGAGAAATTGATTTGCCAACTCTTGTTGAAGGTCAACTTCAACTAATAAATCAGCTTGTGGTTCAATTCGAGCTTCTTCACGAGTTCGTACGATGTTATCCTACGAAGCCATTTCATTCAAGAGCTTTAATATTTTCTCGACTTGCATTCCAACCATGATGAACATGGTTTTGAAAGAACACAAGGTGAAGTGTTTGTTTATGAGATCTCTCTTTCTAAAGACTCGGGATGAATCCTAAAAAATATCAGGCTAGAAACAAAAGCTCGACCTTAAATCCTAAAGTCATACAGTGGACACCATGTTGGGATAATCTAATTTTAGAGAGAGAAATTAGAGAGAATTCAGATAATAATGGTAAAATATGTGGATCTCGTATTAGGTTTATATATATAAAGAACATTACATGTGTACGTATCAATTATATAAGTAGTACATATCACAACATATCAGGAAGTACATTAACAAAAGCATAAACTAACTTAGACTCAATCACATTGATGGACTAAGTTATTTAAGAATTAGGCTTCATGTTGAGCCTTATAGCCAAACACTTACCAAACACTATATATATATGAATCATCCGTAATTACGTTTTAGGTGAAAATTTATATTTATTAATCAAAAAAATTATTCTTGTTTATGGTAGTACATTTATACTACAATATCTAATAAATTATGAAAATAATTAAGAATTTTATAAACACATAATATATTTGTTTTAAGTAGTGATATTTTATTACTCTTTTTAAATAATATTTGAAAGTAACATTATTAAAAGTCAATCACAATAAGTAAATAAAATATGTTTTAATCAATGTTTTATACAAAGGCATAGAATATGTAACATATATACGAAAAAAATTAAAAAATACTTGTAAGTTCTAAAATCAAAAAAAAATTGTAGAATAAATAATTATAAGAGTTACTAAGAATTTTGTAAAATAAGTAAAAATTTAATCATAATTAATTTAATACAATTATTACTTTTTATAACATTAAAAGTGATACATTTTAAAATAAATGAAAAAATGATATAATAAAAAGTAACCTTACAATAAATTTGAGAAAACAATATGATCATATTTTCAGTAAGCTATACATATAATAATTATTGGTGTTGATTTAGGAGCAACAAATGTACATCAAAATAACTATACGTGATCTTTAATTATTTTAATTTTATAAAGAAGTTTAAAAACTTATGATTAAATAATCAAAAATAAATACTTTTGTAATTTTAATTTTTTATTTTTAACTAAATGGTTACGTCCATTATTTATTATTCAACAAATATTTAATTTTAAATAAGATCATTAAAGTTTAAAAGAATTTTGACCGAAATAAATATATGCGATATGAAACTATTTTAATTTTATATAAAGAAAGTTACGAAATTGTGATTAAATAATCTAAATCGTAGTTTTTTGAAAGTATAATCTTTAATGAATGTTATTTGTTATTTTATAAGTAATTAATTTTAATTTAAAATGAAAAAGTAACCGTAAAATAATTATACCTAATTTATAATTTTTTTAAATTTATAAAAAAAGTGAGAAACTGTGATTAAATAAAACTAGTTGTGGTCTTTTGGAATTACACCTTTTAATTATTATTTAAGGTATTATTTTTATTATTTATTATGTTAAAAAGAATTGATTTTAATTAACATTAAAATTTTAAAAAAGTATGAACAAAATAATTTTTACCATATATAAAATTTTCGATTTTATTAAAAAACATTAACGATGGTGATTAATTAATCTTAATTGAAGTTAGATGGAATTATAGTTTTTTATTCCCAATTGACTTATTAAGTATATTATTTATTATCCTAAATATTTAACTTTAATTAAAAAAATAAAAACTAGATATATGAAACATTTTAGAAATTTGTTTTTTTTTTAATTTTTAAATGTTATATTATCTATTATTTATTATTCTTAAAATAATTAATTTTAATTAAAAAATATTAAAGTTTTAAATAAACGTAACTAAAATAATTATATATAATTTATAACTTTTTAAATTTTATAAAAAATAAAATTAAAAAATATCGAGATTCTCATTCTAATTTTTAATATATAATTAAGTTATTATGTTTATTATTTATTATTTTAAAATTAATTAATTTTAATTAAAAATATTAAAACAACAAAAAAATATTAAAATTTACATATATTAAATACATGGATAATTAAGATTAAATTATATACTAAAATATATTAATACTTATAAAAAATCATACCAATCAAATTATTACAAGTCACTTTTGGGGTTATAGTGTATTTGTATGGGAAAGTGTAAAATCGCTCATTTATGAGCTTATTATTATAAGATTATAAGATATATTCACATTGATCGAACCTATTGTAGCCCATTCAAAAAGAGATCGACCGTGTGTGTAAATTGTATTAGGTTAGCATGGCTTGCCACGCAGGCAGTCGAGTGAACCTGAGAAACGTGTAAGTCTACTAACAAACGATCCTGGCTTAGCTTGGATCATGTCCAGACGGTCAAATGCGTGCTTTTTATCAGGATCTCCAGATTCAACAAAAAATGCTCCATTCATCATTTGATCTCCTTCTGACGTCCATTGCCATTTCTTCCACTCTGTTTCGCTAGCATAGTCCCTCTTGGTCACCTATATTATATACCAACCACCATAACCATATCAATATTCAATAGCATTATTGACTTGTATATTAATGTTTTATGTATAAGCTATATATGTTACAAGTATGTTCAATAATAATTTAATTTTTTATTATGTATGTTTTTTGTGTTTGTGTATATATATTTTACTTTACCTCCTTTGCAGCATTGTTGAAAGGGGCTATGAATCGATTGCCCTGGCTTATAATGGTGGGATTTGAGCTACCACCAATGGCGTACATGAGCCAGTGAGTGTAGTCATTGTTAACAACATGGAAGAAACCCCATCTACATCTTGGCATCCTCTGAACTAATCCCCTTCCGAAATGATTGAAAGCAAGCGTCACTTGCATTATTTTATCTCCTTCATAGCTATCACTTGCACCAAACAGCATCACCTACATGCTCATCAAACCAAATTACAAATACCAAT
Organism: Hippophae rhamnoides; assembly: GCA_033030585.1. Lineage (NCBI taxonomy): Eukaryota > Viridiplantae > Streptophyta > Magnoliopsida > Rosales > Elaeagnaceae > Hippophae > Hippophae rhamnoides. Next base: position 49,274,737 of record CM065433.1, on the reverse strand, counting down.
TAAGAGACCGTATGTAATTAATATTAACATGCATATTCATATACGTATGAATTTGAGCAATTAATTTACATCGTTATGATGAGTAAAGTGGCCATTGGAAATGGTGATAGCTGTAGACCCTTGAATCACATCAATAAGACCATCCTTGCAATTGGACATGGAAATATGATCAAGCCAAACGTTTGTTGCTCCAAAAATTGAAATCCCATCTCCATCAGCAGCAGTTCTGAACCCAAAGTGATCCACAGAGTCTCTTATCATTCCACCGGGGCTAGCCACAACATCATGAATATGAAGCCCATGAATGATCACATTTTGAGAAAATTGAACAGTAATTCCAGCACCATATGCAATATGAACACTAGCACCACGACCATCAATGGTCTTATGACTTGATACTAAAAGTTCATTGTTCAATTTGATGACCATGCTACGAGCAAATATGATCCATAATGGTTCCGTTTGAATACAAGCATGCCGAAGAGTTCCTGGTTTTGGGTTGTCCATGCTACCGTCAGAAGAATCTGTAACCACGTAGAACGGACCGTCCACACCACCTGTGGTTTTGTGCCCAAAACCAAGCACGCATTTTGCCAACTGCTTCCGATTTTGTTCCCAGTCAGCTCTGCAACGCCAGCATCTGTCAATTGGGTTTGTAGCTGTACAAGGACCTTTATATTTTTTACTCTTTAGATGTCTTCTTGTGCTGTTTGTCCTCTCTATATCTCTAAATGCAATGAAACACACAAATTAAATTATAAAATATAATTAACGAACAAGAGAAATTATCAAGAGGAAATTGGGCCCCCAAAAAAAAATTTTACTTGGTAACTTGTTCGTTGAAGTTCCTTGTCAATACTTCAGGGTTGGGTTCATAGGCGTCTCTAGCAGCTTTTTCAGCTTTCTCAGCTCGTTCACGCCAAACCTCGTCAAATTTTGCAATATTAGCATGTAGTTTTGGCAATAACATTGCCAAAAAACAAATGAAAATAACAAAGCCTATCTTATTCCACACCATCTTGATTTGATAATTCCTTTTCTTTATTTTTTTTATCCCTCCTTGTATATATTGTTCTTCAGTTTTACCTTGAATTATATTCAATAATGATCAAGGTCCGTATCGAGCCTCTAATTAGTTCCGGCAGGATAAGACCTTGACAAATATGTGAAAGGATGAAGTTAAAATGAAAAGGCTAATTAAGTTTCCACAAATTAGCACTGATTTGAGGTTTCTCTGAAGTCTTTAAATAATACGAAAGGGCCAGACATGATAGGTATAAAATTACAAGCGTTGAGAATGGGGAACCATTCTTTTTTAAACTTTTAATTGTTCAAAAGATTGTTAGAAATGTGAGGAGAGGCTTAAAAGTTTGTATTCATTACATAGTTTCTAATTTTGACCGGTATTTTAGAAAATAATTGTGGTTATTAGTTATCTCTTATATACATTAAGCCGTCCTAATTTTATATTTCAACTTTCAACTAATTGGTTTCGCATTTTAAATTTATCATTTATGAAAAAAAAATTCAATTTAAGATAACAACTATTCTCAAAAGAAATTAATCCTAGCTATATAATTTTTTTCAAAGAAAGTATATTACATTGATCAACGTTACAAATTTTTTAAATAAATTAAGATGGTCAAGGCTATTTACATTTCCTATTTATTAGAACGTTGAACCCAAAACAGTTATTAATATGCCTTTTATTTGTTCTTAGAAATAGGTGGTAGTGAACAATCTCCTTGTGCTAACAAAAAAAGATACATTATTGTGACAAAAAATTTACATGATGGATCTTAAATAGATTTTACAAATGAGGTAGGGGAAAGTGTTTGAACAACTTAATAAAAGTACTAATATCATTATAGCCCATTTCTTATATATATATATATATATAAAATGAGGTAAGGGAAAGTGTTTGACCAACTTCATAAAATTACTAATATAAATATAGCAAATTTATATATATATATATAAGAAAAATATTATAAAAGTATTTATAGCATTTAGTTCTTTAAATCATATCTTTTTAAACGTGATATGAATATCATTTGATTCCTTAAATCATGTCTTCTTAAGAGTAATATGAATGGTAATAATAATAATTTATGATAACTTTATATTTGGTTTGATTGTTATAATGTAAAACATTTCAATCAAGAATATTCATTTCTCACACACCCTTTTTAAGAATATGTTAAAATGTACTATTTTTTGACATATTTGTATAATTATTATCTATTTTTATCATTTTATTTTGTTTAAAAATAAAATAAAATTTCTTATTTTGATTCATTTATAATTTTATAAATTTTACTTTAATATTTATCATTATTTTGATTACCCGACCTAAACAAACATATTAATAGTAATATTATTTTCATTGAATTCAATTCTTATTACCATTTATATTCTCTTTATGTTTTAATTCAATAAACCAAACACAACCTTATAAGTATTTTATTCCTTTAGCTTTATAAAATTGCTCTAATTAAGATAAGCTACGTTACTTTAATATTTTTATATTAAAAAATTTCTTTATTTATGTTTTAATTCAATAAACCAAACACAACCTTATAAGTATTTTATTCCTTTAGCTTTATAAAATTGGGCTAATTAAGATAAGCTACGTTACTTTAATATTTTTATATTAAAAAATTTCTTTAAAAGATAATATTTTAATTAAAAAATTATTAAAATAATATATTTTTCTTAATTAATCTATTTTACTTAAGTTAAAAAATTAAATGACACCACTTATACTTATAATTTAAGAGATCAAATATCACAAATGACATCATCTAAAAACCACTAACGGCTCGCTAAAAAAATATTATATATCTCATTAATTAAGATTATGTTTGATAACGATTCTTATTTTTAATTTTACTATTTTTGATTTTCTACGTAATAATTTAAAAAAAAAAAAGGTTTGAAGCTATATCTTTCAAAAATGTACATCTAAGTACACAAATTTTTAACATAAGTAGAATAAATACATTAATTATAATAAAGCTCTATATAAATAAAAAATATATCTTAAAATTGTAATTTTTTTACCATGTATTGATCACATGATATGTTTTGATGGAGTTATTTTTGAAATTGACATGTTTTAATAGGATCATTTTTGAAATATTACATAACCCATATATTTTCCTTCAAAAACCTTTTCTCTTCAATTTCTACCTGTCTACCACCCATTCTCCATTTATTCTCATCTTCACCATTTTCTCCATAAATTCTTTCTCTTATCTCCTCTACCTGTTTTTGTTTCTTCTCTCCATAATGAGCTTCAAAATCTAGGTTTTAAATAAATGAACTGAACCATTAGGGATTGCTTTTATTTTTATAGAAAATAAGTTATTGAAAGGATTAGTTGGAATCCACACAAATTCTCTAACTTAAATCTTCTTTATTATCTTCTATTTTCACATTATTATTAAAAAATCTCGAATAATTTGAATCAGATTCGTATTCATCTATCACTAACCAATAACATATTTTGTTGAACCTCTTAAGAATCTCGTATATAAATAAATAAAACAAATATAATCTTGATTAGAGGTAAGATTATGAGATTAACTTAAGAAGTATTTAGGGTTTCAATTTTGTAAAAGTGATCAAGGGATTTGTGTGAAGGATTTGGGCTTGATTTCGTGTAGTGGGTGAGGGATTTGGGATTATAAGTATTTAGGTTTTTATTTTTTTGCTTTAGGGTTTTGAAATATAATTAATTAATTTTTTGATATTTTTGTATTCTTTTATTCACCAAAAAAATTAGTTAATTTTATTTTATATTTCAAAAATAGCCTTATACATTTTAAGTACAGAGATATTGTAATATTATATACTTGTATGTGACTTTAATGTTTGATTAAGTAAATGATTTTTCTATTAAAGAGTAACTTATGTAAAGTTATACAACTATTTTCCCGAAAAAGAAAAATCATGTATAAGTTATTTGTAGTTTTTTTTATGTTTTTTTAAGAAAAACCTATAGAATTAAGGAAAGAAAATTATATGGAGACAAAGCAGCTGTGCATGTGCTTTTTGACCGGATAGTTTTCTTAGAAAGCATGGTTTGGTACAATTTAGTATTGTTTCTGTTTAAGTTCAATGTTGCTAAACCTGCCTCTGTATCACCAATTCACCGTCATCAGAAACTACAGGTAGGTAGTATTAGAATTCACATTTCAAGGATATGATAAAAAAAACACAAAGCAACTCACATGAATGAAATTCATGGCTTTAACAGCACAAAGTCCATTTAATAATTTGAACTCCCTAAAGATAAGTACTTAATCAACTTATATTCATTAAATTTACCAAAAAAACCTACGTAATCCATGAATCATACCTGTTTTCTCTTCTTTTTTCCGTCAACTTTTCTTATAATCTCAACGTAATGTATTATATCAAACATAAACTTTTCCAGAATTAGTATCTTTTGGAACTGTGGTAAAACATCAAGGAAGATTTATTTTGCTGTTTTGTTGAAGTACATTAAGTACTCGTAGATGACAACTCTGAGAAACAAATACATTTATTTGCATTATGCATCTTTTATTAGTTTACTACATTTTATGCCAATCAAGATTGTTAGATTTTATATTCTAAGAGAATATTGAAGGCGCTCAAGAAGCCAAGTCAAAAGAGGAAGCAATAACCAAAATTCAAAGGAAGACCAAAACAATGATTATCCTTTTTACAGTTGGGAAAAAGGTTATGATCAACCCCAACTCCCATGCAACTCTGTTGGGTCTTATGTGGGCATGCTTACAATTCAGGTAAGGTTGCAGGAAAAACCAGTCAGTCTTTCTTTCTTCCCCTAGTGTTGGACTATTGAAATATAATATATTGTAATCAAACGCAAGAAATGAGTGTAAGCATGTGGGACGAGGCTGACAATGTTAGAAATGGGAATGCTCTTGAGCTTAAATACAGTACCAGAGCCATAAATAAATCTGGGCAGCATAACTTGAAGACCAGGAAGAGCTCAAATTGTTGTTGTACATGGAAGATTCATTCCATTTTACTCAGATTTCTATCCTATACTTAAGACTAATATGTTCCTGATGATTAGCAAAAGAGAGGGGGGGAAGGATTAATATGCTCCAGACATCGCACATATAATTTTATATATGTATATATATACTGCACAAAGAAGTAGATCATGCATGCGTAGTGAGAATAAATTTACATATGTATTAGGTAATTTCTCTAAATAACTTTAGCAGAAGGAACGAAAATATATATATTAAAGAGTCATGGTGGCCTAAGGTCATGCAAAGTACCTGCTCGATAAAATGCCTAACTGGCAAGTTCTTCGACAAAATGACCACTCGGTAGTTGCCACTTGCCACACATGGGGTTGCCCTCTCCATAACTGTGGCTGTCAAAGACAATGATGATGCAAAAGATGGCTCATCATTAGCCCCCCAAAAAGAAAATACACTTCTAAAAAGTCTCTAGATCATGGCTTATCGTTTGATTCATATTTATGACTCTCAGCATACTTCTTAACTCTTTAATTGTTCTTTAACGTTCGATTGTTAAGTGAACTTATAGCGGGCATGCAATCTGTTACGAAATATTTATAACATTAATTCCAAATATTTACCTAAAAAATCCTTCGGATATATGATAAGTTCTAGTCTGTATATTGTATTTTTTTTTCCTCCAAAAAAGAACACGTACTTTTCTATACATATTAAACACTATTTGGAAAATTGAAATATTTTACTGTTGCGTACGTACTGCCATTATATGAATGTAATACAAAACTTAACTATGCTAATAAGTAATAACAACGCAACAATTTGCTTTCTAATTACTCTATAAAATAAAATTGTAATAAAATGTATTTTTATTTGAACATATATATAAGTACTGAAAATTAAATATATTTTTCACAATTTCAAACATTACGGTGGGAAGTGGGAACCGCAACATGCACCGCTTTATTATACATCCAACGGTTGACGTATTTTTTCGAATATAGAGGTTGGAAAACTCCTAGAAAAGAAAGCTAAATTAGGGTTCTTTATATCGGGGACAAAAAAAAAAAACTACATTTATTCCTCATTTCAGCTCGCAATTCCTCTGTTTTCCTTATTAGATTTTGCATTTGAATCTTGATTTTTCTTTGGAAATATGGGCATGGGTCCTGGGCTCTACACTGACATCGGCAAGAAGGCCAGAGGTACTCTCTCTTGAAATGTGCTTGCCTGTAAATGTATAATAAATATATGGGTATTCGTATGTGCTTGTTACTTTTAATTGCTTATAACAGTCTTTGATATATCTTATTTTTCTATGGTTCTGTATTTATTGTTTGTTGAACTATTTTTTTTTCCATTTCTTTCCTGTGTGATAGATCTTCTGTACAAGGATTACCAAAGTGACCACAAGTTCAGTATCACTACCTTCTCCCCAACAGGAGTGGTAAGTTCCTTCACTGCGCTTTATGATCCATTTTTGTGAACGTTCACTTGTCGGAGCTCTATTTTTTCTATTGCTCACGCCTTCTTTTTGCTCGTATCCGTACTTGTAATAAGTAAATGAACCACTGGGCTAGGAAGCATTACCGTTTGGGAATTAGAGGTGGGAAACCTTTTGAAGATTTTTAGCTCTGGGTTTTTTTGGCATTTACTTCACCATGGGTTTCATGAAGCCCCCAACATTTATCTTGCATGAATTTCGATTCTAAATTTGTAACTATTGCAGCTGAGAAATTCATTTATGGCACTAAGAAAAAGTAGTTTAGTTTGCATATAATGAAACTCAAACATTCTTATATGATTTTCATTTTTGGTTGTGTTTGGAAAATTTGTGGTTACTAGTTACTACTGACTACCTTTACAGTTTGATTGATGCAAGTCATTTTTTTCTGGAAAGAGTACTATCTTTATCCTAGCCACAATCTTTACATCTTGTAAAGTTAAGCCTTTAGTGAATGAGAGTTGTGATGGGATCAAGTTTGTTGTTACCTTGTATAAATTTAAACAGGCATTGAAGAAGCTTCCACTTCTCTTCATTAGTGAGATATTTTACTTATATTAAGGACATGATCCTAGTCTAAACCTATCCAATACAATTCATGCCTCGATTTCTACCAGTGTGCTACTTGACCTCTGATCTGATATGTTGCTACAGGCTATCACATCTTCAGGAACAAAGAAAGGTGACTTGTTTCTTGCTGATGTTAATACTCAATTGAAGAACAAAAACTTCACAGCTGACATCAATGTTGACACGAGTTCTAATGTGAGTTCATTATGAATTCATTTCAGTTGATTTTTTCTTCCCAAATATTATTGCATGCTTGCACACTAATTCTAATACTCTAGTAATGTCTTGTGATGCATAAAACAAAACAATAAAACAAGTTTTGGAAATTGCAATCTACTCCAAAATTTTCCAATGATATGGAAGGAAAAATAAGTCTTTGTAACTCTACTACACAACTTAGTACCTTTTCACTCTATGTATGTCAACAAGCCATTCATTTGAACGATTATTGATTTCACCAATGGTTTTGTGGTGCTTTTAAGGATATCTATGCCTTTTTTTTTGTTGCTGCTGCTGCTATGTTTTCATTCAGTGACATGAATTATGATTAGAAGCTATTTGAGAAGGAACGGCCTAGGTCTGCTTACAAGCATATTAGTAGCCGTTTCCAAAGACATCTCAATAAATTCATCCATTCTGCTTTAACATGCACATAATTTTTGTGTTGTTGTTTTCCTTAGTTGCAAATCAGATAATTGTCCATACCTGAGCTTTATTATCCAAAAGAAGAGATGCATACTTATATGATTTCATTTACTGTTTCTAATTTATGTGACATGATATACTCAAGATTTTCATACTATCAGCTGACCACTACTGTTACTATTGATGAACCTTGCCCTGGACTGAAAGCAATTCTTAGCTTCAGAGTTCCTGATCAAAGGTCTGGCAAGGTAAGCAGTGTTTTCATGGATTTTCTTTGATTAAATCAACATTTGTGGATTATATAATCATTAGTCAACATTTCTTTTGGTGGGAAAAGGTTCTGAAATGATTATGGATCTTATGTTACTATATGAAAATTCTGTTTTTAGCTTTTGCTGTGAAATTGCTAACTGAGAGTGGTTTGAGCAGGTCGAACTCCAGTACTTGCATGACTATGCAGGAATCAGCACCAATGTTGGGCTGACAGCGAATCCTTTTGTTAATTTCTCTGGTGTTGTCGGAACTAATCTTGTCGCACTTGGTACTGATCTCTCATTTGACTCTAAAACTGGGAACTTCACCAAATGCAATGCTGGAATGAGCTTCTCTAAATCAGACCTTGTTGCTTCATTGACTCTGTGAGTGTTTCTTAGGGTGTTCAAGAGGGAGACCTAGGTTTTATTTCTTATGTTTATATTTCCATGTATTATTCTAGCATAGTCATGCCATGGTAAGTATGGGCATAAATTTGTTGTATTTTTATTCAGATAGGGTGAACATCTAATTTTTGGTATAATACTATACTTCATTTGTTAATGTCTGATTGTTGCGCTTGTGTTTCTTCAGTTCCATTTCTAACTTATTGAACTTTCATGCTATATATTGTGATAACCTGCTTACCCCCTCCCCACTCCTACCCTGTTTGCCTTCCTCTATCCCTCCACTGCTTCTATACTTGCTCCTTCTAGGATTAACTTCACTTCCCTCCTTTGAAAAAGAGAGCATGCTCCTTTTATCATGCCTTATCAATTGAAAGTTAACTGGGAAATGTACTGTTTTGTAAAATTTTCAACTGTCTTAATTTTTCTTTTGAACTTTCTGTTATTATTGTGCTAATTTTCAAACTAAAGTAGATATATTTTGGACAAATCATTAGAGGGCAATGAGAATTACCCCTTATAAATTGTAGTTACTGAAGTAACAACACTTTATTGTTATCAGTATATAATGTATTGTGCATTTTCTGTTGGTCTTTATTGCTTGTAGTTTTTCGATCTATACTCTTTGTCTATAATCTGATGACAGATTTGCTGATATTACAGAAACGACAAAGGTGACTCCCTTAGTGCATCCTACTATCATATAGTCAATCCTTTAACAGCTGTTGGTGCTGAGGTGACCCATAGCTTCTCAAGTAGCCAGAATACCATCACTGTTGGCACCCAGCATACGTTGGATATATTGACCACTTTGAAAGCACGGGTGAACAACAATGGCGTGGCTAGTGCTCTTATCCAGCATGAGTGGCGACCAAAATCTTTCTTCACCATTGCTGGAGAGGTTGATACCAAGGCTATTGAGAAGAGTGCAAAGGTTGGGCTGGCTTTGGCTCTCAAGCCATGAGTGAATTTCCCTTGCTATGGAAAGGAGCATTTTATGGTAGGAATGAGAAGTGCAGTCTAGTTTAAAGTGCATACTGACTTTGAAACTTCTCTGAATATATGTTTTTTTTCCCTTGCAGCTTAGTGCTTGAGGTGGTGAAATTTCTTTTCAATCTTGATGGTGGAAATTGTAAAAATAAATGCACTTGTTGTTATTGACCTTTGTTACTTTTTGAGTTCTCACACTTTTGCCTGGCCTGATGAAAGAGGTGATTTGGTTGTAAAGCCTCTTTTCTGAAAGATGCTTGAGTAATCTTTGTTTCAATGGCTTTGTTTTCTTTCTCTTGAGTTTTGCCCATGTCATTTTTTGTGCTCTTTTCGATGGTGTACTCAAATGCATACGTGATAACTTTTTGAATTGGTTTTTTGTGCTAGTTCAATTTTTATCTCAGAGGTGTAGTAGTTTGAGCTTTGGTTTAGTTGGCTTCTTGTGTTGGTATCAAGCACCGATAAATAAAGGAACACACGGCTGGGAGTGAATGAGTGAGTGATTGGTTGGTTGAAAATTACAGGCACTGGCTCAAAGGAAGCATCAAAGTTTTGGGAGGATACCTTAATGAGTTTTGAATATCATGTCATATTGTCATGTCCACAAACATCATTTATTTACGTAGTTTTGTCAACCAGAAAAGTCTTCGCAAGAAAAGCCTATCGAAATAGAACTTATTTTTAACACAGTACTGATAGGGAAGCTTGCGAATAGAACAACTTTATGAAAACTTCACGAGGGCTAGTGAGAAGAAGCCTAAAGTAGCCCATCTCGGATTTGTGTGGAAATGTCACGTACAGTGCCTGGTCCGTGTGGAATGAACACAGCTGAGGATTTGGAGGAAGCACCTATTTCCTTGATGGTGTCAAAATATTGTGTGATGAGGACCATGTCCAGAACATCTTTAGCAGTAGTGCCTCTCACGTTCACTGAAAAGCCAAGAACACTATCCCTAAGGCCGTTGACAATAGCCTGGCGTTGTTGAGCAATGCCCACCCCTGACAAGTATTTGGATTCAGCCTCACCTTCTGCTCGCTTAATTCGTATGATTTTTTCTGCCTCTGCTTTCTCATTTGTTGCTAGTCTCATCCTTGCAGCTGCAGGAAAAAAAAAGATTATTTTGTCATGTGCTAGTTGCTTGGCTGCTCTATGTCCGTTTGACAAGATAATTAAGTCTATTACCGGCATTAATTTCATTCATGGACCTCTTCACATGCTCATCTGGTTCAATATCAATTATAAGCGTCTGGATGATTTTATATCCATAACCAGACATGGCCTGTTAATGATCAAAAACTAAATTCATTAGTTTGGCTCTGAGAACTAATTAATGTGTCACTAGATCACTATTTGGTTACCTTTTCAAGCTCTTCTTCAACAGATTTCGCAATATCATTCTTCTGCACAAAAACTTGGTCCAATTCTATCTTTGGAACGCTTGCTCTGATCACTGATATGTATCATGCATGTTAACAGAAGTCAAGAGTCAATTGAATAATACAATTGACCGTGTTGAGAAACTAAAAACATGAGGGTTTTATATGGGACCGATCGATCCCTTTGAGCATACCATCAAAAACATAAGCTTGGATTTGAGTTTTGGGATTGCTAAGTTTATAGAAAGCATCACTAGCTTTATCAGCTAAAACATGGTATTGCACAGATGCAACAACGTTGACAAATACATTATCCTGCACAAGCCATCAAATTGATTTATATATTGCTTTTTGCTAGAAATGACATACTGCTAAAACATCTAAAATTTTCCAGTAAACTGTGATTCAAATTATGTCTCTTGTCTCACTATGGAGGAATGAGCAAAATGTTACTTGTATGAATCAGGAAGCAATACAAAAACCCAAGAAAGGCAAACCTTTGTCTTGGTCTCGCAACGAACATCCAATTGCTGCAGGCGAAGGGAGAGATGGCCGGCAAGCTGACATCCGAAAATCCAAGGAAGGCAATGGCAACCTGGCTCCAGCACATCATTATACTTGCCAAATTTCTCCTTTATGGCAACTGTGGATTGTTTGACTTGTATACAACACAGTAGGTTACCCATTTCTATATTTGCTCTACTATTTTTTATCCATATGATCAGTTATATTATTCTGTGTACTTTTGGCTAAGATCAAGAGTTATTTCATTCTGTACATAAGACCATGTACACAAAAGTCAACTGTTGTAGGCCACAGTTATTCTACTTTGTGATTATCCTTGTATTTTGCCAATTGGGAATAATATATCGGTATAAGACACAGAAATAATATAAATATGTTTCTATATAAGACACATGAATAATATATCGTGCTAATTATGATTAAGACAACTTGAATTTTGAACCAGTTATGCTTATTGATTTATAAATTTCAGTTTAATTTAAATGGTAAAATTTTAGATTTTTTTTTAAATGTTTTTTATTTTTTAAAAATTATTTTAAGATGAATATTTACTGAATCACTTTTTTAAAATAAAAAATTTTAAAAAGAGAAAAAAACGAAGAAAAATATAAAATCATCCATTTAAATATATATTGACACATTTTTAAAATTAATAAACTAAAATGTTATTAAAAAAAATTATTTAACCTCAATGATCTATTTTAAAAAAGCTAGTGGAGTCATAGTCAAATATCTCTTGGGTTGATTAAAATTTATATTTTTGGGGACAAAAATAGATTTAACTAAAATATACGAGATATTTGAACCTCATAGTAATTAGCAACAACAAAAAAAAAAAACCATTACGAATGAATAAAGGATATAGCTTGATATTCGATCTAGAAAGTGAGTTGTATTGGAAGGCACTGGTCTGAAAGATCATAAATTTTAGGAGGTTCTTGAAGAGACTTATTTTTTTCATTTTCTTTGTAAGTTGCATAATTGCGTACGTAAAGTCATAATTTTTCTTCTCTAAGTATGTTACATAATCATATTTATAACGAAAGAAAATTGATAAAAATTGAAATTTCTCAACTAAAATTTCTCTGTTAATAATGAAGCAAACACAATCGCGTAGAGATAAATAATCTTGCATGAACTGCAAATCGTATCGAGATTCAAGATCCAACATCGGAATGATAACATGAAAATAAAATAAAGAAAAAGAAAATTGTTGAGAAAATCGGGTATATTTTTCCTATTATAAGTAGTTATTATTCACTTATAATTTAAATGAGTAGAACTCAAACTAACCCGACAAAATAATACTATTGGAAATATAATGCTAAAATAAACTAAAACAGATATTGAAACAGAAATATTAAAGCAGAAAAATAATAACACCGGAAATTTAACGAGGTTCAGTATAAATGTTACCTAGGTCCTCGGACGTCGTTGACCACTTCCACTATCTTCAAATGAATGAACTTCAAAATTACAACTAATTGGGCAAAATTGAGCTAATCAATTACCCTTACAAAATAGAGCAAGATTTACAAATTTTGGGATGTTTACAAATGGTGAAGGAGGGCTTTATTTATAGTTCCAAAACCAACACCCATCTTCATTCCTAATCAATGTGAGACTTTTCTAATTTTCTCACTAAGGAGCAATATATAACAAATCTCCACCTTAGCGACTTAGTGGTTTTAAATGATTTCTTCAATTGCTAGAGCAATATATAACAAATCTCCACCTTAGCGACTTAGTGGTTTTAAATGATTTCTTCAATTGCTAGATCAACGACGCCAGTGCCAATTCAGATATGTAGGATGTTAATCAAGTCAGGACAATGTTTGAACTTGATTGTTATTCCACCTCGTCATCATATTCTGGGATTACTGTACTCAATCTTCTCGAACTAGTACTCCACCTTCTTGATAATCTCTCGCACGAAATGATAACTTGAACGTCGTAATGCTTTGTACGTGCGTGGTAGACTTGGTTCTTTGCTAAATGAATAACTGACTATCACAAAACACCTTAATATGTTTTTGACTAACTCCCAAGTCTTCAAGAAAAATCTCGTAACCAAACAATTTTCGCTTCACGGCCTTTGTAACTACCATATACTCTACTGCAGCAGTAGGCAAAGCAGCTGTGTGGGACTGAAGGTAGACTTCCAAGCTGACGGCGGTGCTCTAGCAAGAGTAAACACATCCAGGTAGTTGGCCGCTTATCTAAATCTCTGCGTAGTGAGAATCACAATATCCGATCACGTTGACGATGGTATTATCCTCAATGAAATACTAAACCAACATCTACAATATTTATAATATATCGTAGAATCCATTTCCTGACCAACCAATGTCCTTTACCAGGATCATTCGCATGTACCGCTACAGCACCAACCGCGTGTGAAATGTCGGGTCAGACACACTATGCATACATCAAGTACCAACCGCATTTGAATATGGTACCTTTGCCATATATTCTCGTTCTGTATCATTCTTAGGAGATAATTGAGCAAAGCTTAAATTGAGGAACTAGCGGAGTACTTACCAGGTTTTGTCTGTTCATTCATACCAAAGCGTTGTAGTATCCGCTTCAAATATTGACTCAGGTCAAACTAAGCTTCCCCTTCTTCATGCCTTATCTCCATACCGAGAATCTTCTTGGCTTCTCCCAAATCTTTCATCTCGAACTCCCGACTTAGTTGAGCCTTGACTTTTCAATTTCTACTTGGCTCTTTGATCTGATCAACATATCATCGACGTCTGATAGAAGATAGATGAAAGACTATTTCGTTTGTAGCGAGAAAATACACCTGATGATCACGTGTACTTCGGTATACTTTTGTTGCAACGTAAATCGATCAAATCGTTTGTACTTGCCTTGGAGATTGCTTCAATCCATACAATGATTTGTTCGACTACAAACCCAATTCTCTTTTACCAGCAATGAACCATACGTTGAGACATATAGATCTCTCTTCTAAGTCACCGTGTGTAGAAGCGGTTTTCACATCAAGTTGAACTAGTTTCAAATCGGCGTGCTACCAGAGGCCAACAAAATTCTAATGGAAGAATGTTTTACAACCGGAGAAAATACCTCATTATAATCGATTCCCTCCTTCCGAGCGTAGCCGCTTAGCGCGACCTTGCCTTGTAGCGAATACCATCTTTGTTAGGAAATCCATCTTTCTTTGCATACGCCCCATTTGCATCCAATTGCCTTCTTGCCTTTAGGTAGTTGTGTCAACTTCCATGTTTTATTCTTACGAAGGGACAAAAGTTCTTCATCCATGGCTTCCTTCCATCTTTCAACTTTAGGGCTTCGATTGCTTCTTTATATATGGAAGGAACATCATGCGTACAACTAAAAGTGCACGAGCACCGTATTCTTAAGCGAGCGGGTAGGTCTTCAAAATCCTTGTATCGGCAGTGTACCTTGGACGTTTTGTCGTCGTGGCCTATCAGCTATGACTTCTTCTTGTTGTTGTGGAGGTTCTTGGGTTAAAACCTCTTCGTCGATTCATCTTGTCAATGGAGGATCAACTGTCTTATCTTCGCTAACTTGGATTAACAATTTTGCTTTCAAACTCCAGCTTGTTTTGGAGTTTGCTCCACTTTTCTTCTAAAGTGCCATCAATCTTCTTAGTTACCTTTCTCAACAATATGATTCATCAAAGGTAACATCTCTGCTTAAAGATTATCTTTTTCATTTCAAGGCACCGTAGTCGATATCGCAGAACCGAGAAAGGGATCCCCAAAAAAAATGGCTTTCTTTGCTCTTGGGTCCAACTTTGATTACTGTTACATGGTAGTATGCAATTGAACCAAACACATGTAAGAAATCGTAATCTCTACAGGGTTTTCCAGACCATTACCTCCATGGGCGTTTTGCCTTCAAGAAGCAAACGATGGTAGACGGTTGACGAGATGACATACGCATAAGTCACGGCCTCGGCCAATACCGCTTTGCTAAACCAAGATTTGACAACGTAAACCGAGACCTTTTCCGAAAGTTCGGTTCATACGTCTGCAACTCCGTTTTGTTGTGGTGTTTTTCGAATAGTGAAGTGTCGCACTATCCCTTCTTCTTCACAAACTTTCATAAATGGATCATTTTGTGTACTCGGTGCCATTATCGGACCTCGGGACGGCAGTCTTTTTACCCGAGTCTCGATCATCTTCTTCCACTTGAGAAAAATACCTAACACTTCATCCTTTTTCTTCGTGAGATACACCCAAAGCTCTTACGGAGAAGTCATCAACGAAAGTGACATAATAATGTTTGCCACTACGTGGATGGAGTTCTTGTTGGCCCCATTACATCGGTATGGATGTAATCAAAATGTCCTTTGTATTATGAAGAAGCGATTACAAAGCTTACTCTTTTACTCGCTTCCCCGATACACAATGCTCACAGAAATTCCAACTCACGGGTTCTCGCACCTTTTAACGGAGCCTTGCTTTACTAGAATCAGTAAAGCTTTTTCACCAAAGATGTCCCTGACAACGTATGCCACAACTTGGTAGTTTATAAATCTCTTTCTTCATACGACTGAACATTGACGATTTGTCCCGATAACCGTACTACCAAGGTAGTAGTACGGTTATTCTTCCGAACACCTTTCATCGCCACAAAGTGCTCAGGAAGTAACCTTGAATGCCCCAGTTTTGTATGGTCGCGGTGAAGCCTTTTGATTCTAAGACTCAATGAAATGAGATTCTTCTTCATATCGGAACATAATGAACATCTGTCAAGACCCTGGTTGAACCATCTTGATTCTTCAAAGACGAATTGTCAGGATTCCCAAAACTTTGCATGGATAATCATTACCCGTGAAAACAACTCCGCGTCTAGTTCTTCAAAGTTAAAGAACCAGCTCCTTGTTAGAGACATATGGAAAGTACATCTTTGAATCAAAAACCAATCACCAGGATGAGATGATGTTGACGATTTAACCAACCAATGCAAAATCCCGAATCTGAATTGCTTTTACACGTATGCATCGATTGCCTGACTTTTCCTTTCTTTTGCAGCCTTCGGACAATTTTTCTTCCAATGGCCTTTCGTGACAAAGGCACATTCATCTTTACCAAGTCTTCCTTTTGATAGAGATCTACCTCTCCTTCCTTTATGTTGTGTTCTTGAGGACGTCCTCTTCTGCATAATGCCTCTATAGCACCTTTCTTTCACGCTTTCTCTTTTATCTTTCTTTCTAATTTCATAACTATACAAAGCGGTACAAACTTCCTAAAAAGACACTTTATCCTTCCCAGATGAGTAAGCTCGTAATAAGATGATCAAACTCATCGGGAAGGACTAACAACATCAAGGCTAAATCTTCATCTTTAAAAGTTTCATCCATATTTAACAAATCGCCTACTAATTGATTAAAAGCGAAGTAATGTGGTCGGATTTATTGTAGTACCTGGAAGGTATTCAATAGGAACAACTTCTTCTTCAAATAGAGCCGATTTTGTCCACTCTTTTCATGAACTTGTTCTCTCAACGCCTTCCACATGACTTACTGTTGCATGTCTCCTTCGCTGAACCTGTACTTTTGTTCTCGAGAGACACGAACGGTGTGCCACGCCTGCAATCGGTTGATATTTTTCCAACTTCATCTCTCCCATAAGCTTCTTCTTCAATGGCGATGTCTAGACCTTGTTGAAAGCAGGCGTCTAAAAACTTCGCCTTGCCACATGCCGAAATAGCCAGGTTCCATCAAACTTTTCCACCTCGAACCTCGCATTCATCACCGTAGTTACGCAGCGTGGATAGACCGGCCTTTGTTTGAAAGAAATTTTTTCTTCCGCCATTTCTTCAAATTACAACAACTAGCAACTATATTCCAATAGCAAACAAAGCGAATACAAACAAATGCCTAGGTAGAAAACCTTCGGCTCGATACCAAATTGTTGGAAAAATCGGGTATATTTTCCCTATTCTAAGTAGTTCTTATTCACTTATGATTTAAATGAATAGAACTCAAAACTAGAAAAAATAATACTATTGAAAAATATAATGCTAAAATAAACTAAAACGAGATATTGAAATAGAAATATTAAAGCGAAAAATAATAACTTGAGAAATTTAACGAGATTTGGTATAAATGTTACTGAGGTCGTAGGCGTAGATTCCACTATCTTCAAATGAATGAACTTCAAAATTACAACTAATTGGGCAAAATTGAGCTAATCAATTACCCTTATAAAAGAGATGAAGATTTACAAATTTTGGGATGTTTACAAATGGTGAAGTAGTGCTTTTTTTATAGCATTAAAACTATCACCCATCTTCATTCCTAATCAATGTGTGACTTTTCTAATTTTCTCAATAAGGAGCAATATATAACAGAAATAAAATCAATTGGCCAAAAAAGTTAATCAGGGTTTAATTGCATATATTTTTAGCAGTAAGAAAACTACATTTTTCATATTTAAAAAATACGATGTATATATGCTTCTTTCTTATAACTAAAAATATATATTTTTAAAGGTAAAAAGTGAAATCATATGCATATAAAAAACAGGAGGGAAAAATCAGCCAAGAGAGTCACAGAATGTGATGATCCACCAGCTCCTTTTCCTACGCTCCTCTATTTTCTCAGTAACAAGAAGAAACACACATTCAATGCCCATTTTAGTTTAAAGCGGCTACAAATCAAACTTCAAACTCAAGAAAAACAACAATAAGCAATCGGCCGTTGAGCTTGCAAAATATAATAATGTTACTTACAGACATAGAAAAGTGAAACCAGAGTCCAAAACAGAGCCGTACAGACATACCTTGCAACCAAAGCAAAGAAAAGCAAGGGAAGAAAAAAGCAAGAAATAGAGAAGAGAGATTATTTGGGTTGTGATTTTCTGAACCAATAAAGCCGAGTTTAAATAATTGAGTAGGCATTGACTCAGAGGAATACGGCTCCGACCTCAGAGGCTTATATGTAGAATACTTTCCAAATATGCGTTTGCTCTGAGTCTTTGAGACCCTTTGCTGTTTTCTTTGGATAAAGTAAAACCTTACCAATTAGTAACCACTAGTTTTCCGAACATGCTAAATCTTATTCAAAAATGACTAGACTCGGAATAAAGAAACGATATATAGCTTTATACCAAATACTTGCTTGCTTTGACTATTTTGGGGTTTTAAACCATGTGTGAGCATTCGTAGTGTTACTTTTTGAAATTGAAGCTAGAAACATCTAAAGTAAATAGCTTTTGCTTATTTCAGAGCATTTGCAGTAGTCATTACTCACTGTATTATAGAATACGGTTATCTATTACTTACGTTTTCAAAAAATTTCTCGACATTATAGCTAAATATCGTAAGAAAGCTATACTTAAACGTTTAGCTACTTTCTTGCGTTTTCTTTTTAGCTTGTGTATATGGCAACTCACCTTCAGTGGTTAAAAGTCAAATATAGATAAAAATAGCTAAAAGGGGAGAAAAGAGAAAGTGAAACTGAGTAGACAATCAAAAAGAAGACTTTAGGCCAATTGGCTTCATAAACTATCTCACAAGCTATATTAGCAGTGTCCCTACTAAGATAAAAATAAGAGGATCTGTAAACAATTCTGTTTTTAAGTTCAAGTTGTTGAACCCATATTTTCATAATAATTGTTATCTAATAATTAATTTTATTTTGAAATTCAAAATCAGGAACTTAATTTCATTTTTACACAATTTTTTATCCTTTTTAAAACTTAAAAAAGCTTTTGAATTCAAAGTTTACTTTTTTCCTTTTCATTAGTTAATTTTATATATACTTAATAGGGAATAAAGCAAGAAAACAAAACTTTTTACCAAATAAGTTTTTATTTTTTATTCTAAATGAATTAAAAAAAGAAAACTAGTTTTAAATACAATAAAATAGAACTTAAAAATAAAATTCATTACAAAACGAGCCCTACGGTTACACAAATTTGCAGACACTATTGCACTAACATCCCATATATTGTGTTACATGTCAATATTATCTAAAAAATGAATCACTTCTCTAATTTTCAAAATAATTAAACACATAACACAATATAAGAGATATGGGTGCAAAAAAATATAACATATATTTCTCTAAAAATAAATATTACCCTTCACTTCTTAATCATAGACATAAAAAGTTACAACTACGCCTCCAAGTGGATTAATAAACAACCCACCATGAAATAGTAAAGAGCAATAAAAGCTACATATATGGGAAATCATTGACATAAACACATACCAAGTAGGTTTAGAATGCAAATAGTCACATGAATTTTCTGGAAAATATGATAACACCATCTTTGCTTTTGATGGAGATGAAAACTAAAGAAGCTAAGATGTTAAATATCATTAAATGGTTTCTGTCCCTCTCTTTTTTCTTGTTTTTTATGATTGGCTACGAGACTAGGATGACGATGTAGTGAAGCATGAGAGGCGTATGAACTTGACAAACTTCTTACTGATGGTTCATTCCTTGGTACAAATGCTGCCTGTGTTGAAATGCCACTCTTAGCATTTGAAGTGGATCGGGAGCGAGCAGCTTGCATGGATTGGAAGTAATAGGAAGAGCTGGCCATATCCTTGAAGGTCAGCAAAGGCCTTAGGGCCTCAACAACTTCACTCATCATCGGTCTGACTTTTGGATCACGGTTGAGGCAGTCAGCAGCCAGCTGGATGGCCCCATGTGCACCTTTGATTGAGAAATTCCCCTCCATACGAGGGTCTAGTAGCCGATAGAACCTTCTCCTGTCTCCAAAAAGTGGTCTTGCCCATTCCACAAGATTCTGCTCAGCATTTGGTCTATTTTTATCCATGGATCGTCGACCACTTAGTATTTCTAATAGGACTACTCCAAAACTGTAGACATCACTCTTTGATGTCAAATGTCCTACACATGAAACTAGTTAGGTTTAAGCAACATCAAATCACGATGGAACTTCTTTCTGACCCAAAAAAAAGACTAGATGAGAACTTGCTTGCTAGAAGTTTATAATATAAGACCAAAGGTACGTGAAATAAAGACTTCTTGTATCATTATTAGCTGATATCCTGACAGTAATGAAGAAAATGCTAAGACTATAGCTGTAAGTTTATCACCGTTACCTGGCACTCGTAATACTAATAGAAGGAGCAGCAACTGACCTGTCATTACATACTCAGGAGCTGCGTAACCATAGGTTCCCATAACTCGTGTCGACACATGAGTTTTATCTCCCTCGGGACCATCTTTGGCAAGTCCAAAATCCGAGAGTTTCGCATTGTAATCCTTTTTTTTTAAAAAGTCACTTTACAGAATTATCTAGGAATAGAAATAAGTAAGAAGTTAGTTGCCAGTTATAATTACATACCTCGTCTATTAGGATATTAGATGTTTTGAAATCACGATATATGATCGACCTTTGAAGTTCTTCATGAAGAAAGGCAAGGCCCTTTGCAGCACCAAGCAAAATTTTCATTCTAATAGACCACGGAAGAGGCAGGGACCCTTCTACAACACATGATTTTAACCAAGAAAGATTAACATCACCAGTATAGATATAATTTCCTAAGCACACATCAACAGTTACATGATCACATGAATATTGATTTGGCAGTCTACACAAAATCTACATATTTTTGGGACTTCGACTTGGGTTGGAGCTCAATGGGGCATCATAGGGCACAGAATCTTTGTGAACATACCGAGTATAAACATACACAATAAACTCATCAATATTTACAAGAGAACTTAATGATGCATTGACAATATATAAATCAAGTCTAGGAAAAAAGCTTGAAATGGAATCATGTCACTTTGTTATCTAAGATGTAAGTCCAATAATATGCACATGCCATAGCAAATGTTCACCAGATGAAGCTAAAATCCAATCCCCACCCAAGAAACAATAAATTTAAAAATTCTTTGCAGTGTACAATTATTTACAATCTATATCATTTGAATTAAGAGCGAAGGAAGAGTAGTGTAGTTATTTTGAACCAAATCTAAAGCTGTGTGGTTATACATGAACTCACATCCTCTACTAGTTTTGCCCTCTAGGGAGTTCAATTTAACTATGAATGGAGAATGCAGTGTGTCGTTCAATAGAACTAGCTTGTGTCCCTATGCTGATCACAGAATCATCCTGACAATTATTAATTTTATTACATGATGGTTATTAATTTTTATGAAATGATGTTACCATTTCTGGTAGTCTTTGAAAATGTCAATTACCATGTATAAAATGTCACCAAGTAATTTATATAAAGAAAACACAATCCAGATCAGCTGCTTTCTCCAACTGAATGGTCCAAACTACTGTCCATTAAGTTATCATAATGTAAACTTCATCAGTAAAAAGTTACGATGTTAGCTCAAACTATCAATCAGTTATTGCTAAATTAGCTACATCTTAAAATGAATTTCCAATAATTGACTATTATGCAGATGCAGTTAATTAGAGAAGAGGCTTAAATAATAGGTTTAGATCAATACTTCTGAAGAGATGGCTCTCCAAACTTCCCCGAGGCATAAACTCGTACACTAATAATCTTTGATCTCCTTCAATGCAAAATCCAATCAGTTTAACCAAATTAGGATGGACAACATCACCAAGAAAATTAATTTCAGCCTGAAATATAAATGAAAATGATGACAAGAATGAAAGAACAAAAAGAAAAAAGAATGTATTATAAAGGAAGTAAAATAAAGAGAAAGAAAAAGTGGATATGCCATACAAGCCATTCTTTATGACCCTGAAGTCCATCATGATTAAGGATCTTAACTGCAACAGTAAGCCCAGTACCAGGTTTGACAGGAGCAGTTCCATTCTCCTCAATCCATCCTTTGAAAACACAACCAAATCCACCTTCACCAAGAAGACTCTCAGGTGTGAAATTCCTAGTAGCTAATTTAAGGTTATTAAATTTGAATTTTCGAAGCTGAGAAGCAACCTTCAGTTCCTCGCTGAAATTCAGTATGGTAACTTTCAGCTCCTCACTGAAATTGGGTGTGAATAAAGAACTTTCGGCATTACTAGTGGTTGTAGTTGAGCCCTCTGGAGCAACTTCTTGTTCTCTGCTTATCTCATTTCTAGAAATAACTTCCACTGCTTCAAAGAAAGATCAACACACTTAAGAACAAAACACTTAGAAAAATGATTATTCACAAGTTCAGCTAAATAACTGATTATTTATGCATGCATTTAGATGTTCAAGAAAAACTAAAAGATTATATGCCTTCTTAAGCTTTGTGGATATCTATTTTAAATGCTACATTTCCCAAAAAATCTTAAATATCTAACAAATGCAACCAGTTGATATTGGTGTTATACTTCGTGCAGTCACAGCCACTATGTCTAACACCAGTTTATTTGAGAGGATAGCATTGCACATGCTAAATTTAAAAAAAAAAAAAAATCAAAGACCGATAACTCAAAACTTTCTCAAATGAGGGACCTGAAGGCAGAATCTTTACAAACTACAGAGACCTTACAATGCCTTTTGACTTCATTTAGCATCCTTCAAATAGCTAAAAAAAAGGAGGAGAAACTAACTACACAAACATAAACCAATTATTTATCAAAAAAAAAAAACTAATGAAAATGTTGTCAAAGATTTTGAGCAAAAAAGAGAAACACAGGAGTTACAGGTCTGGGGAAATTAATTACCACAAGAAGTAATAGTGCCACTTATAGAGCTATCAACTTTTGGTTTTGAAGGCATGCATCCTCTAAAAGTGAACTTAACCCAACATCCAATTTCCTCTTCTGCGCCACCTTCCTTCCTGCCTTCTGATTTTCTCACCACCTCCCAAGTCTCCACTTTTCTAGGAGTCGACGCCAACCCCATCTTCTCAAAGCCCCAACAACCAAATTCCAGACCTTTTCAAATTAACCCAACAAAACTATTTCACAT
Organism: Hippophae rhamnoides; assembly: GCA_033030585.1. Taxonomy (NCBI): domain Eukaryota; kingdom Viridiplantae; phylum Streptophyta; class Magnoliopsida; order Rosales; family Elaeagnaceae; genus Hippophae; species Hippophae rhamnoides. The sequence continues at coordinate 49,251,599 of CM065433.1, read as the reverse complement.
GGTAATATAAAAACCCATTTCAGACCACCCAACAAACAGATAACTTTTGCCATTAAAAGTACCAAACGGACATAATAATTGGCACAATAGTTTTGGGCAAACAGAAGCATACATTTTATGTGCTGCACAGAAGAGCAGTAATCAGACTACCCATTTGCTCAAAATATATTTAGAGTTAACCAGAAGAAGCCTGAGAAAGGAGGCTGTTTAGGAAAGAGGGGAAGTTTTTCATCAAGGGGCAGGCGGAGTAGTTTGAAAGTAGAGTTGGCGGGCAGGTCGGGCAAGAGAGAGAAAGATAAAGAATTTTCACTGCCCGCCAAAGTAACCTTTGCATATTTCAAAGAGTCTCTCTTCACAATTAAAAAATTTATGAAAATAAAAATAAAATACTAATTAAAATTTAAAAAATAAAAATAAAAATTAATAACATTAAAGGAAATTAAATAATAGAAGTTAAATTAGAATGAATTTAAATTTAACAAAATTTAAAATAAAATAATATATTATATTTTTTAATAATAAAAATATACGACATAAATATAATGTTGTTTTTATGTTAATAAAATTTAATAATTTTATTTTTTTTCTTTTAATTTTTATTACAAATTTACAACAGTCACCTTAGCATCATACATACATCGAGTCAAAGTATCAACTGGTACTAAGTACTAACATTTTGATTAATAATAATATATTATGGTTTTCTCATAATTTAGTATGAATTTTCACGGTGTCATTAGCTAGTTGTGCCTGGAGTTTGTTTTATTTTTGTGTTGGAACAATTAATATTCTACATCCAAAGCCAATCCTCTCTAGGATGTCAAAAAAGTTTAACATCAATTTTTAATTCAACTCAATTGATATATGACAAGTTTAAATCATTTTTAATTGAGTTACTCTCAGTGAGTTAACTCAATTACTCATAGAAAAGACAAGAGAGAAATGAATGATACTTTTTAATTTTTAATATTAGAGTAATAAATGTATTACATACTTAAAGCTAGAGTACATAATAGAAATATACACTATATAGTACATAAATATACTCACTAAATTAATATTAACAAAATAATTGTTTATATAATAAATCTATCTAACTACAATATATCCTAACATCTCCTTTCAAGTTAATGGTGATGAAATAACTAGAAGCTTGTAAGATAATAATTGAGAAACTAAAATAAGTTTCATCAATGAATCAACCAACTGGTCAAACGCACTCACATATTGTACATCTAATAATTGTTTTTTAACTAAATCATACACAAAGTAAAAATTTATCTCAATATGTTTTGTATGAGTATAAAAAATAGGATTGCAAGTAAGATAAATAGCATTTAAATTATCACAAAAAATAATAGGGGCAACAACAAGAGACACATCCCTATACTCAAACTCAGTAATTTTTATTTACTTAAATGCCAAGACACTAAATAATAGTCTAAAAATACACAGTACACACCACTAAATCAAGAGAAGAGAAAATAGAATATGCAACCTAAAATGAGATGTCCATTTCAAATAACAAACCAAACGATTGAGAGCAATCCAATGTGTATCAGTAGAGCAAGAAAGAAACTGACATAACTTATTAACAGCAAAAGAAATATTAGGCTGAATGGGACAATAATATTACAAAGTACCAATCAAGATCCTAAATTGAGATAGATCCTCGAAGGGAATACCATCAATTTTGATAAGTATAGAAGCCATATGAGATTCCATTGGTTAAGAAGAAACAAGAGCACACCTATCTACCAAATCTGAAATATATTTATACTTATATAAATGGATACCAATAGGCTTATGAGTAACCCCTGTTCAAAGAAAATAGGAAAGAGATCCAAGGTCCTTCAAGGCAAAATGAGAATGAAGATGAGAAATCAACACAAAAACCATAGTTGCATCACTTTCGGTTATCAAAATGTCATCAACATAAATTAATATCAAAAGAGTCATAAAAGGGACAATCTTGACAAATAAAGAGATGCTAGATTTTGCATTTAGAAACCCCATGGAAATAAGGGCACAACTCAACTTTTGAAACCAAAACCGTGGAATCTACTTCAAACCATAAAGAACTTTCTTAAACCTACACACCATATCAGGGGCCACCTTATACCCAGGTGGAGGATCCATAAAAACTTTCTTAATAAGATCTCCATTGAAGAAAGTATTATTGATGTCTATTTGTCGAAAAACCTATCCTTTAGTAATAGCAATACTAGGAACCACCCATTAGTAATAGCAATACTAAGAACCACCCTTATTATGGTAACTTTGACAACAGGATTAAAAGTCTCTTTATAGTCTAACCATGTCACTTGTAAATACTCCCTAGCAACCATTCCAAGAGAATGATCTGACTTAGGCTTCACCTTAAAAATCAACTTATAATTGATATTTTCTTTCTTGGTAGTTGTTAAGTTATATTTGATATTGTAATTCACTTAACTTGTAATACACTTGTATTATTTCACTTGCACTACACTTCCACTATTTCACTTGTACTACACTTCCACTATTTCACTTGTACTACACTTCCACTATTTCACTTGTACTACACTTCCACTATTTCACTTGTACTACACTTGTACTACACTTGTTACAATCCTATAAATAGGGTTCTCTATGTACATTCTAAATAAATCAATACAACATTAAATCATTTTTTTTCTTATCTCTCTATACTCTTCACATGGTATTAGAGCCTCTCATATACCTCTAAAATTTTTATCAAAATTCTGCCTCTCTTCCTCACTCCAAACCCGGCTCACCTCAACCCGGCTCACTCCAAACCCGGCTCACCTCAACTCGGCTCACTCTAAACCCGGCTCACCTCAAATCGGCTCACTCCAACCCGGCTCACCTCCACTCGGCTCACTCCAACCCGGCTCACCTCCACTCGGCTCACTCCAACCCGGCTCACCTCAACTCGGCTCACTCCAACCCGGCTCACCTCAACCCGGTTCCAGGCTTGTTTTCAACTCCTCTTTTCATTTTTAAGGATATCTCCTTTATACTGTTTCTATATATTTGCTTTATATTTCCTCCATTATTTCGTTAAAATGGACCGAAATGATATCCCAAAACCAATCTCTACCACCCTTGATGATACTAACTACCTAGCTTGGGCACAAGCAATGAAAAGTTTCTTGAAAGGACGCAAGCTATGGCGTTTCATAACTGGTGATATCTCTATACCCATCCAAGAAACCACTGAAAACAACTCCTTATTTGCTGATCGCCTTGAAGACTGGGAGAGTAAACATCATCAAATTATTACCTGGTTCCGTAACACCACTTTACCCTCCATTCATGGTGAATTTGGGCATTTTGACACTGCCAAAGAAGTTTGGGAATTTCTTGAGGCTCGCTTTACTACAACAGATTTGGCCAACCAATATCAACTTTTAACAACTCTTCATACCAAACGCCAAAGGGCTGATCAAACCATTAACCAATTTCTCTCTGAAATGCATACTATTTGGGATCAACTCGCTCTCTCTGAACCAACTTGGACGAACAAGATTGATGCTAAGATGTTTGTAACTTACCGTAATCACCAACTTCTTGTTATTTTTCTCATGGCTCTCCATGATCGATTTGAACCTGTTCGGGCTTCCTTACTCCATCGGAGTCCTTTTCCATCCTTAGATACCGCTGTGACTGAGCTTCACTCTGAAGAAACTCAGATGGGGGTTTTCAAAGTTCATCATATAGATTCTATTCTTGCCACCCCTTTTTATCGCCCTAAAGGAGGTTCTAAAGAGGACTTCAAACATCAAGGCTGCACCTACTGTCACAACCCCAATCATGAGCTTCTTATATGTCCCATTCGGGTATGTATATATTGTCATAAGAAGGGTCCATGACACTTTAATAGAGATTGCTTTCGGAATCCCTCTCAGCATTCCTCACGGAATACCGCTCAGCATTCCTCTCGGAATCCCTCTCAACATGCTTCAGGTAAAAATAGTAACTCATCTATCACCGCTGCTGCTTCTGAGGATAATCATGACAAATTTACTTTCTCTACTCGAGAACTTGAAGGTCTTCTTAAACATGTTCTCTCACAATCTAGTAATGCTTCTCCTACTGCCTTGTCTCTCACATCAGGTAAATCTTTATGGTATTTTGATTCTGCTTGTTGTAACCATATGACTCATGGTACTCACATCTTCTCTCCCACACAATCTTCCATCTCCAAACCTTTAATTCAAACTTCCAATGGTTCACATATGCATGTTAATGTTGTAGGACAAGTTTCCACATCTTCTATATCACTTTCTGACACCTTTCATATTCCCAACCTTATTCTAAATCTTATCTCTGTTGGTCAATTATGTGAACTTGGTCTTACTATTACGTTTTCCTCTTCTGGTTGTCATGTGCAGGATCCACAGACAGGACAGATCCTTGGGATAGGCCGTAAGGTTGGACAATTATTTGAACTTATCAACCTTCATCTACCCAATTCTCCTCACACTTCCGTTGCTGCTTCTACCACTCTTATCAACCTATGGCATGCTCGTCTAGGCCATACGTCTATAAGACATCTTCGTCCCTTAGCATCTTCTGGTAAATTAGGATCTGTTTCTATTTCTGATAATGTAAATTGTTTGCCTTGTCAATTGGGAAAACAACCTGCTTTATGTTTTAATAAAAGTGATTCTACTTCTGTCTCCCCTTTTGACTTAATTCATTCTGATGTTTGGGGTCCATCCCCACATCCTACTATGGGAGGATGTGTTTATTTTGCCATTTTTATTGATGATTATTCAAGATTCATATGGATTTTTCTCATGAAACATAGATCTGAATTACCCAAAATTTATTATGATTTTACCCAAATGGTTAAAACCCAATTTTCTCAAAATATCAAAGCGCTTAAAGCTGATAATGCTATGGAATATAAAGAAACAAACTTTTTAAATTTTCTTCGACAAAATGGGACTCTTTCTCAATATTCTTGTCCTAGCACATCTCAACAAAATGGAAGAGCTGAGCGAAAACACAGATATATTTTTAATATTGTTCGTACTCTCTTCATTTCTAGTTCTTGTCCTGAACACTTTTGGGGTGAAGCAGCTTTTACGGCTATTTATACCATCAATCGTGTTCACATGCCTATTATTCACAATCAATCCCCTTATGAGCGTCTCTATAGTACTTCTCCATCTTATGAACTACTCAAAGTGTTTGGTTGTGCCTGTTTTGTTCTTTTTCACCCTCATAAACACAATAAATTAGAACCTCGTTCTCGTTTTTGTTGTTTCTTAGGGTATGGAATAGAACACAAAGGCTATCGTTGTTGGGACCCTATCTCTAAACGATTGCGCATCTCTCGTCATGTCATCTTTTGGGAACATAAAATGTTTTCCTCTATTTCTTCATTTCATGTCTCATCTCCTACCTCACTCTCATTTTTAATGACCCAACTATTGATTTATTTCCTCCTGACATTGCTCCATTACCCTCACCATCGTCTACTACGGCTTTTCCTGATGTGTCTGCTCCTTCTGCTGATCCTACCATAACAACATCTTCTGAAGACCAACTACATGATTGTCCAGAGTCATCACTTCGTCGTTCTACTGATGTAAGTAGTCTTCCTTTTCATCTTCGTGATTACCAACGTTTCTCTACTATTTTGTCTCATCATGAACCTCAAAACTATAAAGAAGCTAGTTCTAATCTTCATTGGCAGCAAGCTATGACAGATGAATTACAGGCATTAACAAAAGCACATACATGGGATCTTGTTGATCTTCCATCTAATAAATCTTTGATTGGTTGTAAGTGGATCTTCAAAATCAAAACTCATTCAGATGGGTCTGTGGAACGATATAAAGCTCATCTGGTTACAAAGGGTTTTACACAGGAATATGGAATCGACTATGAAGAAACTTTTGCACCTGTAGCTCGACTCACCTCTGTTCGAAGTATCATTGCTGTTGCTGCTGCCCGAAATTGGAACATGTTTCAAATGGATGTCAAAAATGCTTTTCTCAATGGAGACATAACTGAGGAAGTTTATATGAAACCTCTTCCTGGATACACGCATTCACCTCATCAAGTATGCAGACTTCGTCGTGCTCTCTATGGCCTCAAACAAGCTACTCGAGCTTGGTTTGCCAAATTCAGCTCTACACTTACTGACTTTGGTTTCACTTCCAGTTCTTATGACTCCGGTCTCTTTATTCGGAAGACTCACACTGGTGTAACACTTCTACTCCTTTATGTAGATGATATGATTATAACCGGGAATGACTCTAATGGAATTATTGATCTCAGCGCTTACGAGTCATCAATTTGAAATGAAAGACCTTGGTCGTCTCCACTACTTCTTGGGCCTAGAAATCTCATCTGATTCTCAAGGATATTATCTCTCTCAAGCAAAGTACTCTTCCGATATTCTTAATCGGGATGGCCTTACTGATTGCAAAACTGCATCAACACCTCTAGAAACCAATGTCAAACTTACTCCATTAGATGGTACTATTCTCTCAAATGCCACATTATACAGACAACTAGTAGGCAGCCTTGTTTATCTCACAGTCACTCGTTCTGACATTGCCTATGATGTTCATCTGGTTAGTCAATTCATGTCTGCTCCACGGTCTACCCATTATACTGCGGTTCTTCACATTCTTCGCTACATCAAAGGCACCATGTTTCACGGTATCCACTTCTCCAACAAGTCTAATCTTCTTCTTTCTGCCTACTCTGATGTTGATTGGGCAGGTGACCCAACTGTTCGTCGGCTACACCACTTGGATATTGTTTCTTTCTTGGAAACTCTCTTATATCTTGGCGAAGCAAGAAACAATCTCTCACTTCTCGATCCAGCACTGAAGCTGGATATCATGCTCTTGCTGACACCACTCAAGAACTTCTTTGGCTCCGTTGGTTACTTGCTGATATGGGTGTTCTCCAATCAACTGCAACTATCCTATATTGTGACAATCAGAGTGCTATTCAGATTGCTTACAATAATGTATTTCATGAACGAACAAAATATATCGAGATTGATTGTCATTTTGTTCGTCAACATGTTCTTCAAGACACTATTTGTCTCAAATCAATATCCTCCACAGATCAAACAGCTGACATCTTCATCAAATCTCATCTACCAAGCAGATTTCAAGAATTAGTTTCCAAACTCAAGTTGATTGTTTCTCTTCCTCCTTGAGTTTGAGGGGGGATGTTAAGTTATATTTGATATTGTAATTCACTTCACTTGTAATACACTTGTATTATTTCACTTGTACTACACTTCCACTATTTCACTTGTACTACACTTCCACTATTTCACTTGTACTACACTTGTACTACACTTCCACTATTTCACTTGTACTACACTTGTTACAATCCTATAAATAGGGTTTTCTATGTACATTCTAAACACACCAATACAACATTAAATCATTCTTTCTTCTTATCTCTCTATACTCTTCACAGTGGTAACTTCACAATCTCCCATGTCCTATTGACAACTAGAGTATTATACGCACTGTCTATTGTTGCCTTCTATTTAGGAATAGCCAAAGCTTTAAAGACCTTTGGTTTCAAGTGACCAATCTTGCCACAAGTTTGCATGGGATGAATATTAGCACTTGGTACAACAGAAGGACCAGAAACAAGAACAGATGCAGAAATAGGACATGGTGGTAATGTATAGGAAACGATAAAAGAATGAGAAGACATTCTAGAAAGAGAAACAAATCAGTCCAAAGTAAAAGAAGAAGGAGAAACAGACACGGTGGAAAAAAGAAATTAGTGTTCAAGAAAATAGACTTTTTTATTAACACAGTACTTATCAGAAGCTCAATCAAAACAAATGTATCTTCATTGCTTACCAGTATAACCTAAAAACATACACTCAACCAATCTATCATCCAACTTATGATGAATATAAGCACGAAGACACAGATAACATGCACAAATGAATAACCTAAAAAGTGAGTAATCAAGTTTCTTAGAATACAAACACTCAATAAGGGAATTTGTATTCTAAAACTTTAAAAGCAACCCTATTAATCAAGTACATAACCGTCCTAAAAGCATGACACAAAAACATTTTAGGAACACTAGCATGAAGAATAAGAGCTAAGCCACATTCAATAATACAATGATGCTTAATTTTGACATGCCCATTTTGAGCAGAAGTATGAGAACAATTTAAGCGATAGAGAATACCCTATTTCTCAAAACAAGTAATGGAGGGTTTAAATTCAATGCCAACATCAGTTTGAAAGGACTTAATAGGAACACCAAATTTTTTATCTTCCATGCACTTAAAATAAGAAAGAACAGAGGTAATCACATCTTTAATTTTAAGAGAAAAAATCCAAATAAAATGAGAACAATCATCAACAATTGAAAGAAAATAGTTATCTCCATTACATGATATGATAAGGGAAACCCAAATATCTAGAAACAACAATTGAAAAGAATCAAGAGAACGTTAATGAACATGAGTAAAGGGTAATTTGTGAGATTTAGACACCTCACAATCTTTACAAACTTCTTAGTCTTTATTCCTAGGCAAACCACTACTTTTGAGAAACATATACAGGGAGTAAAATGGAGAGTGATGAAGACTTCCTTAAGCAGAGTGCATAAGACACTCACGCAGTGCTTGTCCCTCAATTTTATAAAGTCCATCTTTACTCACACCTTGGGAGAAAGTGCTCCCCAAATACAGATCCCTAACATAGAAAACAAAAGGATGAAACTCTATAAAAACATTATTATTCTCACATAATTTTTAGACAGATAAAATATTAGTTGTGGTAAAAGGAATGTGCAAAAGAGTTTGTAAAGACAAAGCACGCTTATTGTTAGCAACAAGTGTACTAGAACCAATTCAAGCAATGGGAAGACAATAACCATTCCCTTGAGCTAAAGACCTTCCATAAGCAGTCATAACCATATCAAGACCTTTGAGAGGACCATGATGTTTTCTAGAGAAAATATCTCACAGAAGAAAATAGGTGAATCTACTACGATTAGGTTTACTACAAATTTGGCATGTAAGTCGTTTTCGTTTAAAATCTTGAGAACATTCACGAGCAGAGGACACATAAGAACCAGAATATGAGAAAACACCCTACTATTTACCACCACCAGAGGACTGAACCTCCGAGAATTGTTGTAGACTCCACGGAGGCTGCTTAAAGCCAAGGAATTACCTCTTCCTTTACCAAGAAAACATTCATTATGGCCACCACGACCAAATAAAGAAGCGTTATCATGAAATATCTATTATGGAGTAAACTAATTCTATCCTTTAACCATCATTTCATATTGATCCAATGTGCTATGAAAAAGACTCAAAGTAGTATTGTTTCTCTCATATTAATACCATTGACAAAAGGTAAGTATCTCGGTCCAAGACTAACCATGAGATACACAATCACATCATGATTTGAAATAGGAGAACCAATGGTCGCTAAATGGTGCACTATACTCTTTACTTGTGCAAGATAATCAAAGATAGAAAGGTATTTTTTTCTAGAGAAACTGTAGTTGCGATCTCAAGTCCAAAATACGCTACTGATTCGGAGCTAAAAATAGTCTCTAATGATAACCATTGCTCATGAGTAATGCTCTTGTTCGAACATGAATGGACATTTCACTAGAAGCAGTACCGAAAATCCAACCCTTAAGCATGGAGTTTAAACGAGTCCAGCTTAAGAAATCGGGATTAAAAGACAGATTAGACAAATCGAGAAATCGAGGAGGGTATACCAGAGAGCCATTGTTGAGACCCTCGAATCCATAAGCCACAATGCAACTTTCCATCTACTCGAGCCATAGCAAATAGTTATGGTGATCTAACTTTATCGAGAGAGAGAGAGAGTTGGGTGTTGTGGAAAAGAAGGACTGAGCAATAATAGCAATCAAAGATGAACCTTGTGATGGAGAAGGCCTCGATTGACTGTGTATATTCACCGAAGTTTTTAGCATATCCCGATGGGAAGCCATGGAAGCGTGAAGAGAAGAAAAAACTTCTAGTCCTAAATAAAGATCTCTTATACTATAATCGAACAGAGAAGAGAGGAATGAATGATACTTTCTATTATCAGAGTAGTAAGTGTATTATAAAGTACATGTGCTTAGAACCAAAGTACATAAGAGAAATACACATAGTGTAATATAGGAGTATACTCACTAAACTAATATTAACAAAGAATAACTACATTACATCTTAACATTTACCATTCTAAAAATATAAAATTCAAAATTCAAAAAATATTTATAATTTTATTTATAAATAAAAATATTAGTATAAATATTACATTATACTTTATAAAATAAAAAATATTTTTTTTAATTACGCTATAAAAACAGTATATTAATTATAAATATATTTTATTAATTTAATTTATGAGATGATTATTAACTAAGTGAGCTTAATAATTTGAATTTATGGGTAAATTAAATTGAATTTTTTTAACTAATAAATTTATTGAATCAATCTTAAATAAATTACTTATTTAATATCATTGATCCTTCCCATCACAACACTCTCTTTAATATATGAAAAAATTAAGAACTCGTTCACAATTTTTAAAATTCTAAAAATAATTTTTTAAATTTGAGCTTTTGTACTATGGAAAATAATTATCATTATATTTTAAAAAAATATTTTGCTTAAATTGTTAATGAAAATAAAGATAAAAGTGTCCCGATTATATTATTTTTGTTTCATAAATTTTAAAATATTATTTTATATAATTAAAAAAATTATACATTTATAAAATTAATTATAGATATTACCTATCTCACAAATAGGCAAAAAAAAGTAAATGGAAATAACATTTTTTTAATTAGAAAAATAACATTTATAATCCTAAATATTTCACACTAAATACACACAATAATATTTTAAGTTGAATTTTAATCAACTCAATATTAAAATCGAATCAATTAAACATATTTAATATTAATTAATTTTAATTTTTTATATAAATTTTAAGATTGAAATCTTATATTTTTAGCTCATAACTATTTTTTTAGATTTGAGTCTTAACTTTTTAATTTTTTTTTAAAGGAACCAAATATATTAAACTTAAAAAAATTATGAGATTAACTTATAAGTAAAATAATTTTAACATGTTAACTTTCATATTAAATTTTACTATAAATTTTACTTTTGATTAAATATATTAAATTTAAAAAGTTATGTATTATAAATATTACGAAAAAAGATGAAGAGTAGTAAGGATCGGGATTTTTCAAAGTTGTTTTGCTTGTATCAAGTAAATATTTTTGTCACTTTAATTTTATAATAGATACTTAGTAATTCTCTTAATAAGAATAGGACAGGTAAATTTTTTTAACATAATATAAAATATATTTAATGTGATAAAATTATCATTTTATTGCATGTTTGGTTGGTAAAAATGAAAATGATAATAGAATTGATTTCATATATTTTTATAATTGGTTGTGTTATAAATTAAAAATATAATGAAATTAATTCCTAAAAGAAAAAGAATTACAATTACATCCCCCTTTAGAAATCCTTATTTCATTTCCATGTTAATTTTTTATTCTAATTTTACCCTAATCCATCAATTGCGTCCTCCAAACAAATTCCACCAACCTCATTCACAACCTATATCCTCCAGCCACATCATTGCCCATCTCCTCCTCATTTTGTGCCCATCTCACCCAACTACTCCACCTTTCTTAACCAACCCTATAACCACATGTCGCCTAGTCCTTCAGCCCCATTCGTGAGTTTCACCCAATTGCTCCAACTCTACTCTCAACCGTGTCATCTGGTTCTCCACAGTTAGTGGTTTCTCCGATCTTCAAAATAAGTTCTCGTCCTCAACCTGTATATTCTCTCTCCTCTGTTTTGCAACCCCTATAACTGATTCACAAAGTCTTTTTCTGGTTCTCGCATCTAAATCTATTCTTTGTTCTCTAATATTGTTCTTTCAGAACCAAACTAATATAAAATTTTCAAAACATGCATAGAAAACATTTTTTTGTAAACAAGCACATAAAATCTTTTAAAACATACTTAGAAAATTGATTGTTTATGTTTTCTCATGGATTACGTACAAGTCTTTCTTATATATTGTTTTTATTAAATTTATTTATTTATTATATATTGTTTTTGTTTGCAATTCAAGGTAAAATAGATTAACATAACTTGAATGTTGAAAAACTATTGTTGTTTACTTAATGCATATAATATCTATTGTAAAATTATTTTTTTGAGATGATAGTGGATAAAAATATGACAATATCTTTAAGGAGACAATTGTATGAGTTTAATTTTTTTTTCAAATAGAAAAATTGTGTATAGATTGTGCTACGAGAGCAATATTATTAGTATTAATCAACTTAGGATGAGTATGAATGCTTTTATCAATTTATATGCAATGCTTGGAACTAAATGGAGGTCAAAACAATCAAAGCATTTATTAGTAGATGAACATGTAGTCATGTATCTTCATGTAATTTCACACCATATAAAAAGAGTTATAACTAATCAATTTAGAAGATCTAGAGAGATAGTTAGTAAGTATTTCAATAATTTCTTTCTTTCTTTCTTTTTTCTTATTATCATGTAATATTTTTAATAACTTCATATTTTATTTTACTTATTGGTACTAGGATTGCTTAGGAACACTTGATAGTACTCATATTAGGGTAAGGGTCTATGTAGTTGATAAGTATAGGTATCGAAATCGAAAAGGTGAGATTAATACAAATGTTTTAAGGGTTTGCTTTCCATATATACAATTTATTTATGTTATATCCAGTGGGGAGGGTTCAACATCTGATAATAAAATCTTATGTAAAGATATACGTAAAAGGGATGAATTCAAAGTCCAATGGTAAGTAATATGTGAATTGATCAGTTTTTTTAAAGCCTTGGAATATGAAATTAAATGTAAAATATATTTAATATATAAGGCATTATTATCTTGTGGATGTTGGATATGTAAATTCAAATGAATTTCTTGTTCCATATTGTGATCAACGTTATCATTTGAGTGAATGAAGAGATGATCCACAAACTAGCAACTCATGTGATTTTTTTAACATGAAGCACTCACACACTAGAAATGTGGTTGAGAGATGTTTTGATGTGTTGAAGAATCGATGGGAAATTCTTAGAAGTCCAACATTCTATCCTATTAAGACTCAAAATCGAATAATTATTGCTTGTTGCTTGCTACACAACTATATAAGAAGGAAAATGTCATATGATCCATTTGAAGAAAATTGTGAAAATCTTAAAGATGAAAAGGAAGAGTATGATAAAGATATAATAAGAATTGTAGACTATACACATGAATAGAGTTTGTTTAGAGACAATACGCCATCAAGCATGTACAAAGAATGGAAGGAAAGGAGACGGAGATAATGACAAATAATAATTAGTTGTGTGGTATATGGTAGTGATTGTTTAGGTTAATAGAAGTCATATTTTTTTTTATTTTTGGTTGTAATAAGGAGATTATTTAATTAAAATTATGTGTAATCTTATAAAACATTAAGCTATTGATGTTTTTCTTATTGATATTTTTATTCCTATTTTGTTAATAATGGGTGTATTTTTTGTTCTCGTCTTTTAATTTTAGGATGTTATATTCACAAAGTGAAATCTCAAGAAATCGAGGCCCCGACTATAATAAAAGATTTTGGATAACAATATTAGATGAAAAATTAGTTGTGTCTTTTAGAATTATACAATGAAGGTTTATATAAAGATGAAGGTGGTTTCAAACCTGGTTATTTAAATGCTATTGAGAAAGTGCTACTTAAAAAACTAGCATAGTGTACTATGAAAGCTAAACCTTATATTAAGTCTCGATTGAAAACATTAAAGACTTAATTTATTACTATATATGACATGCTAAGCGATCAGAATAGTAGTGAATTTGAGTGGGATCCTATGAATAAACTCATAACTATTGAGGCACCTGTTTAGGATGCATATGTGGAGGTAATCTTTTTGTTGTTCTCGTTTGTTATGAGCAAATACATTGTTTATGTTTAGAAATTAATCCCTTTGATTTTTAATATTTTGAATTTGACATATTTTAATTTTTATTAGTCATAAAGAAGCTGTTTATTTTAGACATAGTTCATTTCCTCATTACGAGAACTTGGCTATAGTACTTGGTAAAGATAGAGCCACACGAAAAGATGAGAGACTCCATATGATGTTGTTGTAGAACTTGATAATGAACGAAATCAAAAGAAAGTAAATGAAACTGACCCATTATAACAACACATATATGCTACCAATCATCAAAATTCAAATGTTTCATTTAAAAAAAGAAAGAGAACTATTGGAGTTAATGACTATGAAATTTCTGTTGAGAGGGCAACGTCGATACTTACTGAAGAGAAGAAGAATGTTAGCAGCTTTTTAAGTCGATCCATCACCAAAGAAGGAGAATAAGAAAAACAAATGTAAAAGTAATATGAATTACAAAGATTAACATCACTTAGTAATGAAGAACTTGATATTGCTACAACTCTACTTATTGACAAACTCGTAAAAATGAATGTATTTTTCAACGTGCTTGATGGCAACAAAGATATTTAGATTAGAAATCTTCTTAGACGTAAAGGTGCATTATAATAAGTTATAGAAAAGTGTTATTAGTGTATGAATATGCCATTTTATTTTTTATATTAGTCTTGTTTTGATATCAAATTTATTTTTAGGTTTCATTTTACATAGACTAAATCAATATTTTGATATAGAGTTGTGAACATTTTTCTTATATTTTGATATTTAATAAATATTCTGTTTTTAGTGGTTAAATCACTTTAGTTATTATATTAGTAAAAAGTATGAACTTTATTTTTTGTTGAATGGATTTTACTTAGAAAAAATTGGTATTTTTTTATAAAGAGACACCTATATGAACATAATTGAAATGGAAAACAAATATATTTAAGTTTTTATGTTACTTAGAGTTAAAATAATTGTAAACTATATGGAAGAAAATAATTAATAATTATATGTTATTTTATAAATAATATGGAACCAACAAAATTATCAAAAAAAAGAATTATTGTTTTTAATCTTTTTATAAAATTAAATAATATTTTTAAGTAATAATTTTAAGAATATATTTTATTTTTAAGTAATAATTATTTAGAAAAAATAATGATTTTAATGATATATTTTGTTTGACGAAAAAACAACATTACTTAAAAATAATATATAATGTTTTTCATTCTATTTCAGTTGTAAACGAAATACTATAATACTGATTATTTCTTTAATTTTAGTGATCAAATCAAACAATATAATAATAATATTGTTTATTTTCTATTAAATTTCATTTATTTTCCTTTTATATTTTATAAATCAAACGTAACTTTAAAATTTTCTACTATTTTTACTCTCTTTTTCTTTTTTGTTAGTTATAAAATTAAAAATATTGGCATTTTTTAACTATATTATTTTTATTTTTATAAATTTTTTTAATCATTTATATTATTTCTATAATTGAAAAATAAAATAAATTATAATATATGAGCTATCATACCAACTATTGATATGGTAACTATGTATTATAATATATTTTCTTTTTCAACCATTAAGAAAATATAGAGAATTAAAAAAATTATGAAAAATAAAAAGAATGTAATTGAAAAATAGTATTAAAAGAACCAAAATAAATGAAAAATAGTATTATAGTTAAATGACTAACTTTGTTTTTTTTTATGAAAGAATGATTTAAATGTATTTGGGAAAGAAAAATGAATAAAAAATAACTGTAACACAATTAAAATGATACCTATGGTATTTAATAATACTGAAAAGGTAAGAGATCGAGTGAATTTCTCAAAAATAAAATTAATTAATTCCGCCCCAAATACCTTTCCTGTCTGATCCAAGTTCAAGTGGTGTATTGCTGGGACACAGTTTCAAAATGCTGAGACGAATTTTGCTACCAGGTTCCTTTCCTCATCGTATTACCCAAACATACTCAGCTCTTCACCTTCAGGAAACAACGTCTTCTTTCCTCCAAAAATGCTATCTTTGCTCTTCTTCTTCGTCATCTTCCAAAATCCCGAGCAGTTCTTTCGTCGAACACTTGGAAGACGACTCTAGCCAAAACCCTCCTCAAGCCACCGCCGCAATCTCAATTGATCGATCTGGCCTATATAATCCATCTGGTACAATCAACTTTTCTCCTCTCCATATATTGATATGCGTTGATTTTATTTTGTAATTGGCATTAATAGAAGTTAGTTACTCACAAAAATTAGCTCTCCTCTCCAAAATTTTCTTTTTAATTGGCAGCACATTCTCATGAACCTGCATCATCAGACTCCGTCCCCGAGCTTGTCAAGCACCTCAAAGGCATCATCAAGGTTTACCTAATTAAAGTGACATTATTATCTAACTTGTGTTTTTGATATTGATTTTTGTAAATATTTTCTTTATTACTTTTGGTTTTGTCAGTTCCGTGGGGGTCCAATTTCAGTTGCGGAGTACATGGAAGAAGTTTTGACAAACCCTAAAGCTGGATTCTATATTAATCGGGACGTGTTTGGCGCAGAAGGTGATTTCATAACTTCTCCGGAAGTAAGCCAGATGTTTGGAGAGGTAATTTGGTTGTTTTTTGAACTCTAAATCGACAGTCTACGATCTGGACTTACTGAACTAGTAACAACTTGTTTATCAGGTACTTTAAGGTGAGATATAAGGAAAGTAATGTGCTGTTTTTATTTTCGATTGAAGTTTAGATGGTTGGAGTTTGGGCAATGTGCTTGTGGGAGCAAATGGGGCAGCCCAATAGAGTGAACCTAGTTGAGCTCGGTCCAGGACGAGGAACCCTTATGGCTGATCTCATTCGTGTAAGAAACCATACTTCTTTTTTGATTTTCTTGTTCAAGAGTTTAATAATGGAAAAATAGTGAACTATTATTATTTATTTTCTTCTACGCTATTACTTTGAGGGATAGGTCCAAGTTTATATTAAAAAGTAGTCTTTGTATGTAGGGTGCATCAAAATTTAAGAACTTCACTCAATCTTTGCATGTGCACTTAGTAGAGTGTAGCCCTACATTACAAAAGCTACAACACCAGAACTTAAAATGTATGCATG
Source organism: Hippophae rhamnoides (assembly GCA_033030585.1). Classification (NCBI taxonomy): domain Eukaryota; kingdom Viridiplantae; phylum Streptophyta; class Magnoliopsida; order Rosales; family Elaeagnaceae; genus Hippophae; species Hippophae rhamnoides. The sequence goes on along the minus strand of CM065433.1, from coordinate 49,234,485 downwards.
AAGATATTACAGCAGACAAGGTGGACAAAAGGATTGTCAGTACAATTGCAGGAACCCCTGTGTCATGGCATGCTGCATTTGAGCAGGTTCCTTCTGGGGGTAAGTAGTTATTTTCTCTCACATGTCCCAGTGAAGCAAATATATCAACAATGTTTCTTCCAGCTGACTACATTATTTTATTTGCTTGGGACTTTGTGGCAGTGCCAACAATAATCATTGCCCATGAATTCTATGATGCTCTACCAGTTCATCAATTTCAGGTTTGTGTTTCAAAGTCCAGTTATGCATTTGACAGGGAAAAAATAAGAACAAAGTTATGCATTGCTTAATGATTATCACGGTCATGACTTTAATGTTCAAATGCTTGAGTAGGTGGTTATTTGCACTATTGTCATACATAAATCTTTGTAAAATGTGAAAATTAGTATTTGAATGAAGCTCAATCATTTTTTCATCTACAGAGGGCTTCTCGTGGCTGGTGCGAGAAAATGGTTGATATTGTAGAAGACTCAACGTAAGGATCTATTATGAGCTTAGCATGATTAATCTTCTTGAAAATGAATTTTCAAAATGGTTGAACTATTTGGCACTCATAAATATGTAGGTTCCACTTTGTTCTATCTCCCCAGCCTACACCTGCAAATATCTTCCTGGCGAAAAGATGCAAATGGGCTACAGCTGAAGAAATAGCGAAACTTGATCAGATTGAGGTCTGCCCCAAAGCAATGGAGTTGACTCAAACTATTGCAGAGAGAATCAGTTCTGATGGAGGCGGAGCTCTTATAATTGATTATGGTACTAATGGGGTCGTCTCTGATAGTCTGCAGGTTGGTGTCTTTCCTTCTTCTGTCTTATGTTAAAACGTTGTAATAGAAGATAGACATCAAATTTGTGATTTGAGTCCTATCCCTCTCTTTAGGTCATTTTATTTTCTCATATTTCTGACCTTTTACAGGCAATTAGGAAACATAAATTTGTCAACATTCTGGATAATCCAGGATCTGCTGATCTCAGTGCATATGTTGATTTTGCTGCCATCTGTCGCTCTGCTGAGGAAGCTTCAGGTAATATCCATGCCCCATTTGGCAGATTTATTATATCGGAACAGTTGATATAGAATATTTAAGATATTATGATGTTGTGCTTAACAGGGAACGTGTCTGTTTATGGCCCGATTACTCAATCTCAGTTCCTTGGTTCTCTTGGAATAAATTTTAGAGTGGAAGCTTTATTACAGAACTGCACAGAAGAACAAATAGAGCCTCTGAAAATTGGATATTGGCGCCTGATGGGTGAAGGTGAAGCTCCCTTTTGGGAAGGACCTGATGAACAGGCGCCAAATGGAATGGGCACTCGTTATCTAGCAATGGCTATTGTAAACAAGAAACAAGGTAGCCCTGTTCCATTTCAATAAAATTTTGTGTCGCACGGCAATAAGCAATTGTTACATCAAGATAGCAATGAACAGTGTTGTACAATTTAAGTTATTGTCTTTGTTCCAGGAAACGAGATGGTTGAGCTCGCTGAGTTTAGTAGTTAATAGCTGAGGATCTTTTGTTGGTACAATATTTAGTTTATAAGCTTACTTTATTGTCGAAGACAATTCCTTGTTTTTTATTTATTTATTAATATTACTGTATTTTATATATTTTCCTCTTCTTTTGGTCAAAAGAACTCTGTGCTTGTTGATTTAAGCTAAATAGAAATAGTTGGTTGTCCTTCTAAGAAGAACGATTATTTTTTGTTATTTCCATAGGCTGGTTATTTATGTAGTTGTCTTCTCTCAAGCCTTGTTCCCCAACATGGTATCTCTCTATTTTTCTTCATCCCTTTTTTTTAAAGGAGAATGATTCTTTTTTGTTATTTTCATAGGCTGGTTATTTATGTAGCTATCAAGCCTCGTTCCCCCATATGGTATCTCTCTATTTTTCTTTTTCGTCCCTTTTTTTTTATTTGATGATTGTATTGAATTTTTATATGAGGTTTTCTTTTTTTTCATAGCATTCTTGATAAAAAAAGTAGGATAAATGATCGCTTAATTATGTTATTGTAAAGATAATATATTTGTGATGTTTCATTTTTATAAAAGTAATAACTTTTTAATTTTATTTTTGGATTTATGTTATCTCACTTAACAGTTAAGAAGTTAAAATGTAATTTTATTAAAGATAATTAAATCTTTTTTTTTCTTCTAAAAAGAAGGTATCATATTGAGTCAAAATTTCCTTTCGAGCTAATTTTTTAAAATTAGTTGGTTCATGTTGTTTATGATGTTCAATACTTTCCAAGTTTGTTATCAATAATCACTGAGACTGCCAAGGTGGTTAATCTTATCTCTCCATGCAACACAAGAGTAAATGGTTGAGATGGATGATCGTTCTTCTTCACAATTTGATGTGGCAGCTTGATATGTTTAGTGCATTACCTTGATACATATTTTTATGTAGTTGATATTTTGTTTTAACAGTTACTTCACAGAAAGAGAATCAACTCGTAAACCAAATTTTATTCATTTAGAAATCTTATTATTACTATTATTATTACTAAACAAAGCAACAAAAAAATGTAAAGGTTAAAATTGTTATTGCAAGGTGTTACCATTATTCTTCATTATCAAGAAGCAATTCATAGTACATGGCATTCTACAAAGAAATAGCAAGTGAGAAAATAGATGTCCCGTAACTATTTAAAAATGTAATTTAGTATTTTTATGATTGATTAAGTTAAATTATTATATTAATTACATTTAAGTTTTAAATAAGTAGAAAAACACACACACACAAAATAGCATGATTTACTCAACAAAATGAAATATTGGAGGACAAAATTGAAATATCAAAAAAATAGAATTAGAAAAATTCTTAGTTCCGAACAGTTTTTACCTTTGGTTACCATTTTATTTTAGCCACATCCTGCCCATTCGAAACCCAACCTCACTACAACACCTTTCTTGAAGAGAATACCTACACTTCCACTTCCACTTCCACTTCTGACGAACACTCTTACCTCAGTCACCTATTTGATTATATCCTATTGATATAGAATTGGGGTGTAGGCGTGGTTTTAAATAGTGCGATATGGGGGAGCATTGGGTTTTGATGATGATTTGGTAGGAAAAAAAATGAGAATATATTTGGAAGTGGATTTTAGAAGGAAAATTAGATTTTTTTTTATATTTCAATAATCTGTTAAAAATGATAATGTGTCTAATGAAAATCGTTTTCATTTTATAGCTTAATTAAAAAATCATTATATCAAACTTAATATTTTTTAAAAAATTAAAGATTCTATTCTACGTCAATCCTTTTATTTTTTTTTTAATTTAGAGTATAAATTATTCATTGTTTTTAAAATAAATAATGATATGGTATATTAGATCAACGAAATGTAAAATTAATACAATTACTTAATATTTGATAAAAATAAATAAATAATATAATTAATAAAAAGTATAATTAAAATATAATAAATAACACTTCTTATCCTCCCTCAAGTATTATTTGATAAAATAAAATAAAAAAAGACAGCTAACCATTGCTTCGGTGCCCATGGTGAAAGCATCACTTGGTAATTGGTATTTGTTATTTACGCCCGACAATATCAAACGAAACTTCAATCACAACGAAATTTATAATCGACACTTAAATTATTACTCAATTATTTTTTATTAATAATAATTTTATTCAATAATAATTAATTATATTCACCTACACTTATTAACAAAAAAAAATTACCCAAACATACATATAATTATTTTGGTAATAATAAAAATAATTATATTAATATCAATATTTTTATTTTTAATCAATAAAATCGTAATAAAACAGAAATATTATGTTTGTTAGCTAAACATCTCTATAACTTTTGTACGGGCCAGTTTTAATTAACTATATTATATGTATCACTAAATATACACAGTATATATTAGTTATATCATTATATTTATACAGAGAAAAAAATGTTATAAAGGGAAATAACAAAAATAATATATTTTTTTAAAATTTAGCCACAAAAATAACATATTTTATATTCAATATATATATTTTTACTATTAAAAAAGTTAAGTTCATCAATTCATATTAAACATCCAATTAAATATATTTAAATTAAATTACGGTTATTTAAATATGTTAAATGTTAAATTTTAATTTTATTCAATATTATTAAAATTTTATATGTTATTTTATATTATTTAACTAGATATTATTATTAAAAAAAATATTTTCTATAAAATATAGAATGTATATAGTTTTTTACCTAAATATAATAGATTTATTAAAAAAATTAATTTTATTTTAATAACACAAATGAATTATAAAATTCAAAGAATATGTAAGCTTTATATAAATATTTACGAAGATTACATTAGATTTACATATACGTAAGATTTATATAAATATTTATGAAAGTTTAGGTTAGATTTACATGTATGTAAGATTTTTACACATATATATTTTTGAAAATAATATATACACTTTAAATACATATTTTTTTTAAATATTAAGTAAGATTCATATATAAATTTTTAAAGGAATTTTACGTATATATTTTTGAAAATATAAGATGTAAAATATTTACATATGATAATTATGTAATATTGTTAATAAATAAGAACATAATAAGATTTAAAAAACTAATTATATAAGTAGATTAGACCAAAAAAAAATTAGATCTAAAAATAAATAAAATCTAACACAAAAAAGTAAATTTAAAGCCCAAAACAAAGTAATGTACCATTTAAACAAAATATGCAGTATTGCTTAGTATGCTACTATTTCAGGTGTATACAAGTATATATTCTTTTGTGATTGTACTTCTAAACTTTTGCGATCTAGATCATCAGTATAATTCGTTTTAGTGTTATATACTCACCTAGGTAGATGTAGAGATATAAACAATTGCTAAATATAGATGAGTGAGAGGAGTCGTGTGATCAATAAAACATAAAATATTTAAAAATAATTTTTAAACCAAAGCACGGAGAGCAAAAAAGAGATGGGAGAAACATCATCGAGTGTATTTATTAGACGAAATAGCAGTAGAAGAAGGATCGATATGATCATCGGATGTTGATAATCTTCTTCTTCCTTATTTATTTGATTATCAAGATTGAGACTTCTCCTGTATCTAAATATTTCGATTTTGTTTTATTTGAATGCGAGAAGTAATAAGATGGTGATAGATTTTTTAGACTAATTGTTGCTACTCAATTAAATCTCACATTGTTTAAGTATGAATGAGTTGATGAATTAATAGCTACTTAAAATAGGTTATATTAAAATGATTATTACAATTGATATCAAAGGGAATTACCCTTCAAAATAACTTTCTATGCATAAGAAGAGATACTGAGAAAGTTTATTACCATTAGATCCGCAAAACCACCCGAGCATAAGAAGAGTTGCTCCATCAAAGTCATCCCCAGTATAAGAAGAGGTGCTCTGGAATATGGGTTACCTTGTACTTCAGTTCTTGAATAAAGGTGAAATATAATGAGCCAATTAAATCTCGTATTATTAATTAGTTAGATTAATAACCAATTGAACGTACTTTCATCAAAGACATCTGCCAACTTTACTGACGTAGTCTTCGTGATAATCGATGGCGACGAGTTATCCGTAAGCTCTCAAATAATTCATTTTAAATCATATATTTTAAACAAATTTCTTAGGATCGATCTGTGTGAGGTTTTATTTTATATTTTCATAGAAAAAGAATGTAGCCGAGGAATTTGGAGTACAAGCAATGCCAACATTCATACCGATGAAGCCAATAATAGGAAGTGGATAGGGTGATGGGAACTACAAAGGACAAGCTCCTACAGAAGATCGAAAATCAACGTCCACGCCCCCAAGTTCGCAGCTTGAAATCTCTAATTAATCCATCTTTAAAATCGGATGGAGTTTCCAAACTTTAGATTTCAATTTCGGAATGGTTATTCCATTACAGATAAACATAGTTGTCCTATTAGCATGAAAGAAACACGAGATCGATAAACGACAATCAAGATCTTCACTTTCAAGGTTCAACGTAGAATAACCACGCAATTTTCGAACTCAAATAATTGGGTTTTTAGTCATCGTATATGTTTTATTACCGTTGCCTATTTAGTATTTACAATGCTCTTCTAGCTTCTTCTACCATTTCTAATGGTAAGCTGAAGATGATAAACTGGTCTTCTTCAAAAGCTTCTCTTTTTATTAACTCAAACAGTGTAAGCTTGCTGAATTGTATCTATATCGAGCCCTTTCAGTCTCACTACTGATTCCACATGCCCTTTCAGTGTGTGCAGTTCTCTCAGTCTGCAGCAAGGTTGTAAAAGTCGTGTTAGACTGATGGTGTAATAATTGGTATCAAAATACACACACAAGCTATGCCGTTCCATCAAAATATACCTTGCAATCTCGGCTCGTCTCTTTGCCTCTTCCGCCATTTGATTGAGTTCGGTGTAATTGGTGCGGTCAAACAAGGTTTTGGTTTCTGGTGGGTGCAGGCCATGAAGAGTCCTCTGTGCGTGTGCCCATCTAAGTTCACGCTCTTCCTTACCGAAATCCTTCTTCCTTGTAAAGGCAATCTGTGGAACATGAAATTTCAGAGATGAGAAAACTGGAGTTCCCCAACTTATGTTAATGAAATAAGCTAATCTTGACTCTACCCTTTGCTCGATCACAAGATCCCAAGCCCTCCCGCTTAGGGCATATCGGATGATGAACTTGATAATATCAAGGGGGATATAGAAGATCAGGTTGTACAACCAGACTACACCTGCCCATCCCCATCCAATCCCTTCAATGAAAGCAAAACTCCAATTTGCATAGACAGCAATGAGAGTAGCAATCTGCTCACCAAAAATATTCCAAAAATCAAGAATATAAGCAAGGAAAAATTATTTCTTTTAGGAGTTATTTGTTTGTCTGCTTACGGAAAATCTGCTATACTCACCAGCTGGGCAATAACAAAAGCTGATACAAGAAAGAGACCAGGACGCTCAACATAAGACCAACTCCGAGATCTTGTTACAAATATGAGAGCCTGGCTGATGGTACTCACTTGCAGATATATTGCAGAGGCAAGCTTTCTAAAGTCATCCTCATCTTTTTGGTGAAGGCTCGAGACCCCAAATGTGCGCTGCATATAGAAATAGCAAGACTCAGTCTGAGGAGAAGGGGACAAGGGAAATCCTAACCTTAACAACACAATTAGGAGAGCTAGAATGTAAGGTTATAACATGCCAACAATTTGATTAAGTGTACTATAGATACATACAATCTGCAGAGGAATGAGAAATTCACAAGGGCAGTCTATCAAATATAAATTACAATGTGCAGTTCATGTCCAAAGATCAGATAGGTCACTAGCTGATAGTTTGATAAGCAGATTTTAAGTTTAACAGTAACTTACAGGGAAAAAGTCTGTCTTATAAGCTGCCCAAAAGAAAATTACAGTCATCATGGCCAAATAACCTCCAAGAATAATTCCGGTAGTAAAGATCTCTGCCAATTTCCAGCTGTCCGGTAGAGGAGATGGCTTCACCCTATCCTTTGATATGGTCATTATGGTACCTAGAGAATTTGTACATATGTACTTGGTATAAATAATTAAATTGAACATTGAACATCCCCAATCCTTTTCCTCCATCAAAGAGTAAACTAGAGTTATTTTATAATGTAGACAAGGAAGCTTACAGGGATTACTGTAAATTTGAGAACTAGAAAGAATGGCAATACATTCATGTCATATTAGCATATTTACATAACATTTACTAATCAGTTCTCATTATTAGTTAGTTAAAGAAACCATCTGGGTTATATCAATATATGTTTTGTTTTGCTAGAATATCAGCTGGTATATATATTAAACGGTAAAAGAAGAGCACAGACCATCATTAAGGATAGCAATAATCAGAACCATGAAAGGTGGGAAATCGAACTGCCATATAAGAGCCAGTAACATGAAACCAAGCTGCCACACAACAAACAAAAAAGGGTCAAAAATCAATTTACTTCTTTACATTGTACTGTAACCACATTGGAAAAGGACGGAAAAAGTAAATAAGAAAATCAACTTTAGAAAACTTACCACAACACGGATGGTGATGGAGACAGCATATATCTGCAAAAACCAATGAACCAATTAATGTTGACAGACAATAATCACACTATGCATTATAACACATTTGCGATGGACAAGCAATGTCACAACAAAAAGAATCCAACTATCATTCATTTAAACCTCCAATCTTAACTCAAGAAATGGCTTCTCCTAAAGAATCCTTAGAGCACTAATATAGTAATGCTTGGTCGTTGAAAGGCATACATTTAAGTACCACCTTGTGGTCAATTACAGTCATTATGGGAAAATGAGTTTGAAGAGAACAATTAATAAGCAAGCAAGACTCACTGTGTAATTTTTCATTCTCTGAAATATTGCTCGGCTAGTCAGTACAGCACTTATGATAACACTTAAGCCAGGTTCGGTCAAGACAATGTCAGAAGCACTACGAGCTGCATCAGTGGAATCGGCAACAGCTATGCCAATATCAGCCTTCTTAAGAGCAGGAGCATCATTGACTCCATCACCAGTCATTCCACATATGTGCTTTCTGGCTTGCAATCGCTTCACAATCTCATATTTATGCTCTGCATGGGGTAAAAGACCACTCAGATAAAACATAATGATGGAGCAAATATAGCATAACATAAAATTCCATTAAGACACTACAGAGAATCTTGGCATGCATCTAAGTTCTAAAGCTAGAAACCCAAGTTATATATCACTTTCCATATCACCCAGGGTACTAGTTGCCTCCCCCAAACGAATTTTGGGGATCAATCATCTCGCCAATTGCCAAATCATGTGCCCTGTTGCCACTTTAATTGCAGTAAATAGGCTATCAGTATTACAAAATAATTGAATTTTCTATACAGTACCAGGGAAAACACCAGCAAAGCCATCAGCCTTTTCAATCAAATCATCAACTGGCAAAACAGCAATTGACTCGTCCCTTTTTTGTCCTAACAAAGCAGATGAAGGATACATGTTGGTCCCCATTCCCAGACGGCGTCCTGTCTCCTTTGCTATTGCAAGTTGGTCACCTGACAGAAATTGAAAAGAGTGAAGAAATGGCACAGCAAAAAAGAATTAAACACGAAAAGAAAAGTGAATGACAGTATATTAACATCAACATTAAATATTATTAAGATAATAACCTGTTCATGAATGATTGTTTTGCTTTCATTAGTATTTGGTTAGTGCCCAACCTGGACTTTGCACGGTCCTTACTTGAACAAGGGCAAACTATCATTAAAAAAGGCACATAAAGAAGACAATACCTGTGATCATTTTAACATTTACCCCAAGGTTCAGTGCCCTTCGAATTGTATCTGCACTGTCATGTCTGGGTGGATCAAACAGAGGCATGAGGCCGATAAATTGCCAAGGTCCTCCTGTACTCTCCTTCCTTCCATCTGGCACTTCCTGTAGATAAAATGGGTGAAGTTCGAAAAATGAAGGTTATAAACCCAAGAGTAAAGACACAGGCAATGGTTATAACAAATACACCTATAAACAACATCTTCTCAGACCAGTACCTGGTAAGCTACAGCAAGAGATCGCAGTCCTCTCTCTGCAAACTTATCAATCACAGCATGAACACGCCGCTCTATCTCTGATTTATTGCATGCAAGATTCAAAATCTGATGATGAAATCATAAGCAAAAGTTATTTCAAGTAGCATAAGAACCATCAAAATAGAAAAAGTATCTGATAATCGTACCTGCTCTGGGGCACCTTTGCTGACACGATGCATTTTACCTTCACTGTCTATATATGTCAGTGCTGTTCGCTTATCAGTTGGGTTGAAAGGAAGGAAGTGCATCTCTTGAATACCAGCCCGTGCCTATTTTTAAGGTAAAAGCAGTAACTCATAAATACAAGGGTAAATCAACTAAGCATCATATGTAAGAAAATAAACACTTTTTTTTCTCAAAGAAAAACTTGATGTTTTGTTCGAAGTATCATCATGGGCCTGGTCTAGATACCTCCTTTGGATCTGCCAACATTCCCACTATAGCAGCATCAATCGCATCTTGATTTTCCACCCGAGAGGCTCGAGCTGCCATCAGAACAACAGTGTCTGCATCTACTCCTTTAGCAAAAACCTAAACAAATATATCCCAAAAGATTGTTTGAAGAGGCATTCAAGCTAAAAAAGTTAAGAAAGAAACAAGAAGCTACTGCAGTTTCCTGACCTCTATAAGATTTTTGTCAACTGTAAGTTTATTCAATGTCAGAGTCCCAGTTTTATCGCTGCAAAGCACGTCCATGCCTGCCATTTCTTCTATTGCAGTCATTCTTTTAGTGATGGCACCCTGCAATAAGCATTTTAAGATACTTGTGTACAATGGAAAGCATTAAACGATAATCAACTAGTTCAACAATGCTAATTACAGTCAACCTGCTGAGACAAGCGATGGGATCCAATTGCCATGGTCACAGACAAAACTGTTGGCATAGCAATGGGAATTCCTCCAATAAGCAGAACCAGGAGATTGTCAATTCCTGGACGATATTTCCGATGTTGAATCGGGTACATGACAATAATCTCAATGATCATCCCCACAGCAATAGAACATATACAGAAATTTCCAATAGCAGTCAAGACCTGTCAAGGCATATGCAAAAGATCCTGCTTATGTAGATGCAAAAGTAAAAACAAACAAAATGAGCCGGTAAATATTTCATACTAGTAGGAGGAGATGATGAGCAGGAAAATGCGTAAAGAAATAATGCCAGAAAGTGATAATGTAAAAATTAAGTGCCCAATAAAAAAGACACACACTGAAGCAAGTTAAAACAAGTATCCTCATATAACTAGTTGCAAAAATTTTACCTTTTGAAAGTGCCCTTGTTGGTTTGTAGAATCCACAAGGTGAGCAGCCTTACCAAAAAAGGTATGAACACCCGTGCCAATAACTACAGCTTCAATCTCTCCTTGTTTGCATGTAGAACCAGAGTAAACACCGTCACCTGAGCCCTTTGTCACTGGAAGAGACTCACCTGTAAGGGAAGACTACAAAGCAAAAACAATTGGTATTAGAGTAATTAAATAGCTCTGTAATGTAACCACATGGTAAAGAAGGTTTTCAAAGCACCTGGTCAATTTTCAATGGATCACCATCAAGAAGACGAGCATCTGCAGGAACAATGTCACCAAGCTTAATGCTGATTATATCACCAGGAACAAGAATGGCCGCATCCTCCTCTATCCATTTCCCATCTCGAAGCACCTGAAACAATATGATTTATATTGGCTTTATGGCATGAGACTGTAAGATAACACTCTACTGTTTTCATCAAAAATTAAAAGAAAAAGTATCCACATACAATTCTTGACAATCTGTTCACTCTGTATCTAACTACAAGCATAGGCCAAGAGGTATAATACCTTCGCTTTGGGGGCAAGATGAGCCATGAGAGCTGCGGCAGCATTACCAGCATTGTTTTCTTCTAAAAAGCTTATAGTTGAATTGATAACAAGCAGAGTGATAATTCCAACAAAATCTTGCCAATCTGGAGGTTTTCCCTGAATTATAATTCCAACAGTTAAGTTTTCTTCAATAACTTGTTTAGGACTCCAAGGTCACAAATAGAACTTTTCTTGCTCTAAATTATTAGGTAATGATATTGCCACAATTACTTTTGGGATTGCTACAATAAAAATGTATGAAATGTTCACTTTACCCCTATTATTAATGTTAGAAATATTACTTAACAATATGTTTCACAAAATCAAGAAAAAGCTCTTTTTTGTCCAACAAGACTTTGAATGATTCAAGAAATTCAAATGTGCCAAAAAACATAAAAGAAAAAATTTTAAAAAAATTGAAGAGATAAAGAAGAATAAAGTAAAAGAGAAGTAACCAGAACATTAGGATTTTTATGTGGTTCGCTTCCTACATCCACAGGAAATGCCAAAAAATCATCCACTATGAAAAACAATTCGAGTACAGATTACAAGTATAAGGAAAAAGTGTAAAACCAAACTTAAAACCAAGTCTATTAGCCTCTAAGGTAGAGACTCTAAGAACACTCTCAAACCCTATAACATAAACCCAAAAAACCACCGAGACCGACAGGATGAACTTAGGAGAGAAAACAAATGTAGAAACGGTGCTAGAAATGATCCCGGGGAGCCATAGGGAAACATGAGGTATTTCTATACCTCGTGTTTCCTAAATGATATAAAGAAAATGAACAAGATCAACTTAGCAAAGGCCCAACAAAAAGCCAAGCGTTTACGCGGCCTGCACGAGAAGGTCCGACGTAAACATAAAGCTTTCAAATCATTGTGTTTTCCTCTTCACAAGTTCTCAAAATCATACTTGGACCTGACAAATAAAAAAATTATCAAAAAGGCCCACCTAGTACCATCTCTTAGCTATTGGTGGATAAATTGTCACAATTAATTAAATCTTAGTATCATTATTATTGAATAGAATGATCATTAATGAATTATTGTTATGGCAATAACAATTTAAGTTGTTACAAAATATTTCAGAAAATTGCACCATCAATTGCCCTTTTTTTCTTTTTTCTTTTTGGGATGAAATAATGACAAGGAAGGGACTCTCATTTTGGTTTAAAAACTCTCATTAAAGAAGCTACAAATCCCTATCCTACATGATCCATCCAACTACCCATGGAGAAAAAGCCAGGAAAGGAATCTCTGAAGGGGAACTTTTCATTTTTCTCTCCTGGCCAAATATTCTCAACTTATATGTAAAAATAAAATAAAAAACAAAGAAAAGGGGAGAGAGAAAGGAGAAAGGAGAAAGAGAAATATAATACTCACCCCTCCGTTGGCGAGAGCAATAGCCATAATAGCTGCAGCTTCCATGACCCATGATAATGGATTCCACATAAACCCTAAAAACTTCAAGATCTTACTTTCCTGTATACAAGACAATATTACAGAAAAAAGAAAACTAGATGTCAAAACAACCACTAAAAAAAATCAGAGCGATAACAAAAAACTTAACTTAGCAGCCATAAAAAATAATTCGACAAGATCTCCAATAAGTGAAAAAGAGAGTTCTTTTTATGCTCCGAAGCCAACCATTCATGAAAATATTTTGCAACAAGACTACAGATAGGACAATCAAATACTAATAACTGTACCTGTTTCTCCTCAAGCTTGTTGTACCCAAAAATGACCAACCTTTCTTGGGCAGCCACAGCTGTTAAACCATGTCTATCACACCTCAAGGTCTGAAAAACCTCTTCAAGCGGTACGTTTTCCTGGAACAAAATCCAATTAATCAGAAATGAAAAAACAAAATTACCCCAACTTAAAAAACACAGGAGCAAATAAACAAATAAGAAAATATACAAAAGCATAAACATCTGAACAATAAAAGTGAGTAATTCATAAAAGAACAGAGAGCAGAGAACAATTGCTCTGTTTTTGCTACCAAATCCACAGCTTCCTTTAACACCGCCTCCAAAGCTTCAGCTTCGTTATCCATGGCTTCTTGGTTGCTAAGTTGCTCTACCGAAGGTGCTAGATGCAGATTTAACCTTTAAAATACTGAAGAGAAATTGAGGACGAAAAGGAGGTATGTTTTTCCCAATGAACTCTGCTCTGCCCCTCTCTCTAAAGTCTAAAATGTAGTGACAGCTTTTAGTTTTTAATTTATATTTTTTTTTTCGGGAGTAATATTTGTCACTTTTGTGCGGATAAACAGCTTAGTGTATCATGTACTTGGCGGGTACAGTCTAATTTTTATTCATTATTTTTTCTCCCTTTTTTAAGAGAAATATTGAAGGCGCCGGACAGCTACCCGTTTTCACGGTCAGGTAGGCTTTATATTGTTTTGGTCCATTATGACCATTATACCCCTGGATTCTTTTGCCCTTCTAATTGAACGGTTACTCTTTTTTTTCATTGCTTTTTAAAAAAAAACAAAATCAAAATTCAAGTAAATTTCATTAACAAATCATAAAACTAAAGACATAAAGTTTGTATCAATTACATACAATACCCTTAACTAACATCAAATAAAAATAAAATGAAGCTATTCAAAGAACCTTAATTACAAACTTATAAAAGAAAAATTATTATGGAGTAAGATTTTATCATAAAAGGTTTTTTTTAAGACCATTATATTATTGTTTTTTTCAAAATTTTCACCAAATAAATACAAACAAATATTCAAAATTCTTATCTACTAAAATCTTAGTATAATCTTTGATATAAATATTAATCATATTATTGGAGATAAAATTAAGGAGTAAATTAAGCAGTGCTAACTCCTTAATTTAAGGAGTAAATCAAGAACCTTAATTTAAGGAATAAATTAAGGAGTAAATCAAGGAGTTATCATCCTTAATTTAATGATTAATTCAAGGAGAAAAACAATGAATCCTTAATTCAAAGAGTAAAACAAGGAATCCTTAATTCAAGGAGTAAATCAAGAAATGTTTAATTCAAATAGTAATTCAAGGAGTAAATCTCCTTATATATAGCTATAGAATTGTAATGAAAATATGAAAGAAAGAATACAACTTTGAGAGAGCTTTTTTTAGTTGGCAAGGCCTTTAGGCCTTTGGCCTTTGGCCTTGGCGTTTTCAACACTAATTTTCAACATGGTATCAGAGCAAGTCAATCTTCTTAAAAAAAATTGTTATTCCTTTGCTCAAAGTGCGTTTGACACTCTATCAGAGCGATTTCTTATTCTTTTTGTTTTTTTGAAACCAAGCTCTTGGCGATGATGAATTAAATCTCTCCTATAGCTTCTACCGACTTGATATGGAGGAGGAGTATTATGGTAAAAGGAAAGGTCCCACATTGAAACCAAGCTCTTGGCGATGATGGATTAAATCTCTCCTATAGCTTCTACCGACTTGATGTGGAGGAGGAGTATTGTGGTAAAAGGAAAGGTCCCACATTGAAACCAAGCTCTTGGCGATGATGGATTAAATCTCTCCTGCAGCTTTACCTACCTGATGTGGAGGAGTATTATGGTAAAAGGAAAGTTCCCACATTGAAACTAAGATCTTGGCGATGATGGATTAAATCTCTCCTGCAACTCCTACCTGCCCGATGTGGAGGAGAAGTATTGTGGTAAAAGGAAAAGTCACATATCGACAACAATAATATTTTTTTTTGCTATCGTAATCAGCATTTTTTTTATTAGTTTTACATTTGATGCCTTGGCTTCTCATCAGTTTCAATGACTTCTGTGCAAGCTTAGATCCATAAACCTTATGGATCCAGCTTGAGGGGGAGTATTGGAGATAAAATTAAGGAGTAATTTAATGAGTTATTTAAGGAGTAAATTAAGGAGTGCTAACTTCTTAATTTAATGAGTAAATCAAGAACCTTAATTTAAGGAATAAATTAAGGAGTAAATCAAGGAGTTATCATCCTTAATTTAAGGATTAATTCAAGGAGAAAAACAAGGAATCCTTAATTCAAGGAGTAAACACAAGGAATCCTTAATTCAAGGAGTAAACACAAGGAATCCTTAATTCAATGAGTAAAACAAGGAATCCTTAATTCAAGGAGTAAATCAAGGAATGTTTAATTCAAATAGTAATTCAAGGAGTAAATCTCCTTATATATAGCTATAGAATTGTAATGAAAATATGAAAGAAAGAATACAACTTTGAGAGAGCTTTTTTTATTTGGCAAGGCCTTTAGGCCTTTGGCCTTGGCGTTTTCAACACTAATTTTCAACACATATGATACATAAAAATCCATCTATTAGCAATACAACTAAAAAATAAGTATAATATTGTCTCCTTTTTTTATTACAAAGATGTCAACAAAAATGAGAGTATATTTCTCTTCATTTGATATCGTAAAGTCAAATAATATTCTACAAATTTTTAATAAAAACATATTTAAATTACATGAAAAAATTTATTTTTAAATTATCCTTGATCTTATTTCATGTACTAGTTAAAAGTATGAGTGTTTATAGTTCAGTTTGATTCCATTTTGAGTAAAAAAACTAATCAAATTGGACTGTTCATATTACTGAAATTGGATCGGATAGGACTATTTGATTATTAAAAATATTATAACTGAATGATTTGGTTTGATTAACGGTTTTAATGTTTTGATCCGATTAATAATATATAAATATGATACAATTAATGATATATATTTTATTATAATATAATAAATTTAATCAACAATTTGTGAGAATTGATATGAAAAATTTAATATATTATTAAAACTAATCTATTTCGATTCGATTGGTTTAAAAATCAATATAATCGAATTATACCGTTTAAAAAATGATTTTAATTGATATAAATTAGATTGGACTATTTAATTTATAAAATTTTTTAGACTAATTTAATCATTCGATTTTTCAATTCAATTCAATTCAATTCAATTTTTGAATATTACTAAATAAAAATAGAACAAACTAGGTTGAAATCTCTTTTAACTTTAATTTATTATTAATGTAACACCGTTTAACTCTTTTACATCCCTATGAACTTGAGTTAATTTAGAGCATCAATCATATTTTTTTTAACTCCTATTGATATCTACAGTAAGTATGTAAAAGTAATCACACTAATATTAGTAATTTTATTTTTATGTACACTGATATATACAAAATGTTTTGTCATTCTAATTAAAAATTCACTATATACTGTAAAATTATTTTATCAATTTTTTTAACTTAATGTTTATATTTTTTTATATCTTTTATAAATTTATTTAAAAATAATAATAAAATAATATCCTTAAAATTTATAATAATAAAAATAATATTTTTTATGATTATTATTAAAAATATATAATATATTATTTTATTTAAAATATTTAATTGAACACAATTAAAATTAAATAACGATTATTTAAATCTGTTTAATGTTAATCAACGTTCAATTAAATACTGTTCAATATTATTGATTTTTTTATTTCTTATTATAAATTTTAAAAGTATTAATTTTTATAATTTTTATAAAAAAAATTATAAGTTACATTTAAAGTAACATACATTACATTTATCATCTATGGATTGATAGTGTAACATAATTATCTGTAATTTTTTAAGATAATCTTATAAATTTAGATTGCTTCAAATTAATTCAATCATAAAAAAATTTGGTAATTACCTTATATCTATGATGCATTGAGAAAGTTTATTTTTCTTTCTTTCCTATTACCCGTTTCATGTTTTATTTCATTAAAAAAAAAGTTTACTATTTTTCTGTTAACGTATGGTTTATTGAACTCCTGAATGGATGTTTCCTCGTTGTTAACATGAAACGGTGACAAAACTTTAAATTATAATATCAGGGCAATGGACAAACATGACTTTTCGTGTCTCGATGATTCACTGAATGAAGAGACGGAAAGGACAGCTTATTTTCCTTATTACGAAAACAAGAGCTTTAACATAATTATTTTATAACTGAAATTTTATTTTTAATTTATTTTATGTAATAATAAATATGTTTTTATATATATATATATATATATATTCTCAATATAAAAATAATATTTTTAATGAACTATATAAATAATTAAATTATATAAAAATTGGTAAAATAAATTTAGCACTCAAGTAACGGATTAATTTAGTATCAAAATATTTGAAAAAAAATCCCAATTTTATTACTTTATTATAAGATTTTGAATCCCTTCCCATAGAATTTTAACTTTTTTCTATAAGCATTTTAACTAGTTTTTGGACTGACAATAAAAATTCTAGCATTTTTTTTAACAATACTTGAAAAGCATTTAAATATTTTTTTAAAAAAGTTTCTTTAGTTAATAAATTAATTCGTAAATAATGGACCAATATATTTTATTAATTAATTTTTACGAAAATGCTTTAAATTATTAACTTTATGATACCATTATAAATAATAGTTAAAAAACGTATTTTTTACATAAATTGTTAATGTTCATTATTTTTTTATTTTTTGCAATATATTTATAATTTATTTTATAAAATGATAATTAAATAAATAATAAAAAATTAAACATAAAGTTTTTAGTCAATTCAAGATTTATTATTAAAAAAAACTCCTTATCCAAATCATAGATACAATAATTATTTATTTCTTAAATTTTGAAATTATTTTTTATGTATACATACATATTTTAATAAAAAATTTAAAAATAAAAATATAAAGATGAGATATTTATTAAAAATAATTTTCTTAATATTAGAAGATTATTTTTTTAAGGATATCGCCTAATTTTTCCAAAGCTTAAAATAAAACATCATATGTTATTATTTAAAAATATAAAAAAAATTTGTAAAAAATTTATTTAAGTATATATTTAATTTTTTTATATAATATAGATTGATATTATTTGAATAATTGTAATACATACATTTCATTTTTTATTGTTTTCGAATGATTGCAAGTGTTTTTAACATTTCATTCGTTTGTATGTACAATTAAACCAAATGTTTCTTAAAAATCACGTCAATTAAAAATGCTTAATTTGAGTAGTGTATTCAAACACGCTCTCGTTATTATTTTTCTTTATATACAACCGTATTGTTAAAAGATTTTGAGAATATAATCTACTTCTTAAAAAAAATTAATGTGATGCTTTTGGTTTACATTAATTGTGAGCTGCTCCTTTTATTTACTATGTACTGACCAATCAAACTACCTTGCACATTAAACAAAATTAATTTAAAATATTATAATTAATCATAATATACGATATAATTTAAGAATTCATACAATTTAATAAAAAATATTATTTTTAATTATTTAAGATTTATGAGATTTTATTTCTCTCAATTTTATGACATTATCAATTCAAAAGGTTTAAAATATATAAATTCAAAAAATTTAAAATTAAAATTAACATGATAAGTTAAAAATAAGGGATATAAAAAATATGTATAATGATTAATAGTATCTTAAAACATATTAAGTCACTAAAAAGAGTAATGAAATTTAATAATATATAATTAAATAAAGCTTTTATTTCTCACCCAAAACACTTATATTTATATTTATCAAATAATTATATATTTAGATGTATGTTTACACAAAATATTTTAAACTAAAACGCAAAAGAGATAACTATATGGTTATGATTTTGTTTGTCTTGTAGCAGGACGGAGTCATGATAAATTTTTAAGGGAGAGCCAGAGCCAAAATCTATTTATATAAGGACTATGACAAATGAAACTGTGTTATATAACTTTGGTGTTAAAGAAATTATATTTTATAATATATGTAAATATAAAATATTTTTTAAATGCAAAAAAATATATTATTATTTTTATTTTTATTTACTTATATATAATAATAATAATTTTATCACTATAGAAATGGCCAAATATCTTTTTTTAATATTAAAAATTATATATTAATAAAAAAAATTAAAGTTATAATGCCTTGGCCTATATACTTGCCCCAAGCCTTACCCTGTTCTGAAAAATATGAATTAATATCTTAATATATTTTACATATGTAACATTTAAAATTAAAAGAAGAAGTATGAAAAAGTTAAAATCTTTCAAATATAGAATGAATTATAAAAGCAAGTAGAAGAAGAGTATCTATTTTTATAACTTTCAAAATCATATTTTGTGAATTTTAAATTTTTTTGTGTATCCAAATTTAACACATATTTATGAAAATTTTAATTTTTTTCTTTTAATACTGTAATAATGTATTACTATTATTATAATGATCTAGATTCATTTAATTTTTTAATAATAAATAATTTAAAAATTTTAAATTTATTCATCTATTAAATCATAATTATCAATTTCATTAATTATTTAACATATAATCAATTATTTTATGAGTCTTTTGAGTTTCACTTTTAATTTATTTACCAAAAGATAATTAATATATAATTAATTATTTTTTATATTAAATATAATTTAGAAAACAATTTAAAATTTTACATATATTTATGAGAATTTTAATTTTTTTTAATTTTATAATAATATGCAATTATTATAATATTTACAATATTTTTAAGTTTCTTTTTAAATTTTATACTAAGTAAAAATTTATAAATTTTAAATCTATTAATGTAAAATAAATTATTTTTGGAGTCTATTGATTTTAATTTTAATTCTTCGTTTAAAGCTAATTAATATATGGATTCAATTATTTTTATATTAAATATAATTTAAAAATAAATAAATTTATAGTTAAAGTATATTATGAGAATACATTATATATCTCATTAAATAATATTTGATATATCATATTTGGGGTTAAGATAGTCATTTATATACAAAATACAGACTTACTTCTTTATAATAATTTTTTAATAGTTATAAGATATAAAAAATAAAATAGCTGTGAGGCTCCTCATTTATAGCCACTTTTAAATTTTTTTTTAATGTATATTTATAGCAAAACTGACATTCATAAACTATAAGCAAAAAAAAAATAAAATTAAAATGTAAATATATGAAGTATTTTAAAATAATTTCAACTTATTATTTATCTAACACAATTCTCATTGTATTACTAAACAAAAAGAAATGTTAAGATATGGGCTATTAAGTACAAAAACATTTCTCAAAAACAAAAAAGTACACAAATATTATATTTATACTATTAATATTAAAATAAATAAATGTATATTTCATTATTTAAATATGTTATTTAATTTTTAAATAAAATATTGAAAATCTATGATTATTTACGTCTTCTCTGAGAGTTAATTTATATATATGAGTATATACAAGAGAATTTATAAGTTTGAGGTAAATAATTTAAATAGTCATTATTTTTCTTCTTTTATCATTTTTTCCTTTTGCATTTTCTTCTATTTTTTCCCCTTTTTCTTCTAATTTTTGTTTATTTTCTGTGAAGCCTTTTTACATCTTACCTACAAAATTGAAGAATACACTAATAATATAGGTTATTAAGCGACATGAAAAATTATAAACATTTTTATATTTTAAATATAATAATTTATGCATTCATCAATTATTTTAAAACATATAATTCTTTATACACTAATTATATATTAACATGTGATGAGACATGTAACAAAAAAATAGTTAAAATTACAAACATAATAATAATAACAACAATAATAAATAAAGTCTATAATATTTTCATGTTTAAATGATATTGATCATTTATGACACAATATATCATGAGTGAAAGATTAATTTGATCCACAATTTATTATTATTAAAGATGAATACACAATTAAAATAATGGTACAAAGCTACCCATCTTTTTATATAATATATATCATTTTATTTTAAGTGTATGTATTATTTATACTAAAATTTTTAATTTTTTTAAAATTGGTCTGTCTCTTTCCCACTACAATTTTATTTTAATCAAATAATCATTGAATTAAATAAAAAAATAAAGCACTACAAATTTATAATGAGATGAAAATGTAAAGTATGAAAAACAAAACATAAATTAATATCAAATTATAATAAAAAATATTAAATCGAAATGGAAAAGATAAATGTAATAAACGAGCAATAATCCACATTTTTATATATGTAATATGCATTATGGTTTGAGTTCGAATTTGTAATCATTTTTTTAAAGGCATAATAATATTTATGGTTACTTAATTTTTTCAATTTTACATTTTGTTTTTTTTTCTTTGGATTTGGTTATTAGATTTTAAGTTTTACAAATTTAATTCAAATGTAAAAATTTTACTATAACAATTTCATGTTGATATTATATTTTTTTTATAATTTAGTTTCTTAATTTTTTAAATTTAATAAACTTGGTCTATTTCGAACCAAAATTATGGAAATTAAAAATTTAATGGATAAAATTTAACAAAAAAATAAAAAAATGATAAAAATTAGAGATGTTATATTTATCATTTTTTAAAATATTAGAATATTTATTTTCCATAAAAATTCACATAATATGTATAAGAACCACAAAGATAGTTAATCAAAACATGTCTTATGTCATTATATAAGAAAATGGATGATAATAATAATAACATATTTAAAATTTATAATTATAAAAATAACATCTTTAATATTGAGATAATGTATTTTTATTATTTCAAAGAAAAAAATCTATCATTTCATATTGAACACTGTACATTTGGACGTTGTTTAAGTTGAATTATGATAATTTAAACTCATTAAATATTGAATTATTTAAACACATTCAATATTATTTTGTTTTTATAAATTAACAAATGTAACACTAACGTATTAAAAAAATTATAAATATATTATTTAAATTTATCGTGTTACAAGTATATATATCACTAAAATATCATAAATATTATAAAAATATTATCCCAATATAATTTACGATACTTCGATGTTATATTTGTAAAAAAATTGTTACAAAATACAATTTAAGTTATTTAGATGGTAATTTTTTTATAATATTTTTAATAGTTCAATATTATGTTTATCATGAAAAATTATATATTTTATTTAAATTATATATTTATTTGTTTACTACGCGTGAAAGTAAAATTGCTTCTAACACAAATCTTAAAAAAGTGATTTTTTTCCTTATAATTTATAAATTATAAATAGGCCTTGATCTCCCGTCCAACCAAGGGTCCCTAACATATACGTAAGAAAAATACATATAATATACTAATTATAATGAATATTAATTATATATTCCGAGACTAAGGGAAAAAAACAGAAACATGATTAAAATAACTTTCAAAATAATAAAATAACATTTTTAAAATTTATAATAATAAAAATAATATTTTTTATTAATTTTATATATTTTTCATTTATAAAAAAAATTATGCATTATTTTATTTGAATGATACCCAATTAAACAACATTCAAATTAAACGATTAAAATTTATAATAATAAAAATGAAATTTTAATAACATTAAGATTATTTAATTAAATTAAAGAACTTTAAATTAGATGTCGTTTAAATAAAAACAATGTTATATATTTTTTAATGATAAAAATATATAAAATTAACATAAATAATTTTAATTTCGTCCTTATAATTTTTAAAATATTATTTTTGTTTTTGAATAAAACCCCTTAAGTGTCTCGGATAATAGGTTATTTTTTTAAGTTATCAATAAAGCACATTTAATGGAAATGTTCATATTCGCAATTGGCAGAAAAATATTTGCATCTCACAATAAAAACTGTTACATCTCGAATAGCATATCTCTCACTGAAATATCACAAGTTACTCACAAATAACCAATTAGCATAGTTAATTATATTTTTTCTTGAGGATTATGAAATGCACTAATTTTTAAATAAGATTAGTTGGGCGATGCTTATCTTTGAATCACGACTTTAGAATTGGGGATTATGCACCGTCTTTTTAAGGCGAATCTATGCTATATAGCAACAGTGGTAATTAAAAAATAATTGAATCCAAAGATACTACATTTGTTTGTTTTTTTTTTCTTTCTTAAATTATAAAAAAATACAAAAAATTAAAAAAAAATAATAGTCTTAAAATTTGTTATAATGAAAATATTACTCTAATAATATTAAACATAATTCAATTTAATAATTTAATTAAACATATTTAAATGATTTTAATTTAATTTAAATAGTATTTATTTAGACGAAATTTTGAATAAAATATATTAAAAAAATTTAATAATAAAAATATATACGATAAATATAAAGAATAATTTTTTTATAATTATAAGTTTTAAATATAATAATTACATTTAAACAAAAGTTTTGATATGTTTTAAATGGATGAATCTTAATGACGGACACTAATCATATTGTTATGATAACATAAAAATTGTTAGGTGAACCTCCTCTACTTGGCAACATAGCATAAATAATAATAGTCCAACGAACACTTTCCTCTTTTTTCCCGTGTTAGCTCTTCCAATAGATCGGAAAACGTTTAAAATTTCGCCACAAATTTTTATTGGCACTTTTTAAGAGCAAATTATTATTCTAAGTGCAAATATAATTTATTTATTTATATAATTTTATTTTTATTTTATTAAAAAATATATATATTTTACGAACAAAACAACTTATATATTTTTTCATGAATAAAGTTAAAAATAAATTTTATGTATAAATATAAAATTATGCATACAGTTAAACCAATTATCATATGTTTAATTTAATCATAATATAGTTTTATTTTTATTTTATTAAAAAATATATATTTTACTAACAAAAATAATATATATATATATATATATATATTGTAATAAAGTTAAAAGTAAATTTTATATATAAATATAAAGTTACCTTATACAATTCAATCAATTGTCATAAGTTGAATTTAATCACATTTATCTACTAGTTATATAAAAAGCCCTAATAAAAAAATTCCGTCGATCATTTTGTCACCGAGTTCGCGACATTACCCTTGCTCTTTTCATTAAATACTTTTATGCTTTATACAATATGTATATATTTATGAAATGGTAAATATATATTGGTATTTATATTAGTTACGATGATTAACTTTAAAAAGTGTGAAGATTTGAATTTAGAATTTGAGTAAGGATAGTATATTATAACATTTACGAAATAAATACAAGTGATAAACACAATATTAATTTATATATTAATTTAATGTTTATAGAAATTATTAATTATGATAAACAGAAAATTAATTCATTTATTATCTAACTTACAAAACTTGTTGATATAAATGAAACTAAACATATCAACAATATAAATTTATATAATCCCTTTATTATTATTATTATTATTATTATTATTTATTAATCAAATATAATCCTCATTCGTTAAAAGAACTGATAGATTATTAAGTTAAATTAGTACCTCTAAAATTCATTAACTATTATAATACTCACATTTGAGATGAAGTTGGAGATGTTAAAGTAACCCTCAAATTTATATTAATCCCAAATTGATCAATAAATTGAAAGAAAACAAATAATAGTTAGTGTAAATACTTTTTTTATCATTTAATTTTGAATTTGTATAAAAAAATATCATTAAATTTTAATTTATTAATTCTATACCATTAAATTTTACAAATATTATAAAAATACTATGAATTTTTTTATTACTTATATACCATTAAACTTTAAAAATGTAATAAAATAACATCGACGTAAGTATAATTTGTCATTAACTCCCGTTAATTGATTGACATGATAATAATTTTGTAACATTTTATAAAATTTAATGATATTTTTGTAACAATTATAAAATTTAATGATGTTAAATTAATAAATAAAAATTTGATGATTATATATTGAATAAATAATATAATAATCAGTATTATTATATATTGATTAAATAATAATTAACTAGCAAGTGATATATACAAATTTAATTAGAAGAAGTAAAAAGTGTCTAACTGCACTTCCATAGAGTTATAATAATACTTAGTTAGTATTACTCTAGGAAAAAAGTTGGTCCCATTCTCCACCCGAATTATCATTTGGTAACAAAGAAAGCAATGTCTTACGAAAAAAAACAATAAATCCATATTTTTTCCTATTATAAAATTGTGGGGGTTAGTGGAGTTCATATGTAATATATAGATTGAACACGATTTTCTCTTTTATCTCTAACAATAATATTGCAATTATGAAAATATTAAAGTATAATCTAATAATTGTAACACAACATATATACATGTAAAAGCTGTGAATTTCAAAAATCTAGCCGACATTTAAAGGTATGAACATGTAGTACTCTTTTAATACATTTATAAAAACATAAACACTTTATTTATTTATTTATTTATTTATTTTGATTTAATTGAAACAAAAAAAAAATAATAATAATAACGAGAGGGAAGAAGAAGAAGTATGATTCGTATGAATGAGTTAAGAACTCCAAAAAACCAACTGAATTTTAGAGATATTAAAAAAAAAATTACTCAATATTTGAAAAAATAAAAATGTATATATGAATGTTTTCATTAATATTCCAAAAATTTCTAGTAAATTCAATCCAGTTTTGGTACACAAACAAACTTGTTATATATTATGTTTTAAAAGTTATGAATTAATTTTTAGATAAAATATTATTTTGTTATATGATATTTGAAAGAGGGGGATAAAAGTATTGAGTCTTACCTACAACTAAAAAGTATTGTGTACTATTCAATATAGACGACGATGGCTGTGAGAAGAGAAAACGTAAAATGCAAATAGCTCAAGTTAGGTGTGAAATATTTTTGTTGAAAAAAAGTTAAAAGGTGAAAAACATGGCTATAGCCGCCTATTCAAAAGGGAAAATCGATGTTTAATTTATATAGTTTTATTAATAAAAATATTAATATTTTTTTTAATTTAGAAAAAAAAAGCTAGCAAAGACAAAGAAAAAAAGTTGATGAGGACAGAGCAATAATAAAGAAAAGAAAAAATCATGTTATAGGACCACAAAAGTTTTATTTTTCTTTGATTTGTTGCAACAAGAAATTAAAATAGAGAAAGTTGATCGAATACTTAATTGTCAAACGTCAAAGCTTACAAAGGCTTTATTGATAATTTTATAGGGTGTGGGTGACCTAAATTTTCCTCCTCCTTTTTTTTTATTGGTTAGAGAAAACTCGGGAAGGTAAGATACATAAAATAGTATTTTTACAGAATTATAGATGCATAATGCTGCTGATACATAAAGTAGTTTCAAGATAAATGAATAAAATTACGTTGGATTCAATTTTCAAGTTCAAAGAATATGAATCTCCACCACCTAATTAAATCGTGCCTACCCTACCACCTTATGTTATCCACTAGAGGGTTGCCACGCCGGTTATTCGATTGTTTCTTTATAGATTACGTGAAAAACATGTCTAGCTTATTCCACATGAACACATTGTTTACAAGGCGATAAAAAATAAATAAACAAAAAGATACGGAAATCTGCTTTAGTATTTTGAAAGGGGACGATAATGGAGCCATCTCAAATTTTCTATGTCGATACTCCTGTATTGATGGAAAAAAAAAAACGAAAAACATGCATTGACCCTCCTCGTCTTGATTAATTAAGTCTCGAAGCATCATTATTAATGGGTGGTTAATTGTTCGATATATATGTTCAACATTTTCCCAAGAAGAGCTCAAAAACTGATGTTGGTTGTTCAACCGACCAAGGTTCGTTGACATATATACTGAGACGAATAAACCAGAAACTTAAAAAAGATTAATATGAAGAAAAAAAAAACGTTGAAGATACTTGTTTACTTTCCATTGGAATTTGCATGATTATAGAAAGGCCAGATATTTACCAGGCGCTCTAGCACTTATGCACTTTTCGAGAAATATCCCGAAAATCCTGCAGGTGTCGAACGAGGTGGAAAATCTTCGGCTGGGCTGGCATGGAAAATAAGCGAATCATTTCTCCATTTTTTTTCTAAGGTAAGACATGACCCTACTTCTTGCAGCCTCTCTGGACCCATAATTGCTAATGTGTGCTCTTGGTGCAGTGAAGTTGCCTCACTGTCGTTCTCCTGACAAGAGAGAGAAAACAGAGCTTTGTCAATCAAGCAATTAAAAAATAATAAACAGAGCTTTGCCAATCAAGCAATTGAGGAAAAGAAAAAAAAAAAAAGAGAGAGCACTACTTTCCAATGCTACACTCTTCCCTGAAGATTTCCACCATCAACTTTCCTACGATTAACGATGACTTAATTAATACAGCTGGAAATGCATTACCTCTAGTGGGGATAAATCTGCGCCTCCACTGAATGTCAACTCAATGCGGAATCTTTTTGGATCTTCTAAAGCCACCTGCAATTCAATTTCATGAAGGCGTCACACTAAGCATGTTGAGTTTGTAAATATGTTGCAGATACTGTAAATTTTTGTAGGATGATAAACTTGATCTACTGTGTGAGCGAGTAAAACCCAAACCTAAACCCAAATCCTATAAAATTGGAATTTAAATTCATAAATTAAGGTCCTACGTTATTTTTACTTAGAATGTTCTAGGATATAGTAATTATTTATGTAAATTATTTACTAACTTAAAATATTATTATAATTATAAAAAAAAATGAGTAGTATGATTTTTTGTAATTTTAGATTAGTTTATTTGTGTGATGTAAGATTATTTTTAAATAGTGCAAATACTAATCCTTATTTTAGTTTAAGCATTAAGAAAAATTAAGAATTTTTAAATAAGTGAAGAAATAAAATCTAAATAAGAGTGAATTGTAGTATCTTATATTTTAAGTGAGAATATTATTATAATATTTCTTTAAATTTGAATAAAAATTGTTTATATGAGTGTTTCATTTCAAACAAAATGATATTAGAACCAAGTTGAAAATTATACATTATTGCATATCAAATCAAAAGTCTCAACGAAAGGAATCCTACGTCGTTAGAATCGCCCTGATTAGAGTTCAAACGTGCTTCTGAAGGAGTGTTGCCAAAAATCGAGTTGACTCACCGAGTTGGAGTCATTGGTCGAGTCGTTGATCGTTGACTTTGATTGAAAAATTTCGATTTTTTTAAAAGTTCCTTCCAAATTTTTTTTTTGGCATTCTCGATTCATCCGTGCGATCAGATTTTACAAATTCTCATTATATTGAGAGATATGACAAATGGTATGGCATAATTCTGAGTCCTGAAACTCAACAACAACAACTATGACAATTAGAGTATCAAATGAAAGCACTTATTGGATCACCAGATCTGTAAGATATCATAGATAAAGTCAATAACAAGCCTACAGATGATGCTGCTCTTACACCAAATCAAAAGAAAACTTTGAAGGATTTAAGAAAGAGAGACAAGAAGTTCTCTATCTCATCTACCAAGCATTAGATGACGATGACTTTGAAAAGATTTTGAGTGCAAGCTTTGCCAAGGAAGTGTGAGAGAAGCTACAAACCTCTTACAAATGATTCGAAATGGTGAAGGAGGTCTGTCTCCAAACATTAAGAGATGAATTTGAATCCTTACACATGAAAGTATATGAGTCTATTTCAGATTATTTTTCAAGAGTAGTAAATGTTTTTAATCAATTAAAAAGAAATGGTGAAAATTTAGAAGGTATGAGGATAATAGAGAAGATACTTTGTTCGTTGGATCTCAAATTTGAGCACATCGTCATGGGGATTGAAGAAACTAAAGAATTGAAAGAAATGACGATCAAGCAACTCCAAGGATCATTGCAAGTATATGAAGAGAAGTATAGAAAGAAGTAAGGGTTTATTGGGCAACTCTTCAAGCTGAAACTCAAGTATTTACATGAAAGCCAAGGCAAAGATAGAAACCAACGTGGACGAGGTGGAAGTTACATCCATAAATGAGGTTGAAATTATAACAACAACAATTTTGATAACAACTATAAGAAAGGAAAAAAGCTAAACATGAGGCCATGGAAGAATCAATCCGAACTCGAGGTATGGCAAATCTCAAGTTTGATGTTATAATTATTAGAAGTTTGGGCATTATGCTTCAGAATGTAAAAATCCTAACAACACAATTGAGGAGAAGGCCAACCACGTGGAGGGTAAGATTGATGACAGAGGCCAACTAGGTGGCCAAGCAAATTCCTAGTTTCTTGATAATGATGCAAGCAATCATATGTGTGGAAGGAAAGACATGTTCATAGAGCTAGACGAGTCAGTAAGCAGAAATGTTTTGTTTGGAGATGATTCCACAATACCAATGAAATGGAAAGATAATATACTTATCCATTTAAAAGATGAGAAACATCAGTTTATTTCCAATGTCTACTATGTGCCCAATATGAAAAATAACATCTTGATTTTAGGACAAATGTTAGAGAAAGGTTATGATATTCATATGAATGATTATAACCTATCTATAAAATAAGAATAATTTCATTGCTAAAGTGTCGATGTCAAAAAATATAATGTTCCTAATCAACATACAAAATGATGTTGCAAAGTAACTGAAAGCTTACTATAAAGATGGATTATGGCTTTGGCATCTTCGATTTGGGCATTTCAATTTTGGAGGTCTAGAACTACTATCTAAGAAGGATATGGTGAAGAGACTACCTTGCATCAACTATCTTGACTAGCTTTGCGAAGGGTGTCTAATCGGGAAGCAATTCAGGAAAAGCTTTCCAAATGAGTCAAAGTCAAGATCCAAGAAGCCATTTGAGCTCATCTATACGGATCTGTATGGTCCAATCAAGCCAAGATATCTTGGTAATAGTAACTATTTTTTTCTCTTCATGGATGATTTTTCAAGAAAAACTTGGGTATATTTTTTTAAACAGAAATAAGAAGTTTTCAAAGTCTTCAAGAAGTTCAAAGCCATAGTGGAGAGAGAAAGTGGTAGAAAAATCAAAGCTATGAGATCCGACCAAGGTAGAGAATTTACATCCAAGGAGTTTCAAGAGTTTTGTAAAGCAAATGGAATTCGTCGACCAAT
Organism: Hippophae rhamnoides; assembly: GCA_033030585.1. NCBI lineage: Eukaryota > Viridiplantae > Streptophyta > Magnoliopsida > Rosales > Elaeagnaceae > Hippophae > Hippophae rhamnoides. Next base: position 49,204,192 of record CM065433.1, on the reverse strand, counting down.
GACAGTTCCTAGATCCTCCCAATAAAATGGTGCGGTAGAAAGAAAGAACAAAACAATCCTCGACATTGCAGGAAGTATGCTCAAAATCAAGAAACTACCCAAGGAATTTTGGGTGGAAGTAGTGGCATGTGTAGTCTACTTGTCAAACAGATCTTTAACAAAAAGTGTATGGGAAAAGACACCGCAAGAGGCATGAAATGAAAGAAAGCCTGACATTTCCCACCTGAGAATCTTTGGAAGTATAACCTATGTTCATGTTCCAAATAAGAAAATAACAAAGCTTGATAATAAAAGTAAGAATTTTATCTTTATTAGCTATTATTCTAATTCATAGGGTTACAAGTTGTACAATCTAGACAATAAGAAAATTGTGATTAGTCAAGATGTGATATTCAACGAAAAAGGAGAATTTGATTTTGACTCTCATACAGATGACTTCAATTTCTTTCCTCAGTTTGAAAAAATGAACAGATAATGAGGGAGCAACTAGGTGAACCTCAATAAGAGCTTGTAATTCCATCCACTTTACCAACATCAACCATTCAAGGAGACTCATCACCTTCATCATCATCAAGTGGAAGTCCAGATGAAAGAGTTACATCATGCACACGAAGTCTTAGAGATCTTTATGAAGTAACAGAATGATAAGATAACTTTACATTATTTTGTCTATTTCTCGATTGTGAACCAATAAGCTTTCAAGAAGTAGTGCAAGAGAAGAAGTGGAGAGATGCGATGGATGAAGAAATCAAGGACATCGAGAAGAATGACATATATGAACTCACCTTACTTCCCAAGGAACATAAGGTGATAGGTGTCAAATGAGTGTACAAAACAAAGTAAAATGCTAAAGGAGAAATTGAAAGGCACAAGGCGAGACTAGTTTGTAAAGGTTATAGTCAAAAGGTTGGAATTGATTATGATGAGGTATTTGCTCCTATTGCTTGATTGGAGATTATTAGACTAATCATTCCTTTGGCAGCTCAAAATAAGTGGAAGATACATCAAATGAATGCAAAATCTGCCTTCTTAAATGGAGTTCTTGAAGACAAAGTTTACATTTAGTAACCATCAAACTACTAAGTCAAAGGCCATTAAGATAAGGTGTTGAAGTTGAAGAAGGCTCTTTATGGGTTAAAACAAGAACCAAGGGCATGAGAATGGCTTCCACAAATGTTCCTACGAGCACGCTCTATATATCAAGATCAAAGATGGAGATATTTTGATCATGTGCCTCTACATGGAATATTTGATCTTCACTGGAAGCAACTTAAGCATGTTCAATGAATTCAAGGAAGTGATGACGAAGGAATTCGAGATGACAAACATGAGGCTCATGGAATACTACCTTAGTATTGAAGTTATGAATTAAAAGGATGGGATTTTCATTTCATAGGAAAGTTATGCAAAAGAAATCTTGTAGAAGTTCAAGATGAAGATTTGTAAGCCAATAAGCACATCGAAAAATATGGAATCAAGATGTCCAAACATGAAAAAGACAAAAGTGTAAATCCAAAATTCTTCAAAAGTTTGGTGGAAAGTCTACTCTATCTAACTTGCATGAGGCTCGATATTATTCACCCAGTTTGATTGGTTAGTCGCTATATGAAATCTCCAACAACCACCTATTTTAAAGCCACAAAGAGGATTCTTTGCTATCTGAAAGGTACAATTGCCTTTGGCTTGCTCTATTCGGTTTCTAATGATTATAAGCTTGTTAGATATAACAATAGTGATTGGGATGGAGACATAGATAATAGAAGGAACACTATTGGATTTGTATTTTTCATGAGAAATATTGCTTTCACATGGATATCAAAGAAACAACCGATTGTCACATTCTCCATTTGTGAAGCAGAATATGTTACTGGTACCTAATGCATTTTTCATGCAATTTAGCTTAGAAATCTATCGAAGAAGATAGGCTTGATACAAGAAGAGTCGACCGAGATTTGTGTTGACAACAAGCTAGCCATTACCTTAGCAGAAAATCTAGTATTTCATAATCGAAACAATCATATTAATATTCGTTACCACTATATAAAGGAGTGTGTTGCAAGAAAAGATGTGCAAGTTGAATATGTGAAGTCACAAGATCAAGTTGTCGATATTTTTACCAAGCCACTAACAAGCGAAGACTTCATAAGATTAAGGAATTTACTTGGAGTCACAAGATCAAGTTTAATGGGGGGTGTTAGATCATAAACTTGATTCATTATGAGAGCCTAAACCTAAACCTAAACCCAATCAAATTGGAATCCAAGTACACAAATTAAGGTAAAAAAAGTTTTTTACACATAATTTTCTAAGTTGTGTTAATTGTACATGTGAATAATTTGGTAACTTAAAATATTATTCGAAAGATAAAGAAGAATAAAGTGTATAATTATTATAATTTTTGATTAATTTATTTATGCGGTGTAAGAATATTCTTAAATATTATAAATAATAATCTCTATTTTAAATTATAAATCACAAAAGTAAAGATAAAGTATATCTTTTGCATCGATAGGCAAAATTATTGCAAATGTGCACCATTAATTAAGTCTACTATGTTTGAATATAATTTTAGCTTACCATTATCAACTTTTTGTTGGTTTTTGACGTGCATTTAAAAAATAAAAGAAGTAAAAAAATAACAAACTTCAATAAAAGTACAAAAGGAGAATATCTCGTCATGGGAATAGTGATAAAGATGAATGTTACAGCAGAAAATTAAAGAATTTTTTGTATTAATTTGTGGCCAGTCTTATAAAATTAAAATATTTTTATAGTGCATATGCATACTAGGAAAAAGACTTAAATAAATAAGATGATGCGTTGATTTTTCTTTTTTAATCTTTGTATTCATTATTATTTATTAAATAAAATGTATTATTTAAATGAAAAGAATGATAAATTAGAAAAGTAATATGTTTTATATAATTGTATAATTATTTATACTGTAATATATAAATTAAGATATGATATTATTATAATAAATTTTATTATTATTATAATAAAAATATATAAAATATTTCTTCTATCTTTACTATTAATTGCATATTAATTTCACTACTATTAGATAATATTATTAGTTAAATAATAATTTATATTATAATAATATCACTACTAAAATTGATATTACATACTTCTATCAAATTATAATAACAAATATGTTACACTTATCATCAAGACATGTGTGGTATTGAGTGATATTTTTGTTTTCATATACATTTAATGATATTTGTTTTTGGATGGCTTTATATAATGTAGTTTTTGCTTTTATTAATATTTTTGGTATTGATATTTCAACAAGTTATTATCAATAAAAATACATAAAATATTTATTTTATTTTTAATATTAATTACATATAAAAATATTATTAGTAAAATATTTTTATAATAATAATAATTTAAATCGTATCACACATTTTTGGCATTTCAATGACAAAATTCTTGTGAGAAAATAATGATTTTTATTTATTTACGTGTATAAAAGTCCATACATTTCAACAAAGATGCACCCATCCTGTAAAATTTATAATTAATAATATAATTTAGGATTTTTTGAATAAAAAATAGTAATATAAATGAAATTCAATAAAATATTATTATTATTATCATGTGTGAAATCAATATGATAATAAATATTAAAATAAAATTTAAAAATTATAAAAGAATCAAAATTATAAAATAAGAGTTTTATTATTTTTAAATGAAATAAAATAAAAAAAATGTTTATTATTTAATTTGCAACCAATATTTAATAACAAACTGTAACCATATTTATTTGATATAATTTATGAATCATAAAATATTTATGTATATTACTGAAACAGCTATAAATATATTAGTAATATTAGTATTTTTTTTAATTATATTATATTCTTGTAATATATTAAAAAAATTTATTAAGTTGTTGTCGGTCTTACGAAATTAAAATATTTGTGCAGTGCATACACATACTAAAAAAAGAATTAATGACTAAGACAATAGGTTACTGATTTTAAAATTTGAATAAAAAATGAAAAATAAAGAAATTAAATATAATAAAATTAATATAATATTCATACGTGTTAGTTCGATCTTGATTAGTTTTACGTTTGAAATCTGATTCAAATCATATTTATTAAAACTAAAACCAAATTAAATAAATAATATTTCAAAACCTATAAAATTAAGTTTGATTGATTACGATAATTTTGCACCACCCTAGTTTTACTCGATCCTATTCCACCGGTTTTATACATCATTTAACCCCTACTTTTATCCTATCCTATTCCCACAGTTTTATGCATCATTTGACACTATGTTACTTCCAACCTATGTTGAAAACCAATGTAGTTATATAAAAGCCTGATTTAAATTCATCTTTTATTTGAAAATCAAAGGTTTTGAAATTTGAAAGAGGTAAGTATGAAATATATATGGAATTTTGTTTTGCATTAACTCATTCTAATTTGATGACAGTTGGAGGATAATATTTTCATAATTTTTTTTTTGGATAATTAAACGCATTGCTAGCAATCAGCAATGTTGACTACGATCGAGGTAATAGTTTCTTTTTGTTGTTGTTGTTGTTGTTGTTGTTGTTGTTGTTGTCTGTTTTCAGTTTTTTATACCACACAAACTTGAACACCTATTATTACTACTCGAATCCATACCATCAACATACTCAAATAAACTTGATGCATTTTAGCTGTATCTTGTTGGCTTTTGTCTCTCTTCATTTATTGTAGTAAAGTCCCATGAAATGCAAGCATGACTTACATCCCCAATGAAAGGTGTCATATACGTGCACATTCATTGCCATTAGACAGGAAATCCTTTCTGATGTTAGTTTTGATTTTCAACTTCCAAGAAAAATTATACAGTTAGAAGCTAAATTTGGACTCTGAATTGAATCTCTGATGGATTCATGATCACCTATGTTGGAAGAAATACATATTGATAGCAAAATGTTGTTTGTAAAAAGTAATCATGTATTAAGGTTCTGAAAAAGTTTTGAATTAGAAACTCCATCAAGTTCAAGAATAGTGACGTACAGTACTAAAATTTTCTCCATACATTTCATAGTTGCTGGCTTGCTGCAAATGATGCAGGACTTTCTCTTCTAAGTGGTTCAGTTAATGGAGTACAATCATTCCACCGTTTGTCCCTCTTAACCTTTACCCAACCTGAGTAGATTTGATGCTGAATATACAGAAAAAAGATAGGCATTTGATGCTCTTAACAGGTAAGTTTGAACCTTACTTAAATTGTAGTTGGGCTCTCTTGATCATTTCCTGTTATTAAAGGGCAGAAGATTAGCATTATAAAATAAACATGAATAAGCTGAGAATGATATCAATAGAAGGAATTATCAAGATTAGCCAGTCTGGGTCCTAAATAGTATGTTCACTGGAAATATGGTGAAATTGCTATTTGGGGCCATTTTCACTAAAACTCCGAAACCATGCTATTTTGGGGCCTCAAATCTATACCAACATTGGCATCCTTCAAACCCTATTTAACTTGAGGTGTATTACATAAACAGGTGTTGAAAAGATGTATTATCATGCTTCACAAAATGCTAAATCATAATGGGTGAATTTCCAATTTCTCATGCTTTATTTGTGGATGGATAATGTTCATGAAAATGGCAAATAAATAAGTATGACTGCATGTGTATGAGCTCAAGGTGAGTTCTTGTTATGACTTTGCATAAGAAAGAGGGGGGGGTGGTGGTGTTTACCATACCTTCAATGCACTCGGGAAGGAAAAGTTGTTATTTCTACAACAAGAGAATTCCCCTTCCCCTTCCCCTTCTCCTTCTCTCTCGACTCAAACAAAATAGGCCCTTTTAGAAATTTATAGCAATATATTATGTTTACTAACAGAAGCTGCGTTCTCACCTCATTTTTCCATTCGTAAAATAGAAGTCACAGCATCAAGAATTGATAAAATAAACAGAGAAAACTTGTTCATGACTAAATTCTTGTTTGATAGATCTTAAAGAGGGAAAGGCCAAATTAGGAGATTGGTAATATAATAAATTTATGAGGGATGTGAAAAGGTAAATTAGTTTTTATAAAATAAAATATTGATACTTCAATTAAAACGCTTTAATCTTATAACTTTAAAAAAAATATGTATTTTAATCTTAAAAATCTCAAAAAATATGATTACACTACATGTTTTATACAAAATTTATAAAATTAAAGTGAATTATTTTCAAAATTATAGGAATTAAAGTGTTATAATTGAAAAATAGGAGAATAAATCACTAAAATTTGGATACCGTTAAGGAACTTATTCTTGTATTCTTTTTGTAACTTGATTACCTTGAGTACAGAAACGGAATTAAATCCTAAGGACCTAAACTATTTTGTTGTATAGATACTATATTTTCCTTGTCTATGTATTCTAGTACAAATCCGAAAAGTTGAACCAGTTTGCCAATCAACAAGTCAAAAACAAACCTTTGAATGTGGAGGGAACCACCACAACATGCATATCTGCGTTGTTCGGAGGAAGATGTAAGTGAAGGGGGTAAAGCTTTCCGTTCAATAGATTGCGTAAACAGACAAGAAGATTCTTAAGCCCTGTTTCCTCCATCAGTTTTACCTTCAATTCCTCCACTCCACTACCCTTGAATGTGAAGGAAAGCTTTGCAATTTCATCATAATTTCCATTTTCATCAGCCACATGGTACGTGATCATCCTTCCTTCAGCTTTCATTTGTGAATCACTTGACTGCATTTTGAAAACAAAAGTAAAAAAAAAAAAAGACACATACTTTGGCATCATACTTCAAATTACCGTACAATTCATTGTCGTATAGCAAAAAATCCAATAAACCCACTAAAGCTTCTTAAAATCATGAACACCCTTGCTCCCATAATCAGAGATAATGACGTTTCAAAAATGTTTCAAACTTTCAACCAAATTCTTATTTAATCTTTACATGAAAAAAATTAGCTTCTAGAATCCGAAAATATTCATGAGCCGGTCAACTTTCATATAACTGCAGGCATAACAGATAGTAAAATGTTGGGAAATTAAAAGTAAACTTTAAATATTTAATTACCTTTGGTTTGGAAGTTCTGGGAGTTTTAAGCTCAATTTCGGAAGGAGAGCTTGGTTCTGAAGGCACGTCATCAGGTGATGGACTAGGCGGTTGAGATCTCACGGCCACAGGCAGAGGAAGTTCTGGAGGTGGGCATTTAGGTGACTGCTCACGAATCTCTACAATGTCGACTTCCCATATAACCCAATCTTGGGTTGAAATCCTGTAAGGAATATCATGCGTGACAGAGTTTCTCCAAGGTGGTACACCCCCATTTGCACGCAAGAATTGGCCATAGCGTGTCTTTAGCCGCACTTGATATCCTTCTCTAAGGGGTTCCCACTCCACAGAAGAATCCAATCTCTTTGGCAGAGTCTGTAAAACTTTCTTCCCCGTCATTCCAAACAACACTGGCATATTAGATGCTGTCAAGTATTTCCCATAACAGCTCTTGAAACGTACCACCTCAGCATTTTCAACCAACTCAACCGTCCATCTTGCATTTCTCACAACTCCATTGCGATCTTGAATCACATTTTCTTGGTCATTGTCGGCTAGTAGGTATTTTTCATGGTGGCTTCTCAAACGTATCACTTTTGCCTTTTGGAAAACTTCCATGACACCCTTAGATTAAGGACAAATATATTTAAGAAAACAAAATATCAGCCAACGATCTAGATATTAGATACTATAATGTCACGAAAAAAACAGGAAAATGTATGTGGAGTTCTGGTTTTGTATGGTGACACCCTTAGATTAAGGACAAATATATTTAAGCTGCATGGTGTACTTGCAGTTGTGCGAAAAGGAAAAAAAAAAATGCAAGTACTTAAGTGAATTATTTGTTTAAAAAAATGTTCCTAATTGTTAACTTCAAGCCCTGCAATGACAATACAATGTCCAGATAAAAACATTAATTTGGCAATCTAACCTCATAATATGATAAAAATATTGGAATGAAATGTTAGGAAATAACACAAATTTTCGATAAACCAGATTTATGAGAAAGCAATAATAGAAAAATAACACACAAAATTTGATAACGGAGTTCGGTCAATCTTGTTTACGTCTCCGGACCTGCTGCAGATCTTTTTACTAAAATGAGAGAAATTACACAAGGTGTTTACAACATTCACAACTCACAACCAAATTACACCCAAAAAAATTACTCTCAATTTTCTCTCACAAAAGCTTTTCTCTCTAAGTTTTTCTCTCAATTGGAATGAACAATTTGGATGATTAATTCATTACAATTACACATCTATTTATAGGAAAATTCACTATTTGAATTACTCCTTAAATTAATGGTTCCTTAAATTGCTCCTTGAATTAAGCTCCTTGTTTTGCTCCATGTTTTTTGCTCCATGTTTTGCTCCTTAATTTGCTCCTTAAATTAAGGAGCTTTATAACAGTCTCCCACTTGAAGACTGATTTTAATCTGTCTTCAAACCTTGATCAATGCAGCAGCTTTTCTAGTCTTTGTTACTCTAGCAAACCAACTGAAGTCAGCATAACTTCAGCTTTGTCAATAGTCACCACCTTTGTTAACATATCCGCTGGATTTTTGCTTCCTTGAATCTTCTCCAAAGATAACACATTATCTTCCAATGTAGATCCGATGAAGTTGATAACGAAGTCCAATATGCTTTGTTCTAGAATGAAATGTTGAATTCTTCTAAGTTGTATTGCACTTCACTATCACTACGCAGTAACATTCTTCTCTTGTTTGAATCCCAACTCAATTAACAAACCTCAAGCCATATCATCTCTTTACTAGCTTCGCCATCGCTACATACTCACCAGAAGTGGATAGAGTGACAATTTTCTCGTATTTAGTGACATCCAACTAACAAATAGCTTCCAACAAGAATATATAACCTTGGTGCTTCTTCATTGATCAACTTCACCTCCAAAGTCTCCGCGTCTTCACGCACTGTACTTTTAACTCTCCTTACTAAAGTACAAGTAATTTTCTCGCAGTGCTCGGCAGATACCTCAAAATCCACTCGATCGTTTCCCAATGAGTTTTCCCCGGATTTGATATAACCGCTAACAAATCCCACTACGGCCAATGTTCCGGCCTCGCATGCACCATTGCGCACATCAAACTTCCAACGGCCGAGGCATAAGGAACCTTAGCCATGAATTCTCTCTCTTCTTCCGTTTCGAGGGACTGATCCTCGGATAGGCGAAATGACTCGCTGGCAGAGCGCTTAACCGGCTTCGACGCCCATACGTTGAATCTTTGCAAAACACGATCGATGTACTACCAGATAACCGCAGCGATCCTTTTCTTCTTATTTCTCAGTGATTTGCATTCCAAGAATCTTCTTTACGGACCCAAGTCTTTCATGTCAAATTCCTTTCGACAATTGTCGCTCAACCTTTTAATATCATCCATATCCGAACCTGCTACTAACATATCATCAACATAAAGTAGTAAAATGATATAACTGGACCTATATCTCTTGAAGTAGCAACAATGATCAGCATTGTACTTCTGGAAACCTTCCTTGTGCATGAAGCTGTCAAATTTTTTGTACCATTGTCTCGGGGCTATACCAATTGTTGGGAAATAACGCAAATTCCTGATAAGCCAGATTTATGAGAAAACAATAATAGAAAAATAACACACAAAATTTGATAACGGAGTTCTATTAATCTGCTTACGCCTCCGACCATTGCAGATCTTTTTACTGAAAAGGGAGAAATTACACAAGGTGTTTACAACACTCACAACTTACAACCCAATTACACCCAAGACAATTACTCTCAATTTTCTCTCACAAAAGCTTTTCTCTCTAAGCTTTTCTCTCAATTGGAATGAACATTTTGGATGATTAATTCATTACAATTACACATCTATTTATAGGAAAATTCACTACTTGAATTACTCCTTAAATTGCTCCTTGTTTTGCTCCATGAATTGCTCTATGTTTTGCTCCATGTTTTACTCCATGTTTTACTCCATGTTTTGCTCCATGTTTTGGTCCTTAATTTGCTCCTTAAATTAAGGAGCTTTATAACATGAAATTAATCACATTGTTTTATACATTTAAATACTATATTAATTCTTGCTCTTATAAATAAAAATATAACAAGAGTCAAAAAATTATCTAATTTTATTTAGTGCACCATACAAAAAGATACCAAAAATTTGATACCATTGTTACATTTAATTCATGTGTTTTCCAAAAACCTCTATAACATTTTTAAAGAAATGAGATGAGGGTTAAATATGTCAAATGATTTATCGGTCTTATTTAATGTCCAATTTAATATCCTCAATGAATTCATGTATTAAAATTATTTAATTCTATTTAAATCTCATTTTATTTCATCTAATTTAAAATCGTATATTATTATAAATAATCATGTTCATTTTTTTATTATTTTTGTGATTTATTTGTCTCATTTAGATTTATTTAAATTAAATGAGATATCTCGTTACTATCACAACCCGTCGAAATATAAATTAAACAAAATAAAATAAATTCACAAAATTTATTATCATAATCTAATAATATATCCCATATGAATCTACACATAAACAGAGACTTAACGATACCTTTTATTAAAATATTTCTAGAAGTTATTAATTAATTTGTTAGTGTTAGGAATATTATTGTATCCAGTTGTTTACATTTGTGGCATTTTTTTTATAAATAAGTATATATGATCATTGTTAATTCATTATTTGTTCGATCAATTTTGTAATTGGTCAGCTTTATGACTACTAGTAAATAAAATACGTGATAAGTAATTCAAGTTGGCTACTTGTCAATTCTATAAGCACATAAAAGTCAATGTTCAAGATGCGACTTACCAGCTAGGATGTACTTGTCTACACTTGTGACATTTTTTTTTTTTTGGGTTTTTAAATAGACTTAATTTTCGAAATAATAAAAGAGATAGTTTGCCAAATAAGCAAATAATTCGCTTAGCAAAAAAAAAAAAAAATGCAAAAATGCAAGTAATTCAACTTTCTACTAATCAATTTTAAAAGAAGAACATATACGACAGATGAAATCAAATCGAAAAGCAAAATAATTCATTCAATTGAATTCATCGAAAGAACATATAATATTTGTTCTATGCTACCATATCTTGATCAATCCTAGGTTTGGAAAGTAAAGAAACAAATGTCTAATTGAATAAACGCTACCAAAACTAAACCCGTAATGCAGTATATATATTTATAGACACACATGTAGTTTAATAATATTCTTGAATCAATATCATACCTGTTTTTCATTTGCAAACCAAGAACCCAATGAGGAAAGAATTGATGGCGAATCAGTGTCCGAGCACTCTGAAACGGAAGAAGAATTACTCCATGTGGGGGATAGAGAACCTGGTAAAGAATAATCTTCTATTAAATTTATATAGTCATCTACAGCTTCTACATCCCAAAGAATACAATATTGGGTTGCTGTTCTATAAGGAATATCATGTGTTATTGAGTTCCTCCAGGGAAGTGTTGCTCCATTAGCCCTTAAATATTTTCCCCCTGATTTGGCTTTCAACTTTACTTGAAACCCATCAGTTCTAGGCTCCCATTCAATTGAGTTATCATAATAGTGTATAGGATCGGTTAGCAGAACCTTGTTCCCAGTCACACCGAGCAAATAAGGTTCATCTGAGGCCGTGAGGTATTTGCCAAAGCAGCTCTTTAGATGGATGACATGGCTGTTGCCTTCCACAAGCTCTATTGTCCATTGGGCTTTTCTTGAAGTTCCATTGCGGCTTTGTCTTACTGTTTCTTCATCATTCTCTGCATAAAGGTATTTCTCAAGGTGGCTTCTCAATCTTACTACTTTTGTTTTGTTGAAAAACTCCATTTTTCTTTGTGCTTTTCTAGCACGACTGTTTATGGAAATTGTAAGTGTTTTTATATTCAATTGTTGTGCGAGTCAAAACCCGTCTTTATTAAAGGCCGGATCTTATGTACTAAGTTATATATTCATATGAATAGTGTTAAAAATAAAATAAAATTAACATAATAAAATAATAACATCAATAATTTAACGTAATTCATCATTTAATTTGAGTTACTTATACATGTTTCTTTTATTAATAAAATTAATGGTTAAAAATGATAAATAATACAAAAAATTGAGATAAATATAAAATAGTAATAAATAAGTGTTTTCTATACTCACTATTTTGTCAATATCCTCTACTTTTAGGATATATATCTCAAATATTTTTTTAAAATATTATCTCACTCTCTTATACGCATAATACTATTTCGCATAAAGAGAAATTGTTCTTTTGATTTTGTTTTAATTCTCTTCTTTCGTGTGTCTTTTTAAATCAAAACATTGCATATTCATTATGTAGTTAGAAATTGATTATGTAATTGTTCAAATTTTAATCACAAATATATATATATATATATATATATATATTATTTTTTTATTTGATAAATTTATTAAATTTGATTATACCTAAACTTTTTATTTTCTTCCCTTTTATATAGTCATAACTACACATATTTTTTAATGTTAAATAATTATATATGCTTCTAACTCATTAACCAATTGCCTCTTGCCATTAACCTCGTGTATAGTTTAATTTTTTACTTCTTAATTTATTTTTTCTCATATGAGTGGTTTAAGAGGGAGGAGAAAGAAGGTGTTATTCCATATTATTATTATTCTTATACAATAATATATATAAAAACATGAGCTTACTAAAAAATATATTTGAAAAAACTAAAAATCAGACTGTTCATAGATTTTTTTGAGAAATAAAATAAAATTTATTAACAAAGATTAAAAGATACAATTTATATTAAAACTCATCCATTTAAATATATATATCATATTTGATAAATCAAATCTAAAGAGATTTGTTAGCATGGGGGAAAATAAAATCTTTCATTATTCGCTCTATTATAAGATTTTCTTCTCCATGTTTGATTGTTTTAATCAATGTAATGAATGTTCTTTAAAAATATCGAGTATTGATAATTGATTAATCTCAAAATTATTTACTTTAACTAAGCATTTATTTTACTATAGCTTAGATGTATACTTGTACATAGAAACAAATTAGCGAATTAGCAAAAATATTATCATATATAATAGTAAAAAAAATAACAACAATTAATTACAACAATTTAAAAAAAATCAATATAAAAGTAACAAGTTTTCAAGATTGACTTAATTATTTTTTTTTATTATTACCAACCTTGATTGTTATTTACTACATTTCATGCTTCACATATCAATCAAACAATTAAAAGAAATAAAATTGAAGTTAATAACAAAAATTAATGTATTTATTTTGAAAAAATATTTTTATTGAAGAACAAGTAAGATTTATTGTTATAAATTATCCAATATAAAAAATATATCAAAATAATAACATCGTAATCAAATATTAACTTATAAAATAAATATAATAATTATAAATTAAAAATTGGACTTAAAGAAAACATGATTGAATTTATATAAACCTAGAGAATATAATATATTGAATATAAGTAAATGATGTACAAAATAATTTTTCAAAATAAAATTGTAAACTCAAAAAATGTACAAAATAATTTCTCAAAATAAAATTGTAAAGTAGAAAGTTCTTATAAGAATAATGAAGGACATAAAAAAACTACACAATTTAAGCTCCTATATAGCTTTGTTGTGACTTTAGAATAGCTTACAAATCATTCATATAAATTATAGGAATAAAGAATAAGATAAGAAAGTAAGAGTTTTTTTTTTAATTTTTTGATGATCTTCAAGTATTAAATGCTTATATATTTATAATATTAGAGGATGAAGATTTATTGAATCTTAAAAATATCATGCATTTTATTATTAAAGATAATTGATTTGCAAAATCTTTTGAAAATATGAATTGTAGTTAGATCTCTTAGGTTTTCAATAAATCAAAAATTATTTAATTTAGAGCCAAATTCGACACATAATTAATTGATTGAATTTTCATTTCATGTGACCCAATCATTAGAGTTGAATTGGACATATATTTAACTAAATTGAACAATTATTCAACTTGTTATATTTTAATCAACTAGTGATCCCACTCAACGGAGATAAATTAGATACATATTTGTAATTCAATTGAAAAAGTTTTTAATTAACTAGACTTTAATCAACAGAAATCCTACTAATTTGAACGAAATTGAACCGATAAGAAATTAGAAACAATTTGATATATTAAAACAAAACAAATAGTAAAACATCCAAAAATTGAGGAAACTATTCAATCTCAACTCATCTTATGTTTGGTTGCATAATTATCCAAATATGTTGTGTAAAATTAAATAATTAAACATAATACGAAGATCCATATCGAACTTAATTATGTCCTAGCTATGTGTTCATTACGGTGAGATAGTATTTCAATTCAAGTTTGGTTTAATTAGTGATTTGTTCACTTAAAATGATTTAGATATGATAGCTTATACATGTATATATTTAATTAGTTGTCATAATAAATAAAAGCTATCTAATCTATTATACGGAATAACATCTTAATTGTTCTTATTTTTAACGAGTATACCTATGTAAAAATAATTTAAGGTTATAATTGATTCTTTTTATTCTGTGTTCTTGTATCTTTGATATTAGCAACTATTATAAATACATAGCAAGGCAAGAGAAGAGCTAATGACTGCCACTCCGAGGGGAGGGAGCAACTTCTTTCTACCCAAACAAGCAGCATATTTAGTCCAAAAATTGTGAAGTAAGTTTCTCAACGTACATGATCTATACATCTACAAAGTACAGACCAAAACTATAGCAAACCATCTTAAGAAAACCAAATTGCGATTTAAATAGTCCAAAAATTGAAATATCATACAGAGTACTGAAATGGTTCATAAAGAGTTATATAAAATCAGTCCTAATGGAATACAATTATCTTGAAGGAAAAAAAGAAGAAGCTTTATTTTCTAGGAATTGTTTGTCTTAATTTTTCAGGGTTGGAACTAGTCGTGTGCAATGATGAAATATTTTTGACATTGTTAATAAGATCTCTACGGTATCCATGTTTTGTGTTTTAATAGTGTTGATCGATTATTATCAAGATATAGTCATTAAGATGACTAAAATTATCTATAAAATATCAATTTTTAATATATATATATATATATATATATATAATATCGATAAATATCATTTATGATTAATATTATTTATTTATTTAAAATAATTTATAATTAAATATCTTTATTTAATTATATTTTTAAATATTGTTTATCTGAAGTTGTAACAATATTTTTGTATTCGGTTTTATAACTTTTTTATATAGTCAATAGAATATACTGTACTGCTAATATTTTCATAATTATGTATTTTTAGTTATCAATTTAAATAATTATTTGAAACATTTTAACTGTATATTCTATAAATTTGTTATTTGTTAGCAAAAATCTTATTGGTATATATATATATATATATATATATATATATATTTATTTATATGTCATTTTTATTTTTGAATAATTTTATATAGGATTATTTTTATTTGAGACATTTATTTTCCAATTTTCTAATAACAACTCCAATGATATTGATATTCGGTAAATTTTTACAGCTATCTGTACAAAGTCATTATTATCATATTAACATTTAATAATAATAAATAATGATGTAAAAAGCATATATAAAAGTTATTTTAATTAAAATAATTTTATTTTATTTATAAAAGTTATGTTAATTATAATAATTTATTTTATTTTATTTATAAAAGTTATCATGACACAAAATAATTATTAAATAGTTAGAAAGTCATGGAACTCTTTCCATTTTCGGTCCTTTATTTTGAATTTGTCTCACACTCACATTTAAAATTCTTGACATAAATCTAAGTGATATTTTAAATTTTATTTTTTAATAATTTTTTTTATTATAACTAAAAAACTATAAAATATTAAGTCAATAATAAATATTTTCTAATAAAAAATAAAATAAAATTCCAAGCCAATAAATAAAAATTTTATGTAAAATTGAGAAAAATAAAATATATGTAACAATAAATACATAATATTTTTATATTGAACAATATTAATAAAATCTTATTACAAATTAATTTGAAAGAATAATAATAAATTATGAAATAATTATAAGATTTATATTTTTAGAATTTAAATATATAGTTTTAAAAAATTTATAAAAGAAAAATGATAGATGTTTTGAAATAATAAAAACATAAATTATAGTTTAAATATGAAATATATAATACATTATTTATTATTGATTTGAGTTTAAATATAATAAAATGTATAAAATAAATAAATTAAAATAGTTTATAAAGTTTTGAGATGTAAATGAAATATCTATACTTATCATGCCTCTTAATAAAATACGGACCCTCATTTTCCTTTTTTTATTCCTCATTTTGTTGAATCTATTCTTATTTTCAATTGAAAAATCTTTAAATAGATTTATCCCATCAAGAAAAATTAACATTCCTATAGTTTTGAAATTATTTTAATCCACGGTTTTAAAAAATCATAAAAATTAAAAGAAACGTGTCTTTAAGAAAATATTTATCTTTTAATATCTCATATAATTTTTTTTCATATTTAATTATATAATAACATGAATATACTTTGTATTATATAATATTAATAAATTCATATTTATAATTAAAGAAATTCAGAACAGGTGTTCGCCCGTGCATTTGACTAGTAAATTTGTTTAAAAAAATTAAGAATTTGGTTGATTTAATCTATAATTTTTCGTATATTTTTTTAAAAGGTTTTGTCATCGTATGTCTTTGACATTTTGGCAAAAAAAAAAAAAAAATTATGTTTAGTATTTGGACTGATATCGGTAATTTTAAATGCATGTGTAAAAGCTATAATTTGGTCTTTTGATGCCGAATTACAAACGAAGTGTTCAATTGACTTTAAAAAATAATGCAGTACTTAAAAAAAAAAGAGACTTAAAAAGGGGACAAATTAGTAATGAGTACTCAATGAAGTTAAGTTTGTTTGCGTCATAAATTATTGATTAATTATGTTGATCATGAATTAAAATAACATGGTGATCAAATTAATTAATATAGGAGTGAAGAAATAATGAAGGTATAAAAAAGGAAAAAAAAAATGTAAAAATAATTATTTAGTCAATTATCTATTTATATCTCTAATATATATATATATATTCTCTCCCCTATTTCATTTTGTAAAGATAATCACATCAGTTTAGTCCAAAATTAATTAACTAATAAGTTTTTTTGATCTCAATTACTTATCTTCTATGAACTAGTCAATAATCTGTCGTACTGTTGGTATTGTTACGTACAGTGGTTATTTGAAGCACACGCGGTAGAATTTATTAATTATACATTTTAAACGACATATATATATATATATATATATATATATATCTTGGCCATTCAAGGAGAGAGAGAGAGAGAGAGAGAGAGAATTTTACCAAATCAGTATTTCAAAAATAAAAATAAAAATAAAGATCATCAAATCAGAAAAATGGAAAATAAATATTAAAAGAAAATATACACTTGACTGCTCAAGTATAAAAGTATAGATTCTACTGATCAAAGTTCAACCCGAAGAACCTAAAGAATAGGTGATTTGGAATAATTTCGTTTACCGAGTCCATTTTCTGATCTCAAGCTGCTAATGCTTCGTGATCACACCGTGAGCTCTGATTTTTCCATCGATCAATGAGGCCATTAGTATCATCTTCGGCGCCATTAGTCATTCTTCCCCATCTATTCATTTTTTATTTGATTATATCAGTTACTTTTGAATGTTCACTCTTGTCGCTCATGACAATAAAAGGTGGGACAAGCCAAGCTTGTGCAGCCTGCAAATATCAAAGACGAAGGTGTTCAAAAGAATGTGTTTTGGCTTCCTATTTTCCGGCTCATGAAACACAAAAATTTCAAAATGCACACCGTTTGTTTGGGGTTCGAAACATTATGAAAATTTTAAGCCAAGTCCATCCACAACAAAGAGAACAGACAATGACTTCGATTATATTTGAGTCTGATGTTCGAGCCAAATTTCAAGTTCAAGGTTGTTCAGGAATCATAACGCAATTGTATAATCAGTTACAAGCCACTATTGAAGAACTTCGGTATGTCAATGCTTGTATAAATATTTGCAAAGAACAGTGTCAAAATATTAATAATTTACCCTCCACAACAAATTATCATGAATTTTCTCTTGATCCACAATTACATTTAGGCATGTCAACAAAAAATAAAGGAGAAGTCCCAAATATTTATGAACAACAACAACAACAACAACAACAACAACAACAACAGTATCAGTATATTAATTATGGTGTTGAAGTAATGCCTAGTTTGATGCTGAATGATCAGTTTGTAACAAATGAAATGAATGGTCATTATATTGAAGAGGACTTGAACAGTATGGCAAGAAATTTAAGGGTTCCAAATATTTGTTACGGTATTAATGGCCATAACAATATTGAAGAAAGTGCAGCTAATAATTTAATGATTGAAACGCATCAAGAAGGATGTTCCATTCAACAAGAACTTGATGTTTCTCATGATGAAAATATCCCATTCGATACAATTGCAGATGATAGACAATCATTCATTGAATCCAAAGAAATTTCTTGTGATCAGTCAAGGTATTGTATGCAATCAATTAGTGTATTAAATGATTGTATAGCTAGAAATTTAATATGCAATATTGTTATATTGAATGAAAAGTAATTTAAAACAACTGTTAAAGTTTTTGATAAGAATTAATTCTTAAATTATGATACTACAATTAGATTATACATTGAATTTAAGAGAAAGTTTTTGAAATTTATTAATTCGTGAATTTATTTATGAATGCAGTGCAGAGTCATCGTTCAAGTTCAAGAATATAACACAGAATATTGAACCTATTTTGAATAGAGAACTCAAAACTGCTGCAGCTTGCTTCACCTTAACAAGTCTGAAACCCAAGGGATGATTTTTATTACTATTCTATGGATAATCTTCTTCTTCTTTTTTCCACATTTATTGTGGTAAAAAATTCAATTGATCGAGTTCATTTTTTTATATTAAAAACAGTTACTTAAATATCCATTGAGATTGTCAATTAAATAAGATATTAGAATATAAATTGAATAATACTACTTCCTATTTTATCATAAACTCGCTCCCTTTCGTGTCTTTTTTAAAAGAAAAATAAACTAATAACAGTTGAAATAAATATTTGATTTATTATAGATATATATATATATATATATATATATATATACATATATGTATACAATTATATTTTATAAAAAAAAGTATATATATATATTTGAATTAATTTACATCATTAATTTTTTTTTCTTAGGTAGTTAATTTCTACACCATATTGAAATAAAAAATAAAAAATTAAATTTCATAAAATTTTAAATTAATTATGAAAGTAAATTTATTATGTAACACAAGTTTTTGAACAATTAGAAATCCAGTAAAAACAATATTTAACCAAAAGCATACATAATATATATTAAGAATTATTTTTATTTAAGATGTTTTAGCTAATCTTTTTCTTTAAAATTTATAATAAAATATATAGAGTAATCTTTAATATATATATATACAGAATAATCTTATATTTGGATATAATTTTTAATAATCTTATAGAATAATCTTATATTTGGACATAATCTTTAATAATCTTATAGAATAATCTTATAAATATTTATGCATAATTTATAATGAATAAATATATAGAGGTACAAATTTAAAATTAATTTTTTTAAAAAATAATACATTATAACATTTTATTATTCTTGTTTAAAAGTAAATATATTTTATTTATATAACTATTGTGAATGATTCAATATACTTGCAATGTTATCATAATATAATTAATTTAAATGTAAATTAAAAATATGATTCTTGTGGCTTCAAACTAATCAGATTTTGTAGATACCCGTATTTCAGTTAATAAATTTAGATGTCACCAACAAGAAAATAAGCCTATTTACCTCATAAATAGAAAGAAAAAAAAATAACTATTGAAAAAATAAGATTACGGGAAGGATAATATTGGTAATTATGTTAAATGAATGAACTATAACAAGTTAGACAATAAGTAATTTTGTTATGATAAATAGACGTTCTGCAAATTTTTCTTTTTATTACTCTTTGTCTCCTTTTTTTGTTGCTTTTGATTCCATATAGATATTATAATTGGTAATCAAAACTTTCATAAAAGAGATTGTGGTAAGTGATTTGTTTATCAAATACATACAGTTATCTCTTCTAACTTATAGCTACTCACTTTATTTTCATGAAAATATGTACGATTCTTGGTTCTATTTCCTTCCATCTCTTACCGTTACGTGAATTTCCGTTACACTAACTCTTGTCTTAGCCTACGGGAGCATATATATATGAAAAATAAAATTGTTTTAAAACATTTAATTCAACTTGTTATTTGATTCGATTCGATTCGATTTATAAATAAATTTAAAATTTTCAAATAGTACCTAATTGTTTAGGTTATTATATTTATAATTTATATTACTTTTCAACTTGATGTTCTAAGGTTGACATTTAAAAATAACAATTTTTTTAATTGTTTTATCTAATTGATGATAATTTAAAATTATTTCAATAAATATTTTAATCGTCATATTTTAAACGGTTATAATCGAATCAAATTAGACCATATCAGTTTTAATAGTCCAATCAAGTTTGGTTTGATATATAAGAACAATGCAGCCCATTTTGTTTAAATTTTATAAAATTTAGAATGTTCTAATTGTGTGTATATATATATATATCCCATTTTCTTTGTAGCAGGTTGAATAGTCCTAATTTATTGCATAATTGATAATATTCATATATATATATAATAAGTATAAATTAATTAACATTTATTATTCAAAAAACTTAAAATAAAGAATTATATATATTAACTTAATAAATATTGATTCATATTAGTTATGATAATTTTATGCTTGATAAACAAAATTAATAGAAGAATATCAAAGAAATTAAAATTTGATTTTAGTTATATTTATTTCCTAAATTTGATTTTATTAACATTTATTCCCTAGATTTTTCATAAATAGACCGCATAATTTTGAGTCTAACCTCTAAATAGAAGTAAAAAATATAATTTAATAATACACAATATTATATTTAATAGAAAATATCATAATCTAATTACAAGACAAAAAGTAAATGAATTTGACATATATTACATTCAAATGTTTGTTATTATTTTTCAAATATCTTTCGATATAAAGCTTTAAATTAGATATGTTTGATTCTCTTAAAATATAAGAGATCATAATACAATTCATATTTTAAAAATATTTAGTAAATCAATTGTATTTAATAAAAAAATAACATGATATTTTTATAATTAAGGAAATCTTTTTACTTCAACACTATAAATAGATGTGCATTTAACACTTGAAAATAGTCAAAAAAATTACAAAGATTTTTGACTTGTTCTAGCATTCTTTATCAATAGAATTTAGGAAAATGATTTGTAAGTTAGGTTAAAATTATAATAATGTTAGAGATGAGCTTAATTATATTTTTATATTCTATTCTTTTATTCTTATAAGCCGTTTGTAGTTTACAACTTTATTTTGTGAAATTGCTTTGTTCATCTTTTTGTTATATTCAATATTATATATTCTTCGATTTCATATAAATTCAATTATGTTTTCTTTATACGTAACTTTTAGTTTATAGTTATTATATTTATTTTATAAGTTATATTTTAATGTGATATTATCATTTTGATATAATGTTAATTTGGATAACTCATAACAATAAATCTTGCTTATTATTTAATAAAAATATTTTCTCAAAATAAATATGTTAGTCTTTGTTATTGATCTTCAATTTTGTATATTTCAATTGTTTGTTTAGTATATGAAGCATACAAATAAATAGTAAATAAGAATTAAAATTGATAATATTAAAATGAAGCAACTAAATGAATCACCAATCCTTGTTATTATCATAATAGTTTAGGATGTGAAACATATAATTAAGTCAATATCAAAACCATGCTTTAGTTATTGATTTTCTTTCCTTCCAAAATAGAGTTGGAAATAAGTATATCTTAAGAAGGTTAATATTACTGACAATGTGATTAAGTGAATGAATTATGATAGATTCATAATCTTAGAGATACCTAGTTAACCTATTAATATATATTTTTTAATCTTTTTTGAATAATAATCAATTTTTTTTGTGCAAATTTTTTTTAGCAAAAATATGATTTTTTTTCTTTTGTGAAAATTAACTAGAGAGCTAAAAAAGTAAAAAAAAATTGTTAATTTTTAAAAACTTATTTTTCCTAATAGTATTATCAATACAAATAGACCATCTTATTAATTAAGGGTATGGACTATATACATGCTTTGTTCACAAGTTTTTTATACCTGGATGGGTTTTGACACTTTTTACTCTTAAGAATGGGTTTTTACACTTCATACTAAATAATTAATGAATATTATGTAATCTTTGTAAAAAGAAAAAAATAACAAGTAAAACTTGTAATGTGTATCTTCCTAATTTATCCATGCCAGTTTAGTTTATGTGTTGTGAGGCTTGAGGTTAGTTACCAGAGTCTCTACAGCATTTGTACACATGTATCAAGCTTACATTTTTGTTATAAGCTTGTACATATGCATCAACTATACAAGCTACGATATCATTTTATAGAAACCATCTTGTGATTAATGAATTAATAGTCTCTTCTCACTCTTGTTGTTCTTGAAACATTGAAAGGTATCGAAGCTAACTTCTAAAGCCATTAAAGGCGTATAAAGAACCTAATGGTGCATCATATAAAGATGTTGTAACCAACTCACTATCCGCATTATTTTCCAACAATTCTGCCTAGTGTTGGTCTTCATTCATCTTCTCCTATAATTCTATCAAAATTTGAAGTTGATCCTCAATTCAATAATTTAAATCATAATTTACATTCTGGTGAGTCTGTGATTAATGTTCTTATGCAAAATTTGTCATTTATATTTTTGATGAATGTTTCAATGCCTATTAAACTTGTGATAATAATTACTTACATATTTGACTATGTATGAATTAGAAGGAGTAATTGATGGTTGCTTGATGCCACCATCTAAGTTTCTTGGTGGCTCAGTCAACCCAAACCTAACCTTTCTTAATTGGAATAAGTTAAACTTTATTATAAAAGGGTAAATCTATAGATCTATTTGTTTCTATTCCTATGATGAGTTCTTTCGATAGTGGTATGATATCACATTAATAATGGGTTGCACTTGAAGTTACCTACTCAATCAATGTGCAATCAAAAGTAATGGATCTTTGTGATCAATTATACAATTTGAGGAAAGACAATATGTTTGTATCTTAGTATATGCTTAAAGCAAGGACCACTTTTGGTCACCCATTTTCAATGAGAGAACCTATTAGTGAAAATAATTTGATACATTATGTGTTAGAAGGATTGGGTTCTTGTTTTCAAACCTTTGTTACTAATATCAATACGAGGGGATTTAGGCCTTTCATCAACACTTTACATAGTTTGTTGGAAGGATATGAATGTTCTTTGAAGAACTAGTCTAATAATGCTTATGATTCACTCTATTTGAAAAATATGGTTCATTTTAATTCCATGAATGGTGATAATGGAGGTTCTAAGGTGCATCAGTTCAAGAATTTATAATCTAAGTCTAATTCTTCTCGCTAGAATTTGAAACAATTCATTCAAGATAATCAATCTTAAAAGTAGAATTCTGGTAATAGTTTTTCGAAGGAAAATTTCAAGAAATTAAGTGATGAAAAGCCTACATGTCAATTATGTGACAAAATAAGTCACAATACACATTCTTGCTTTGTATTTAATGAGCTTTTTATTGGAAAAACAAACCCTTTTACTATGGCCAACCAATTTGAAATAAATGATGGGGATGTTAGTTTTGGATCGTCTTCTTAGATTATTGACACAGGGGCTAATCATAATATAGAAATGAGGTTGTTGTGCTTAAAAATGGTGAGAAAATTCTTATAGTTAATGTTGGTTATACTATATTGACAACTAATAATTATTGTGTTCTTTCTTTAAATGATGTTCTACATACACTATCTACAACAACTAATTTACTCTTCCTATTACTAATGCTGGTTATATTATATTGACAACTAATAATTATTGTGTTATTTCCTTAAATAATGTTCTACATACACTATCTACAACAACTAATTTACTCTAATAAATAAGTTATGTATAAATAATAAGGTATTTGTTGAATGATCTCCAGTAAAAGAAGTAAAGCTGTAAGGAATCAATGCATATGAGCTCTATAAGATGGATGGATCACCTATTTCTAACTTGTCTAATAGTGACTCTCCCGATGCTTTTCACGTTTCTTTGGAACTTTGGCATGAGAGAATGGGACACCCTTTCATTTGCTAATGTCAAGAGAGCTGTGAACAAGTATGTTGATTCTAGTTCTTGTATTGCCAAGGAATGTAATAAAGAACCCTTTTGCACTATGTGTAAGCTAGCAAAATTCGATAAGCTTTCTTTTAATTCTTCTCATATACGTGCTACTCAACCTTTTCACTTTTTGTTTCTTAATATGTGGACAACACCAAAACTGTTAATACTGATGTTAAATACTTTCTTTCAATAATAGATGATCATTGTCATTTTACTTGGATTTTCTTACTTCATTCTAAGGATCAAACTACATCTTCTTTTATTTAGTTTCAACTTAAGGTGAAAAAACAATTTGAAAAGCCAATTAAGTCTATTACTTATGGAGGCTTAGAATTTAAGATTTTGTTTAAAATTCTTACTAAGTCAACATATCCTTATATTTTAGAGGAAAATAGGGTTATTGAATATAGACATAGAAGAATAATTGAAAGAGGTCTTGCTTTGCTATTAATTGCCCATGTGATTTTGTCCTATTGGCCTTATGCTATAAGCACAACCACTTACTTGATGAATAGAGTTCCTACAAAGGTATTTTTTGGTTTGTCTCCATTTGAGGTTCTTTTTGATAAGTCTTCTTTTTACCGCTCTTTAAAGACGTTTGGATGTCAATGTTTTTCTTATTTAAGGTGATATATTGATCATAATCTTGAGCAAATATCAATTAAATGTGTCTTTATTGGATATGGTATAATCAGAAGGTTATATTTGTTTAGTCCCATATACTAGTAAGATTATTGTTAGAATACATGTCATGTTTCATAAATCTTGTTTTCTTTTCTCCACACCTTTTCCCATATCTATTCTTAGTATCGTAGTACCTAGTTGTATACCAATTGCTTATTCTGAGGATAGTGTCTTATCTAAAGAACCTTGCCATGATCTAAATCCTAATGTGTTTGCTTTATTGAGCCTTGTTCTTCTTATGATTTGCTTATTGGTATTTTTGAGCAATCTGAATCTTACATTCCCCTATCTAGTGTACTCAATCTCATGATCATTGTACACTTATCAACTGATGATATGGCTATCACCTGGAAGTGGATCTTTCATGTTAAATTTCTTATTGATAGCACTTTGGACAAGTATAAGCCCATATTGGTTGTTGAGGGATTGGTTTTATCTTGTTAATTGTATTTTTGTGATTGATTATTCAGAAACTTTTAGCCATGTGATTAAAACAACAACAATCAAAATTGTCCTTACCTTGACACTATCAAAAAGATGAGTTGTGAGGCAAGTAGATGTTAATAATATTTTTTTGAATAAAGATTTGATTAAAGATGTTTATATAACACAACTCCCTAGATTTTGACAATGTTATAAGACTTTGTTTTTCAAATTAAAGAAAGTATTGTATGGTGTGAAACAAACACTTTATGCTTGGTACACAAAATTATGTAATGTCTTGTTAGGCTTAGGGTTGCCAAGTGTGACATGTATTTGTTTACTCAACTTTGTCATAAATTTTACTTGGTGGTATTGGTATATGTTAATGATATATTAATTACTGGTTCTCAATGTGATAAGATTGATCAATTGATTTACCAATTAAATCTTTGTTTTTCTCTTAAGGATTTGGGGGTTCTACAGTATTCTCTTGCCTTTTAAAGTGATCTATGGACATGCTATAATGTGTATTGTACAACACAAGTATATCTTGGATTTGTTAGATGTCATTGGTCTTATAGATTCCAAACTTGTCAATGTTCCTATACGTGCAAGTAAGGTGCCTGATAAGTTTGTTGGTGTGTAATCGTGTGATCCTACTAAGTATCAAAGAATAGTAGACTCTCTACAATACTTGACCCTTACTAGACCTGATATAGCCTTTTATGTCAACAAATTGTGCCATTTTATGGCCTATCCATCTACTATACACTAGCATGTTGTTAAGCATGTTCTTAGGTACTTAAAGGGTACTTTGTGCTATGTTTTAACTTTGTTAATAGCTTATTGTGATAAGTGCACTTGATGATCGTCTTAGCACCAGTCTCTATTACGTGTTCTTAAGGAAATCTCTTGTATCTTGGCACTTCTTAAAATAAAAATGTCATTTCATGCAGTAGCACAAAAGTGAATATAGAATTATGGCTCTAGCAACTGCTAAAATCATATGGTTAAAGGCTCTTAGGATTGAGTTATGTCTATACTTGCATTATGTGTCTACTTTCTTCAATGATAACATAAGTGCTGAAGCTTTAGCTCGCAATCCAGTGTTTTATGCATGCATAAAACATATTAAAATTGATCATCACTTTATTTGTGATCAAGTAGTTAAAGAGTTGTTGCAGGTCATATATGTGTTATCTGTTGATCAATTGGTAAATTGTTTAATAAAGCCTCTTATAGTTCCTATGCTCACTGTTTAAAATGTAAAATGATAGTTTTGATTACTTCTACCAATTAATTCGTAAGAAAATATTAAACATGTGTATACATGTTAGGCTTTAGGTTAGTTATTAGAGTACTTATATGATTTGTACACGTGTATAAGGTTTACGTTTTTGTTATAAGCTTGTACATATGCATCGACAATATATGTTGTAATACTAGTTTGTAAAAACATCTTGTGATCAATGAATTAATATTCTCTTCTTGTTCTTAAAATATTGAATTCATGAAAAATATTTTCATCATATCTCAACAAAATTGTTAAAATATTACAATTTTTTAATACTTATTTATATTATTTGTTTTTCAAAAACAAGAAGTTAAAATTTTTAATTTTTTTTGTAACTTTTGGTTAGAAGTGTTAGTCTCTGAAAAATACTTTTCAACTTTATTTAATATCCAAATAGAAAGAAAAAAAATCGTAAAAGAGTATTTTAGATAAAAAAAAATTAATTATTATTCAAAAAAGATAAAAATAATATAAATATTTGAATTGAGATACTAAAAAGCAACATTTTAATAATACAATATATAAATGATATTAATATTATAGGATACCAATCAAAATTATAACAATATAAAATTTAGTGATAAAAAAAAGTTTTGAGACAACCGATAAAATAATATAAATAACATCCTTAAAACTTATAATTATAAAAATCGTACATTTTTATTATTAAAAAAATCTAACATATCATTTTATTTTAAATGTTATCTAATTGGATGTCATTTATTATTAAACGAGGTGTTTAAATTAAACTACAATCATTTAGACCCGTTTAATATGATTAGATGTTATTTTTATTATTTTAAGTTTCAAGAGTTATATTTTTTATAATTTCTCAAAAAAATTTCGTTTATCTTATTTTCATATTCAATTTTCTTCCTAATATGTGTTTACTAATATAATTAAAATTAATCGAAATAAAAATTAACATAAAATAGACAAAAAAATTGAAATAAACTCACTAATTATATTTATATTTTTAATAAAAAAATCAATTAATCAAAATATTTTAAAAAAATAATTTTATAACTACATATTACGAATTTGAAAAAAATAATAAATAAAAATATTTCTCAAATTTATAATATTTTTATTTACTCTTTACCGTATTTTTAAAAAATAATTAAATAAATATGAGAACAGTAATGATTTTTTTCCTCCTTTCCTTTTTCTCGTTGTTTTTTCTTTAGGAAAATAGAGCCGTGTTTGTAAAAGGTTTGATACAACGTAAAAATTCTATCTTATAATCAAAATATTCATAAAAAAGTTTGTGATCCCTAATTTGTTTATCACATCCAAGTGTCTGTTCTAACGTGTGAGAGTATAATCTACCACTATACTTCGATGCAAATAGGTATATTTCCTTATTCTAGTTCCTTCCATTGCTCACCATTGCCCCTCATCAAAACCTTTACTTACACCTC
Organism: Hippophae rhamnoides; assembly: GCA_033030585.1. Taxonomy (NCBI): domain Eukaryota; kingdom Viridiplantae; phylum Streptophyta; class Magnoliopsida; order Rosales; family Elaeagnaceae; genus Hippophae; species Hippophae rhamnoides. The sequence goes on along the minus strand of CM065433.1, from coordinate 49,175,918 downwards.
CTTATCCTTGATCTCCATTTCCCAGAGCAGATGTTTCAGATTCTCAATTTCTTCAAAAACCAAAGATGTTTGGAGGAGAACCTCACCTGAGGAAAAAACGTCATCGTCGTCGTCGTCGCCATTTGACCATCTTGCTCCCTCTCACCAGACTAGAAAACGACAATCGGCGACCTCTTATTTGGATCATAGCGTAGACATGGATGAGCTCGCAGCATCAATCAAACAGACCCAGAACGAGCAAGAGCTTTTTTTATTACTTTCATCCTATAAAGGCAGGCAACTTTCAATAAGGTTCATGGTTTCGCTGCTCTCTCGCGAGTCTGATTGGCAGAGGTCTATTGCTATGCTTGATTGGATAAATGAAGAAGCTTTGTATACTCCTTCTGTATTTGTCTACAATGTTGTTTTGCGTAATGTGGTTCGTGCGAAGCAGTGGGAAATTGCACATGGACTGTTTGAAGAAATGCGCCAAAGAGCCCTTGCTCCTGATAGGTACACTTATTCTACTCTAATTACTTATTTTGGGAGAGAGGGTATGTTTGATTCTGCGCTTTCTTGGCTCCAGAAAATGGAACAAGACCGCGTGTCTGGTGATCTCGTTTTGTATAGTACCTTGATTGAGCTTGCGCGAAAGTTATGTGATTATTCAAAGGCTATCTCCATTTTTTCTAGATTGAAACGGTCGGGCATTATTCCGGACCTTGTAGCTTATAATTCCATGATTAATGTGTTTGGGAAAGCCAAGCTCTTTCGTGAGGCTCGTCTTCTGCTTGAAGAGATGAGAGCAATTGGAGTTATGCCAGATACAGTTAGCTATTCCACTCTTTTAACAATGTATGTTGAGAACCAAAAGTTTGTCGAGGCTTTATCTCTTTTCTCTGAGATGAATGAAGTCATGTGCTCTCCTGATCTCACGACATGCAATATTATGATTGATGTGTATGGCCAGCTGGATATGGCGAAGGAAGCTGACAGGTTGTTTTGGAGCATGAGGAAGATGGGAATGGAACCTACTGTTGTGAGTTATAATACCCTTTTAAGGGTTTATGGAGAGGCTGAGCTCTTTGGTGAGGCCATCCATCTTTTCCGATTGATGCAAAGGCAGAATATTGAGCAGAACGTTGTTACATACAATACCATGATTAAAATTTATGGCAAATCACTCGAGCATGAAAAGGCTACAAATCTTGTGCAAGAGATGCAGAGAAGGGGGATTGAACCGAATGCCATTACATACTCAACAATAATATCTATATGGGTAAAGGCGGGAAAATTGGATCGTGCAGCTATGCTGTTTCAAAAGTTAAGGAGCTCAGGGGTTGAGATAGACCAAGTTCTCTATCAGACAATGATTGTGGCTTATGAGAGAGTGGGATTGGTTGCTCATGCTAAGCGTTTACTGCATGAGCTTAAGCGTCCTGATAATATTCCTAGGGAGACTGCAATTATCATTCTTGCAGGAGCTGGTCGGGTAGAAGAGGCTACATGGGTTTTTCGTCAGGCTTTCACTGCTGGGGAAGTGAAGGATATATCTGTTTTTAGTTGCATGATAGATCTTCTTTCAAGAAACAGGAAGTTTTCAAATGTCATTGAGGTTTTTGAGAATATGAGAGCAGCTGGATATTTTCCTGATTCTAATATGATTCGACTTGTCCTGAATGCATATGGAAAGTTCCGGGAATTTGAGAAGGCAAATGCTTTGTACAAAGAGATGCAAGAGGAGGGGTGTGTTTTCTCAGATGAAGTTCACTTCCAGATGCTTAGTCTCTGTGGTGCAAGAAAGGATTTCAAGATGGTAGAGATACTGTTTGAGAGACTGAAATCTGATCCTAACATTAACAAGAAGGAGTTGCATCTCGTTGTGTCTGGCATTTACGAAAGAGCAAATAGACGTGATGCATTCATGAACAAGATCAGTGACAGGGGAGTGAAATTGGGTAAAGCTTAAGAAGTTCATACCTTTCTTATTCATTTTTCCAGGATTTTAAAGGTTTTTTTGTTATATTCATCAATCAGTAAATATTATTCTGTCTCATTCATTTTCCAAGCTTTTGATTTGTATATGACTTGCTGATATTGGTTTATAACCTATATTGATTACTTTTATTGGTTTGAATGGCGGGTTTGCTGATCAAATAATTAGATTTATCAGTATAAATTGATAAATTCGAAATTATATTAGATTAACAGATTTTATACTCGAATTAAATTTCGAACAATAAATTTTATAATTTATTACGATATAATTCGGATAAAATTATAATTATAATTATAAATAAATATATATTTTATTTTATTTTATAATATATTATATTTAAATATTTAAATATTTAAATATTATACTTATATTAAATTATTATTTTAATTTTAAAAATATATATAAATATCATTTATGTATAATAATTTAATAAATGTTAAATAATATTTTTCATTAGTTTGATTAGTTTGATTAGCCTGATTATAAATAATTAAATTTAAAAAAACATTTGTATTATGTCATTGGATCAAATAATTTTTAAATTCATTTGAAATCAATAAAATACTTTCTATTAAAAGATAAAACATGATTTTTTTTAAATATAAAAAGATACAATATGAATAATATTAAGATATTTTTATTATAAAATATATATAAATAATATTTAAAGGATTTATTAAATAATATTTAATATTAAATTAATTTAAATAATTATAATTTAATTTAAAAATTATCTAACTATAATATAAAATAAAACACTGAGTTTGATTTTTTTTAATTAATAAAAATATATGAACTTAATAAAATAAATTTTATTTTTTATTCTTCGTCTTAAAATTTTTATTTTTATTATTATAAATATTAAGAATATTTTTTTAAAAATATTTAAAAGTTATGTATATAAAATATATTTGTACAGTAATAAAATTAAGATAAAAATTATTATTAATATAAGAATATTTTATTATAATAATATCAATTATTCATATAAAATAAAAAATTACTCCAATTCGTATTTTACATATTTTTAGTTTTCAAAGTACAATAAATAAATTTGTTTGTGAAAACTTGAAATCTGAAAATTATTTTTCAAATCACAATAAAAGGCACTTGCTTTCCATAAATATTAGGAAATCATCTACCTCCCACTAATACACTAAGTAGTAGCTGGCACCAGGAAATCAATTACATCTATAATTTTTCCGACCATATCTATTTTTATAATTTTCCGTTATATGTTTTTCCATGGAATTCCAAATCTTCATGATAACAAGCTCACTCGTCATCTCCTCTCTTCAGATACAATAGGGGGAGGGGAATGGGGTTTCAAAGGAGATAAGCAGTGATAACTGAAGCAGCAGAAGAAGAGGACAAATAAAGAGGTTAAAGAGATATTTCATGAATATCAGGCACCACCAAAGCATTGAACGCAAGTGGATCTTCCCTTTAGCCATTGGCTCCATTGTTTCTCTTTTTCTATTCTTCCTCATAACGCCAACCTCATCTCAAACTACATTTCTTCCATTCCATCGCTTTCTGTCGGCATATAGTTCTGTCTTCGTCGAATGCAAACTCCACCCAGTTCATATATCCAATCTTCCTCCTCCACCACGCTATGCGTACCTCATTTCGGGCTCTAACGGCGAGAGAAAAATGCTCATGCGAACCCTTAAGGCTCTTTATCATCCTAACAATGTCTATATTGTTCATTTGGACCTTGTGTCCCCACCTGAGGAGCGTTTGGATCTCCATAATTACGTGAAAAATCACCCGACATTTGTGAAAGTCGGGAATGTGAGGATGATCCACAAGGCCAATCTCGTAACTTACAGAGGACCTACCATGGTTGCCAACACGCTTCATACTGCGGCGATTTTATTGAGGGAAGGTGGCGATTGGGATTGGTTTATCAATCTTAGTGCTCCGGATTAGTTACCCAGGACGGTGAGTCTTTGATTTTGGAAATTTGGATTTTGTTTCGAACTGGATTTTATCTGCAGATTCTGATTGATTGCTTGGTGGGTTTTGCTTTGCTAGATATTTAACACACGTTTTCGCACTTGCTGCGCGATCTTAATTTCATCGATCACACCAGTAAATTGGCTGGAAAGGGTACACGTGACGACGAATTTCTTTTTATTCTACTTGGTTTGTTCTGTTAAATCTATAGGACTTTCGTCAGCAGCAGTGATTTTTCTGGACCAATCGTGTAAGAATAAGAAAGGAGATGAGGTATGAAAGAAAACCTGAAATAGTACTTTTCACTTGAACTGAAAGAGTATTTTTCACTTGAACTATAATCCCTGGTTTATGATTATGATTCCGATACAAGAAAGATATGTTTATGTTTTCCTAATGAAAGTTCTTATATTTTTATTTGCATGCTTGCATTTCAGTAGTACAAGTTAATGATTATGCACAAGAACGCCTGCATTATGATTTGATAAGCCTACTTCTGTCAGTATGTATGCTGTTGCATCCATTTGCATTTGATTTGAGTGAGTGACATACTTTCTAAAGCATAGAATAAAATGAGACAAGATCTCATACCACACTTTATATACAAATAATACAATGCCAGAAAAGGGAAGAAAAAAAATCTTTGCAATTTTGACGTTGTATGTGAGAAGTGAGACAAGCTTGGGTTTCTCTTCTCTGATTGTCGTGTACTGACTTTCCATTTCGCGAAAAGCTTTGGTTAAAACGGACCCCAAATTGAACTGCTTAAAGATTTTTGTGGAAAACAAAATCTCTTATCAAATTTCATTTAGAAGGAAAGCAAGATTCATTAGCTTACTAATGAGCTGTACGAAGAAATGAAGTACTAAAAGTTTAAAAAAGAAGAGGAAGAGTATAATAAACAGGTACTACAAAAGAGAAAAGAAAAGAGAGTACCTCTGATATTTGTCGAGACTACAAAATCTCTGGTGAGGTTTTTTATGACCAAATTTTAACAAAAGGTTCTGAAATGGAACAATTCATACTATGAAGAAACAAGGAGGGGCTCCAGTCGCAGAGAGATGAAACCAACTGATAAAATTGGGTACTGATTGATACAAGTATTGTGATCTCACAATTGGTGCCATCTCTCTTGCGACAGTTGTCCAAATATTGTTTCTGTTAATAATTTCCTTCTTTATATTCACTCTATTGTTGTGTGTTTGCCTTTTGATCCCTGGAAGCAATGACTCCTCTTCTCCTTTGTATGTGTATGCACTTGTTAATCAATGTCGATCCAAATGAAGCTGGTAATTGACACCAGAAAATAACATTTTTTACTTTCTGGTTCTGGTGTAATTATTACATGGGTACTACTAGGCTTATCTAGTTGGCTAATATTATAACATTATTTAGACCATGAAAAGTGGACTAGTTTAGATATTAATTAGGAATCTATTGATTATTTTATTTCAATTACGTATAGAGGGTAGCTAGCATCTCTTAATGATTCTAGCTTATTAATAAATTATCAAAAAAATATTTTTATTAATATTTGATTCATATTAATACACGTGACGTGACATAATTTAATTGACTAATTATTTATACATATTTTCTTAATTAATTTATTATTCTAATTATTAATTTTATATTCATACATATATTTATACTCATAAATTATATTTTATATTATTTTCATATACTTTTATCTTATTATATGTTTTACGTCAGTGGGTTACGTAATATGATTAATGAATTTAATTTAATTTAATAAATACAGCTTGGTGTGTGACTATCAATTAATAAGAGCAAATATATTACAGAATGATTGACCAGGGTCTATTCAAACATGTTGAACAATGAATGTAAACAAGGTTCATTTCACAGTATTTTGCTAAATTTCAAACGATGATTTGGAAAGGTATTCATCAAAGAGACCGAAGTGCAAGCGTGCTCATATGTTTGAAAAAATGAGACAAATGATCATGAATGAAGTATTTCCAGCCTTTTGACCAACAATGGTATATAAATATAGTTGAAATGTCATAACCACGTAAGGACTTCTTTGTCTAGCCTAATTAACATGCCAGGCCATGGGTTAATAATTTCAATTCAATGTATGTGTTTCAACATTCATCGCATGCTTAAATACCAATTAGATAAATTTAATAGGATTTGGTAGTTAAATATTACTTTTATTTAAAAATATATATATATATTATTTTTAGAATAATATATTAGTAATCGTTATATTTAATTTTTGTATGAAATTGATTTAAAATTAAAATTTAATGAATTTTTTAAACATGTATAGTGCATATGAGCGAGAAATAAAGGGCAAAAATAGTCTTTAAAATTGCTTTCCTCACGTAAATCAAATTTCAGTCTTTTGCAATTTCTAATAACATTAAAATTATTATAAATTTTGTTAGGTGTTGATTTGAGAGAAAATCCTAAATTTTTCGTGCAAATACATTCATTTCTCTTGTTTTTCTAGTAAAATTATTATTTTTAAATGGATTCGATTCCTTTAAGGTTTTTCGAAACTCTCTCTTATATTTTCATGATATCGTTTCATTTTAGAGTTAAATTGATTTTTTTTGTTTAATAATGGTTAAAAACCTTTTTATAATTTAATTATTTTAAAGATAAATTTATCCTTTGTTTTTTTGTTGTTAAACATGTTAAAATATTTAATTAAATCATGATTTTAGATAATTGGTGTAATTGAAATTAAAAGTATGGACTAAAGTAATGCTATAAAAATATTGATTCATATTTGTTTAATAAAGTTACTATTAAAATATCAAACCTAGTTTAATGACCTTAAAAGATAGGAATCAATACTTTTAGACAACCCTAATTCTTCTTTTGAACAACTTTAATTCTTTTTTTGTATCTTTTTTAACAATTATTCTAAGATAGAACACGTTAAATACCCTAATTTGAATTAAGGTTACATATTTTAATCAATTTTAACATTAATTTCAATAAATTTAGGCAATTTAAAGATACCGATTACTATAACTTTTTTGTTTTGTTTTAAATTACTACTAAAATTATGTAATTTTGTTTAATTTTGATATTACGTTAGTTTACATATCCAAAATAACATAAAAATTAAACATGTGATCATCATGTGACTACATTATGAGTATTTTAGTAATTTTCATATGTGAAAAACAAAATCAAAAATAAAAAAAAAAACATAAACAAACAAGAAAGAAATGGCGCCGGAAGAAAATAACTTGAAAAAGATAGTGCTAAAAATTTAGATTATAATAGCTCTGGAAGAAAATGAGTATGGAAGAAAATGGTGATCAAAATTTCCTAGTTGCATAAAATAGATTGGGTGGTTGTGTTGTTTTTAACAAGCAAGGCTATAGGTATCACATGATTTTGTTGCTCTAGATCGAGGTTGGGTTGCAAAGAGGTGCGACCGTAGCTATTGTTTGGCACAGTGGTGAGATAAGGTGAAACAACGGTGCGATAGTAGTGCTGTTGAGCACGGTGGCAAGACGAGCTGGAATAATAGTATGGTAGTTGCTAGTGAATGGTATCTTCCTTCTCACATTCACACCTTTATACCTTGCTTTGTTGTTGTTTTTTTACATCATATATGAAAACTACTAAAATACATGTTAATGTGATCACATGATTATCACATTTTTGATCTTTTTGTTATTTTAGATATCTAAACTAATAGATTACCAAAATTAAATAAAATTACATAATTTTAGTAATAAATCGACACAAAATTAATATTTTTAATACTAAAAGAAATTTAAATAAGTGATTATCTCTCTTAACTCTATAATAAATTTATATATAAAAGATTAAAAGATTAAGTAATACTTTATAGCGAGTAATCTTAACTCTCTATATAATTAGAGAAAAATATCATAGAAATATTCTATATTATATCGTTGATATTATTTGATCCATTAAATTATAAATGATTTAATTTAGTTATTTAATTTTAAAAATTTTATACAAACTATATTATTTTTAATATTTTTATATTAAAATATTACTTAAAAAATAAAATCTTAATAAAATCTTTAAAATAAATTGGATTTTAATAATAATTATAAATAATATCATTTTTAATCTTAAAAAAATAATATTAATGACTTAATATAAATAACTCGACTATCGTGATTTATTTATGTGATTTATGTTCCCTTCTAAAACGTAAATACAACTTTCAAAGCTGTAAAGTGAAACCGTATATTTATCCATGATTTAAAGATATAAATATTAATAAATATAAAAATTTAAATTAATTAAAAAATTTTAAAATTTAAACACTATTTAATTACGATTAAAAATATATATTATTAGAATGTATTTATTTAAAAGTTATGATCATTTGATAATATTTTTCTAAACTATCTGTATCTAAAATGATAACTTATAATAAGAAAAAAATATTATGAAAGTTCCTTTATTTAGGTTTTATTAGTATCTTTGTTCAACAAAATGTATTTTTAAATATCTATATTTGTGAAAAAGAAGTAAGATGTGAAAAAAATTATTTTTTTATTAAATTTTTTATTAAATATAATGAAAAATCATACATAATACATATATTTTTATATTTTTCAATAAATAGATATCTAATGACATATTTTTAATTAAAAAACTACTCAATATTTTAATAAAATTATTTTTATCAAACTTAAATAAAAAATTTATTCTATGTATGACTTTAGATATTAGATAATAAAAAATTTATTTATATTTTATTGAAAATTTTATTTAATTTTGAAAAAAAAATTCTTAAAAAGTTAGACTAATTTTTTTATTTATATACTTATCGAAAAATGTGAACATATATATGATATATGTATTATTCTATTATATCTAATGAAAAATTAATTAAAAATTTAAATTTGTGTAATACTTTTTTCCAACCAAAATGATTTAAATAAAATATTTTTTAAAAATAAAATAACCTAAAAATATCATTTATAAAATAAGATACACTTAATAACACATTTAATCTAAAAAAAAGAATATTTCCTTCGTCCTAACTATAATTGTCTTGTATAAGTGTTGGGTAATAGTTATCAATTATAAATTGATTGCATTTTTGAAGTGATTTTGTTGAAAAAAAAATAGGAAATTAACGGCTTATTTTATTAAATTATTTAAAATATTAAATTTATTTTTTATTATGTAAATATTTAACACTTATTTTTAAATAAAATAATATATATATATATATATATAAATAAATTTATTATATAAAGTGTTGTGTGTAACTATATACACGTGATTCTGTACTACTGAGAAAGCACAGTAAAAGTATAGATAACTAAAAACAAAATTTATTGTATTTGAAAAATTTAGTATTATATTTATTTTTTAAAGTTTAAATATTTAAAAATTTGTTAGATAAGTAAATAATATTATATATTTACTATTTTTTGTATCATAGTAGATAAATTATTAAAATTCTAAAATATTAATGGAAAAATTGTCATAAAGATATCACGTGATATATGGGTTTAGGTGATTTTTTTATTTTATTTAATTTTTATATTATTTAAATTCTATATTTAAAATAATACATTTTTAAGCTTATTTTGTTTTTTATATATTATTTGTTAAGATCTTAATATAATTTTTCTCACTGTCCAACAAACAGAAATTTAGCTTTCTTCAATTGTTAATTTTAATGCTAATACTTACTGTACATATTATTCTATTGTCTTTATTGCGAGTGGTTCTTGCTTTATATTATGTCTACATATATTAATATTATTTTGCGAGGGTCATTTTTACGGTACATCTAGTTGTTATTTTTCTTTAATGCTTCCTTTTACCGTTCAACTTTCTTATTTATTACTAACAGTTTCCTTTTAGCTTACTGTCAGTATCCACATTATTTATTGTTTTTATCTATTATTACAGTTTAATTTTAAGTGTAATTTTTGTTAATAAATCATTAAAATTTATATTAATTGTATGCAATTAATATACTTTATAAGTTGTTATATTATTTCTTAAAAGCACTTTTAGGAGAAGCAGATGTCTTTTCTTCTATATTTATACATGTATTGCTTCTCAGTATGAAATATCTTATAAATACATTAATTAAATTCAATTATTTTATACTTTATTCGTCCTGTATTACATGTTTATATACTCATCTTATTTCTATACTGTTTTATGCTTTAATTGTTTAAACTAATGTATTTCATTATCTTTGCTCCTTACTGTTTTGTTAATATATATTGCTCTATTTTTATTTTATTTTTATTTACTTTTATTATTATTATTATTATTATTATAAATGTTAATGTTTATTTATTGTTACTTTATTGCTGAACGTTAATTACTATTTCTTTTCCTAAATGATTGAAACATGTTTTATACTATCAGTTTGAAAATTACTTTTTATTGTTTAATAACTTAAATTTTCATTTTTAATTTTTCCTTTTTAACTTTTTAGGTATGAACTTTTAATTCATTTATGTTCTAATTACTGTTACTTTACCAGGTTTTTAGTTCCATTTTATTTTATTTTATTTTGATGTTTTAGTCAGATCTATGGGAAAAAGAATATTTATTATTTCTTGTTTCCAACCATTTCTAGCTATGAATATTAATACGTTCTTGCGGAAATAATTTTGCTACTGTTTTGAATTCTTTTATTTTGGATCAATGTGTGGTACAAATCACTTACATAACCTAAAACTTTTGATGGTTCAAGACTTGGATCAGAAAGTAATTTGATTAGTTTATGCCCGTTGAACTATTATTTGAATGTCATTTAGACATTGCGATGAAATACATCACCTCACTTGATTGAATTAATTGAAATCTTTAAGGTGTGGTTTTGACAAAAGGTATTTGGTACGATGATTTTGATACAAAATTTTAAGGTTATAAATTATCAAGGTGAATATTAATTTTATATGTATCTTAATTTTTTTTTGAGAAATTTTGTCGTAGCCTTATAAACGCAGTGGAAGTAGAGCCCTTGATCAATGTGAGACTTTAGGTTTTTTAATAATCTCATTCCATATCAGTGAGGAAGAGCGGGTGAAGTGTGTCTTAAGTGCTGATGGGGTGAGCTTTATGGGTGTTTGAGAGCCAAGAACCCAATTTTGATACCATATAGAAATCTATGGTGTAACTCCTTCCAAAACAGCTATTGAAGGGAAAATGTTATCATAGATTTATAAATGCAGCAAAAACAATCTCTAACCGATGTGGGACTTTAGTTTCCTTAACAATAGGTAATATTATATAACAGTTCAAGTTGGTTTCATATTTACTTATTTAGATATATGTCTAAGCTATTTGATATATACTTGATGACAAATTAAAACGAATATGATGGATGATATTGTCATATTTTTTTAATGTGAATTTGGTCATGTCTAATTTGAAGGAGTGATAGATCGACATTAATGCTTTTAGGCACGTATGCTAATAGAATAAGTTATTCACTTCTTTCAAATAATTTAAGATTTAAGAGAAATTATGAATGAGGAATTCTACAATCTTTATGATTGAGTGTAGGCAAAGTGATCATAAAGATGACCAAGAATGAAATGTTTGTATTAAAAGGATGTCCAAGTTCAATATAATGACCTTTAAGTTAAAGATTAATTATGTTATTAACTCTTCTGTGGTTCTTGATAGCCTGTGCTCATTTCGAACCTTGGATGGTGATCTCGCGTAATCAGTGGAGAGGTCATTAACCCTCTTAGCATTGGTCATTTCTTCAATGTTAAGGTTCGTATTCACTAGTTGAGTGGCCTCTACATATGTAGTTGGAAAGTCTTTTCCTATAACCCTTTAGAGGGTCCTTGGCGAAAAGCTTAGTGTATGGCTACTGAATTAGAATAGTTGGTCACTTGGATCTTCTCGCTATTAAACCTATCAAAGAAATCTTTTAAGCTTTCATCGTTCCCATGTTGTTCTTGTAGGGACAACAAGTGAGCTATGGTTTTTGGCCTTCTCCTTTTAGCCAAAAAGTGGGATAGAAATTTCTTTCTGAACTCATTAAATGTACTAATGGTGCTAGGTTTTAGGGTAGGTTACCAAGCTCGGGCTTTCTCAATTAGGGTGAGTTGGAAGGCTTGACACCTGACTGCATCACTATAAGCACAAAGGTCCATCCAACCTTTAAAGTTCTCAAGGTACTATAGTGGGTCTTTATTACCATCATATGAGCTCATACTTAGCATCTTAAATTTATCTGTACGTAGGATGACCATGATTTCAAGGATGAATGGGGACTCATTGGAAACAGTCAGATCTACGAATTGAATTCCATTCAGTCTTTGCTATAAATCTTGTAGTTAGACAACTAATCGGTCAATGGTGGGACGAAGGACTATCGATATGTCCCTAGGCTAATTATCTCTGTAGCAACCATTGGCCATCAATGCCACATTGTCTCCATAGTTGACCTAGACAGAGTGACCCTGCCTGTGAGCTTCAAGATGTTTGCATAGGTCAAGACAAGAGGGTCCTATGCCACTGGATTATGTAGGCTAACACTATTCATCCATCTCGTGAACTTTGACCTCATCAAGGTGGATCACGTCTTCATTTTGAACTTGTATGGCTATGGATTAGATCTGATGCACTGTAGGCATTGGAATATGTTATAGGGATGTCCTCTGGTTCTGGGGCTTGTGGCCCTAATAGATGTTCCAAGATAGTTTGAAAATGTTAAATTTTAATTTTCTTTTCTAAATTTTTTGTATCTATAGAAAAAAAGTTACTATGTATTGAAGTAATTAAATTATGATTAATGGTAAATATTAGTAAAGAGTTATAGGTGAGAATATACCTATTAGTAAAGAGTTATAGGTGAGAATATACATATTGACGACTCCTATTCGTAGAAACAAACTTACATTCTAATGTTAAAATTTTATTCATTTAATTATCTCATTATTAAATAATTAAGAGTTTAAATATTAATCGTTTATCTGTTAAATATTTAATTGATATTGAAACTTATTTATGATTAGTATTGAATATGTTAATTTATGAGTCATATAAGTCACTATAACATTTCATATTAAGTTAGATTGCATAAATTATTTTACATCCCCGAAAAACCTAATATTCTTTACAAATTATAATTGATCACACTAGAGTAAGAAAGTTGATTGTAAAATAAACTTGGCATTAGTACCCCAATATTCGATCCTTTCCATTTTAACATGTTAAAAGTTTTTCCTAATCTAGCTTAAGAGATTTTTGAAGCTACTGTTAATAATAGGACAAATTACAAATAGCATTTCAAAGTCAATTTTTTCACGAAAGAGTTACATGTTATGTCCAAAATCAAACAAGAAATAGTTAGCTAGCCTAGCTACCACATGGCACATGCTAAAAAAAGACGATAATAGCGAAGTAACTGTTTTCAAAATATATATTATTTGATAATTAATTTTATTTTTAACTTCAAAATTGAGCAGCAACTCAATTTTATTTTAATTTATATTATTTTTTTAAATTTAAAAAGGGTTTTTAAAAATTACCTTCAAAGTTTATTTTTCCTTTAATTAGAAAGAGAATAAAAAAATAAATATAACTTTTTATCAAATAATTTATTTTAGGGTATTTTTGATAATGATTTTAATTTATGATTAAATAATTAATTTTAAATTTTTAACTCTTTTTTGAAAAAATAATTACTAATGTATTTGATAACAATTTCTAACCAGTGATTTTCAAGAAAAGGAATCAAAAATCACTTATATTATTTGGTAAGATTTTTTTATCTACTACTTTTTGATCTATGATTTTTTTTTCAAAAACTTATAGAATTTAAAATTTTTTCAATATAATTTTTTTATTTTAATAATTTTCTTTCTATATTTATTCATACTAAAGTTATAAGGCTTGATTTTCTATATAGAAAAATGTTCGACGAGAATAAAAAAAATCATAAATAAGAAATTTGATTAAAAAAATATTATTTTTAAAATGATACTTTAAAATATGAAAATTATTATCAAATATATTTGATAAAAAAAAATTACTTGAAAAAAAAATCAAAATCAAAATGGTTATCAAACAAATCTCTAATAAATTGAAAAATAAAAAACTAATTTCAAATACATAATAATAAATAAAACTTGAAAATAGAACTCATTACAAATTGAGTCCAAACAGATTAGATATAATAAACTCACCAACTAATGAGTAGTGGTCCATCCATGTAGAGAAGTTGTGGGATTTCATTTCACAGGAGGATGGCACTAAGTGTATATGTTTGTTAATTTCTTGTAAAGCATACACAGCTAGTGCCATCTCTCCTGCGACAAGAAACTCTAGCAACTCGTTTTTCTAAAACCTGAACTATGTGGCTATATATATATAGTGTATGTGTGAGGGAGAGAGACTCATGAATCATACATATATATATATATATAGCTCTGTTGAGCCATCTCTCCTGCGACACAAAGCAACCAACCTCTTGTTTTTCTTTTCTTTTAAATATCTTGTTTGTGCTTGCAATGGCTTGGACATCCTCACTCACCTCATATTTATAGGCCATGTCTCATAGTTTTTGATTAATAAGGAAACTACCTCTAGACTCTCAAGAAACTACTTGTTGTTTTCCAAGGGCGTGACTAGAGTTCATTCATTTTTGGTGCGGTATTGTTTGTGCAACCAATTAGATTATAACATGTTTACATTTGTAATTCTAATTTTTTTCCACCCTATTTTTATGATTTGTTTTAGAAAAAATTATTTATGTAATAAATTACAATTAATATAACATATTATTATTATTACTAAATACACTTAAACTTACGTAATTATATTTAATATAAATCTGCCACGTAAATTATAATTATGATATATAAAAATGATATTTTTTCACATATTCAATCATTTATTCCATACATGTTTGTTTATCATATTCATACAATGATACCAAAAATATATAGCATTAGAATTACACTCAAAAGAATAATTGAACTTGACAAACATGATTTTGATTTCAATCAAATCAAGACATTGTAGTCAATTATTTTGTGATTGAGAAAAATTTAATTAATTATATCATATAATGTCTTTTATAGATGAAGTTTCATTTTTAACTCTCTTTATACAATACACATAATTTTTTTGATATATCGTAAAAAAAAACATATAGTTATGCATATTTAAAAATAGGATATATGTATATATGTATATTTTTTTATAATGTAAAATACATATTTTTTATGGATTTGAATTACAAATGATTAAATAACTAAATAAAAGAAAAGAAAAAATTGTCAAATTATATTATTTAATTTCCTTTTTAAAAATCTTGGCTGAGAAGGAAGCCTTAGAAATTTTGAACTTTTGTCTTTGTGTGTATGTAATCTCAGTCTTTCCTTTCCACTCCATGAAAATTTCCATGACAATACCACGACCATGAGTTCACTTGTAAGTAAGAATAAGAAAATTACAAACTTATTGGTTCAAAGCACAAACAGATGACTAGTCCACAAGAAACCCTTCTTTTGTTAGGGTTTTTTTTTTAAACTCTCTGGTTTACACGTGTTTACATGCCATTCAGAATCGTAATCTCCAAGTAATATCAAGGAAAAAGGGAGGAAAAACAGATGTAACATGAGCGAAATTTATATGGGCTCTCAAACACGATGAATGAAATTATATCACATATCAAATTAACTGTGAAATAAAAAATAAAAAATAAACATTGGTAAAGGGAATCATAACTGAAAATTGCTCAAAAATAAATGAGAATTATATATATAATTTTATTTTCTAAAACGAAAAATATATCATGAACCATCAAATTTATAAGAAAAAAAATATATTACATAAATTTATTATGAGAATCATTAAATACTGTTTTAATGATCATTATCTCTGTGAAGGGGATTGAAGGTTGAATTGAACTTAGGGATTCCATCAAATATGGGATAAGCCAAAATTCCTACATAATGCCTCTTTAATTGTTTAATAAATATTAATTAAAAGTGTGTTGCCACTTATCATACATTAATTTAATTCAATGCTTATAAAGTAATATTTATAGTATCGTACATAACAGCTCGAAATTTTTAACACAATTTTAACTCTGTTTTAATTTAATTTTTTTTTAAATTTTAAAAGTTTTTAATAATTAAAATTTTAAATTTATTAATATCTAAGTATTTAAATAATTTTACCTAAAAAGATAAAATGATTTTTCAATATTTTGTTTATACCTGTCACCACAATAGACTCAATATATATCTAAACCATTTTTTCTCTTTACCTAAGTTTTTTTTTCAACAATTCTTGTGCATAAGGTTAAAAAGTTAAAGTTGTGTGGTAATGATGAGAAATTAGGTAAGGAAAATTTGTTAAGAGATATGGACTTACAATAGTGTAAATCTTATATATTGTATAAATAATATAAACTATTTAATTTTAAGACGTTAACATCTAAGAAACATAAATCACATATTATTTATACATAATATACTTGTATCTTTCTTAATAAATGTAAATTATTAATCTTTTTATATATTAGCATTTTTTAAAATGTGGATCGTTTAATATAATAATTTTAATTTTAACATATTTTTATTATATTTTAATTTTATTTGTATAATTTATTTTTCTTTATTTATGTAAAATTTATTTTTTTAAGAGATATTTTTATTTTTTATCCATATAATGATTTAAACTCAGATATCATCTAAATTTTACTTATAATGTATAGACCACGTGAACATAAAATTTTAAAAGATTAATGTTTAAAAAATATAAGTATAGTATTATTTATAAATATTATAAATATTATATTAATATATTTTTTAATTAATATCTTACGCTAATTTAACACGTTAACAAAATATTTTAAAATGCTTTCTATTTTTTATTATTTTTTTCTTTTTTTTTCATAAAGTTCGTTATACTTTACCAATATATGTGTGTGTGATTATGAGACGATGAAACTAAAGCAAATTTTAAAGGAAAATTTTTTACCCATGTTTACATGACATTATTTTTAACTATTATTTAAAAAATATATATTTGTCATATTTATTAATATATATAATACATTTTTAGTATAAAAATATATTTTTTGTTTTATAAAATAAAATACCTATATATACAAAATTTTAATTTTTAAAATGAAAAATTTATCAAGAATCATCAAATTTATAAAAAAATATATTATATAAATTTATTATCAGAATCATTAAATACTATTTGAATGATCATTATCTCTGTGAATGCGATTGTAGGTGGAATTGAAATAAGGGTTCCATCTAAATATGGGGTAAGCCAAATTTTCTATATAGTACCTTTAACTGTTTAATAAATATTAATTAAACGCGTCTGTCACTTATCATACATTAATTCAATTGATTGCATATAAATTAATAATATTATAATAATAAAAATTACGTTATAATAATATCAAATAGTATTTTAATTAACCCAAACTCAATGTTGAATGATATAATTGGTTGAAATTAAATTCAATTATAAATTGTTATAATACGTTTTTTTATTAAAAATATATTAACTGAATATAGATAATAATAATTTTGTGATTATATATATATATATATATTAATTTAATTTTTTAATATTTATATTTTTAAATAATTTTATCTAAATAATATAATGATTTTTTAACATTTTGTTTAAAGGAATTGTCACATTCAATATATATCTAAACCAATTTTTTTTTATGCATGAGAATTGTTTTAACAATTATTTGCTCACGGTTAGAAAGTTAAAGTTGTGCGAAAATTATGAGAAATTAGGTAGGGAAAATTTGTTAAGAGATACGGAGTTAGAAGAGTTGTAAATTTTGTATATAATATGTTAAGTTATATTTGATATTGTAATTCACTTCATTCAGACCGACTTCAGATTATTTCACTCAGATACACTTTTACTATTTCACTTGTATACACTTTGTACTACACTTGTTACAATCCTATAAATAAGTGGTTCTCATGTACATTCTAAACACACCAATACAACATTAAATCATTCTTTCTTCTTATCTCTCTATACTCTTCACATGATCGTTCTCTCATATACCTCAAAATTTCTATCAAAATTCTACCTTTCTTCCTCACTTCCAAACCCGGCCACCTCAACTCTACCACTCCAAACTCGCCACTCCAAACCCGCCACCTCAACTCACACTCTAAACCCACTCACCTAAAATCGGCCACCTAACCCATCACCTCCACTCTCCACTCCAACTCTACCACCTCAACCCGGTTTCCAGTTTGTTTTCAACTCCTCTTTTTCATTTTTAAGGATATCTCTTTATACGTTTCTATATATTTGCTTTATATTTCCTCCATTATTTCGTTAAAACGGACCTAAATGATATCCCAAAACCAATCTCTACCACTTGGATGATACTAACTACCTAGCTCGGGCACAAGCAATGAAAAGTTTCTTGAAAGACGTTAGTTATGGCGTTTCATAACGCGGTGATATTCTATACCCATCCAAGAAACCACCGAAAACAACTCCTTATTTGCTAATCGCCTTGAAGACGGGGAGAGAGTAAACATCATCAAATTATTACCTCGGTTCCGTAACACCACTTTACCCTCCATTCATGGTGACCTGGGCGTTTGACACCGCCAAAAAAGTTTGGGAATTTCTCGAGGCTCGTTTTACTACAAATGTATTCGCCAACCAATATCAACTTTAACAACTCTTCATACCAAACACCAAAGCGCTGATCAAACCATTAACCAATTTCTCTCTAAAATGCATACTATTTGGGATCAACTCGCTCTCTCCGAACCAACTCGACAAACAAGATTGATGCCGAGATGTTTACAACTTACCGTAATCACCACGTCTTGTTATTTTTTCTCATCGCTTCCTCCATGATCGATTTGAACCTCGTTTCTAAGCTTCCTTACTCTATCTGAGTCCTTTTCCATCCTTAGATATCTGCATCGAGCTTCAGCTCAAGAAACTCGGACGGGGGTTTTCAAAGTTCATCATACGTATTCTCGTTTTTGCCACCCCTTTTTATCACCCCAAAGGAGGTTCTAAAGAGGACTTCAAACATCAAGGTCAGACTCCATCGTCACAACCCCAATCATGAAATTTTCTGCCATACGTCCCATTCTGCATGTATATATTGTCACAAGAAGGGTCCAGGACACTTTAATAGAGATTGCTTTCGGAATCCCTCTCAGTATTCCTCTCGGAATCCCTCTCAACATGCTTCAGGTAAAAATAGTAACTCATCTATCACCGCTACTGCATCTGAGGATAATCATGACAAATTTAATTTCTCTACTCAAGAACTTGAAGGTCTTCTTAAACATGTTCTCTCACAATCTAGTAATGCTTCTCCTACTGCCTTGTCTCTCACATCAAGTAAATCTTTATGGTATTTTGATTCTACTTGTTGTAACCATATGACTCACGATACTCACATCTTCTATCCCACACAATCTTCCATCTCCAAACCTTTAATTCAAACTACCAATGGTTCACATATGCAGTTAATGCTGTAGGACAAGTTTTCACATCTTCTATATCACTTTTTGACACCTTTCATATTCCCAACATCCTGTCATGTGCAGGATCCACAAACAGGACAGATCCTTGGGATAGGCCGTAAGGTTGGACGATTATTTGAACTTATCAACCTTCATCTACCCAATTCTCATCACACTTCCATTATCGCTTTACCACTCCTATCAACCTATGGCATGCTCGCTTCAGGCCATACGCCTATGTGATGTCTTCGTCCCTTAGCATCTTCTCGGTAAATTAGGACTGCTTTCTATTTCGATAATGTAAATTGTTTGTCTTGTCAATTGGGAAAACAATCACCGCTTTATGTTTTAATAAAAGTGATTCTACTGTCTGTCTCCTTCGACTTAATTCATTCTCGATCTTTGTCCATCCCCACATCCTACTACGTGGGGATGTGGTTTATTTTGTCATTTTTATTGATGATTATTCAAGATTCATACGGATTTTTCTCATGAAACATAGATCCGAATTACCCAAAATTTATTATGATTTTGCCCAAATGGTTAAAACCCAATTTTCTCAAAATATCAAAGGTTTAGAAATTGGTAATGCTATGGAATATAAAGAAACAAATTTCTTAAATTTTCTTCGACAAAACGGGACTCTTTCTCAATATTCTTGTTCCGCACATCTCAACAAATGGAAGAGGCGAAAAACACAGACATATTCTTAATATTGTTTCAGTACTCTCCTCATTTCTAGTTTTTGTCATGAACGCCAAAGGTGAAGCGAAATTTCTTACTACTGCTTATACCATCAATCGTGTTCCCATGCTTATTATTCACAATCAATCCCCTTGGCGAATGCCTCTATAGTACTTCTCCATCTTATGAACTACTCAAAGTGTTCTGTCATGGCTCGTTTTGTTCTTCTTCACCCTCACGAACACAATAAATTAGAACCTCATTCTCGTCTTTGTTGCTTTCTAGCAGTATGGAATGTAACACAAAGTGCTATCGTCATTGGTTGACCCTATCTCTAAACGATCAGGCATCTCTCGTCGTGTCATCTTTTGGGAACATAAAATGTTTTCCTCTATTTCTTCATTTCATGTCTCATCTCCTACCTCACTCTCATTTTTTAATGACCCAACTATTGATTTATTTCCTCCTGACATTGCTCCATTAACCTCACCATCGTCTACTACGGCTTCTCCTATCTCTAATAAATCTTTGATTGGTTGTAAGTGGATCTTCATAATCAAAACTCATTCAGATGGATCTGTGGAACGATATAAAGCTCGTCTGGTTGCAAAGGGTTTTACACAGGAATATGAAATCGACTATGGAGAAACTTTTGCACCTGTAGCTCGACTCACCTCTCGTCTCAAGTATC
The DNA here is from genome assembly GCA_033030585.1 of Hippophae rhamnoides. Classification (NCBI taxonomy): domain Eukaryota; kingdom Viridiplantae; phylum Streptophyta; class Magnoliopsida; order Rosales; family Elaeagnaceae; genus Hippophae; species Hippophae rhamnoides. The sequence continues at coordinate 49,155,130 of CM065433.1, read as the reverse complement.
ATTGTTGGCCGCTCAAATTGGAACATGTTTCAAATGGATGTCAAAAATGATTTTCTCAACGGAGACATAACCGAGGAAGTTTATATGAAACCTCCTCCTGGATACACTAATTCACCTCATCAAGTATGCGAGACTTCGTCGTGTTTCTACGGCCTTAAACAAGCTCCTCGAGCTCGCTCTGCCAAATTTAGCTCTACACTTACCGACTTTGGTTTCACTTCAGCTTCTTATGACTCCTGCTTTCTTTATTCTAAGACTCCCACCGGTGTAACACTTCTACTCCTTTAAGTAGATTATATGATCATAACCGGAATGACTCTAATGGAATTATTGATCTCTGCAGCTTCGAGTCATCAATTTGAAATGAAAGACCTCGTCGTCTCCACTACTGGGCCTAGAAATCTCATCCGATTCTCAAGGGATATTATCTCTCTCAAGCCAAAAGTACTCTTCCGATATTCTTAATCGGCCGGGCCTTATCGATACAAAACCGCATCAACACCTCTAGAAACCAATGTCAAACTTACTCCATTATATGGTACTATTCTCTCGTATGCCACATTATACGTACAACTAGTAGGCGCATTTGCTTATCTCACACCACCATCCCGACATTGCCTATGCGTTGCTCATCCGTTAGTCAATTCATGTCACCGCTCCACGCCTACCCATTATATCTGTTTCTTCGCATTCTTCGTTACATCAAAGTGCACCATGCTTTCACGTCTCCACTTCTCCAACAAGTCTAATCTTCTTCTTTCCGCCTCTACTCGACGTCGATTGCAGTGCATCTAACCGATCGTCGCCTACCACCGGATATTGTTTCTTTCTTGGGAAACTCTCTTATATATTGACTAAGCAAGAAACAATCTCTCACTTCTCGATCCAAGACCGAAGCCGAATATCGTGCTCTGCTGACACCACTCAAGAACTTTTGGCTCCGCTGGTTACTGGCCGAGCATGTGGTGTTCTCTAATCAATCGCAACTATCCTATATCAGACAATCGTAGTTGCTATTCAGATTGCTCACAATAATGTATTTCATGAACGAACAAAACATATCGAGATTGATTGTCATTTTGTTCACAACATATTCTTCAAGACACTGCTTATCTCAAATCAATATCCTTCACAGATCAAACAAATGTACCGACATCTTCACCAAATCTCATCTACTGTGCAGATTTCAAGAATTAGTTTCCAAACTCAAGTTGATTGTTTCTCTTCCTCCTTGAGTTTGAGGGGATGTTAAGAATTAGTTTCCAAGACACTGTATTATTTCACTTGTACTACACTTGTATTATTTCACTTGTACTACACTTGTATTATTTCACTTGTACTACAATTTCACTATTTCTCTTGTACTACACTTGTACTACACTTCCACTATTTCACTTGTACTACACTTATTACAATCATATAATATAAGGTTCTATATGTACATTCTAAACACACCAATACAACATTAAATCATTCTTTTTTCTTATCTCTCTATACTCTTCACATAATATATAAGTAATATAAATCATTTAATTCTAAAATATTAACATCTAAAAAAAGTAAACCATATATTATTTATAAATACTTGTATCTTCTTTAATAAATATAATTTCTTAATATTTTTATATATTAACATCGAAATTTAAATAATATAAATATTATAACTAATATATTAAGTTAATTTAATACATATTATAAAATCTAAATGATGCCTTTTTTTTTGTCATAAAGATCTTTAGACTTTGACCAATAACATAGTCATATATGCGTTGCCTTCCCTTCCCTTCAATATGCCCACGGCTTTTACACGGCATATGACAATAAGCTTATATAATTGATTACACGACAATAAAACTAAAGTAAATTTTAAAGGAAAAACTTTTACCAAGTAACTGTTATTTACATAATTTTATTTTTAACTATTATTTAAAATATATATTTTTCATATTTATTAAAATATATACATATATATAATACATTTTTTTAACATAAAAAAAATATATTTTGTATTATAAAATAAAATATCTATATATACATATACTGTTAAAAATTAAACTATATTTATAAAAAATTATATAACCCAATACACTAAATTTTTGTAACAAATTCTATGCATGATGTAATATAAAATTTTAAACAAACTTAATATCTTCTATAGAAATATATATTAATATATTAACTCATATTCTATATGAGGTGATATTAGGTTTTTTAATATATATTTCATGTTTTTACAAGCTATATAAATTTTACTAAAACTTTTTACTATTTATTTTAAAAAAATACTTATAAATCTTCGCTACATTTAATATATTTTTTAATTAATGTATATTGTATATAATTTTGTATTGTTTATATAAGAAAAATATATATGAATTTTTTGTAAAATTTTTAAATTATTGTATATATTTTACGAAGCGAATACAATATAGAATTGTGAAATTTAAACTATTTATTATCGATATTTATTAATGAAATATTAATTAATTTATTTATTAAATTTAAAAAATATTAAATATAATAATCAATAGTTTAAATTTTAATATGAATTTTATAAAGAAATCAAAAATACCTATAAAGTTAAACTATTGATTAAATAATTATATATATATAATACATGATTACTAAAAGAAATAAAAAATTTAGATTAATTTTAATTTAACTTTAAAAAAGTTTTTTTTTATTTACTCAATATAATCATAACAAAGTAAATAAAAAAATTATTTGAATGATTTAAGAAAAAATAAAAAAATATATGTGTAAAATAATAGAGAAAAAAGTAACAACTGTACACATTGAATTATTTATGATAATATATTTAAAGTTAGTGCTAGATAATTTTTTTTATTAAAAATATTTGTGGAAAAAAGAGAAGTCTCATGGAGTGATGCGTTCCCCCCTTCTCTTTGCATATTCTTCACTTCTACGTACGGCCGAAATCAACATCTGTCAAAACAAAAGAGGCAAATGGACGGCTATTTTTTATATGATTTAAGACTCGAAATGTTGTATCCCACCACACATCTTCAAACAAGCTAGCCCCGTATGAATTCTGGCCCCAAATTGCCCATGGTTCGCTTAATCATATATATTTATTGTAAATTAATTCATCTCGCTATAGCCTATAAGCTGATAACCTGTCATTTCAATCTTATTGTACTTGTTTACAGCATTATCATCAAATTTTCAACTAACAGAACTTAAAAAACAGTTTTTTTTTTCTTTCAAATATTTAATAAAATTATTATATATATATATAGTTGTTTTAAATTAATTCCTACTAAAACTTTAATATTAGGATCGATTTAACTTATTTTCGATCAATTTTGTTAACAATAAAAAAAACAATTTAAGTTATATTGGATTGATTTGGATTGTATCGAATTTCTAAAGACTTTTTTTTTTTCCTGAACTGTTTCGCCTTTATGTTGTCGAGACAAGATTCGTGGCTTCATGCCCATGCCCATGTGCATTTGTAATTTCTTTTTCTTTTTAATTAGTTCAGCCAAATAAGTGCTCTAGCAAAAGCATGCTTTATTAGATATAGTTTGTCCTTCTCTTGTAATGGACAAATGTTTAAAGGTATGCATCAGATTACTCTGATTTAGTTTTTGTCTTTGTTCTAACAAAAACTATGAGCAAAATCATTTTCATTTACTGAGAACTAAATATCCCATTTCTTGCAAGCGTTTCGCTACTAATGATAAAAGAAATTTTTATATTTTTTTTACTAATTGTTTTATATTTAGAATTGGCAAAAATAGATACCTCTTAACAATTTCTTCTTCTTCTTTAAGTCTTCGCAAAAAATAAATAAATAAATGTACTTGTTTTAAGAGTTTTTTACTGTGTTTTAGAAGTAGTTATACTTGGCAATAAAAAGTCTTCTATCTTGCATTGTCTTATGAATTAGCAGGCAGCAATTGATTGGAAAAATGCATCAACTGCTTGTAAATTGTCATGTGAGGAGGTACAAGAAGCTAAAAAAATTCAGAAATAGTGACTCTGAAATAAAATTGAGTCATATATTCTTTATTACAGGTTTACATCAATTAAGTTACAGGGTTCATAGTCATCAATTAAGTTTATTAACATCTCTTAAATTGGATGATTTCATTTTAATACAATCAGTGCCCTTCATTTGTACTCCATTATTTTGTTCAGCGGAAATTTCCTCCTTTATTGACTCTCTTACCTTGTCTTTTTGCAACTTTTTTTTTTCTTTTGCTGACCAGCCACTATTCTTTGACTGCTAATTCAGATTCTTCTTCATTTGCCTCTTGTTTGTTTAATGATTTTTTCTCTTTTGCAGCTTCATTGGCTTTGATCTTGTCATCTTCTTTTGCCTTTTCAAGTCCTTGGATGAGACTATTGAGGCAAATTTCAGGACTACCATGAATAGTCTTGGGCATCAAATGCTCTGCAACATCAGCAGGGGTCATATTTGTTTTCTCCAACAACATACTAACAGTGGGAAACAAATGATGAGATTCAATCTTGAGGTAATTCTTAGCCAACACCTTGAAAGCTTCAAATCTACAGTATGATAACTCTATATGCTTATCCATCCTTCCTTTTCTAATGAGAGCTGGATCTAGTTTCTCCAGATAATTAGTGGTGAAGACAATGAGTCTCTCTCCACCACAAGCTGACCAAAGCCCATCAATGAAATTAAGAAGCCCAGAAAGTGTCACCTGGCTTGCTTTACTATCTCTATTATCCTCTTTTGAAGCTGATTTATCTTTTGGGTTTTTCTTGTCTTTCTGATCTTCTTCGTCTTTATCTTCCTTCTTTTCCTTCTTCCTTCTCTGCCCAGTTAAATCAAGAGAACAATCAATGTCCTCAATAACAAGAATAGATTTACTTGATGTTTCAATCAACAGCCTCCTTAGCTCTGAATTATCCTTCACGGCAGTTAATTCAAGATCATAGATATCATAGTTCAGCAGATTGGCCATAGCAGCTATCATACTAGACTTGCCTGTTCCTGGAGGACCGTAAAGTAAATACCCTCTTTTCCAAGCCCTTCCAGTCCTTGCATAAAACTCTTCTGCTTGACTAAACGTGACTAAATCATCCATGATTTCCTTTTTCTTCTCTCGATCCATAGCTAGTGTCTGAAATGATGCTGGATGCTCGTAAACTACATGACTCCAATACCCACCATTGTTAGTGTAAAGCTTCCTTTGTCTGTTTTTCACCTTAATTGCCACACCTTCTTTCAGTACATGACTAAGGTATGACCCAATAATGAGGTCTCTGTGGCGCTTATGAAAAGTGAGCTTGTAGAATCTTTTCTCATTACTAACATTGAAGAAAGAAACTGATTGTGAATCAGATACATACTTTCCAGAAGCCCACCATAGTTTAATTCCTTTATATTCATCAGAAACCTCTTCATGATCATCCATGCTTAGAACAAGTGACTGGTTGTGCCTTACTGTATCTGCTTTAAGCCGCTTTGCTTGCATGGATGAAGTAGAGCTGAGATAGTTTTGAATGGCAGAGTAAGCTTCACTGCGAGACAGACGCTCTCCGGTAAACTCATTGAATGTGATTTGGATATAAGGATATACAAAACTTAGGAATCTTTGAGAATATTTTTCTAGATAACGTCTAAGGTGATAAGGAAAATACTGCTGAAATATAGCCCAAATAAACATAACACTCCCAATTATAGATCCTAATTGGGCAAAAGAGTCTGTGGGATTCATGTTTCTGAGATTCTAATTCCTCGCTATTTTCTTTATCTCTTGTGTTTGTGTTATTGTCGATCTGAGAATTGTTTGCTAAGTTTGATATAAAACCCCATTAAGACATTATCTTTAGAGGGACATGTGTTTTCTAGAGTAGGTTCGAGGAAGTCGGTATCTCTATTGGACATTCATTGGCTGTCACCTGTCTTGTGTCGTACGTGAATACAAGGAAACAGACTCAATTTGACTGGTAGCTAGCTCTGTTCCGTCCGCGTCATTTTTACGTGTAATGTGCTATTTATTTGTTTTTAAAAACAAATGGTTCATCACCGTTGATAAAACTCACCCCTTTAAATTACGCTTATATTGTTAGATTAGAAAAAAAAGGTAAAACTTACCAGGAATGATGATGCAACTTGATTAGAAAATTAATAGGATGAAACCTAAGCTATTAATTGGACGATAAATAATTGGGTTTTGATGCTTGTATACAGAAATATTTATTTTTAATTTTTATATGATTCGATCATTTATTATCTTTATAATTTTACTTTTAATTTTTATTTTAAAAATATATAATATTTTTAAATATGTAAAAGATATTTATTTTTATAATTATACTAGAAAAATACGTTTATAACGTAAAGAAATCTAAAATTAAAATTCTAATTAAATCAATATTATATTGATACTTAATGAAATAAAATATGGTAAAAAAAAAAACGCAAATGATGCCATAAAGTCGATGTCATTGTACGCAAACAGTAAATCAGTAAGCACCAGTCATGCAAGTCTCTCTCATTGTTTTGAAAGTTTTTTTTTTTTCGGGAATATGTGATTAAAGTAGATATTGAGATAATAAAAAATAAAAAATAGAGATTATATTTTAAAACATACGGCGAAGTAAAAATATAAATTATATTTTTTATTTTGTTTTTTAAAATTATAAATCGTATTTTAATAAATATATAAAATTTAATTTTTTTAATTTATATATATATATATATATATATATATTTTATCTTTAATTTTTTCATTCTATTAAACATTAATAGTATTTTTTTATAAAAATTATTTAAATTATTTATTTAAAATTTAAAAACTAAAATCTTATTATTATTTTAAAATAATTTTTATTAATATTATTTATTAACTTAAAATTTATCTTTTAATATAAAATATTTATTATTGATTTATTATATTTATTATTTATTATTTATTATGAAAATATAAAAATATTATTTTTATTTTCATTCTTTATTTGAGATCTTAGTTTTTTCATCAAAGATCTCAATATTTTTCATAAGAATTATAAATAAATATATATATAATAAATTTTAAATTATAAAAGAATGAACAAGTTATTCTTGACCCATGTATTGATATAAATTGTGTGCAATAAATACGTAATAAGTAATATAATTATAAAAAAAATTTATTCCACATAAATTATGTTATTATAAACTAATTTTTAAAATTAAAAAATAATCAAAATTTAAAAAAAAACTAAAAATAAATAACAATAATTAATTAACTCATAATTAGCAACTAAAAAGAAAATATTTAAAAATATTTAATTTACCAAAATTTTAAACGGGTGAACCACAAAAATTCTTCAATGTAATTACCAATCAATTAAATCTAACTAAGTATTTAGGTCTCTCTTAAATAAACTACACACCATATAGTAATTAATTTAATCAAACTCTCACGTTAATTAAATTATATATTACTCATTAAGTTCATCAATTATGGATTATATACATAAGAATCATACATTTTTAAAAAACTATACATATTATGTAATCAAGACAAATAATTAAATAATTCTCTTTAATCTATTTAATTACCTTTATATATTAATTGTTATCTAAACAATTAATAGCATAGAAATTAAATTAAATAATATAATTAAATTGAATCATAATTGGTGTAAAATATTAGATCATCACAAGTAGAAAATTGGGTTCATAAGACCCCTAAATTAATTAGATATAATTTTGTTCATAAAGCTCATATTTTTCATAAAAGATATATAAAAATTGATAAAAAAATGAGAAAAATAAAAAATACAAACAATATTTTGAATTGCAACACTAATTTTCTCTTAAATCTCTACCAAAATTATATATCATTTTAAAATTTTATGTATTTTTCTCTCTTCTTGGCTCTAAAAATTGATTAAAGAATATGTACTTTTTTGATTTATTAGGATTTATGAGACAATTAGAGGTCAAATTAGGTTAAGGTAGAATATATACCGTCAAATCAGCTTCAGATTAATCGCTTAGATGAGAAAAAAGAGAATATTAATAGTACTAGTCAATAGAAACACAACACATGACATAAGAGAGTTATTGGGCAAATTAGCATGCGATGTGTATCGTGAGTGGACTTGTTGTGGTAAACACATGTTGAATTAGAGCCACATGGCATGTTATGATTCACGTTTACGAATTGTGTGACACTCTAGTAGAAACAATGAATGAATAAGGTGATAATATTGCATGGCATGCCCCCTGACCAAGTGGTGAAACTTAGAATGAGCTTCATGCTAACAAATGGCTAGTCCATTAGAAATAAAAAATGTTACATATATAGTTATTGTATATTTATTTATTTAGTTGTCCAAATTTAACTCATTATCATTTATTTCTAATGAATTAGTCATTTTTTATTTGGGGGACAACTTTTTGTTTTCGGATTGATATTAGAGTATGCTTGATTTCAATCAATAGACTCAAATGTGTTTCTAATAGTACTAAAAGATATATCAAAAATAAAAATAAATAAAGAAAAATAAAAATAAAATCAATTTTTAATGTTTATAATCCTCGATAATTGTGCCAAAAACTTTATCAATACGAATTGTGTTAAATGAATATGCAAGTATATATATATATATATATATATATATATATATATATATATCATAATAAGTAATATATTAATATGAAAAAATCATTCTCAAATAGATTATGTTATTAGAAACTAATTTTTAAAACTAAAACGTAAAAATTAATTTTTTTTGTTTTAATGTTTTAAGAAAGTAAATTAAAAAAGAAACTAAAAATAAATAGCAGTAATTAATTAACTCATAATTAACAACTAAGAAGATATATAAGAAAATATATAGAAATAATTAATCTCCCAATTTTATAAACATATAAATCACTAAAAAAATTAATATAATTATCAATCAATTACATTATTAATTGAATTTAAACTAGCATGTATTTCTCTCAAGTAAATTACACATCATATAATAATTAACTTAATTACACTCTCATGCCAATTAAATTACATATTATTCGTTAAGTTTAGTAATTATGGATCACATGTATAGAAATCATATATTTGTGCTAAGAAACTATGCATATTTTTCAATCAAGACAAAAAACGAAATAATTTTCTCAAATCTATTTAATTATCTCTATATATTAATTTTTGGCCAAACAATTAATAACATAAAACTAGATCAAATAATAAAATTAAATTGAAATCATAATTGGGTTAAAATTTTAGATAATCACATGTAGAAAATTGAGTTCATAAGACTCTTATATTAATAATTTAACTAGACATAATTTTGTTTATAAAACTCATATTTTTCATAAAGAAAAACATAAAAATTGATAAAGAAGAAGAAGAAAAATAAATACAATCAATCTCTTAAATTATAACAACTATCTACTCTTAAATCTCCATCAAAATTATATATATATTTTAATTTTTTTGTATTTTTCTCTCTTCTATGCTAAAAAAATTAAACTTTGGCTCATTAAGATTTTTAAGAATTATGAGTTAAATTATGTCCAAGTAGAACTTCGACCGTCATATTAACTTTAGATAAAAGGTTGACAAGAAAAAAAGAGAAAATTAACAATATTGATCAATAAAAACACAACATATGACACAAGAGATTATCGAACAAATCATCACTTAATGGTGTGGGTGAACTAGTCGTGGTCAATGCACGTTAAGTTAACACCATATGACACATTGTGATTCATGGTTTTAGATTACGTGGTGTACACGTGGGAATAATAGATTAATAAGTTAATGATGCATGAAACTTCCATTAATCGCACGGTGGATTTCAAAACGAATATCATACTAATACGTGACAAAGCCTTGTATTATCCAATACACGCGACGTGCTTAGATTACATAATGTACATGTGACATATCTCATCAGCTCCCTACTTGGTTGCTATCCATGTAGCGTTTTTTGATTAATTATGTATTAAAAAAATTATAATTTTTTTATAAAATTTTTTAAAAATATATTTTTACTTATTTTTATTAAAAAATCATATTTTAATAATTTTAACGTTAAAATTATTAATTATTGAATAAAATAAAATACATTAATTAATTTAATCATTACCCACGGCATCTTTATGGATCCTAGTTTTAAGTATTAGTGAACATATTATTTATTTTCTTTACTCCATAAAATAATAAATTAATTTTTTAGCATGCTATTAAATTATAATTCAAATGTTGTCATAGATGTCATGGTCGTTGAGCCTTAAATCAAAAGATTCCTTCGTGGTATATATATCATATATGAAAGTGTACCTCGCATGTCGTAGGATTTCTATTGGTCCTTTGGACCTTTTCGAGTTGCGAGGTCATCGAGGAGAGATGTAATATTATTTGTCGGAAGAGTACATTCATATGGATTATAAAGTTTTTGCCAGAATATATAAATTATTAGATTTTTAAAATTAAGATATTTTAATTATAAAAATTTATTATGTAATTAAAATGAAAAATAATATAAATAAAATGAATTTGATAACATTTTTTTTATATGATGATGGGTTGATGTGATGTTGTTTTCTATCTTCCTGCGTTATTAGAATTGATTAATTTAGTTATTTTTTTTTAGTGTTTATTACAAATTATTAAAATACTAAATTTATTTTAATTTATATTTTTATATTTAAATTAAAAATTATCTATATAAAGAATGATATTATTAAAAATTAATTAATCTTTTTATTTTTTATCAATTATTAAAATATTATTTTTAACAAAAATTAATTAATCTTTTCATTTTTTATCAATTTTTAAAATACAAGTTTTAAAAAAAAAACAAACCTCTTAAAATTACATATGTTTATGTAAAAAAAATTTAAAAAAATTAATAAAAATAAAAAATAGTTAATTTTAAAAAATATTTCATGATGTTTTTCTTTAATTTAAATAAAAATAATATAAAATAAAATAAATTTAATACTTTTGAAAAGTATAATAATTTGGGTGGGTGCCCTTCATCCACGTTATTCAAAGGCTCTTTCAGATCAGAGGGAGAAAGAGAACAGCTGCATTTAAGTCTTGCTTTGTACCCCTTTCGAAATAAATGTATCAGACGAGCTCATTTAGTCGTCAGTATTAGGCGTAAACTTCTGTGCAGCTTCTGTAGGAATTCACTCCGAATATGACATTTCGAACAACTGGCCTATCTATTCAGAAAGTCGGTTTGGATCATCTGCTCTCTGAGATATATGTCTAAAATATTACAGTTGAGCAAATATAATTAGATGTTTTTACTTAAAATATGGACTAAGGACCGTTTAGAATACACCACCATCATCTCAATCAAATTATAATACTGAATTTTAATGAGTCTCTAAGTGACTGACATAAGGAGATTAAGAGTAGAAGAAAGTCGTACGAACTATGCTAATTAAAGTGACTTGTTTATTAAACATATGAAAACGGGTAGCAAAAACATTACAAAGACTGCTAATTCACTACCAACTAGTTCTTAATATTTTGCAGGGTTTTAAGACGCACAACTTTGGATTTTTGTTTTCTCAAGCAATAGTTCCATTCTCTTTCACATGTTATTTATCTGAGTTTCCATTACATTTCACATCTTCTTTAGCAACCTTTTCATTATTTTTCTCTTCATTTTCTTGTTACTCCTTTGCTTTTAACTCTTCAGCTGCTTCTTTTTCAACCTTCAATTTCATTTCTTCTTCGACTTTCTTTCTCTCCTCCTCCACCTTTGCCTTCTCAAGGGCTTCAATCAAATTCTTCAAACAAGAATCTGCATCTTCAGTCAAAGAGTTAGGCATCAAACTCTCTGCAACATCAGCTGGAGTTATATTTATCTCTCCCAACTTAGCTTCTATAGTTTCAAACAGAGGATGTGAATCAACATCCAAATAATTATGGGCAAGAACTTTGAATGCTTCAAAGCTACAATATGACAATTCTATATGCTTATCCATCCTTCCTCTTCTGATAAGTGCAGGGTCTAATTTATCGACATAATTTGTTGTGAAAATAATGAGTCTTTCACCTCCACAAGCAGACCAAATCCCATCAATGAAATTCAAAAGCCCAGAAAGAGTAACCTTACTCTGTTTGCTTTCTTCTTCTTCAATCTTCTTTTTCGTTGGATCTTTCTTTTCTTCGCCTTCTTCCTCTTTCTTTTTCTCCTTCTTCCTTTGACCAGTTAGATCAAGTGAACAATCAATGTCCTCAATTACAATAATAGACTTATTTGATGTGTCAATCAATAGCTTCCTCAATTCAGTATTATCCTTAACTGCTGTCAGTTCAAGATCATAGACATCATAATCCATGAAATTAGCCATAGCTGCTATCATAGTTGACTTACCAGTACCTGGAGGACCATAAAGTAAATAACCTCTTTTCCAAGCCTTACCAATTTTTGCATAATACTCTTTCCCTTTTCTAAATTTCACCAAATCATTGATAATTTCTTCTTTCTTTTTAGGATCCATAGCCAAAGTGTCAAAAGTTGAAGGGTGTTCAAAAACAACATGGCTCCACTTTGTTCTTCTTCCACCATCCCAATGACTCTCACCTGAGCTGTTAGTATAAAGCTTTCTCTGTCTGTTCTTCACATCTAATGCTTTCCCCTCGTTTATAATATGACTTAGATAAGACCCAGTAATGATGTCTCTGTAGCTTCTATGAAATGTGAGCTTGTAGTACTTTTTCTCATCAGAAGCTGGATACAATGAAAAGGTTGTTCCTTTACTCTCATTTTTGTTAGAGGTCCACCAAAGTTTAATGCCCTGAAATTCATCGGTAACTTCTTCATTATAAGCAATACTAAGGATCGGTGCCTTGCTATCTTTGACATCATCAGCTCGAAATCTTTTAGCTTTTGCAGAGGAATTGGCACTGAGATAAGTCTGAATAGCTTTATAGACATGACTACGTCTGAAACCATCACCAGTATATTCAGGAAAAGTGATTTGAATGTAAGGGTAGAAAAAGCCAACCCATTTTTGGGTATATTTCTCAAAATAAGCACGAAGCTGATAGGGAAAATATTGTTGGACCATGGCATAAACAAACATAACACTTGCCATTGCTGTGCCTACTTGAGACCACATTTCCCCCATGGCTATCATTTTCTTAACTTTCCTAAATAACGAGAATTGCTCACCGAATGAACAAGAGAGCGATAATTGTACATCAATGAAGACGTTTGTTATGTATTTATAAACCAAAGAGAAATCAATTCCGTGTTTCTTGACAATCAAGTTAGATCTGATCACTTATTACTGCTCTTTCTTTGCTGCACACTTTTGTCATTACCTGAAACGTCCGTGCCCATAGGGACTACTTCTTGACGAACGAGTGAGTCCGCCTGTGATCGCAGTCAACTTTGAATTAACATGCAATTGAAAATTAGAAAACGCGTTCAGACAAGTTCGCTGACATAATGGCTGATGACGACATAAATCGAATAATGTAACCACTATGGCTTTTTATCCATAATTAAACCTCAAAAGAAAAAATCACTATTTTATATAAATTGATATAGTTGAAACTTTTATATATGAAAATAATTCACTATTTTTTTTAAGGTAAGTGTAGGTAAAATAATATTATCATATATATCTTTTAAAAATAATTGTGTATATGTGTTGTGAGCTTAAATGATTAATAAATATAATTTTATCTTTTTATAAAAATAATAAAAGTTGAATACTATTTAAAATAAATATATAATCTAAATACAAGAATATAAGATTAATACATCCCCTCCTTTTTTTTAAACATAAATAGAAAGCATGTTGCACGTGATAAATATTTTATTATATTTTTAATAATACATATCTATTAAAAAAAAACCTTCTTGCTTCTCATTTTAACCTCAATCGTTTTTGATATGCCATTGTTTTTGTTTTCTACCTTGCTTTTATCAACCTTTAATATAAATTGTATGAAGAAGAAAAACTCTTTTATTGTAAAAAATAATATCAGGCATAAGCATTCTTAAAGATGTGTTTGATAATAATTTTTATTTCTATTTTTTAATTTATTTAGTAATTTTTAATTATATATTTTTGATAATGATTTTTAATTTTTATTTTCACATTTTTAAAGAATTATTATAAAAAATGAGGTAATTCAATCTTTAAAAACGATTTTTTAATTAGATTTCTATTTTAAGATTTTTTTTTCATTTTCACCGAATAATTTTTCTAGAAAGTAAATCGAGTTTTAAGACTTTTGTAAATAAAAATATTTGAAGAAAATAATTAAAAAGTACAAATTTATAAATAATAATTATAAAATTTATTAATTTTTTATGTTTTTGAAAAAAAAAATAAAAAATAAAAAACATTATCAAATGCCTTGTAAATAATTTTTTATTTTTTAGTGAAAATCACTAAAAATAAATTGTTATATAGTGAATATTTTTACAAAATAATCAAAAATTACAAAATCAACTATTCTTGTTTGATGCCGATTTTAAATTTTGAATTTTTTTTTCAAATAATTTTTTAATCATATATGTTTAGTAACAATTTTTTATTTTTATTTTTACTTTTTTTAGGAATCACTACCGAATATGAAATGATTAAATCTTTTAAAAAAAATTAAATTAGATTTTTGATTTTATTTATTTTCACAAAATAGTTTTTTTTTAGAAAAAATCAAGTCTTATGATTTTTATATTTATAAATATTTGAAGAAAATAATTAAAAACATAAAATTTGTAAATAATCACCAATTTTTTTATTTTTTAAGTTTTCGAAAAAAAAATAAAAAAACATAAAACATTATTGATTTTTGATTTTTTTTCTTAAAAATCACTAAGTAAAAATTGCTATCAATTATATTAGTGATTATTTTTGTAAAAAATTATAAATCATAAAATTAATCATTTAATCATAAATTAAAATTGTTATTAAACATTGTCTAAATAACTATATACTAAATATTTTACAATTGACTATATAACTTCATCTCTATACAAATTGTTAATAATTTTAAACTATAAAGATGCATTATCTCAATTTTATATAAAGAAATATTTGAAGTCGTCTCAATACAATTTTAATTTGATTCTTATTAGACTATGCAAAGAGCAATGTAGCGTCATAAAACAATGTTCTCTGACATTCTTTTATTAAAAAAATGAAGAAAAAAAATCATTACCTGATAAAATCTTAAACTACATTTCGAAAATATGCATAGTAACATAAGCTTAAATGTAGGTATCATCTTAAAATCTCATATTTTATGAGTTTTTTTTAATATTTATTTAAAAAATAATAAAATAATAATCATAAAACTTAGAATCACAGAATTAGTATTTTTTATGAAAAAATCTCTTATAATTTTATTATTACAAAAAATATGATATATCATTTTACATTTAACATCATTAAATCAAATTAAGATATTTAAATTCGTTCAATTTTAAATTTTATTTAATTAAACACCGTTAAATATCATTTAGATGTTATTTATATTGTTTTAAATTTTTAAGATGTTATTTTTGATAATTTTTCTATTTATTTTTCTATTATAGCTTTTGAAAACATTTATTGTTTTTAATTTTATGACGATTAGAATACACACAAAGTTCTTAAATTCATGCCACATACAAAATTGTTACTTATAAATATAATACAGTTTTATTTAGAGATGTAGCTGCTTTTAATTAATAAATTCCTTTCACTTTCTCTCATATATAATTGCACTGGTGTGAGCCAACAAACCTAATAATATAAAAGATAGGCCAATCGTGTGAGTTTGATTTATATATAAAAAAATAAAAAATGTATTTAACAAATACATGATTAAGTAATTTTTGAAAGAAAAAAATTAGGATGATAATATCCGTCCCATTTATTTTTAACCCATAAAAATATATGTTAATGATCACATTATTAAAAAGCATACATTTAACGCATTTAAGAAATTACGTTAAATAAGTATTAATCACGTTATAAAAAAATATTTTTAACCTATTTATAAGATTTATTAAATGGGTATTAATCACATTATAACAAAAATGAAACTCTTTATAAAAAAGTCATGCAATGTAATTAAATATAATAATTATATTTAATTAAAAAATAATGTATTCAATTGTAATTAAGTAACCTAAAATTAAAAAAAAAATCACATATTTTAGTTTTCAAACAAAAACTAGAGTTTAATCAAATAAATTTGATTTAAAAAAAAAACCTTAAATAGTTTTCATTTATTGTTAGTACAAAATAACATCTTCAAAAACACTCATATATTCTTACTAGTTGTGTTTGATAACAATTTAATTCATGATTTTTTTATTTTTTTCTTGTGTTTGATAACAATTTAATTCATGATTTTTTTATTTTTTTCAATTGATTTTTCAATTAAGTATGATTTACGATGATTTTTTATTTATTTTTAAAAAATTATTATAAAAAAAATATAAGATTTATAAATATTTAAAAATAAGTTTTTAATCAGATTTCTTATTTTTGATTTTTTTAAACAATTTTTTAAATAATAAATCAAATTTTATGACTTTATGACTAAATATCCAAAGAAAATGATTAAAAATTTAAAATTTGTATATAATAACAAAAAAAAAAACACCACACTATTACCAAAAGTGTGACTCGATCGATTTTCTTATCCTGTTTTTCTCTCTTGTTTTGAAAAAGATACTAGCCGAATAGAGACATGTCACTATCAATAAAAATAAAAGATAAAAGATAAAAGTTTTAGAAAAATAAAATAAAATTATGGGTGTGATGTCAGTTAGTATATTTTAGTTTATTAGTTTTCATAATGTAATTATATTCAATTAAATTTACAAAATAAGATGTTAAAATTCTTGATAGAAATTCTTTATATTTAAAAAATAGAAAATTAAATATCTTTATAGACTTATAATGTCTTATTTTTAAAAAATTAATGAAGTGTATTATTTAAAAATTAATAGATTTTAGTATTCAATTTATCTAAAATATTAGACTTTATAATATTTTTCTCAAAAATTATAAAAAAGAAGACGGAGTCCAAGATTAAAGAAAAAAATGATTTTGCTTTTGAAAAAATTACATAAAATAACATCCATACAAAGTTTAACATTTAAAAAATTTAAACAAACTTAGCTTAATAAGTTAATTTCATGACGTCAAATGTAAAATAATAAAGTAAAAAAATTTAATATTAAAAATATATAAGTGTTACATAATATTATCATTTTTATAATTACAAATTTTAAAGATATTATTAAACGTAACTTATTTTAAAATTTATAAAATTTAAAATTATAAATTAGAATAGCTACGAAACTAACCAAATGAGTTCTATCTTCGTATACTGACTTGAAAGAAACTATGAGGAGACGATCTAATTCTTGTCTCTTATTTACATTTACATTTACGTTTTCATTTACGCTCACCATCTAATAGGAGTGACGAAAAAGTAAAAAGAAAAAAAAGGGCTACAAATTATGAAGATGTAATGTCAAGTAAAAGTAGAATTGTTTTATTAATTATGTAAAAGAGTGTTATACATATAGCAAGACAGGTTAATTTGATACTTGACCAGAGCATCGAGTACTAATACAATCACATAAAACCTTTTACAAATTCTGCAACTTCACATAATTTTCAAGCAATGACATTTATATGAATCATTGTTTGATTTACTTAAAAACCCATTCATCATTCTGTCAACAAGAGACCATATTAATATGATGGGCATATTATTCTATATAGAACTAACTTCTTCACCCCACGTCGAAGGACAGAAAGTTATCATAAACTCGTTGGCCACACAATTCATCAACGGTGGTGGTGAATCAAAAGCATAACTATAGTACTCAGGACAAGCATCCTTAAATATCTTGGAATATTTGCTTGGCCTGCATTTATCAGGGCTTCCATATTCATTCCTACAACAAAAGTTGTCTTTATTAAAAGCCAAGCAAGCACTTTTACATGCCACAACTTGACCGCTATGATTCAACACCCTAAGCTCATTTGGGCATATTTTCTTCAAGTTTTTGGAACAGCCTCCAATTACGCATCTAGGTGATGTGGCCTTTGGAGCAACAGTTAAAGGAAGATTATACCCATCAACCAAGCTTACATCATAATAAGTTGGATCGCCCTGGTCTCCTTGATGAGTAATTTCCAGCAATGTGACTGGTGGTTCACCAATTAGACCATTACATTTTAGTCTTCCATCACAATCACCTGTTTCACAACCGTAATTAGATTCAAAGTTACAGCCGGTTCTTCCCCAAATTCGGCCGCTCCAGGCCGATGGTACGATAATCTGGTGAGTCTGCCCTGATGGGAGGTAGAATCCGCCCTCAGCGATCACTGGACGGCCTGTGTTTGCTGCTGTTGCCGGCCAAATAGGAAAGTGGCAGTTGTTGTGAACGTAATATGTAATTGCAGCATGAGCCTCTGCATGACCTGCATAATACAATAGAGTGTACATTTTGAGCAATGAACTCAAGATCGAGCTCAAACATAATTAGAAAATAAACTTGATTGTTATGAAATTAACAAATAATATCATATAAAAAAGAAGTACCAAATAACAGGAAATGAAGAACGAAGATGATAAATGAAGTATAAGGGAAATCGAGTGACTTCATTTTTGATAAAGCGACCGTTGGTAAATTAAAAATACTAGACGATGTATTTATAGTAAACAATAGTAGGCCTCCTCCATTGTACTTCCATATTTGTTGCGGACAATCTTTAAAAACAAGATCAAAGATGTCATTGCTACGTTGGAATTCAAACCTAACACCATGTATAGCCTAGCTTAAAAGCTAGCCAAGAATCTTGATCTGTCATTAAACGATTGCATAATAAAAACAGCGGATTAAGTGTGATGTATCCTCTTATTATTGCTTTAAGACAAGGTAATCAATGGCATAAAGCCATTTGTTAAATTTAAGGTTGCCAGTCATTGTTGGCCTTTCAATTTAGCTGAACAATTCAGACAAGAAAATTGGACAGATTTTATGCTGTATTTCTACTACATTCTAGGTTTTTTAAGATCAATTATTATTATTTTTTTAAAATCTAGGTTTTTTAAGACCAATTCTTTTCTATTTATTCAGAAAAATCATCTCAACAATAAATCATTATGATCGATAATTGCTCTTTCCTTTAGTCCTTTTCTCCCCTCCAAATTTTCATATTGGAATAAAAAAAAAAGTTCTAGCTGTTTCAAAGAACTTAGCTCATGTGAATTGCATATTATGTCTGCTTCACAATTCAAGAAATAGCTTAGTAATTGAGTCATGAGAAATTAATATTAACGTAAATTTTTTTATCGAACAATTATTTCTTTCACATGTCGGTAAATGCAAGAAAAGGAAGGAATAAAAATAAAAATAAAATAGTTTACAATAAGTAGGTAAACAGTGGGCGGGCTTCAATAATTTATGCTTAGCCCTTAGCATTCCTTATTTTAAAATAAAAATAAAAAATCACACTCATAAGTAGAGATTGTGAAATATGCCTAATTTTCTAGCAATTAATTAAAAGCAAGAAAGGACGTTCTTAACTCCATCTAGGAAGTGTTATTCATATATTGTTGTGACGAATGAATTCTTTTCATAAGCTTGATAATCATAATTCCATGTTGTGTTTTTTATATACATATTAGTTCATATTTTTAAAGTTAGATATCAATCTTTTATTTAATTTAAATTATATAAATAATTTAATTTTATATTTTAAATTAAAGATTTCGTAAAATATACGTAATTTAACTCTAAAACCAAAAGAAATCTAAAAAAGAAGAGATTATTAAATTTTTTTAAAGAAATCAAATCATACTGAAAAAAATGGTTTTGTAAAATATTTTAATGACAATTATCCTTCATTAAATACAATAAAATTTTCAATTTATAAAAATAAAATTTGATAATTTTATACCTTAAATTAAATCGAGAGAACTACTGTTATATTATTTTAAAATATGGATCTATATTAATACATTTTAGTTAAAAGAGTACTAAACACATTCTAAGTTAATACCACTACTTCCAAATGCTAATTATTATTATTTGAATAGGTGATATGCTACTTCATACTCATTTTATTGTTTGCTCTGTTAATAAGTTAATAAAGAATTTTGGTTTGTTAGCTTAGTGATATCATAACTTTATTCTTCAGGTGTTATTTTAACGAAATATACTCACATTACAAAATTAATGCAATTTTTTTATCATATTATGAATTATTTTGCACATATATTTTTAATGAATGATATTTATAATATTTTTTACTATTTTTTCTATTCAAACGTTATCAACTTTTTTTTTTACAATTTTTGAGTCCTTAAAAACTTATTTTAATTTTTTTTACCCATTTTTATATATTTTTCAATATCTCTTCTTTCTATATCTCCTAAGAGCTCAAAACTTCATTTATATTTTGTTTTTTCCTATTGATCAACTTAAATTGAGATTTTTTGCCCATTATTTTTTCTTTTTCTTTTAAACATATTTTATGATTCTAAGAATGATAAAAAATTGAGGTTCATTCCAATTATAAAGAAAATATACATGATCTTAATAATATTATTATTTCTTATAATAGTTACAGATTTGATATGTATGGTTAACTATTGAGTTGTACATATAAATTATTTTTATACTGATTCAATCTATTTTTGTTCACATAAATTGTATATTGCATATTGTTTTTCTATTTCTTTGTGTACGAAATTCAAAAATTACATATTATATTCATTAAAATAGAGCAGACATAAAATTTGAATGAACATCAGTAATAAATATGTAGTTATTCATTAAAACATGTATTTAAGAACTAAAAATGACATAAAAATAAGCTTTTAATGTTTAAAATGAGAAATTAGTAAAAAAATACCACAAATGTTTTTCATTAAACGCACATGTGTTACAAATGTATGCAAAATTCTTAATAAAATAAAAAATTATATTAAATTGATATCATTTATTAAATATGAGTATTATTAAAATAACACATAAAAATAACGATAAAAATATATCTAAAATAGAATTATAATACTACTAAAATAACAACAAGAATAATTGAGTTTTTTCAAAAATATTATTGAATTTTTCATGCATCTTTACAAATTATAGTAGGAGTAATACTTCAAAATTAATGAATAATTTATCGAGACTCTAATGTTTATTTTTTCGACGGAAAAATACATCTATGTAAATTGAATCCATTGTTAGCTAACACGAACAACCTTAGGACTCACATGTATCAATTAGTAGGAAACAAAGACTAGCAAATGGAACTCTTAGAGAATTAATCAACAAACCACACCAACTTTATCCAGCTTCGTATCGTGCAATTGTGTTTAACACCTCTAGAGCAAGAAACAACAACTAAAGTTTAACAAGACACATCTAGAAAAGATAGAACTAGGCAAAACTAAAATGCTAAATTAACACCAAGACTAAACATCAAAATTGAAAAACTAGTGAGAGACCAATGGAAAAATTCAACTACCAATGCTGCCACACTACCACCAAACCATCCAAACAAAACCAGTTTAAGGACTATCCAATATCACAATCTGCAATCTCTACATCAGAAATCGCAGTAAATACTTCTTTAGTAGATTGGGAGATAGATGGAGTTGAGGTATAAGGACTATGGTTAGATGAAATTGAGGATTTGAATTGAGATGGAATCAAATGAATATGTCACCTGGCGAGTCCAAATAGTTCAAGTCTCTCGGTTAAAGGAGCTTTCAATTTTGGCTAAAATTGGAGAGAAGTGGAAAAATTAAATCAGAAAATAGATGTGAGAATTGGTTCAAATCTAGAAAAATAGAGTAGAGTGAGATGAAAAAACAAAGAACACCTGATCTGAGAGAGAATTTGAGATGAAGTATAGTCAAACAAGGCGAGAAAATCAAGATCACAAATTAGAAAGAAAAAAGAAAAGAAACAAGACTCACATTGATTTTTGGAAAAGAATAAAAAATGGATGAGTAAGGAGAAAGGATTCTCAACTATTTTTCATATCCCGATGGAGTTTGAAAGGGAGAAAATGAAAACATAATAGAACGATGATTCTGATCGAAAACGACCCATATTGTGCAAAGATATAGAAAAAAATATATTTTATTGTTACTATGTTGATAATAGGTATAAAATGATTATAGCAAACATTCAATTTTACAATAAATTTTAAGATTGTATCAAAGTTAAAGATAATACCTTAAAAACTAATAACTCTATTAATTAAATAGTAAGATATATATATTTTAAATCAATAATTATAAAAAATTAATAAGTATATAAAAATATTGTTAATATTTCTTCAGATAAATTAAATTTTAAAAAAAGTTTATTTCTAATAAATTGTAACATATTTAACTAAGAAAATGGAGTTAAATACTAAGTTAGGAAGAAAAAAATGCAATAGGAGGAAACAATTGAAGGAATAATTAATAAGTTAGGAGAATGAATAAGGGATAAAGAAGAAAGGGAGAAATCCTACCTGAATTTCTTGAGAGATTTTCAAAATGGCTTAAAGTTTGACACTATAATGTTTCTTATCTTTGATCACCATAGTATCATTTGTTTCTGTTACGAATTGGTACTTACGGAAGTGAATATCAGGTCCAATTTTGGTTACTCAAATTAATAATAATAGGTAACGGCAAGAGTAATAAGCAGTAAGAAATTAAATAGCACATAATGATTTAAGTGGTTCAACTTTTCAATGTGAAAAGTCTATTCTACTAACGACGGCACACCGATGAAAATCCACTAATAATCAAAATGGAGATACAAACACCAATTCCAGATAGCTTCACAAATTATACCAAAATCCAAAGAATCAACCCACAAAATATCCCCTCTAAATTTACTGGTAATATATATAGCAAGATAAATTAACAAACTTGCTAAAATATTACCATACAAATGGGAGAAACTTCACCAATGGAAACAATAATGGACACCTTGTCTTTTAGGGATTGAAGGAAATGATATGGCCGGTCAAGAAGTCAAGAAGAAAAACTGAAGAAGCAAATATATTTCCTCTACTCTGCACATATATTCCCTCTGCTATGCTGCTCTCTATTTCTTTCTACGGCTTCTATCCTCACGCAGCAAATAACTAATATATATATTAGTTAAACCTAAGGATTATAACACGGGCGTATGGTTGGGCTCAATTTGTTTTGGGCCAAATACAACAAATCTCCACCTTGGCTCAAAACAGAAAACAAATTCTTCAAAATATGAAATTCCTCGGATTACCAAATAACCATCATCCAAAACCCCAAAGGGTGATCATCTTCTACAAATACCAATCAAGTCCAAGAAAAGCTTGAACTTATTGAATCAAGCGGTTTGGTGAACATATCACCGTGGATTCTCCGTGGTGACTATCTTATTGACAACAATAGCACGCAGAGACAATGTCACGACAGTGATATCGACATCAACGTGTTTGGTTCTTTCATGATACATAGTATTCTTAGTCGAGTGTATACGCCGACTATCACAAAATACAACGAAGTATCCTGTTGTAAACCCAAATCACAAACCAAACCTCTAAGCCAAATGGCTTCTTTCATCGCTTCGACAAGCCGCCGTATATATCTCGCTGCATTGGTAGACAAAGCAATCAGACGTAAAGTAGCCTTCCAACTAATGGCACAATGAGAAGAGTGAAGACATAACATCGCCGAGATCTTTCTTCTATCCAGATCACCAAAGAGTATAATCAGTACACATAACCAATAACATCATGAACCAGTATTATAACTCCCATCATATACCAAACCAAAATTAGATGTCCTTTCAAATACCGAAGTATCCATTTCACTTGCCACAATGACCTCTTACCAGGATTACCCATATATCGCTAACAACACTAACTGCGTGGACGTGAAATGTCTGGACGAGTACAAACCATAACGCATACATCAAACCGCAAACAACACTAGCATATGGAACCTGAGACATGTACCGTTCTTCTTCTCATTTGTGGTGACAAATCCAAAGAAAGCACGAAATGCGCAGCTAATCGTGCTATCTAAAGTTTAAGAATCTTTCATGCCAAAGCGTCAAGAACTTTTTCAATATAACTTTTCTCGAGTCAAATAAAGCTTGCCAGCTTGTTTATCCCTCGTAAATTTCCATGCCCAAAATTTTCTTCGTTGCAGACCCAAATCTTTCATCTCAAATTCACCATTAAGTTGAGACTTTAATTCAGATCTTGGACTTATTCTTAGAAGCAATAAGCATGTAAATCAACATAAAGCAACAAATAAATCGATGAACCATCATGTGGAATCTTTTATGATAAACACAACTATCGTAATCACTCCTAGAGTAACCATCATCAATCATAAAAGAATCAAACCACTTATACTAATCGGCGGAGATTGCTTCAGCCCATATAAAGATTTTTTTAATAAACAAACATGATCTTCCTTACCTGGAACAACAAACCCCTCACGGTTGATGCATATATATTTGTTCCTCAAGCTCACCATGTAAGAAGGTTGTCTTGACATCGTCGTTCTAATTCCATGTCAAACAATGCAACCATAGCAAGCAACACACGAATAGAGCTATGTTTCTACAACAGGAGAAAACACTTCATCAAGTCAATACCTTTCTTCGACAATACCGCTGCGACAACACGTGCCACCGAAACCTCAACTGCCTAACCTGGGTATACCTTCCTTTTTCTTGAAGACCCGTTTATTTCCAACAATCTTCCTGCCCTTAGGCGGTTTTCACCAATTCCCATGTATGATTCTTATAAAGTGATTCAATCTCTTCATTCATAGCGACCAACCACCGAAACGGACTTCATCGGAAGTGGCGGTTCATGATAACTAGAAGGTTCATACACCTCAATAGACTACGCCTACGACAATGCAAAAGAAACTAAGTTTGCATCTGCGTACCTCTCGAGGCGTCGAATCTCTCTTATTCCTTTACCCAAGCGACATCTTGTATGGTTGCTGCGTATTTCCGCACATCATGAAAGCGTAATCATCTATCTCATCCACAGATGGCCGATCCGGAAGTGCCTTCTGTGACCGACTAGAACTCCACTCTCAAGCTCCACCGCTCATTAACCACGGTCTTTATCTGTAAATGATAGACTCTTTTTCTTTTGCAACATGGAAAACTCATCAAACTTAACATCTCTGCCTTAATCAAAAATTTATGTGACTTGGGTTCAACACGCCATAATCTATAACCCTTCACCCCGTATGATACCCAGAAAATATGCATTTCAATGCCACAGGCTCAAGTTTACCATCATTAACATGACTTAGCATAGCGGGACAACCAAAAACTTTCAAATCAGAATAATTAGCGGTGAGTACCAAAGAATACCTCAAACAGTCTTCAACTCAATTGCGCTTGATGGGCGATTCACCAAATAACAGGGCGTAATGGTTACAAGCTTCAGCCCAAAAGGATTTATCCAAGTCAGTTTGAAAGAGCATAACCAGAGCTCTTTCTAAGAGAAGTTCTATTCATACATTCTTGCTACTCCATTTCTTTTGGTGTATGACGCACGGTGCGGTGTCTCACTATGCCATTTCTTTCACAGAACTCATTAAACCGACTATCACAAAATTCCAAACCATTATCTCGTTTCCTCAAATGCTTCGATTTTCTATACAAGCCTTGAATTTCACAAATTTGAGAATGCGTCATTCTTGTTCTTCGAAAATACACCCATACATAGAGAAGTCATCAATAAAAGTCAACATATACCTGCACCACCTCAGACACAACACGAAGGACCCCAAAGATTCGAATGAATATAATCAATAATACCTTTCGTTTTATGGATGGGCCGCATCGAACTTGACCTCGCGATGCTTTCCATAAACACAATGCTCAACTGCCTTTCCCGCTTTTCGACCACAAAGCAAATCCTGCTTTGCAAAAATAGACATCCTTGCCTCACTCATACGTCTGCCGCATATGCCATAATCTAGTAGTGTTTGAATCTTGATCCGACGAGGATGAAGCGATACATTGCCAATAGGTGCTACTGAAGCATATAGAGACCACGCGACAATTTCCCTTTATTAACAATGGGAGCACCCTTATTAACTTTTAAAACTCCACCTTCGTACATACTTATAGCCTTGTGAATCAAAGCACTCCAAAGATATCAAATTCTTTTTCAAATCCGGAACATACGGCGAACATCTTTCAAAGTCCTAACAATACCATGTCGTGCATCTTAATTCGGACGGTACCAATACGATAACCTTGCAGGACATATTGTTTCCCATCAAGACAACACCCACATCAATAGGTGATGAAGCAAACCAATCTCTACCTGTGGCACGCCATGGTAACCCGAATCAAGAATCCAAACATCTCCGGAGAACCAATAGATGCGATAGAACATTTTCACCATCGAAACCAGAACTATCTGCGAGTAACACCAAAGAACATCATTAGTACCCGAAGACGCTGTGGTAGATTTTCCTTTACCTTTGAGTTTAGGATAATTTACTTTCAGTGCCGACTACGTTAATAATTGCATTTATCTTTTTTCTAGATTTGGATCTAGACTTGCATATACTCGCGGCCTTTTTCTTGATTTATACCTCACGACAAATAAACCACCTGCTATTATCATTGTTGCTTGTAGACACATTTTTCTTCAACTCCTCTGGAATTCAAAGTCGCTGACATCTTCCAAAGAAATAGTGTCTCATTTATAGCATGGTATCAACAAAATGTTCAAAATGAATGAGGTAAAGAACGTAATAGTAATCCAAGGCCTGGATCCTCATCGTGATCTTAACACCACCATTTTTTAAATCACGAATAATTTTAGTAAATTCATCAAGATGATCATGAAAAGGTGTACCCCGACATTCTAAATGTATACAAACGCCTTCAAATATAACCGACTTCGTCAAAGACTTGGGTCATATACAAATTCTCAATTCTATTTAACGCCAAATAGGAGATTCCTCATCACCAACCTCGTAATACCTCGTGACAAGGATAAGCGAATTGAACTCAAAGCATTTTCCATCAATGTATCTTTTTCTTCATCACCAATTTTTTTAAATTTATCCTTACCTTCTGAAGTGTCTTATGAGCCCTTTCTTTAACTAATACGGCCCGTGTCTTCACGCTACAAAGACTAAAATCATTTCTACCATTGAATTTCTCAATTTCATATTTTCCGCCATGATAGAAAACCCAATATTAAATAAGCAAGTATACAACCCAGAAAATATGAAACCAATCAGATAACCAGAAGCTCAAAATAAATCCAAAAGAGCAAACTTGATCACTTCCAATAAATACCAGAATAACCCAATAGCTCTGATACCAGTTTGTTACGAATTGGCACTTGCAGAAGTGAATATCAGGTCCAATTTTGATTACTCAAATTAATAATAATGGGTAACGGCAAGAGTAATAAGCAGTAAGAAATTAAATAGCACACAATGATTTAAGTGGTTCAACTTTTCAATGTGAAAAGTCTACTCCACTGACGACGGCACACCGAGGAAAATCCACTAATAATCAAAATGGAGATACAAACACCAATTCCAGATAGCTTCACAAATTATACCAAAATCCAAAGAATCAACCCACAAAATATCCCCTCTAAATTTACTGGTAATATATATAGCAAGATAAATTAACAAACTTGCTATTAAATTAAATATTACCATACAAATGGGAGAAACTCCACCAATGGAAACAATAATGGACAGCTTGTCTTTTAGGGATTGAAGGAAATGATATGGCCGGTCAAGAAGTCAAGAAGAAAAACTGAAGAAGCAAATATATTTCCTCTACTCTGCATATATATTCCCTCTGCTCTGCTGCTCTCTATTTCTTTCTACGACTTCTATCCTCACGCAACAAATAACTAATATATATATTAGTTAAACCTAAGGATTATAACATGGGTATATGGCGTTTGGGCTCAATTTATTTTGGGCCAAATATAACAGTTTCATCACTAAGTCTCCTTCCATATTCATTATAATATGTTATAATAGCTACATTAAACTTCCAATAAATAAATTTAATTACATAGATAACTCTTTTATACATGTTTTAATGTTAACTCTTTTAAATATATATATATATATATATATATATATATATTTAATTACATTTTAATAACTCAGGTTTAACTCTGAACACAAAAACCAGTTTGTGAGTTAGAGAATTGCCCAGACTTATAAAGAGCACTGCTACATTATTCTTAGTCAACGTGGGACTTAACATCCCTCTTCACATCGAGTAAAGTCCGTATTTATGGCACGAGGGGCGATGGAGTACGAGGAAGCTAAGAGTAGTTCTGATACCATCTTAGAAATCCAGGCTTAACTCTGAACCCAAAAGTCAACTTGTGAGTTAGAGAATTGCCCAGACTTATAAAGAACACAGCTGCCTTACTCTTAGCCAACGTGTGACTTAACATCGCTCTCCACATCGGGTAAAGTCCGGATTTATGGCACGAGGGTCGATGGGAGTACGAGGAAGCTAAGAGTCTAGTTCTAATACCATCTTAGAACTCCAGACCTAACTCTGAACTCAAAAGTCAGTTTGTCAGTTAGAGTATTACACATACTTATAAGGAACCTTACTAACTTACTATTAAGAAATATGAGATATGAGACTTAACGTTACATATTCTTATTTTCTTTGATGTTTTAAATGAGAAGAGTTAAAAAACAAATCAATATAATTAAATTTACCCCACGTGAATACAAACGACCTCCAACCTTGCGTCTCTTTCCATTTATGGTAGTACACTAGTACGTATTATCAAATTGCATTAACTTCACTGTTTCCAATCTTTCTCCTCCCAGTTACATGCTTATTAACTATTTTAAAATATGGTATATATTTGATACAGTACTTCATCTTTACAACCATAATATTAAAGTGATGTCTTTTCTTTGTTTTCATTTATCGGTGATAACTTTCTCTAAATTTCAAATCACTGAATCAGGAATCATAAACCTAAAAATCTTAAATTTTATTTAGAAAAATAATATATTTTAATTTTAAGTAATAATAATTTAAAAAAGTAATAATGTTAATAATTTATTTTATCTGATAAAAAAATAATAATTAAATGATATTATTTAAAATTTATTGAATATAAAAATATTAAAATAATATACAATGTTTTTAATTCTATTTCAATTAAAAAACAAATATTATAATATCGATTCTTTTTTTAATTTCAATAATCACATAAAATAAAAATGTTTCCTTTAGATTCCATTATCATTTTTATTTCAATTTTAATTTTATTACGTGAACCAAACAAGATTTTAATTCTTTTATTATAATTTGATCTTTTTTACTTTTAATTTTCAATATTTTAACTTTTCTTAACTAGTCTATTTATTTTTTAATTTTACAGTTTGATCCTTTTTTAAAACTTTTAAAGTTTAATTTCAAGCTTGTTTTAAATTTTAGACTAGATGTTTGAAAATTTAAAATTAAAGGGAACAAATTATAATTACAATAAGGAGATTAAAGTGTAAAAATTAAGAAAAAAAGAATCAAATCTTAATAAAATTATAAGAAAATCAAGGTGGAAAATATAAAAAGATATCAACTAACGAATATATCACCGAATTATAACGAAAATTATAAATAAACCATTTTAACTTTATCGAGTGATAAAAATAACATTTAAATATAATCAATGGTACAAATATATTATTATTGTAAAAAAAAATCTATCACAAAACTTCTTATTATTAGTACAAATCTATCACTAAATTTCTTATTTGTGATACAAGTCTACCATAAAACTCCTCATTGATTATACAAATTTACGATAGAAAATATAACATAGTGATATATTTTTAATACTAATTATACATATGTATTATTTTTATTAATCGATAAAATTAAATGATATATTTATAACTTTTATAATAATTTTGTGATATATTTAATAGTTTATCCTATAAAAAAATACAAAAATTATTCACGCAGTTCAATCTTTCTAAGATATAAAAGACTTTAACAAGTAAAAAATAGCAATCATACTTATTCTTATGCTTGAAACAATTTAGAAGATATTTGCACAAAGTAAGAAAGTTCAAGGTATTTAGAGAAAAATATTTCACCGTTTGGGTTTTGAGACTTTATAGATATGGGTGTCATATTTAGTTTAAGATCTCAATTTTTTTTTCTCTCTAATTAAGATATTTTATAATTTATCGACTAACCTGTTTTAGCAAAAAAAAATTAACCACTATATATTTATATATCATTACAATATATATAGTGTATTAAGTGATAAATATGAGTGCATTGTGTTGACGTTATATTGTGCGTGATAGAGTCTAAATCAATTAGAGCTGTGCAAATGTGTTACACACTAAATCACTTACTTTACCAATTTATAATCTTGTAATCTCAACAAATATTAATCAAGAATTGAGATCTATTTTTCAATACAATTTTCATTTTCTCCTCCTCCTCCTCTTCTCTTCTTTCAATAATAATTTATAGTAGAACAAAACTGTGTATAAAAAATCTATAATAATTAATTAATAACTTGAATTCTAAAATGAGAAAAAAAATATTTTTAAAATCTTAAAATAAAAATTATAATCCGTTCGTTTTTTCAAATTTTAGTTATCCACAATGAATAAACCTCCTCACCTCTTGTACGTATCAAATCCCAACGTTTAAGGCTTTTCCTCTCACTATTTCCTTCTTCAAAGTTGTGCCTTCTACAGTTTTTGGAGTACGAAACACATTGATTTTCTCATGGACTCTCAGTACTTTCTCGCGCTTTCCCTCTGTTTCCTCTGCCTTTTTCCTGATTTTTCCCTATCCGCCAATCGCGTTCCAAGATGGCTCGGAGATAAAAAAACGTATGCCTATCTATCTTTCTCCGTGTTTGTATAACCTTCTACAAATGATCTTTTGATTTTGTGGTTTTAGGGAGAGATCGGTGCTGAGATTGAAGAAAAATAATTCTCCTGTTATCTTTGATCCCAGTCGGGTCACACAGCTGTCATGGAATCCGAGGTTTTTCTTTCTAGTTCACATTTATCGATATGATCGCAGAATTATGTTAACAATCACTTTCTATTTCATATGTTACTTATTGATATTCGCTTCTATCATTTTTCTATATTATTTATTTGTATTCGTGAATACATTTTTGCAGGGCTTTTATATACAAGGGATTTCTGTCGGACGAGGAGTGCGATCACCTAATCAATTTGGTAATATAATTATGGAGTTCGGTATTTGTATTTTTTTTTTCACTTTACATTGAAATTTCAGATTTTATGGATCGGTAGGACATTGCATAAGATCTGAGAAAATGTTGCTTGTTTATGTAAAATTTGGGGCAATTAGGCTAGGGATAAGCTAGAGATATCGATGGTGGCCGACAACGAATCAGGTAAGACTATAAAGAGCGAAGTCCGTACGAGTTCCGGTATGTTTCTTCAAAAGGCTCAGGTTTGTACTCCTTTTCTTTTATTATCCCTCTTGTTATCTTACTCCTGCTTTGAGAAAACATCTACCTTAGAATGTAACTGATCACATTTCAACTAGATGGTGGGCATGGCTAGAAAGATTAGCGTAAATATTCATCACTGTTACTATGTCAATATGTTTCTCATTTTAATGTCTTTAAACTACAATCCCGTTAGTTTTGAGTCAAATGATGAATTGGCATCACAGTTCATCAAGTTAGAGAATGCTTTTCACCTGGAAGTTTTGTTGTAAATTGTAAAATGTGTAGTTATTGCTGAGACCTTATAAAACTAGTGAAGAACTCCCCTTTCTGAATATAGTATCTACTTTCTTTCTTCTTCTTCTGTTGACTACTTCGCTCATTTAATGGAACTTGTTGATATTCCATTAATATTACCGTCTTTTCATTTTAGTAAATAAGTTTGTGTATGAGAAGGTCAGAACTCTTGATGATTTGGAAGTCCAATGTAATTAGATGGCTTCAATCATCCATGGAATCAAGTCTCTAGAACTCATTGCCCCAACTCTTTAAGATAATGATATTCATGTGTCATTCTTGAACATCAGAAGTAGAATTCTTAAGGCGCTGCCCCATGGAATGTTCAAGTGGAAACTATTGATTTTTAGTGTTTTTATTGTTACTATTGTTATAAAGAAACAAGATGTTTTTGTTTTATCCTTTTATTCTAATTCTCTGTTAACCAACTGATTTGTTGTTCGAGATAAAAAGTTAATTTCTACAACATAAATCTTTATGTACCCAACTTTTCATGTTTTAGGAAGAATGAGAAATCATAACTTCGTTTACTTGTTTTGTAGAATCCGTTGCTTTATGCCTTGAGCTTCATGGAATCCACCACATTCATTTTCTCCTTTTACATTGTTGAATGCATTTTGTTGGGGATCCCCATATTTCAGCATATTGCATGATTAATAAGCCCGACATAGATAGAAAAAAAAATTAACTACTTTTTGCAAATATCCTGTGTCTTTTAACTGTTTGAACTTGACAAACTTACTGGTTGTGATGTATTTTTGCGTGAAGGATGACATAGTTGCTGCCATCGAAGCCAGACTTGCTGCATGGACTTTCCTTCCTGAAGGTATCGTCACATTTTAGATTATTTACAATTTTATAAATGTTCACAAAGTAATAACTTCTTTCTCCACTGGATCACAAAAGTTGTGATTAGTGAAAAGAGTGATCCAATTTTTTTTCCTTATCACCTTACATGGATTTTTCTTTCCTGTCAGAAAATGGAGAGTCCATCCAGATACTCCACTATGAGAATGGTCAGAAATATGAACCACATTATGATTATTTTCATGACAAGGTTAATCAAGAATTAGGAGGCCACCGAGTTGCTACTGTATTGATGTATTTGTCGAATGTTGAAAGGGGTGGGGAGACTGTCTTTCCCGAAGCAGAGGTGATCATTTATCTGCGACATGCTGTCTATGTATCTATTAGTTTTAATTTATTCATGTTATAATTAGTTGATGCCCTCCTATGATTCCTAATTCAACAGGCAAATATGAGTGAACAAAAGGATGATATCTGGTCTGATTGTGCTAAACACGGCTATGCAGGTTTTTAACTCATTATGCAGTCATAAGTTCTTTTTTATACTTTTTAATATCCTAGAATTTATGTTAGTTGATTGAGGAGGGAAACTGGCAAGGGTTTCTTAATTGCTTCACTCTTGGCCCAGTCGAAGAGTTTAATATCATGTATAGCATAGTGCCCATTTTTGCAATATCAATTACCGTAAGCCATTTTACAGTCAATCACTTGATGTACGGTATTCTCGACGTTGTCCCATTGGGTGTTCTTTAAGAATCTGAAACTTTGCACCTATATAATCATGCAGTGAAGGCCAAAAAGGGTGATGCCTTGCTGTTCTTCAGTCTTCATCTTGATGCAACTACTGATCCAAGCAGCTTGCATGGAAGCTGTCCCGTCATTGAGGGTGAAAAGTGGTCTGCGACCAAGTGGATTCATGTGAGATCCTTTGATAAAACAATTAGACAACCTGTCAGTGACAGTTGTGTAGACCAGAACGAAAGTTGCCCTATATGGGCCAGTTCTGGGGAGTGTGAAAAGAATCCCATTTATATGAAAGGTTCTGCTGATCAACCTGGATCTTGTAGGAAGAGTTGCAAGGTATGTTCATTGTAGAGACCTCGCTTGGTGATTATCTTGGTTTTACACGAGGATTAGTATCTTAAGAACTTAGTATATATTTTTGAGTTCCGTTGGTACTCCTATACTTTTAAATTTTCACAGTTCGGCATACTATACGCGATGCATATATAAAAATTGTTTTCGCTCTCAGTCTATAATGATACTCTAATCCCTTTTGATTGCTAGCAAATAAAGCGTGTTACATTTAAAGTTGGACCACAGTTGCTTTGCTTAGAGGTAAAACTTGTAGTCACATCTTTTTTTATTCCATCCAGCCGCGTAGATAAATACCAATTGTTGAATCCATGCTTATTTTCTTTTGTTAAAAGATAGACATGCAAATAGTGAGACTATAATTTGTTGATGACCAAGATACTTGGAAGTATAAAAAAATCGTATTTGGATTGAGGAGGAATTTGCCACCCATTAAGTAAATTTTATGCTTCACAACTCAATTACCTTTTATAGGAGTAATTAGGGTCCACAACTCTATGAATGTGCACAAGGGTACTAAATAATTTATGTTTAGACAGAAGTGTTGGTAATTGATTATCTCGGATGCAATTGTTAACATTAAGATAGATCGTTAGTTTGCCTACATGGCTACATAGGGATATTGAGAATTGGAAGCGCTAAAATTTGCCCACAGATGTTAAAAAGTATAAAGAATGGTCAATCCAATAGATTACACAATAACAAACGTGCAAAATTCAGTAAAAAAAATTGTATTCATGATTTAGTGTTACAGGCCAATTAGATGCAGTGATTGTTCACTTTTATGTAATAATCAAATTATGGTTTGAGTTTTCAAGATTAGGAATGTCAAATTGAGGAGGAATTTGTGGAAAAACCGGCATGAAGGTGGAGATCACTCTTCCCTCCCCGCTCATACTCATCCTTGTTTTCCTATAGTTTTTTTTTTAAATAAAATTTTATATAATTGCATTAGTTTATAAATTTTATCAAAAATATTATTTCTATCACTAAATTAATATTCTAATTGTAAAAATACAAGAAATTAACAAAGACAAAATTTGACTATTAACTATTATTTGTACTTGAAATTTTAAGTTTATTATATTTAATTATATAATAAACATATATAATTGAGATTTTATATTGATTTGTACTATTTAATATAAAATTAATATTAAGTTTTTCTTTAGTGGGAATCCAATTCCCGTAAAAAAAAAATCAACTCCAGTGAAAAAAATCCGCCCCAACCCCACAATTTAAATAGGAGGTGGGGATATCTGCCCGCATCCCGCCCGTTCACATCCTTACAAAACAATAATGTGCAAACCCAAACCACAAAATGCAACTAGCCTTGACCACCAATAAAAATGGTCCATGACAAATATCCTATAGTAGACTTACCCACCCTCTATGCACAAAAGACATAAATAAAGTACCTTCTGATATAAAAATGACTAATGCAAATCAAACCACTCGATCTTCTCTAACTTGTGGATGATCATCCTACGAATTATGAACCTGCAAGTAAGCCAACATTTCATAAGCAAATGTGATGATTACTGCCCAAAAAAAAAACAATTGAAGTCATTAAACAATACACGACAAGCATACAACGAATGGATTGGGATTACCGACAACGAATGATAACCTCTTGTAGCAGACAAAGTTAGACGGCCTAGACCTAAAGTATGAACAAGAAATTATGGCACGACATTCACAAATCCACCATATTTTCACCTTCCACAGGTAGAACTTACAGTCAAACTTGTTGGCTTACAGGCTCAAGTGAGGTTTCTCACTTTCTCTTTTTCTGGGCCCACTTGGGTCCATAAATAGCTAAGTGTGTCCTACCAAACCTCCGATCTTTGACCTGCATTTTTAATATAATATAACTGTTAAGAACCAATGAACACTCTATTATCACTAAACTAAGACAAGAAAAGTGAATATTCGGCAAGATAAAATCTGTAAAACAATTTTATTTTTACTCCTCGAAGCAAATTCAAATAATAGGAAACCATTGTTTCATTTTTATTTTCTTTCCTTTTTCAGCTAGATGAAGAAAGGTGATAGGAACTTGTATGCATAGAAAAAAGTTAAAACAGTCATTCAGATTACCTTAACGAGGCTACCACATGTATCCAACATGTCCGTTCTAAGAGGATATTCTACCAGCTTCACAATAAACGCAAACTGTGATTAGGAGAAAAAAGAGGTAAACTAGAACCTGTCTACCGAACAGAAAATAAGAAATAACGACTTACAATAAAGGTGTCCTCTCCAACTAAGCCCGAGTCAGAAATTTGGCGCATTAGTATCCCATAGTCAACTTGTGTATATGGAGGAGTCACACTAATGTAATCGAATTGTCCACCCTTGCCTACACATATAAGCATATATTTTACTTTCTGCATTTTCAAATAACAGAGAAGCAAGTAGTAGTGCATATTTTGGCAAAAGCTTTGTAAACTTAGTAATAGTCACTTATAAAAGAGAAAATATGGTTTCTTATTATCTACTCTATCTTAATTTTCACATGAAGTGCACCACCGTTGCTACATAGTACAAATTAGTAATTACTAATTACGAATTATTTTTACAGAAAGCTAGGGAGCAAATTGTCTATAAGTGGTTTGTATCAGTAATTTCAAATTTCCCCTTTCTTTTTTTTCTTTTTAATAGGAATTACCCCAAATTTCCTTTACTACTAAAGAAATACAGTCAATGGTCTCAAGTAGTACTAAAGGTGTCATGCTCTAATAATACCCTAGTGCACGCTTTGTATTGATGTCCCAACTTAACCTTGGCATTGATTTGAAACCTAGAAGAAAAATCTTTCAGATGTTGGCCTACCACTTTATTATTTTTTATTTTTACTCTTTTTTGAACGTTTGGTCCACTACATTGTTCAGCAACTTTAACATGAACTTTTGGATGCACTTTTTAAATAAAACTGGTGTAATACCAAGAAACTGAGTAAGCTTATATGAACAGATTTCAAGCACTATTGATCTTATAGTTGTGTATTAAACCGATCCCTTTTCATTCTGTTCAGCATGTAGGATCAGAACTTGGATCAAAGATCCATAAAGAAGATATATAGCTTGGATTGTTCTTTACGTAAGGAATGGAGAGGGAGGGAAGGCTGGCAAGAGAGAGTACTAAAAAAAATTATTTACCAACAAATTGCTGTGCACGCTCTAGAAAACTTTCAACACGAACTGAATGTATAACTGAAACATCAAGAAACCCTGTCCATTCCAAGTTTGGGCGCAAAACATTTGAAATAACCCATGGATCCATCTCGACGAAATGTACCTGAAATTTACAGTAGGAGATGGCAAAAGCTGTAGTGAAAATTTAAATGAAATAAGCATGGAGGTGCTGGGTCAATGCCAAATCAGTTTCAGCAAGAAGATGAACAAAACTCATATTCTAAGTAGTGAAATATCCTAGGTCATTGCCTTAAGAAAGTTATTTTATTGACTAAACCTCAGAGCACCCTCGGCTAATTGCTTCAATACCAACAGATCCAGTCCCGCTGTACAAGTCTAACCAGCGACCAGGCCTTAAAGATGCAGGGCAACCACCAGCAGCCTAAATTTTGCAGCAGAAATTGCTCATTACAAAATAGAAATGCATAATGTTCTCAACGGAATCATCCAGACCTTAACTGAATAAAAAATCCTTTAACCAGCATTGTAAATGTGACTCGCAAAAACAAAATTTACAAAATCCATTAACCAGCATTGTAACTAATGACGGTTCCAAACATACCTACCTGCAATATATCGAAAGCTGCACCTTTCACAACTTCCATCATAGGACGTACATCCATGCCTTTTGGAGAGAGCAATTTCATTCTTCGAGCCTTTCCTCCAAGTACCTATAAACACCAATGTATTCAAATGAGATTTCTTTCTTACCCGGCACAAACCTAGATTCATGAAAATAAAACTATAATTCATGATAATGAGGTAGCAAGTACAAAATGATGAAAGGAGTTCTATCTAAGTTCATAGAACTAGTGGACATTTTTCAGAAAAGGACTCATTTCGCCATCTTATCCATACAACATATACACAAAGCATGAAAAATGCAAACCTGAAGCAACTTATGAGTAGTTCGAGGGGGTGTTGCATCCTCCGGTGGGACTTCTTCACCTCTTCCTTTATGTTTCGGCTCTTTTTTCCTCCTAGTCTTAATTCCACATTAAAAAAACATCAAAATCGAAGAAACTAGTCAATTAAGACATTCACATTCAATTAAATGAACATGAGGTTCAAATATTTATTGGGAATTTACAACTAGCAAACTCTCTCTCACACAGCGCAAAATACGAACCTTGAGAGAAGGTTCGGATAAGAAGTCATCGGGGTTTAGACCATATTTCTCTATGAACTGTTTCTTGGCCTTACTTACCGAACCAACTTCTGATTGTCCTACCAATAAGACAATAAAAAAACTTACGATTCGCAGGAACAACGCGAAAATCTGAACTAATTAAAAAACTCGTACGAAACGAAAAGTTACTGGTAGAGCAAACGACAAAACACCCTGGCCATTGAGTTATGCTTCGCCTGGAACGGATTTTAAAGTGGAAAAGATTACACGATGAGGAGCCCGAATTCGTAGTGATATTGATTCGAGGCGAATAAAAAATGGGAAGCGATGAAACCGCCATCTCTAGAGCTTCAAGCTACTCACGGTAACGCTTCACAGCTTGAAATAAGGAGCGGCGACTAGCTGAATCTACTATTTGAT
This sequence comes from Hippophae rhamnoides, assembly GCA_033030585.1. Lineage (NCBI taxonomy): Eukaryota > Viridiplantae > Streptophyta > Magnoliopsida > Rosales > Elaeagnaceae > Hippophae > Hippophae rhamnoides. Next base: position 49,116,732 of record CM065433.1, on the reverse strand, counting down.
TGAGGCAGCCCAACAAAAGCCCACTAGGCCCATTTTTCATGAAAATAACGTGTGAAAAAAATTTAAAAATAAATAGGCTCAGGTGCACATTCATTTTTTAAACTTGTACAGGTTTATATTTAGTTTTTAAACTTTGTATAATTCTATTTTCAATTTTTAAAATTCGTTTGAGTCAATATTAATTTCTTAAGAATTTTTTTCAATAATTAGGTACCTAAATTTTTCAATATTTATGCTTAGATTTTCAATTTTTTTTCAATAATTAAGTCTCTAAACTTTTTAATATTTACACTTAGACTTTTAAATTTTTTTTCAAACAATTCAGTCCCTAAATGTTTTTAATTTTTATACTTAAGTCCTAAATTTTTATATTATCCTTAAATTAAAAATATTAAGTTGGTAATTGATGGGATAAAAAATAAAATTTTAAGACCTAAATGTATAAATTAAAAAGTTTAGAAAATAAATTATTAAAAAAATTCAAAACCTAAATTATCTTGATAAAATTTAAGTACTCCTTATACATTTAAACCAAATAAATAAATATAGAGAAAAACATAGCTAGTTTTTTTTAAAATAAATAATTTTAAAACTAAAAACTAAAAAAATTAAGGAATGTTTTTAAAAAAAGAAATCTAGAGAGATATAGAGCTAAGAAAATTGTATATTGGTTGCGTGTAGGCGCATGTTGGGTGTGTACTGGGCATGTACGCAGACTCTGTAGGAGCATATGTTGGTGTGTACAAGACTTCGTCGTGAATGGGTAACTACACATGTATTTTTGATATTTTTTGGCATTTTTTGTTTATTTTGTCCAATTTTTTATATACTTTTTTACTTTTTCTCAACATATTTGTGATGTATTATCTTCAATATTTTTTTCAAGTTTTTAAGCTATTTTTTGAAAGAAAATATCTAAATAATAATAAAAATATATGTGATTCTGAAAAGAGAAGTTTGTATAAAAAATATGATAAAATTATACAAATATAAATCTATTTAATAAATTAAAATATATTAAATAATGATAATTTTAGTGATTTTTAAGTATTCATTACGATGCTATACAAAGGATTGGGAGATAATGGAATTTGAAAAGTTAAAGGGAGTTATTTGGATAGGGGATGATGAAAATTAAGGAGATAAATTATTTATTACTTTTCAATTTGGAAAATCACAAGGATGACGTAGCACCCCATCATCAGATCGATTATCTGAATGCTAAGTCAACATCTTTGATGTATATTTACTATTGAACAACCTTTGAAAGCGAGGAATCGGAGGAAAGTACCAAAAGACCTTTGTAGGCACGCCTTTCTTATGTGTTGTACTCTCATTTGTACCATGCTTCAATCTCAATTTTTTACACATAGGACACTCATGTAATGTCTCATATTATTTTCTATAAAGAATGCAATCATTAGGAGAAGCGTGAATCTTATGATATTCCATGCCAAATCGATTAAGAGATTTCTTCACTTCATACATTGAAGATGGTAATTCAATACCCTCAAGAAACATATCGACTAGTAGATTTAGTAATTCTATGAATCCCTTGTCAGAAAAACCATGTTTTGTCTTCACATTGTACAAATGAACCAATCCCGACATTTTAGTGTATTTTTTACAATTTGAATACAACGGTTTTTCGGCATCTTCTATAAGTTTATTAAAGGTTTCGGGATCATCCTCGCGTAATTCATCTTCAATACCATGAAACATATTTTTTGTCTATACATTATGATAAGATGTATGTAATCCACTAACATTCTTATTTATCTTTTTCCCATGAGTATTATCAATATTTTCTCTATGATAATACCAACATTTATAACTCAATAGAATATCATTACGGATAAGGTGATATTTAACCTCATCAAATTCATGAAATCGCTCATTTTTACATTTAACACATGGGCATCGAATTATACTAGTTCCAATATTACTATTTCTACAAGCAAATTCCATGAAGCTTTAAACTCCAGAAATATAGTCTTGCTCAATTCTACACTTTGACATCCAAGATATATCCATTTTCTATTAATGACATTAATTAAACGTATTAATTAATTATGTATACAATGAATATATTTCAAGTATTATTATATATAAATTTCATAATTATTAGAATATATATCAAAACATACATAATACAAAACAATTATCATTTTAATCATTTTACAAAATCATTTATATACAAATTAAAAAATAAGCAACATGTTAGCATTAATATATAAAAACCAATCACTTTCGTTGATTCTAATTTATAAACATGTTACTATATCATAATTAAAAAGTAATATTAATTATACGTATATAACATTCTATATATAGAAGTATATATGGACTACTACTATAATAACATATTTAACATTTTAACATATAAGTAGCATATATAAATAAAAATAATAATACTACTTACTTTTTAGTTATTATTTGATTTTTATTAATATATATATATATATATATATAATATTTAAATTATTGAGTTTATAAATATACATTTATAATTTTTTTAAGAGTCTAGATATCACATATAACTTTTATACCAATATAATTTCTTACAGATTTAAAAAAATATCTTATTTTTCCTCTATTCACTACTCAATAAAATATAATTATTTATGGATAATTAAATTTATCCACACACAGTAAACCCACGACATTTCAAATATTATTTCCACGTAAAATAAGTCAAACATAATAACAAGTAAAATAAAAAGCATACATAAATAAAAAATTTATACAACATATATATATAAAACAAACTGAATAATAAGTTGTAAAATTCTACTTAATAAATTATAATTATTTATTATAAATAAATTTATCCACGCACAGTAAATATATATAATCTATCAAACCCACAATATTTCATATATTATTTCCATATAAAATAAGTCAAACATAATAACAAGCAAAATAAAAAATATACCTAAATCAAAAATTTATACAGAAAATAGGTATAATTTTTTTTAATATTTCGCACAAAAAAATAATAGATCTGAAAGATAATGAGAAGAGAAATATAACTTACCAAACTGTGTTGCAAGTGGTGGTCGGATGTGGCCAGAAATGTAGAAAGAATGTGGTGCATAGCCTTTGAGAGAAAATGGAGGAGAGAGAGGAAAAAAATTAAGTTATGCATAAAAAATTACCCAATTTGGGATATATTAGGTGGATAGCGTCAGTTCTTCTCGTGAATCGACGCTACGTATACGGATAACGTCGGTTCTCCACGTCAACCGACTCTATGTTTAACGTGAATAGCATCGGTTTTACATATCGACTTAAATACCTAATTTTGTAGTAATGTAAGTGACTTAATTGTAATGATTAGACATTTATATATAATTTTATCATGTACCAGTCTTGATATTTCGAATAAAGTCATAATTGTGACACATATCACACTACATATTTATGTATAATTTTTGATATAATAGAAAAAATTTAAATTTTACCAATAATATTTTAAAAGAAATCATAATAAATTACCGTTATTTAAATAATTAGGATATTGTAAGTATTATTAATAATTCTATTTATAAAATTAACTACGTTTAGATACATACATGTCACCAATAAATTATTTTTTATTATAACAAAAAATAATTAAAATATCGTATGATTTGGATAACGCCACAGTTATAAAAATTATTTATTATATTAATAGAATTAATTATTGTAGGGATCATTAATCATTATTATTTTAAAAATAGAAATGTAATGACGGACTGAAATACTGACTAAGTATCCTCGTTGTTCGTAAAAAAAAAATCCTCGTTGTTCGTGTAGATAGCGCTGAAACACGTGCAAAAATGCGCAAATATCTTGAACACGTACTTAGAACTGACACATACCAAATTTCTATCAGTAATAATGGGATCAAACATCGTGGACGCCACTCCATCATCTACTCGTATTTGCCTACTGACCTACGCGCCTTTGAACTAACAGATTGGCAAGATTTGAATTTATAGGACACGTGTTAGTTTGTGAACCGTAAAAATTAAAGGAACGCGTGAGGCCCATATTAACAAAGTTCTAATCAAAATTGATATTCCAAAAGCTTAGACTTTGTCGAGTTCTAAGCCAAATAGGACACTTAAAATTAAACCTATCTAATAGAAATCCCTCTCGGTAAAAATAACAATACGTATCTAAGATTAAGTAATTTTTTAAATCGGCATTTTATTCATATTTTTAATCTAATAAATTTAACAACACAAAATTTTTAAAAATCAGCATTTACTTTATTTATATAATTTAAAAATTAAGTAACATCAATGTTATTATCTTATAATTTATTAAAATAAATTTTTTTAATCTATTTAAAATTTTAAAAATAAATATTTATAATAATTAGTTTTCATAAATAATGAAATTATATATATATATATAATTTAAAAATTATTGGATAAAAATATTTATTTATATATAACGAAGTTATTATAATATTTTTAAAATAAATAACTAAAAGAATTAAATGTTTAAGTACATATCGTGCCAAGCTTACTATCCGCCTCTTGCTATCAAAGTTTATTTTCTTTTAGATGAAAACTCACCGACTTAATAGATGGATATATAAAATAAAAAAAAACATCTTTAAAGAGGGTGGATTATAATAGCATAAAGTGAATTAAGCAGCACGTGTGGACTGGCTCAGGGAGTGTTTCTATAATCAACTGCTTAAGACGAAGAAAGTTTCAGAGTGAGACGGGCACAAAACTAGAGAGAGATAGAGAGATAGAGAGAGAGGGAGAGAATGGGAGTTTGCGGTTCAAAGCCAAATCACTGGTTGGGAAAGCGATTGGGATTCTCGAAGAAGAAAAATCGCCGGCAAAGAAGATTTGTTCAGCGGCGTGTTTCATCGTTGGATCAAGGTTTTTTTAACTATTTTTTTCTTTAAATACCATAATTCTTTCTGATGAACAATTTCCCCTCTTTTGATAAACTTGACTGACCCGATAAATAGTATGTTTGGCGGCTCGGATATTAATTTGGTTGTCTTCTTATTAATTTGGTTGATTCAGCTAGAGCAAGTTCGGATGTGGCATGGCATGATTGTAATTCATTTGTTGAATCTGAACGGGACGAAGATTTTTACAGTGTTCGTGATGGTATGTGCGTTTTGGGTTTTCTGTGAAGGAAATTTTAGTTATATGTATGTGTTGGAAATATTAGATTAAAATTGAGTTTTGTGTAATTTTAATTACGTGCAGACGCACTGTCTATTAATGACTCCGAAATTGCCTCTAGATTGAGCATTTCATCGCCAAGAGCTGGTGTTGTGTTTTCAAACCAACAACAGAAATCAAGGGAACTATTGTGTAGAAAGAAAGGTGAAGAAAATGGGGGTAACTTTGAAGTTTCTAGCGCCTGTGTTGGTGAAAGTGCATTAGCTGACCGTGGACTTCTTCAAAACACTTGCTTGCCTTGTCTTGCCTCCACTAACCCCTCAGTTGATAAAAGAAGACCATTAAGCCCAGGTCCTCCAAGTTCAAGAAGGAAATTGGCTTCAAAACTTTCCTTTAAGTGGAGAGAAAGCCATTATGATCCAACATTATGTGAGTGCTATTTTTGTGTTCTAATTCATATGCATCTACTTTACTACATGGTCATCTGTCTATGTCTCTTATTTTCGGTTATGTAAACTTGGCCAGGGACTGAAAGGGTATACGTGTTTAAATTTTGCACTTTTGAATTAGAAAATTATTTTTAGACAAGAGATAAAAACGGGGGAAATAACTTTTTAATGTCAAATCTTGGTTGTGTCTTTGTATAGGGAAAAATTTAGGAATACTTGCGTGCAAGGTATTTATTACTTATTAGATGAATTAGTTAAAAGGGTAGTATATGAGGTTCACCATAGTTACTGTAAATTAGTATTGCCTAAGTGATGAATAGGTACAAAACCTTGATATTTAAATAATGGTTGAAAGATATGGCTAGTTTAGCAACATAGTAATCTGCTTTTTTTTTTTTTGTCATAGTTTCACCCAAGGTGCTCCGACAAAGACCAATAGCAGGTTCTACTGTTCCATACTGCTCAATAGACAAGAAAATGCTGGATTGCTGGTCACCTACTGAGCCAAGCACCTTCAAAGTCAGGGGCAAAAACTTTCTTAGGTCAGAACATTTTCAGCTTTGGGTTCATTGTATTGCAATTTAAGTTTACTTTGTAGGAAACGTATGTTTAAAATATATCAGAGAAAGCATTTTTCTGCACATTAACTTTATAGAGAGTTTTTTTTTTAAACTTGCTCTCTCCCCTCCCATGCAGGGATAAGAAGAAAGAAATTGCTTCAAATTGTGCTGCGTTTTATCCTTTTGGTGTTGACATCTTCTTATCTCAAAAGAAAATTGATCATATTGCTCGTTTTGTTGAACTTCCTATTATAAATTCTGCTCAAGACGTCCCTTCTATTCTTGTCATAAATATTCAGGTGCATATGTATTTCTTTTCTTTACCATAAATGTTTGTTCCTTTATGTACTCATTTTCAATGTTGCTATGATTGGTTGTAATGTAAAACTGTGTTTAGTCCTTTCATATTTTCTGACTATTGATTCTAGTCTTAAAATAGGAACATTCTTTTATGCTTATGAACTTTGAGAAGTTTCAATGTATTTAAATAAATTTCTTACTGCAGGTACCATTATATCCTGCTGCATTTTTTCAAGGTGAAAATGATGGGGAAGGAATGAGTTTGGTTATGTACTTCAAGATTTCTGAAACTTATTCTAAGGATCTCCCGCCTCATTTCCGAGAGAATATAAATGTAAGATGGATTTCACATTTTTCTGACTCCTAAATTTGCTATTGTATCAAATGTTAGTCTTTTTGGTCCATTCCCTGCAATGAGTGCCAACTGAATACTACCCTAATGTATATAATATTTCCATTTTATCCATGGCAGAAATTGATCAATGATGAAGTGGAGAGAGTTAAAGGTTTCCCTGTTGACTCAATTGCACCTTTTAGGGAAAGATTGAAAATCCTAGGTCGGGTGGAAAATACGGACGATCTGAACTTGAGCTCAGCCGAAAGGAAGTTAATGAATGCTTACAATGAAAAACCTGTTCTTTCGAGACCTCAGCATGATTTTTTCCTGGTAATTTCTTAAAAGTCTTCCTAGTGACCATAAATGGCGTGCTTTCTTTGAACTTGTGGTTTCCTCATTGTAAAGATGTAATATATCTACTGGTGTGAAATGATGTGAGCTGACCTAGCTATCATTTAGAGGGATAAAAAGAAAAAGAAAAAAGGGAACTATTTTAGAATAAAAATAAAAATCTTATGAGATAGTACTGTAAAAAAAAGTCTGGGCACTTATCATTTTTGTAATGATTGCGTTGCAGGGAGAAAACTATTTTGAGATTGATATAGATATGCACAGATTCGGCTACATATCAAGAAAAGGAATTGAAGCATTTCACGAGAGATTAAAGCTATGTATTTTGGATTTCGGTCTGACTATTCAGGTAACTTTTATTTCTTTTAGTAAGATGCTTTGTTTGAAGAGTTGACATCTACTTAAAATTTGTGTGATAATACTTTGTGATTTGGAAATAGGCGAGCAAAGCAGAAGAACTGCCAGAGAATATGCTATGTTGTGTGCGTTTGAATGAGATTGACTATTCTCATTGTCAACAACTGGGATTTTAAGTCAAGAGCCTCTGTATTTCTTCTATAAAGAGTGCTTCAATTCTATGAAAACTGGTCATGATTGCCAACCTCAAAATTCTTACCTCCTTTTTCCAATTTTCTTTTCCTCATAAGAACTCAGTTGCCACTTGCCAACGTTATATCTTGTTGCAGGCTAGCAATTATTTAACTTGTTTCCAATTTTGATTCAGCCTTTTAATATTCTTTTGTAAAGATTAACACTTTTTTTTTGGATGTACAGTTTTGATCCGATGAAATAATAAAGATTCTTATGAGTAGTTTGTGTTTGGTTTGAATTAAGTTTTCTTACTGGTAGTTCATTTTCCAATTTATATGCAGAGGATACGTTCCCTTTCATAAATTTGATTTCCCTTCATCATTTACGGTTTTTCATCAACTACTTTGAATTCTATAATCCAATGATCCATTATTCACTTTCCTGGAATAAAAAGGATAGCTTTCTCAAGAGGGGTATAAAATGAAAATTGAATTCCATTTATCAAATACATTGATGTTATACTTATCAAAGACAAATTTTGAACCAAGAAGAGAATAAAAAAGAGAGGGAGAAGAAATGCAATAATTGATAGAAATAAAAATGGCTAATTGACCATGAAGAAGAATCTAACTAAGCAGTACGAGAGCCCACGCATCGACCAAAAAGAGCAGAGAGAGAACACCTTGAAACTTTTTGATCAGCCTTTGAATTAAATGATGAATTATGGGCCATGGGTGAATCTACAGCTTTGTTAATTGTGTGGTTTTGTTCTTCGGTTTTCTGTGTGGGTGACGATAAATGAGAAGCCTTTGGTTCTCTTGGCTGAAATGGATCGTCCCAAATGCGCCCAGATGAGCCCTGCCTCCTAAAGGACACCGATGATCTCTGCAACGTTGTCATTGATCAATCTATTCCGCTTCTTCTTTCTTCTCTGTCTAATATTATTTGTTTTCAAATCCTTTTCAACCAACTTAACAGTTTCTTTTGTTTTACAAATTTGTTTCCTTGGTTTGCGGTTGGTCCATTTTCATACAGTTGCTCTAGTTAAAAGGAGAGAAACAGTTCCTAGACCTTGCAATTTTGGGCCACTTCTTTTATTATAAGCCCATAAAAACATGCTTGGACGTTTCTCCGTTAGGAAGGAAGGAGTCCCATTCCTTTTGAAATATTCAGAATTTTTATTTAGTGAGCATATTTGTGTAATATGTACACTCAAGTCACTGAAATGATAACACTTTGAATCACTATTTTTTTAAAATAATATTTCGGAAAAAAATCTTATATATAATGAGAAATTAACACGCGTTCAAATGAATTCATTTTGATTTTTTATTTTTACAAAAAAAAGAGTTAAGAACTGAGGATAAGATAAACGATTGATATATAAAATATTGTACGTAAAATTTTCTCAATATTTTAAAAAATTATTTAAAATAACACCTCTAAAATCTATAAAAACAAAAACAATACTATTTTATTTTTTTGGTTTTTTTTATAATCTATAATCTATAGTAAAAACTCTTTTGATTATTGTAAACATTTAAATATACGAGAAAGGCGTGCTAGTTGAGTGCTCTATATATTAAAATTTCATCAGTAGCCAATTGAGGAATAATATCCTTTTTCACAAAAACTTGAACTAAAAAGCTTCAGATTAAATACTTACCCGGTAAGAAAACTCTCATCCTATCTGTCTAAATCTGCAGTCCGTCATTTTCATAAGTTTCCCAATTTTTCTAAACGAGTTCATTAACCTTTCCATATAAGTTACTAGTCTCAAGGAAAACAACCTAATAATTTTCTGATTGTGTATAGGAGCGAGTTTTTCCTGTCTTGGACCAAAGAAATTTGTATGACCAATACATGATTGTGGAAATAATATATACGTGTAGTTAATATTATGGATATCAGTATTTAATTAATTAAGATATGAAGATATAAAGTTGTTACGAATTTTAACATATAATTTATTAAATGTCAAATTCTGATAATATCTTTGCTCCTGTTGTAAAAGACAGTTTTTTATTTGTTTTTAAGCGTGAAATATAAATACAACAAAAACAAAACACCTAAAAAAGGAAAAAAAAGGAAAGAAGAAAAAAAAAACATAATTGAAAACCATGTATTACATATTCAGAGTTCACTAACACGAAAAAAAGAATCTAGTATTTAGGACAAAGTATGCATTACTTGTAAACTTATGAGTGTTACATCTTTATCTCACAACTTCCAAGCTTACAAACAAATGAAACATACTAAATAACGGTTAAATTAAAGAGAACCATCAATCTCTTCCCATAAATACATAAAACAAACTAATATGATGAGATGTACATATGATCGTTTCATCTTTTACTTGATCAATGGAATCCGAATGCACCAAAGAAGTTTAAAAAATATATGAATAAATAGGATGAGAGACATTGGTAATATGTGTTTTTTTAATAATGTTAAAGAATTGGACCTGATATTCACTTCCGTAAGTGACAATTCTTTAACAGTATTAAAAAAACGCATATTACCAATGTCACTTGCGTAAGTGAATATCAGGTCTAATTTTGATTGCACAAATTAATAATAATGGGTAACGGCAAAAGTAATAAGCAGTAAGAAATTAAATAGTACACATTGATTTAAGTGGTTCAACTTTTCAATGTGAAAAGTCTAATCCACTGACGACGGCACACCGAAGAAAATCCACTAATAATCAAAAATGGAGATACAAACACCAATTTCCAAAGCTTCACAAATTATACCAAAATTCTAAAATCAACCCACAAAATATCCCCTCTAAATTACTGGTAATATATAGCAAGATAAATTAACAAACTTGCTATTAAATCAAATATTACCGTACAAATGAGAGGATCAACACAAATGGCAATTGAAATGGACAGTTTGTTCTTGGGCTTGAGAAGTTCCAGTGAGATTAGCAGAACTTCTATTGTTACTGTTTGTTTTCTTCCTTTTCCAACAGCTGCTCATATTCTGAAGTATCTCTCTTTTCTGCCATCCAAAAACTCTAGTGGCTGCATACAAATGTATTCACCCAAGAAGTTATATATATAGTAAGGGAAATAGGGTAAGGACTTAATTAACCATTTGGACAAGAAGTTATATATATAGTAAGGGAAATAGGGTAAGGACTTAATTAACCATTTGGATTTGGGGTTGTATTGTTTTTGGAACACATTTAACAAATACAAATTGTGATTTCATTTTAATATGTTAAAATAACAATCTTAAAATTTAAAAAATAACTTAATATGAAAGATGATAAGTAGGTCACTATAATTGTTATAAAGCTCCTTAATTTAAGGAGCAAATTAAGGAGCAAAACATGGAGTAAAACATGGAGTAAAACATGGAGCAAAACAAGGAGCTTAATTCAAGGAGCAATTTAAGGAACCATTAATTTAAGGAGTAATTCAAGGAGTGAATTTTCCTATAAATAGATGTGTAATTGTAATGAATTAATCATCCAAAGTGTTCATTCCAATTGAGAGAAAAGCTTAGAGAGAAAAGCTTTTGTGAGAGAAAATTGAGAGTAATTTTCTTGGGTGTAATTGGGTTGTGAGTTGTGAGTGTTGTAAACACTTGTGTAATTTCTCCCTTTCGGTAAAAGATCTGCAATGGTCAGGAGGCGTAAGCAGATTGGTAGAACTCCGTTATCAAATTTTGTGTGTTATTTTTCTATTCTTGCTTTCTCGCCAAATCTGAGCATCGGGAATTTGCGTTATTTCCACAGCGAGTATCGGTATTGGTAGTGATTTACATCCAATTTTACGCAGAAATAATCGAGAACGATCGAGGAAGTCGATTTTAGTGGGAGGCGATAGTAGAGATGAAGGAAGGGTGAAACTCGAGAAATTTGATGGCACGATTTCGGGTTTTGGAAAATCGAGATGAGAGGATTATACGTATCGAAAATCTATATCAGCTCTATCGGGAAGAAGCCGAGAGGTATGAAGGAAGAAGATTGGAATCTTACAGACGAATGACCTCGGAGTTATTCGATTGACGTTATCCGTAATGTTGCTTTTAACGTAGCAAAGGAAAAGACCACGGCGAGTGCTTGTATGGCATTTCTCTCGATATGTATGAGAAGCCGTGGCTTGAACAAAAGTGCACTTGATGGGCGCTTGTTGATTTGCGGATATTTGAAGGTGCATCGGTAGCTCGACATCTCGATGAACTACACGGTTACAACCCGAGTTGAGTTGAGTTCGGTGGAAGTGAATTAGGTGCCGATGAAGAAGTACGACGTTGATACTTTTGTCTTCTACACGGAAAGTGGAATCTCTTGTCGCATTTTGTGAGTAGCTCATGGGAAGCGATAAGTTGAAATTTGACGATGTTCGTGATTTGGTTCTCGGTGAAGAGATCAGAGCGTAGAGGCAGTGTGAATCGTCGACCTCTTCGGTTTGCATACGAGTCGAGAGGAAGAAATTCAACGAAGGAAATGGACGTGGTAGGCCGACTCACAGGGGTAGATCGAAAGATAGGAGGTCCAAATCCGAGGAATCTAATAATTCCATGGCTCGAAGACTATCGAATGTTGGAATTGTGGAAGAAGCAGGAACCTACAAAAATCGGTGCAAGAATGCACTTGAAGGACAAACAAGTGAAGAGCGGAGGCAAATGTTACTTCCACCTCGGGAGGAGATGATGCATTGATATGCTCTTTGGAGAGCAAGGAAGAATCTTGCAGGTGTTAGACTACGGAGCATCGTTCCATGCTACTTCACAAAAGAATTCTTGAGAAATATGTCCCAGGAAACCTTGGAAGGTATATCTTGGTGATGATCAACCATGTGCTATTATTGGCAAAGGTGTAGTGAAGATTAAGTTGAAACGGATCTGTTTGGGAGCTGAAGGATGTCGGGCGTATTCCCGATCTCGGAAGGAACTTAATCTCGGTGGGGCGGTTGGCCGGTGAAGGCTTCTGCTACGATCTTCCATGGTGATGATTGGAAGATTTCAAAGGGTGCGATGACGGTTGCTCGGGCGAAGAAAGTGGCACTTCTTTACGCTGACAACGAGGCACGTTGTTCAATTCTGATTACGGTAAACAATGAAACACCAAATCTATGGCACGGAGACTGGGCCATATGAGTGAGAAAGGGGATGAAGATTATGCCTTTCGAAGGAAAACTTCGGTGCAGTCTGCGGAGATGAACATGTGCGAAGATGCATGCGTACTTGGAAAAACGAAAGAGAGTCGACTTTCGGAATGAGTTGCGAGAATCCCAAAGAAGGAAAGGCTAGAGCTTATTCAACTCGATGTTTGGGGACAGCAGGCGTCTCAATCTATTGGTGGGAAACACTACTTCGTGACTTTCGTTTGATGATCGCTCTCGGAAGGTATGGGTTTACTTTCTACAAGCATAAGTACGAAGTATTTGAGGCTTTCGGAAGATGGAAAGCTATGGTGGAAAATGAGACGGGTTTAAAGATCAAAAAGCTCAGGCAGAGTAATGGTGGTGAATATGAAGACACGAGATTCAAAAATTTACTGTATGAGCACGGGATCGGAATGGAAAGAGCGTGCCGGGCAGCCTCGGCCTGATGGTGTAGGCGGGCGTATGAGCCAGAACGTTGACGGAGAAAGAGCCGAAGCATTCGTATACGGTCGGGTCTGCAGAAGCAGTGCAGGCGAAGCGATCAGCAGCGGCGAACACTTGATCAGCGAGGCCCGTACTGTTCCATTGGAGCGTAGAATACCGGAAGGAGGTATGGAGCGGAAAAGAGGTGAAACTATCACATCTAAAAGTTTTCGGTTGTGTAGCATTTGTGCATATCGGTGATCGAGCGAGGAATAAGCTTGATCCCAAATCAAAGAAAATGCACGTTCATTGGCTATGGAGAGGATGAGTTTGGCTACGCATTTGGGATGACGAAAAGAAGAAAGTTATCCGTAGCGGAGATGTGATTTTCAACGAAAGGGTGATGTATAAGGAGACGTACGTAAAATAGGCATGATGACTCGGGCGAGAATGAGTCGGTGTTGCGGTGCGAGATGATGTCCCGAGATACTTCCGCAGAAACCAATTGTAACAAGTCCTCGGCCGGAGGAACTTGTTGGACAAACGATTTATGACGTTCGAGGCCTGTCTGACCTCACTCCGGCTCACATGTTGAGAAGGTCTTACCGACCTCGTGTGCCTAACGGGAGATACATGAACTATATGTTCTTGGCCCGATGGAGGAGCTTTGAATGCTATGATGAAGCTTGTCGGACTCGAGATTCCAACAAGTGGGAGCTTCTTTATGAAAGAAGAAATGAAATCTCTCGTCTCGACAGGACATGGGAACTAGGTGAGTTACCTATGGGAAAGAAGGCAACTTCTGACAAATGGGTGTCTTAGGGTGAAAGAGGGCTGTGATGGTTCCAGAGATACAAAGCCAGCCTAGTTGTCAAAGGGTTTCAACGAGAAGGAAGGAGTTGATTCTAGTGACATTTTTGCTCCGTTGTGAAGCTCGATACTATCGAGATCGGTATTAGAGTATTGTAGCCATTGAAGATCTTCATCTTGAGCAGTTGGATGTGAAAGCTTGCATTCCTTATGGAGATTTAGATGAAGAGATATACGTATGCCCCGGCCCGGAAGGTTTCTCGAGAAAGGGGGAAGAAGAGCATGGTGTGCGGACTTAAGAAGAGTTTGTATGGCACAGAAACAAGCCCGAGACAATGGTACAAAAAAATTTGTGACTTCATTACCTGAGGAAGGTTTCGAAGTGCAATGCGATCATTGTTGCTACTTGAAGATATAGGTCAGTTATATCATTTTACTACTTTATGTTGATGATATGTTAGTAGCGAGGTTCGGATATGGATGATATTAAAAGGTTGAAGCGGACAATTGTCAAAGGAATTTGACATGAAAGACTTGGTCGACAAAGAAGATTCTTGGAATGCAAATCACAAGAAATAAGAAGAAAGGATCCTTCTGCGATTATCTCGGGCGAGTACATCAATCGTGTTTTGCAAGATTCAACATGGGCGTCTGCAAACGGTCATGGCACCGCAGCCGGTCATTTTTCGCCTATCGAGGATCGGTCCCCTCGAGACGAAGAAGAAGAGAATTCATGGCTAAGGTTCCTTATGCCTCGGCCATTGGAAGTTTGATGTCTATGATAGTGCATGCGAGACGAGAACATTGGCATGCGGTGGGAGTTGTTAGCAGTTATGTCAAATCCGGGAAAACTCATTGGGAAGCGATCAAGTGGATTTTGAGGTATCTGCGAGGGCACCACGAAAAAAGTGCTTGTACTTTAGTAAAGGAGAGTTAAAAAGTACAAGGGTACGTAGACATGAGACTTTGGAGGTGAAGTTGATCCTTAGAAGAAGCACCCTTAGGTTATATATTCTTGTTGGAGCTACGGTTTGTTAGTTGGATGTCACAAATACGAGAAAATTGTCCTCTATCCTTCTACGGTGAGTATGTAGCGATGGCGAAGCTAGTAAAGAGATGATATGGCTTGAGGTTTGTTAATTGGTGGTGGGATTCAAACAGAGAAGAATGTTACTGCGTAGTGATAGTCAGTCTGATGCTTGGCGAAAAATTGACATTTCATTCTAGAACAAAGCATATTGGACTTCGTTATCACTTCATGGATCTACTATTGGAAGATGATGTGTTATCTTGGAGAAGATTCAAGGAAGCAAAAATCCGGCAATGAGATATGTTAACAAAGGTGGTGGTTGTTGACAAAGCGAAGTTGTGCTCAACTTCGGTTGGTACTACTAAATAACAAAGTAGAAAAGGCTGCTGCATTGATCAAGGTGTGAAGACAGATTGAAATCAGTCTTCAAGTGGGAGATTGTTATAAAGCTCCTTAATTTAAGGAGCAAAACATGGAGTAAAACATGGAGTAAAACATGGAGCAAAACAAGGAGCTTAATTCAAGGAGCAATTTAAGGAACCATTAATTTAAGGAGTAATTCAAGGAGTGAATTTTCCTATAAATAGATGTGTAATTGTAATGAATTAATCATCCAAAGTGTTCATTCCAATTGAGAGAAAAGCTTAGAGAGAAAAGCTTTTGTGAGAGAAAATTGAGAGTAATTTTCTTGGGTGTAATTGGGTTGTGAGTTGTGAGTGTTGTAAGCCTTGTGTAATTTCTCCCTTTCGGTAAAAAGATCTGACGGTCAGGAGCGTAAGCAAGATTGGCGGAACTCCGTTATCAAATTTTGTGTGTTATTTTTCTATTCTTGCTTTCTCATAAATCTGGCTTATCGGGAATTTGCGTTATTTCCCAACAATAATAACTATATAAAAGTACAAAAATAAACTAAAAGCAAACTCATAAAGAAAACTACTATCATCTCAATCTTTTTTTCGGTAGATATATATATATATGTGTGTGTCTGTGTTAACTCTCTACTCCCATCTCAGTTAACCAACACAAACGTATAGGAGTAGACAATAAAGCATCACACTCTTTACCCGCCAATTGGAAAATCCATCTCAATACTATTTCTTCCTGTTTCTGTGTTCTGTTTCTTTCCTTTCTAGTTCTCCCATCTTTAATGGCCGAATATTATCCTTGCATGAAAAATTATGTCTAAAAGGAGAGGGAAAGAGAGTCATGGGGAGAACAAGTAAGATTCTGAGAGCTTTTGTAGGAAGTCTAGTGTTTCTTGGGGTCTTCAGTTGGTCTTTCTTTGTTGGAAATCTAACAAACCATGACACTAGAAGTATGAGAATAAGAGTCCCACCAACTCAAATGTTGAAGCATTTGAATCTCATGAATGATGAAGACAAACATACTCTTCACTGGGTTCCTAAAGCCTTCTATGTTAGCAAGAGAAGAGTACCCAACGGACCTGATCCAATTCACAACAGGTACATATGTTTGTGCTGGCTAGTAATTGAGATGGTGAATATTTTAGTTTACTGACTCTTGTTTTGTTTTGGTCTTGAGATAGATGTTATACTCAATTCTTACTTAAGTGACTCTTTCAAATCAAATCTTATCCTATTTCAATTTTTGGTCTTTAATTGATTTATCGTTTCATAATTGCAAAAGTTCTAAACTGCAACGATCTTACTTCTTGCAACCTTTTCTTCAATGATTATCAATTCTCAAGTAAAAAAAATAAATTAATAATAATAATCAAAATGATTGAATTATAATCATCTTGAAACTCTTTATTAAAAGCTTCTTTATGTCATATAAAACTCTGTTATTTTAATAGACAAAATAAAGTAAGTCATTGGGGGCAGGAACTGGACAACTTACTGTGGAACAAAAACTTTGGTACTCTAAGATCTTGGTGGAAACGGTGCATTTACTAATAGAACAATTCTATGTATTCTTTTCTTAGGTAACATTTGTGTGTATTACACGTGTTAGAGATGGGTGTCAAACATTGTATAAGATGGGAAATTACATGTAATGATGCGACTCATAAGTTTTAACAATATTGCCGATTGGAATTTTTTGTTCAGGAAAGCAGTGAAGACTAGACAACCACCTGATCGAGCCTAACCGAAACACGATTTTGAAACATAACTTGTGTTGCAGGCGATACAGAAGAAGCTACGAAGTTTAATGATCGATCCACAGTTAATAGAAGAACCCGAGTGAGAGTATATGATTATGGAGTAAGTAATGCCTGCCTTGTGCCACTTTAGCAATCGATATTATTAATTTGTTAAGTGAATACAATATTGAATGTTTTTAAAATTTTTGAAGGAGACAAGTTATAATATAAAAATTCAGTTAAGTGTTTTGCTTTATAGAATAGATAGCCATTTGATGTGAAAGCATATATTCTCAGTTAGCTAGAGGTGAAGAAATTAACCCCAACTCCCCAAGCTTGCTTCTCTTTAGACAAAATAGAGAAAGATGGAACTTTTGCTTGTCGTTTCTTAAATTTTGCTTGTCGTTTCTTAAATTTTGGAAAGTGAGATTCATGGATAAGATTTAAGGACTCTACTTTTGTATGTAAAGAGACAGAACCAAGTATATACTATTAACTAAATTGAAACACTACCCAAGAAAGGCATTAATCCACTAATCTTCCCCATACATCAAGTAAAGCTTGTAAACATGTTATTTAATCATTTATTCTCTATGCTTTTCTTCTTCTTTTTTCTTTAAAATAATAATAAAAAAAATTTGATACAAAATTATTATTTTTTATTAAATAAAATAAAATAAAATTTGAAATTGAATTCAAGACGGAAATCATAAGAACACCCGGATCAGAAGATAAAACTTGTAAACATGTTATTGAATCATCTATTCTCTGCTTTTCTTTTTTTTTTTATCGAAAAGATAGATTTCTATTGATTGCAGTGTACAAAATCTATTCACTATGCTATGTTTTGCTTTCTAGTTCTTTACTTCCTTTTCCTCAATAGGCTTTTTTGACTCGTGCTCCTTATTAAAGCATTTCTCATCAACTAAAGGTGCTCTTTTACCCAGAGCAGTGGTAAGAGGAAAAAAAAGCAAACAATAAAAATATTTTAAAAAAAAGACTTGAATGCTTATCCGGGTGGAAATGAAGAACATGGTAGAGATAATTAGAGAAGTACACATAAATTAAATTTAAATATATATATATATATATATCCCTTTGATAAATAAAAGCTATGTATTAGAAACAAACTCTCAAGTCCTAGCCTCGATCACTCGAATTCCTCGACTGTTATTTCATCCAAATCACCAATTGAACCCCTAAAATTCATGTATTGAGTGAGGATGAGAGGATGAGAGCAAAAAAAAAAAAATTTATCAATTTTTTTTTTTATATTATATGGGCACTTCACATGAATTACGTGAGGGAAATCCTTTAAATTTTTTAAAGTAATAACGAAACTAACAATTTAATCAGATAATTAGTCTATTTGTATAGTTAGATTTAGTAAAATTTAATTCAAAATTTAATTCGTAAGACGGGTTTTTTTTAGATTATATGCGTAACGAAAATCTAATTTGATATATGATTTTAAGTTTTTTAAGACCATCTTTTATATTGATAATGATAAACATACAGAATTATATCTATTCATATTGATAATGATAAAGATACAGAATTATATCTAAGTGTAGACAAAAACTAAAATACTCGAAAATCTATATATTAACTTTAATATCACGAAAAAAATTTAACATAAAAAAATATAGAAATATAATAGTTATTTTGAAATATAATTAATAATATTAGTAGTAAATTTGCATAAACAATTACTATCCATATTAAGTTGAAATAAAACAGAAATTTTAGTATAAAATCAAACGTTTACCATCTTAAAGAATGTGGAAAGTAAAAACAAAGGGGTAGCCCTTAGCTCCTGTCCACTTTATTTTTTTCTTTTTCTTTTTTTTTTTTGGGCTTCTTTTGTGGTTTAATTTTGATTGGTTCGAGAAGTAAAGAATCGGTCCAAAGTAAGTTGGATTCAAAATTAGCCTCCTTTTCTTTGTCCATGGGAGACAGATTCCCAACCCGTGCAGTAAATTTTCTGATTGAAAGAAGCAAATGCTTTTTCACCCTCAAAATTTAGACCTAAATAGCACGATTTAAAAGCTATTTATGGGGTTCCGGTTTATGAAAAACTAGCCACTGCTTCTCTCTCTCTCTCTCTCTCTCTTGTGCTAACTGCTAAGGTTCCTATTCGCCAGCTTTATTAACACGCAAGTTTTTTACACTCAAATCTAAAGAAAAAATAATTATAACATTTATGATATTTACATTGAGCTTTTGAGACATCCTTAAAACATATCCATGTTTTTAAGGGAGACTGTAAACCATTAAAATCCATAACATTGACATTGACATTGGATAGTAGGTTTACTAGAATCCATTTTCTGAATAGTAGCATTTCCACAAAGAGTTTAGGTATACAATTAGGGTATAAGGTAATTGGCGTGAACATTCAAGTTAAACATAAAAAATTACCAAAAAAAAGTTTTTTTTTTTAAAACTCACAAGTGCCAAGTCCCAAGTCACAGATATATACTAAGGTGATTTTAGCCTTATAATTCTTTAATAAATGTATTTTAATTCCTTATTTTTTAAGTTAACTAGGTTTAATTCAATAATTTTTATATAGAGTAAATTTAATCTAATTTTTTTAAAATAATATTATTTCAAGAGAAAAATTAAATTTATCTTAAAAATAAAAACAAAGAACTTATTTTCTCTCTAAAAAATACAATTTATCTATCTCTTTGGTTTCAATCTATTTAACTCCTAACCTCTATGTCTTTCTTAGTCTTTCTCTATAAGCATGAATTTGTAAGAAACTTATAGTAAATTGAGATATCTTAATTTTACTATACGACGATGTTAATTCATTCCTAAGTTTCATGATTTTCTAACTTATTTATAACTTATTTATAGAATTTTGAATTGATATAATTGTTATTTAAGTCAATAATAAAATAAATAAAAATGTGAATAATAATTAGAAAACATATTTTAAATAAAGAAGAAAAATATTAACTTATTAATAACATATTTTTATTTATAGTTAAATTAAAAATCATAAGTACTGAATTCTAAACTCTAAACAATAACCTTTAAATCGATTAAATTTTAGAATAATTTTATTATTTTTAGTATATATATATTTAAACTATATATTTAATTATTTAATATTTTAATTTAATTTAATTTATTTATTAAACATATTAACTTATTAATAACATATTTTTATCGATCATTAAATTAAAAATCACCTTAATCTTAAACTCTAAATAATAAACTCTTAAATTTATTAAATTTTAGAATAATTTTATTAATTTTATAATATATATTTTTAAACTATATATTTAATCATTTAACATTTTAATTTAATTTAATTTATTTATTAAATATGTTAATTTTATATATATATACACCATCTTTTGTTACAGGATCGCAACCCAGTTTAGGTAGGCTCATGGTGTGCAATTTTTATCGAAAATGGGCCGGTACATGCCCATTCCATGGAGTATCAATTTGGGTCGATTGACCCACGAATTGATTTGAACATGAACTGCTATTTTAAATATATTTTTAGCTTTAAACACTAAAATGTTGTTCAAAACAAGTCAAACATTTTGGGTTGTTAAATTGACTCAGAGTGGCATAATTATTTCTAGTTAAGTTAAAATTACCATTATAAAATTAAATTCTAATAAAATAATAAAAACTTTTTTTTAAGAGAATACCAACCCTCGGATTATTATAAAATTGCATTCACTTATCTATTGTGACAGTGCCAATCCAAAATCAAGGTGATGTAGGCGATCACTTTATATCCGAACTAAAAGAGAACCTTGATTAAATGGATTTTTATTTTAAAAATTTTAAAATATAATTTTAAAATTTTTTTATTAAAAAATAAGAATGATAATCTTAACACAACACGTCAATAGAACATGAATATAACTATTATATAATTAAAATAAAATTGTATTATAATTTATCCTTAATTATTAATAAATTTAAGTTTTTATTATTTTTTAATATTTTAAATAATTTGCTTTAAATAAATATCTAATTTTTAATTATACCAACTAACAAATGAGTAAGATAACAACGAGATACAAAATTAAAACGTAAATATAATACAATATAATTATAAAATCTAATATAATCTATTAAGATAATTAATTGATTATTTTTAAGTAACATATCTATATCACATTCACATGAAATAAAATTCACGTAAAATAAAATTTGTTAAACGATAAAACTTCTTTTTCCTTAAGTCGTTTTAAGGCTATTTTTTTATGTAAAACATTTACTTTATCTCATTTAATTTAATATATATTATGTTTATTTTACATTATTATTTTTATTTTGATAACTTTTTAATCAATGAATACTCATCCATTTTTCATAAATCATCTACATAATCCCGTATAAAATAGATTATTCTATTTATTTAAATTTAATAAATTTATTACCGTGAAGAAATATAAAAATTAAATGCCGAATTTATTAAATTATGTATAAGATGTTGGGCACAGCGGGTAAAGATAAAATAAATTCAACATAGTAGAATAATGACACCGGAAATTTAACGTGGTTCACCCTTTAATTTGGGCTAAGTCTACGGGACAAACTCCGAAAATATTTCTTCCACTAATAAGATTAATGGGTACAAAATGAGAGGCAATACAACAAATTAAGATAAACCCAAAATAGTGTCACACAAGTGTTTCCCAAACTCACTATTTTGTCACTCCCCTTTTAGAAAAATATCCCAATATTTTTCTAAGATATTCTCTCCCACTTTCTCACACAACATTATTTTTCTTTAAAAGAAATTGTTCCTTTGGTTTTGCTTAGTTTCTCTTCTTGTTTGTTGTGTTGATATTTCTCTAAGGCAAAGACATTGCCTATTTATAGATAAAATTGCATATCAATGTTAGATGCACCTATCATTGTGGTTGTACCTACCATTCGTGGTTGCACCTACCATTTGTGTTTGCACCTACCATTTGTGTTTTCTTCCTCTTAAATGTAGGAGGGACTTACAAATCAAAAATATGGAAATAGACACCTCTAATAAATTTTTTTTCTTAAAATTAAATTATTAAATTTTAAAAAAATTATTTATAATTTTTATAATTTAAATTACGTTTTCGATTTTGTTACTAGTGTAAATTGTGAAAAAAATATTTCATTTTTTTATAATAAAACCGTTTGAAAGCTTGACTTGTTTTGAACAACATTTTAGTGTTTAAATTTAAAAATATATTTAAAATACGGTTCTTGTCCGAATCAATTCTTGGGTCAACCGGCCCATAGTTTCATAAAATAAATTTTATAAATAAATTTAAATTTATTATTTATTAAGAGATTTTTTATTTTATTTGATAAAAAATAAAAATTATTATTTATTTTTACAAATAAAGTAATTTTTAATATAATCTAAAAGTAAAATCCAGTACATATATGTGCGTTATATTTTTAAATTTAATATTCCAATATTTATTAATAAATATAATATATAAAAATGAAAATTTCAATAAAAAAATTAAATGTAATATATATAAAAAGCCTGTAATAAACGAGGGCCTTGTACCATAGCTAGCTTGGACCGGCTCTGTACCGTGGTGAGAGTTTATTTCCAAAGCCATTACAAAACTAATGACTAAAAGACGTAATATATATATATATGATTATTTATATTTAATATTAAAAATGATAAAAATAATATATTTAATAATTTAAATATATGATTTAAATATAAATATTTAAAATACTAAAATAACCAAAAATCTAAATCTAAGAGTATGAGTTTAGGTTTAAGAATTAATATTTAGATTTTAGTGTTTAGAGATCAATAAATAATATTATCAATAATTTTAAAAAATATAAAAAATATATTAAATTTTTGAAAGTAAAATCATTAAAATATACGTAAGAAACAATTATAAATTATTTTTTGTAATGTTGGAGGATTACGAAATGTTTACTTTTTTTTACAATAAAATTAATTTTTAATGTAAAATGATTTAACATATTTTTATTTTATTAATTTAATTATTTTTGTACTTTTTGTTTGAATGAATGAAATATAATTTAAAAAAAAACTCATACATTTATAAATAAAACTTAAACTCTAGAACTTCAAAATATCAAAATGAGCTTTAAGTTGTTGAATTATAGCTTATTGTTAATAATTTATGGATTTTATATTTAATATTTAATATCTTAAAATATGCACGATTTATTTTCATATAATTTTTTTTTCTGGTTAACCATTGTTTATATGTGAGGTATGCTAGGAAGGTTATGAGTAAGTCATTTATATTTTTTTATTGAATTCATTTAAACAGTGTTTGATTATCATTTCGATTTTTAATTTGTAAGTATTGATTTTTAGAATTAAATTTTTAATTTAAAAATATTTTGGACAAAAAAATTATTTGATAACTAATTTCTAGTTTCAATTTTGAAAAATAGAAATTGAAAATTAGATATTGCTTGTTGGATAACTAATTCTTAATTTTTAATTTTAAACTTTTTAAGTTGAGTTGTGCTACACCGAGTATAACTTTTTATAGAAAATTTAAAATTACAAATCATAATTTTTTTTAAAACTATATATCTAGAGCTTTCTAATTGTATATGAAATGATTCATAATATTTAATGAGATAATACCATTTATATTTCAAATATGAGTCTAAAATGTTTTATCGAATCTGAATAATAATTAACAAAATGAGCATAACTTTCAATAGAAGACTCGAAGTCTCAAATCATAAAATTTATTAAAAACTAGATTTTTAGAGTTTTCTAACAATATATGAAATGATTCATAAATATTTGTGAATCAATACAGTTTTCTACTAGTTTTCTATTAATATATGAAATGATTTATAAATTTTTTTCGATTAATACATTTTATATTTTAAAAATGAATACAAAATTTATTTTGAAACTAAATAGTTATTAGTAAAATGTGTATACATTTATATAGAAAACTCAAAATCACAAACCTTAATATTAAAAACTAGATTTTTAGATATTTTTAATGAAATATGAAATGACTCGTAATATTTTATGAATTAGTACAATTTATATTTCAAGAATGTTTAATAGAATATGAACAATATTTAATGATATGAGCATAACTTCTTAAAAAAACTCAAAATTTTAAAATGTAAAATTTCCTATAAAATAAGCTATTTTTTTAATAATATATAAATTTAATTATAAATTATTGTAAACCAATACAATTTAAATTTCAAATATGAGTTAACGATCATTTCTTTAATCTCAATTATATTGTGTATATTTTGAAGTTATTATTTGTGTTAGAATTTTATATTTATTAGAATATTAGAATATAAATTTAATTTAATTTTATCTTTTATTTTATTTTATTTTCAAAAAATCAATTGTTACTTTTTATATTTATTAATTTAACTAATATTATATTTTGTCAACTTTGTAATAATAATTAACAATTGTATTTTGATAACTTATTCATTTTTTATTTTATTTTTAACATTTTAATTGAATATATCTTCATCAAATTAGTTATTCGTTTAAGTTTGTGAACTAAATGAGTTGGATTTTTCTTAATTTATAAGTTCAATTAAACAACTTCAAATGAGTTAAACTAGGTTAAGTAAATCGTTTGATATCTCTAAATAATTATGAAATTTGACTATATGTAAATATCTCTTCGTGATATTAGAATAAATTTCTCAAAATGTTAAAACCTTAAGTCTTTAGCTATGATCTTCGTTAGGTTCATTTTTATTCCAATTTTCAAGTAATTTTTTTTACTTCTATCTTATTTCTTTAATTTTTAGGATTCTAACTGATGATCGATTTCTTATAGATTTATGTGGCAAACATTTTTTACTTTACCAACTTTTATTCATGCATCTCGTGGAGAAATATTATAAGTTTAATTCTTTTTTCATCATTTAAAGGGTTTCGTTCACAAACTTTACTTTGTTTCTTGTTTTTTCTTTTCTTTTCTTTTGTGTGTAATGCATAGTTAAATTTAAGGTTACTTTTGAAGAAAATAATTGAGCATTTATTACTCCATTTGGGATTGTTTTTCCTTTTAGTTACATTAAATTCATTATCAAATGTGTGTTGAAAGTATCAAAGGTTTGTATATTATCTTTATATGTAATATGTTACATATACTATAATTTATGTAACTTATAAGATATTACTTGTATCATTGTATGTAACATATTATATCTATTGTAACTATGGTGACTCAAATGTTATAACATGTTACATCTAAATATATTTAAATATATAATATGTTACATTCATCATAATTCATGTGATTTATAAATATAACTTATTACATTAACCTGTATCTTTATATATAATTTGTTTCATACATTAGAGTTTCGATGTGATCTTTTACGTAATGGGTATAGATGTGATTTTGATATCATTTTATTGAAGTTATCAAGAAGTTTTTTATTTATTTATTTATTATATAATTTGATATAAAACTATAAGTTTTTGAATAAATTATTTTTATTAAATTTTTTTATCAGAGTGCGTGCTAGGAGCTTGTTCTATATGTGTTGCATATCAACAGTAAATCAAGGCCAAATCCCAACTAGTTATTTTGGGGTCACAAATAGACTTTTACCCTGAAAAGAGTGGTGCAATTGAATATATATTTTCTGCAATGGATGAAAACAACTTGGTAGCAGTGGAAAGTAAATTAAGAAAGCCATGGTCCCGAATAGAAGGCAGGTGAAACCTCGTGCATATCACTGTAGGCTGTAGCTATGATTATGAGATCTTTACCAAAATCACACATCGTATTTATATATCATTACTAGTCCCTTGGAATGTCGCAGCCCATGAAAGCTAAATAATTTAATGTGTCTTGAAAGTTATTGGTTCTAGTGACAAACAGTCATATTCAGGCAAGTCATGACTCATGAGCTAAATAAGCCTACAAATTATGGGTGGCTCAGCGGCAATTGCGTATTGTGAAGGTTTAGACTAAAAGAGCAATTGATTATATGAAAAAAAAACATAAATTTTCGTTATTTTCTGTTTATATTTGGATCAGATCATAATAATTTGACATATTAAATATATGCCAGGGCACTGATATGCTCTTTGTGAACGTACAGAACTTATTTACCCTGCAAATCGCCGTCGTCATTACTGCCATGGACCTCTGAACTTGAGTTTCCTTTTCAACCGATGGTGAGGTGTACTCTTCCCACCCACTTTATCAACCGTAAACATTATAAAATTATAGAAATTTGAAATAACTAAATAGTGTATCACTTGGTGTAATGTTACGACCAGCTCTTAACATATTTAAATAGGAAAAAGGGTATTTTAGCTCACATCTTTAACGATGCAATTTACAATTTCAATATTTTTATAAAAAAAATCTCAAATTTATTTTAAAGCTAATAAATTTGTATTTTCTATAAAAAAATGAGATAATAAGTTATCTTTATAAAATAAATTTTTTATATTGTTTTGGACATAATTAATAACGTATTTTTCTTACTTAAAATATTATACATTTATTTTTGTGTCAAATTTTATTATATGCAAATGAAAATCTAGATAGATATGTTATAATTTTTTTAAGAGGGAAGTAATAATGGATTTAATTAATCATTATATATTGAAATTTGTAGCATAAAGTATATGCAATCTGTAATAATGAAGAGAGAAATGTACATAGTTTGGAAATGTTAATTGGAGAGTTGGAACACTTATGGTACTCCATCTTAAAGAAGACTTGGATTATAGATTGCAGATTTGGATACGATGATAGCTTTGTCAACTTAAAACCAACAATACAAACGAAACCATCACAATTATTAATTAAATGATAGAATTATATATGTAAAGAAATTTATGGTCTAACTCACTCCAAAAGAGCTCTCAAATAGAAAGGGTTGTCGTAGATTTATAAGTGCAGCGGAAACCTAGTGCTCAATCGATGTGGGATTTCAACACTTTCCCTCACATCGATTTCCGACCGGAGATATGGAGCGCCTCCTCTTCACATCGACGCAAGGTTCATCCCCTACAACCGGCCGGGTACCGACCGAGTCATCTGGTTTTGATACCATGAAGAAATCCATGGCCTAACTTACTCCAAAAGAGCTCTCAAAGAGAAAGAGTTACCATAAACTTATAAGTACAGCGTAAACCTAGTGCTCAATCGATACGGGACTTCAACGATACATTCCATTATAAGAGAATCATGATCTTCTATGTGTTATGGGCGGAAGCAATAAATAGCGGTATATGAATATATCAAAGCGATAAAATGAACACACAGAATTTACGTGGTTCGGCAATTCGCCTAGGTCCACGGGAGGCAGCAGATATTATTTGAACTGAGTAGGAAATATACAGAATATAGATACAGATTTCCTCACTAATAATATCTCTCGAAGTGTTTCCCAAAACTCACAAGTATTTTCTCTCTTTGAGTTTTGCTTATACTCTCTCGATTTTTTCGATTTTTGCCTTGTTCTTGATCATGAACTCTTCCTGTTATAGATGAAGAAAGGCTCACTTTCCTAAAGTGTGCCATAATTTAAGCCTTAAATTAGGCCGCGAATTTCTTAAATTATGCCTTAATTTCCTTAAATCATGTACCACAAATTAGGCCACTTAATTTGTTACTTTTAAACCAATATTCAACAATCTCGCCTTGGCAAAAAGTTCATAGCACTCCAAATGCGCCACTGGCGCCTAAGCTCGAGAGATGTTGATCAAGTTCAACGGTGTTGAAACTTGATCACTGTAATACCTTTGTAAGCATATACGGGGGTTATCTGTGATTCAGATTCTGAGTATAACATTCCCTTCATCGACGATTTCCCGAACAAAATGAAATCGAACATCGATGTGCTTTGGTGCGACCATGATGAACTTGGTTCTTTGCCAAACAAATGGCACTGCGGGCTACATCGCGAGAAAACCTCGCGTTCTTCGAACAATACCCAAATCCTTAGTCGGCTTGAGAAGCCATATAGCTTCTTCAGATATACATTCTGACCATATATCTGCCCGTAGGTAGACAAAGCTACGGTTGGCTACGATGTTGATCTCCAACAAAGCGGGTCCTCTTGCCATTGTGAACGCACAGCAGGTTGTAGATCGACGCTTATCGAGATCTCCAGCGTAGTCGAGGAATCCCACATATCGACTAGGTGTTTACCTTCGGTCTTGTCTCTCTCGAACTTGAGCCAATATCCGCGGTACCGTAGATGTTGCCGTAGAATCCACTTCACACGCTTGCCGGTGTCCTTTTACCCGGGATTATGCGTATGCCATTTCACCATACTAACGAGCGTGGAAATATCCGGGTGCAAACCATTGCATACGTCAAGGCACCAGACGGCATTTGCATATGGAACACGTTCCATTTGCTTATCATCGGTGGTCTTCAGGTGACATTAATGCTGCTGGCGAAAGTGAAGGAAGCGGTGTACTTCTTGGTTTGGTTTTCATCAATGTCAAACCTTTGTAGTACTTTCTTGAGATCTTGTGATCGTGTCGAGACGGTATTGCCGTACTGCGACTACATCTCTTTGTGATTTCCATCCCAAGAATTTTCTTAACTTTCTCGAGATCTTTCATTTCAAATTAGAACTCACGGAGCCTTGATACGTCGATCTCCGCACTTTCTCTTAGATCAATCAACATATCATCAACATATAAGAGCAAATAAATGAAGGTACCGTCTTGGAGTTTTTCAAAGTATACCTGATGATCAATGCCCACTACGTGTGTACGCTCTACGATGAAGCTATCAAAGCGCTTGTACCATTGTCGAGGTGATTGCTTCAAACCGTAAATTGACTTGCTCGACTTATGACCCGATTCTCTCGTCCTGGAATTTTGAAGCCATCAGATTGAGACATGTAGATTTCTTCGTTCAAAGTACCGTGGAGAAATTTTTGACATCGAGTTGAGCTAACTCGAGATCAAGCTATGCTACCAAAAGCCAATAGTATCAGAATAGATGAATGCTTAACAAGCGGGTGAGAATACCTCGTTGTAGTCTATTCCTTCTTCCCGAGCATAGCCTTTTGCTACGGTCGGCTTTGTATCGATGTTGTCTTTACGAGCAACCTTCCTTCTTGGCGTAGACCCGTTTACTGACCAATAGTTTTCTTTCCTTTGGGAAGTTGAACCAAGCTCCCAGTCGATTCCCGATGTAGAGACTTCATCTCTTCGTCCATTGCCATTTTCACACTTCATACTATCAACTCTTTTGCACGGCTTCTCTGTAGCGCGTGGGACATCATCATCGATTGCGGGAAGTACGAATGCTACCGTATGCGTATTATGTCGGTAGGCTTCCTAATCTCCCTTCTCGGTCGAGTAGTGGCAATAGATTACAGGCTGGCGATTAATCGGTAGTGATGGTGAGAGAACACTCCCTTTCGGTGAGATCTCTTCATGATCATCAATTTCATCTTCACCACGATCGGTAATTGGTGCAATCTTTTACGGATCTTAGAAGTCTCAAGCATCACCTTAGAAAGAGTATTTGGACTTTCATTCTCTTTCTCGAATTTGTTGTCTCGGCATGTAACGGACTCGTCGAATGTAACATCTCGGCTTAAGATGATCTTCTTGGATTCACCACCCAAAGTCAAAATCCTTTAACTCCTTCCTTAAAGCCCAGAAAATAGCTTTCTTTGCTCTAGGATCAGGTTGGATTCAACGTGAAAATATGCGGGACATCCAAATATTAGCAATGAATCATAATCGGTAGCGGGTTGTCGGACCATACCTCTTTAGGAGTTTTCCATCTAATGCGTCGCGAGGAAGTACGGTGACTATATGAGTTGCGTATGACAAAGCCTCGGCCCAATGCCTTGCTCAATTGGAATGAGATAGCATCTGTCGAACTTTCTCAACCAAAGTACGATTCATTCGTTCTGTCGCAACTCCAGTTCTGTTGTGGTGTACGAGGCGAAAAATGTACGATTATCCGCCCCATCTTGACAAACTTTAAAGAAAGGATCGGTTATACTCGCCACCGTTATCGGATCGAGCCTTTTAATCTTCTGCTGTCACGAGTCTCGATCATTTTCTTCCATTTAAGAAAGATATCGAACTTCATCTTTGTGACTCGTAGTGTATATCCGTACATATCTAGAGAAATCATCAATAAAAGTCACAAACCAAGGTTTACCTCCAAGTGAAGCATTCTTGGAAGGTCCCCAAACATCCGTGTGAATATAATCGAGAGATCCACTTGAGTACGATGAATGGCGGTCGAGCTTGAGCTCTTGTTTGTTTTCCCATTATACAATGCTCGTAATCAAACTTTCCGGTCTTGGCACCTTTCAAAAGACCTTGCTTCATTAAGCCTTGCAAAGCCTTTTGCAGAACGTATGCCTAGCGCATGTGTGCACGGCGGGAAGAATCATTTGCCTTTTCTTGAACACTTGAGGCAGTGCCGCTTTCCCGTAGCTGTACACCCGTCTAGGAAATACAAGTTTGCCTTACAGTACCCGCCCGTTGCTACAAATGCACCTCGTACAACTTTCAAGACTCCATTTTCCAATGTTACCTTGTAACCATGAGAATCTAGAACACCTAAAGAAATAAGGTTTTTCTTTAGGTCGAGGAATATACCTTACATTTGTAAGTGGATGCGATTGTACCATCGTGCATCTTTAGTCGTATTATTCCGATCCACTTTTGTCTGACAGCATTGTCGTTGCCCGTAAGCACGACTCCTCCATCGAGCTCTTCAAAACTCGAAAACCAATGCGTTTGGACACGTATGATAAGAACATCCAGAATCAAGAATCGCTTATCGAGTAGGTTTTTGATGATGAAGCTGAGATGATTCTTCGTCATGTGACATACGTGCAACATTTGCATTTGACTTGTCCTTGTTTGGACAATCTTTCTTCCGATGCCCTTCTACGGTGACAATAGGCACGCTCGTCCTTCGCGGGGCGTCTTACGGATGACTCTCCCGGACTTTGATCTAGATTTCCCTATTATTTGATCACTTCGGATTTTTTTGTTAGTCCTATACCTCTGTAGATCAATGCTTCGATATTGAGTCTCTGTGATCAGTGTTGATCCTTTTCAAGGTACTCGTTATTTACGAAAGCATTTGAAACATCATGAACTTAACCTCGTCCTTTCCATATAACAGGTTGTGGTTAAATGCCATGCAACTCTAGGTAATGAATTTAACAATAATGACAAAGCTTTATCTTCATCGATAATTTCAACATCTAAATTTTGCGAGATCGGCCAAAATTTTATTGAAATATCTAAGTGCTTTCAATCGTAGAATTACTTTTCTTTGCATCGAAGCGGAAAAGTTTCTTCGAGTAAGTCGATTCTCAATACTTCGTCATGTATTTGTCCTACAGTTTCTTCCAGGAAGGCTGGCTACGATTCTCTTTCATGACAAGTACTTACGATCTTTCTAAGCACGGTCGAATTGTGCCACAAGCTTGTCGGTTGACATAATTCCAATCTTCATTTGAATAATCTCCTGGCCTAGTCTCAAGGCTATATTAGATCCTTCTCAGACAATAGATCTAATACTTCACATTTACGCCACGTACGAAAGTTATTTGTGCGTCGAATTTCTCCACCTCGAACTTTGCGTTGGACAACATGGTTCTTGAGTAGAACTTGGTTTGCCATAAATTCTATGTCGACTTGTTCACCTTCTTCGATCTCTCGCTTTATCGGCCGTAAGTACAAACGATAATGAAATTTTGCACTTACTGACTTAAAACGGTGTTTTTCCAAATTTTATACCTTATTTGAAAAAGCGAGAGTCCGTAGTTGAATTTGGAATGGTCGATTAGCTAGGAATAGATCCAACTCAATTGAAAACGGATGAAAAATAGACCAAGCTTTCGGTCCAAATATCACTAGTGGTGAGTTGACTCGGTCTAACTCGGTGAGTTGACTCGATTCTTGGCAGCGAGGACTCGGCGGCTTAGCGGTGATTACGACTTCCGATTTGAGCGATTCTTTCACCGTTGCGTTCGTATCGTCGAGAGCTTCGATTTGATATATATCTTGCTATATTTGGCTACGATACCAATTTGTTATGGGCGGAAGCAATAAATAGCGGTATATGAATATATCAAAGCGATAAAATGAGCACGGAATTTACGTGGTTCGGCAATCGCCTAGGTCCACGGGAGAAGCAGAATATTATTTGGGCCGAGTAGGAAATATACTGAGAATACGGTCTGATTTCCTCGGCTAATAATATCTCTCGAGTGTTTACAAAACTCACAGTATTTTCTCTCTTTGAGTTTGCTTATACTCTCTACGATTTTTTCGATTTTTGCCTTGTTCTTGATGCATGAACTCTTCCCTATTTATAGATGAAGAAAGGTTCCCTTTCCCTAAAGTGTGCCATAATTTAAGCCTTAAATTAGGCCACCAATTTCCTTAAATTATGCCACTAATTTCCTTAAATCATGCCACAAATTAGGCCACTAATTTCCCTAAATTATGCCACTAATTTGTTACTTTTAGAGCCAATATTCAACACTATGAAACCAACTTTGACTCCACATGACATACTCCTTCTCTCTAGGGGCCTCACTGGAACAATATCAACTTATATAAGGTTCATGTCCTTGTTTCAAAAATTCATTTGCTTTTTTGGCAGGCGATTGATTGATTCATAGATCATTAGTACAACATTTGTCTTCACTTTCACTAAAAACAAAAGGACAAGCCAGTCAACTTATAGGGGATCAGCTTCAGTACTCCGCTCCATCGAATGAGGTTTCAAAAGTGGTACAAGAGAAAGCAGAAGGAATCCAACCAGTACAAACCGAATGAAGTTTTAGGTGATCATCAATCATCATCCAAATCATGTTTTAAAACTTCTTTATTGTTTTCCCATCTATGGATTTCAATCATGTTTTATATCAACACGTTTTTTTTCTTCATTCAGATGGGAAAGAAAATGAATATCTAGATGATGTTCCTCTACAGTCCATAAACGAAGATCCATGCCTTTCAACTAATGAGTTAAAGTAAAGTTTTGCTAGACTTAGCAAGGAGTTGATAATACTTAATTTGCTTCTTTTTAAATTTTTCGGGTTCTCATCTCAAATATGAAAATTGTGTCTTATACTAAATTCAGAATATTTGTGGGCACTTGGAATGTTGCGGGAAGGTCTCCTGTAGGTAGTTTGGCAGTAGACTTGGATGAATGGTTAAACCTTAAGGATATGGCAGAAGTGTATGTTCTAGGGTATGTCGTATCAGTCTTTTTTTTCTTCTTCATCATTTTGCTCTTGGTTGTCGATATGACATAAGATGTATAATTTTCACGATATTGCATTAGTTTCAAAATTGCAGATTTCAAGAGGTTGTACCTCTGAAGGCCAGAACTGTGATTGGAGCAGAAGACCTCACCGAAGCAGCTAATTGGAACCTGCTCGTAGGTAAAACTCTCAACGACAAATATGGGTGCCCTTGGTTGACATCCATGTTTAATCCAACCTCAGGTGGTAAAAGCCAAGATGGTAGTACTCCGACGACAGAAGGAAAAACTCGAGACCTGAAGGGAAAGAGCAGCAGTAAGTATGAGCTAGTGGCAAGCAAGAAGATGGTTGGAGTGTTCATAAGTGTATGGATGAGAGATGAATTGCTTCTCAAATATAACATTTCAAATGTAAAAGTTTGTTCAGTGGCATGTGGTATCATGGGTTATTTTGGAAACAAAGGCTCTGTTTCAGTCAGCATGTCAATTGAAGGAACTACGTTTTGCTTCATTGTTGCCCACTTAGCTTCTGGTGAGAAGAAAGGTGATGAAGGACGAAGAAATCACCAAGTTCAAGAAATTTTTAGGCGTACAAATTTCCAACAGTCCTCCAAAGATGATCCTTGCATCAATTATCATCCCGTAACCATCTTAGGGCACGAGTAAGTAATTCTCTCCATTATCTTTATAGATAAGGGTACAACTTAGGACACACCTGAAATGTATGAACAACTGCAAATTACTAAAATCTCATAAATAACGAGTAAATATTAATATAGTTCACTCAGCAATAATTATAATTTCTTAAATTTGTTAGTATAATTAAAAATTTCTCACTTTCAAGTTTCTAGTAAATATTAATATAATTCCATATATTTTATATATGTGGTCCTTAATGAAGTGAAACTCATTTCAAACATCTAAGTAGCAAAGTAGATTTTGAAAACATAATTTGGAAACGTAGCTTCATTATGTTGTCTAAATTTTTTTGAGATAATACACACAAACATATCTTACTAAGCATTAGTGGGTAAAACATAAGGTAAACTTTTTAACATTGGAACGAATGGTTAAACTCTCAAAGAAACAAAAAATATATATATATATATATTTTTTTGTTTTTGTTTTTCTGTAGTCGGATATTTTGGTTTGGGGACCTCAACTACAGGTTGTACATGGAGGATAATTTAGCCAGGCAACTCATAAACAAGCAAGATTGGAGAGAATTGAAAGAGTTTGATCAACTTCGAAGAGAACTGGGACAGGGAGTGGTGTTTCAGGGTTGGCAAGAGGGAGATATAACATTTGCACCTACCTACAAGTATTCTACATCAAACTACAATAGGTATTGTGGTGCCTTTCCAAAGAGATTAGGAGAGAAGCAAAGGACTCCAGCATGGTATGATTTATCAGTCACTGCTCCATTATATTATTTCATAATTCCTATTTAAAGTTGACACCACTATGCACATAAATTACAGGACTGATCTTGAAATTTATTATTTAGCCAACTTTAAGTTCAAATCTGTGGTATTATAAAACCTTAGAGTAGCATCTTTACCTTGACACAATCACACATAGACAAGCAACAAAATCTCATCTACCATGACTTTTCAAAAATAGTAAATTGGTAGAGATGATGGCAGCAGGTGTGATAGAATTCTATGGTATGGAAAAGGCGTTAAACAACTCTCCTATTTCCGTTCTGAAAGTAAATTCTCGGATCATCGGCCTGTATCTGCCCTGTTCTCAACACAAGTAGAAGTCCTGAAGTCAAGAAACAAAGAGCGGTTCATTTGCATGCAGTCCATACTACCTAATGATAATACTGTAAGTTCTCTAAGATAATACAAGTAACTATATCTTCCAAGAGGCTATTATTGGAGACATTTCTGATGAAATAATCACCTAGAAGTTTTAGTGAAAGCAAAAGCAGGGACCAAGCAGATATTAGGGAGGCTAAATCTATATTGCTGTCGTTTGAAGTATCACCAACAGAGTTCAGGAAATTGTAAATCAAATGATAGTTAATGCAGATAGACATTAAATGTATCAATATAAGCAGTGTTCAGGTGTTCTTAAATGTTTTATGAAAATGGCCCCAAGGCCAGCAACAACTCTGTAAACTTGTAAAAACAAAATCACTTTTAGAGCGCCTCTTAAATGCAAATCAGCCCTCAAATATATGACTCTTCAAGACATAAACCAATACCATATATCGTGTGATAGAAGTGTAATGGAATCGTATCTACTAAGTTCTCATTTGCGATACCCGTTAGGAAACATAGACATCAAAACGTAGCAATATCAAATACACTACTCACAGAAAAACTTAATTTGCTTCTTTTTCCTGAAGAATTTCGGCCAGTGCCTCTGAATTATCAAAATGACAACTGGAGCAAATACATCTCCTCTGCAACTCCTCACCAAGGGAAGCATAGAAATTTACCAATTCAGAAGCATGCTTGTTTCCAATCAAGACAATATTTTAAGCAGGGATTTTTCAAGCTCTACAGTAAAAAGAGATAAACACCATGAAAAAATTATAATAAGTCAGAAAAGTCATTTGTTTTTAATTTATTAATTTTTTTTTTTTTGGAATAAACGTCATTTGTGCGAGTTAATAAAATAGAACATGGCATAACACCTGTTTAATATATTGCAACAAAAATGGAGAAATTCCAATTTTCAAAAGTTGTTTTATTGTAATATATTGCAACCTGCAAGATGCTACCTGTGTTGCACTTTGCCTCAGCTGTGATAATAACCAAAAGAGCATGAACTCATGACCGAGAAAATTCATGGACGGCCAATATCAGTTTTTCTTGCCAATGACAATTTTAAAGTCAAGTATGATTCTAGCAATGAATATCAATAAAGCTCAAGGAACATTTTGCTGTTCCAACTATTTATATGCTTAGAATTAGTTTAGAATACCTACTCGTAGTAAACACATGAAATTACCAGTTTTCTTTACATGGAATTAATCTCATAGATCCCCATTCCATAGTACGTTTTCATAGGGAGCATATATAATTAGATTTTACATGCAATTTCCTTTAAAGAGGATATCTTGTCAAGTCCTGAAAAGCTCTTCTTCTTTTTTCACTATCACCTCAATCAGAGACACCTTCCCTTCCAATAAATCAAATCCCGTTGTATCTGCATGAGAACCAGACTTCACAATATATTTGAGTTGATCTAAAAGAAAGACTTCAACATTGCCATTTCGGGTTATTCCCTCAGGCAGTTATGCTTTGTTAGCATTCATATCGTTCAAGAGACCAGTTTCTTACCTGCTTTTGATTATCATTTGCTGATTGGTATTCTTGTTCCTCCTTAACTGTTTCAGATATTATTTGAGCTAGCATGTCCTTAAGAATTCTTAATTCAACTTCAGTATCCTTTACTTCTACAAGTTCTTATGAAAAAGGTGATAACATTATTTAAGTTTCTAAAAGAGTACATACGTAAGCATCTGCCTAATAACTGGAATGGTTAGGGCAGAGCTATCACCTGCAACAATACTAAAGTAACAATCCTTGCGCATACTACAATTAATTGTCTCATGAAACTTCCTGCATTTGTCATATAGCTCAATATGAGTACTAGGTACTTGAATGAACGGTAGATGCTCTGAATAGTCCAATAAAAAATAACAAGAACACTATTGGGATTTTACCGAATCTTGGTGAGGCCCATACAATAAAACAGAGTTATCCCGTGTTGGAACAAATATGTGAAAAACTATGTAAGAACAATATTACCGATAACTTGAAATGAATTGCTTGGGTTGAGTCGCGGACTAGGTCGCTCTCTTTAAGACGTTTCGCGGCTCTGTCCAAACTTGTGCAAGCAAACACAGTCTCGTCGTCCGTAGGATAAAACAGCCCATAATCTTTTTGTCTCGGAACTTCACTGCACTGATGAAGTCCGGAATACTACACCTCTCAAATATTTATGTTGCTCGGAAATTTGAGAAATCAATTCTGATTTTTTTTTCTTTGAATTTGCTATGAAACTGTAGAATTGTTTTTTGAGTTGTTAAATTATATTCTAAATTGAGGGCTATTGCCCCTTTTTATAGTGGAAAAAATATGTGTAACGGTCATATAATTATGAAAATAACGGACACATAATTATAAAAATAACGGTCATAAAAGTAACGGTCTCATAATTATGAGAATAACGGTCATAAAATTAACGGCTACATAATTATGAAAATAACGGTCATAAAAGTAACGGTCACATAATTATAAGAATAACGGTCATAAAATTAATGACCATATAATTATGAAAATGACAATTACATAATTTATGAAATAATCGTCATAAAATAATAAAAAAATATTTTTTATTTAAATTCATTTCCAACATCCCGTTAACAGTTTGTTACAAAATCAAACAATGAGCACAAGGATAACCAAATGAAACCCACCGATAAACATTAAATTTTCACAAATGCAACCACATCAAAAATAACAAATAATAAATACGAGCAAAGAAAGTAATAAATCAACACACAAAATTTAACGTAATTATTCTCCAAATAATGAAACTTACATCCACAATCCAAGCACCCAAACAATATTCTATCTTGGACCCAAACAATATTCTATTATGAATCAAAGAGGATTACAACCTATGATATTTAATAGCATTATAATCATTTATTCTCATAATCATACAAGCATCACCCAAATCCCCCTTTTAATCCCAAGAATACACCCAACTTCTCATACTCCCTTAATAGAGATACATTTTGATTCTTAGACTAATAACAGATTGAATAAGAGAGAACAATACTTTAAAAAAATTTACACCCAAAGATTTACCCAAGAAACATCGTGCTTTCTCACCACCATCAATGGAAAAAATCATATTTCTCTTTTCTTTCAAGCTCTCCAAGAACACAATGTTGTCACATAATGAATTCTAGGACACCAAGGGTTCTTATCCATGCCCTTTTGGTCTTTTACCAAAAAGCTCCTCAAATCCAAGTTCCTTATGTGTAAATTATCGTGCCCATGTTCATTATTTCGCGTCAAAACTTACAGGCTTGAACGATCGAGCCTTCGCTTGCTCGATCGACCATTCACCACTAGAAATTCAAAAATTGGGCAAAAATTCCTCCATCGATACACGATCAATTTCTTGCTAGATCAATTGAGATACACAGAATCCATTCCAATTTTCATGTGTAATGTTCCTAGTCCAACCTTTGATGCTTGATCACGTATATTAATTTTTAAGCATCCTCATGAATTTGCATCACATATTATAATTCTCTACCTTGATGCCAATCCTTAGAAATAACTATAATTCGGGTCGTCAACTACCTTTCAACTACCATGAATAGATGGTCACCTCCACTAAGTAACACCACTCGACAAAGGTAAAATTTTTAATAACTGCTAAGTCTTCAACCCTGTGATTTATAATCAACTTCGTCTGAAAATATTCTTTTAATAGCCTCCCATATCAACTACATCAGCCATGAAGCTTCATTCACATCCACCAACCTCGTAACACATCTTACCATAGTAGAATACCAAATCTCAATCGACTGTACCATGATCTTATAACTCATTGAACCAAATAATATCACTTTTTAAATAAACAATCTAATAATATATGTATTTTTAATTATAATTAAATATTTTGATTTAAAACAAAAAAAAACCAAAGATAGATATTACCATCGGGTGAAATTCTACGTACATAATGTTGAAATCTTGTGTAAGTTATAGTAAGCTATGAACTTCATATTATAATGGAAAAAAATGATTTATTGTCCTTATTATCTGATAATGATTGACATATGTTATTTAGTTTTATGAATTTTTTAAAAGTCTTTTATAATGCCACTAAGGAGCTTTTTAGATGGTACTATCCTATGTGTCATCTTGCTTTATCATATTTGTTATCTATATTTGAGCATTTGTTAAACATAAAAGTCTTGATTTTTTTGATTATGTTTGTGAGTAATAGAAGAGAAAATAAAAAAATATTAAAAGATTATTCCAAAAACATTTACATTAACTGTACACATGGATCCAAAAATCAAACAACATAGTGTTGAAATTGAACTTGATAGATTTTATAAAAGTTTTAATATAATATCCTCTTAAACTTACGATTTATTACGAGCTTAATGAAAAAAACTTTGACATTTATGTCTTCAAGTTTTGAAACAAAAAAGGGAACTTATAGCTTGTCTTCCTCTACATGATGGTAGTAGCAACACACTTTCTAAATTGAACACACACATATATATAGTGATATGAAAGTTGGAGGAAGACTATCATATATTTGATATCCTAGAATGGGAAAACACGTCAAAGTCATTTTTTAGCACTTTTTATAATGGCGCAAGATATACTAACCTATTCAGTGTTTTTTATGCCATCAAAATTTGTATTTATTGTTGGCGGTAGAATTCTTGATCATAGGAGAAGTAGACTTAAAATAGATATATTTAGTGCTTGATTTGTAAAAAAGATTAGTGTGATGCAAACCAAGGGGCATGATACATTTTTTATTACTTGATGATGAAGTATATGAATATTTGGAGCTTTTCAAAGATTTAGATGGAAGAAGCCATTAAATTTGAGGTATTTAAAAGAAACCCTTGATTTAATTTATATTCATGATTGAGTAATGTAATTTTGATGTCTTCCTTGCCAACTGTTACATATTATTGTTTCAAGCTATTAAATTTATGCAATTATTATACATGTGATAGATTTATTATTTAGTTTTATATAATTTCAAAGACATCGGAGAATCAGTGTTCATACTCTTTACAAGTATAGTAGCATGGGATTTTGATGTATTCGTCGTGTTAAACTTTATATATTGTTAGTTCAAATTTTTATAGATTTTGATTATTTATTTATTGGTAATTTACTTGTTGAGAATTTATAATTATTTGTTATTTAAAAATTATAAAGTTGACTTATGGCAGTCCATCTCGTCCTATACCATGTAATTCTTACAGGATTTGAACCAAAATAATGCGTGTTTAATTGTTCAATGATAATTTGTATCAATCAATGATTTTTTTAATTAGTATTGTAATTTGGATCATTCAATGATATTTTTTAAAAAATTACATACTTTTTCATTCAATAAACATTTGTATGATATTTGTGTTATTTTTATTATTATAATTATCATTTTTTTTTTATTATAAATATTTTTTTTTAAATAAACTCATTTCTTTTTTTCAAGATTAATAAGCACATTTCGGTCGAAGATAAAGTGAAAAGTCATTTTCAGTTTTTGAAAAAACATAAATGAAAAATCAAAATAAAATATAAGTCAAAATAAAATATCATTAGGGGGTGAAAATGACTTAAAAATAGAAACAACAAACCTATTAGTTAAAAGCTAAATCCTAAACATATTCTGTTAAAGTGGGAGGTGCGGACGAACTCCAACCATATTAATATCCTATTTGGGCCTTTAATTAGTTGTTGGGACGGCCTTGATTGTCCTGATTTACATGCCTAGTTGTGGGCCTGGCTCTTGAATCTAGGCCTAGTATGATCATGTCATACAAATCGTCTTTTGTTGGGTTTTGGCAGTAGAGTATTGAAGCTCAAACCGAAGCTTATAGGATTAATTACTTATTAAAAAATATAAAAAATAAATTTCGAGTCTACGTATTTCTTTTTTCATAAAAATATAATATAATTCTGAATTTTCTAAAATTTGTGTTAAAGTCTATATGAACAGTGATGCCTAATCCATTATCATGATGTTAGTGAATAACATCATAATAACCATTATTCATTATTTATAAAGTATGTAATAATATAATATTTTAAGATAATAAAATTTAAAATTAATGTACTTTTATTTTATAAAAATAAATACTTAATACTTGATAAAAAAAATATAATTAATGTATAATATATTTTAAGAATAATGAATAATACTTCTTACATCACTTCATATTTTTCTATTAAGAAATTTTTCTAAGATCCATGTATTTTTTTTTTACAAGAGAGACTTATATTTTTTTTGACCTAATAATTAATTTAAGTTATAATAATACGTAAAAGTTTATAAAAAAAATAAACTATCTAATTCCAAAAATTAAGCTAATAGTAGAATTGTTCATAATTCTTATAAATTTCACAATATATTGTTTTTAAT
Source organism: Hippophae rhamnoides (assembly GCA_033030585.1). Lineage (NCBI taxonomy): Eukaryota > Viridiplantae > Streptophyta > Magnoliopsida > Rosales > Elaeagnaceae > Hippophae > Hippophae rhamnoides. The sequence goes on along the minus strand of CM065433.1, from coordinate 49,075,184 downwards.
TAATATGAATTTTATTTTTTATCAACAATTTGCATAAAAATTGTTTTTTCTAACAAAATCAATTAATTTGAAAGATAATTCTACGTACTTATGATGTAGCATGTAGTAGGTATGTATCTTTGTTTTGATCATTTTATTAGTTTAAAGACAATTTACACCCACTTAGTAATATAATTAACACAATAAGCTCATATTATTACCCTATAAGGTATTAATTGGTTTTTAAAGACACGTTTAAACATTAAAAACAATACCTATTAATCTATTCTATCTAGTTATACGTGGTGGTGGGGGACCGTTGTATTTCTTAATTTTGATTTCTATTATATATATATAATGTTGTATACATGTAGTACATTGTTGTATATTATATACATATACGACTTCTATTAGCAAAAGTATGAAAACTTACTTAAACTAATATGGAACAAAAGTGTAAATAGTTAAAATAAATATAATATATGCGATTATAAATGAAATACAATAGTTGAAAGGGGCTATCTAGCACATTAAACCTGTTTTTATAGGAGGTGGTATATTGCACCTACATATGTATCACAATATTTTCATCAGTTAAAAATAAAGATTAAAGTTTATAAAATATTTTAATTATAATGTCACAACTAATTAATAAAAACATGGAAAAAAAAATTTGTTGAAAATAACATACTAAGTTACCCCGCAACTCCCTACAATTGGGGAGAGATATGATGTGCTAAACTGATATGATCCCAATTTAAATGAAGTTGTGTTATTTTTATTATTTAGAATTTTAAGAAACGTTAAAATTGTTATTTTCCAAAAAATATGGTGCTCCACCTTGTAATTAAATATTAGAATTAGTCCATTTTTGCTTTGAGTCGCATATTTGAAGACAATATATAAGTACCATATAATTTAAAAATTTAAAAGTATAAGACAAATCTCTTTTTTTTTTCGTCATAAAAAATGCTCCATAATGCCTCAGATCATTGGCCAGTTTTTTATTTTATCAATCGAGTGCTAGCAGGTGAGAACTTGTGATTCAGTTTCAAACTACATACCTCTTATTCAAAAGATTAGAGTACCATCTAGCATACAACTTAGCTGCGCTTAACCAATATATAAAAGGTACCTTTGACTCCATGGTATACATACTTGTTGTACAATGCGCATAGTATAGGATTAAAATCGAGAAGAATGGTTCCGAAAGAGATTTCATAAGTGATAGCAAAAAAAATTGATGCCTTATGACATAATTTTCTTTAAATACTTTCCATGTTATTAACCGAATGATTTGTTAAATTATTAAGATATTTTAGTTAAATTTTATTTTTTACTAAAATCATTAGTATACAAAGCATTATCTTATTATGTTAAACCTTACTATTACATTAGATGTTTGTACTAATTCATTCATACATTGAGTCAATACCTTACCAATTTATTTTATTAACTAAAATTGTTTCGAGTTAAAACTTATTATTATTATGATAAAATTTTATTGTAGTAAGATATTGTAAGTGATAAGTCTTCACACACAAGACTAATTTCTTTCTATATTATGCTAATATCGTATCATAAATTTTATTTTCTACGAAAATCGCTCTGATACAAGGTTTATTATTGTTAGTATAAGGTCATGATAAGCTAAAAAATAAAAACTCATCGAAAATAAGATAATTTCTCGTTATTAACATCTTCGTTTGCTACCATACTTAAGTATTTTTTTCTTCTATAAAGCATCAATCTTTTTTCTCACTTTTTTCCCTGAGTCATAAAGGTTGTTAGAGCTTAATTTAGAAGCATAATAAAGCAACCATCAATTCTATTATTTTATGTTTATTACTTTTTTGATGAATTCTTTTTCCTTTCTACTACAAATCAGGATGCCCTTATTTTCTCTTTGAATTAGCACTAGAGAAACGTTTATATTAGGAAGCTTCGCACCTCACATGTATGCTTTAAATTTTATATATATAATGTATATAATGATAAATCCTAACCTTACATTCCACGTCTAAAATAAGTGATTTTGTTTGAACTAAAAAAAAAGTACAAACACAAAAGGCCATAATATTCGTGGAAAATTGCAAATTAACTTTATAGCATCAAGGCCAAAAATAAATAAATTATACCCTATCAACTTGGATCCATCAACTCCAACTCTACCTCTCTAATCTTATCCATATCTCTGCTCATTAAAAATCCATTTAATTTGAATAAAATAATGACTACATATAAATTTACATGCACATTTATATGTACATAATTATGGTGTGTTACATTACTAATAATTTTCTTTCAATCGTACATCGGTTAGGAGTTCGATAGCAGTGCTGTTTGTAAGTTTGGATAACACTTAATTTAATGAGATCTTATTAATTTAAGTTAAGCCTGAATTTCTAATATAATATCAGAGTTAGGCTTGACTTGGCTTGATCGATGACTTGAGCTTTGTCCTTGACATTTCTCACCGTGGTTTTGTGAGACCATCTCTGTCCGTGTGAGCTGTTAAGTTCCCTTCAGTCCCACATCGGCCAGGAGTTTAACAGCAGTACTGTTTATAAATTTGAGTAACTTTTAACTTAATGAGATTTTATTGGATTGAGTTAAATCTACATTTCTAACATAAAATTTTATAAAAGGTAAATAATTTTTTATTTTCAAAAATATTTGAAAATACATATCAAACTTTAATTAATATGGGTGTAATTGTATACACTTGATATTCTTAATTGAATAAAAGAAAAGAGTATGTAATAAACTTAGAGTATACCACTTTCATGCATTATTGCATATAGCATCACATGTAAATTATATATACACAAATTTAAAAAAAATTAATATTCATTTTTGAATAAAAGATAAGTATCGAATTGGTGTTAAAGGTAGAGTCTACCACTTTGATGCATTATTGCATAGAGCATCGCATGTAAATTATATATACACGAATTGAAAAAAAAAAAGAGTATGAGATTTTCTTATTCACTTATTTGATTTAATTATTAGATTATAAATAATATTATTTATTCTTTTATTTTTAAAAAAATTAATTAATTAAAAATAAATTATATTATTTTAATATTTTTGTGTTAAAATATTACCTTTTTAAAAATAATATTTAATAAAAAAATTATAAAAATGTGTTTGTATTTTTTAATTGGCCATTTTTTAAAATAATGAGTCTATAATGACAACATTTTTAATTGGAGTGAGCAAAAAATACCAATGATTTAATTTAAGAACCTATATATTTCTTTTTTCTTAAAAAATAAAAAAACATTTTTTTATAATGATACACTATAATTGATGCCTAAGATATTAACTAAAATAATATGTTATATTTTTGTGATCTATAATTAATTTTTATATCAATTATAATAATAATAATAATATAACTCATAAAAAATAAAAAAATTCGAAGAATAAACATGTGTATATAATTATATTAAAGATAGATATGATGCTGTTTAGCCACACACAAAAATAGAGAGATGCTTTGTGTTTCTACTTTTTTTTTTTTTTTGATAGCGATGCCCTCCTAATTGATCTACTGAATATTGTACATCGCCTTTTTTTAATTGATTTAATTTTTAGAGTGATGATGTACGATGGAAAATTTTCGAATTAATTTGTGAAAAAGAAGTTATTTCGAACTGCTAATGGGCCCTATATTTTGGCTACAAAAACGAGATACTTAGTTGGTTTGAGCTGTACTGCAGCTACGATAATGTGCAGTGATTTATCATTAATCTTTTCCTTAATTACTGTAATTTGACTATCCATGTATTTATTATATGACACGATGTGCATTTACAAGTTTTGCGAATGGAGCATGACAAGAAATTTGAACAAGCTTATATGAATCAAAATTTCTTTTTTTTTTAATAAATATACTATTTATACACTTATAATTAAGATTTAAACTTTAAACATTCTATATATATTCAAATAAATTACGTAATTAGATAAATTAATTTGTTAAATAACCAATTTTTAATTATACATTCATATCACTTCAGTACTAAGATACCGTCACTTCAAGAATTATTTTTAATTTAATAATATATTACACACTTATACACTTATTTATAACTTATTACGTTCTCTAAATATATATTTAAAACATAAGATAATTTGTACACTTCAACAGATTTTAAGTATTGAATTATGAGATTGGAAATATTTTGTCAAAAAAACTCGGCCAAGAAAACAAGAAAACTTTGTTAACCAATATTTATTATATGTAATTAGGTCTCATAAATTAAAGACTAATTTTATGCTCTTTCACGCTAGTAAATTCCTTAAAAATTAAAATCGACCTGTAAGTAAGTACTTTTTTTTTGGCTAAACAGTAAATAATTATTGTTTAGCTATAAGTATAAGGCCTGGAGAGAAGTACACAAGTAATTTATCCACATGGTCTAACATGATTAAATCTTTAACTTGTTTCTCTAATTGAGGTGGTAGGATCAGACTTTTATATCACACATATATATATAATCGTGTTTTCAGGTCAGAAATTGTCACCATAAAAGGATTTTTGTGTCATATTATAATAAATTATAAGAATTCATTAGTTTAATTTTTTACATAACTCAAGCTTATGAATGTCAAATAGGAAAAACGCAAATTTCATAAGTTGAATTTACGAGAAAATAAGATAGATAAAATAACACATAAATTTGATAATTGAGTTCGGTCAATCATGCCTATGTCTCCGGACTTGGTACATATCTTTTTACTGAAATGTGAGAAATTACACAAGTTGTTTACAACGCTCACACCTCACAACCTACAACCCAATTACACCTAAGAAAATTACTCTCAATTTTCTCTCACAAAATCTTTTCTCTCTATTGCAATGAACACTTGGTTGATTAATTCATTACAATTACACATCTATTTATAGGAAAATTTACTCATTGAATTACTCTTTAAATTAATAGTTCCTTAAATTGTTCCTTGAATTAAGCTCATTGAGTGCATAATCTTCATCCCCTTCTCACTCATGTGGCCTAGTCTTTGGTGCCACAGATTTGATGTTTCCTTGCTTGCTGCAACTACGATTGAATAACGTTCCCCTACTGTCATGTAAAAAGTGTCACTCTTCTTACCTTGAGTAACCATCATTGCACCCTTTGAAATCTTCCAATCATTACCGTGGAAGATCGTAGTGTAGCCTTCAATAGCCAATTACCCTACTAAGATTAAGTTCTTTCTTAGGTCAGGAATATGCCTGACATCCTTCAGTTCCCAAACAGACCTGTTCAACTTAATCTTCACTACATCTTTGATAATAATAGCACATGGTTGGTCATCACCAAGATATACATTTCTAAGGTTTTCAGAGACATATTTCTCGAAGAATTCTTTCTGTGAAGTAACATGGAACGATGCTCTAGAGTCTATAACCCAAGATTCTTCGTTGCTCTCCAAATAGCATATCAATGCATCATCTCCTCCATCTCCTCCTGAGGTGGAAGTAACATTTGCCTCTGCCTTCACTTGTTTGTCTTTCAGTGCACTCTTGCACTGATTTTTGTAGTATTCGGTTCTCCCATAATTCTAACACTCGATAGTCTTCGAGCTATGGGAATTATTAGGATTCTTGGATTTAGACCTCCTGTCCTTTGATCTACCTTGGTAGTCTGTTCTGCCATGTCCATTCCCTCTGGTTGAATCTCTTCCTCTTGACTCTGTATGAAAAATTGAAGAGGTTGGCGATTCACCCGACTCTCTACGTCGGATCTCTTTACTGAGAACCAGATCATGAATATCATCAAATTTCAACTTATTGCTTCATGATGAGCTACTCACAGCCGTGACAGTAGCATTCCAGATTTCTGGTAAAGAAGACAAAAGTATCAATGCTCGCACTTCTTCATCGAATTCAATTTCAACTGAACTCAACTGGGTTGTGACTATGATGAGTTCATTGAGATGTTGAGCTACCAATGCGCCTTCCGTCATTCGCAAATCGAATAAATGCCTCATCAAGTGCACTTTGTTTGAGGTTGATGGCTTCTCATACATATTGGATAGAGCTGCCATAAGACCCACCGTGGTCTTTTCCTTTACTATGTTGAAAGCAACATTGCGGGATAGCGTCAATCGAATAACTCTGAGGGCTTGTTTGTCTAGAAGATTCCAATCTTTTTCCTTCATAGCCACTGGCTTTTTCCTTAAGAGAGGTTGATACAGATTTCTTTGATATAGATAATCCTTTATCTGCATTTTCCAAAACTTGAAATCTATGCCATCGATTTTCTCGAGTTTCACCCTTTCTTCATCTGCGGCCATTGCTCCCACTCAAATCTCACTTCCTCCGGATCGTTTCTGACTATTTCTGCAAACCACCGTGTATTAGAACACCTCCGTCAACGAACAAATATCGTCGAAAAAATTTCACTATTCGCCTGAATAGTAACCTTGTAGGAAATTGATAGAAATCACCACCAAAAGCTCTGATACTAGTTGTTGGGAAATTACGTAAATTCCCGATAAGCCAGATTTATAAGAAAAATAAAATAGACAATAACACACAAATTTGATAACGGAGTTCGGTCAATATTACTTACGTTTCTAGACCTACTGTAGATCTTTTTACTGAAAGGGAAAAAATTACACAAGGTGTTTACAACAATTATAACTCACAACCCACAACTCAATTACACCCAAGAAAATTACTCTCAATTTTCTCTCACAAGAGCTTTTCTCTCTAAGTTTTTCTCTCAATTGGAATGAATACTTGTTGATTAATTTATTATAATTACACATCTATTTATAGGAAAATTCAATCCTTGAATTACTCCTTAAATTAATGGTTCATTAAATTGTTTCTTGAATTAAGCTACTTGTTTTGCTCCATAAATTACTCTATATTTTACTCCTTAATTTGCTCATTAAATTAAGAAATTTATAACAATCTCTAACAAATTTAATAATCGAGATTTTAGAGATTTGAAAACATAGATGACCAAACACAAATACCATATTAATTAAAGTAGGTTGGTCAAAAACTATTTATAAAACTTAAATTATTAATAAAAAACGAAAAAAAAATTTATACAACCATAATTTTTTTTTTACAAATTAATTAGTAGGTTAATATAATGACTCATGGCCATTTGCAAATTGGGGCTAAAAAAGGAATTAATTAAAAAGAAAAAGTGAAAGTACATTAATCTCCATCCGTTATAAATTAAACTAAGATTGTTGATGCGATTTAAGTGGCTGGAACGGCTAAAAGAATAATGGGAAAATGACAAGAATGAAAGAGAAGCTTAATTATGTTCTGCTTTTAAAAAATACATAATAAGCAACTTTTATAGCATTATACATGTATCAACTAATTAAATTTGTTGATAAAAACTAGTCAAAATTTATATGAGATGAAATGACAATGGAGAGGACTATTGCAGAATTTGGGATATATTATTGCTTTGAAATTTGACAACTATTGGACCATTGGTAGTGCTTGTCATTTTTCCTAGAAGAGCATTACTTAGAAGATGAGGAAAAATTGATTTCCATGTTTGGCAAGAGAATCTGTAATAATATAAAGGCTTTTGTTCTTTTCTGTTTATAAGTAATTGAAATAAAGCAAAGGAGTGCATAGGAAATTAGCAATAGATAGCAGGTGTAGATTACTCTTAGACTGTCAATTCTGGTCCCTTTGTTTGGAAACCTTAGAAGCACTTTTACTGAACTATGTTAGTTGATGCACCACCTTCCACTCTTGATTAGAGATAATACTTACATCGTTGCCTCTGTTGTTGGGTGCTAAGCAGGCGCACTAACTACTGCAGATGCTGATATAGCAACTTTTTTTTTTCTGCCGAACATTAAAAAAAAAAATTAGCCTTTTTTATACCCTATTCAATGAGTTTCACTAGTGAAGTCAATATTAATGAACAAAATATTTAAATATAAATTAGTTTTTAAGTAATTATTTCAAGAAAACTTTTCAAGTCGAAACTATCAAGCTCTAAACGAACACATCTTAAGTATATCTTTGTTATTATACATGTTAGATTTCATATTAAATACATAAGAATATTTTGTACATAGGTTTCTCAATCGATCGAGACATGTATATCAATCGAGTTAAGTAGATCGATCAAGATATGATGTTTGATCAATCGAGTACTAAATCGATCGAGAAATGAGTAGATCGATCTACCTATCTCAAGATTTATTTTTAAATACCGTAGATTAATTGAGAATTGGTTAAATCTATCACACGGCCAAGGTTTCAACCTTAACTTAATTTTTTATTCGAGTCAAACATTTCAATTATCGTTTTGTTTCTATAAGTTCGTACTCTATGATTTGTTTTATGGACATAATTTTAATTAAAATTAACCTAACATTAGGATGTCAATCTTTCTTATATAAAAAACTTAATACTCTATATTTTAATCAATCATAAGAACATCAATCTTTTCATCTTAAGCTTTATCTTTTAAATTCCTTTGCAACAAAATCATATTTCTTTAAGCTTCTTTATTTAATTAATCTATCAAATATTGGTAGTTGTTTTTATTTAGTTAATAAACCTAATTAATTAATGATATTTTGATTAAATGTTCATATAATTTTTTTAAATTTTATTCTTGAATTATTTGATCAAATAATTATGCGTATAATATCATAATTATTTGATTTGTTTATTTATTTTTAAAAAACTCATCTTTATTAAACTTGTACTTAACTTAATCTGCTTATTCTAGAGGTTGTTAGTAATTTTATTTTTATTTGCAATTATATTAAATCATTTCATTAGAATTGTTCATTGTTTAATCCACTCTAGGACACACTTTGTACTTATTTTTTATGCTAACATTTCAAGTGACAATTAAACGGGTTCGATAACTTGAATTTATCAAAATGTTGGTCCAGATCCAAACACCTTATTTATAGAGACCATGAAAGAAAACATAGGCTTGTAAATAGTTTACTCGGAAAAAATCACATGATAGATAATGTCATAACCTTGTAATTGAACATGTTTCTACTTAAAAATTTCATATATTATCTTATTTTTTTATATTATTTTATTTATAAGTTATTACATAATCAATTTTTTACGAAAATAAATTTATTAAATTTTCGTTAAGTATTTATTCATTCTTTTATAACTAATTAGATATGTAATTAAATATATTTCATCTTGATTATTAAAATAATGCATAATAATTAGTATTGTTAGCCTGCCTAAATTTTCGTAATTTTAAGAAGTTGCTAATTCTCTTTTTTCTTTTATCATAACATGCATAAAGGTCGTGAGTTTGAACCTCTTTTAGCTCAAAAATTTGCCTGCACGTCAACTCGGAAGAGGTACGATAAAAATTGGTTAGGGATCAAATAAATAAAAATTATGATAAGTACTTTTAGGTATGAAAAAATATATTTTTTTTACCTGACATAGGCGCATATAAATAATATAGCATTCTTTTATAGATAAATTGTAACTAAAACTACCTTCAATGTAACAAAAAACAAATACAACCTTGATATCTTACATGTGATTTTACAAGGAGAAATAAATAGCTTTGCTTTTCAATTTCTACAATATTTATCACAATAATAACAAATTGTGTGTTATAAATTATGAAAGATACTAGGATACCATATAGGTTTTTTTAATGATTTTGGAATCTTGTAAACGCAATTTAGAATTAAATAGAAATTTCTTTTTTTCTTTCTTTTTATTTTAAAAAAATGATTTTCGGGGTTATGAAAACATATTTTGTGCTTATAGGTGTATAAATGATTGGTAGCTCTCCTTACCTTAGCTTAAGTTATTGGGAAAATTAGTTTTCAAATAACTTCCACTATAATATCAGAATTAAAAATCTTGTATTTTGAAACATAATAATCTTAATTATTGAACTATAAGTATTTGAAATACATGATACATATAGCTAGCATTTATATGAGAGTGATAAATGTATAAAATTATTTTTAACTTTTTTATATTATCTTAAACTTTTGAGAGTTGATTTCTCAATAATTTTTGACAATAACATATTATAAAAGCACTTATAATTAATTAATTGTTTTTTGAAATTATTTTTGACTAAATACCAAACAAATATACCTTAATATTAAAATTATAATTAAAAAGTCAAGAAAAATAAATTGAGTAATGGTATTGTTACAATTAGTTTTGTCATTGTCAAAATAAAAGTATAAAATGATCATTTTATCTCTATTATTAAATATACTTTAGTGTTACTATTATTAGATAAAATGTGCATTAATAAATTATTATTATGCTAATAATTATTTTAAATTGTGATAATATCATTACCCAATAAATATAATTATAATTATTAGTACACATTTTTATTTTATTGTTTTCATTTTATAAATAAGATTATATGACTCTTACTTGAGTGTTAATGTCATAATATTGACAAATTCATTTTTATTATTGCAACAATAATAGTACATAAAATTTTTATTTTTGTTTTTATTATTAATTATATAATATGAAACTTATTTTAACTTATTAAAGTTATGGAGTTTAAGTCTTATTTACATGTATATGAATTTTTTTGGAAAAAAATTATATTTTATTCATTTAAACGAATAATAAAAAAATAATTAAATCAATAAAATAAAAATATGTCAAATCATTATATATTAAAAAAATTAATTTTATTATAAAATGAGAGTAGTGAATTTTTTATCCTCAAACATTATCAAAAATTAGTTATAGTTATTCTCTACGTAATGAATGGACAACATGACATTTTGATAATTTTAATTTCATAAATTTGATACATTAGTTATATTTATTAAAATTATTATATTTTAATCACATTACTGTTACATTTTGAAAGTTTTAGTCATCTCTTCTCAATTTTTTTATTATATTTTTTTTACTAAAGCTTAAGTTGAATTAAAAAAAAATCTTAATAATAGGTGTGCTCGTAAGTAGATATTTGAAGATAAAAATATCTTAAAAATTAAAACAAATAAAATAAATTAAAATCATCAAAATTTAACTAAAATGATTAAATTGTCTACCAATATAAAAGTAATATAATTAAAATATATTAATTTCAAGTAAATTTAATAATGTATTTTTTTAATAAATTAGCTTTAAATTTTATTAAAAACGAAAAAAAATTATAAGTAAAATAAAAGTTAATTAATTTTAGATAAAATATCAACAGACGTTAAAAATGGAACTAGCCTCTCATCCGCCACTGACCCGCATGCCTCGTCTACTTCTCTATGGTCGTTTTCTTATAATTTATTTTGAAAACAATATATTTTTTTAAAAGTTGATTATTAAATTTAATAAATTTTAATTAAAAATAGTATTTATATAATTAATTTTATTTTAATTATTACAATACAATATTATCTAACATAAAGTAATAATTATTAAACTAATAAAATTAATCATTTAGTTATGAAACACGTTTCAAATACCAATATTATTAATCAAAAATTCTAATCAAATCGTTATAGAATAATTTAAATTAATAACATATATTTTATCATAATTTAAAATTTAACTTATGTAATCAATTCAAAAATTAAGTAACATGAAAATATATATTCTCCTATAAATAAATAGAAGTAGTTTAACGATGAGATATAATTGTTTATATTTGTTAATGTACAAATCCTATACCTTTAATAATAACTATGATACATTTGTCTTATTTTTTTATTAGTGGGAATTTGATTTTTATATAATGTCTAAACCTTCTATAAACAATTCCTGCCGCGCCCCTCCCTGCAATATTTAAAACGCGATCCTTATTGATAATTGAATGGATTAAATTATCTATTATATTACATTATAATTAATTAAAAATGTTTGGATCGATAAAAAATAAAAAAAATACTTAAAATAACAACCCTAAAAAACTATTATTTGTTAATTCAAGATAGCAAAGAAGTATTGTTACACAAATGAAAATTAAGATGTTTTTAATTATAGAAGTTAAACAAGCTTATCAAAACTTATTTAAAGTTTACTCATTAATCTTACGAGTAAAAAACATAATTCATTTAGCTCCCAAATTTAAACAAGTGGTTCATTTGAGCGTATTAGTAACTTTCTAACTCATTTGATAAAAAATTGTTAAATTAAAAACTAATAAATAAGAGAAAAATGAAGAAGTTATAAAATGTATTTGTTAATTATTACAACAAAGTTAATAAAAATACTAATATTAATCAAATGAATAAATAAAAAAGTAGAACTTATTTTTTGAAAATAAAATAATATTAAATTTATATTAAAATATTTCAATAAATAAAAATTTTCAAGACAAATAGTAACTTAAAAATATATGTACAATATAATTAAAGTTAAAGAAATTATAGTTTATTCAATTTTAAAATTTAATTGTATTTATTTACATTGAAAATATCAAATAATTTTATTTTACAAAAAAAATGTTACGTTTAAAATTTATGAGTGTTTTATAGAAGTTTGCTCATATATATATATATATATATATATATATATATATCATTAAAAAAGTCGAATAAGTCTAATTTACAAGAAATATTACATTTAAAAATTATGAGTGTTTTAGAGAAGTTTGCTCATTTTATTGAATATTGTGCATACTCTATTAAATATTTTTGAAATATAAATTGTACTAATATACAAAATATTATGATTCATTTTATATATCAATAGAAACACTAGAAGTTTAGTTTCTAAAAAAATTTACATGTGATTTTGAATTTTTTAAAGAAAATTATACACATTTTGCCAATGATTATTTAGATTGAGATAAATAATTTTTACTCATTTTTAAAATATAAAATGTATTAATTTATAAAATTTTATAAATCATTTCATATACTATTAAAATTTTCTAGAAGTCAAATTTTTAATAAATTTTACTGTTTATAATTTTGAGTTTTTTATAGAAAGTTATTTACATTTTATTAATGATTGTTTAGATTTAAAAGAATTTTTTTTACTCATTTTTAAAATATAAAATTTTATATATCATTGTAAATTTATAAAATTATAGTTTCTAATAAATTTTAAGATTTGTGATTCCAAGTTTTTTATAAAAAGTTATATTTAATTCAACTCAACTCAAATTAAAATGTTAAAAATTAAAATTTATGAATTAATTATCAAACAATTAATATCTAATTTTTAAGTTTTATTTTTCAAAATTAAAACTAGAATTGATTATCAAATAAATTTTATTTTTTAAAATATATTTTGAAATTGAAAATTTAGTTAAAACTAGAGAATTAAAAATTAAAATAATTATCAAATATAAACTAAATATTTAAATAATTTAATTGAGTTTAATAACAAAAATTAATAAGTTATCTAGTTAAATTCACACTTAAATGATTTCAATTTAATTTAATTTATTTAAAATAAGATAAGTTTGAATAAATTGTGGGAATTTAACTTATTTGGCAACTTTATTTCTAAACGAGGGGAAGTAGTAAATAAATAAAGGCTTTAGAGAAAGAAGAATTGAACGTTGCACTATGAATTGCGTAACTGAGGGCAAAGTACATCATTGGTTGTGCTATTCATAGCAAGCCATTACATCTTGTCTATTAGTCACAACGCAACACCTGTACTTTTAAACAAACTCTCTGTGACAAAGAAAACCAACGAGGACACTAATCAATACTAACAGCTATAATAACTTTTGCTGAGTTGGCATGGAGGAATCTTTAGAAGTCCTTCAAGAGCTGTTTGACTGATCTTTCCAAGCAAACAAATCGCTGCAGTTATGTATCTATCGATTATCGAATGAATGAAGTTTGCTGTGCGTAGATACAAGACTCTGTCGTTACTCCATTACATATAGATACTCTCACAATTCTCACAATTTTTAAGCTTTAATTTATAAAATAGTGGTAATTAGAGCCAATAACATCCCTTAAATTTTAAAAAAATTAACGAAAATAAATAATAATTTTTATACATAAAATAATAAAAATAAGAGAAATTTAAGAAATAAAAAAAAAACTTAAAATATAAGATATCTGATGATGTTTTCACAAAAAATAATAATTAATAAAAAAAATTAAAATATTAAAAGAAAGATTAAATTTTAAGAAATGAGATGAATTCAAAAATTCATTATTATCAAAATTAAGAAATATATTTTTAAAAATATATATAATTTATTATGAAATATGTAATAAAAAAATAAACATTAATATTACATATACAAAATGAAGGTATAACATATTATTAATTGACAAAGAAATAACTATGGATAAATTATCTAAAATTCATTAAAAGGATAAAAAAAAATTGAATAGATTCAATTAGAAGGAATATAAACATTAAAAAAAACATTTTAGAGAACGAATAAATACACCAATAAAGTTAACACTCTAGTATAATAGAATAATAAATAGAAAATATGTTTTAATATGAATGATTCATGAAAACTTACGATACTAAAAATTAAAATTCACAACATACCATAAGTTTGTTATTAATGTTAATGATAAAATTTAAATCAGGCATTAAGTTTAGCTTATAAAATTGAAAGATTAAATTTAATGAAATAATAAAGTCATCAATTTTCAGTAAATTGTATATTATGATATTTATTAATAAACAATTATATTAATTCAATATATGAACAAAATAAATTCATAAAAATATAAAAAAAATTCTAAGAAATTAGATAAATTATAAAACCAAAAATATTAATAGAATTTGAAATACTAGAAGAATGAAACTTAGATGTTATGTTAAAAAAAATGTCTGATAGCAGGAAAAATATAATGTAACAAAAAATAGTAGTGCATTAAAGTTTACGTTTATAGATCATAAAGAAGAAACATCTAATAAAGAAATAGATATAATAGATCTAAAACAAGAAGTTAAAATAACAAAAACATTAATCAATGACATAATTATGATAAAAGCCTAATAAACATATTGAAAAAATAAATAACAATAATAAAAACATTAATTCTTATAGTTGAAAAACTTGATATCAAGACTCAAACAATAAGTCCTTGCAAGGTATAGATGAAACACAAAAAAGAACTTCTAAAATAAATAAAAAGATATAGTTATAATAAGAAATTACAACAAGCTATATATAAAAAATTTATATAATTAAAAAAGGGATGTAAATAACATATTAAGGATAATGAAATCATAGGTTAAAAATTTGATCTATTTGTAAGAAAAAAAGAACCACCTAATAGATTAAATGCATTCATAGCTAAAAATGAGAAAATAAAAAATAAAAATATCCAAAGAAAAAGAAGAAGCAATAATCTCAACTTTATGGAAAATACAAAAGAATGAGAAAAACACTTTATGGACCTTAAGAATGAGAACATAAAAAAGTTAATCAGTTTGTTAACCCTAACAGTTGAAGAGCTAGGAAGATAGTATGATGAACAACTTTGTACAAACAAAGAGAAAGTGATGAAACACAATCAAGTCTCCAATAATGATGCAAAAAACTTGATGAAGTAACAACAAGATCGACATCGAGTTAGCTATACCGATCTTGTGTATAGTTTTGTTATATATTTGTAAAATTTTCACAAATGCACAAAATCATTTTATTGAAAATGATAAATATACTCCTGAGGTCGATATAAAGAAGGAAGACCATGGTCGACCCATCAAAGTCTGGAATGATAATTATAACTTAAGTCAATTACGGATCTTGAATGATAAAATATTTATTTATAATATTTATAACGTTGATAAATAAGAAAATGAATACGAAGAAACTTGTAATAAGTCTCTATGAACATAAACATAGAAAAATTATAAAAATAAAATAATGTCTTGATAATAAACTTAAAGGTCTTGCTTTTAATAATAATATGAACGAAGTAGCAACTAACGTTATAAAATAGTCTGATTTAATTTAGTATCAGAACCATAGGAAAGAAAAATACATTATTGAATGAAAATTTAACGTCGTTAACTATTTAAAAACATTAGTGATATTAATTCAAAGTAGAAGGGATCTAACTAAAGTAAAATAAAATCTAAAAGGTGTCATTGATATAAGGTAAAAAAAATAAGAGATCTTAATGATAATTATCCTTAGAGTCATTTATATATTATTTTGCTTTAAGTAATGATTTATATTAAAATGATCATAAAAATAAAAACAAAACAAAAAAGTTTGTTATATATATGTTTTTAGCGCTAGCTAGTCTGATAAAAAATTCAATTCTAATTTATAAATTTTGAAATTAGGTATTTTAATAGATCATTATTCAATTTTCTATTGGTGCTTTTTAAATTGAAACTAGAAGTTAAATACTAAACAATTTTTATTTACTTTGATTAATTACGTTTCATTTCTCTAATGTATTAAATTTATTATAAATATATCCACAATGTTTAAAAAGTTAAAAACATGCTCATAAATTATATTAAACTAAAATTATAGACATGTTTGATATAAATATATTAGAGTTTTTGAATGTTATGAACATGTTTGTAATAAATATGTTTATAATTTTAGAGCTTCAAATACGTTATAGATGTATTAGTAACTTTATAAATGTTATGGACATGTTTATAACAAACTTAACATTTTAAGACTTAAGTCATAATTAACCTTATTTTCTTTTATATTTTCCAAAATTGATTTTAGGTTCGAAAATTAATTACAAAACTACTAACCTTTTTTAAAATAAAATATTTTACACTCATATGATGAGTTACATTATATGTTATTTGATTACACGTTTTTTCAATATATCATTACATTACAAGATAATTAACAAATAGTTTAAAAGTTAAAAATTAAAATTATTATAGATTCCTTTGCAAGAAACATGATTTTGACGAAGACAAAAATATTTATGAAAACTAAGAAAATTAAACATAGTTTTTTTTAAAAAAAATATCGTGATTAGGATGCTGGAGTTTTTAATTATTGATGGTTGGCTTGAGGAATATAGTTTATAAAAATTAATTATATGAATCTCTCAACTCAATGAGTAAACCTTACTATGCAAAACTGGCAACATCACTGATGGGAAAGCTATATGTCTTTAGATGCGATTTCAAATAAGATTTTATAAACTTTTTGAAAGTTTATTTGGTGGGGATTGTGATTAGGATGTAACTTCATTTTCTATGTTAGCATGCGTGTTAGCTAGTGATATTGCATAAGAGCTGTTCCTGTACGTTCGACTTTTAAATTGAAATAGCTAGCTAGCTAGGGACACTCATGTGACACAATTAAAGCAAAAACAATTCACTATCTGGGATGTTATATACAGGACTCGATAAGTGACTTTTTAAAAGCAAAAAATGGTTCCATTGCCGTGCTTTGGTTTCACATGTTGAAAAGGCCAAATTACAATATTGCAAGTTAATGTAGAGAAAAGCATTTCATAAGTGTCTCAACTTTTAATAAAAGTAACAATATTATACTTTTATCTTTTTAACTATCTATTTCTAAGAATATTTTATTGTCTTGTAAAGACTTTTCGAATTGAAAATAATGATGCTTCTAGCTAGTTCCTAGAGATAGAACATTTTGGGAGATCGAGAAAAACAGTGTTGATGTTTTTAGACATGCACCGATGCATTTAAAAACTAAGATTTTGAGTAATTCGTGCAGTAACACATATTTTTACTTAATTTTGCACTACTAATATTAATAATGTGTCACGTAGAATTATTTTAAAAATTTAATAACTTCACTTTTTTAAAAATAATTTCATCACATGAGATAATATAAATTATGTAAATTTAAAATATATAAAAATCTATGTATTATTACTACCAATCTAAACACATATAAACATAGCAATAGGTTATTCAAAATTTTAGTATATTTTTAATTTTATTTTAAATTATTTTAACTAATTATATAGCACTTTCAAAATGAATTTATTTATTAAAAATATATTAATTAATAATTTTAAGTTTCTTTTAATCACACATTGATCATGAGCAAGAGTTCGCCACCAGTATTGTTTATAAACTTGTACAATCTTTAACTCAATTAGATCTTATTTGTTTGAGTTAAGCTTAAGTTTTTAATATGATATCAAAGTTGGGATTGACTTGATCGGTGACTTGGGATTTATCCTTAACAATCTTACCGTAACTTTGTGAGACCACATATGTCCGTGTAAAGTGAGATTATTAAGTTTCTTTTAGTAAACGTCAGGAGTTCACCATTAATGTTGCTTATAAATTTTAACAACCATTAATTCAATAATATTTTATTGAGTTAAATTAAGTTTGAGTTTCTAACAAATATTAAATTCGGTTTGGAATTACTTTTTGTTTTAATTAAAATTTATTTTTAATGATATAAAATACTTTTTAAGGTATTTTTTACACAGTAATTCCAAAATATTATTGTTTTTACGGGAATTAGTTGAGAGATATAATTTTAGATGTGTGTTTTTTTATAAAATAATTACTGATTACAACTCATATTACTTTTAACATTTTTTATTCGAAAAACAAAATAGCAAATCACTCAATTTTAAACCGCAAATCTTAAAGCTACTTATAAAAAAATCAGTTACATGTTAAAAAAGAATAATAGTAAATATTGATAGGAGCATTGTGTACTTTTCAAGAAAAGTATAATGCCCTTTTAGTGGACGTTACGTATATAATAAGCTAGAAGGTTAAAAAGCATTGGTTGAAGCTTTAAGCTTACTCCAAGCATACAAAAACTCAGTACAAGATATAGCTTTGTAAACCTGTAATGAAAAATAAATAAAATTATGATCTAAGTCTCTCAGTATTAATATGTATTTAATATATCAAATTTAAAAATATATATTATTATCTCTTATCTTTGAAAAAATGTATCTATTAATGAAAAAATAATACTATTTTAATTATTTTTTATTAAAATATTATTTTTTCACAATTAAAACTCTATTATTTAACAATAATAAAATGACAGTTAATATAAAAAATATTGCAAGTTATTTGTTTTAATATTTTATTATAATAATTTTATTTTAATATTTTATTGATTTTTTTATTTATAAAATAAAATATATATTTAAATAATTTAATATTAGAATATTATTATTGATGATTTTTTAAATAATTTTAAATTAAATTTACTTTTATATTTGTTAATAATTCATATTTTATCACGTTTTAATTACTTAATTATAAATTAATATTTTAATAAAAAATATTATTTATTCTTAATTATCTCATATTATTAAAATTAATGGATTAAAAAATAAAAAGAGGGAGCTTCAGAAATCAAGTAGTGTGGTACAAAAATTGTTCCAAAGAAGAGAGTTTGAGCGAAAGTTTAATATTAGGCATAAATTTGGTAAGTTATGTTTGCCATGTTACAATTTGATTTGAATAATTAATTTTGAAAAAGTTTGATATTACCTACACAAATATTTTAGTGCCTGACGTAACACAAATAATTATATATATTATTTGTATAATTATTAATTAAATATATTAAATTTTAAATTTCTTTTTAAAATATTTTAATCTCATCATCTATAGATTAAATATTATTAATCCTTTTACTATAAATTTTTTATATTTTTAATTATATAATTATTAAAATAAATATTTATAGTCTATAAAATTAATCACTTATAATACTAAAATTCTAATTTGTATATATTAACAAGAATATTATGATATTTTTTAAAAATTATGAAATTTTTAATATTTAATGTAATAAACTATAGGATTAAATTATATATATATATATATATATATATATATATTATTCTACACTCATCATTTATTCTCTTTGAAACGACACTTTATAATTAGATACTTGGAGTTTGACTAAACTAAGAATATTACAATTAAAAGTTTGGCGCATTTTTAAAAAATTAGTTTATAATATCGACAGATATTATGCATCATTGGACTAGGATCGATTGGAATTTTATTAGGTGGGTTACAATTAATTGAGTTTTTATTAGTTTATAAATCTCATTGAAATGTAAATTAATTTTCTAATTAATCAAGTTTAAATGTTTATTTATTTGAAATAGACTTTATTTTTCTTATTTTCGAGAGTTTTTTATTACGTAATCATTTTAAAGATAGTAAAAAATATATATAAAATATTAATAAAAGTAAAAAAAAATTATAGTATCAATGATATAAAAGTGAGTATAAATATTAAATCTATCTTTTACGTTAATAGTACTCATCTCTCCGTATTTCTAAAGTATATTAAAAAAAAAAAGGTTTGAGTCAATTAGTGATAAACTTTTGTTGACTATAAAAATTAAAGTTTTTTTTTTATGAATGAAACTCCATTATCTCCGTATAAATATATGAATATATCCGATCTACTTCTTTCTTTCTTTCTTTATTTCTTTTAAAATAATAGAAAGAAAGCACATATTTGAAACTATGTAATGAATAATATTAAAAGATGATTTTTTTTAAAAAAAAAATAAGTGATTTTGTTGAGGATTTGTTTAAACTTTAGGATATTCATATAGAGTTTAATTCAATCAATAACCCAACAATGTTAGATTTGTTTGCATTTAATTAATTAATTTCGTATATTTTAATCACGTGTATATTAATCCCACGTGCATAATTTCTATAGCATAATTATAATCACATCAATCGAACCAGAACGTCATTCCTTGCGTTATTGATGTTCCAAAAATCTCTGGTACGAATAATACTCCTAACAATAATATCTTATATATTTTTTAAAATAAAAATAATATCTTATATATTTTTAAAAATAAAAATAATATCTTATATTTTTTTTAATTAATAGTTTAACCTGTATCATTTACATATCATAATGAGTAAAAACACATATAAAAAAAATATTATTTATGCTATGAAAAAGAAAATTTTCTTTTTTTACTAAAAGATATATGTTTTTTTTTATTTTAAAAGATTAAAAAAAAACTCAATATACAATATAATTAAAATTAAATTAATATCCTTTTAAATTAAATACATTAAAAAAGTACCATGTGTGTTAGTGTTATCTTTTTTTTATAGCTAAATTTAGATATTTTTTAATATCATAAAAATATTAAATTATTTTTAATTGATTGATTTATTTATAATGATAAATTTTTAATAAAAAATAATTTATTTGATATCTTTGTTCGTGGTTTGAGTTGTATAAAAAAAATCCTCTCTACGTTCATTCACATAAAATAATGCAGATTCTCACATGTGTAACTTAATAATTTAAAACTCCAATGGTATATGCCTACACATGATGCGGACATAAATTTTATGAAAAAAAATAGTGTGCCAGTCCAATCTTTGCTATGAAAACTTAAATTTTTGGACCGCTATATATTTTTAAAGTTATTTTTTTTAGTTGGTAGTAACAATTAAGGCATAAATATAATAAGTACGTTCTTATCCATTTGTTACTTTGAACAAGAATTTACAATTTTTTAGGCTCCATATTTCAGAATATGAGTGTGATTTACTTTTACAACTATAAAAACCTCCTAATTATTAATAAAAGTATTTATATTGTTAAATATAAAACATATTTTAAAAATTAAAATAAATTTAATCATTAATTTTTTTCTTCATGATAACTAATGAAGTAAGGAAAGTTTTATAATTACCATTACTATTTTTTTATTCCAGTATCTATTATTCTTATCCAATTTGTAATTTCATTTCTATCAACCATATTCCATTCAATCACTTGATATAAGGTAAAAATAAAAAATAAAAAAATGTGAAATAAAATTAAGTGTTGGATTTTTCATATTGATAGAGAAAAAATGGAAAATTATGAATTAATTTTCAAATTTATAATTATTATTTTAAAAATTTAAAATTCAATCAATTTCAAAAGAAAATAAACTGACAGGAATGTTTAGTATACATAAATCTTTCCTCACTTTTATATTAATAATTTATATGTTGTGTTACTTGTATATTTTTTTTATAGAGAAATAAGTTATTTCTTCATTTTTAATATAATTATCATAGGTTATAAGAAATTTGAAAAAAAAACAAAGTGTAGATTTATGTGTTATTAATGTTTCTTAAAAACTAGAATATTTAAGTAGGGTTTTTTATTACCAAAGAGTTAAATATTAAATACACGTAAACTTATATTTATATTAATTATAATATGATAAGTGTTAGGTACTAAGATACATATGAGCTCGTATTTAGTACATATTTATGGATTCGAGAAAAGTCCATATTTTATAAACGAGAATAATTAGGTTAGGTATTAAATATTTTGTATAAAAGTGTTTTAACTTGAGGAAGGGATAAGGTATTTCAATAATAATGTTTTAAATTTATACATTTATATTTCACAATTAGCTTCATATCTTATAAAATGTGCTAGATTTATGTAAGAAATGAAATAAGTTATTTACTTAATTATAACATTTATTTTCTTAATTACTAGGATCTTTTTTAAATTTAATGGGATTTATCTTCAACATGATTGGATCCAAATTTGTTTTTCCTTTCGATTGGATTGACATACTTCACAATTATTATACTACAATTGTTTTTCCTAATGGATTGATATACTTCACAAGTATTATACTACATTTGAAATAAATAATAAATATGATACATTATTTTAAGAAAATATCTATCTTATTTCCTACAATTTAATTCTTTAGTTTGATTCAAAAGTTTAAAATTATGGGTAAATTTGGTTCAAATCAAAAAATTTATAATGTTATTTACAAAATTTATGTATATTTTTTTAGTTATATTTATAATTTTATAGGTATTTTAATCACTTTAATTATATTTAGCAGCTTGAAACCAAATTTAGCCGATGAAACTACTTTTTTTTAACAAAAGTAACTAAACAACATAAGAAAAAGAAATCAAAATTATTATATATTTTTATAATTATATTATTTAAAATTTATTTGTAGTTATTATATCTATATGTTACATACTTTGTAATTATTATCGTTTCAATAATGTAATTTTTTAGAACTTTTTCATTAATTTAAAGAATATTTTAAATCTAATTTAACTAATAAATTTAATCGTGTCAAATTGAAAATTTTGAATATGGAATTGATACCTTAATTTAATCAATAAAATTATTAATTTAAGATTAAGAATAATTAAATTTTCTTAATTTTTTTAAAGAGATTACAATTCCTCCTCACACCCCTCTTAATGCGACCAGAGCTAATGGCAATTTCCTAAATTATATTGGCTAGCAAGAGTAATGTTAGCGACAATTTCTTATGCACTCTTTTTTACATTATACATGTGCGATGATAAAATATCTAAAAATAATAAACCAATTTTTTTTTTATCATGATATGTCACGTATATGAATCTAATAAATAATTCAACGGGTACAGGAAAAAGTAGTTGGCTTTCCTCTTGCGAGCAATAAACTAAATAATTTAATGTATTTTTCCTAATTTTTACTTTAATAAATAAAATTAAAAATTATTAAATTATTCTTAATTTAATGACAAAACATATTTAATTTACCTATATTATTTTAGATATGCTAATTAAGTGTGACTAAATATATTAAGAAAAATAAAATATAATAATATTTTTAAAATTTATAACTATAAAAATAATATCTTTTATATTTAGCTCATATATTTTACAAGCTTATTACTTTAATAATAACATAACTATATTTTTGATACATTTTTTATCCATATTTTTGAAGTGTTATTTTTATTTTAAAAAATGTATGAATTTAGAAAAATTTATTATTTAATTATAATAGTAATACACATGTGATATTTAGAGTTTATTTTCGGATAATCATTTAAAATCAATGATTAATTGATTATTCAAAAATAACTTCAAATATCATTTAATTAATTGATTATTTAAAAATATGAAAAAAAATTTAATTAAATGACAAATTGTATCAAATTTGTATCTTTTTTTAAATGTGATACCACCTCAAAAATATAATTAAAAAATTATGTTAAAAATAAAATCGTAGTACGAATAAAATAATAAAATTCATTTCTATCATTAGGAATAGTATGCAATATTATTTTACATCTAACGTTATTTAATTTAATGTCTTTCAAATTGAATTTCTTTAATATTGAATGCAGTTAAATTAAATTTTATTCAATATTATAAAATATATATTTTTATTAAGAAAATATTTTTATAATTTTTTAATTTTCAAATTATTGATCCTATTTAAATATATAAAATCTAAATTTTAAATTTTTATTACAATTCATATGCAATATAGTTTTTTTTTAACAAGAAGCAATATTTGACTTTCTTTTATTGCTATAAACTTTCGGTTATGTTAATACTATATTAGCCAATATTAACCAAGTAAAAGTTAACTTATTCTTTTTAACTACTTATATTTTTTATTAGGAATTTAACCTCAAACAAATTTTTAAATATATTAGATGCCGTTTATTATAATTTTTACCAATAACGGCGTGGATTGGCTCCCTTCCCAATACGATTTCATATTTCCGTCTTTGAATTTTTACGATTTTTTCCCAAAAAAATTGTTCGAAATTTATAAATATTTTTCTGAATTGTTATAATTTGATTGATTTTTTGTTTGAAATAAGAATATGAATAGATGTTAAAATTATAAATTAGTGATTTGTTTAGGTTTTGATTGACTCGTATAAGAGTAATTTTATCTATTTTTCAAATGGTTTAAAATTTTAGAAAATAATTTTTTTAACAATTTTTAAAATTTATTAATTTGTTACTTTTTAAAAAAATTATATTTTTAATTGAGATCTGAATCTCAAATATATTTTTAAATATATTAAATACCATTTAACATAAATTCGTTATCATCAATTTGTTAACTTTAACTAGAGTTATTTACTTAATACAATTTCGTTTTTTTTAGTCTTTGAATTTTTATGATTTTTTCTCAAAAAAAAAAATTATTGTTCTAACTTTTAGGATTTTTTTTGTTTGAAATAAAAATATAAATACATGTTTAAATTATAAATTAGTGACTTGTTTAGATTTTGATTGATATCTTGTAAAAGTAATTTTTTCTATTTTTAAATATCTCAAGTTTTTAAAAAGTTATATTCTCATTAGTTTTTAATATGTTATTAGAGATAAGTTTAAGTGTATTAAATGTGTTATTAATTTTTAAATTAGAAATGTTTATTATATAAAATCAATAATTATCTATTTTTTTTAATAACTTAAATTTTTAAAAAAGTTATTTTCTCAATCACTTCTAAGATTATATTAAAGATGAATTAAATGTATTGAAGGTACATTAAATTAAATTATTAAATTATAAGTGTTTGATACATAGAATTAAAATTTATAAAAATAATGTTAATTTTTTTCTTAATAATTTAAATAATATTTGATTTTTGATAACTACTCACAATTATGATGTCACTAGTAATTTTGGTGAATTATCAACACAATTGTTGGGTGGTAATTCGTTTGCAGACAGACGGATGCCAGTAGGAATGATAGCAATAAAAGATTTATTGTCATTCTTGATCACAATGTTCGAATACTCGATCGATATTGTTACCGTTGAATGCGTCTAATATTGAGAATCAAACAAACCGTAAAATGAAATTCTTGTGTATTATATATATTTTTCGATCTTAATAAACTTTAAATAGAACAAATTAATAGATTTATTAAAATGTAACTAGGAAAGTGATACAGGGGACTTGTTTGAAAGTTTCAATTGAATTTTTGAATAAATAATCTGAAATAATTATATACATAATTTGAAAGAAGAAGAATATATCTATATATATATATATATATTCTTATATATTCGAACATGATTCTCCGACTCAAGAATCATAAACCAATTAGCTGTAAGACATTCATCGGTTTATATACACATTATCGTCCTCAGAATAATTTTAGTGAATCATGCATCTCTAGTTAATTAAAGTCAAGTCTAACAAACAAATATTAACCACTAAACTCCTGGCTCTTAAATAAATAGGATAAACTAATTTTATTTAATTAATTTGTGCATTAATTAATTAAATTTTATCAAGTTAATTAATATTAGTTAACACTTGACAAAATGTAATCACAATAAGTTATTTATATACATGTAAATGAAATAATAACCGGATATCTTTTCAAAGGTAAAAATATTTAAGTATATTTATGTAAAATTAATCAAAGTTTAAGTATCTTAAAAAAATATTTATCCTATTTAAATATATTTAAAAAAAATGACAAAACATGGTGAGTATGATCGATTTATTTTATAAGTTAATTTTACATTATTGGTTTTTAAAAAAATCAAAATATTAACATACTTATATGCTCCTAAAATCCAACATTCAAGCTTATCTTTAATGTAATATGAGAGGGATCGATTTTTGACCAATAATTTTTTATTAAAACTTTCTTCAAAGAGGATAACTTATAACTAAAAAAATTATTAACATGATTTATCTTTTTTATATATTGTTATTTAAAAATTAAAGTTGCTTAATATATCACATGTTATAAATCAATATGATGTATTTGTTAAAGTGACTGAATTTTTAAAACAAATAAAAAACAAAATGTACGCATACTTATTGAGAAAAAAATCAAAACATGTTTATTGTTACCTCTAAAAAAAATATTATTTTACATATAGTATTAAATTAATTATAATAAAAATAAATTAATTTAATTTTAATTGATTTTATAAAATACAAACTTTTAATCAAACTCAATTACGTTGGTTTTTAAAATTTTACTATCCATATATATTACGCGCACCAAAATGATCCAGTATGTGTATATAGAATAATAATCAAACTCAATTTATGTTGGTATTTAAAATTGGATATTTGGATTCAATCAATTTGAACAATTTAAAATAATAATAATATAATAATAATAATAATAATAATATAATAATAATAATAATAATAATAATAATAATAATAATAATAATAATAATAATAATAATAATAATAATAATAATAATAATAATAATAATAATAATAATGTAGAGACCAGCAGCGTCTATAGGTTGCTAAATTTAGTTATAATAAAATTTAAATATGTAAAATAAGAGATGCTTAGGTAGTCGAAATGTCTTAAAGAAGTGGGTCACAGTGTTCCTTTTATCGTCATTAATGACGTTATTAAGAAGAGGGGGTTTAAAGTCAACGGTGATCTTCTCTCATCAGCACATGTCATTTCACCTCAGATTTATTTTAATATGATAGGCCTGTCCACATTCTATCATCAGCAACAAGTTGCAGAGACACAACTATATATAATACAAATTGGCCTTCTTATTTACTCGTTCCCAACTCTCCCTAGTCTAAAGTCGGGCAACCCCTTTGTATTTCGAAACAAGCCAAAAGCAAATATAACAGTATACCACACTACACCACTCAGGCTGAGAATCTTACTATTGTTTGGTCTCCTAGAAAACGCCGGAAAATGGGACAAGAAGGTAATCCTACTTCCAGGAAGAAGAAAACTGGTAGGTCTTTCGGCTCTATTTTCATGCATGCAGATAAGGTGGATTTATGTTTGATGACCCTCGGCTTATTTGGCTCCATCGGCGATGGTTTTGCAACGCCGTTGGTGCTGTTAATCAGTAGCAAATTGATGAACAGTGTAGGCAAAACATCAACTTCGGTACAAGATAATTTCCTAAATAACATCAATAAGGTAACTCTTTCAATCTCTATCTCTCTTATCGTTCATTAATTAGATAGTTTTAAACTACAAGCACATGTGCGAAACCGCAATTGACTAATAGTTTGTTTGGTATGTAACAGAATTCAGTTGCTCTGTTGTACTTGGCATGTGGGTCATTTGCCGCCTGTTTCCTAGGTGGGGTCTCATTGTGATCATACCAGTTTTTTGTTTGTTCAGCTACTTGTTCACAATTAATTTTAATTTTAATTTTTTCTTTTTAATTTTCAGAGGGATATTGTTGGACAAGAACAGGGGAAAGACAAGCAGCGAGGATGAGGGCAAGATACTTGAAAGCAGTTCTAAGGCAAGATGTGGGTTACTTTGATTTGAACGTGACAAGCACTTCTGAAGTAATAACAAGCGTCTCTAGTGACAGCCTTGTGATTCAAGATGTTCTTAGTGAAAAGGTTTTGGCTTTATATTAAATTCATAATTTATTTTTTAACACCATATAAAGTTAATTTATAGCAATTTGATGCGATTTTTAATATAAATTGTCCATTTGACTGTTTCTATTCATGCCACCAGCTCCCAAATTTTCTAATGAATGCGGCAATGTTCATTGGGAGTTATATTGCAGCTTTCATAATGCTATGGAGACTAGCAATTGTGGGATTTCCATTTGTTGTGCTTTTAGTGATTCCTGGATTAATGTATGGAAGAACTTTAATGGGATTGGCTAGGAAGATCAGGGAAGAATATAATACAGCCGGAACCATAGCAGAGCAATCAATATCTTCGGTCAGAACCGTCTATGCTTTTGTTGGAGAAAACAAAACCATAACAGAGTTCTCTGCAGCTCTACAAGGATCAGTGAAGTTAGGGCTAAGACAGGGCTTGGCAAAAGGCTTGGCAATTGGAAGCAATGGTATTGTCTTCGCTATTTGGTCTTTCATGTGTTATTATGGAAGCAGAATGGTTATGTACCATGGAGCTCAAGGTGGAACTGTTTTTGCTGTTGGTGCTGCCATAGCCGTTGGTGGATTGTAAGATTTTTTGTTTTTATTATTGAATTTTCCATTTTTTTTTTGCTTAAATTCACTAAACAAATATATAATCTGAATTGGGTTAACTTAAATTTTCTCTCTTTTTTTCTGGTTATGATAAACAGAGCATTAGGTGCTGGTTTATCCAACTTGAAGTATTTCTCTGAAGCATCTTCAGCTGGAGAACGTATAATGGAGGTGATAAAAAGAGTGCCGAAGATTGATTCAGATAACATGGAAGGTGCAATTTTGGAGAATGTTTTAGGAGAAGTTGAGTTTAAGCATCTAGAATTTGCATACCCATCAAGACCAGAAAGTATAATTTTTAAAGATTTTTGCTTAAAGATTCCCGCAGGAAAGACAGTGGCTTTAGTAGGAGGGAGTGGTTCAGGTAAATCAACAGTAATATCTCTGTTGCAGAGATTTTATGACCCACTTGGGGGAGAGATACTTCTCGATGGGATAGCCATAGATAAGATGCAACTCAAATGGCTAAGGTCACGGATGGGTTTGGTAAGCCAAGAGCCTGCTTTGTTTGCCACAACCATTAAGGAAAATATACTTTTTGGCAAAGAAGATGCCAACCTTGAAGAGATTGTTGAGGCTGCCAAAGCTTCCAATGCACATAATTTCATCTCTCAGCTGCCTCAGGCGTACGAAACTCAGGTTAGTTTTGCTTGTCGCTTAGCTTATCTTTTCTACTTTTTTTAGAGAATTCTCCTTAATTACCTCTTCATAAATTCATATGTAATAGTTTTATTGAATCTATATATTTATATTAAATAAAAAATTAATTATAATTATTATATATAAAATTACTTTATTTTCTCTCTCCACTAGTAGACAATTCTATGCATGATTGAATACCCATCATATAATTCTAATTCTATTGATTATGTTAGTAATTGTTTAAAGATTATTAATAAATGTAACTTCTTTTCATTGATAATATATTATAATATAATTCAATTCAATTATTTATTTATTTTCTCTATAAACAGTAGGTGTCTTTTCCGTGCAAGGTACTAATTAGCTCTTAAAATAATATTTATTTGGAATGCATTTTTGTTAAAAATTTACTTCTTATAAATTAATAAATTTGTAGAATCTTAGTTTTATAAGAAATATTTCAATGAAGAATAAAAACAAACCTTTAAAATTAATAGATTAATAATTAATGAAAGCATAGTCATGTAGTTAAAGTTTTCTCCTCTTATTTGAGTGTGGTTTGAAGGTGCGGATTATGATGTGCCTTATAATGAGTTAATGACTTTTGTGATATAAGTTTTTTTTTTTTTTAAAAAAAAGATCTTCAATAGACAAAAGGATGGATATTAGTAAGGATCGTGTCGATTACTTTAATTAATAAACAGATCGTGTTTTATTATTTTCTAGATAAAATCGTTCTTACATATGAATTGTTAAGCTTCTAAATTAATTTGAAAGTAATTCATTAAAAAATAGACATATATAATGAATATGATATAGATTGTTAATTAAATTCTATAGTTTTTATAAATCCATTATTAAGCTTATTAATATAGGGTATCTATTAGTATAGTACACTACTTAATATTATATGTTTTATTTTTTAATTTTTTAATTTTTATATGATTAAATTATTCAACTGTTCTTAATTTTATTCTCCTAAAAAATAATTTTTTATATTATACAAACCATATATACACTACATTTTTAATATGTATTAAATATTTATTTTTATGTTATAAAAAAATATGTGTATTGTAATCTCTAGAAATTAAAAATAAAATTTTAAAGATTATGTTATATAATTAACTCTTAAAATTGGTAGCTTAAATATTTTTTGAAATTTAAAATAAATTATAAAGAGCAAGATATATATTTTAAAATATAAGAATATTTTTATAAAAAATATAAATGCATTATTAATTAATCTGTTTAAGTTTTGAATTAAGTGTGCATAATTTTTTTAAGAAAATATTAGTCTCCTTAATATAGTATACTTTTTAATATTAAAGAAGTCTTTTTTTTATGGGGTTTACAGCTTAAATATTTTTTGAAGTTTCAAATAAAATATAAGAAAACAATATATTTCATTAGTTTAAAATATAAGATATTTTTGTTTAAAAATATTTTAAATGTAACTTAGATTTTTATATAAAATAATATTTGTTATTAATTTAATATATAAGGGTGTGTTAGTCTCTTTGTTTGCAATATTTGAACACAGTAATATCACTTTATATTATCATTGGTGATATTACTTGAGCTTGAGTTGCTTTTATATTAAATAAGGATGACTTTATAAGCTTATATTTATTTTAAAAATAAAAATTAATTTATATATATTTTTTTACACTTGATCTATTATTAATAAAAAATGGTTTTATAAAAATAAATGATAATTTTTTATATTTTATTTAATTTTTTCACTATAACTTATTTAAATTAAAATAATTTAGTTAAAATAAAAACTATAATTTATTTAAATTAAAATAGCAATAAAAAAATTAACTTTATATTTGTGTAAGCATTTTTTAATAATAATAAAAATAAAAATAAGTAAATAACATAGATTTTATTTTAATAAAAAAACTTAAATTTCATTTAAAACAAATCGTGTAGATATATTTTTCTTCAATTAATATAATGATAGAAATAAGGCATTTATTACATAGAAAGTACAAATGTGGCAGTTTTTGTTATTATCGATCCAAATATGATATGGTATTATGGTTTAATAGGGTCCCCCACTTGTATAACAAAAAATAGAGCATGCTTCAACTTTGCTAATCTGCTGTAGCTTTCACTTTTCGGGCCTATTCGGTGTACAGCAATGCGCACCACTGAGTTGCGCCTTGCAGTCAAATGTTTCATTGAGTAGCCCCTGCATCACTGCAACAGTACCACTGTTCTGTTCGATTTTATATTATGAGTTTTTTTTTTCTACTTAATAAAGGTTATGTTTGTTACTGTTTGCATCAAATTAATTATAAATATTTTAATATAATAATTTATATTTATAAAATTTATTTAAATTAATATTTATTTTATTACATCTTAAAATAAAAAAATATAATTTTATAATTAAAAATTTAAAGAGACTTATCTATATGTTAAGTACATTTTACCTATATTTTTTAATAGTAATAAATTTTTTATATAATTATATTATTTGATAATGTATTATATAACCTAATTTTTTATTTAAATATATTATCATATAAAATTATATAATTAAAATATTTAATATTATATAAGAAAACATGTGCTACTGGTCTTTTAACAAATTTAAAAATTATACAATAATAATAATAATAATAATAATTCATTATCATTATCACCAGCTCCTTGGATCTCGAAACCTCGCTTTAATAAAAAGTTATTAGTAGCCTAGCCACTAGATTGAAGGAGATCAGCTCACAAAAAAATAGTCTACAGTTATTGTAATATATATATATATATTAAAATTATAAATGGTGAAGAAACTAGTGAATTTATGATTTATATTTAACAGAAAAACCATATAAATAATAAAAATATTTTTAATTATTACTTATTTATAATGAAAAAAGATATTGCATGTTTTTTACTATTGTAGTAAAATGATTTTCAATTTTTCTATCATATAGAATATTAAAAAATTTTAACATTTAAAATTTAGTTTAGAAATATTTTTATTTTATACATATAATTTATATATAATTTTATAAATATTACACTTAATAAATATTAAAATAAAATACTTCGCCTTCCTCACCTCCACAGTCTAATCTAATTATAAGAGCTCAAGAGTTAGGGGCAGATATAAGCCAAATTGACCAAGCCCCACACAAAATTGAATTCATTTAGTAGTTTTCGAGTTAAAAAATATTTAAATCAAAACTGACTAATAAGCATCTTTGACTCAAACTAATCCAACCAATTATTTACTAAGTTGGATTGGTTTTATGTATTCAATTAAAAATTCTTTTATGCATAAGATGTGTAACTTTTTTAAAAATAAAAAAAAATCAAAGTTATGTATATATAATATTTAATTATCTTTTATTTAAAAACTTATTAAATTTAAAAGTAATATTGAAAAAAATTGATTCTTATTTAACTTATTATTTCCTTGGAATAAATTCAATAATTTATACAAAATAAGTGTTATACCATTTGATAAATAGGTATCATAAAATATTGGTTACTAGTTATAATATGGAACTATTACTTAAAAGTTGAACCTTTCAATATAAAATGTATTTAATAGAATATATTTTCATAACTTAAATATTACAGCCAATTTGAGTTCAACCTGTTTCAAATTCATGATCCCGAAACTAACAAGGAAAATTTGTGTTTATCGAGTTATAGGTTAAATGAACCCATAAAGAAGAAAACATAATTTAATTGGATTGATTGATCCAATTATTTTAAGAGGTTGAGAAAAATTGGTAACAAAATTAATAGTATGGGTGAGATATTTTTATTATTTAAATAGTGAGTGAGTGATTTTATAAATATCATGTTTATTTAAAAATAATATTTAAATTATTTATTTATTTTTATGATAGTTTAATTTTATAAAATTATTATAAAATGATAAATGATTATTTTTTTTCTAATTATTTCAATTATAATTTAATCAAGTTTAAATATTCTATGTAATGAGGTTAAAAAAAATCAAATTTTAATAATAATATCATCCATAAAAAAAAATCCATAAATTAAATGCTTATTCTATGTGAATAGGTCGGAGAGAGAGGAGTTCAGATGTCTGGGGGACAAAAGCAAAGAATAGCCATAGCCAGAGCAATTATAAAGAAACCCAAAATTCTCCTCTTAGACGAAGCCACAAGCGCATTAGACTCTGAATCAGAACGAGTGGTTCAAGAAGCCCTTGACAAAGCAGCAGTGGGCCGAACCACCATAGTTATTGCCCACCGCCTCTCCACAATAAGAAACGCCGATGAAATTGCCGTTGTCCAAAACGGTCAGGTCATGGAGACCGGGTCACACGACGAATTAATCCATCGCCAAAACGGCCTCTATGCTTCACTAGTCCGTTTACAACAAACAGAAAAGCAAAAAAGCTCAGAAGAAGTACAAAACCAAACAACTTCTATATCAAGCTTGGACATAAACAACACTAGCAGTAGAAGACTTTCAATGGTGAGCCGGTCGAGTTCTGCCAACTCATTTGCACCAAGTCGAACTTCACTCACTGGGGATCAAGAAGATATAGAAGATAAAAAACTACCGGTACCTTCTTTCAGAAGATTGTTGGCTTTGAATTCGCCCGAGTGGAAACAAGCGAGTCTCGGGTGTTTGAGTGCGACATTTTTTGGAGCTGTTCAACCAGTTTATGCATTTGCGATGGGCTCAATGATATCAGTGTATTTCTTGACTGATCACGATGAGATTAAGAAGAAGACTCAAATTTACGCTTTGTGTTTTCTTGGATTAGCTATTTTCTCGCTGTTGATTAATATTAGCCAGCATTATAACTTTGCATATATGGGGGAGTACTTGACCAAGAGGATCAGGGAGTTGATGCTTTCAAAGATGCTTACCTTTGAAATTGGATGGTTCGATCAGGATGAGAATTCTAGTGGTGCCATTTGCTCTAGACTTGCGAAAGACGCCAATGTGGTATGTAAATTGGTCAACCAAATTCCTTTTTTTTTATGAAGTCAACCAAATTCCTTTGACTAACGTACATTTATAAAACTGAACTAAATTAACAGTGGTGATTACCCAAAAAAAAAAAAAAACTAACTTAGCATTGACCCACATAAAAATAAATTGTTTAAAATAGGAAAATTCTGGTAGTACACTTCCGTTATTAATCTAAGGATCATTTATATTTTAATGTAATTCAATATCAATGACAAATAATCTAAGTGGTGTTGGGTGCTCCGGTGCTGGTATATAAAATTACTGTTTTTAAATTTAACACATTTGATTTTGTGTAGGTGAGATCCTTAGTGGGAGATAGAATGGCTCTTCTGGTGCAAACATTTTCAGCAGTGATGGTAGCTTGCACAATGGGTTTGGTGATTGCATGGAGGCTTTCTCTTGTTATGATAGCTATACAACCCCTTGTTATTATCTGCTTCTACACTAGACGTGTACTCCTTAAAAGCATGTCTGGAAAAGCTATTAAAGCACAAGAAGAAAGTAGTAAGCTTGCTGCTGAAGCAGTTTCCAATCTTCGAACCGTCACTGCCTTCTCTTCTCAAGATCGAATTCTCAAAATGCTTGAAAAAGTTCAACAAGGCCCACGAAGAGAAAGTATAAGACAATCTTGGTATGCAGGTATTGGGCTCGGTTGTTCCCAGTGTCTAACATCTGTCACTTGGGCTTTTGACTTTTGGTATGGTGGGAAGTTGATCTCCCAAGGCTACATCAGTGCAAAGGCACTTTTTGAGACTTTCATGATTTTGGTTAGCACTGGCCGTGTTATTGCAGATGCTGGAAGCATGACCTCAGACCTTGCAAAGGGCTCAGAGGCTGTTGGCTCAGTGTTTGCTGTTTTAGACCGGTACACAAAAATTGAACCCGAAGACTCAGATGGTTACCAAACCGAAAAGATAACAGGTCATATGGAGCTCCGAGATGTTCATTTCTCTTATCCATCTAGGCCCAATGTGATGATATTTCAAGGCTTCTCAATCAAAATTGAAGCAGGAAAATCTACAGCATTGGTGGGACAAAGTGGGTCTGGTAAATCAACAATTATAGGATTAATTGAAAGATTCTATGACCCAGTTAAAGGTGTAGTAAAAATTGATGGACGAGACATAAAATCATATCACTTGAGGTCATTAAGGAAACACATTGCACTAGTTAGCCAAGAGCCAACATTATTTGCTGGTAGTATTAGAGAGAACATTAGCTATGGTGCATCAGAAAAAATCAGTGAAGCTGAAATTATTGAGGCAGCAAAAGCAGCAAATGCTCATGATTTTATTGCTGGATTAAAAGAAGGATACGAAACTTGGTGTGGGGATAGAGGAGTGCAACTTTCTGGAGGTCAGAAGCAAAGAATTGCAATAGCTCGAGCCATACTAAAGAATCCAACCATATTGCTCTTGGATGAGGCAACTAGTGCGCTTGATAGTCAGTCGGAAAAAATTGTGCAAGAAGCATTGGAGAGATTGATGGTGGGGAGGACTAGTGTGGTTGTGGCACACAGATTGAGTACAATACAAAACTGTGATACGATTGCAGTTTTGGATAAAGGAGTGGTGGTGGAAAAAGGATCTCATTCTTCTCTTTTGGCTAAGGGGACTAATGGCGTTTACTACTCACTTGTTAACTTACAAACTAGGTCATCTACCACAACTCACCCAACTAATTAATTCAAGTTTCTTAGACTTTTTTCCTTTTTGTCTTTTTATTTATTTATTTACTGTAACATCTAAAGTGATGTGCTGAAAAACCTAATTAAGATGCATTTAATTTTTTTTTTTTTTGGTTTTTGATTGTGACATCAAAATTGATAGGGTGATGAAAAGGCCTATAACAATTATTTCTTAATCAATTTTCTGTCCTTTTTCTTCCTTCCGACATATATTTTGCATGCATTTATTCTCCATTATTTACCTCCCTATGCACTTAATTGTAATGGTTTTGAGACTTTAGTTCATGGTTGCTTCATGTGCTAAACAAGGAACTTATTATTGTTATTTCCATTTATTGAATGAATTAACTCATTTAATTTATATCAAAAGAAAAAAAACACATATTTTATGTATACAATATATCTTCACATGATAAAAAAAACATATATTTAGTACCCGAAAAGATTACAAATGAAATATTATCCAACGTGTATATGATTATAACTTAATAACATAAAAGTTTTCTTATGAGACATACAAACTATACGTTAGAGATATGATCCAAGTTTTGTACTATTATTAATATATTTACAGAAAATTAATTTATAAAAAAGTTATGCCATATCTTTATTATTATTATTATTTTCTGAATAAAGTCCAATATAAAGTTACTTTATTATTGTTTTCTTCAAGGTGTCAGGGCCGAATACTTTGTACACTTTTGGATCATTTCCTCCTCATTTGTATGCATCGTTGTTTGATTTGGTTACACACACAACCGAATCATCACAGGCTAGCTACCATATATAGTATATGTTTAATTGTTTATACAAGAAAATGTATTATTGATGTGTTATTCCGTATCATGAAGATTCAAATTAAATATTGGGTAAACTTTTTATTTTCTATTAAAAAATTTAATTTATTATTTTAAATGTATTTTTTTATATATTATTTATGTATTCAATTCTATATCAATTAAGTATTTTAATTGTTATTAACATTAAATTTATAGTAAATAAATTATGAGATTCTCATGTGATAGAATAATCTTTCCCATTCTAATTCAATAAATTTTTTCTAATTTTTCGATTAATCACTCCAAGTGACTTATGACATTCAAATTTAATGCTAATATCAACTAAATATACTTGATTAATGTAGAAATAACAATATAAAATACTAGATTAATAGAAAAAAATTTAAAGTTTACCCTATTTTTTTTATAAACGCAGCTGTTAAAATCTTATTAAAAACAATAACAATAATATTAGTAGATTGTACCACCTCACTTAATTTAAATTTGTTGTTCGTATAATTGTATCTACCCTTTCTTTTTGAAAAGAAGAAAAAAAAAAGGAGAAGAAACCATATCTTCTTGAGGGATGCCGATTAATCCAATTATCCAAAAGAACGTTTTCCCCTGCTCCCCAGCATGGACCTATCCAAGATGAACCTGTCTCTACATGAACATTTCTTTGCCAAGTTTCATAAATTGCTTCTATATATATATATATGAACGTATTTCTATTTCTAAGTTTTATGTTTTTCAGCATAATACTTCATCACTATTCAATTTAATCTTACATTCTATTAAATAAACTCTTATTATAAATTGACAAAAAAACTACGGGTTTAGTTATCTATATCGTCAGATCGATTTTTATCCGATAAATTTCGAAGACGTGTACGATTTAAAAAAAACAAACATAAAACAACGTGTACGATTCGAGTACAATTATAATAATCATAATCATCCGTACTCAAAACTAATTATATTTATTAAATTAATTTATATATTAATTAATAATTCGATTTTATTAAGAATTTTTTTAAAATTTTTACAAAAAATGGTTTTTTCGAGTATTTTTTAATAACCGCCTCAAATTGTAACAATTTTTGGATAGTTTCAAATACAGATTTTATAATTCGACTCGAAAATAATTATATAAAAAATCATTAC
The DNA here is from genome assembly GCA_033030585.1 of Hippophae rhamnoides. Lineage (NCBI taxonomy): Eukaryota > Viridiplantae > Streptophyta > Magnoliopsida > Rosales > Elaeagnaceae > Hippophae > Hippophae rhamnoides. The sequence goes on along the minus strand of CM065433.1, from coordinate 49,037,327 downwards.
CGTTCATACCCGTGATCATCCCTAACTCTGATTCACCCTTGTTTACTAGTTTTTATTATTTATTAGATTTTATTGATTTATGTATCATCTAGTGAAGAACATATACGTTAAACATAATTTATTAAAATGTTAAAAATAATTGGGTAAGAGAGTTCCATAGTTTTTATAAAATGAGTGTTTTGGTCATACTCAATCTCAATGCTTTAGTCATATATCTTTGAAAAGTGTTTACTTTAGTTCTAAAAATCTAAACTTTTGAAACTTATTTGTACATTTTTTAAGACTTAAGTGTACATTTTTAAAACTAAAGTACATATTTTTTAAAATTATATAGTTAAAATGCTCAAGTTAAAAGATACGAAAATAGTTTTTTTTTATTTGCTTAAAGTTACATGATCATTGGAGTCCTTGTCTCAAAATAATTACTATTAAATTTTATTTACTTAAAATGATAGTATTGGTATTATTATTTTAAAGAATTTGATTATACAATTATTATTATAAATAATCTTTATAAAATTTTAAATTATATTAATTATTTTTATTCTATTTCTTTAAAACTTTATTAATTTTAATTTTAATTTATTCTTTTTAAAATAATAATTAACATGCATAGTAATTTAAGTTAATGAGAAATTAAAAAGAAGTTTGATCCTAATTTTTTTTATTCACCTTAAAATATATAACTTTTAATGTTATGAAAAGCAAAATATTTATCAAAATTATTCTATTTAAATATTTGTTTGGTTTACGATGGTCATAAAACCTATCTAAAAATTTCTCAAAAATCAATTGGATTTATTGAATAAAATTATATTAATGAATATAATGATAATTCTCTTAATTCTTGTAATGATTTAATCTATAAAAATTTATACTATTAGAACTTTTTAGTAACTCTTTATTTTGTTTATATATATTATAATTTTTTTATGCCTATTCATAAAACATTAACCAAGAAAATTATTTTATTTTCCTATTGTATTTGACCTATACAATGTTACTTTTATGTTATATAAAAATATGAAACTCAAATATTCAATTAAAATAATAAAATATTACTAATAAAGATAAAATGTATATAATGTACTTATAAATTTAGTTATTATTTTTACAATTTATTTATAATATTATATTACAAATTTATTATTATAAGTATAAATTTTAAGTGTAATGTACGTATATTGATGACTAGTTAAAAAAAATGTATTCACTACTCACACCGTCTCACAAATGTCATTGGATGCGAGAACCATACACTTATAATATTATTTTATTAAGGTAATCAAGTTAATGTATTGATACTCTTAATATCTTATGTAATTATAAAAATTCGTTTTAATAGTTTAATTCAAGTATCATACTTTTTAATCATTTTGAATAATAATTGCTCATTTTTTGTTAAAATTGATCACGTGTGTTCTATACGCCGACAAAATGTATTTGTAAAAAATTAAGAAAATAAAAAAATCAATAACAAAAATTAATATTTTAATGGCTAAAAAAAGTATCCATAATTAAATTGAGATAATAAAATATAACTTTTAATAACATAGGTATGAAAAACATTAATACATTAACTAGATATTGAAACTCGTATAACAAAAACTAGAATAATTCAATTTTTTTACTTATATTTTTGTCAATACATTATTATTATCATTAATAGTTAGTGTTAAAAAAATTCAACAAAATTATATAAAAAAATTAAATAAAAAGTCATACCATTGTTTTTTCTTTTGTGAGAAATATAACCGTATTTATTTTTTCTATTGTCTTTTTTTTTTTAATTTTCATAAATGTTTTTGTTTAATTTGTCGTATAACTTAATAAATGTGATCAACGTTTGCCAAATATATATATATATATATATATTATTCAAAATAATTAAAATATATCAATATTAAAATTAAATATTTTAATTAAATGAGACATAAATTTACTATAATACACGTTAAGGATAAAGGATAACAATGTTACATTAATCCCTGTAAAAACAAGCAAACAAACATATTGTAAGATATGGTCCAGTACCAGTAACTGTTCTCCGAGTTTCCGGGATGCATAAGTTAAGACAGTTTTGAAACAATTCACAGGAGTTGTTCTTTGTGAATTTTGAAGATATTGTCCCATCTCTCTACCAATCAGATACCAATATATAGATCAGGTAATTAAATACTATTATTTGTTTAAATTAATGTTGTTTTCATGTTTAAATTAAAATAATTTATTTGTATTTATTATTCTGATCCGATTAATTAATAAGTTTGATTAATTTGTTAAATATGGACAGGAATTTGTGAAGGAAGAAATGGCTTATCAGAAAAAGCTGAATATATATAGCTATACTACATCAGTTACAGGGCATGTAACGGTTATTAATCAGAAAATGGAAAAGAAGAGAAAAGTAGTAATCGTCTCAAGTTTCTCTCTTTCAAATGACATTTATATCCCTACCCGGGAATTACAGCATATCTAAGAATCTCGACTTGAAGATGGAGTAGCGTTCCTTGAGAAAAATTGGCAACAAGTTTTATGGAGGAAATGTTAGCGGATCAATTCATTGTCTGATCTAATGGCGTTTTACAATATGATAGGCAAAATCTGTTCACAAGTTTTGGAAGGAAAAGGTTAAATGTGGTAGTCACTTTGTGGGAGAAGCATAAACGCGGTTAAAGAACATGAGATCAATGGTGACAACTTGCCATGGCAGGTTAGGCGTACGCCATGTTTGGTGGGGAAGGATAGGTTGTCCCAAACGTTCTTATAGTTGTGTTTATTTTTAATTATTACAATTTTGTTTTTCTTTTGTATAAATAGGTTATAAACATTCGTTTATTTATAATCAATAAATCATTTCTTACGTTGTATCGAGCTTAGGAAACAATTCTCGAGAAAATTACATTTCCTTAGAAATTTTTTCCCATTTTTCTTCAATATGTTTTTTTTCCAAAACCAATTTCGATTCACAAAATAATTTTAATTTCATCCCGTCGTATTATTGATTCATCAGAAGCAATGCAATTAAATCAACCAAAATACCTGTACGCGCGGCTCACGCGCCTTGTTTAAACTCACTGGCGTTCCAGCGCCCTGCTGGAGAACACTGCGCCAACACGCCGCGGTGGCGATAAAACGACTAACGACACGTTGTTTGCGCACCGCTGAAGCAAACTTCGCGTCGTTCACCCGGTTCGGTCCGGTTCGGTCTTCATCCGGTTCGAGTTCAGGTGGCCAGCCGTTTCGGCCATTCCATTCAGCCGTAGGTTCACACGTTAAATGGTTCTTCGGTGAAATTAGGTTACGTAATCCTTAACTCATTTTCTATAAGATAAAACATATTTCAATCCATTATTTATTTCATAAATAGTCATTATTGTATAAAACACACTTAAACTTATCCCGTGCTTTCGAATTTATTCAACAAATAATGTCTATGACTACGATACCAACCTACTTTACCAAAATGGTATGATGATCCTAGCCATTCATTATATTTACACCTTCGGACCAAACCCAGGCATGGTTCTCGTGCTTCCGACCCTTAAACCAAGAAAACTATCACATTTGGAGTCATGTAATGCTCAATGGCTCTAATAACCAAAAATCAAAGAAGGATTCGTGACGGCACTGATCAAAAGGCCATCGAAATAACCTTGAAGCGAGAAATCAAACAATGGACTTATTTGCAATATTCTTGTCAAAGGATGGATCCTCAACACTATATCGCCCAAATTGCGAAAAAGTGTCATGTATGGTGATGCGCATATGGTATGGGAAGAATTAAAGGAACGTTTTTTCGCACACTAATAGCGTGCACCTATTCCACATTGAGCAAGAGATACATGATTGCATACAAGAAGGTGTAAGCATTGGAGAATACTATACAAAATTGAAAAGCTTATGGGATAGTCGTGATGAACTATGTCCTCTTCCACATTGTGGAGGAAATGCGGAAGGGAACTACTGAGAATATCAGCAAGCGAAGAACCATAAAATTTCTTATGGGGCTTAACAATGTTTACACATCAACACGTGGACAAATCTTGCTGGAACCATTACCTACATTAAATAAGGTATATTCACTTATTGTTCAAGATGAAAAGCAAGAGGCTGTCTCCACGCAAACGTGGGAAGGATGAGGAAGCTGTCGCACTTGTTGCCAAAGATAGTCGTCCACGATATCCTGCATAAAAATTACCCTTAAGGAATCCAAATCTCAAGTGCAATCGATGCGACAATATAGGCCGTAATTATGAGAATTGTCGAAGTCACCTTTCGAATGTGATTTTTGTGGTCTCAATGGACACAATTGTGTGAAAACTAGAAAACGTCTCAAATGTAATTTTTTGTGGTTTGAATGGACATGACATCGACATGTGTCGGAAGAAAGGAGCAATTCAAGATAAGAAAAATACAAGTTATGGCTTTCCTTCCAAAGCTCATCATGCGACTTTCGGAAAGGCTCAGGCACAAAACACGACACCATCCCAGACCTTACATCTACTGCGATATCAGAACTCGCTTACATACCGATCAATCCAAATCGGGTAGTGTGGCAAGTCAAGTGACTACTTAGCCGAGGTAACAAATTATGTGCAACTTTTTTTCATTCAAAAAACCCGTTGGATTTTTTGATCTGAGAACAATGATCACGTAGTGCATTCCCAAAATCTTATGAGCTCGACATTCAGGTCCTAATCAACGTGTACATTTACGGTCATTCTCTTGCGTGGTACCACACATATTAGCCTTGTACATTTCTCAAATAATTTCATACTGTAATGTCTTGTGTGTTCCCCTCCTTCAATTAAACTTAGTTTAGGTAGCGAACTAACTCGAAACCTCGTTATTTCATGTCACCTTCACTAGATGTGTTCTTTGTTACTGGACAAATGCTCGAGGAAGGCGATTAGGATGGGAGCGAGAAAGCAAGACTTCTTGCGACTATTTCTTAAAAATGGATGTTTCTCCATTTCAAACACTACTTCGCAGCTCTCATCTATGGCATCAGCGACTTGGTCATTTATCTAATAACAGGTTCGCGTGTAATTTCTCTTTCCATCGATACACCTTTTTTGTTCCATTAGTGATTGTTACTATTTGTCCATTAGCTAAGCGAACACGTAATCCATTTCCTTTAAGTTCCATCAATACAAAAGCACCTTAGTTTGAAATGATTCATGTTGATATTTGGGGTGGTTATCACATTCGACGACTTAATGGAGCACGTTATTTTCTCACTATTGTTGATGACTACTGAAGATACGTGGAATTACTATCTCTTACATCTGCTAAGGCCGATACCGCACATTTCTTACCACCTTCGTCAATCTTGTTGAAACACTGATTTTCATCGAGTTAAAATCATTCGTAGTGAAAATGGACGAGAATTTTCTATGACCCGGTTGTTTCCTACCAAGGGAATCCTTCATCAAACTAGTTGTGTCTGCCACTTGACAAAATGGTGTTCTTTGACAGCATGAACATCGTCATCTTCTTAATGTCGCTCATTCGTTTGCTCTTCCAAGCCAATCTTATAAACAGTGCGGGAGATGCCATTCTTACAACCACGTACCTCATAAATCGTGCTCCGACACTGTTCTCAAAGGGTAAAACACCATTTGAAGTCATTTTTCGAAAAACTCCTAGGTATGAACATCTTCGTGTTTTTGGTTCCACTTTGTTTTGTGTCTGCGCATCATGATCGACTCAGAAGTTTGATGCTAGGTCACGTAAATGCATATTCATTGGGTATCCATCGTACGGGATCCCAAGGTTATCGTGTCTACAATCTGGAAACAAGCAAGACTTTAGTGTCTCGTGATGTTATCTTTCATGAACATGTATTTCCTTATTTCACTATTGTCGACACTCTGACTCTATTTCCTCCATCGAAAGATACCATTTATGATGACATACCCAACATTCGTCAATCAACCAATCCAAATATATCACTTGATCATACATGTGTATGTCCTTTAATAATCGGCTAGTACACTCTTCATCTTGAAATTCATCTTCGGAAACATCATCGTCAACTTCTGCTTGCACTTAACTTCTCCAGCCTTGATCACATAGGCTTCGTCGATCGCCAATGTTCCTAGCTACCTTGAAAAATATCATGTAGAAGAAACCCCCTTCTCGGTCCCTTCGTCTCACGCTCGGCATCGTCCAAAGACAAAGGTATTTCTCATTCTTTATCTTATGTACTTACATGACCAATTATCACACAACGCATTGTGCCTTGCTCTTATTTCCATTCTCGGGGAACCAGCCACCTTTGATGAAGCTTTCAATGATCCAAAATGGCGGCTTGCCGTGAAAGCAAGCTGGATGCCACTTGAAACTAATGGCAACTTGGAGCGGCAATGACAGCTTCCTCCAGACAAGAAACCGAGTTGGTTGTAAATGGGTCTACAAAATCAAGTATAATCTGATGGCTGTGGGAACGATACAAGGCTCGATTAGTGGCCGAATGATACTGATTAGATTAAAGGTTTTGACTACCGAGAAACTTTTGTTCGTCAAGAACCGTGAAGTAATTCCTTATACAACTCTTCTTGTACATGTAGATGATATAATCATAACGAAACAATATACAAGACATTGAAGAAACTAAGAATCATCTGTGAGACAATTCAAGCTTAAAGATCTCGATAAATTAAAGTATTTTTTGGGCATAGAAGTTTCCACGTTCAGTGAGGGAATTGTTGCTCACGTAGCCAACATACTTGAAATATTGGAAGACATGGGTTATCTTGGTGCCAAATCTACCAATTCACCTATGGAACAAAATTTATCCCTCAGCAAGGTTGAAGGGGAATTCATAAGTAATCCCACATCCTATCGAAGACTTCTTGGGAGATTAATAAACTGGACCATCGCTGAGGCCCCAGACTTAGTGTATACCGATGCATTCTCGGTCAATATATGGATAAACCAAGCAACCACATTTGAGCGACTCGACGAGTGCTACGATATGTCGAGAACACACCAGGGCAATGTCTTTTTTTCTTGACTAGTTAGATTTACAAACTAAATGCTTTTTGTGATGCGGAGGCTGAAAATACCACGGATACTGACGATCAACCACCAGGATATTGTATGTTTCTTGAAACTCGCTAATTTCTTGGAAGACTAAGAAACAAAATACTGGTCGTGATCAAGTCTGACGAGAATTTACATGGCAGCGACGTATGTTGCGAAGTAACACAGTTTACGATATATTTTGGATGATTTGGGTATCAAACACTCGACCTTGACCAAGTTATATTGTGACAATCAATGACTCTTCACATTGCATCAAATCCAGTGTTTCATGAGCGAACCAAACACATAGAGATCGATTGCCATCTAGTAAGAGAAAAGATTCAAGCTGGAATGATCAAAACTTATCATATCTCTACATTAGAGCAACGAGTAGATATATTTACTAAATCCATGAGTTTTCCATAGTTCTAAAGCTTACTTAACAAGTTAGGAATAATTAACATATATTCTAACTTATCATAATCAATAAATTCATTTCTTACAAATGCATTAATAACATGAAATTATTTAAAGAATTAAAAATAAATAAGTAAAATTTAGATTAACTAAATTTACAATTATATACGTATTTGTATTATAAAACAAATAGATGGTATCTAGATAAATATTTATTTTTATACACACTCTAATAATTCTTGAATATTATTAATCTAATTATATTTTTATATCTCATGTATATAAAAATTATTTTAAAAATATTAAAAATAAAATAAAAATAAATAAAAAAACTTCTTTAATAATTATAAGTAAATTATTTTATAAGATGCTCACTGCAATCGAAAACCTTTTCTATATACAAGTCAAAATTCTCTCAAAAAGTTAATGCAAAATCCATATATATATATCATACAAAACTTAACAAAACTAATAATATTATACTTATTCTAGACATGAAATACACTTAGTCGTCGGTGAACTTAGTTTGGTAATGTACTCTGATTTGTAAGTCATTCGCACGAGTCTTGGAGCAATGAGCCTCATGAGCTCTGTCTCCCTTTCAATTTTGTTTTTCATATATAAAAGGGGAAGGTTATAGGAATCCAATTACCCAAATGTTGTTTTTGCGTACATGTTGGTTAGATTTTAGAGATCGCTGGATTTGGCTAAGCATGTGTCATGTGTGCATGGAAAACATGAGTTTTTTTAGGTGTTTGCATGTGTATATTTCTTATACGTGCCAACTTATTGGACTGAATGACTGTCTTTTTTTTTCTTTTTTTCTTTTTAAATAATGGATCTCTCGGAAATAATCACCTTTAAAGTTTGAGCACTTCAATTTATATTAACTTATTATATGATCTACTTTCATGATTAATATGATTGTCACATGGATTATTGAAAGATAATAAATTAAAGATAAATAAACCTTTTTTTTATGTTTTTTCTCGAAAGTAACACATAATTTTTTTTATGAATTAATTATTTATATAGTTTTTTTTTAACTTCCTTTAAAATAAAATAAGAAAAAAGATTTTATAAGTCTTTATTATTACGTATAAAAATGTATATTATTTTAGAATTTTGATGTTAGCCACTATATAAAAGTATGACACTTTAGTATAAAAATTGGTATTTTTTAAGAATATTAAAAAAATATTTTTTTTATAATTATAGTAATTGAAATATTCATTTTTTATTATTATAAGACTTGAGAAACTTAATTTCATAATTAATACTATCTAACTCAAAATTATGAAATGTATTTAAAAAATGAGACCTGTAGTGTTACTAAAAAATTATATATTTTTTCACTATAAAAAATTTGAATGTACTAAAAAAATATATGTTATACCAAAATATATATATCAAGTTGAAATTTAATATGTAAATAGAGTTTAAAAATGATATATTTTTTTTAATTTTTATATAATTTAATTATTTATATAGTTTTATTTTTAATATTTTTTTATTTTATTAAAAAAACATATACCCACAATTAAAACTAAAACTCTGTTTATGAAAAGAAATTATAATATGCAATTTTTTCCTCCTTTTTATGTCGCCGTCAAATGGCATTAGCTTACCTAATAACAGTGGATGACTAAGTTAGTTGGAATTAGATAAATGATGCAGACACTTTTGTGGAAAACCTTGATTTGGTGAACCATGGCCTCCGTAGGAGGTACTTTATTGGTGTTTGTGTTGTCTTCTGCGTATTAGTATTCATATTTTTTTGAATTAAATTTAGTCATTTTTTAATATTATAAAAAAAAAATTAATTATTTTTAATTAATATATTTATTTATAATAATAAAAAAAATTATTATAAAAAATAATTTGTATAGTATGATATTGAATTCATGTTTTAAATTCTTGACGGTACCCCCCTCCCTTGCCATAAATTTAAACCTCCATAAAAAAAATCCAATTAACTAGGTCATGCGAATGCTGAATTGTTTAGCATTAGTCAACTAACTTCCTCCGTGACTTGAACATTTCCAAAATTTATAATTTATTCCAATTCTCTTTCAATCCCTCTAAAGGCCAATCTCTAATATTATTCAACAAACAATTCATTTCTCAAACACCTTGTCTGCATGCAATGTATAGCAACAATTTCTCTTCGGCTCGATTTACTGTTCTTCTATACATAGCGTTATTGGTTTCCATTCAATTTCCATCATGTATAAGTTTCGATTGGTTCGCGAGCTGTAGTAACAAATTCGGGTGTGGGATTATCACCAACGTGGGTTTTCCTTTCTGGGGAGATGGCAGGCCTCAAAGTTGTGGTTATCCTCAAACAGAGCTCATTTGTAAGTCTAATCAGACCAAGATTAACATTACAGATGTTACATACGATGTGTTATCTTTAGATCAAGATAAGCAAATTCTAAGACTCGTAAGAGTTGATTTCTTGAGTGGGTTTTGTTCCCCAAACATGAAGAGCTCAAGTTTTGATACCCAGACATTTGAGTATGCTCCAGATTCTGGAAATCTCACATTGTTCTATAATTGCTCTGTTCCTGATCCTTCAGGTGGTTCCTTAGTCAAATCTGAAATTCCTGGATATTTTACTTGCCCAAATGGGTCTATTTATGACGATGGATTCTTTTCTTTGAACCCTCAATTCAATATAGGGGTATGTAAATCTAGTGTGACAGTTGGTATTCCTAAAAATTATATTGGGGATGTTCGAAATTCGACAATAATGGAAAAGGCACTTCGGGAAGGATTTGGGGTGAAATACAAAGTAGACATTGGAGCTTGTAAGGAGTGTACTTCATCTGAGGGAGTTTGTGGATATGACTGGAATAAGAATCAAACAGCTTGTTATTGCCAGGGTCAATCTTCTCCATCTCAGAAGATATGTACCAGATCAGCATCTGGAACCCCACAAGGAAACTCAGGTATGAACGCCCATTAATTTTAGTCCTTTTACAATAATTTTGCTGTGGTGATTTGCCCAATTGCCAGGCCAAATTTCTATTTATTGAAAAAACTGATGATCTCTGGGAGAAAATAAAACGCTAACTAAAGGTGGAGATTACACACATGTATAGTTTAGGGTTCACCGATATATTAAATATAATTAAATTAATAATCTGTATAATGTTTGTTGAAAAACTATATAGCATAGTTTAAATTATTTTTTTATTTTAAATTTTATTTAAATTAATATTTATTTTATAATTTAAATATAATTAAAAATTTAAATAAATTAAATTAAGTGTTCGATACGATTCAAAACTTAACTTTTTATGTAATCGTATTATTTTTATATTTTATATTAATGAATGGATGTAAGTTTGATTATTCATTCAATCAATACAAAACAACAATGCTTAGAAGATTAACTAATTTTAAAATGTATAAGTGTAAACATAAATAAAATTAACTAATTTTAAAATGTATAAGTGTAAACATAAATAAAATTAACTAATTTTAAAATGTATAAGTGTAAACATAAAATAATTATATAAGTAGAAATATAAAATACAATTAACTAAATATTAATTCCAATATTTCTCCTCAAATTGATAGTCTTTAAACAACCATCAATTCAATTTAGAAAGAATAAAATGGAGAGAATATTTTGTAATACAAAATACATTTATACAAGAACAAATGATGTAAAAATACAACAATAATTAATTGATACAAAATACTAACCAAGTTTAAAACGGAAGTATTAGCTATAAACATACTTTAAAAATGCTCAAGTCTTAGTCTTAATAAACAAGAAAAAACATTAAAATATTGAATCAAAACTTTAACCCTTAAACATAAATAAGAGTGAAATACGATTGTTCACGATAAAACAAGAAATACTAAGAAGAATAGAGGCAATATTACGAAATATCATCAAAAATGAAATAGAAAAGAATGCTATAAATAAGAGAAAACTTTCAAATGATAATTTTGTCTATTAAATATATACTTTATTATTTTTAAATTTTTTTTATTAATAAACTGATATTGTATTTTTTAAAAAATAATTAACTTATTATATTTTTATTGAGAGAGTTATCTAAGAATAACTTGTGAAAGAATAGTGACTAAATGTCTTGATGATATAAAGAATAGTAACTAAATGTATTGATGATATACCCAAAATGATTATTCTTATAATACTCAATACATTATATAATGATACAGATAGATTTAGTAATGTTAGATAAAATAAGAGTTATATATTAATAAAAATAATATTATGATAAAATTTATAAATATTATATATGTTTTTATTTATTAAGTTAATTTTTTGGGACTAAAATCCTCATTATTTTTATAGATTTGATAAACTTTTGTAGAGTAATTGGATGGGTGTAATCATATTTCTAGCTAGCTCTAGATACGGTAGCTGTTAATTAACTTTCCATGTGTCCTTGTATTTCTCCGTAGCTGGATATGGTGGTGGCTGTTAATTAAGTCTCTAGAGATACATATCAGGGTAAAAAAAAAAAAAAATTACTAGACTTTTATCCTTTTTTTAAGAAAATAATATTTAATTTAATTTAAATTTGTGTGGGGAAATTTTTTTGAGTGAGACTAATTAAACCATCTCTTATAGGATGGGATGCCAATCACACTGAGCATAAAAATTACACATTTGGTAATAAGTCCGTCGACTTGAGAATTAATAGTCTTTGATTTTGCTTGTTACAACATCTCTTTTTTTCCCTTTGATTTTAGAGTGGAGAGCGGTAATGTTTTCTTCTTTGCTAAAATGTGCTGCTGAGTATTTTAGTCGAGGATATGTGTTTTTAAGTTTTTTGTTGGTTAAAAATGTAGTAGTTGTTTATTTGTTAAAAAGGTGAGAGTCAAGATCAAAGTTAAATTTTTTTTTTATATATAATTTCTCATTAATATAATAAAATATTATATGTATAATATGAATTTCATATTTTATTACACAGTAGCTATTGAGAAATACTTTTACGAGAAATTATGGTCTCAAAATATATTAATTTGATTAATATATTTTATGTATTTATTTATATATATTAAAAAAAATCCCTTCTAACTCCACCGAGTAGCGTTTGACTTAATAGTATTTAATCTATTTAAACATTTAAAATATTAGATCTAGTATCATTATAAATAGTATAATTAATTAATAAAAAAAATTCAAACTCCCAACCTCGCCTAAGAATGCATAAGCATCTTGACACTAACGAGGTAGTAGAATTTTTGTTATTATATAAAAGCATTTTTAATTTATTTGTGTGTATTTTAAAATAATTATAGTTATGTTTCTTACTTATATCCGATTATTACTACTTATTTTTAAACTATTTTAATTTTGGAAAATTTTGATTAAAAAATTACATATTTGGATGCAAGTACATCTATATATACCAAAAACTATCTTAACCTATTCTCAAGTTTATATGCATTTAATAAAAAAATAGTTTTTTGATTTTTTAAATAACAAAAGCTATTATAGAAAAAATTATTGATTGATTTTGAGATCGTGATCCAAACTCATCAACTATATAAAAAAATATGTTTGAGAAAAAAAATATGTACCAAAAACTAAAACACATGAAATAGCTATGAATATATGCTTGGATCTTGAAAGTTGGAAGAAGTTCTTAATTTTCACGTTCTATTTCCAACTGGACATTATCAAGTCATATGAACTAAATTTTTTTATTGGGTGAATTGCAGTTTTTGACGTTTTGAGGTCTTTCTTTATATATCTACCTAATTAACACATTTAGCTAGACCTGCTTATGTAATATCTTCACTCCGTTTCTTAAACCTGAGTCATATTTTGCCAGTGTTTTTTTATTTATTTAATAACCTCACACTTGCACATTTATTTACATTAAACAAATTTTAAACTATATTTTTAATACTCACGTGATGATATATATTATTAGGCAATGTCGCAGAATACACTTAGCCCCATTTTCGTAAATCTAATATAACGCTTTAAAAAGAAGCCATTGGCTATCTTACTTTTAAGCTGCATGCTGTCTGATTTATTTGATTTTTTAGTTCATAGCGTCTGCAACCGACTAAAATATCATTTCTGGACAGTTAATTTCCTAGTTATAAAAGCAGGGTCAACATAATTTACGTTGATAAATTTAGCGGAGGAGACGCTAGGACATTACTATGAATATTGATATAAACTTATATATAAAAGCTTTCATTTCTTGTATAATTTAAATTTTTATTACAATTAATCATTTTTTAAATCTCAAATATAGAATGTTAAGTTAATTAATTTTCAGATATCATCTTATCTTATTTCAATTAAATTTTAATAATATTTATTAATATAAAACGATATTAATTTAAATATATCATTTATTATTAATTAATGAAATGATATAAATAAAAATATCAAATATCAAATCATCGGTCACCAAAACTTTGCCTTTGACCCTATCATTAATTTCCGATAGAAGCTTCTGTTGAAAATAACTTTCTCTTAGCTTTTATTTGTCAAATTCCTAATAATAATCACTTCTGATAGATAATAGTGCTTCTTGACAAAATCAGCATGGCCTATTTCATTTCTATCATCAAACAACTTCAAGGTATCTATATCGATATCTCTCAATATGAACCCCCATAATCTCTCCCAAAGAGTCCTCTTCTTCTGTTCGATTGTAACCCTGATTTTAATTCATATACCGTCGTCTCTATGCGCCGATGACAATCTATATGTAAACTGCAACCAGACCTTTGATTGTTCGGGTCATGAGAATCTTACTTATCCTTTTTGGGGTTCAAACCGGCCAAATTATTGTGGACATCCATATTTCGAGTTGAGAAACTGCACAGAAGATAAGCCAGTGATGACAATAGAGTCATTGAATTATAGAGTTGTCGATCTTAATCAGTCGCAAAAGAGTCTCGTGATTGCGAGGATCGATTACTGGGAAAATGCTTGTCCTACGGGACTTCATAATATCAGTTTTGATACCAGCATTCTCAATTTTTCTTCCGGGAGTTCACAAGACCTGACTCTGTACTATAAATGTCCGCCTCTCCAAAGTCTTATTCCACCTCCGAGTCTATTCATCTGCGACACTAATGATACGTTGTCGTTTAATTACTTCGTGACAGAGAACATCAGAAGTCAACTTGCAACTGTAATTAACACCCAAACCTGCGAAGAGACAGTCGTTCTCCGTATTTCTAACACAGAAGTTGGGAAATTATCGACCAACACAACTCTGGTTCCTGCTTTGAAAGCTGGTTTTGGCTTGACTTGGGATGTCAATGAAAGCTCCTGTGATGAATGTAAATCGTCCGGTGGACATTGCGGGTCGGATCAAAATTCATCAAGTGAATTTGTCTGCTACTGCAAAGATGGAACTCAATCATCCAGATGTGGTTCAGGTACCATTCCATTAACTTCTGATATATTGTCTCCAGACTCCTCTAGTCTAATTACCTATTAGAACGCTTGGGAAAATAGCTCCCGTTTACCTTAGTTTAATTGAATTAAGTAACTTTTTTATATATAAAATTGTATTTTAACTCTGATTAAAAATAAAATTTTATTAAATAATTAAGTTATTTATATATTTAAAATTTATTTTTTTATATTTTAAAAATTTGACCCTGACATACTCTCGTTATTCTTGATTTCGTCTACTTTGGCGTTCTTATATGAATCCAACCAAACTTTTCAATATGTTATGTCCTTTGTTTCCAATTCAATTTTGTAAGATTTCACATCCGGTATCGCGGGTCTCCACTTATGACTTATCTATTCTTGAGAAACTTCTAGTTCCTGGAAAAAATTTATACACCGCGTCGTAAGTCCGACCTAAGGCGTCGTTTTCCTCCCAGGAAATTCTCTCCTCTTGTAGTGACCAACACCTTCAGCTGTGGTCCCATTCAACACTTCTTCTAGCAATTCACTGGCGGAGACCTACCATCCCATTGCGCCATACTGGAGCTCCTCGGCTCTACCCACTTCGTCAAATTTTTGTCCTTGCTCTACAACTCTGGAAACAGACATGTCCTCATGAATTCATTAATTCAACTCAATCAATTCCTCTGTTTTTAGCTCGAATGAAGGCAGCGAGGACTTCTTGACTATCGCTTACCATTGTAATTCTTTTATTAAGACTTGGAGACGTAGAATCAATATTTGTTTTTTAAAGGTGAGTTACTGGATTGTTTAGACTTATAAATAACAATGTTGTCTTATTTTTAGTTAATTTGTGATTTAACGTTCCCTTTCACATTAACTAGAGTCTAAATTTATGGTAATAGTGTCGTGGAAACGAAGAAGCCAAGAGCTTGATAACAATTTAAAAACTCAGATTTAACTCTCAATCTAAGAGCAAACTTATGAGTTAGAGTGTTACTTAGATTTATAAACAGTTGGTTTAATCTTAATCAATATTGGATTTAACAATACTAATGTGAAGGAAACTTGATTACTAAACATGTTGGTGAATGCCACCCCTTTTAATACGGTAATTGAGTTTTTAATTGCCCGTTCTCTATCTGAAGCCACTCATTTACAGTTTTGTTATTTATATTACAATCTGTAGTTGTTTGCGCAATTTGTTTACTTTTCTTTGTCGAGCCGATTATAATTAATAAACGTGGAACATTATTCTTATCATATATAATTAAATTAGACACTTCTAATCACCAGAAAGATTTTGGTCCTATGATAAATGATAATTGCTTTTTTAGGGGATAATGAATTCTTTTAATTGTGTGCTTGTTTTGGCATTCTATTCCCAAAATTTGAAGAATCCTTTCCGTGTTAATCTGTGAAGTCATGATTCTTCACAAGTTCTATCATCTCAGATTATATCAAAATCTTAGCGTGTCTGGATATTAACTTTACTCATTTCTTATGGCCATTGTTGCAGGTGGAAATAGCAACGTAGCTAAAAGTGTAGGTAATATTTTACTTTAATACTGATATCATTGTTTTCGATGTGATCGTGGCATAACACAGAAAATTTAAGATATGTTGTGCTTCGTTTTCAGGTCTTTCTATAGCAGGTACATGCATCCTTGGCATATGCATAGGATGCTTATTGTACTTTCTCATACAAAGGAGGAAGAAGCTTTCCATTCAAGCTAAAGATAAAGATATTATAACTCCTCCTTCTAGCAAAAGTGGTCCTACCACCTCAAACAGTTTCTCTCGCAGCATTCCCTCTTATGCTACCTCTAAGTCTGATCTTGAAAAAGGAAGCAGTTACTATGGAGCTCAGGTCTTCAGTTACACTGAGCTGGAGGAAGCCACGGACAATTTTGACCATTCTAGGGAACTCGGAGATGGAGGATTTGGCACTGTTTACTATGGTGTGAATGGATTCTATTGTTAGGTAGTTAATGTTATAAGTAGTAACTGACGATTTGTTGTTATTACCTCAATTATTCTTTGAATTTCTTGACCAGGCAAGCTCCGAGATGGTCGTGTTGTTGCAGTGAAGCGCTTATATGAAAATAATTTCAAGCGTGTTGAGCAGTTCATGAATGAAGTTGAGATCCTAACTCATCTAGAACACCACAACCTTGTCAAGCTTTATGGATGCACATCAATACGTAGCAGAGAACTGCTCCTAGTTTACGAATATATTCCCAATGGAACAGTGGCTGACCATCTTCATGGAAAACGAGCAAACTCTGGTTTGCTCACTTGGCAGGTAAGGCTGAGCATTGCCATCGAGACAGCTGAAGCTTTAGCTTACCTCCATCGTTCTGATGTAATTCACCGAGATGTAAAAACCAACAACATTCTTCTAGACAATGACTTCCGAGTAAAAGTGGCTGATTTTGGTCTGTCAAGATTGTTCCCTAATGATGTCACTCATGTGTCAACAGCTCCACAAGGAACGCCTGGCTATGTTGATCCTGAGTATTACCAGTACTACCAACTCACAGACAAGAGTGATGTCTATAGCTTTGGGGTTGTATTGATTGAGCTTATATCATCATTGCAAGCCGTGGATACCAACAGGCACCGTCTTGATATAAACTTGGCCAGCATGGCCATCAACAAAGTTCAAAATCAGGCACTGAATGAGTTTATCGATCCTTTTCTTGGGTTTGAAAAGAACTCTTCTGTAAGGAGAATGGCAACAGCTGTCGCAGAATTGGCCTTTCGCTGCCTGCAACAAGAGAGAGATATGAGACCTACCATGGAGGAAGTGGTGGCAGTATTGAAAGCAATCAAGAATAAAGACTTTAGCACAGAGAACGTAGAGGTTGTGGATATTAGATCTGATGATGTAGGGCTGTTGAAGAGTATGCCTCCCCCGCTATCACCAGATTCGACCGATAAATGGGTTAGCAGCTCTAGAACCAATTCACTTTAGCACTTGAGCTTTACTCCTGATATCTTCTGTGTGGGTTGCATTTCTATATAAGATGGTAAAATTGTTGTATTACACTTGCTGATAGTAACATGTCATCGAGATAGCTAAACCTTAGCGCTTTTATCCATGATATCGTTTTTATTTTGTTCGGTTGATTAATATTTAGGCAATGTAAATAGTTATTATATTTCATTTTTATCTGATAGAAAGTACAGCTTTTAGCACTTTTAGAATGTATTTGAGCACGATCTCTGGGGTTTGACAGTTTATAATACATGATAAAAATTGTTATTTTATGAGTCCATTTTGTAGTGAAATTTTCTTCTCTCTCTGAATTATTGATCATGTTCACGATGATTCGGATTTTTGGAGCCCCAAACTCATATGAAGAGTCGTACATTATTGTCCAACTGTTTCTACCCTAAGTGCGTGCTAATATGAATTCCATTGCTTTGTTTATAACAGAGGAAGATAGGGAACATAACTCTGTAAACTCAACTAATGCTTATCAGTGAGTAGAATATTAATCATGATGGGAAAGTTACAAGGAGTCTAGCCGTCTAATATTTAAATAATTGCCTTTATGGAGAGGGGCAGGGGCGAATACTGTGTTATTTTCCTGTTTGTACGGCTCTTTTCCCTCTTTTTTTTTTTTTTTTTTGTAAATTTAAGAATAAGAACTACGTATGATATTTATACTCTATACTGTATTTTCTCTCTCTCCTCTCTTTTCTTACATTTTTAAGTAAGCAGGATCTCTTGTCAAAATTGGACTGACTTAGCAAATTATGTGGGCTGTAGATGCTTTTATACTCTAAATTCTTTTGAGCCCAAATCTATTACAAACCCAACGGCCTACTGGCTACTACATGCGTATTTGCTTCCGAGTTGACGTCTAATCCCAAATACTATTATAATCTCCGGCTTTAGTGAATTTAGATACTAATAATACATAACTTTATATATATTTTTACATTAATATTAATTATATTATTTCATATACCATAAATATTTTAGAGATTTAAAAACGTGATTTATTTTTCTAAATAAAAAATTCTAATAACACACAAAATTGCCTTCATTTATACTGAGTCAATATCTTACAAGTAATCAAACTAATACATTAGTACATTTTATATATTATCTTATTAACTCATTTAAATATTAGTAACCCTTTTAACCATTTTAAATAATGTTTTCTCTTCTTTTTGTTTATCACGGTTGATCACATATATCCTATATGTTAACTTAGGCACTTACAAACTTTTTTTAAAAAAATAAGCTAATAAAAAAAAAGAAAGATAATAATTTAATGGTTAAAAAAGATACTAATAATAAAATTGGGTCTAAAATAAAATATTTTAATATAAGACATAAAAAATACCAATATATTAACTACGATATTGAACTTCATATAACAATACCTAGAATAATTCAAATTTACTATTTATTTTTGTGTCAATATATTATCAATATCATTAATAATTCAATTTTTTAAAAATGACTTAAAAATTTTAAATAACAAGTCATGCTATTAATTTTTATATTGCAAGACGTATAATAATAATATTTTCCTAGTGTCTTTTTTTCTTAAATATTCATAAATTCTCTTATCTAATTAATTTGTGATGTTGAATACATACTGTCAACTTTGATAAAAAAAAATACTATTAAAAATCTCTAAAAAAGGTATCATTATTTGAATTGGATTATTAAAACTGTGTGTCAATTTATGTCGTAACTTCATTTAATGCGTTTAACACAAATCAAAAAACTCAAATCCAATTAAATTTGTGTCAAATTTGAGCCATCTTAAATAACTCGAAAATATCAAGTTAAACTTGAGTTAGTTCGTTATACTAAAATCAAATTAAAAATACTATAATTTTGCGATATATATATACAATATGTTAGATGATATTATGATTTAAAATTATTAAAATTAAAAATATGATATAAATTATTTTAAATCTTAATATCTGAATGATGATGTAATAGATATTGATGTTAATATATATTTATTTTTTAGTTTTAAATAATATCACAATCTTTATAATTTATTTTAATGTAAAATTAAATCTAATTTAGGGGATATGTTTTGTTAAGATTTTGTCCTAAATTTAAACCTAGATCTAATGTTATTGTTTGAAGTTTGTTATTGTTTCAAAACTCGATATCTAAATTTATTGAAAATCAATTTTTGATAAAGATTTATCATATTATTCATTAAAAATATAAATTTAAATAAATGTTAAAAAAATAATACATCACATTTTTTCCTTAGGTTACTTAATATTTATTATAATAATTTGATATTTTTTAATTTAAATATTTTTATTTTAAATTAATAAAATTTCTTTCTTTTAAAAAAAAATTAAAATAAGCGTAATACTACTTTTACAAGAGTAGTGATTCACTTATTAAATTAGAGGTCATCTCAAAATATCTATGGAAAATTATTATTTGATACTATTTTAGGAGTATTATAAACTTTATTTTTTTCCGATTATATTTCATTTAAGATATCGATCAAAATTTATCATCTTAATTAAAATTTAATAAAAATTATGTCATTTTATAAAAAGTGTCACTTCACCACGAGATTTTTAAAAGGTATACGTTTCATGGTAATTAAACAATATTATAATAAAATTTCCAAAAGTTAGGAGTGTCATTTTGTAATTTGATGGACATACTTGCCATCGACTTTTTACATTTTCTTTGGGTCACTCAACTTTTTTAAAGCCTTCTGAGTCTGACTGCCCGCTCCTCTCTCTCTCTCTCTAACAAACTGCAACTCACTGTTATAAATCTCATTTCTCGCTCCAAAAACAGTTACAAAAAAAATAAGAAACAAAACCTCAAACACCGAATCCGATGTTCTCAGATCTAATCTTCTGTTTCTCTCGATACCATTCATACTAAGCAACAATTTAACCGATAATCAAACCAATATTTTCCCATTTTCTTATAAAAACAAAATCAGTAAATTAATGGCCACTTTACAGAAATTCAAGCTCTTAGCCACGCAGTGCGCCGTAGCGGGAAGCCCCTCTCGCAGCCCCTCGGCGAGTCCAGTCATTCATCTCCGCCGTAGAAAAACCCTACGCATGCTTCTTAGCCGACCTGAACGCCGCCGACTGCCTTGCAAAGGTACTCCGTCCGAGATTTCCGACATCGTTGGTGACAATGACGATCCGCCGACGAAGATCAAAGAAGCCAGGGCTCGCCGAAAGTTGAAGGATCTGTTCATCTCCTCGCCCTCATCACCACTCGAGGATAGGGTTTTCGACAAAAGAAGTGGCCAAGAAGAAGAGCAACGAGAGTTGCTACCGTCAACGGGTAGTCTCGGTGGTGGTATTGGAACTAACCGTGGGTTATCAGTTCGGCGTGGCGGGGTCCGTTCTTTGAGACCAGTATCGGCGGCGTTTCGGTATAGGTTGCTCAGAAGAGCTTGGCGACCTGTGCTCGTTACTATCCCCGAGTAGTATAATTCATGTGAAAATATATACGAATAATTGGAAGATTCTTTTTTTTTTTCCTTTTCAATTTGTTTATTTATATCGAAAGTATATTGTATCTATAATTTATGTGTGTGGCACAGAATTTATTGTTTGGCAAAACGAAATATTGTAACGACTGGGGATAGCCAAGAGTGGAAGATTTATTATAGTTTGTTTTTGTTGTCGTATTCTTGTAAAATACAAATTTTTATACAATATCTACATTATTTATATATATATTATTATTTAAAAATTAAAATATAATTTATTTTTTTTAGAATAATTTTAATTTATAGACATAAATTTATGTATTATAAATGATTATAAAAGATAGTTTGTAATAAAAGCCAGCCCAAACATTTTATAAAAAATCAATAGCAGGTATGTTAACTCAAATTTTAGTTAGCTTGCCTATCTTTAAAATAAATTGTAAAATTAAAAAAAAATAATATGAATAAAAATAATATTACGTTAATATTAAATAAATTTTAATTAAATATATTAAAAATTAAATAAATTTAAATTATCATATTTTAATTTAAATTAGTTATTATTTAAAGTAAATGTGTTTTATATATTTTTTAAATAATTCAAATATATAAGTTATAAGTAACATAGTATAATTTTATGATTATAAATTTTAATAATATTATTTTTGTTATTTTGTAAAACAAATTTCAGGTAAAATATATATTGTTATTAAAGGCAAATTAAACACTTCACATCTTTATTTTCTTATCTGTATTGCTAAGGGAACTGGTAACCGATCCTCAAACGTCTCATCACATTATCAGTACATAACTACTTTGTGATTTTGAAACAAGTTATCATGTTAGTCTAATAGTTTTTTAATTAGTTATTTGAGCTTATTTTCTGAACTTTCCAGCTTATAATTAATAAAAATGTTTATTTTTAAGCCTTATATAATTCTGTTTTTATATTTTATTTGTTAATTTTATTTAAGATAACATATTTGAGTTATTATTTTTATTATTAATTTCATTTCATTTTTTAAATGAAAATTAGTTATTTGTAGGCTAATAGTATTCAGGGGATTTATCTGTGTATTCATCCTTGAATTATTGTTAGATATAAAATATAATCCTTTGTATCTCAATTAGCATGCATGTTAGTAAATTTGGATAAAATGGTATAATCACATATTTTGTCTTCTAAGATCTTCATTTGAATAATATCAAATAACAGAGAAATAGATAATACACAACACAAGAATTATAGTGGAAACTCCAAATTAGAGAAAAAACCACTTTCGTTGTCAAAAGACAACCAGAGAAAAATTTACTATGTGGAAAATTGTTACAACCACACTCTCAGTAATTTTCTCATACACCCAAAAGACAAGAGCAATTACAAGCCCAAGAGAATTTTCCCACAAAATTCTCTCACTAAAGAACTTCTCATATAAGCTTTTCTCTATTTTTGCGATGATTATCAATGAAGAAATGAAACCATATTTATAGCCTTCAAGTTCTCATTTCATATGCCAAACATTTCTTCATTCAACAAAATTACGCTACCTAATTTTTCTATTCTTTATTCAAACAAGGTTAGGCACCTCCATTTTTGACAATATGGTAAGCCACCTTCCATAAATTTTCTTCTAAATTAGGCACCTCTTATTTTGACTAACAAACCTAATATTATTTTTAATCAATCATAACAATCTCCACCTTTATTAAAAATAAACATGGTTACCACTACAACACTGTCTATTCCAACAGTCATAATTCTCTACACCGAGAATTATCATACTCCACCATAAAGAGTACATCCACTTAGAATTCATCACTAATTCTAAGAATTTCACATCGGCTCATGTCGAAAAAAAAACTTGCTAAAATTTATGGTGCAATTCTCACACTTGGTTTTCCCGAGAGTTCATGAGTCATCGACATCCTTTCCACCACACACCTTGCATCTATACCAAGCCAATACCTGTGTGCAAACTTGTGGACTCGCTACCAGTAACACACCCTCTTTCATGTTAATATTTAGAGACTAGCGGCATTCCATGAGGATGTACACGCTCTTTTCAAAGAACATCACTATAGTCTTTGAAAACAGACATACTATTAGCGTCACCGTCGGTATTTGAGCTTCTTGCAGGATCAGCTCCACCCTTTGGACAATTTCTTTTGAGGTGCCCAGATTGTCCACACCCCCAGCACACTATCTTCTTTTTCATGAAATTGTTTTTCTTTCGGTTGTCAGCTACCAATGCTAAGTTTTCAGGCGAAACATTTCTTTCACCACTCAGCCTTTTTTCTTCAGAAAACAACTTGCTAGTAACTTCTGAAAAAATTATTTTCTCCTTTCCATGAATCAAGATAGGTTTCATGTGATCATAAGAAGATGGAAGAGACCAGATGAGCCTTAAAGCTATATCTTCATCATCAAGTTTAACTCCAATGGTTTCCAGTTCAGAGATAATACCATTGAGAACACTTAGATGGTCAGACATAATAGTTCCTTCATTCATACGCAAAGTATGAAACTGTTCTTTCAAATACACCCGATTTGAAACGCCTTTTGCCTGATACAATTCTTCAAGCTTTTCCCAGAGTTCTTTGGCCATAGATATTCCATGCACATTTGTAAGAATATTTTTGGCCAAACAAAGCCGAATTGCACTTGTAGCTCTTAGATCAAGATCTTCCCAATCTTCATCACTTATATTGGTTTTACTGGACTCAATACCAGTAACAAGGGCTGGTTTCTCCTTTAACGCCTTGTGTAACCCATATTGGATCAACAAATCTCTGACTTGTACTTGCCATAAGCCAAAATTGATTCTCCCATCAAATTTCTCAATGTCAATCTTGACTCCTAACATTTCTCCTTCTTTCTTTGAAATTGGTTCTGATACCAGTTGTTAGGAAATTTGGATAAAATTGTATAATCACAAATTCTCCCTCCCAAGATCTTCCTTTGAAGAATATCAAACAACAGATAAATAGATAATACACAACACAAGAATTATAGTGGAAATTCCAAATTAGAGAAAAAACCACTTTCGTTGTCAAAAGACAACCAGAGAAAAATTCACTATGTGAAAAATTATTACAACCACACTCTTTCTCACACACCTAAAAGACAAGAGCAATTACAAGCCCAAGAGAATTTTCCCACAAAATTCTCTCACTCAAGAACTTCTCATACAAGCTTTTCTCTATTTTTGGGATGATTATCAATGAAGAAATGAAAACCATATTTATAGCTTTCAAGTTCTCATTTCATATGACAAATATTTCTTAATTCAACAAAATTAATCTATCTAATTTTCCTATTCTTTATTCAAACAAGGTTAGACACCTCCATCTTTAACAATATGATAAGTCATCTTCCATGAATTTTCTTCTAAATTAATCAACTCTTATTTTAACTAACAAATCTAATATTATTTTTAATCAATCACAACGATACCAACTTATTCATCCGTGTTAAAAGAATATTACGTCCTTGGCACTGATGCAGCATCCACCGAGTATTCGCAGTGGAGAGAAAATAATGAATAACAAAAAGAAAAACTTTTAATGATTAATATTGTCTTAAAACTTAATTGAACGGTTAAAAAAAGAATATGTAACTTACATCATCATAGAATTTATTACATACTATATTTTTCATTGCTTTTTAATTTCATTGATGTTATCTTTTATTTATCTAAATGATTTTTTTTAATAATATTTAAATACACATGAGTGTATATAAGTTTAAACTTTAGGAATTATCTTTAAGATTGAATGGTTGTAAAAATTTATCATTTTTAATAAAATTATACTTTATATCTGTATTTATTATGTATAGTAAAAACACGATATTTTTATAAAAATTTATTTTGTAAAATAATTAACTTTAAAATTATGACACCTTAGTTACTTTACTAACATAGTTATATAATCATTTTTTTAAAAGGTAATAATAAGTACTTCATTTCAACTTCTACTACCATTTTCCTTCTTTTTTTTATGACATGTGATTTGAATTAAGTGTATTTTAATGAATTATTTAGTTTGGTAAATTGATACTTTTATTTTACACTTTCATTTCTTTTTGTAAATGACAATTTTTTTATACAAAAACTACACGTAAATTTTAGTATTTCTATTTAAAGATAACATTTAAACTTACATATAAGTTAGTTATCTTTTTTTCCTATATTTTCAATAAAATTTAAAGATAAATTCTTGAGACATAAGAAACAACTATAATTTGTTTCTATATGTTTGAGGATTAATAGATAATCACTTTTATTTTTCACCAAAAAACTAATTTTTTAATATATAATTATAAATTATTTTTAAATTTTTTTTAAAATATGATAATTATTTTTATTTTAAATATTAAAAAAATTATAATTTAATTTTAAATAATAGAGATGAGGTGAGAATTAAAAAAATTATAAGTTAAGTAACATTAATTCATAAATTTTTTTTAATTATAAAATACTATTTTTTATTAACTATCATTAAATGATGACATTTTTTTTACTTAAAAATAATAACTATATTGAAAAATTATATCGATAAGTTTTATAAAACATGTAATTATGAATAAAATAATTTTAATGAATTATTCTATATTTAAAATATCAATCATATATAATTGTGATTGAATTTTAAATAAATATAAATTATGTTTATATTAGTTTTTTGGATTTTTATATAATTTAACTAATACACACGTAAATGCTGCTTATTTTCTAGATTTTCAACATATTAAACTAAATTTTACATTATTAAGTTACAACTTGTTATCACTAATATTTAGATTTTATATTTAATATTTTAAAATATTTATTACTTAAATCCACCTAAAAGATTTTACACTCTATAACTACTTTTGTATTTTAGTATGTCATTCTTTTTTTTATCTTATTCATTATTTAATTTTAATCTTTATTTAATTTTTTATTATTATTTAAATTTTATTATTTTTTATTTTATAATCCCTTGTGCAATAATAATTATATAAAAAAAACTAATTTTCTAGACTAATCATTACTTGACTACTAATCGAATTTTGACAACGAATTTTCTTTTTATTAAACCAAACCAAGCAAACCAACAGAAATAGGTCCTTCAGTGGCGAGACTTTTTAAGTGTTGGAAACGAGACTGGATGGGGGCAGGATCGGGTTTTACGTCTTCATTTTCACATTAATTTTTTATGTGGATGGGATTGATATTTTTCCTTATAGTTTTGAAAAATTTGTAGGAATCGAAAATCAGAAAATAATATATATATTTAATATTATAAATTTTATGAATAAGATATGTTTTAAAAAGATTTTAATTACGTTTACTAGATATCAAATGTAATATAATAAATTATAAATATAATTAAATTATTTATTTTGATAGTTATTAAAAATTCAAAATAAATATATTTTTAAATATAATGTTAGATATTTTTAAGCAAATATAAAAACAGTTATATAAAACGATAAGAAAATTAAATTTGAAGATTTAACGGGACGGAGAATGTCACTCATCCCACAAAAGTATTTGCTCTAAGTTTCTATTTATTATTATTATTATTATTATTATTATTATTATTATTATATATATATATATATATAAATCTCATATTCATATAAATAATAATAATTATTATTGAAATAAATAAGATGCAAATTAGCAATTTAGCGTAAAAAAGAGGGAAGTCAGTACCCGTATTTCCGGCGTTATATTTAATGAACGAGCCGAAACATTAACACTACGAGAACAAAAATGAATATCTCTTATTGTAGTAAAATTTAGATAGTGCAAAATATCTTTTGCAACTGATATTTTGCAACTAGACTTAATTGAAACTTTTCAATTGTCGCAAAAGGACCTTATTAATCGTCATTAAAGAATCTCTCTCTAAATAGGTCGTTGGAAGTTCCAATTCAAACACTATCTTGACACCCTTCTTTAGTGTATAAAGCACAATAAGAAAATGAGATTCGATATTGTTAACCTGGATAACTCTAGCTAGAATCACCATAATAATATTAATCGATTTAAATACGAAATAAATAAATTAAAAAGATTAAAAACAAATAAAGTAATGATATTAACATCAATCATTAAAATTATTCTTAAAATTTAAAACTTATTTATTGAATTTTAAAACACTTAACAATATTCAAATAAATGATATTTTGTATTATAACTATGTGTTTAGTTTAAAGATTATAACATTCATTTTACAATCGTTTTTTTTTATCAAAACATCGATATCTTTATCAACTTTCGATCATAACTGATTAAAATTTGAAAATTAGATAACCGATGAATTGGTTATATATCCTAAATAGCACCTTTAAAGTCCACACTTGTATGAGCTGCGGATCACAACCTGGTTTGGTACACCAATTGATAGCCTTCAAGAGATTTTGGATCACGAACCTTGTCCTTTCCACCTTCCATACAACCCACATAAGATAAATAAACAATGATGCATCAATTTTATCAAAGAGATTCGAAAGATAAGACATCCAATCTCTCAGTTTTGTCAACGATGAGAAACCCAAATCCAAAGCAAGGGTTATGGTCTTCCACACCTTCCATGAATATTCACACATAACCAATACATGAAGTTCAGACTCGAAATCCTTCCCACATCTGTTACATATTCTGAAAACTGGGCTTTTTTCTATTTGCTAGATTTACTTGTGTGGGTAATATATTATGGATAACTTTCAATGTAAACAAGTTTAACACGATTAGGTACTTTCAGACTTCACAAATATGGCCAGGGTAACGATAATCTGAATGGAAGTTTTCCCCCAAGCTAGATGATCATGCACCCAATGTAAGTTTAGATCAAATCATAAGATTATAAACACTTTCTACAGAAAAAATTTCGTCACTTTTAAGAGACTAATACAAATTATCAATGTCTCTACCATGGGGACAAAGAGAGTTTCTTCTTCTTCAATGGCAAAGAAGTTCTCCTTTTATCACATAGGCATTCCAACATTCAGATATATGATCAATAAGGGGGATTTTGGGGGTACATTGCTCGAAATCTAGAGGAAGGGAGCCATATGTATGTCCAAATATAGATAGAAGACCATCACCATGTTGAGTAAAATTTAGAATGAACAACTCTAAATTTACTAATATTAAATCCAAACAAGTAAACAAACTACTTGTATTATACTCACTATAACACCTTTCAAAGACAACTCACAAATTGAAGAAAAATACAAACACTTAAAGAGAAAGCTCTTAACTCACACTTAAACTAAGAATACAAAGACTTATTTGTTTTTGATGGAATGATTAAACCAAATGCAAGGTAGGTTATTTATAGTCCTCACCATGCAATCTACACCACACAAATATAAAACTAAGAAATAATCCTAGCCATACAAATATTATCTACTCACTTCTCTTTTCTACAACCTTCAATCACTTCATTTATTTCTACAACCTTCAACTACTTCATTTATTTCTACAACCTTCAACCATTTCATTTATTTCTCTACCTCTTCAACCACTTCATTTATTTCTCTACCTCTTTAATTATTATTTTGGTGTTGATTTTCAACACCTTCCACCATAAGCCCTCACTAAGCACACTTTGAGTTTCCGTCAATGGGTATGTGGATATATCAAGTTTTTCTTTAAGATATGAGAAAGCATGAGACTTATCCCTTCCTATGAAGGTTGGCAGGCCTAATTAAGTACTTTTCATGCATGACATTCTTTCACTAGCTAGAATGGACAAAGTATATGAAATATCATGCTTAATTTACTGGATTAGTGACATTCGAGTTAAAAACAAATATAGATATACCTCTATTAACATTAGGTTTAAAGACCTCCCTATAAATAAAAAGAAGTTATTATCTTCAAAGAAAATATGTGAGATAACCTGATCTCGAGTGAACACGAAATTTTTCAAAGTACTTAATTTTTTTAATAATTAATAGATGAAATAATTTATTATGTTATAAGTAAAATTTGAATTAAATTCCTAATTTTAGTCTTGTAAATTTCATTTGATTTTTCTAAATTATAATTATAATTTAAGATAAATAGGAATCAATTCTTCAATCTTGACTACAAAAGAAAAAAAATGATTATTCCTCGTTGTATTTTTTTAATAATTTTTTTATACTATTAATTAAAGTTAAGGTGTGGTAGCGTTATAGGTGAAGAAGACAAAATGACAAATATATAATTTAGCAAGTTATTATAAATTTCAGTATAGCAGGAGGGGCAAACTAACTTTTTGTAAACATATTATTATTTTAATATTTATTATTATTAAGCTTTTTAGTGATATTTTAAAAGTATATGCATTTTAAAAGAGTATTTATTTAATTAGAATAGATTTTAAGCGGAAAAAAAATGGAAGATAATTTAGCTTTTTTTATTATTTTTCTATATTTCTTATATTATATTCTTTTTTTATTCACCTAACTTTATTTATTTACATAAAATTATCTCTTGTAAACATTAAACATTAAACTATAAACACTAAACCTTGAATATTAAGCTTAACATAAAACTCTAAATAGTCAACATTAAATCTTAAAATTTAAATATTTTACTAAACAAGAGAAAATGGAATAAAAAAAGGAAAAAAAAGAGTAAAAGAATAATAAAATTTTAAAGGATTAAAATACCATTTAATTTTTATGGACATATTTTTTTAAATATCATTTAAAAGATAGTAATAAAAAAAATGTATACGATCTATGTACCCGAGAGAGACTTTATTATTATTATTATTATTATGTTTTAAGAGGTATATAACTATAGGTCAGAAGGATAGGATGTATAGTAATATAGTATTACAATTGTACATGATTTATTGACTTTTACATTCACGATACTAATAAATGGCACTATTATCATTTTTAATGTGGATGTGAGATGTTCCCATGTTGGTATTTGATGGGTGTACTTCTATTATGAGAGATGAATCATGATGAAAGAGCACCAACATACAATTTAATCATTCTAATTATGCTCGTCTCTTTTTTGTTTTTTTCTCTATTTGCTTAGATAAAAATTTAAAGGTACTTGTATGTATAATCATAATGAGGGGATAATAGCAAAAACAAAAAATAAAAAAAATGTAAATCAGCTTCTTAGATTAAGATTTAGTAGTTAGTATATATTTGTTACCTCAGATTCAAAAACACATATTTTTGTAGTACTCAACTTTAAAAAAAATCAATTAAATAATAATAATATTATTTTGGCATTTTTTATTAAAATAATATTAATTCTTCTCTAAGTATTGAAACAAAATTCTTTAACCTCGATAAAATGAAATTTTTTTTCAAAAAAAAAATATTATTTTTAATATTTTATTACTACCACTATTTTTATTTTATTATTTTAATTAAATAATTTTATGCTAAATTTTACTTTTTTTTCTTGTTAATAACATGAGTTTTATTACGTTTTAATCTCTTAATGATAAAATTTTATATTTTAATAGAAAAATTAATAAAATAATATTATTTTTAATTAAATAACTAATTTTTGGAAGTTAATAAATTAAAAAAAATAATTTTAAATTTAAAAAAATTATAAGATACTCTCTTCATAATTTGAGTCACCCACTAAAATAATGAAGAGGTAAAATTAGAAATTACTATGCCCCATTGAGATTTTTTTTTTCCTTCTAAACATTTCCGTCATTCCTCCAAAAGGAAATTTGAATAAACACATCCTCTCTTTTTTTTTTTCCTAATTTCACATTTTTCTAACATGCCTACAAATCTAACTGACGAAGTATTCAGACGGTCCTTTTTTATCTTATATGAAATTGATCATTACCTATATTAAGTTTTATTTAACTATATATTAAATAGATTTAATTTCTATCAATTGAAAATGTTCAGTTATATGTAAACATTAAACCATCTTAACGTGAGATTAATATTTGTGCCCTAATGAATGTATTATGCAAGGAAAAATTATATATTAATTTAAAAATAAATGATTTGATATTTTTTTTATTAGTTTTACTAGCATTGTTTTAATTAAAAAAGTTACATGTGAGTATTTATATATATATTTTAAAAAAAAAATTCTTATATTTTTATCTTATTTATTTGGATCACCACGTCCTAAATAATCAAATGTATGATTTCTAGCCATGCAAATATGGTAAGACATCTGAAATTTACATTTACCCTTTTCTTATTTTGCAACGAATACAAGAGACACTATATTGTAATATATTTTACAATATATTACAATTACACTATTACTTGTGTTGGCTTATTACTTAAAGTCTCTTTTTCTTTTTCTTTTTTTTTTTTTGAACTTCGTAAAAATTTATTAATTATAACTTATTTCTACGTATTTAAGTTACATAATCTCAAACGGTTTACATTAATCCTTTTTAGAATAGTAAAAGTTTTTTTATTAATTGCAAAAGAGATAAAAAAGAAGAAGTTAATTTTTAATAAAATATATATAGAAAAATATTAATATTTAACATATGATTAAAATATTATTATTTAAACATATATTAAAAAATAAATAATACGGCTATAGTATTGAGGTTGTTGAATGACAGAAAATAGTATTAAATTGAAAGCTTTAATTCTTATTAATGAATTTATATGTAAATAATAAGATAAAATAATTTTTTTCATTCCTTTGACACTTTTAGTAAACGCAATAGAATACAAAAATGACATTCTTAAATTACATGATTAAACAACCTAAATAACTTAACAACATAAGTAATTATTTTTGGTCTTTGTGAAGATAATAAGAGTCATCTTGTTATTGCAAAAATACATTTACGAGCATTTTGACAATATAATGTTAAGGCTTACGATGCATTTGATATTTATAATTTAGTTATTAATATTTTAATACATATAATTTAATCTTTAATGTTTTTAAATATGATAAATTTATTCCAAAATTTTATTTTACTGATAGGTTATAATTGGATATGACGTGACTTAATTTTTTTAATTCTTTTGATTAAAACCTATTTCAAATAATTTGATTTCTATCGTAAAATTTATAATTTAATCTTTAAATTTCTAATAATATAATAATTAAGTATATTATTATTAAATTAATTTGATAAAAATTATAATTTTGAATTAAATTTATCAAATTTAAAAAATTTAAATAGCTAATTATATGAATTGAAATGTTAATGAATAAATTTAATTACTTATATAAATTAATTTTGAAAAGAATATACTTATTTTTCCCCCTTCCTCGCCTTGTCTCAAACATATGCATTCACTGCCATTGTTTCTAGATTTAACATGTCTGTAACTTTTTGGATACAAATCTTAATACATGAATACAAGTATTGCATGATATGGATAAGTGATTGAGTAGAATTATCTTAACTTTTTTTTTTTTTTACTTTTATTAATAAAAAGAATAAAAAATAAATAAGGTCAACGAAAAGTCATACACCATATTATATCTTAATTTTTGGTATCAATAATACTCGGACAACAAATTATATTGTTATCCTTATAATTCAACAACCATTGATTTTTATAACTTTAGCGGTTAAACTACACCGTATATAAAAATTATTAATAAGTTATTCATAGAAAACCAAAATCAAGTTAGTAAATTGGTCCACCCCTTGGGAGATGTAAATACTACATGCTGATAAACTTTGTCGTAGCTGAACAGGTATATACATCTATTAATAATTAAATAAACTTTTACGTAGAAACAATCATATCTATAATTAGGAGTGAATAAAGGATCAAAATAAGGTGTTTTTATTTTATTTTATTTGAATCCAATTTGATTTGAATTAAATTTGAAGATTTTCAATTTAATTTCGATTCATTGATGTAATTAATCCAAATCAGTTCGTATCCAAATAAATCGAAATTTTTCAAATCGAATAAGGTAAAATTAATATTAAAATTTATTTATAAATTATTGTTATATATAAAACACACAGACACAATATTTAAACTTTAAATTAATGTATTTATAATCATAATTAAAAAAATCAAAATAATAAAAAATATATAAGTAAAATTATTAAATTATTATAAATATTTATATTTATTTTTAAGTTAAAATAATAATGTAATATAATTAATATATGTATAATATTTAATTATAACATATTATAAAATAAAATATGATTTATTTATAATTTAGTTTATATCGTTTGCAAAGAATTATAAAATATACCAATTTAAATACAAAATAAATTGTATACATTTCAATATAAATCTTAATTTGATCCAAATCTATAATATATCAATCCAATTCAATTCAACTAGAATTGGATAGATCGAATAGATTTTTTTCATTTAAATGGATTAATTAAATTATTTATAATCTATAACTATAAAACACGTATATAACTGTCATTGGATACTAGGTAATTGATTGTAATATAGATAGCATGTAGCTATAATTGCTCTTGAAAAAAAAAACATACATCAAATACACATAAAATAATATACACATTAATAAATAATCTCACAATCACTATCATTTTACAATTCAAACTTTACATTAAATTTATAACTAACATATCAAATAATGTATATAACACTACTATTTTGGTGAGATGGTACATAAAATACCTTATTTGTAACAAATAAACTTAAATAGAACAAATAAAATTACAAAAAACAATAAATAAATAAATAAAACAAGATAATCTTTAATAACTAAGAATTCATTAAGAATAATTTTAAATGGAATGAAATTAAATGAGATTTAAATATAATAGATAACTTTAACGCATGAACGCTTAAAAGAATGAGATATAATATAAAATGGAACAACTCATTTTAAGTCTCTAACAAATAGAATAAAGTTCTTGATTTGCACGCTTCTTTCTTTCTCTTTGGATGCCAGTGTATCCTATTTCAGTAGTATTTCACATTTGGATTGACATGAAAATGAAATATTGAAGATATTGTGATTTGCAACCCCATTGATCAAGTTGTATTTCAACATAAATGCACAACTGCTTTACAACAATGATTGACAGACAAATAAATGCAGTCATATCATAAGGATTCTAACCTATCACCTAGATTTAGCATTTCTTAATCTACAAAACCTCGTAGCTTCCTGCAACATCATTGTCCATCAATTTGTATAGAAACAATATCATCTTATTTGGATTAGAGAACGAAGCAAAATATACCAGCGACTGAACATCAAAAGCAGCTCTGCTTAGACCTGCATGCCAACAAGTCCAACACGATTTCATGAACCAAAACTTGAAGAATGTCACCGTCTATTTCTAACCCCGTCTCAAATGTTTCGACATCAAAGTCGGTCCACTTGCCCCGAGAATGACTCATCTCCCATTCTATTATCTCATCTGTAGCCATCCCAGCCAAATATGTCCATTTGTTAATATCCTCTGCTATAACTCCAATCATCATCTCTCTAGTCATGCATAGAGGCAATCTTCTCCATGCATTAAACCCAAGGTTACAATATTGACCATATCGTAAGTCTAAACACTCTACCATGGAGTCGAAAATGAACTCCATAAAATGATTCTCTGCTTTGGTGGCCTCCAATCCCTTAATAGTGTTAATATTTGCCCATATAGCATTGGCAATGGTTTCCAGTTCAAGAAAAATGGGACTAACAACAAGATCTTTGACGTATGTGTTTTGCAGTGCCATGCTTCCAAACAACAGTTCGGCATTTAAGATAACATCCTTGGTGTTGGCAATCATATTGTCTGTCAACCTTCCCATAGCAAATGTGATGCTATGTAAGATCTTAGAAATATTGCTGACAAGAACCATCACTTCACTACTAGTCCCAACTTTGATCATTGAAGTAGCAGAATCTGAAAGATCCCCATCAGGTTCCGATAATTGCAACTGATCATCGGAGTATTTCATCGAGTTCAGGTACATCCAATGTTCTGTGATTTAGAAGCAATGCAAGAAAATTCTTAGAACACTATTAATTGTTTAAAAAGACAATGTTATCACCATGGTGATTAAATATTTTTCTTATTTGCATTCTGAATCCAAATAATTTAAGGAGCCTACCTGAGCTATCATCCAGACTGCTGGAAGAGAATGAAGCCTCGAGAACAGACCCAGGGCTTAGATGATCCTTAAGTGTCAAATTCACATTGCTATTTTCCACCTGAGATCAGAGCGAAAACATTAGATAAGATGAGAGAAGTAGAAGGTGTACTTCCCCATGAACCAAAAAAACTTTAAAATACAATATTTGTCATATTAGTGATCTATCATGACCCAATCACATGACTTACAAAAAAAAAGAGAGAGCCAAGCCATACAAAGTAATTCATCAATGCTAATCTAGCCATAACCCATCAGGCTGTAATATTCTAAAATATTTCAAGGGCACGTGGGAACGAAGATGACTTCAAAGATAAATACATTCGGTAGAAACAGCCTATTAAAATTCATCAAATCACTTTGAAGCCAGTCTAAGAGTCTACATGCATGTGTAAAAATATTTGGTATTTCTTTAATAATGTGTTCTTGAATTAAGAATATATCTACCTTAAATTAATAAAATATGTAATGCAATTGGAACAAGTGAATTTCATGGCTAGATTAATTATGCCATTCTTTGGTTCATGATTATATATCTAAAAAACAGTCACTATACATCTCTTAGATACATATATTTGCATTGATGTAAATTATACATGAATGAAAATTTAAAAAGAATGTAGATGAATTTCCCGGAAAAGATACAGCAACTCCTAGAGTTCTGATAGACATGCTACTGATCCCTCTCTTCTGTAAATCTCAAATTTTGCAGTTAATTTGCAATTCTAAAAATCTTATATACCAAAAATCGTAAAAAAATGAAATAAAATGATCAAAATACACAAGCTACGAAGATGAATGAAAACTAAAATCAATTACGAAACCTAAGAGTTCCACATGTTATGTCATCATGTCCGAATGACTGCAATTGAAGGCTTGAAGCTTTCAAATTTCACAACGCACATTATGTCATGTTATTCCCTTTAAACCCAGCTCTCTAAAAACCTATTTGTATAGTGTTTAATCATGCATTCGCGATGAAACATACCGTTCATGCAACAATTTCCTTAAGTCAAAAGCAAGTGGGCTAAATGAGAGAGAAACGTCTGTAAAAAATCACTAACCACTGATGGGAATGCTATGTCTGGTCTCTCTGCAATTAATGCAGATATTAGCTCCTGGAGAATCGTAGCAGTTGATCTCTTAGGTGCACCATCAGTAGTCAACTCATCATCTTCTTGACAAGTTAGTTCCTTCAACTTTTGCTCCAAGAGGGAACCTATAGAATCTGCGTCCAATGAGGGTGTTTGAAAAGATTTATTAAGTTCATTGTCCGTGATTTTCTTATCCATTCCCATGGGGCCTTGAGTCTTGGGTCTCATAGGAGAGTTAAAGGTAAAAGAAATAACATCAGAATCATTGCTTTTAGAAGCTCCATCACAATTTTTCTGACCAACAAATCTACTTCTGGCACTTGTGTGGTTCAACGATTGAGAATTTAGTCTAAATCCTTTCTCAGCCAGTGCATTAGAATGAACATTCCTCTGTTTTGTCAACTGTGAACTTGTGCCCTCCCTGCTTTCGACCTGGCCACTAATATTAGCTGTCCTCTTCTTTCGCACTGAGCTCCTTAAATGTGGCAGAGATTCATGCCGGCCATTAATAGCCTTCCGCTCTTGAGCAATCCTAGAAATCTCCATTTTAGAAGTCCTTGGTTGATTCTGACTACTCAGACTTCGGTTCAGAGCAACAAAGTCTTTGGTTTCCTTCCCAACATTTGCAGCAGAAGAGACTCTTCTATTTTGAAAATTGTTTACTGTTGATACATGTGGGATTCTGTCTTTCCTGATCGGCATCATCTGATCCAGCACTTGACTCTTATGCTTCAAGGTTATTGAAGATGATTCATCATTACAAGGTCTAGATGGGTTGTATGGTGGTTTCCTAGGATCATGGCACTCAGAAAGAAGAGAATTCCTTTCAGCAATGGGTTTAAAATTAGATTGTGTGGAGTTGTTCATTTCTTCCTTCCTTTGAACAGCAGAAGATATATGTTGGCCCGAACTTCTCAGAGAAACTGTAACCGTCTCTTGCTCATGAGAGGGCATAGGTATCCTAGTCTTGCTTCTTCTTGTACCCTCAAGGTAGGAGCCATCAACAAACTTTGAAGTAAAGGGTCGAAAAACAGGTGGCCGTTCCTCAGTATTTGGGATAAAATTCATATCTAGTACATTGCCACAATTTTGGCAAGAAGTTTTACCGGCCAAATCAACAGCATTGGAGCAATAAGCAGATTGTTTAGATGGCTTCTCATCAACCATAATTCCATCTGCTTTAACCTCATTGCTAAGAGGAGCATCACTAATAGAACTGGAATAAGTAAGAGCACTTTTGGTTTTGCTTGCAGATTGCAAACCTGGTTCCAAAATTTTAGTAGCTGCATCAATTAAACGAGAAGTCCTAGAAACAACCTTACTGGACGAAATCCTGGGACTCCTTAATGGAGAGGCTAGTTTTGGGTGGTGATTATGTTTTCTTGACCGTGACAAAACATTTTTAATCTGAATAGCATCAGCTCCAAACTTAGTAACTGCCTTTCTCTCAAACTGTCCAGTCTTCTGAAGCTTCTGAGGCCTAGAATCAAACTTTGTGCTTCCTCTCTCCATATTCACAGCTTCTCTTTCAGACCTACTAAAATTACTAGTGTATTTTCTTTCTCCGTTATCACAAGCATCATGCAAACAACCCTCCTTGGTCGTGCCACGCACAGCAGGTATTGATTCTAGACCCATAAGCCTAGCAACTAAACCAGGAGCTCTCATTTCATGCTTTCGCTCCAAATCCATGTTGTGATTGGAATGTTTGTTATGTGGGAAACCCCCACTGTTTTCATCAGCAATCTACCATTTAAATACACCAACTATTAGGAAAAATAATACATAAAAAGAATAATTCAATTAAGCCACAGTAAACTAATGCATACCAAATGAAGTTTGGAAGTTGGCATCTTCTCGTCCCCCTTAAACTTGTTAGCAGCTTGTTTTGCACGAGCTGTCACAAAGAAACAATACAAAATCGAACTTTTATCTTCACAAAATAGGAAATATTGATACATTAATGCTTAATAAAGAAAAAAAGGATAGTGAAAAACAAACCAGGGGGAAGCAATTTTCTGGAGAAAAGCTTTTTCTTGGCGAACCTGCGGTTCCAATCAAAGAGCTGAAAGAAGATACCAACACACCCACCAAGCCTATGAGTTCGCTTCTCCGCAACAGTTAAACACGACGTCGTCTTCCTCGCACTATCATTCATTTCTCTCTCTTACCCAAACCACCCAAAAAGATAAGCAACTCTTAGACCAAGGCTCTAATCTTTCAAATCTCACAGATAATAAATCCCAAAATTTCAATGAAATCCGCTAATACAGCTCTGACCTCTGTACCGTTCTAAACCAGCTCAACATTGTAAAACACAACAAAAATTCATCGTCTCGCTGAACAATTACAAAACTACTTCCCCAATGCATAGTTACATCTCGTCAAACGCACCTCTAGGACCCAACCACAACCCTCATTACCAAAAATACATCAAAAATCCAAAACCTTCAAAGAAAAATAAAATATTCAAAATTCAACAAATACCCGGAATAGGGACCAGTTACAATAATTGTAAGGTGAGGAAACAGAGCAGTAAGCAGACACACAAACAAATATCTGCAAAAAAAGAAAAAATTTGCAAACCCACGAAAGCCTGAGACACCCGAAAGCAACCTTTCACTCGAAAGCTCCACAAAACGACGCCGAAACACAGTAAGTTATCTGTTACAACATAAAAGCACGCAAAGAACCAGAATCTGAGCGGTCTCAAACCCTAAGCAGAATAAAGAGAGCGATTACTTACGATAACCCACAATCTGAATAAGGAAAAAAAACCATGAAAAGCACTCTTAAGGTAAAAGCATCATCATATCCATATGACTGAACTTGTATCTCGGAAACCCAAAGATAGAATGGAGATCTCGACGAAGAGTCTACAGCAATTTCCAACTCAAAAGCTTCTCACTTTCCCTTTTCGGTTTCGTTCTGCTCATGTGAAAGAGCCTAGTCAGTGAGTGACAGAAGTGAAATGGGTAGCGTAGGATACGCATAAAAAAGCAGTGCAAGCTTCCACGCGTACTGTAGCATTGGACATTGGTCAATAGCATAGAGACATAGAGGGGATAAATTATAAGTAAGGAGTAAATAATGATTATTGTTATTGTTAAAAAAATAGTTAGCCTTAATATTTTTTTTTTTTAAATTATTGTTATTGCTTTTCTCCTCCATTAACTTATATCAATATATCCATAAATTCAATAACAATGTATAATTTTTCCTCAGAGAAATAGTTGGGGCTTGGAGTTTATTGAGATTTGTGATTAAGGACAAAACTGGACAGAGTGAAGTAAAATCCGAGAATTGTGTCTGTGGTGGTGTCGTTGGGTCTACGTCTTGTCTGCTATCTTGCGCTTGTTAGGAGCGTATGTTTTCAACTTTTCAAAAATCGAAACTTATGTATCTATCTAAAAAAATGAGAAGGTGTGGAATTATCAAATATTTCAATTAATTATAAATAAAAAAATTTAGATTTTATTGTTTTAAATAACAATCTTTTATTATATAAATTGAAAGTATTATAATTTATCACATAAAAACTATTAAAAAAATTGAAACTTATTATGATTAAGTTTTACGCGCAAATAATGAAGCAAGAAGTTCAACGCGCCTTTTCGATTATTTTATTTTTGGCCGAAGCAACTCGCTTCATCATGGTTGACAGCTAACTATACGAACAATCTGTGCAAATGAAAAGAACAGTGATTATTTATAGGCATAATATTGTCTATTTGGGCCCACTTGTATCCAACGCGTGTAAATTTTTTTTTGTCAAAACCTCCTCCTTTTTTCCTAATCAGATCCATTTCGTTTCGTTGGTCACCAAAAAAATACAAAAAATCGTTTTGAGTTGTGATCTAATGGGATTAAAATGGATCCCGTAAATTTTTTAATTAAAATCGTTTAAAATGGTTAGAAATTTGTATTTAATTTAATTAAATAAGATTTTATTAATATAAGGATTTTTAATATTTATAAGTAATTTTACTTACTAGATTATAAACTTAACATTTCTCTACATACAATTTTACATACAATGTATAAACTTAACATAAGCGTCACTATGAGATTGTGATAAAATCTACAATCAAATCACGTAGAAACTAGGATCATAACTCTGATAACATGTTATAAACTTAGAGATAACTTAATTTAAGAAATATTATTGAGTTAAATTAGACATGAATTTATAACATGTTTTTAATATGGTATCAGAGTTGGATTTAACTTGACCGGTGACTTAAACTTTGTCTTTAACAATCTCATCGTGACTTTACGAAACAATTTCTGTCCGTATAGAACAAGATTATTAAATTTTCTTTAATCTAACATCGGCTAGAAACAAGACAACAAAACTACTTATTAGTTTGGATAACTATTAACTTAATGAAATCTTATTTGATTAAATTATGGCTCAATTTTCAATAAAAATATAAATATTTTTAATTTAATAATATTTTTATTTTTATATAATTTCAGTTAAAATAATTAAAATAATTATTATTCATATGCATCAAACTTAACTTAAAAACATAATATTTAATAATAATTAATAAACTACGTATAAGATTTGCATGTAAACTGAACTCAATAGAATCAAGTAGTATTTAGAAACATTCAATTTACAAATCTGATCGAGTTTACTAATTTCTTTTTACACCCTACGTGGGCCTTGGGAGTTGTGAGCCAAATTCTTTCGTATCTGCACACTTACACGAAACTGTATCCCATATCTAACACACAAATTGATTATATTGTTATTTTTTTTATATAATATAATATAATTAATTAATTAATTAATATAATAATTATAATTTGAATAATATTATTAAAAAACAAAACAAAAAAACTAAAAATTACTATGAGTATAATAATTATAACTTGTAAATATTATTAAAAAAAAACTTAAAAAATGTAAAGTTGTAGAACTTCTTAATTAGCTTGTAAGAAACTTCAATAAGGCATCGAAGCTCTCCCTAATTGACCATTTCTTGAACTCCTTTATCGGAATTTTTATCACAAAGGGCAGTAAGTAGGTACTGTCATATTTCTTTAGGACTAAAGCTGCTCGAACGTGGAGGATATGAATCAAACACTGCCAAATAAAAAACTTGAGCTTGCTAGGCATTTTTATCTTCTAAAGATGCTTCCACCTAAGCTCCTCACTATTTTTTATAAAGTTCAAAATTGTTGTTGTTGTTCTCGATCTAGTCTACTTCCAAACCCCTTTTGAGTTCTATCCCATTCTATTTTACCAATTCTTTAGCTTGTAAGCTGATTGCAAGTGACTAACTTGATTTTAACATTATAAACATCATCATTCTCTAAGTTTCAGAATATATTGCCTCTTCCTTCCCTAAAAGGAATGTTCAAAACATGAATAATATCAACTGCCCAAAAACAAGAAATCACCTTACTTATATCCCAACTGGATCCAGTACTAGAGTTCATAAGATCTTGCACCGATAGAAAATTATAATTTGGTTTTTTTATGAGCTTTCCTGGCACCCCATGGCTCCTCCCAAATTTTCACTAAACTTCATTGGCCAATTCTCCAACGAATACTTTCCTTCCAAAGCTTCCTTGCTTAACATAAGCTTCGTCAACCTCAAAATGGTCTACTACCCAAACCAGCTTCAAGGAAATCTGAATTATGGAAATACTTACCTCTAAGTACCTTTTAGAGATCGGAATATTTAACTGTACAGAGCCTCCAACATTGTTTGGCAAGTACGACCAAATTGTAATGTCTTAGTTTTTATCATTGTCTCTTCTTTCCCTCTTTTTCCTCTACAGAAAACTCTTTTTGTCTAATTTTCACCATAATTTTCTTAAAAACCAAACAAAATATATTATGTAGCAGGATAGTAAGTACTCATCTTAACGATCTCTTGTTCTCTTCAATAAGTGTGGATAAATCATACCGAACTTTTCCTTAAAACCGCCAACTGTGGCTATGCTAACACCTAAAATTAATATTATTTGTGTAAATTAATTTCATGTTTAATAATTATTTTAATTTTTAATTTTATAGTTAAATTTTTTAATTATAAATTTTTTCTAAAAAAATAAATAAAAATTATCTGATAACAAATTTTTAATTTCAATTTCTAAAATTAAAAATAAAAATATACTATTTATTTAATAACTAATTTTTAATTTTTTAAACTCTAAAGTTCATTTACAAACTTATTTTTTATAAATTTTATTAAATTTTAGCCTTTTAATCATTTTTAATTAAAGTTAAGTATGATTGGATATAATTAGTTTATTAAATTTTTATATCAATAAATGAAAAAATAAAAATTTAATTCTAAAAC
Source organism: Hippophae rhamnoides (assembly GCA_033030585.1). Taxonomy (NCBI): domain Eukaryota; kingdom Viridiplantae; phylum Streptophyta; class Magnoliopsida; order Rosales; family Elaeagnaceae; genus Hippophae; species Hippophae rhamnoides. The sequence continues at coordinate 48,994,539 of CM065433.1, read as the reverse complement.
TCACTTTTTTTATTTTAAAATAGATAAATTTTCAAATTTAGAAAATAGAAATTTAAATTGAGTTATAAAATTTATATAATTTTAAAATTTATAAAATTAAAAATTTAAATAATTATCAATTTAACACTAAGTTTACTTCATAATTTTTTATAAACTAAGGGTGAGCAACATATCGAAACTACACGTTTTTAGATAATTCAAATCTGATCTGATCTGAATAAATCTAAAAGTTTTTAATTTGAATCCGATCTGATGATATAATCAATCCAAATTAATATAAATTCAAATAGATCAAATTTTTCGAATCGAATAAAGTCATATTGATATTAAAATTTATTTATGAATTCAAATTTTAAATTGATATTTTTGTAATAAATATTATTAGTTATCGTTGTAATTAAAAAAATTAAAAATAATAAGTATGTATGTACAATTATTATAAACATTTATATTTATTTTTAAGTTAATATAATAATATAATTATATTATATTATGCATAATATTTAAATATATCATATTATAAAATAAGATATGCATTTATTTATTATTTAATAATAATTCGATCTATATCGGATATAACAGATTATAAAATCTATCAATCCAAATTTGAACCAAATTCGAACCCATTGTATAATACTTAATTAAAATCTAATCAAATTATAAAATTTATTAATTCAATCTAATCTAAATATGACATATCAAATCAAATTTATTGGTTTTAAACCGATTGATTGGATTATTTATTTACTATCATTATAAGTTATATATATACTTAATACGATTGATGTAACATTTATTAAAAACGTATTATGGTGCAAATTTAATGAAAAATACAAAGTTATGGGGATTATATATAATATTTTTAAAATTTAAATCATATGAACTATTTAAATGTGAAAAAAAAATTATTTTAAATTTTGATGATATATATATATATATATGAAAATAAAATATTTATATAATAAAAATTAACTCATCAATATTATTTATATTATGTTTTGTATTTTTAATAAAGATTCATAGGCATATCTAATAATTTAACACATATAATCCTTTAGATTTAAATCATATCATATACTAAAAATTAGTCATTTAATAGCATCTTGTTTAATTAATATTCATACTCTCTCAGGTTCACTAACATAATAAGAAAGAGTAAAAAAATTAATACTAATTTAATCACGCATCAAGAATTTCATATGAGTCAAGAACATCATCATAATTGAGCATGAACCTCACAATTAGTTTCAACTTAGGTCACATTTATTGTCTACACAAGTTTAATTTAACTTTGAAGATACACTTTATGTGTGGTCAATATAATACAAATTAGAGATTGATTTTTACACTACTTATTGGATTTGAAGTTTCATCCTAAAATGTTAATTTATTAATAAAAATAATTCCTTTAAATTATACACTCAATTTACTTTTCATATATTTTCAATACACACACCCAATATTATTTTATGTTTAATTGCATAATAAAATCTTCTTTATTAGAGTCTTATTTTTAATATCTTTCATACCATGTAAGTAAATTTTATCTTATAAAAAAACTTGTGTTTAATATATATTTAAAAATATAATGCATATGTCTTTTTATATCAAAGAAAAATTTATTTTCTAAAGTTTGTAAATAAATTTAAAGGTAAAATTAATTCCACAACTAATTATATAAACATCAAATTATAAGGAATAAACTTATAGAATTTTTGTCCTATAAAGTAATCTTCGAAGTGATCAATGATTTACTTGTACTTCGTGGTAAAATTCTCTATGCCTATCACCCACTATGGATCCAAATTTCAATTATATTTGTGTAATGTTTTATTTATTTTATAAACAATAAAGAGACTAAATATTTTTTTTAAAGTAATCTTATAGGAGCTTTTTTTCCTAGTTTTTAACCTCGTAATGTAATTAGGAATGAGATAATTATGCAAAGAGAAAATTTGAAAAACACATGATTTTTTCATATTTTATGAAAACTAGGGTCGTAATCTGGCAGAGTAAGGTAGGGATCTCCTCATTGATTCCATCTCTGATTTTGAATTTGTCACATGTTTTTACTTAAAAAATTTATGTCGATATATTGAAGATTTTTAGTGAGAAATAGAAATTTAAGTAACATTTTAAATATTATTTTCAAAAAATAGTAATTTTTTATTTTTATTATAAATGAAATCAATAATAATTATTATTTTATAATAGGAAGGAAAAGAAAATTTTGAGTCAATTTAAATAATAATAAATAAATAATATATATAACAATACATATATAATTCTTTTATATTAAATAATATTGATAAAATGTTGTTGCAAATTAATTTAATAATAAGAATAAATTATAAAATGTATAAGATTTTAAGTTTTCGTAATTTAAATAAGTAGTTCATATAATTTTTTATAAAAGAAAATTTATGAAGGTTTTTAGAGAATAAAATCATAAATTAAATATAAAATATATAATATAATATATTACATATAATTAATACAAACTTAAATATAATTAAATATAAAATAAATATATATTTATAAATTAGGATATATAGTTTGAAAAAAAGGTAGAGAATATAATATTTGTCATTATCACATCTTATATTATAAAATAAGAATAATCATTTTACATTATTCGTTCCAAAATTTTTGTTACCATCATTGTCTCTACTTAAGTAATTTCCACAAAAAATTATCCCATTAAAAAAATGCTTAAGTGCAAAGTCGTTCTTAAACTTTTTTTAAGTTTACACTTCGATTCTATAATTTTTTCAATAATTCAGTTATTAAATTTTTTTAATTTATACGCTTAAGTTCTCATTTTTTCCCAATAATTCAATATTTAAACTTTTTAATTTTTACGATTAGGACCTAAATTGTTATTTTTATCCCTAATCAATTATCAACTCGATATTTTTAATTTAAGGATAAAATAAAAATTTAGAACCTAAGTATAAAAATTCAAAAGTTTAAAGATTAAATTGTTAAATAAATTTTGGAGAACTTAAGTGTAAAGATTAAAAATATTTAGGAATTGAATTATTGAAAAAAAAATTGAAAACCCAAGTGTAAACTTAAACAAAGTTTAGGAGCTAAATATGCATTTTCTTTTTTTTTTAAATGAAGCTCAATGACAACTAACAAATTACTTCCGTGTCGGGCTTTTGGTTTAAATAACTTTAATTTTAACAAGTTAATCAATTTTTTTAATTAGTAATAATTTATCTCAATATCAAACTATATAATAAAAAGATCAAAATACCATTTTTTTTATAACTTAAATAAAATGATATCACATCTACTACATGTTGGGAAATAACGCAAATTCCCGATAAGCCAGATTTATGATAAAGCAAGGATAGAAAAATAACACAAAATTTGATAACGGAGTTCGGCCAATCTTGCTTAATGCCTCCTGACCAGTCATAGATCTTTTACTGAAAGGGAGAAATTACACAAGGTGTTTCCAACACTCACAACTCACAACCCAATTACACCCAAGAAAATTACTCTCAATTTTCTCTCACAAAAGCTTTTCTCTCTAAGCTTTTCTCTCAATTGGAATGAACACTTTGGATGGTTAATTCATTACAATTACACATCTATTTTTAGGAAAATTCACTCCTTGAATTACTCCTTAAATTAATGGTTCCTTGAATTGCTCCTAGAATTAAGCTCCATGTTTTACTTCTTGTTTTGTTACACGTTTTGCTCCATGCTTTACTCCTTGGTTTGTTCCCTGTTTTGCTCCTTAATTTAAGGATGTTTTGCTTCCTTAATTTGCTCCTTAAATTAAGGAGCTTTATAACAATAATATCTAACACCCTCCCACTTGAAGACCGATTTCAACTGCCTTCACACCTCGATCAACGCAAAGCAGCCTTTTCTAGTCTTTGCTAATTTGAAGAGACCAACCGAAGTCGAGCACAACTCTCGCTTGTCAATAATCACCACCTTTGTTAACATATCTCGCCGGATTTTTGCTCCTCGAATCTTTTCCAAGATTAACACATCATCTTCTAATGTAGATCCGAGCGAAGTGATAACGAAGTCCAATATGTTTGGTTCTAGAATGAAATGTCAATTCTTCACGTTGTATTGCACTTCGACTATCACTACGCAGTAACATTCTTCTCTGCTCAATCCCAACTCGCTAACAAACCTCAAGCCATATCATCTCTTTACTAGCTTCGCCATCGCTACATACTCACCAGAATGATAGAGTGACAATTTTCTCGTATTTGTGACATCCAACTAACAAATTTAGCTCCAACAAGAATATATAACTAAAGGGGGTGCTTCTTCGGTGATCAACTTCACCTCCAAAGTCCGCATCTACGTATCCTTGTACTTTTAACTCTCCTTTACTAAAGTACAAACACTTTTCTCTGTGGTGCCTCGCAGATACCTCAAAATCCACTGACCGCTTCCCAATGAGTTTTCCCGGATTTGACATAAATCACTTAACAACTCCCACCGCACGGCCAATGTCCGGTCTCGCATGCACCATTGCGTACATCAAACTTCCAATGGCCGAGGCATAAGGAACCTTAGCCATGAATTCTCTCTTCCTCTCGTCTGAGGACCGATCCTTGGATGTGCGAAAAATGACTAGCCAAGGCTGCGAATCCGGCTTGGCATCGCTCATGTTGAATCTATGCAAAACACGATTGATGTACACCGCCCGAGATAACCGCAAGGATCCTTTCTTCTTATTTCTTGTGATTTGCATTCCAAGAATCTTTTTGCTGGACCCAAGTCTTTCATGTCAAACTCCTTTGACAATCGATGCTTCAATCTTCCGATATCATCCATATCCGAACCTCGCTACTAACATATCATCAACATAAAGTAGTAAAATGATATAACTGACCTATATCTCTCAAGTAGCAACAATGGTCGCATTGCACTTCCGGAAACCTTCCTCAGGTACGAAGCTATCAAACTTTCTCGTACTCATTGTCCCTCGAGCTTGTTTGTGCCATACAAACTCTTCTTAAGTCCTGCACACCATGCCTTCTTCTTCCCTCTTCGAGAAACCTTCTGGCCGGTACATGTATATCTCTTCATCTAAATCTCCATTAAGGAATGCGCCTTCACATCCAACTGCTCAAGATGAAGATCTTCGATGGCTACAATGCTCAATACCGATCCGATAGTATTAAGCTTCACAACGGAGCAAAAATGTCGCCAGAAGTCAACTCCTTCCTTCGTCAAAGCCTTCTCGACAACTAGGGCGGGCTTTGTATCTCTTGGAACCATCACAGCTCCTCTTTCACCCTAGACACCCATTTGTCGTGAAGTTGCCTTCTTTTCCCATAGGTAACTTGGGCCTAGTTCCCATGTCCGGTCGAGATGAGAGATTTCATTTCTTCTTTCATAAAGAAGCTCCCACTTCATTGAATCTCGAGTCCGACAAGCTTCATCATAGCATTCGTGCTCCCTCCATCACAAGAATATATAGTTCATGTATCTCCTCAAGTTAGGCACACGAGGTCGAGAAGACCTTCTCAATACAGAGCTGGAGTAAGAGGGTCGTGGTGTGTCGAATGTCGTGCATCGGCTTTGTCCAACAAGTTCCTCCTCGGGCCGAGGACTTATTACAATTGGTTCCGTCTGGGGAAGTATCCGGGACATCATCTCGCACCGCAAATACCGACTCATTCCCCGCTCCGAGGCAAGGCCTATTTTATGCATGTCCTTATACATCACCCTTTCGTTGAAAATCACATCTCTGCTACTTCGATAACTTTCTTTCTTTTCGTCATCCCAAATGCGGTAGCCAAACTCATCCTCACCATAGCCGGCGAATGTGCATTTCTTTGATTTGGGGATCAAGCTTATTCCTACCTTGATCACCGATATGCACAAATGCTACACACCGAAAAACTTTTAGATGTGATAGTTTCACCTCTTTTTCGCTCCATACCTCCTCCGGTATTCTATGCTCCAACGGAACAGATTTCGCCCTATTGATCAAGTAAGCCGCCGTGCCGACCGCTTCGCCGTAACTGCATCGGTAGACCCGACCGTATACGAATGCTTCGGCTCTTTCCGTCAACGTTCTGCCCATACGCCGCCCACACCATCAGGCCGAGGCGTGCCCGGCACAGCTCTTTCCATTCTCGATCCCACGCTCATAGCAAAATTCTTGAATCCGTGTCTTCATATTCACCACCATTATCTGGATCTCGAGCTTTTGATCTTCAAACCCGTCTCATTTTCCACCATAGCTTTCCATCTCTCCTCGAAAGCCTCAAATACTTCGTACTTACGCTTTAGAAAGTAAACCCATACCTTCCGAGAACGATCATCGATGAAAGTCACGAAGTATTGTTTCCCACCAATGGACGAGACGTTGTCGTCCCCAAACATCCGAAAGTGAATAAGCTCTAGCTTTTCCTTCTGGGGTTCTACCACTTGTCCGAAAGCCGACTCTCTTTGCTTTCCAAGTATACAATCTTCAGACACGTCCATCTCTACAGACCGTAGACCGGAAGTTTTCCTTTCGAAAGGCATAATCTTCATCCCCTTCTCACTCACGTGGCCTAATCTCCGGTGCCACAGGTTTGGTGTTTCATTGCCTCGCTACAATTGTGATTGAACAACGTGCTTCTCGTCATGTAAAGAGTGCCACTTTTCTTGCCTCGAGCAACCTATCGCACCTTTGAAATCTTCCAATCATCACCACGGAAGATCGTAGTGTAGCCTTCACTAGCCAACCGCCCCACCGAGATTAAGTTCCTTCGAGGTCGGGAATATGCCCGACATCCTTCACCTCCCAAACAGATCCGTTTAACTTAATCTTCACTACACCTTGCCAATAATAAAGACATGGTTGATCATCACCAAGATATACCTTTCTAAGGTTTCCGGGGACATATTTCTCGAAGAATTCTTTTCCGTGAAGTAGCATGGAACGATGCTCCAGAGTCTAGCACCCAAGATTCTTCCTTGCTCTCCAAAGAGCATATCAATGCATCATCTCCTCCCGAGAAGGAAGTAACATTTGTCTCTCGCCTTCACTTGTTCGTCCTTCCTGCATTCTCGCACCGATTTTTGTATGTCTTGCGGTTCTTCCACAATTCCAACACTCGATAGTCTTCGAGCCATGGGAATTATTAGGATTCCTAGACTGGGACCTCCGTCCTTTGATCTACCTCAGTCGGGCTCTACCACGTCCATTTCCTTTGGTTGAATTTCTTCCTCTCGACTCAGTATGCAAACCGAAGAGGTTGACGATTCACCTCTACGTCTGGATCTCTTCACCGAGAACCAAATCACGAACATCGTCAAATTTCAACTTATCGTCTTCCCGACGAGCTACTCACACCGTGACAAGAAAGCATTCCAAATTTTCCGTGCAGTAAGACAAAAGTATCAATGCTCGTACTTCTTCATCGACCAATTTTCCACCGAACTCAACCGGGTTGTAACCGTGTCGAGTTCATCGAGATGTCGAGCTACCGACGCGCCTCCGTCATCCGCAAATTGAACAAGCGCCTCATCAAGTGCACTTTGTTCGAGGTCACGGCTTCCTCATACATATTGGAGTAGAACACAAGACCCGCCGTGGTCTTTTCCTTTCCTATGCTGGAAAGCAACATTACGGATAACGTCAATCGAATAACTCCGAGGGCTTCATTCTGTCTAGAAGATTCCAATCTTCTTCCTTCATAGCCTCCCGGCTTCTTCCCCGAGAGAGGTTGATATAGATTTCTTTGATACAGTATAATCCTCTATCCGCATTTTCCAAAACCCGAAATCCGTGCCATCAAATTTCTCGAGTTTCACCCTTCCTTCATCTCGCGCTATCGCTCCCACTAAAATCCGACTTCCTCTGGATCGTTTCCGACTATTTCTGCGTAAAATTAACCGTAAATCACTACCAATACCATACTCGCTTGTCGGGAAATAACGCAAATTCCCCGATAAGCCGCATTTATGATAAAGCAAGGATAGAAAAATAACACAAAATTTGATAACTGAGTTCTACTAATCTTGCTTACGCCTCCTGGACCGTCATAGCATCTTTTTACTGAAAAGGGAGAAATTACACAAGGTGTTTACAACACTCACAACTCACAACCCAATTACACCCAAGAAAATTACTCTCAATTTTCTCTCACAAAAGCTTTTCTCTCTAAGCTTTTCTCTCAATTGGAATGAACACTTTGGATGGTTAATTCATTACAATTACACATCTATTTATAGGAAAATTCACTCCTTGAATTACTCCTTAAATTAATGGTTCCTTGAATTGCTCCTAGAATTAAGCTCCATGTTTTACTCCTTGTTTTGTTCCATGTTTTGCTCCATGTTTTACTCCTTGCTTTGTTCCATGTTTTGCTCCTTAATTTAAGGATGTTTTGCTCCTTAATTTGCTCCTTAAATTAAGGAGCTTTATAACAATAATATCTAACACTACATCTTCAATAGCTATTGCCAACAAGCCTATCGAAGCTCCCATAATTCACCATAATTCCGATGTATGTAATAGATACATGTAAATATAACATGTTTTATTTGGAGGTCACATAAATTATGATAGATGTAATATGTTACATGTAAGATATATGTACAGGTAATAGATTACATATATATGTAGAAGTGTATATAATATGTTACATATTAAGATAGTTGTGAATGTAATATGTTATATACAAACATAAAGGCGAATATAACTCATCAAATACAAAATTATAAGTATATTTAATGTATTACATACAAAGATAAAATTAGAAATAATATTTTAGATATATTATATCACTAAAATGATAAAATTTAAGTTACATTAAAAAACTAATCATTGTATATATAAATATATAAATAAATGTAATACATTAGATACAAATATAAACATATTAAAAAAATTAACTAATAATCATAAATATTTCTTCGAAGAGTATATAATGCTTATATAATCATAAGTATCGAAAAAAAATCATATTAACAAATTATACTTTTTGAATCCAAAATTTATATAATATTTACTATACATAAACACACCAATGAAAATTCCAATGTTCAACCAATACAACTTATTGGGGCATATGTAAGGTCTTAAATGAGTCACGCTTAAGTTTAAGTACAAATTTTTAAAAGAATATATTAACATTCATAAATATTTTTGTAAAAATATATAAGATTATTTACATATTTATTAAAAAATGCATTAGCATTATATAATTACTTTTGAAATTACATGCATACATATTTAACTCCCTTTCCCGGTATCTCATTGAGTTATATAACACTTGCATCTAAATTATAAAAAAGTATAATATAAACATAAAACATGGTAAATGAAGTTATCTTTTAAACTTCCGAGGTGGTCATAAACAATCACTTGCTTTAGCTACTGTGAACGAATCGTAAAAGAATTGGAAAATTTATTAGGAATCGAAGCCATGGGTAGGTGCACGCATATAAAAGGTTACAACATACATTACCCCTTTCGACATATTCAGAGTTATAACAGAAGGGTTCACTTTTGTCAGGTCATTAAAGTCAGGTTTTATTAGCTTATAGATAAAAATTAAACATATTTAATAATTTTAATTTCCTTAATTATATTACGCTAACCTCAAAAATTACATATTAAAACTTAATTGACCAGAAACATTACAGAAGGGTTCACTTTTGTTAGGCCAGTGAAGTCTGGTTTCATTGTCTTGTGGATAATAATTAAACATATTTAATAATTTTAATTTCCTTAATTCCATTACGCTAACCTCAAGAATTACATATTAAAACTTAATTGATCATAAATATTACTTAAAAGTGAATTTATAATATTTTTTTTAGTAATTCTCTGCCATTATTTTCTATGTCTTTTTGGGTAATCAGTCTAATGAAATTAAGCCCAAGAAACGACCTTGTAGCACAGAAACTCACGTTCGAAAATGAAACCTGAAACAATCTTGTAATACAAAATCTCTCGTTCGTTAGAACTGATCGATATATCGAATATACATCTATACTATGTAATTATTTTCCACTGTGCCAATTGCCAACTAAGCTTCGAAGTTTACTTGTTTTATGTGCCTAAATTGAGCATTAGGCCTTTTTTTAAAGGTGAAGTGGAAGTTTCAATAGCATAACCTCCCGCGGTTTAGTTTAGATAACGAAATAAGAATAAAAATAATAACGAGAATGAAATAGAAATAGTTTTAATTAATATGATAACTTGAATTTAAGAAAAAAAAATAGTATTATAATATTTGGTTTGTGATTGAAATGAAACAAAAAAACTTTGTATATTATTTTAATATTTTTATATTTAATAAAGTTTAAATGATATCGCATAATTATTATTTTTTTATTAGTTTAAATACATTATTAAAATTATTATTTTCTAAATACTTATTACTTAAAAATAAAATATATTATTAAAATTATTATTTTTTAAATAGGATTTAGGGTTTTTAGTTTTCGATTTTGGATTTAAGAATTTGGGATTTATGGTTTTTGAGATTTGGAGTTTTGAGTTGTGAGATTTAGGATTTAATGTTTAGAATTTTGAGATTTGGGATTTAAGGTTTATGGTTAAAATTATTATTTTTCTAAATAGGGTTTAGAGTTTTAAGATTTAGAATTTAGGGTTTAGGGTTGTATCTGTGAGTTAAGATTTACGATTAAAATTATTATTTTTCTAAATAAGGTTTATAATTTAATGTTATATTTAGGTTTGAATTAAAATTAAAAAAAGAAATGTAGAGTATAATTCATTATCTTTTAAAAATCAATTTATATTCTATTATCACTTTTACTTTTTAACAAAACTAAACATAAAATTTAAAGAATTTAATTACGATTCTATTCTATTCAATTCAATTTGAAAAGGTAAGTTAAACCTTAAATAAACTAAATTTAATTATTAGACTCTATAAAATAATACTTATATTTAAAATTATTAAGAATAAGTGATTTATTAGTATTGGTGTGCATCTGTAGATTTTGTGGATGTAATCAAACTTTCCCTAAACTAAATTGGGGGAACAGTTAACCCATGAAGATGTCCGTGACTCCATATTGCAAATTTGCAATGTCCGTATTGGAGCCGGGGAGTTTGGAAGATGTTATTTGTTATAAAAAACTAATTGTTCTTTTTTCTTGAAGACAAAAGCATGGAGGTTTTATTCTTTACTCTCTATTTTTTAAAAAATAAAATTGCACAATTCATAGACACTAAAATTGTATAAATAATTTTAAGTTTAGGTGTTTCACGATGAGATTTTGATATCATTGTAATAAAATATCACTATTTTTTTAATGACATATTTATTCAATATATTTTTAAAATAATATTTACTTCTCGTTCAATATAAATAATATTAAAAAAATAATCAAATCAAATTGAAACATTTAACTCTTTTTAATGGTTGATAACCATTTAATTTAACTCAAGATTCGTTATAATTTGACATGATTTGAAGTTCCATTAAAACTAAATAAATTTGGTACAATTTTATTTGAATAATTTTAAAAACGAATTTAAAAATAAATATTCATACTATAAACACAATCTGAATTGATTAAAAATAATAATCAATTTTAAATTTTATAAAATATATATAATTTAAAATATTTTGTGACATTATTTTATATTCTTAGTGTATCATTTAAACTCAAACAATGATTTACATTAATTCAAAATTTAAAAAATTAAACCATCTTTAATCCATTGATTTAAAAATCTCAAGATTATATATTTAGCCGAAAATAACCGATTCAAACCAAAAGTTTCAAAATTAAGATAGCCTAAATTTGCATCTATACATTTTGGTACGCAAAATAATCTATCTAGAAGGAATAGTTGGAGTGGTGTGAAACTGGTGGTTGGAGGTTGGAAATCAAGATTGATGGCTAATAATTTAACAGTCCTTACCAATCCATTGATTTGGATTAGATTGTCAATAATAAGCTTTAATTACTTTCATCATACGTTATTACATTTCACTTTTGCTTAACTACGTTGACTATGGTTCCCAACGACTCCACTCAGCCCGCTACCTATGATTTGCTTCAACTACTTCATTCGCATTTCACTTTTGACTTTAAAATATTGAGTATTTTTTCCATCAAAATCATAATTTTCTATTAATGTCAAATCATTTTTTTTTTAAATTGTGATTAAAAAATTGAATAAAAACACACTCCACGTCAATCAATATAATCAATAACAAACAAAAGAGTTAAATAGATATCAAAAACAGACAAAAAAAAAACAAAACATTAATAATAGTTGCAAGCTTAATTTGAAATTTACTTAAAACACGTTGCACCAAAACTTGCCTTGAAAAATAACACCATTTCTATGCTTCCAAATTTATCACCACCGATAATTTATTTGCTTGCATTACATAATTAATAATTATCCCGATATAATCATCTTAATCATATTATTAATTAAATCTTAATGTTATTATTAGATAAAATTTATCATTAATAAATTATTATTATAATAATATCACTTCATAATACATAATGATTTTAACCAAATTGGATACAATTTTCAAAGGCTCCAAAAAATTTCATTGGGTGTGAGGACTCCTAGATTATTGATCATATTGAGTGTAAGATTCATGAACTAGCAAGAGATGCGAATCAAAGCCAATGGTATTAGTTTAGTAATCATTGTGTACATTTTAGCCATCCATCTTAAATCCACTCATGCATATAGGATGAGAAATGGTACCATCTCGCCTATTCCACAACCGATAACATTAAGCACAGTTTAAAATATTCATAATCATTTTTTACTTTTCAAGTTCCAACTAATATAGACAAAAAATGTAAAATATAAAATACAGAGGGAGTGTTGAGAGAATAAATTATACATTAACAAAATACAAATAATAGATATAAGTAAGTAACCTCTTAAAAGCTTTCATGATGGACGAATGGAACTAATTTCACTACCCTCAGTAGCTGTATTCAAGGCCCTCACAATGGAGTTGAGTAACTGTCACATGTAGTCTGCTTGATGGATTCCAAGAGGGTTAAACGAAGTGGCTTACATTTTGGTTAAATGGGCTTTTGATCGTGTAGATGAGTTGGACACTACAAGCAGAACTATGCTTCCTCAGCAACGACACTAGGTAGTTTAACTGCCTTTCCCGGTAGCCAAAAAAAAAATATATATATATAGTTCGACATCAACCAATTGGTTAATTCGACCTATCAAATGGTATAAGAATCAATAATTATTGTATTAGATCAATTTGTAAATATGGGTTTGGTAGATTTGAAATGAAATTATATGGTAATAATGGATTCGTTTTATAAATTAAATAAATGATTGGATTTAAAGAACTTTGTAGAATATCTTGAAACCTTAAATAAATAAGATAAATTAAGATCAAAATTTAAGATTAGTGATGGAAGACAAGATGGATTGATTTTAAATCGGAGTATGGAAGTTAAGTGATTTTATTTAGGAATGAATTATTGAAAAGTAAAAAAAAAATAAACAAATTCTACGTTGATAAAATATCAATTAAAGTATAATTTTATAAATATCTGAACAGATATTTATAGATATACAAGTCAAATTTGTAAATTAAATTAAATTTTTATTACAAGATATTATTTTGCTGTAAATATTTTTCTTAAGGATTAATGATATTTGTTACATATAATCATATACGTATATATTAGTATTTTACTCCACTGGTATATAATTCAACTGAGGAGAGAACAAGTCATCCAAATCAAATTGAGTATAACAAATGTTATAAGGAATGATACTCTTCAAAAGCAGATTTAAAAGAAAAATAATTGTAAAAAATAATAAAAAAAAAAAACACAGCAAGCTAGCTGGGACAGACATGAAAGCAGTAGGTTACCTGTCTTTTTGTGCTCAAAACCATGTGGCTTGAGTTATACCATTCCTTGTCCTTTTCTTTGCTTTCTTTTTATTATCCCTTTAATTGTCTTCTTCATTGGATAGTAATAAAAGACATTCACTCCTTTTCTTATCCTAAACTCTTAAAACAAATAAATATCTTAAAAAGTTCGTAATTAAACATGCAACATGAAAATCAAAGAAAAATTAACACACCAAATAATTCAGACAGACATAACTCCTCCCCCACAAACATTTTCAGATTAGACAATCTGATTTAACCAATTAAAACACACTAAAACTTTTTCTTGCTCTTATCTTTTCCATTAGCGGAGAAGATTGAACCTAAACCAAACAAGTTAGGTGTCGGAACATTCAAAATAGGATTGATTTGAAAAGTAGTACTATTCCCATAAGACCCATGACCAAGCTTCTTCAATGGAGGCTTTTGATAAAAGTTATTACTACTTTGTGATAGCTTTGTGGTTACATTTTTCTGGGAATTCTGTTTACTACTGTTTGAAGCTTCTTTGGATAAAATTGATGTTCTTTTCACACTTGGTGCAGAATCAGCAGAGCCAGTTGAATTGCTTCGAGATAAAAGTGGTAAATTAGGACACAAGCTTCTACCATAGCCACTACCACAGCTACTACTCCTCTTGAACCTCCAAAATGATTTGGATCCACTTTGCTGCTTCTGATGATCATCAGCTTCAATATTGCTTGACAATTTTCTATCTTTATTACAGCAAGCTTCTTTCTTTAAGCTTTTGTTACCATCAATTGAAAAGGTTGGTTGAGGAAGAGATCGAGCTTGTTTTGGTGCAGTATTGTTTTTCTTGATTTGAATAGGCAGAATTTTGCCATCTAAGAAAAGCTCGTCGGCAGATGAAGATTGTTGTTCAAAGCTCTCTCGAACACAGAAATCAAAATCAATGCTTGAATTCAAACCTGAGGAGTTTGATCTCAAAGGGTGTTGTTGTTCTATTGGAAGTACTGCTTCATTATGATCAGATTGGATGAGGTCATAGGAAAATGAAATTCTTGGACTTACCCCAACCATGGTTGATTTTTCTTGGCTGCAGATTTCAATCGCCATTTCTGTTGCAAATATTTTCAGTTAATTAAAAGATGTAACAAAAAACACTCAAGAGTACCTCAGAAGCCAGGAGGTTTAATTAAAAGCAAATTAAATTAAAACCTGAAGATCAATTATTATATACAAGAAGAAATAGATCCTGAGGAGAAAAAGCTTTGGCTTTTTATGCATTGAAGAAAACAGAGCACGTTAAAATTAGTCAAACCTAACGAATTAAAGGCTACAGAAATTGAAAAGTCTTGTATTTACAAGTCACAAAAAATAATATGTCAAATACCATATACATGTATAGCCTTGAGGGCGTTGAATTTAAGGATTAAAATTTCAGATATTCCACAATGTGAAAACCTCGAAACTCCTTGGTAATTGAGAAAGGATATAAATAAAATAAATAAATAAGGGAGATATTAAAAAGGGTTGGTTAGAGAAGAAACTGAAACTGAAACTGAAACTGAATTTAGGGAAAAGTTGAAGATTTCTATAAATAAAAGACTTGGAGGAATATAACAAAGGTAATTTCTGATTTCTGACTTCTGACTATCCCAATGTGTGAGCCTTTTGTGTTCATATATTTGTTTGCTTGAGTTTGAGTCTGAAAGATAATTGAGAGGGAGATAAAGGGACGTGCAGAGGGTTATATATATATATATGCGCGCGCTTACACTTAGTCGGCCTTACGCGTAGGTAGTTTAGGATGGAATTGTCGTGTTGATATACTTTTTTAAGAGAAAATTACTTCATTAAAAAACAAAAAACTTTAGAATTTGTTGAAGTAAATGAAATCATATACTTTAAAATTATTTTTAAAAAATATTTATTTAATAATTACTCAATTTTACAAATTTAATAAAAAAATATATAAACAAAAACTCATAACACTTACAACATAGCTTTAATAAACTTAATTACAAAAAAATAAATATCATCCTTATAATTTATAACAATAAAAATAATATCGTAATAATATTAAAGATATTTAATTAAATAAATTTTAATATTAAATAAATTTAAATAAATATAATTTAAAAAATTGGTATTTAATATAAAATGATATGTAAATTTTTTTTAATAAAAAATATTATTTTTATTATTTTTAATTTTTTTTTAATCTTAATACTCCATGAATTATCAAATAAATAGTTATAATATAAGATATCTAACCTCAAAAGTCATACCTAACGATTTAGATTTCCTATTCTTCTAAGAGAATGTCAAATTAAAGGCATAATACGTTAAGCAAAATTTGTTGTAAACTCGATAGTTTAATTAATATATTTTAAAAAGAAAAACCTCGCATCTTTATATAACTTAGATTATTCAAATTGTTTTATTTTTAACATATATATATATATATATATGTTAAAAATAAAACTTATACTCCAATTTATATATCCAAATTATAGGTTATTGTCTACTAATAAAGAAGATTCTCTTTTATAGGCCCATGAAATAACCTAAGTAATTATAGAAGATAGCTTAAAAGCCATTTTCGTGCTATCTAGTAGCAAGACCTCTCTATAAAGAGATCTTTTTTATCTCCTCGCTACAACTTGACACAAACACAATCCGAAAAACACGCATAACGAGGAGTACCTTTCTCTTTGATTTAACTTGAAAATGAGGAGTTATGTTAAGGAATTAAAAAAAAATTTATAATACAATTAAAAATTTATAATTTCAAAAATTATATTTTTTATATTAATTTAATATATTTTTATTATGAATTTTTTTTATTTAACGTTATTTAAATTGAATTCTATAAAATTATATTCATTCAATATTAAATTTTAATTAATTAAATTGATAAATATTGATAAAATATTATTATTTTTATTATAAATTTTAAATATTAATTAATATATTTAATCTGTTCAACTCTTAGACTTTATGGACGCCATGCCCCAAGGCATATTAAAAACACAAATTTTTATGTCATTTTTATTTAATTATTGATTCTTTATGATTGAGATTCTGGCTAACATTTTGCATCTGCGAAGACTCTTCATGAGAATGGCGTAATTAAATCTATATTCAGCACAAATTACTCATTTGGGCCCTTCTAAAACATATGACCCACAATTCAATCCAACTAAAAGCTTACCTTGTAATTAGGGTTGCAAATTTTTTTTAACAAATTAAATTCACGTGAAAATTATACAATTGGATATAAGAAAGAGACTAATAAAATAAAAAATAAATAACATAAAATATGAATTTATATTTTATAACATGGGTGGCAAAAAAGATGAAAATTATATTTATTTTGCCCTTCTTCCAAACTATATAATCTATTTTAATATATATATATATATATATATATATATATATATATATATATATATATATATATATATTATTTTTAATTTTTATTATAAATTCAACTATACATTTGAATACAAACTAATCAAAAGTAGTATATTTTATTTTTTATCGTGCTTTTATTCTATTAAAATATCAATACGTTTTATTTTAAAAAAATTATTTATTTAAATTTTAAAATTTTAAAATCTTATAATTCATCTTTAAATTATGTTTTTATTCCATTAAAATACCTATATTTTTTATATAAAAATTATTTAAATTTTAAAATTCTAAAAACTTATATATTTTTTTATAATTTATTCTTATTATTTTAAAATAGTTTGTAATAAGATTCTAATAGTATTATTTAGTATAAAAAGATTATGTAATTATTCTTAAATATATTTTATTTTTCTCAATTTGACATAAATATTATTTTTTATTATTTATTGGTTCAAATTTTTTTTCATTATAATATATTTATTACTGGTTTATTTTTTTATAATTTTTTATTTATGATAAAAAAAATATTTAAAATATTATTTAAAATATTATTTAAATTCCCAATCCGTATTTATTATTTTTTTATTTAATAACTAGAATCTTAAATATATCCTCGTAAAAATATTAAGTATATATAGGAAACAAATTTTAAATTGAAGATAAAAAAAGAAGAAAGAGGTTCGGACTCCACCTCACTCCGTTAATAACTCTATGTGTAACATCTCAAGGAAAATCGCAGGGGTGTAAAAATTGTCACCATATTATCTCCCAAAAAAAACATTTTTTTGTCACCATATACTCATACAAGTTGCATGTGGCCCATGTATACGTCTTTCAATAATTGCTTCTCATTTCTTGAAGCAATTTACTATACGGATTATTATTTATGGTTATATTTAAGGTGTATTTTTATTTCAAATCCCAATCATTTAACTCCGACTAAATATCAAATTAAAATTTTATGTTTTTTTAATAGATGTTAGTTAGTTTAAACAAAAACAAGTTTAAAAAATATCAAAATTATTCTTATTGGTATGATTAGATGTTCAAAAATTGTGTAATATAAATGAAACGAATCGAAATTATAATATTAATATATATTTATTTTTTAAAATATATTTTTAATTATTGTTTTATATATAATCTTAATTTTTTTTAAATTATATAATTTAAATCTAATTAATAAGAAATTTTAATAAGATACTTAGTAATTCTCACAATTTCATGTTTTATTAAATAAATCAGAAGATATTTTTATATCATATTTTGATTATAAATCTGTTAAATCAATTATCTTTCAAAAACGTTTGTTTTTGGGAATCAAAAATCATTTAAGATTTTGTATAGCTAAAAACTTTCGAAATACTACTGTTGACTTATAAATATAATATCTAAATTGTAATTAATTTATTCGATAGGGTGTATTAAATACGATATATATATATATATATATATATATATATATATATATATATATATATATATATATATGTATATGTAAATGTATATTGAAACTAGTTAGAGTACAAGTGAGACCATATGTTCATCTAAAAGATTAATTGATTTGAAGCACGTAAATGAATGTTTTAACGTCATCACTTTCCCCTCCATTATCACTTCGAAGTAATGCTAAGCAAAAGAAAATTGACACAGAAGTAAAACTTAATTATTATCTATGCTATATTTTAAATAAGTACTTACACGCAGAAACAAGTCATGGATGAGTACTGCTCTCATACCATTAAAGTACCTACAACAAAAAATATTTGTTACATTAGCATACAAATGATAAGAAGATGTCCAAAAATGGGTTCCTACGGATAGATACGTTCACAATTCTGTATAGGGAAAGGGTTTCTGATCGCCTATAATAGCAAAATATATATTTCACTTTTTTTTTAATTCAAACAATAAGTACCTGTTTTTAGTGTAAATGTGGGACTTAGATGTTAACCTTACACTTTGATCACTAAGGTGAACAAATAGATATTTGGTGAGGTATATATGAAAATTGTAAAGCATGGAAATAGTTAATGTAAGAAATGGATTTATTGATATGAATAAACGAATGTTTACAACCTATTTATACAAAAGAAAAGCAAATTTGTAATAATTAAAAATAAACACAATTATGAAGAAGCGTGTTAAATGAATGACTATCCTTACATGTTGTTGGTGGGCTAGCTATTGGTGTGTTGGTTGTCGCAATTTGGATCTCGTATTCTTTAACATTACCGAGTTAGAATATATGTTAATTATTCCTAACTTGTTAAGTAACTTGAAGCTGAGGAAAACTGAGGATTTGGTAAATATATCCTTTGGTTCTTTCTAATGTAGAGATATGATAAGTTTTGATCATTCCGACTTGAATCTTTTCTCTTACTAGATGGCAATCGATCTCTATGTGTTTGGTTCGTTCATGAAACACTTGGATTTGATGCAATGTGAAGAGGCTTGATTGTCACAATATAACTTGGTTGGTTGAGAGTGTTTGATACGAAATCATCCAAAATATATCGTAACCAGGATTCTTATGACGTGCGGCTTGCGTAGAAGCGGTGATACCTTCTGCAGCTTGATCGTGAAATTTGTATTTTGTTTCTTAGTCTTAGAAATTAACGAGTTTCGAAACATCTGATATCCTGTGGTTGATCGTCGTGTATCTATGCATTTTGCCCGGTGCATCCGCAAAGCATTTAGTTGTAATGAACTAGTTCTTTGAGAAAAAGAGACCTTGCCCTGGTGTGTTCTTGACGTATCGTAGCACTCGTTGAGCTGCTTCCAAATGTGGTTGTCGTGGTTTATCCATATATTGGCCGAGAATGTGCCACGGCAATACAACAAGTCGGGCCTTGTGATGGTCAGTATGTTAATCTCCCGACAAGTCTTCGATAGGATGTGGGATTCTTGATGAATTCTCGTGACCTTCTTTGAGGGATAAATTTTGTTCGCGTAGGTGAATTGCGGATTTGGCACGAGATAACCCGTATCCTCCAATATTTCAAGTGCGTGCTTGCGTTGTGAAACAATTCCCTTCTTTGGAGCGTGAAACTTCTATGCCCAAAAAATACTTTAATTCAGAGATCTTTAAGCTTGAATTGTCGTGAGATGATTCTTAGTTTCTTCAATGTCTTGTATATTGTTTCTGATGATTATATCATCTACATACGTAGGCAAGAGGCGAGAAGGAATTACCACGGGTTCGGACGAGCGATGAGTGATCATACTTGGATTGGTTAAAACCGACTAGCTTAAGTGTTGTTGATAGCTTGATGAACCATTGTCGTGAGGCTTGTTTAAGTACACATACAAAGATTTATGTAGCTTACGTACTTTCGTGTTTCCCGGCTTCGTCCGAATCCAGGTGGAAGGGACATGTAGACATCTTAATGAAGATCACCGTAGAGAAAGCATTGTTGACATCAAGTTGTCGAAGATGCCAATTTTGAATAGCATCGGCAGGAGAGCCAGAAACGGTTGACAAGTTTGGCCTGCGGTGCAAAAGTTTCTTGGTAGTAAAACCTTGATCTGTTGTATCCTTTGGCGGCTAATCGAGCCTTGTATCGTTCCGAGGCCATCGGGATTATACTTGATTTTGTAGACCCGTTTACAACCAGCTGGTTTCTTGTTTGGAGGAAGCTATATTGAAGCGTCCAAGTGCCGTTAGTTTCAAGGGCATCCGGTTCTTGTTTCATGGCAGACGCCATTTTGGATCATTGAAAGCTTCGGCCAAAAGTGGTTGGTTCCACGAGAATGGAAATAGAAGTAGTGAAAGGCACGATGTGCGAGGTGATAATTGGTGTAGGTAAGTACATGAGATAAAGAATGAGAAGTACCTTTGTCTTTGGACGATCTTGAGTGAGGCGAAGGGAAGGGCAGAGAAGGTAAGGAAGGCTCTACATGATATTTTTGAGTGTAGCTAGGACCATTGGTGGACGGGCGAAGCCTGTGTGTGACTGGTGTTGGAGAAGTTGTGCGTGGTGGAGAAGTTGATGATGATGTTTCTGAAGACGAATCTTGAAGATGAAGAGTGTCTGAGTTGATTGTTGGAAGGACAGGTGATGTATGATCAAGTGAAATATTTGGATTGGTTGATTGAAATGTTGGGTATGTCATCGTAGATAGTATCTTCGATAGAGGAAATAGGGTTGGAGTGTTGACGGAAGTGAAATAAGGAAATACGTATGCTCATGAAAGATAACATCTCGAGACAAGTCTTGCTTGTTTCCAAATTGTAGACACGATAACCTTTGATCCCAGATGGATACCCAGTGAATATGCATTTATGTGATCTAGCATCAAACTTGGTGAGTCGATCATGATGTGCGAGTTCTGAAAACAAAAGGAACGAAAACACGAAGATGTTCATGCACAGGAGTTTTGTGAAAAAGGACTTCAAATGGTGTTTTACCCTTGAGAGCAGATGTTGGAGTACGATTTATGAGGTATGTGGTTGTAAGAATGGCATCTCCCAATTGTTTAGGAAGATTGGCTTGGAAGAGCAATGAGCAGCGACATTGAGAAGATAACGATGTTTGCGTTCGACACCATTTTGTTGAGGGTAGAACCTGACTAGTTTGATGAAGGATTCCGCTTGGTAGAGAAACACACCTGGAATTAGAAAATTCGGTCCATTGTCACTACGAATGATTTTAACTCACGGATGAAAATTGTGTTTCAACAAGATTGATGAAGGTGGTAAGAAATGTGCGTGTGTCGGATTTAGCGTGTAAGAGATAGACCCGTAGTAAATCTCTTGAGTAGTCATGAAATAGTGAGAAAATAACGTGCTCAATTAAGTCTTTGGAATGTGATAACCACCCCGAAATATCGACATGAATCATTTCAAATGGTGCTTTTGTATTGATGGAACTTAAAGGAAATGGATTACGTGTTTGTTTAGCTAATGGACAAATAGAAACGATCACTAATGGAACAAAAAGGTGTGTTGATGGAAAGAGAAATTACCACATTTGTTATTAGATAAATGACAGTCGTTGATGCCATAGATGAGAGTTGTTGGAAGCGGTGTTTGAAACGGAGAAACATCCGACCTTTTCGAGAAATAGTCAAGTAGTAGAGAGTCACTGCTTTCTCGGTTCGTCCCAATCGTCCCACTGAGCATTTGTCTGAACAAAGCACATTAGTGAAGGTGACATGAAATAATGAGGTTTGAGTTAGTTTAGCTCTTGAAACTAAGTTTAATTTGAATGAGGGAACACATAAGACATTATGGAGTATGAAATTATTTGAGAAATGTACGGTGCCAATATGTGTGACACGGGCGAAGAGAATGATCGAGGTAAATGTACATGTCGATTAGTGGCCGGAATCTTTGGGCTTCATGGTTTTGGGAACGGAGACCATGTGATCGGTTGCGCTGTATCAAAAATCCAACGGGTTTCGAATGGAAAACGATTTGCACGTAATGTGTTACCTGAAGAAGTAGTCACTTGACTTGCCGTACTTTGATTTGGATTGATTGAGAAGTGTAAGGAGCTCTTGATATTGGGAAGATGTTAGGTTGTGGAATGGTGTCTTTGTATCGGAGCGACTTTCTTGAAAGTCGGTATGATGAGCTTTGGAAGGGAAGCCGCTAACTTGTATTTCTCTTATCTTGAATTGCTCCTTTCTTGAGCACGTGTTGATGTCATGTCCATTCAAACCACAAAAATTACATTTGAGGCATTTCGGCGGTTTTCAAAATTGTGTCCATTGAGACCACAAAAATCACATTTGAGGTGACTTCGGCAATTCTCGGAATTATGGCCTATATATTATTGCATCGATTGCACTTGAGATGTGGATTCCTTGGTGGGTAATTTTTGTGAGGATATTGTGGGACGACTATCTCTGGCAACAAGTGCGGCTGACTACGGCATCCTTCCCACGTGCTGCGTGGAAACTTCTTTTGCTTTTCATCTTGAACAATAAGGGAATATACCTTATTCTTGTAGGTAATGGTTCCATGAGCAAGATTTGTCCACGTCTTTGATGTGTAAACATTGTTAAGCCCATGAGAAATTTTATGGTTCATTTGTTTTTGTTGATATTCTTGTAGTTCCGCAGGCATTCCTCCTGATGTGGAAGAGGACATAGTGCATCCGCGACTATCCCATGGTAGGCTTTTCAATTTTGTATAGTATTCTCCATGCTTACACCTTCTTGTATGCAATCATGATCTCTTGCTCGATGTGGAATAGGTGCCGCAGTTGTTGGTATCGAAAAGCGTTCCTTTAATTAACTTCCATGCTTTCGTATGCGGTATCATACATGACACTTTACGCAATTTTGGGTGATATAGTGTTGAGGATCCATCCTTTGACAAGAATGTTGCGGCGAGTCCATTGTTTGATTTACGTTTCCAAGGTTTGTTGATGGCACTTTTGATTGTGCCGTCAATGAATCCTTCTTTGTTTTTGGTTATTAGGGCCCAAGCGTTGCATGACTCCAAATGTGATAGTTTTCTTGGTTTAAGGATTGAACTACGAGAATCGTACCTGGTTGAGTACGAGTGGTGTAAATATAATGAATGGCTAGAGTCATTAAATGCCATTTTTGGTAAAGTAGGGTTGGTATTGGTAGTTAAAGACATTATTTGTTGAATAAATTTGAAAGTACGGGATAGGTTTAAGTGTGTTTTGAAATGATAATGACTATTTATGAAATAAATAATGGACTGAAATATGCTTTATCTTATAGAAAATGAGTTAGGATTACGGCAGGAAATTTCAGGTAGAAGGCAGGTCGGAAAGTGGGTGAACCGGCGGTTGGAATGGTGAAACGGCGGCTATGACGGTGGAACAACTGAGCAGGATGAAGACCGAGCTGGCCGGACCGGATGAAGGGCCAGAAACCCAGGAGTGAACGACGCGTCGTTTGCTTCAGCGGAACGACGTGTCGTTGGAGTCGTCTTCTTGACGGTTACGCGTGTGTCTCAGGTGAGGCGCGTGGAACGCCGGTGAGTTTAAACAAGGCGCGTGTGAGCGCGTGAATGGGTATTTTGGCTTGATTTTAATTGCAGATTGCTCGGATGAATCGGAATAATATGATGGGATGAAATTTAAATTATTTTGTGGATCGAATTTGGTTTTGAAAAAAAACAGATTGAAGAAAAATGGGAAAAAAATTTCTATGAGCTGAATTTTATGGGAATTGTTTCCTAAGCTCTGATACCATGTAAGAAATGGATTTATTGATATGAATAAACGAATGTTTACAACCTATTTATACAAAAGAAAAGCAAATTTGTAATAATTAAAAATAAACACAATTATGGAGGCGTGTTAAGTGAATGACTATCCTTCCCTTATTTGTTGGTGGGCTGTGGTAGTGTTGGTTGTCCAAAATTTGGATCTCATGTTCTTTAACAGTTAATTTTTCTGATAAATAATGGTTGTGCGTATATTTATAGCTTGCTCATAAATTTACAGAAATGGATGGTCTTCATTTTTTACCTAACTTTTTTTTTTACTTGTTTCCACGTCTTTGTTCATGGTATCTTAAGTAATTTTTGAAAGTGCCAAACATTAAGGTTATTTAGTCTCATTCTGGTTGAATTATACAAATGATCTTTATATTTTTTGATATATAATAAGCTTTGGTATTTTTCTTATTTTTTATGATTTAGTCTCTTTATTTTTTTAATTTTTACACTAAAGTCTCCTTATTTTTCTTTCTTATTATTTGGTTTGTTTATTATATAATTTTCACACATTTAGTCCAAAATTTAAGATCCATTTGAAATTAAACTTCAAAAATATGAAAAAGTAAAGGAATTAAAGTGAAAGTGTTCATAAAAAAATGGATTAAATTGTAAGGAAAAAAGTAAGTTGATTGAAGTATAGAATATGTTAAAAATTACGGATCATTTGTATAAATTTTAGCCCATTATTGTTGATAGGTAATTTTCATACCATATATTATTTGATTTAAAAATAAAAAAACAACTCAATCACTTTTCAAGAAAAAGATATATAATTAAGAGTGGAAGGTAAATTTAGTCTCTTTTACTTATATAAAAGTTAGATAAGGTCTCATTTATTTATTTTTTTTGTTTTAAAAAAATATAATTTTTTTTTTAATTATTTTAAAAAATTATCGGACGTATCCCTGTTATATCATTTTTTACTATGCAAAATTATTTAATTATTTTCTTTAAAAAAATTTATTAATACTATTAAAATTTCTTATATTGTTAATTTTTTTTATAAATAAAATAACTAATGAATAGATTTTTCATAATTAAAATGATTAATAAACTTCTTCTTTATGAAAACAGAATTTTTCTTAATTTAAATTACTAAATAACACTTTTATTTTTAAAAAAATGAACCTCAAAGTATTTATTTTTATGATTAGAGGTATACTTTACAAAATGTTAAATTTGTGGATAAATCTAACTTTCACTGAATTCATATTTATTAGATGCTGAACTTTTAAAAACTTATAATTTTTTAAAAATACATAAGTAGGTTTTCAAAATTTTAAATTATATAATTTAATTATTAATTTTTTAGAATTTTATAAATAAGTGATTAAATTTGATCACAAATTACAAATGTGTATATTGGTTGTGAAGCTAAATTTATCTGCAAAAATTGTAAAGTTTGAATACTAAATGTGAATCCACTAAAACATTGAGACTAATGATATAATAAGCCTAAATTTTTTATAAAGAAAGATATGCAAGGTCAATTGGATGAGAGTGATCAGAATGATGTGGAGCTTCGAACAAGAGAGGAAAGGCTTTGGGTGAAATGTTAATGTGCTCTTCTCTTCTCTTGTTGTGATTATGGATGATAAAAATATTGAAACTCAGCTGCTATTTATTCTATTGATTCATATAACTTTTGGATTCCATGTATCATTTTATATATATATATATATATATATAATCAATGAATCGGATAGTATCGGAGTATCGGATAGCACAGTGATGTTTCAAATATGAATATTTTAAATACAAAAGAGAATCATTCGTTTTTAACATATTTTTTTTATTTTTACAAATATTTATTTTTAAAAAATTATATTATTAATAATTATTTTTAAAATCTACATATCTTATATATTTATTAATCTTTCTCTTTCTTAAAATTTTTATAAATCTATCTATTATTACTTAAAATTTATTAAATCAAAATTCAAATATCATAGTATTCATAACTATTTCTTTATTCTTATATTTATTATAAATGATTATTCGTTACTAATTTTTGAGTAATTAATTTAACTTTATTTTTTTATTTGTAAATAAAAAAAAATCTCTTAAACTTTATTGAATGTGTGTAAATTATGTTCAATTTATAGATAGAATCAAGTTAATAATATAAAAATATTTATTATTAAAATATTAAATTTTTTTAAAATTTATATGATTATAACATTGATGAAAAAATAAAAGTATGTTTATTATAAAAGTAAGAAAGCCTCTAAAAAAGAAAGAAACACGAATTTTTCCTACTATATATAATGTTCTTTTTTTCTTTTAATTTATCAATTTAAAATATATAATGTATGATGTTTTAATTTTAAGAAAAAAATAAAAAAATGCGAACAATTTGAATGAATCATGGATTAATACTTGATCTAATAAATCTAATATATGAATCAAAATAAATTATATCATATTAGAACTTTTAAATAATGGATTGAATCAGATAATTACAGTATTGAATCTTATCTAATTCAAGATCTTTAATTGTGAAACAGATAGATTAATAGTAGCATATGTAAAGAAATAGCTGGATCAATTGTTCCTTAAAAAAGTATAAGAAGAAGAGTATCAGTAGTTATATATAGGTTATATGATTAAATTATTTCATATTATTTCAATTTTATATTTTACTCATTTTATATGAAATATGAAAATACTATTTTTATGTTTTTATTTTTATCAAATTGGATTAAATTATAGTTAATTAATATAATGTTTAACTCTATTTGTAAATAATATAAGATGTCTAACTCAGCCTATTTTCTTAAAAAAACTGTAGCCATACTAAACAAAATGAAGATTATTGAAAGAAAAAGAAAAAGAAAAAAAAATGTGCAAAGACGGGAAGAAAGTCCTAATCTTCTTTCAACCTTATCACTTTTCAACTAATTTCTACGCAGTTTGCCATGTGAGCAAACTCTAAAAGCACTAAAGCAGCAACATATTACCTAGCTTTAATCTAAAGTAACGAATAATTCACTATTGAAGACCCCACCTGGAGATCTTGTCACTATTCTCTCTAGTGCTGGTTAGTGCATTATTGACATTGTGAAAGTTACCAATAAACATCGATTAAGCTATACCAATGGAGAGAATCCAAATTATGAAGCCTCTTATAAGCTCTGATTGCCCGTTTATCTTTGTTTTTTATACCCACTTTTTATTGAAACAAGCCATGGAAAGCCAGATTCTATAATAATTGCAGAAAGATATTCATCATTTCTCAGCAAAGATGAGAAAGAAAAAAAGAAAAAAAAAATATTTATAACACCTTTTAAATTTTAAAACTTCAAATTTATGCTTATGCACAGCTAGCTAGTATATTTTTACTAAAAGAATCCTCGTTACAAAAATTTTAAATTTTAAATTATTTAAATTCCATTCTATCCTATTAACATAGTTCAATATTACATGTACTTATATTTTTGTACGTAACATATTACATTCATTTTTATCTTTATATGTAACACATTAAATACACATTCAACGGATCACCAACGTTAGTTGTCGAAGTACCAATAGGATCATTGGAACACATATAGGGATCTCCAAAGCTTTGTTAAAATCATCGGCTAAGATCTAGTATTGTCTTCTGTGGTAGTTGTCGATTATCTAGTAAGAATATAGAAAATTAAGGTTTTTTGGTATTTTTATTGAATAATTTAATAAAAAAATATGAGTTTTGAAATGAAATTTTAATGGATAGAAAAAATCATAAATTTATCAAAAATGAAGCTATTTAGTGTAAAACCTAATAAAATTTGCATGGTATAGAATATTTTAGTGGATTAAATGGTCAAGAAAAAAATGCAATGGGTATCCTAAAAGAACAGCACATTGTAAAAATAAAAAAGAAAAATGATTCTAACAGAATTAAAATATAATAAAATATGATTAATGATATAAAATATTTAGCTAAACAACTTATATTTTGAGTGAATGTTATAACAAAATTAGATAACCTCACAATGTTTTAAAAAATGACACTAATATAACATTTATAAATAATATAAAATTAGAGTTTTTAACGATTAAATAAACTATATGTTATAGAATAAAACCCTCTCTGTATGATGTGAGTATTCTTCTGCACCTCACTAGATATAAAAAGAAAGATAAATGAGAAAAAAAGAATTATTAATATATATAAAAATAAATGTATAATGAGAAAAAAAGAATTATTAATATATATAAAAATAAATGTATAAGTAAAATAAAGAAAGAAAAGGATGGCAGTACTGTTTGTTAATGAGAAAAACTAGTGGTGGTGAGGAATTAAGTGGTAGTGCCTTACAAATAAGGGATATGGGGTTATTATCATTCATCCCCACCAATTTGGTGACAGCTTTAGTTTTGATCTTCGGAAGGTGTTATTGTTAGACACCTTCACATGGACAAGGGATTGAAGTTGAACATTGTGGCAAAAAGCAAAGCATGTTTCCAGAGTTGTTCTGAACAGAAATTGACCTGATTATATGCATATTGGAAATATACTTCTTCTTCTTTTTAAAAAAAAAATGAAATTAATTATTTCTTCTCGGTTTCCAATTGAGAAGAGGATTAAAGTTAAAGCTATACTTTTCTATCTCAAATTATTACAAGACAACAACACACGTGCTAAATTATTACTGTATGTTTCAAATGAATCTTATATTTAATATATATGTAAATAAATTCTAATTATATACCGTATACTTCAATATTTTTCTTAAAATTACTTCATTTCTTACTCTAACTAAACTCGTTCACATCCAAAGAGATAACTATACCTCAATTTCCCATTAGAAGCAAATATTATTACATATTTAACAGATCGCGTAAAAAAGTACAGGATAAGCTAAAAAAAGTACAGTGCATGCCGCTTATGAGTTAGGAAAATACTTTTTATTTATTTTTATGGAAGAGATAAACATATCGTATTATTGCTTTAAAATCTTATTCTGTATTATTGAATGTTTTTAGAGAATTTTATGTCTCACAAATTTTAGTGATTATTATATACAATATTTTAGATACATGAGAGATAGCGTAGTAGATCAATATAAATGTATATATAAATCGTTTTAAGTTTTTAAATATGTTTTTAAGATAATCAACATAAGATAAGGATCGAGATTGCGTTTAGACTTTATAATTCTATCGAATCTTTCTGTTCTAATTGATTATCTTGTGTGTTTTATTGTAATCGTCATATTCAAACAATCATTAAATCATCCTTATAATATCGTTGGATTATAATAATGTATCAATATTTATTAAGTCGTATATATGTTACATATTTAATACCAAATTTTAACTATATTATCCTGTTATTATGATTTCAGATTCTCGGTTAACAAATGAGCTTTTGTTACTGCTGGTTAAGCAACTCAGTTGATATCCTTGTTCACTGAAATATAGCTTTAAAGTTGTCGTCAAGATAAGGTGTGCTTACTTTTCTCACGCAAAAAGAAAAAATAAAAAAAATGAACTTTTGTTGGGGCATGCGTTTTGTTACAATGCTAAGCCTTTTTCTGAGCGAATGGTTGTTTAGGCCAAAAATCTACACGTTAGGCCAATATATATATTTCGTCCTATTTTTGGCACTCCTTTATTTTCTATGTTTGGAGAGGGGACGATCTAAAAAAATGTTAAAAAAAATCAACATTACACAGCTCCATACTAAATATAGCTTAATTATTTTTAGAGTGAAATTAATTTTTTATTTCCATTTTGATTATGTTATTCAAGAAATTAATTTTATTTTGATTTTATTTGTGAATATAAGAATACCTTTAAGGATGTGTTACAAGGCATTGATAGTGATATGGTGAGGTTTGCAACCCCATATGTTAAGATCATTTTTATTATTTGCAATCACATTAATCTTTTATGCAATCATCTCCATATTTATTTACAAGCATTGACTAATATGTCAAAAAGAATTATATATATTTCTTTCTATATTTTCCCTAGTTTTCTTAGCATCCCAATTTCAAATTTCATGGCTAAACACTCCAGATTTTCTGGGTAACCCCAAAATAAATTAAAAATTGGAGTTTAGTGTGGAGAAAATGGCAAATTGGAGGCTGCGGAACTGTGCAAGCAGGATCAGATATGTTCCTGGTCAGGAGTGGAGCTTAAGTGGGGCTGCTTATTCAAAAGTAAGTAAAATGATTAATTCTATTCTTTTTTTAAAATTAATATTTTAATTTGTTAATTTTAAGTTAATTTCAATTGATTCCAAAATTTCAAGATATAACAAAATAAATTTAAATCATGATTTTTTTTAAATAAAATAGAAAAATATATTTGAGAGAAACTTAATCTTCTTTATCATGATTATTGAACATATTTTAATTATTTTGAAAGCTATAATATCTTTATATTTATCATTTTTAAATCAAAAAATTTTCTTTGTACGGATGGAAATGAGATTTCAAAGCTTTTTAATAAATACATACATATATATATATATATCTCTTTGTTTCTAAACCTTTTTATTTGTAATAACTCCAAAATACTAATTTAGCATTAGTTAATTAAGTATGGACTTAGCAAATATATATTTTTTTCATATAATGACTAATTTTGATGATGTCATATTTATTAAATTAATAGACTATTTTTATTTTTATATTACGAGAAATAATCAGATTAATCTAACAATTATAATATTTAAGTAACTATTTTGTGATTATTAGAAAACTAAATGAACTTTTTTTTCCATTAGGAAATCCTCTATTTCTTAATACCGTAAATCTCAATTTTTTTTTCTTCATAAAACCAAAATATAAGTGTAACCAAGACTAGTTATGGTAATTAAATACTAAAAGGGAAGAGTTATAACACCTTGAACTTAAACCTTCATTTTACTTTATTCATTTTTAAAGAAAATCACGATAAACCTAAAAATAACAACTATGACCTATTTTATTTGTTCAATATTTATAGCCAAGGTATATCCTCACTCCAATCCTGTCGTGCTCGAGGTTTTCTTGTGGCTTGCTCATAGGGACCTAAACTAAGCTTTGGGATGAATAAGATACCCGAGACCAAGAGAAAAAGAACGCTTATAATAATTAAATCTATTTAATATATAGTTAAATAAAACTTAAAATGGCCAATGATCAATTATCTACAATTAAAAAAAGGACCGTTTGAATACTTTGTCACTCAGATTCGTAGGAATGTTAGAAAAATGAAAGAAAAAAAATACATGTTTATTCAAATAATATTTTTAATACTAATTCATACACCTTTAAATTTAATATGACGGTATTATTTTTATCGTTATGAATTTTATGAGTGTTATTTTAGATAAAATTTCCAAACAAAATATCAATGGGTAAATTAATTCCTAATTTAACCCATCTATTATTTTAGTCGAAACTCAAATTATGAATTTGATATCATTAAGTCTTTTAGATTTAAAATTTAATTTTAATCTTTGAGGAAAAAAGTTAATTAAAAATAACTAATATTTTTTTTAATAATTATTCTATTAAAATATAATTGTTTCCTTTCAAGTGATTAAAACACGATAAAATATGAACCATTAATAATATTAAAAGTGAAATTTAGTATGAAATTATTTAACAAAAATAACAATAATAATAATCTAATATAAAGCTATTTAATTACATATTTTTATTTTTTTTAAAATAAAAATAATCATAATAACAAAATATTGATAAGAATATTTTGTGATTTTTTTTCATATTAACTATGATTTTACCACTATTTACATAGATAGTATTGACAAATCATAATGGTATTTAAATAAAATTACTTAAAGTATAAATGTTAATAAATATATATAAAAACTTAAATTGATGAATGATTCATAAAATCAAGAAAAATAATTAAATATAACAAAAGATATATATACCGTTAGATTGTATTTATTTAAAATTCGAGATCGTTTGATAATTTTTTTTATCTAAACTATATATATATATATAAAAGATTAGTTGTCACAATTTATTTCGTCATAATATATTAAATGTTGAGAATTGAGATTAAAACACTCTTATCTTATCTTTTATAAATCTCAAATATTGAGATATGATAGGGTAACAATATATATATATATATATATATATATATATATATATATATATATATATATATATATATTTATATACACATACATTATCATTCTCAAAATAAATTGTTTAAATAAATATTTTTACTAATTGATTTTTGATGGGTCTAAAATATATCAAATATTTAACTTTTTTTTTAATTTTTAAAATTAATAAATTGTGTCATCGTAAATATAATTACAATTAAAAATCATTACTCATAGATGATTGAGTATATTTAATTATTAATTATTAGTTTAAAAATAAAATTCTAAAATATCAGAGGATTTTTGAATTTTTTTTAAATAAAATAACATAATAAAAAATATAAAATTTTAAATTAATAAAGAAATCATATAATTACGAGATTATCCTTATTATTAGATTACAATTAATTTTATCATATTATGATCGATTCAGTTTTAAAATCCTAAATATATTATATAATTTTAAAGTATTTATTTGTTTTTCTCAAATTTAGTTTAAGAATTTAAGTTCACCTAAAATTTCTTACTTTTTTTTATTTTGTAATTTATTAACAACTCGTTTATTAATCAATCAAATTTTTGAACAATAAGAATTATGACTACTAGATTTAATTCATTTATTGTATTATAATAAAAAAATAATCAAATTAGATTAAATTGATATCTTTAACAATTTATAACTTAATCATTTAATTTTAATTATAAATAAAGTTACAACTTGTTACTTCAATTATAAAAATTATCAATTTTATATTAATTTTATAGTCTAATAATAAACAAAAATAAATATCGAAATCGTTGTACAACTAATTCAAGAATTGATGTTTTTACATTTGGACATTTGGACATGAAACTAAACACATTAAATAATCAATAATTAAAACTTTATTTAAATCATAACATAATTAATATATATTAAATAATAATTTAAGACTTGAAATTATTCAGAATCACAATAAAAATTTTTATTAGTCACAAAATTTAATATATATGTAAAAATAATTATGCAATTTATAACTATAAAGAGAAAGAAGATAAACAAATCTTATTGGTTGATGAAGAAGTGAAAGCAAAATCAATTAGATACATTAATATTTAAACTTGTTATTTAATTTTTGTTCAAATGTTCTTCAAAAATATTCCAAAATAATTTTTTAATTTTTTTAAATTTTTCTCATTATTTTCTTAAAAATATTATTTTGTGAATATTTATATGAGTTTTATTTTAGATTTTATGGTCAAATTAAATATGAACGGTAAGATAAAGTCAAATGGATGTTTAATAACGTGCCATATGTTACACAATGAAATAAGCAAGTTAACAGTGGCAACCAGGTGATGCGTTAGGTGAGAGGTGACTTCGAGGTCATTTGGCACGAAAGATTAAGGAGTGGACCAAACGACATGTCCTTTGGCATTGTCTAAAGGAAATAACGCGAGAGAGAGGCATTACGTGGCTTGTAGCTCTTCAAAACACATTGTTTTGGGCTCTATTTTACTAAATGCATTCACATTCGTCTAAGTGCATCCACACTGTTATATAAATCCACATTTCGTTCTAAATATATTCATCCATTAAATAAAATTCATAAAAATTCTAATAAAATCTCAAAACTTTAAAAAATTTATATTTTCTCATAAAATATAAAATAAATATTTTTAACACGAGAACAATAAAATAATCATAAATAAAGATAATTTAATAAGTATAAATTATCATTTATCAATCTCAATTTTTGAATAAACATAATCCAATATTTTATATATTTTTAATTATAATTAAATATATTTTTTATTTTAAGAATCAATTCTTAATTTGAGTTTATATATTTATTAACTTTTATATTAATAATTATAATTTTTTAATATTATTTATCTTCTAAAAGTGTCCGATACGAGGACAAACATAATTGGACAATTGACACTACACCACTGTTGGCGTTTTTTGTTGGTTATTGGCGATTACTTTTTTGATAAACTATCTCAAATAATTCCCTCATAACTCACAATACTAAAATATAAAATAGATTAAGAATAAATTATATTAATTTTAATTATAATAAAATATAATATAGATTAATATTAAATTATATTAATATTAATTTTAATTTAAAAAAAAATATTATTATTTTTATTGTATTGGTAGGTGGATTTTTTTCTTAAACTCGGCTTAATCAACCCAAAACTACCATGAAGCAGTATGACGCTTGACTTATAAGCGAAAGTATTGTTCGCTTTACTCTTAACCAACGCGACTTAACATCCTCCTTCCACATCTGGCCAGAAGTCGATTGCGACGAGGCCGATGAAAGATTTCCAAGAAATTAACTCGATACCATCTTAAACACAGCCTAACTCAACTCAAAAACCAAATTTTCCTTACTCTTAGCCAATGTGTGACTTAACATCCCCTCCACATCGGCCAGAGTCGGATTACTGACGGCCTGGATTTACTGACGGTCGATGGCGATGAAGATTTAGTCAAGAGCTACCGATACCATCTTAAACCCACGCTTAACTCGAACCCAACAAACAAATGTAGCTTATGATCGAATTTAACTTATAAGGAGTATTGTTGACTTACTCTTAACCAATGTGGGACTTAACATTTTTAATGTTTATTTTCGCCTTGTTAATTTGCAGGTATAATTAGTTTCACCTTTTTTTTTTCTCTTGCCGATCAAAATCTTCAATATTTCAGGATTCATTATTTTCCTTGGCTTGTCCAAGATTGAGATTTGACTTCCAAACATGCTTTTTTATGGTAGGATGATATATTTCCGTTTTCTAATTAATAGCTTAAATTCTTATCGCAATTACTTTTCAACAGACTCCTAAGTACAATTCCTAATTAATATAATTTGGCTATCACAAAACTAATTTTGCTGCTAATGATATTATAATTACCTAATTTAATTAATATAATTATTAGATTAAATATTAGAGTTTTTATAATTTTTTAAAATAAATATTTTAATATTATAATTTATGAATTAAACATATATAATCTAATTATTTATAAAAATTAAAAATACTCATTTTAATAAATTATAAGATTAAAAATTCTTATTTTTTATAATAATAATACTAGTAGTACTTAACTCACAAAATTATAGAACTAAAACATTTATTTTAAAAACTACTAAAATTTTAATATTTAATTTAATAATTATAAAATTAAAATCCAAATTTAACAACAATTACGTGACCCTTTTACGATGTATGTAATCATGATATATATGTACGCAAGTCAAGGTAATTAACTTTATTCATGATTATACTTGTAATAAAAGGTGGATTTTTATAATTTTATAAAATTAAATTTATTTTATTATAATTTTATAATTTTTATTAATAAAATAATATTTAGTATCCAAAAAATATTTAAATTTCATGTTTTTATATAAAAAAAATGATTGGAATGTTTATTAGAAAAAACAAAATAACTAAAATATTTTATCGAAATAAACAAATTACTCTTGAAATAATTAATCAATTATAAATTTTAAAAAGCTAAAAATCATATTATAAATTTTGTGATTGGGATCAAATTATTTGAAATAAGTTTTAACTAAAATAATTAATAAATCAAGTCACATAATAATTAAATTAATTTAAAGTTAATTTATTTTATTGTAATTTTAAATTTTTTTATTAATTAAAATAATATTTTATTGATTAAAAAGTTATTAAAGTATCCTTTTTATTATAAGAATAAAAATAAAATGGTTAAAATATTATAGTGATATAAACAAAATTAATTTTAAAATAATTAATCCATTATACTTGCCATGCGTTTTTTTTTTCTTTTAGTAGTTAAAACATAAGGTGCGTGGATTGTTTTTTAATTAGCTTGCTTTAAAAAGATCGAAACAATGTTATTTTTGTTAGGAAATTTGGATAAAATAGTATAATCATAAATTCTCCATCTCAGTATCTTCCTTAGCAGAATATCAAATAACAGAGAAATAGATACTACACAACACAAGAATTATAATGGAAACTCCGAATTAGAGAAAAACCACTTTCGTTGTCAAAAGACAACCAGAGAAAAATTCATTATGTGGAAAATTGTTACAACCACACTCTCAGTAATTTTCTCACACACCTAAAAGACAAGAGCAATTACAAGCCCAAGAGAATTTTCCCACAAAATTCTCTCACTTAAGAACTTCTCATATAAGCTTTTCTCTATTTTTGGGATATTTATCAATGAAGAAATGAAGCCATATTTATAGCGTTCAAGTTCTCATTTCATATGCCAAACATTTCTTCATTTAACAAAATTAGGCTACCTAATTTTCCTATTCTTTATTCAAACAATGTTAGTTAACTCCATCTTTGACGATATGGTAAGCCATCTTTCATGAATTTTCTTCTAAATTAGGCAACTCCTATTTTGACTAACAAACCTAATATTATTTTTAATCAATCATAACAATTTTTTTATTGAGATTTTATCATTTCTTTGTGCAACAAAACAAAATCTAAACATTAATTAAAGAACCAAAAAACAAAATCTAAATATTGAATTTTCCATTCATTTTTTTGGAAAGCCATCCTTTTAACATACTAACAAACATTTCTATTTAACTTTCATCCTAGCTATAAAAGGACAAATATGCGCTATGTATCATCAACCAAATAGTATTTAATTATATAGTGCCTTGCCTACATCGATCTCTCTATTAATTCCACTACCATGAAGGTTCTGCTAATGCTCTTGAACATATTGTTCTACATCATTTTCATTTGTATCAAGGCACAAGCGACCATTTCCTCAGCTAATATTGAAAAACAAACACAAACAAGACTAGATCATAGTCTTAGTAATCATAATCTAGGCATTGGATCAATCGTCAAGTTCCATCAGGACCAAATCCGCTCCATGGTCACCAAGTTCTACCCTCAAAGTTGAAGATGAATGAAGTTCTAAAAGAACCAACATACAGTAATTATCATTTTGGAACCAAGCATGAAGTTTCAACAGGACCAAATCCAATCAATGATGGTCAAGTCCCAGCCCCAAATATGATACGATATCATCTATATCTAGCAATCTCAAATGCTTTCAAGGGTATTTAAGAGTTTTCATTACTTAGAAACCAAATTACAAGATGAAAAACAGGTCTATATTGTCTATATCCAAATGGATTATAAGAAAACAACAATATATATAGGTTAATGTTCCAATCAATTCCGACAATCCAAATGATTCTCTTCTGATCCAACACTGTACAACAAGCAATACAAAGAGAAGGAATAGTATTGTGCATCCTTAAGGATTTGTTTAATCCTTTATTGCACAATAACATAATTAATTTTTACTATACAACTTATATATATTTTTGAAGTGAAGTTGATAAAACACAAAGTAATCACAAGCCAAACAAACTTCTTCATCACTTTCAATAAATCTTGTTTTGCTTGGAAACCTTCCATCAATGCATCAAAAATCATAAAATTTGCAAGTGAAGCATTAAATATGCAATTAGTTGTTTTCTTAGAACCTATCACAAATAAGTCATAAGATGTTTCAACCATGAAATTTGAAGCACAATTGGATTGTCCTTTTCTTCTATTAAAGTCTAAATTTTTTTTTTCCTTTCAAACACCTTGTTTTGTATGTTATAGAACAGAAAATAACTTCTTGTGTGTACTTGCAAAACTAACAAGTAGAATTAACATACATATATGATATCATAATTTATGCATGTACGAGAGAGTACATTAAAAAAAAAAACAAAAATGATATATGATAATCCTATAAATAAAGTGACTTATTTATCATACTAAAGTTTCGTTTCGTTTCGTTTTTGTCATTTTTCTCTTGCAAATATATATATTGTTATCTTCCTGTGTACTATAATTAAAGTTCATGAATACCGATATAAAATTGATTGAACTATATAAGTACATATGACAAAAGAATGTTATAAGCTTAATTTCAACCTCACTCGCAGGCCTCCAAATATATCCTATGAGAACTAATTTAATTTTTGATAACTAGCATTACTTCAATTAATATTTTTAATTACATGCCTTAATCTCTTCCTAATTTCAATTCACATGTTAAATCACAAAGTACGATTTGGTAAAAAAATCAATTATTTTAAAATCATTTTCATTTGAAAAAAAATATCAAATGATTGGGTTTTTTTATTTGAATATGTTAACCGATTTGAATAGAACCTATTTGATCTTAAATGTTTTAATTCAAACTGTCCTAAAAGTCAGATTAGTTTGGATTAGGTCTGATCCGAACCAAAGTGTTTTCATATTCGTGGTAACAAAAATATAATAAAACTAATTAAATAGATAAAAATTCTAACAAACCTAGAATTTAACTTAAACTTAATAAGAATCTCTAACTAAGCAAGCATTTTAAAAATTTTAGGATACGATTAACTTAATTATATTTTTCTATCACATAGATAAGAAGAATCAAATTTTAAAAGTAAAGTAGAAAAATATGTTTTTAAATTATTAAGAATATAAAAGAAAGAGATAAAGAGAAAACTTTCTCAAATGTAAAAATGTGTTTATTTGCTTGGATCCCTAGTATATGGAAAGATCTTTTTTATTAATAGACAAAAATTCCCTTACCAGCAAGTTTATAGAAAATTAATGTGAAATATAAGATAAATAAGAAGAGTACGTAATTACTTTAACTTCGGCTACTAATATTTTTTCTTTAATAAATAAAAACCTCTTATTTATTTAATTTTGCCACGCATCATTCTTCCGGAAGAATTATCTTGGAGTTAAGAAAGATCCTTATATTATTAATTCACTATCTTAAAACTAGCGTATGGGTTTAGTGCTTCTACACTGACCACAATGGAGGACACATTTATTGAAATGTATACTTAAATTTATGAAGGTGAAACAGATATGTACAAGACAAAATTAATTCTACCTTACCTTTCCCAAAGTTGAGTAATCATAGAGAGAAAAATATTGTCCACATCCTTCACATACTTACAAGAACTAGCTATATAGGAAGCTTCCTGAGAAAATCCTGAACCACTTCTTCTCTTCACAGGCCCATCTATCCAGCCAAGAGGATCTGTGTAACAATCTAAAATCTTAATCATATGAAAAATATCATTTTCCGAAGTTCCATAAATGATCGAGTATAAATTTTCTTAATTATAGTTCAGTACACCACAGATTAAATTAAATTAATCATACCTTTTTTTATATTTTTTATATTATCATAATTTAAATTATTATTATTATTATTATTATTATTATAATCAATTAATGTGTAAGCAACTAGATAATCAGGCAAATGAAATGATCAAAAAGTTAAATCAGAAATTGTGATCTGCCAACTAACTTTTTGTTCAAATTTAATCAGAAAGTTCTTATACTGGTCAAAAAGTTATCTAGAAAATTGTTACTTTCAACCTAATCCAAGCATTAATTAAAAAATACCATACGGCCTGTGCAGGTTATAATAATTACGTCATGTCAATAATCTCAAGTCTTTGTAATTGGTTATTGTTTCGTGATTATGAAAATATTTTAATAAATAAATGTGTCAAAAATGTATATCATTTTCTTTTGTTCTTAAAACTAGAGATCACAAATTAATTACTAATTCATTTTGAAATTAATTTTTTTTATATGCATACAGTTTACATGCTTATTATTTAGGGGTGTTTAAAAAATCTGATCATTCAATCCTATCTGTTGATTTTTCATCAAATCCGATAATTAAATCGGATGAAATTTGTTTCCATCCGTTAAGTGCGAATCGAATGACGAATTTCACTACGATTCATCCGATCCGATCCGACCGAAATTAATCATATATATATATTTAATTAATTTATATTTTTTTGATTTTTTAATATTTTTTTAAGTCAAATAATTTTATATTATGATTTATGTAAAAATTTAATTTTTTTATTTAAAAATACAAAAAATAGAGTTAATTAAATTTATTGGTCGGATTGATCAGATGTCATCCGAATAGTTTACGGATCGAAATAAGCGGATATGAGAGATGATCGGATCGGTTGTAGATTAGGATGTTTCAATCCGAACAGATGATGAGGTCAGATCAGATGAGTATAAAATCAGCGATTTCGATCTGATAAACAAACCTACTTATTAAGTATATGTTCGAATATTTACCTAAATTAAAATATATTTTTGTACATAAATATTTAATTATTTTTTTTTTAATTTTCTTAATAAAAAATATATATTTATATCGTAAAAAAATAAACTTATTTTATGTTTATGGGGATTTAAAATTAAATTTCATGTAAAGGGGGGTTATATTGTTAAATTTTTTAATGCGACTCTCCATGCTACATTACCAATTACTAATAGTTTAATACGCAACAATCAAGTTGTTTCTCTCATTACCACTAAGAAGTGGTCGTTTTCCTCATGGTTCCGTCAACATCAAAATATTAAATACACATGATAATTAATAATGAAAATAATATAACAAAATCAAATTTGATGGGTGGTTATTTTCATGCTGCTCTTTTCTTCCCATACTTGACATATTTATATATATATATATATATATATTGGTGAGTCGGACGAAGTACGATTTTTTTTATAAAAAAATCTATAATTTATATGAACACAGATGACTCACAATTTGTTCATGTCTTTCATGTTTCTTAAGTCAAGAAATTTTGAGCTTTCACCGTATACGTCACTAATTCGTTTGCAGAAGATTCAGATTCACATTCATAAAAATTGTGAGGAAGAATATAAGATTATATAACTCACAAATATATAAATATAAGAGAGGACTCACAGTTCGGTTAAATTATTTAAGAGAGAAAGGTTTAAAGGTATTGGTCCTTCAAAGCCACTTGCTTCCATCTCTCTGTTAAACAGCAAAATTTAAATATATTCAGATCACACCTGAAGAACTTTATATGACTAAAATAAATATGAAATTCATAAAAGGAGAAAGCATAAGTTTTCACAATATACGAAGTTGTTTCCAGCTGCCAATGTAGTTCGGTATTCTTCCTGTGAAGTTGTTGCTGCTTATCCTACTACAAATTGTGCAAGTTAGATATAGCAGTATTAACTCATGCTCTGCAGGCTAAGTTCTAAACAATGATTATTATGTATACATAAGTTTTTCCTCTTATTTGGAGGAGCTCAAATGAAGTACATGTGGCTTAAAATCACATGGAATAAGAAGGGAGCAATTATGTCTTTACATTACTTTATTAATAAATCCATTTAGGGTTTAATGAGATAGGATTCTGCAGAGTTTTAGAATTGCATCAGCAAAGGCAGCAGCTAGCAGAAAAACTGAGCAGTTTT
Source organism: Hippophae rhamnoides (assembly GCA_033030585.1). NCBI lineage: Eukaryota > Viridiplantae > Streptophyta > Magnoliopsida > Rosales > Elaeagnaceae > Hippophae > Hippophae rhamnoides. Next base: position 48,952,703 of record CM065433.1, on the reverse strand, counting down.
TCCCTCTCCAGCCAGTCTTCATCAAGTGTTCCGATCGAAGGCCGTTTGTGGTCCGATTAAGCTGAAATTTTGCAGGCAGGTTCACGACTCAAGACTCTTTAATCTGTGCGGTGGGATTTGGATTTGGCTCACCGGTTTGAGAAATTATGAGCAATGAACAATGACTACGAATTGGATTAGATTTCTCCATTCTTCTTGAAATAATTGTTAGTTTCCAAGAAGTGTATTCTTGATGATGTTGTTGATTGTTTGCCTCTAGTTTTACCTAAAGAGAACTGTTGTACAATTGTTTCTTGATAGTGGAAGTTTTGGAGATGAGTGCCGTGGTTATTTCCTTCCTACACCGGGAAAGTTTTTCCACGTAAATTACTTGTATTGATTTTGTGCATGTTTCATTTTAAGCTCTATTTATTTGTTTCCTAAAAGATTCACACAAAGAAGTAGAATAGGTTTAATTCCGTTATTTAGAGTTTGATTAAGTTCGAATTGAAATTGTGATTCTCCTAACAACATACATACATACAACATTTATAATTTGGTTAGATTATTAGCACTAAGATAGCTGCAGGGATTTGTTGGGAAATAACGCAAATTCCCGATAAGCCAGATTTATGAGAAAGCAAGAATAGAAAAATAACACACAAAATTTGATAACGGAGTTCGGCCAATCTTGCTTACGTCTCCGGACCACAAGTAGATCTTTTTACTGAAAGGGGAGAAATTACACAAGGTGTTTACAACACTCACAACTCACAACCCAATTACACTCAAGAAAATTACTCTCAATTTTCTCTCACAAAAGCTTTGCTCTCTAAGCTTTTCTCTCAATTGGAATGAAAACTTTGGATGATTAATTCATTACAATTACACATCTATTTATAGGAAAATTCACCTTGAATTACTCTTAAATTAATGGTTCCTTAAATTGCTCCTTGAATTAAGCTCCTTGTTTGCTCCATGAATTGCTCCAATGTTTTGCTCCTTGTTTTGCTCCATGAATTGCTCCTTGTTTTGCTCCATGTTTCAAGCCTCTTAAATTAAGGAGCTTTATAACAATCTCCCACTTGAAGACCGATTTCAATCAGTTCACACCTTGATCAATGCAGAGCCTTTTCTAGTCTTTGTTACTCTATATCAACCGAAGTCGAGCACAACTTCGCTTGTCAATAGTCACCACCTTTGTTAACATATCTGGATTTTTGCTTCCTTGAATCTTCTCCAAGATAACACATCATCTTCCAATGTAGATCCGATGAAGTGATAACGAAGTCCAATATGCTTTGTTCTAGAATGAAATGTCCTAATTCTTCACAAGTATTGCAGACTTTGACTATCACTACGGAGTAACATTCTTCTCTTGTTTGAATCCCTACCAATTAACAAACTCAAGCCATATCATCTCTTTACTAGCTTCGCCATCGCTACATACCTCGGCCTCCGTAAGTGGATGAGTGACAATTTTCTCGTATTTGTGACATCCAACTAACAAATGTAGTTCCCAACAGAAATATATAACCTAAGGTGGTGCTTCTTCTGATCAACTTCACCTCCAAAGTTCTGCGTCTTCACGTACCCTTGTACTTTTAACTCTCCTTTACTAAAGTACAAGCACTTTTCGTGGTGCCTCGCATACCTCAAAATCCACTCGACCGCTTCCCAATGAGTTTTCCCGGATTCGACATAACCGCTAACAACTCCCACCGCATGGCTAATGCTCGGTCTCGCATGCACTATCGCGTACACATCAAACTTCCAATGGCCGAGGCATAAGGAACCTTAGCCATGAATTCTCTCTCTTCTCGTCTCCGAGGGGACCGATCCTCGGATAGCGAAATGACCGGCTGCAAGCGCGCAGAACCGGCTTCGCACGCCCATGTCAATCTTTGCAAAACACGATCGATGTACTCGCCCGAGATAACCGCAAGGATCCTTTCTTCTTATTTCTTGTGATTTGCATTCCAAGAATCTTCTTTGTCGGACCTAAGTCTTTCATGTCAAATTCCTTTGACAATTGCCGCTTTCAACCTTTTAATATCATCCATATCCGAACCTACTACTAACATATCATCAACATAAAGTAGTAAAATGATATAACTGACCTATATCTCTCAAGTAGCAACAATGATCAAGATTGCACTGAAACCTTCTCAGGTAATTAAGTCAAGCCAAATTTTTTTTGTACCATTGTCTCGGCTTGTTTCTGTGCCATACAAACTCTTCTTAAGTCTCTGCACACCATGTTCTTCTTCCCCTTTCCGAGAAACCTTCTGCCGGTACATGTAAATCTCTTCATCTAAATCTCCATGAAGGAATGCGCCTTCACATCCAACTGTTCAAGATGAAGATCTTCGATGGCTACAATACTCAATACCGGACCGATAGTATTGAGCTTCACAACGGAGCAAAAATGTCACAGAAGTCAACTCCTTCCTTCCGTTGAAACCCTTTGACAACTAGGCGGACTTTGTATCTCTTGGAACCATCATGCTCTCTTTCACCCTGCAGACACCCATTTGTTATGAAAGGCCTTCTTTCCCATAGGTAACTCCTAGTTCCCATGTCTCTCTGAGATGAGAGATTTCATTTTCTTCTTTCATAAAGCTCCCACTTGTTGGAATCTCGAAACGACAAACTTCATCATAAAGATTCTGTGCTCCCCTCCATCACCACAACATATAGTTCATGTATCTCCGTTAGGTACACGAGGTCGAGAAGACCTTCTCAATACAAGTGAGCCGAGTAAGAGGTCGTGTGTCGAATGCCGTTGCATCGTTTGTCCAACAAGTTCCTCCGTCGAGGACTTGTTACAATTGGTTCTGTCATAAGTATCTTAGACATCATCTCGCATCTGCAAATACCGATCCTCATTCTCCGCTTCCGAGTCATTGGCGTCTATTTTATGCATGTCCTTATACATCACTCTTTCGTTGAAAATCACATCTCGTTACGATAACTTTTCTTCTTTCGTCATCCCAAACGCGGTAGCCAAACTCATCCTCACCATAGCCAATGAACGTGGCATTTCTTGGATTTGGGATCAAGCTTATTCCCTGCCTTGATCACCGATATGCACAAATGCTACACAACCGAAAACTTTTAGATGTGATAGTTTCACCTCTTTTCCGCTCCATACCTCCTTCCGTATTCTATGCTCCAATGGAACAGATGGGCCTCGCTGATCAAGTAAGCCGGCCGTGTCGACCGGCTCTCTCGCCTGCACTGTTTCTGTAGACCGACCGTACACGAATGCTTCGGCTCTTCGTCAACGTTCTGCTCATACGCTCGCCTACACCATTGTGTCGAGGCGTGCACCGCACGCTTTCTTTCCATTCTAATTCCGTGCTCATAGCAGAAATTTTTGAATCTCGTGTCTTCATATTCACCACCATTATCGGTTTGAGCTTTTTGATCTTTAAACCCGTCTCATTTTCCACCATAGCTTTCCATCTTTTGAAAGCCTCAAATACTTCGTACTTATGCTTTAGAAAGTAAACCCATACCTTCCGAGAGCGATCATCGATGAAAGTCACGGCAGTGTTTCCCACCAATAGATGAGACGATGGCCGTCGTCCCCAAACACGTCGAGTGAATAAGCTCTAGCCTTTCCTTCTTTGGGGATTCTGCAACTTGTCCGAAAGCCGACTCTCTTTGCTTTCCAAGTATGCAATCCTTCGCACATGTCTATCTCCGCATCGTAGACCGCACCGGAAGTTTTCCCTTCGAGTGCATAATCTTCATCCCCTTCTCACTCATATGGCCTAGTCTCCCGGTGCCATAGATTTGGTGTTTCATTGCTTGCTGCAACCGTAATTGAACAACGTGCCTCTCGTCATGTAAAGAGTGCCACTTTTCTTGCCTCGAGCAACTGCCATCGCACTTTGAAATCTTCCAATCATCACCATGGAAGATTGCAAGTGTAGCCTTCACCGGCCAACCGCCCCACCGAGATTAAGTTCCTTCCGAGATCGGGAATATGCCCGACATCCTTCGCTCCCAAATAGATCCGTTCAACTTAATCTTCACTACACCTTGCTAATAATAGCACATGGTTGATCATCACCAAGATATACCTTTCCAAGGTTTTCGGGAGACATATTTCTCGAAGAATTCTTTTTGTGAAGTAGCATGGAACGATGCTCAGTCTAACACCTAAGATTCTTCCTTGCTCTCCAGCAGCATATCAATGCATCGTCTCTCCCGAGGTGGAAGTAACGTTGCACCGCCTTCACTTTGTCCTTCTACACTTGCACCGATTTTTGTAATGCCCTGGTTCTTCCACAATTCCAACACTCGATAGTCTTCGAGTTATGGGAATTATTAGGATTCCCGGATTTAGACCTCCCGTCTTTCGATCTACCTCGTAGGGCTCTACCATGTCCATTTCCTTTGGTTGAATTTCTTCCTCTCGACTCGTATGCAAACTCAAGAGGTTGACGATTCACCTCTCTCTACGCCGGATCTCTTCACCGAGAACCAAATCACGAACATCGTCCACCCCAACTTATTGCTTCCCGATGAGCTACTCACAAACGTGACAAAGAGCATTCCAAACTTTCTCGGTGCAGAAGACAAAAGTATCAATGCTCGTACTTCTTCATCGAATTCCAATTTCCACCGAACTCAACCGGGTTGTAACCGTGCCGAGTTCATTGAGATGTTGAGCTACCGATGCACCTTCACTATCCGCAAATTGAACAAGCGCCTCATCAAGTGCACTTTGTTTTAGGGCCGATGGCTTCATACATATTGGAGTAGAGCCGCCATAAGACCGCCAGTGGTCTTTTCCTTTGCTGCTATGTTAAAAGCAACATTACGGATAACGTCAATCGAATAACTCCGGTGGCTTGTCTGCCTGTAAGATTCCACCTTCTTCCTTCATAGCCTCGGCTTCTTCCCGAGAGAGGTTGATATAGATTTCTTTGATACGTATAATCCTCTATCTCGCATTTTCCAAAACCCGAAATCTATGCCATCAAATTTCTCGAGTTTCACCTTCTTCCTTCATCTGCGGCTATTGCTCCCACTAAATCGACTTCCTCGATCGTTTTCGATTATTTCTTGCGTAAAATTGACAGAAATCACTACCAATAGCTCTGATACCAGTGTTGGGAAATAACGTAAATTCCCGATAAGTCAGATTTATGAGAAAGCAAGAATAGAAAAATAACACACAAAATTTGATAACGGAGTTCGGCCAATCTTGCTTACGTCTCCGGACCTGCTGCAGATCTTTTTACTGAAATGGGAGAAATTACACAAGGTGTTTACAACACTCACAACTCACAACCCAATTACACTCAAGAAAATTACTCTCAATTTTCTCTCACAAAAGCTTTGCTCTCTAAGCTTTTCTCTCAATTGGAATGAAAACTTTGGATGATTAATTCATTACAATTACACATCTATTTATAGGAAAATTCACTCCTTGAATTACTCCTTAAATTAATGGTTCCTTAAATTGCTCCTTGAATTAAGCTCCTTGTTTTGCTCCATGAATTGCTCCATGTTTTGCTCCTTGTTTTGCTCCATGAATTGCTCCATGTTTTGCTCCTTGTTTTGCTCCATGTTTGCTCCTTAAATTAAGGAGCTTTATAACAGGATTAACATGACCAAATGGTTGTTAAACTATGTAGCTATACATTATCTAAGAAAATTGAAATGAATACACAAGAAAAAGCAGCAAAGTGAAAGAAAAAAACTTACAGAATTTCCATGTTCACCAACTTTTGAAGCTCTGCAGGAACAGTTCCAGAAAACATGTTGCTCTCCAACGCACTGAAAAGCATAATTCTTTTTATGGTCAACACAAGGAAAATAAAAGGTGTACTTGCAATGAATTTAAAGGGGCTTGAAAGGAGACAAAGATCTAAACCATACAATGCTCTGAAAGTAGTTATGTTTCCTAAATGATGTGGTATTGGTCCTGATAATCTGTTCACACTGAAGACCCTGCATTCAAACCCTTCCATTAGCCAAATTACAATGTGCATCACATTATAGACAACCATAATAAAACATCTTATGTTGTCAATCAATCCAACGTAAACAACATCACCATTAAAATTACCTTATTTTACTCACAATCCAAACATTATGCAAACTTAAAACAAAATTTATTTAAAACCCTTTAATTTATTAGAACTTTTATTTAAAAATTAAAATGAAAAATAAGTATGCATCCTTCTAGGGAGATTAACGAACGTTGATATTTCTCCACGGTCATAGGAAACCTGACTATGGTGCTAACACAACATCAGCATTTTTCTCCATAAATATAAAACACAACAATGCGCATAAACTCTTCTTCTCCTCCATCCAATCAAGCATCATAGGTTATTAATTATGGTGTGTGAGTATTATACTTATTTTAAAAATAAAAATAAAAAACATTACCATACAATATCCCCTTTAACTTCTCTAATATTCTTTACCATACAAAGACAAATCTTTTAATTTCGTTACATCTATGAAAATATATTGAGACATAATACCAAACATGGGTTGGCCTCAAAAATCACAATTATTACAACTTGTTTTCTTCAACTACAACTAGATCACTCTCATATATCTTGTATATATACAAGTTCGACATTGATTGAATAATGATGCCTTGTGCATATCCGTATATTGTTCAAACCCATCGTATTCTAGCTCCACCATATGTATTACCAATCACATCACAATTCATGTCCAAAAGTTATATAATGTATTACAATATCACAGTTAATGTCTATTATACCAAAATTAACACATTCATTTGTGAACGAATATGAGAATGAAGAAGCATTAATGGCAAGGGACATGAGCAATTGAGATTTGATGAAGTACAAGTACAAGTTAATAGCATCAAGACTCTATCATTTCGACTATGCTTTTTAGAAAGCAAAAAATCCCAAGAAACAAAATGAAGATTGTCAACGACTCAAAATATTCATCCTGGTCGAAGTACTTGATGAACTCTTGTCACGTAGCAAAACAAAAAGTGATGAGAATCTTGATCTCGGATATTTCTAGAAGTGTATTCCTATTAGTAGAAAAAGTCTAAAGATAAAATAATGTGTATATTTCATTACAAACATAATTATGTGCTTGCATACATAGTAATATTTATATGTGTTAAAAAATTGGCACCTACGCAAACGAATATCAGGTCCAATTTTGGTTGCACAAATTAATAATAATGGGTAACAGCAAAAGTAATAAACATTAAGAAACTAAATGGCACACAATGATTTAAATAGTTCAAATTTTCAATGTGCGGAAGCGAATATCAGGTCCAATTTTGGTTGCATAAATTAATAATAATGAGTAACAGCAAAAGTAATAAGCAGTAAGAAATTAAATGGCACACAATGATTTAAGCGGTTCAACTTTTCAACGTGAAAAGTCTACTCCACTGACGACGGCACGACGGCACACTGAAAAAAATCCACTAATAATCAAAAGGAGATACAAATACCAATTTTCAGAGAGTTTTACAAATTATACCAAAATCCAAAACCAACCCACAAAATATCCCTTCTAATTTACTGGTAATATATAGCAAGATAAATTAACAAACTTGCTATTAAATCAAAATATTACCGTATAAATTTGAGAGACTCCACCAAAGAAAGCAATAATAAACAGCTTGTATTTTAGGGATTGATTCACTTACCCACGCAGCTACTAATTCTCTGCTTTGTTTCTCTGCTTTATGTTTCTTTTCTTCTTCAATTTTGGAGGCTGCTACTTTCTCTCTTTTCTGTAGTTTTCTTTTCTTTTTTTTTCTGCAACGGCTTATCATACACAGGAAGGGAAATATATATATATAAGCTAGGGTACAGACTTTGAAATAATAGAATGACTTATATGCTTGATGTTTTGGACAAACAATGAATAACAATATCTATCTTTAGTAAGAAGAAGTGGACACTTACAAAAATTCCAACTTTGTGGAATCACATTCATTGGGTACCGGACCACTAAGGTAGTTCTCGCCTAAATCACTGTAAGCAAGAAGAAATAACTATATTGTACACAGAGCTAACAAAGGAGCTTGAAAAGGCCTAAAAAAAAGTATACTATGGAAATATCTTCTTACACGTTCTTATGGTACACTAGCTTTGCTAATGCTAGTGGAAGCACACCATCAAAATCTTGACCTGTAAGAAACCTTCATGATAAGATGCAGAATGTCAGTAGGAAATGATAATTTTTTTTAAGGTGAACATTTTAAACATTACTTGTCTAGTTAGGGAAAGAGAAAAGCATTCACATATGGATCTCTGAACCAAACCCCATCAAAATCCGGAATAAAAAGTTGAAACAAACCCCATAAAATCAACAAAGCAATGAAAATAAAATACCCAGTTAAATCAACACAAAAGAATAAAAAAGTAGAGAAATCTACCGAAAAAAACAGAGCTGCAAAAATAAAAAAAAACAATTTAAAATCATGATAAAAAAACACATAAACTACCCCAAAGCAAGAGAAATACAGTCAATTCCTTAGCAAATATCACGCAGCAGAGAATTAGGCGTGAGGTGTGAGGCGTGAAGGAGAAAGGCGTACTGGTAGATTGAAAGTGAAAATTTCATTTCGCGCAGAAAAAATATACCGCTTTTTTTAAAGATTTTAAAGCAGTTTTTACTTTATTTTTTCCAGTTATTTAAAAAAAATAGATGTAATTTATATTAATTATTAGTCATAATAATAAGTTATAATATCTTCTTCTTCTTTTTTTGCTAATTTTTTACCATAATTTTTTTACTTTATACGACCATTTTTAACAATTGTGTAATTAAAAAACAATTATTTTTTATTTTAATAAAATGTTATAAAAATTCTATATTGTAGTAGTTCCCTATCAATATACCAAAAGATAAATCATTATTGTATATTTTACTCTTATAGGAAATTTAGAATAATGGTTCGCTAGTAATCTCATTACTCATATTATAATTTACTTTTCTCCTATTTTAATCACACATCTAAACTAATATTGCTTGATCTTAGAGGTAAACATTTTCCGCACAAAAACCACTGTAATATTACTTACAACAAATTTTACCTACGTGCATGTGATTAATCTACTATAATTAGAAGGTAAGTATGTATTTTGAATTTTAATAAATGTATAAAAAATGTAATTATTTTAAAAAAAATACATACCTTTATAAATAAATAATTTAGATATCTCCCTATTCTTAATCAATACAAATAAAAATTATTTATATAATATTTATTTTTTTTGGTTTATCATTTAGCATTTATATATATTCAATGTAAAAATTCATTGTCTTTTTTTTATTATTCAAAAAAGTAGAAATTTAATTGATTAAATTGTGAATTAATTCAACAAATATAAAAAGTAAATTTTTTTTTTGGAATGGAATACAAAATATAGTGAAGACCTCTTAAACAAAAACAAATACATAGTAGATGGATGAAAACTTGAAATCTCGCATTATTTTGATTTTTTGACATAAAAATTCTAGAAAATAAAATTTTTGAAAAACTAAAAGATAATATTAAAAAATATATGAATACGTATTTATGAAAATGTTTTAAATATACGTTCATTACTTTATTTGAAAGAAAAAAAACATATTGACGGTAATTCCTGTATTTCCATTAAAATATTATCATTTTAAATATTAAAAAAAAATCATCTAAGATTTTAAAATTTTGTTGTACTGATTTCTAACTAGCCTACACACTTTCAGTTACTAAAACTATAAGTTTGTTTTAAAAATTAAATTTAATCTGCCAATGAGTAATATATATATATATATAATTATATATTAAAAAAGTTGCGTTAAATAAGGTATAAAATATAATCAGATATCACCTGAGTGAACTTTTTATTTATTTATTTATTTATTATTTTGGGATAGAAAGTAGTTAAAAATAAAGAAGGAAACTGAAAAACCAGCGTGAAATGGGAAGTTTTCTACGGGGGAAGACGAGGATTAGATTCAGACCTCTTCACGCGGGACCCCAACGTGCCTCATCTTTTTTGTTTTTTTTTTTTCATATTTCTGTTATTTTCTCTTTCTCTTATTTCTTATTTACTCTCTCCTTAGCTTTCTTTCTTTCTCTCACAAAGTTTTTTTTTTTTTTGCCCCTCTCTCACGGAACCTTTTCAAACGCTTCAAAAATTAGCATTAACTTTGCCTTTTTATTCTCTTTTCGTATGCACAGGGAATACAAGCATATATTCAACCACTAGTTCTTGTTGCTTAAACGGCTTCCCCTAGTTAATGGACAGTTTGCGTCCTCCTTCAATGAAGCACCGACAGAACAAAGTTCAGAGGCTTCTTTGTTCTGTTCAGAATTATGATTGGGGGCGAAAGGGCGGAAATTCACTCGTTGCTAGGCTCTTTTCTCGTAACTCTGCCTCCCCAATTGACCCTGAAATGCCATACGCTGAGTTTTGGATGGGTACCCACGAATCAGGACCTTCCTTTTTGGTTCAAGATGAGGAAGAGAGCAATGGGTTTGTTTCCGTTGTTTCAGAGACTGAAAGTCTCAAGTCCTGGGTCCTCAAGAACCCGAAGGTGCTTGGGGAGAAAGTGGTACAGAAATGGGGTGCTGATATTCCTTTCTTGTTTAAGGTATTTTCTATATCAATTTCTTCTTTTCTTCATCGAATTTTGTTTTGTTGGCTTTTTGGGTCGAATTTTCCTATTGGACGAGTGGATTTTTTATTTTATTTTTTTTGGGTGAAAGTTGTTGGGTTGTTCTGTTCTGTTTGTTTGTAGGTGCTTTCAGTGTCAAAGGCATTGTCAATACAGGCTCATCCTGATAAGGAGTTGGCCAAGGCTTTACATAAGTTGCACCCAAATGTTTATAAGGACGACAATCATAAGCCCGAAATGGCACTTGCTATAACTCAGTTTGAGGCTCTCTGTGGATTTACAAGTCTCCAGGTCTAGTATTTTTATTCTCACATCTGAATATCTGATACTGTTCCTATCGATAAGTACTGATAACTATAATATCTCAATTTATTTTCCCCTTTTTTCTTTTACTACTTTTAAATAAACGGAAAGAAGGATTATATTCTTAAATTAATAGATTAATAAATTAATAAGATGATTGGATATTTGAATGGAACCTTCATTTAGTATTTTTCATATTCTTTTAATGAACGTGGGTCTTAAGTGCTCTTCAACTCAATGATTTTTAAATATGGAAATAGATGAAAACTTTAGCCTTTTTGATAGGTTTTATATGGATTCGTACATATGCGTCTTCATTGATTCCAACTTTGATTGCCCATCTTCCATTGTTTTGTGAATTAATTGCGTTTGTGATATGTTAAAAGTTATTGAAAAATCAAATCTTTTAAAAGATTAAACTATATGGAAAACTGTTAATAATGTTAGAGATTGTTATAAAGTTCCTTAATTTAAGGAGCAAAATATAGAATAAAACATGGAGAAAGAAAAACAAGGAAAGAAACAAGCGAAAGCGAATTTAAAGCGAACTATTAATTTAAGGAAAGTAATTCAAGGAGTGAATTTTCCTATAATATGTGTAATTGTAATGAATTAATCATCCAAAGCTGCTCATTCCAATTGAGAGAAAAGTTTGTAGAGAAAATCGAGAGTAATTTTCTCGCGTTATCGGGTTGTGAGTTGTGAGTGTTGTAAACACTCGTAATTTCTCCCTTTCAAGAAAAAGACTGGCAGCAGTCGGAGACGTAAGCAAGATCGTCAACTCCGTTATCAAATTTGTGTTATTTTTTCATTGCTTTCATAACCGCTTATCTAGAATTTGCGTTATTTCCCCAACAACCGTATCGAGCTATTGGTGGTAATTTCATCAATTTTACGAGATTACTATTTACGTGAATAGTGAATTACGTGAATAGTGAAATTTTGTTGATGATATTTGTTCATCGGAGTGCTGTTCTAATACACGGTGATTTACGTAAATAGTCGAAAACGATCCAAAGGAAGTCGATTTTAACAGGAAGCGATACGCATGAGATGAAGGAAGTGCAGCTTGCTCGAGCAAGAAAAGTGGCACTCTTTACATGACCAGATACACGCTTGTTCAATTAAAGCAAGCAATGAAACACCAAATGCGGTGTACCGCAGACTAGGCCATACGAGTGGTAAGGGGACTAAGATTATGACTCAAAGGGAAAACTTCAGGTGTCTACAACACGGAGATAGACACGTGCGAAGATTGCATACTTGGAAAGCAAAAGAGAGTCACCTTAGACAAGTCTAATCCCAAAGCATGAAAGGCTAGAGCTTATTCACTCGATGTTTGGGGACCAACGACCGTCTCATCTATCGGTAGGAAACACTACTGTGACTTTCTATTGATGATCACTCTCGGATGAAGGTACGTGAGTTTACTTCTAAAGCATAAGTCTCAAGTATTTGGTGCTTTTAGAAGATGGAAAGCTATGGTGGAAAATGAGACGGGTTTAAAGATCAAAAAAAGCTCAGAATCGATAATGGTGGTGAATAGCGAAGACACCCGTATTCAAAAATTTCTGCCATGCAAAGCACGGGATCGAATGGAAAGAATCGTACTGTGCACGCCTCAACACAATGGTGTACCGAGCATATGAACCGAATGTTGCTGACAGAAAGAGCAGGAAGCATTCGTATACGTCACGTCTACCGGCGTTACGGCGTAAGCAATCAACACGGCGGCTTACTTCGATCAACCGAGGCCCATCTCGTTCCATTGGAGCATAGAATACCATATGAGGTATGGAGCGGAAAAGAGGTGAAACTATCACATCTAAAAGTTTTCTACTGCGGTAGCATTTCCAGGCATATCGCTGATCAAGGCAGAATAAACTTGATCCCAAATCCAAGAAATGCACATTCATGGTGAGGATGAGTTTGGCTACCGTGATTGGGGATGACGAAAGGAAGAAAGTTATCCGTGCAGAGATGTGATTTTCAACGAAGGGTGATGTATAAGGACAAAGATAACAGACGCCAACGACTCGGAAGCGAGAATGAGTCAAGATTTGCATATACCGGATGATGTCCCGCATACTTCCGCAATGTAACCAATTGTAACAAGTCCTCACCAGAGGAACTCATTGACAAAGCAAGACACAACATTCCGACACACCACAACCTCTTTACTCCAAATCAGATTGAGAAGTTCTTCTCGACCTCACGTGCCTACTGCGAGATACATGAACTATATGTCATTGATCGATTTATGAGCTCGAATCTTTACGAAGCTGTCGGACTCGAGATTCCAACAAGTGAGCTTGCCACATGAAAGAAGAAATGAAATCTCTCATCTCCAACTGCATACGTGGAACTAGCCGAGTTACCTATGGGAAAGAAGGCACTTCACAACAAACGGGGTGTAAAGGTGAAAGGGAGCACCACGTGTTCCAAGAGATACAAAGCCCGCCTAATTGTCAAGGGTTTTAACAGAAGGAAGGAGTTGATTACACCGACATTTTCGCCCCATTGAAGCTTAATACTATCGATCGTATTGAGTATTGTAGCCATCGAAGATCTTCATCTTGAACGAGTTGGATGCGAAGACGTATTCCTTGTGGAGATTTAGACGAAGAGATATACATGTACCGAGAAGGTTTCTGAAAAGAGGAAGAAGAATACGTACAAGTACTTAAGAAAAGTTTGTATGGCACCGAAACAAGCCCCGAGACAATGGTACGTAAAGTTTGACTTTTACGCACAAGGAAGGTTTCCATGCACGTCGACCATTGTTGCTACTTCAAGAGATATAGGTCCGGTTTATATCATTTTACTACTTTATATTGATGATATGTTAGTAGCGAGTTCATATATGGATGATATTAAAAGGTTGAAGCAAAGAATTGTCAAAAAAAGACTTGGAGTCTAGCAAAGAAGATTCTTGGAACGCAAATCACAAGAAATGAGAAGAAAGGATCCCCTCAGCTTATCTCGTGCAAGAAAGTACATCAATCGTGTTTTGCAAAGATTCAACATGCGATGCTGCCGCTGAAGACACCCTTGGCCGGTCATTTTCGCCTATCCAAGGATCACGCATCTCAGAGAAGAAGAGAGAATTCATGGCTAAGGTTCCTTATGCCTCACCCATTGGAAGTTTGATGTACGCAATGGTCCGTACGAGACCGTACATTGCTACGTCACATGGGGAGTTGTTAGCAGATTTATGTCAAATCCAGAAAAACTCATCGTTGGGAATGAGTGGATTTTGAGGTATCTGGCGCACCACGTAAAAGTGCTCGTACTTTTAGTAAGGAGAGTTAAAAGTATAAGCGGTACGTACGTTAAGCATTTCGAGGTGAAGTTGATCACCGAAGCACTACTGGGTTATATATTTACCGTTGGAACTACAAATTAGTCGTGGATGTCATAAATACAGAAAAATTGTCACTCTATCCACTACAGAGGCCGAGTATGTAGCAAGAATCGAAACTAGTAAAGAGATGATATGGCTTCAAGGTTTGTTAATCGAAATTTGGGATTCAAACAAAAGAAGAATGTTTTCATAGTGATAGTCAAAGTGCAATACACTATGAAGCAAAGATTTCATTCTAGAACAAAGCATATTTGGACTTCGTTATCACTTCATCGATCTCTATTGGAAGATGATGTGTTATCGAGTAAGATTCAAGGAAGCAAAAATCCACAGATATGTTAACAAAGGTGGTGACTATTGACAAGCTGAAGTTGCAGGCTCAACTTCGGTTGGTCTGCTAGAGTAACAAAGACTAGAAAAGCTTCTTCATCATTTAGGTGTGAAGACAGATTGAAATCAGTCTTCAAGTGGGAGATTGTTGGAGATTGTTATAAAGCTACTTAATTTAAGGAGCAAAACATGGAGCAAAACATGGAGCAAAACATGGAGCAAAACATGAAGCAAAACAAAGAGCAAAACATGGAGCAAAACAAGGAGCAATTCATGGAGCAAAACAAGGAGCTTAATTCAAGGAGCAATTTAAGGAACCATTAATTTAAGGAGTAATTCAAGGAACCATTAATTTAAGGAGTAATTCAAGGAGTGAATTTTCTTATAAATAGATGTGTAATTATAATGAATTAATCATTCAAAGTGTTCATTCCAATTGAGAGAAAAACTTAGAGAGAAAAGCTTTTGTGAGAGAAAATTGAGAGTAATTTTCTTGGGTGTTATTGGGTCATTGAGTTGTCATTGTAAACACCTTGTGTAATTTCTCCCTTTCAAAAAGATTTAAATGAGTCAGAGACCGTAAGCAAGATTGGCCGAACTCCGTTATCAAATTTATATGTTATTTTTCTATTCTTGCTTTCTCATAAATCTGGCTTATTGGGAATTTGCGTTATTTCCCAACAAATAATACTTTTATATATTTATTATTCTACCATAAATGTTAACTTTATGATATACATTTGTTTCATGTTAATTAATTTCATGAATCACGAGCAGATTTGTGATTTTACCGTCATAGACCATTATATTTTTATAAACTGTTTGTGCATAAATCTTCAATGTGCAAAAATAATATTGAAGTCTTGTTATTTGGTGTTGCTATCAATACTGATTTCTCTGCATGGCCTCAGTTTAGATGCATAACAGGATATAATACCATTCAGTTTGCTCTGTTTGAATAAACAGAAGACTCATTTTGAGCTAAAACTAATTTATTATGTCATCAAATATGTTTTTACTGTTTCACGATCCCTATAATTTAAATTTAAATGGTGGAATCTAATTTTTCTTTGCAGGAACTGAAGTCTGTACTTCGTAATGTTCCTGAGATTGTAGAAGTAGTTGGCAGTGCCTATACAAACCAATTATTGCATATCAATGATTATGAGGAGGAGAAAGTAAAATCTGTTTTGCAATCGGTTTTCACCCAACTCATGTTAGTTGGCAAAAATGATATATTTGAAGTAACATCCAAATTGAAAAATCGGTTGCTTATGGAAAGTCAGGTAAGTAGATATTATGAAAAGTGAGCAAAATGTTTTTGTTGTAATATATATAGTTTAAATGTTGCAAGCTGGAGACCTAATCTGTCCATTTTGTTCTATGAGCATCTGATGTATATTTTAACTGTTATTTGACTCTGTTCATCAGGCGAGGCAATTGACAGAAAAGGAAGAGCTGGTTTTGCGGTTGGAGAAGCAATATCCCGTTGATATTGGTGTTTTATCAGCCTTCTTTTTTAATTATGTGAGACTCAAACCTGGAGAAGCATTGTATTTAGGAGCAAATGTGCCCCATGCTTATATATTCGGTGAGTGTATTGAATGCATGGCAACTTCAGACAATGTTGTAAGGGCCGGCCTTACCCCAAAGTACCGAGATGTGAAGACTCTTTGTTCCATGCTCACATATAAGCAGGTGACATATTCATTAAGCTTCTGATTGAATTTCTGCTTGTTTGGTAAGTCTGTTGAGCGTATCCGTTTCATTGGCTCAAACCAATAAAGCATGTACCATGAACCCAATTTTGCTTTATATACTGCAAGGGGCTTCTTTTATCGCTCTACATCTGACATCCTTTTCTATTGCAGGGATTTCCTGAAATTCTCCAAGGAGTTAAAATAAGCCCATACATAACAAGGTACCTCCCACCCTTTGATGAATTTGAAGTTGACTGTTGTAATCTTCCTCAGGGAGAATTGGCAGTGTTTCCTGCAGTTTCGGGTCCTTCGATTTTCGTGGTCACTTTTGGTGAGGGAAACCTGAGTACTAGTTCTGTCAAAGGAAATGTCATTACTGAAGGTGATGTTCTTTTTGCACCTGCCAATACTGAGATTAGCATAACAGCTGCGTGTGAGTTGCTACTGTATAGGGCCGGTGTAAACAGCAGGTTTTTAGAACCCTTGTGAGTCATACTATGGAACGGAATATTTTAGTTAAAAACAAGGGGAAAGTAAAAGAATAAAGAAATAGTAAAGAACATATGTATTATTTAATTTATCAATGTCATATGTTTATACACGTATTCATTGACACTAATGTGCAAAATAAACAATATCAGTATGTATGATCACCTGCTTTAGTAATATGTTGATATAAGGAATGGTATTTACTTTTTCTCTCTGCCAAGCAGGAAAAAGAAGTTAATGAGTCTATATTTAAATAAACTCTCTTAACCTATTCGTTGACAGTTAAAAAATAAATTGGTCTGAAACCTGAATTTACATAGATGGTTTGAGTTCCACCGAAAACTAGTTTGTTTAAAATATTTGTTAAAGGTACGCACCATTACCTAGAACTCACTCAAACCAATGAAATGGTATTGATTGTGGAACAAACAATTTTATTTGCCTACTATTAAAAATAAAATGAATTTATTCAATAATAACTCATCCTCTTACTTAAGTGAGTTGTTCCCCAATCTTTTTTTAGATCAAACGGTATTACTGTGTTATAAATGTGTGATTAATAAGAGGAGTGAAACTTACCATTAAATCACTAGATAAATTTATCACACTTAAACTTGCTTTTCTTTATGAGGCATTGGTATACCATGTTTAAAATAAACAACAAAATAATAATTGAAGAGATAGAGAAATAAATGAAGTGGTTGAATAGACAGAGAAATAAATGAAATGGTTGAAGGTTGTAGAAATAAATGAAGTAGTTAAAGGTTGTAAAAATAAATGAAGTAGTTGAAGGTTGTAGAAATAAATGAAGTGGTTGAATGTTGTAGAAATAAATGAAGTGGTTGAATGTTGTAGAAATAAATGAAGTGGTTGAAGGTTGTATAAAAGATAAGTGTATAGATAAGATTTGTATGACTAGGATTATTTCTTAGTTTTATATTTGTGTGGTGTAGATTGCATGGTGAAGACTATAAATAGCCTACCTTGCATTTGGTTTAATCATTTCATAAAAAAACAAATAAGTCTTTGTATTCTTAGTTTGAGTGTAAGTTAAGAGCTTTCTCTTTTAGTGTTTGTATTTCTCTTCAATTTGTGAGTTGTCTTTGAAAGGTGTTATAGTGAGTATAATACAAGTAGTTTGTTTACTTGTTTGGATCTAATATTAGTAAATTTAGAGTTGTTTATTCTAAATTTTACTCAACAGTTGGTATCAGAGCGAGACGGTCAGTGATCGTTCTTAGTGGAGTTATCTTGAGTCGTGAGGAGTTTGGTACTCTGCAAGTTTATTAGTCAAGCTTGTTTGGTATAGTCGAAGTCTTGCCGACACGATGGGTGATCTTCAAGTAGTTGGAGGAATCAAGAAGTTCAACAACAAAAACTATAACACATGGGCAACATGTATGGAGTCTTATCTACAAGGTCAAGACTTGTGGGAGGTTGTTGGCGGTGATGAAGTTACACAACCAACAGTGGAAGATGCAAACGGCATCTTACGGAAATGGAAAATTAAAGCAGGCAAAGAGATGTTTGCTTTGAAGACCACAATTGAAGAAGAAATGTTGGAGCATATTCGGGATGCAAAAACACCAAAGGAATCATGTGACACTCTTGTTACGCTCTTTTCAAAGAAGAATGATACAAGATTGCAACTTCTGGAGAATGAGTTACTATCGATGGCGCAACGCGACATGACGATTTCCCAATATTTTCACAAGGTAAAGTCATTATGCCGCGAAATTTCAGAGTTAGATCCAAAAGCCCCTATTGGGGAAACGAGGATAAAGAGAATAATTATTCACGGTTTGAGACCCGAATATCGAGGGTTTGTTACCACTATACAAGGATGGCCGACACAACCATCTCTTGTTGAGTTTAAGAATCTGTTAGCCGGTCAAGAAGCTATGGCTAAGCAAATGGGAGGAGTCCAACTGAAGGGTGAAGAAGAAGGGCTCTACACTAGCAAAAGCAAAGGCACTTTCAAGCGGTACAATGGAAATGGATATAAAAATGATGGCGATAAAGGAAAAATTCCTCAAGGAAAGGGAGGCTTTCGTCCAGGGGGAGCTTGGAAGAAACACAATAACAATAGAAAATTTGACGGTGAATGTTATAACTGCAGAAAGATGGGTCACATAGCAAAAGATTGTTGGAATAAGAAAAATCCTGTTGAAAGCAATACAGCTACTTCCAGTTCTAAGGAGCATAGAAAAGATGGTTGGGATGCCGAAGCATTATTCGCTACAGAGGAAGAAGAATTGGCTCTTACGGTAACAACATCAAAACAGATTGACTACAAGAATGACTGGATCGTAGGGGCTGCTCAAATCATATGACAGGTGATAAACAAAAGTTGGAAAGCATGATCGAATACAAGGGAGGTCGTGTAGTGGTGACAGCTGACAACTCAAGGTTACCGATAGCCTATATTGGTAAGACGATAGTTACGCCTCGATATAATACTAACCAAGTACCACTTCAAGATGTTTATCATGTCCTAGGAATGAAGAAAAATTTGCTATATGTGGCTCAATTAACATCATCAGGCCACTATGTCTTGTTCAGTCCCCGAGACGTGAAGGTGTATCGTGATCTCAAAATCTCAGAAACACCAATAATGGAATGGCAACGATTGGAATCAGTCTACGTGATGTCAGCAGAATCTGCATATGTAGATAAGACAAGAAGAAATGAGACAGCAGATCTATGGCATATGCGGTTAGGTCACGTTAGCTATTCCAAGCTAAGTGTGATGGTGAAGAAGTTGATGCTTAAAGGGCTTCCTCAACTAGACGTGCGTACGGACACGGTCTGTGCAGGGTGCCAATATGGTAAAGCTCACCAATTGCCATATGAGGAATCGAAGTTTAAAGTAAAAGAACCATTGGAGTTAGTTCACTCTGATGTATTCGGTTCTGTTAAGCAACCATCAATTGGCGGTATGCGATATATGGTGACATTCATTGACGACTTCTCAAGGTATGTGTGGGTTTTCTTTATGAAAGAAAAATCTGACGTATTATCAAAGTTTAAAGAATTTAAAGAGTCAACTGAAGGAGAAGTTGGAAAGAAGATCTGTTGCTTGCGCACTGACAATGGCGGAGAATATAGCTCAAGAGAGTTCTCTCAATACCTAAGTGAATGTCGAATACGTCATCAATACACTTGTACCAACACGCCACAACAAAATGGTGTAGCAGAGAGAAAGAACCGACATCTTGCAGAAATTTGTCGAAGTATGCTACATGAAAAGAATGTACCTGGGAGATTTTGAAATTTAAAGCGATGAGCGCATCCTTTGTGATCAATAGACTTCCTCAACCAAGGTTAGAATTTGTTTCACCTTTTGAGAAACTATGGAATATGAAACCTACAGTTAGCTACTTTCGAGTATTTGGCTGTGTGTGTTATGTATTTGTTCCTGATCATTTACGGAGCAAATTTGACAAGAAAGCTATTAGATGTATCTTTGTGGGATACGACAGCCAAAAAAAAGGGTGGAAATGTTGTGATCCAACGAATGGAAGATGCTACACTTCACGAGATGTGGTGTTTGATGAAGCATCTTCTTGGTGGTCCTTAGAGAAGGAAGCATTGCCAGACTCAAGAGAATTTGGAGATAAGCTGCAACAAAAGATGGATGAGCATACTATTCAATTCCAAAATGAATCCAGATATCCAGACGATGATGGTACCGAACAAAGAGTAGCTCAGAATCCTTGGCAAACTAGCATATATCAACAACTAAATGAAGAAGGTGGGCCTAGTGAAATAGAAGAATCAACTCCACAATCTGAACTCCGTAGGTCAACAAGAACACGAAGGCCAAATCCCAAATATGCCAATGCAGCCATAATTGAAGAATCAATAGAACCTGAGATGTTTGAAGAAACATCGCAAAGATTTGAGTGGATGACAGCTATGAGAGAAGAGATCGATGCACTTCAGCAAAATCAAACTACTGGCATATATCAACAACTAAATGAAGAAGGTGGGCCTAGTGAAATAGAAGAATCAACTTCACAATCTCAACTCCGTAGGTCAACAAGAACACGAAGGCCAAATCCCAAATATGCCAATACAGCCATAAATTGAAGAAGCAATAGAACCTGAGATGTTTGAAGAAGCATCGCAAAGATCTGAGTGGATGACAGCTATGAGAGAAGAGATCGATGCACTTCAGCAAAATCAAACTTGGGATTTGGTACGAAAGCCAAGAGATGTGAAACCCATATCCTGCAAATGGGTTTACAAGATAAAGAGTAGACCATATGGGTCAATCGAGAGATGCAAGGCACGATTGGTAGCTCGTGGTTTCTCTCAACAGTATGGACTAGACTATGATGAAACGTTTAGGCCAGTGGCGAAACTTACAACTGTTCGAGTCCTACTTGTACTTGCAGCAAACAAATATTGGAAGCTGTGGCAGATGTATGTGAAGAATTCTTTTTTCATGGAGAGTTGGATCGGGAGATCTACATGATCCAACCAATGGGTTTTCACAGCCAAGATCATCCTGAATATGCATGTAAGCTGCGGAAAGCACTCTACGGATTAAAACAAGCACCCAGGGCATGGTATGGTAAGATTGCTAAATTTCTAACACAAAGTGGTTATTCAATAACACATGCAGATTCTAGGTTGTTTGTTAAAGCCAATGAAGGAAAGCTAGCTATTGTGCTAGTATATGTGGATGACTTAATCATAATTGGTGATAATGAGGCATAAATTCTTCAAACAAAGGAGAATTTGTCAGTCCGTTTCTAGATGAAAGAACTTGGCCAGCTCAAGCACTTCCTTGGTTTAGAGGTTGATCACATACAAGAAGGAATATTTCTTTGTTAGCAAAAATATTCTAAAGATTTGATAAAATGGTTCGGAATGCTTGAATGTAAACCAATTTCGACGCCGATGGAACCAAATGCCAACATGTGTGCACATGAAGGAAAAGATTTGGAAGATGCGACAATGTATCAAAAATTGGTAGGTAGTCTAATCTACTTAACCTTAACTCGACCTGACATTTCTTATGCAGTTAGTGTAATGAGTCGGTACATGCAAAATCCAAAGAAGCCACATTTGGAAGCAGTTTGACGAATATTGAGATATGTGAAGAGTACAATTGACTATGGTCTTTTGTACAAGAAAGGTGGAGACAACAAGTTAGTTGGTTACTGTGATGCAGACTATGCAGGAGATCATGACACCAGGAGATCAACAACTGGGTATGTGTTTAAGCTAGGTTTTGGAACAATTTCTTGGTGTAGCAAAAGACAACCAACAGTATCATTATCAACCACTGAAGCTGAGTATCGAGCAACAACAATGGTAGCTCAAGAATGTACATGGTTGATACAACTAATGATTAATCAACATCAATCAGTAGATTATGCAATACCGTTGTATTGTGACAATCAATCACAATTGCCGCGTAGAATCTGGTCTTTCATGCAAGAACTAAGCATGTTGAAATACACTATCACTTTATCAGAGAAAAGGTTCTGCAAGAAGAAATTGAAATAAGGAAAATCAAGACAGATAATCAAGTTGCAGACTTGTTCACAAAAAGCTTAAGAGTTGGCAAGTTCGAAATGTTTCGCCATCAGCTTGACACAGTAAAAATAGTGAGAGTTGGTGTTGAGGGGGAGTGTTGAAAATCAACACCAAAATAATAATTGAAGAGGTAGAGAAATAAATGAAGTGGTTGAATAGGTAGAGAAATAAATGAAATGGTTGAAGGTTGTAGAAATAAATGAAGTAGTTGAAGGTTGTAGAAATAAATGAAGTGGTTGAAGGTTGTAGAAAAGAGAAGTGTGTAGATAAGATTTGTATGGCTAGAATTATTTCTTAGTTTTATATTTGTGTGGTGTAGATTGCATGGTGAAGACTATAAATAGCCTACCTTGCATTTGGTTTAATCATTTCATCAAAAGAAAACAAATAAGTTTTTGTATTCTTAGTTTGAGTGTAAGTTAAGAGCTTTCTCTTTGAATGTTTGTATTTCTCTTCAATTTGTGAGTTGTCTTTGAAAGGTGTTATAGTGAGTATAATACAAGTAGTTTGTTTACTTGTTTGGATCTAATATTAGTAAATTTAGAGTTGTTCATTCTAAATTTTACTCAACATAACATACCTGTCATCTTAACCATAAACAGTTCAAGCCTATTTGTTCCCTGGGCTATTTGTCATCTCTTTCAAAAGGAACTCTTATGATTACCACAATAACATGCTCTTTTGGACAATATAGTTGTATAAATTTATGACTTCCAGTATACAAGTGTATGAGTGAATGAATACATGTGCCTAAGAGAGTAAGTAATTTATTTTATTTGATCAAAAGGAAACGCAAGGGACTTCCACAATTTTATTTTTATTTTTTATAATAAGAACTACTGCATTATTTAAGCAGCTTTTATTTTAATGTTTAAGGACATAATTTGACATTTATCAATGAGCCACAAAGGGGATGTTATAGATGCCAATAAGCTTTCAGTTCGTTAAAGATTATCATGCAAATCATAAGATGAACGAATATAATAGTAAATATGGTTGAAGGGTACGCAAAAGGATGAGTTAACAATCCTCATCTTTAACTCAAAAAAAGAAAGGAAAAAAAAAGTTAATGCTCTAGTTATTAACAAAAACAAAGCGAGTCCTAATCCTACCAAAGTTAAAGAGATGACCTTTGTTGCATGATATGGTGAGAAGTATATACTTTCATGCAAATCAAATATTAGGTGTAGTAAAAAAAACACAACACTTGAATTTGATTTATTCTTTGTTGAAGCGGGTGTGTGGAAGAAGAACAATATTGAAGAAATAAATCTCGAGTAAATTGGCTTAAATTAGAGGACTAAAAAACTGTTTTTTTTTTCATGCCAAGGTTGCTCAAAGAAGGCGGAGGCCTGTTGTATTAGGTTTGTAAAATTCAAATGCCGACTAAGTTACTGAGAAGGCATGTATTGAGAGAATTTCTTACTCCTACTTTAAAGAACTTCTTGAAACTACTATGATTTTGAATTTTTCTTATCGTGTGTTGATGGTAAAGTTACGGTAGTACAAAATCAATGTTTGACTAGGCACTTTGTTTATTGTGATGTAATTTATGTTGTCAATGTTTCTTTCGGTATAAAACTTTGTCGACTGTTCTTAATTTCTATATTTTTTATTCCAAAAGTTGAACCCCCTAAGAATATGTTGAGTTTAAAATCAATTAATTTGTGCAACGTGATTTATAAGGTAATTGTTAAGATTCTTGCTAATCGATTGAAAGAAATCATTTCAAGAGTCATTGGTGTCAACCAAAGTGCTTTTGTTCCTTATCATTCATTTTTTAACAATATTCCGGTGAAGACAAGAAAAAAAAGAATAAAAACATTTGGTTTTGAAGCTTGGTATGAGCAAAGCATACAAAAAGATTGAGCGAGGCTTTTAGGGTCATATGATGATAAGGTTGGGTTTTTGTGGAAGTTGGGATTATTGGATTTTGACTTGCATCTACACAATCACATATTCTTGTGTTATAAATGGGGAATTAGTTGGATTTTTCTAACTAGGTAGCAATATTTTCTTGTCTCTTGCATCGAGAACTGCATCAAGGTACTATTAGTGATTTGAAGGTGACTAAGACTAATTCAACGGTCTCTCAACTTCTATTTGAAGATGATTCTTTGATTTTATCACTAGAGTTCGTTAAGGGAAATTCAACAATGTTTGGGTATTTAGTATAATTTTAGGTTTAACAAATATCTATGATTTCTTGCCTTGTTTCGTATATCGAAGAAGTCTCAAATAAATTACGTTCTAGATTGTGTTCATGTAAAAATTTAAAATTGTCTTTTAAGTTCCTTTTTCTATTTGGAAAATAAGTCATGTTAAAGTTAATAGTTTGTGTTATGCCTAATTTTACAATGAAATATTTTATCAAATTTAAAAAGTGTCATACAAAAGTACTAGTGAGTACATCTGACAATAATAAAAAGATTCATTGGCTACCTAGTACATATTATGCTCTTTAAAGAGGACCGATGGTTTAGGGTTCAAAAATCTAAGGGCTTTTAACTTGCCTATGGTTGCTAAGTAACGTTAGCGATTAATAAAAAAATCATGAAACATTATTTCCACAAATCTTCTATTTTAGAACAGGTTCTTACCTCACGGTCGATATTAGATCCTCTTCATCTTAGGATTAAGAGGTTTTTTGGATACTCGTATTATGCTAGTAATTAGTATTTGGTGGTCAATTAATAAGCACGTATAATTGATATTTTAGATGATCTTTGAATTTTTAACCTACTTGCTTTTCGTCTTTTCTCTCCATGGATTGATGGTGTGGGTTGGGTGTCCCACTTTATTATGTTGAACGAGGATATTGGAAGGTCTCACTTGTTTACCAAATTTTTGGACAGAGTGATACCAATAAGATACTTTAGATAAATATTGCTCTTTATTTGAAAGATGAGCTTGTTTAACATTTTAATTGACATGATAAATATTATGTAAATTCAACTTATTATGTGACTTGTGATATAATAGGAAAGAACATTCGGGGAGATAAAAAACGTGGATAAACTCATTTGTAAGCTCAAAGTTCCACGAATCAATAACGCATTTGTTGGTCGGGCATCGTAAAATTAGCCTTATCCTTACTACTTTATGCCGTGCTTTTACTTTATGAGAATATGTCAATAGCTCTATTCTAAATTTATTTCAATCTTTTTTCATGTGGCATATTCCCAATAGAAGAGTCAAGAACTATTGGCAACGATTTATATGATTTTCTATAGGATACGAGTTTGTCAAAATGATATGATTTTACGCAATTAGTTTTTGATCCTTACTTGGGGCCACGTCTGATTAGACATGATCACTAGCTTTATGTTAGCGGTTTTAATGGCTTCGTTGCTTGTGTTTGTATTTGTGTTTTTGTGGTGCTTTTTATCATCCATATTAGTATCAATGCTCAACTAAAAAAATTCAGTATCTTATAATTAAAAAAAATCCCATTTAATTGGAATTTATAATTTAATAGGAAAAGAAAGCATAATGAAATTGTTTTAAACACGTGCTAGGAAGTTAGAACCACCACTCCAAATATCATCAAACCAAGATTTATAGATTAAAAATGGAGCTCATAGATGCTTCAAGGACATATTAGAATAAAAAATTTTGAAGAGTAAACAACCTATTCAACTCCACCACAATAAATGGCAAATCAACAACAGCTATTCAGGCCTCTGTAATTGGGTATTCAAAAACCACGTCTTTCCCAGTAATCTTCATATAAACTCCAGCCAAGGTCTCCAATTTGTACTCGGTGTTGTTGCTCTGCTTTGGGTCTAAGAAAACCCAAAATGAGAGATTTGACATTACTATAAACAGGCATACTTTGATACCATACAGCAAAAAAAAAAATCATCTACACTACTTTGCTGTTACCGTGATTATCTTGGATCCATCAATTCGGTACCTAATGCGCTTCCAGAACAGCATCATGAACAGCTGTTAGAGTGAGCGTGCGAGGCCGCTGAACAGAAGATCCCTTCTTTGTGGTCTCACAATCCTTCTGGTGGCAATTATAACTACATCCTACAAATAGGGTCCAGAAATAGTAGCACTCCGAGAATTAGAAACCCAACCAAGCAATGAAAATTAAAAAAATTACATGTATCACTTACACTTCATAATACCATCAATATAATAATCTTAGCATCAATGGGACCTATCAAAAAGTATGCCAAGTTGTTCAACTTATCTGGATTAAGATCAAAGGAACATATCATGTATCACTATTAGTATCCCAATTTGCAAGGAAAAAAAAAGGAAAAAATTTGTTTTTTTTCTGAAACCCTACTTACAAATATACTTGCCTTTCCACTGAATTTTTTCTCCAATTCTCTGACAAATCGTAGATGAATTTTGCGGAAAGCCTCTCTCAATCTGTAGGGAACACAGATGACCACAGCCTTGCGACTTCCATTTACATCAACTTGACTGTACAATGCTTCTCATATTCAGTCATAAAATACTGACTCAAAGTGAACTGAATTCACAAAGCAGAATTTACGAAGAAATCCTTCAAATCGCTCTTCCAATCCTGATTAGTATTCTCCAAATCAAACAAGTACTGAAATACATCAACAGACACAATTACGACAATTTGAGCTGTCGAAGGATCATATCAAAATTTTGACCAGATATCAAATATAAATTAAAAGGAAAATAACCTGTGCAACTGTCTCCTCAAACTCTGTAGGCTCAGCATCATTGTCTTTATGAAGCTTCTTCCTTGTAGTAAACGTATTTGAAACTCTGCTGGGCAAAACTGCTTGGTTACATCCAATGAATGAAAAGTTATCATTTTAGGTTACTCGAGGAATCATATAGTTGTCTTGAAATGTAGTCAATACTCAATAGCTTCAACCTGTCTACATCATATTTAAAGTATTAACAATAAAACAGCTTTAAATCTACAAACCTTCCCAATTCCCAAAACATGGTAATCAACAACAATCCTAAAAAATTGCTTGTTAGAAAAATATCCTTAAATGACAATACAAAAATAGTCACGTTACGTTTAGTCTACTCAAATACCCAGCAATCAATTACCTACTTGAAAACGTCTAAAAAATCTGAAATTTATGATAATGCTGATTCAGAAGTCGCGGAAAAAAAGGACTTAATAGAATCAATGGTATATAAAATAAAGCAAAGATGACAAGTTAGATTATAGCAACTATCTTACACATAAAACAAGCCACAAAACAAAAAACAAAAATGCCGAAACATCCTAATTGAAGAATGCGTACCGTGAAATGAAGCCGGCCGACTAAGTTTGAGGTAATGGGGGCGCTTGAGCTAGGGGTCGTATACTGACGCGTATCATTTTGATTGGAAATGTATGGGCCGCACATTGTTTTAAAATCAGATTGGGCCACACATTGTTTTAAAATTAGATTGGGCCACACATTGTTTTAAAATCAGATTGGGCCATTCATTGTTTTAAAATAAAATTGTGTCATTAACTATTATTTATATAATGTGATTTTTTAGGTAAATAAAATTTAAAATTAATATAATTTTTTAAATATTTAATTTAATTTTAAAAAAGAAAATAATTTGATTGATGATAAGTATATTATAATAATAATAAATAACATCTTATTGTTTGTGACTTTTAACTACAACAAAAATAAAATTATTCTTTTGCATTCTGAAAAATATAAAAAAAAAGTACTTAGTGATCTATTCAAATAAATTTTGAAACTTACCAAAAATATTGAGAGAACTATATAATGTATTATGATTATCAATTTTATCACACGCTATATCATATAATGGAGAAACAATCTTAGCAAGGATGAGATGTCATAACATTTTTCTTTGGATCCATGGATTAAGCAGCGTGATTGAAAATTCAATTAGTCAATTAATAAATGTCTAGCAAGATTATAATTTTTTTTTTCTTAAATGTCCACTTACACTCTCTCTGCTTTAGAAAAATAACTTTGTATCTATTCATGAAATTGTAGTACATTAAACAAATATCTTTCTATGTTGTTTTAGTGATAGCATTAGCAATAATCTTATTCTTTGGCCTTTTCATTTGTTTGTATATATTACTTTTAACGATGATATCAAGTCTTTAAACAATCATGAAGATTTGTTTGTGGTCCAAATTGTGCCACTCCATATCATTATGTACCTAAATTCGAATATCATTGGTGCATATTTTCTTTATTTAATAAAAAATGATTCTAATTTAAAAATAAAAAATAAAAAAACTTCAATCTACTTGAATCCATAAAAAATCTTAAATGTAAAAATGTACATTGAATTTTACAACTAGATATTAAATTATATTAATTAAATACAGAGTGAATACAATAAAAAATTTGTGCTTTTGTTGAAATGTATATATTTAGGATAATTTTTAAGTTATTTTATCTAAAATTTTAACTGAAACATCACTTTTATTTTGATTATTTAGACATAAATATTTAAGAAAACCATGTAAGTTTTCAATATATAATATGAACATTGCACCAACATCGTATACCAACATTATATTGATGAATTATATATTAACAATTAATTTAATAATCATAAAAGGTTAATATAATGACTGATTACATTCATTATGCTTATAAATTCTAAGATTTTTATCTTAATGGTATTTTTAATTAATGTGTATTTTGATCTATTTTATTATAACAAGAAAATGTATCATTGATCTCAAAATTTTAACTAAATTTACACATAGTCTCTAAAGTTTTAAAACATATCAATTTGGCTCTCAAATTTTTAAAACTTCACATATAGATCTTTAAATTTTTAAATCATATGATATATATTCTTAACTTTTAATACTTTATACATATTTAATAAAATTTTGATTCATAAATATGTATTCTAATAGCAAAACTATGACCTATTTGTGGTATTTTAAAAGTTTGGGAACTAAAGTGTATGATTTAAAAATTTGATGACTTATGTACGAAGTTTTAGAAGTTTAGGTATCAAATCATACTTATATATAAATTTAGTTCAAATTTGGGGACCAAATCAAGAAATGTTTATCGATAGCTTACACAACAGTTTAGCCTTTATTGTATTCTTAGATCACTTGTGTTTTTTTCTTTTATAAAACCCATTTGAATTTGTTTGTGATGTTATATCCTAGGTTTTTGACCCAATTGACTGAAATTCTAGTATTGTAATATTAAAATCCATAATAATTATAAACTTCCTAATCATAAAAAGTTTACCCAGTAAGTAAATACACATATTTTTTATAAGCTTTACCATAGTATTGTCTTTTACTAATATAAGACATCTCATCTCTAAAATTTTCCCCAAAATTAGGATATTTATCTCTTTTAAAGTCCATCATTTTATATTTTTACCATATCTTATTATATCCTTAGGTCATATGTCTCTTTTTTTTCTTTTTGCACCGATGACTTTTTTTGTGAATGATTAGGCTTAAGGTTTTTGGTTTAATAAACTAAAATATAATGTTAAATTCAATACTAATCATGAGTCTTTCAATCACAAAAAGTTAATCCTAATGAGTAGATACATATATGTTTCTTATAAACTCCATCGTATTAATGTTTTTTTATCAATGTATGAAATTTTATCTCTTATATTTTCCTCAAAGTATAAGTCTTTATCTCTTACAAAAGCCTGTTACTTTGTACTTTTAATCTATTTTATTATATTCTTGGATCACTTGTTTTTTTTTCTTTTTCAAATTCTATAATACACAATTTATTACGTCTCATATTTTAACAATTAAGATTTATAAGAGAATGAAGAGAGAAAATTATTCCTTTAAATATTAATCATTAAAATAAGGTAATGCAAAAAGTCATGGATACTTATCTTATCCATATATATATAGAGAGAGAGAGTGAGAGAAGTGGTAATACCTCATAATATTTAATATAATATTATGATAAAATTTATAAAAATTATGAATATCACCTATAAGATTAACTTTTTTTGGATTTGATAGCTCAAAGTTTGTATGAATTTTGACCTGATTTCCCATGAAAAAATAATAAACAAAATAAATAAAATGGTATTGCAAAAAAGAAAAGATAATAACTCAATAGATAGGATATAATAAAATAAATTTAAAATAAAAAGATATGGTTAATGTTAGATGTAATATCTCATATTAATTAAGTATAATATTAAGTCATAGTTTATAAAAAATATTAGTACCTTCATCTATTGGAATTAAATTTTTGAAGTTTAAAAATTCATATTTTTATGAATTTTGATGTCGTATTAAAATTTTATTTAAACAAGTTAAAAATCTTAGTTACATTTTTAAAAAATGATTGTATAATAATTTTTGTTACTATGACAATAAAAATACATGAAATTAATAAAACGTTAATGTCAATATTATATGTTAAATAAAATTATTATTAAGAAAATATTATTAAGGTAATAATTATTTATATTGAAAATATCACTATAAATTACTATTTTTGGTATGTATGAGCCTATGATATTAATTCCTAACTAACATGCCACTTATTTCAATCATTTTCTCTTAGAAAAAACTTATCCATTGCAAACAGAGAAACATATTTATTTATTATAACGATTAAATACTTTCATCCATAACAATAATATATTTGATTTAATAATATAAGTTGAGATAATAAATTAAAAATGTCCCATAAAATTTCAATTTGAGCTTCCATTAGTTGAGAAAAATTTAATTCGGGTAGAGCCATTAAATTTTTAAATTTTTTTACAAAATATTTAAATTAATGATAGCAAAAAGAGATGAGAGATATACTGTACATGTTTTTATCCTTACCGGTAGTAGCTATCTACTGTCAGAAACTCTAGCAGTGTTTGATGAGTGTGTTGAAAAAAATTTCAAAAGTTGTATATTATTAGATGATTGGTGACTTGGTGTCATGGTCATATGAAATAAAGTCGCAAATATCCGACCTGTTCAAATTAGCATTCAGAAAAAATCCATGGTTTTCCATAAAAGGCAAATATTAAGCCATCAAGTCAAGACCCACCTGAATAAATTATTGGAGGAAACAAATTAAAAAAAAATACAATTAATTAAAAAAAATCATTCTTTAATGTGTTAAGTGACTTTCCCGATCGCAATTACTTTTAGAATAATCTTATTTTATATTAATTTGAATTTATATAACATGAGGATGGATTAAGCACACAAAGAACGTGATTAATAAGAGAGACTTAAAAATGATTAAAGCAAATACACACGTGCTGGTGTAGAAATGGAATGACTGGGTCTCACTGATCTTTTCAGGTGGGAGTAAATGTGTGGGGCTAAAATATCAATTAAATCGTAATCATATTTTTATAATAATTTTAATTATTATTATAATAAAAATAAATAAATAAAATTAATGTATATTAATAATTTTACTATGCAACAGATGTTTAAACATGTTCTCATATCTTCGCATACGAAACCAATTAAAATGTTAATAAAATTTATACAATAAAAGAATATTTTTAAATAAAAAAATTATTTTTATCACAATTCATGGTATCATATAATTTAAATAGAATATTATTAATCCGTACTCTAGTGAATCTTTTGATTCAAAATATTACATTAATGGAATGTTTTACACTGAGAATAAAAATATAAGAACAACCCGTTAAAAAAGGAGTTTCTCATTTTATATTCTCTCTAATAGTTAAAAGAGCGTGAATCGTCGTAGGGTACAAGGCCCCACGTGCTCCCTCACCCAAACCAACTAATATCGCCTGAAGTGAACTCTCTCAGTCGTCCAACGTTCTACAGCTAGTTGTCTAGTCTACATTCAAACACCCGAAACTAACCAAATGGACCCATTGGCAATTCCATTGTCTTAAAATTGCAGAGATCTACCAACGTTGAAACTTGGAACAGAAAGGGAGATATAGTACTGTTACATCCATCGTCGTCGTCATCCATTCCTTAATTAATTTAAGATGAATCATGACCAGTAGTAGTAGTAGTAGTATACATCATCGTCGTCGTCCATTCCTTAATATCATCTTCCTTAAAATTAATTTTTCCTATATTTCTTGAAAGCCCTACCGGTTCCGTTCCATCTGTGGCCAATTCATTGTTAATTTTAGTTGATACTGATATCGACGTCGACGTCATCGTATTTTCATAATTAATTACTTGCTCTTCATGATGATCTGCCAGCTGTGGATTATCGGTGAGCAAGCTGCTATCGGGAAAAGGAAAATTGAGCTTGGCTCTAGGCCCGCGAAATTCAATGGCAGCTTTGTCATAAGCTCGAGCTGCCTCTTCCGCTGTTTTGAATGTTCCAAGCCATACACGGATGGCCCTTCTTGGGTCTCGGATTTCAGCCGCCCATTTACCCCATGGCCTCTGTCTCACTCCTCTGTACTGCTTCTTTGCTCTTTTAATCTTCTTCAAGGCAGCCACTTTCTTCTTTGTCCCGTTTTCCTTAATTTCGCTCTCATCGTATGCATTGTCTTGAGATATTGTTGGTGGGAAGAAGTTGCAGCCTAAACAGCCGTTGATTTTGCAGATATGACACGTGTCGATATCAGAAGGCGGGATTATGATGGTGTTCTGCCAGTTGCTTGTAGAAGCTGTGGTGGACGGTGGATCGAATACGTTTGAGGAGGTGGTTCCTGAAATGACGTCTCGCAGAGTAGAAACTATGACAGAAAGCTCTTGCTCTGGGGTAAGGGGATTCCTGATGTGGGTCATTATTAATGGAGGAAACTGATGATTTTCTGGAGCTTGGGTCGGGGTCGACGAAGAAGTGTGCATATGCGGTTGTGTTGTGAGCTGAATTTGGGATGATTGTACGTGTTGTTTTGAGCGAGTATCGTCAAATGTGGATGAGACGGAAATTTGAACAAAGTAGTGCGTGTGTATATATAGAGGGAAGGGAGTGACGTGACACTAAACAGACAGCTGTTACACTTACCTGACAGCTGTGATACTTAACCGTCCAGACGCGGGTCTTTAATTTGGAAGTACGCACGTGATGATATGTAGCTGCCAGTAGGGTGTCGAAAAATTGGATTGGAACGGACCAAATCGTAAAACCGGACCAGATCGGATCAAATCAAACGATTTTACTAATCAAACAGTCTCGTCCGGTTTGTATTAATTTTAAACCGTTCAAATCGAACTGAACCGGTTTAATAATATATTAAAAATTTCACATTATTCTTCATTAAATTATAAAAAAATTGAACCAAACCGGGAACTAAATCGGACCGAACGGTTTTATAAGTCAAATGGTCCGGTCCGGTTTTTATTTTTTAAAATCGTTTCAAACAGTCCGATCCGGTCCGATTCTAGTAATATGAACGGTTCAATCCGGTTAGATTTAAAAAAAAAACCGGACCAGACCGGACCATGGACACCCCTAACTGGCAGTGCGTTCGTAATTCCCGAGGGATTATTATTAGCACTCTAATTTATTTTTTTAATAAGGGTAGTATAGTTAATTTTTTAAAAAATATGTACTAATTATTTTACATAATATCGGGATAAATTGTGTATGAATTAAATATTTTACAAATAGATTACTTTATTTTATTTTTTTTATTAGTTTAATCAATTTATTTTAATTTATATTATTATTTTTAAATTATATAAAACACATATGATAAGTGTCGTCGTTAAAAATCAACTAATTTTTTTTATTTACTATGAATATTTTTACACACAAAAATCTACGTGGTTTTAAAGAAAAAACTACATAAAATATGATATATTTGTGAGTATAAGATTGTTGTGTTAAAAATAATATTTGAAAAAATTAATAAAAAATGAAAAGATTTAATTGATTTTCAACCATATCTCTCTTCGTATTATTTTTTTATAATTTAAATATAATAATATAAATTCAAATAAATTTATTCTTTTTCAAAAACAAAATTACTTAACATAAATTACTAAAAATAATAACTAAAAGCATTCAATTTAAAAAAAAAGTGACTTAAAAAAACATTTCATCTTTTAAAACAGATTGTAAAAAAATATTATTTTTTAATATACATGATATATATAGGATAATTAGATGGATATAACTAGAATCTAAATGCTCAAACTATCATGCGTCAGAGCCATGAATTTGATGGAACCCAAACATGATTTCTCAATATTTTTATCTTCTTCTCTTTTAAGTAAAAATTGAAGCTTGACTTTACCTTCTTAGCAGCAACAGCTTAAAATGAATTCTTCTACTTAGACCATTTTGTTTCTTTAGACATATCATTGTGATGACATATAACCATCAATAACTTCAATCTTTAAATATGGAAATAAATAATGGGTATTTACTTTCATAGGTTGACTCCCGTTATGATTATTACTAGCAAGGATGTAAATGTTAAGGAGCTAATAATGTTTATTTTTTTATATATCTTAATATCAAAACATGATATATATATATATATATATCTTTTAATTAAATTATCAAAAATATCATTAAAATATTGTTTAAATATTTTTTTTTGGCTAAAATGTTATGAAAATTATGGATATTGTACCTAAAGTATCGCTAAAATGTGGAACAAAATATAAAAAATATTTATTTTTCATTTTTTTTAGTAATCATTTCAATTCAACTTTTTCACTTTTATATAAGAGAATATATATATTTTTTCTTATTTGTATCATTTTTTTACATATAAAATGAATAAGTAAAAAAATAACAATAAATTATATCATATATTATTCTTTTTAATGAACACCAAAGTAAAACATTAACATCAAATCTAATTCTTAATGATAAAGTCAGTATGTATGTTTTATTTTCTACTCTTTTATATTAATGTTATAATATGTAAATTGCATTCAAAGGTAAGTCACGTTATATTCCCCTCACAATGAATGCTTTTAAAAATAAACTATCAATGAAATTTGATTTTATAATTTAGAGATTTATATATTTATAATAATCAATACATTTAGATAATATACTTAATTATTTTAACATTTTAATTACTTATTTTAAAATATTTAGTAAATATATATATATATATATATATATATATATATATATATATATTTGTTAACTACTATTTTAATTAATTGATTAACTTATTGATTCATATAAATATTTGAAGTATAAAAAATATATGTATTAAAGAAAAATTAGTTTAAAATATAAATAGATGATTCATTTTATGTTTTATAAAGTTTTATAAAAAAATCATATTTTTGATAAATTTTTCATAATTTTTGTATTTTTGTATTAAATTTTTATCAAGAATGACAATATGCAACTTAAAAAAAGAAAAAAAGTTATTTTCTACCGACCAGTTGTTTTGACAAAAATAGATTTAGTAAATATAAAATAAATCAAATAGTTTTTTAGAAATTTTTTAATATATAAAATTATCAAATAAATATGAAATCACCAATTATCCTTTCTATAGTACTAATGGATAGGTTATGAAAGTTTACACATGTATAATACTGAGTTAATTCACAAATTTTAATTATAATTGTAACAATCATTAAACATTACATCGATTATATAGCAAAAAAAAAAAATAGGAACTAAAAAATTGAATAAATTTATTGATTATGATCAGTTTTAAAAGCACGTAAAATACTTGACATGGAAGGAGATATTTTTTTTCCCAAAAAACCAAGAAGCTTATATGGAAAGAAGCAGAGAAATAGAGAATGTGTGAGAGAGAAACATAGGAATGTAGAGTTTTAAAGTAAAGTTGGGTATTAATTTAGGTAGTTTAAAATTTGATAGTGTATTCAGTAAAAGTAAAATAAAAATATTTAAATTTTAATTATATCTTTCTAATTATCTATATTTATTATATATATGATTAAAAAAATATTATTTTCTAAATATTTAATTTTAAATAATATTATTTAATAATTATTGAATTAATATTAGTTATAAGAAAGTAAACTTAAACGCCTTTATCCAAAATATTACAAGATTAATAGCATCCTTATCCGAATGCTTGATGCCTGTGTAACATTATTGTTGCTGCCTTTTGTTTTTCACTCTATTGCACGCGCGATTGGAACCATATAGGAGTGACTTGCAAAGTGGACCATTTCCTATCTATATTTTTTCTCAGTTTTTTTTTAATGTAGTTATGTAACTATTAGTTTTATTAATATATTTTTTTTTAATAAAATGATTATATTAAAAGTAAAAAGTAAAAAATATATAATATAATTTAAGTATGAATTTGATTAATTTTTATAAAAAAAATTAATATTAAGAACCGATCAAATCTCTCCTGGATTTATTTTATAATTTATGAATTCAAACTAACTAATTCATAACGAAAAAATCGAATAATAGGATAGATTGATTTGGATTGTACAAGTTAGTTCGGTCTAATTTTAAACACCTCTATTATATTTCTACTAGAAAACAAAGAATTGGACATTTCATTAGAAAAAGTCCAAACTACCCTTACTTTTATAAATTACACAACATTATCTTCAATTTTTTTTAAAATATTTTAAATAAAAAATCAATAATATCACTCAAGTTAATATATCATTCAAATAAAATTTCAAAATATATTATTTTTTTAGTACATTCTACAACTCTATTATATTTCACAAATGAAAAATCAATAATACCACAATTTGTATATCATTCAAATAAAGTATTAAAAAATGAATAATACACTCAAGTTAATATATCATTCAAATAAAATTAAAAAAAATAATTTTTAGTACATTTCTTAACTCCATTTGTTCATTTATTTTGTAACTCTCTATTATTATTTTTATATAAAAACTAATGATTATAATTCTTTAAATTATAATTGTGAGAGTTGTAACTCATATAATTAATTTCATTAAAAATGTATTATTATTAACAAAATCAGTATTAGGCTTTTATTATTAAATAGTTATCTTCCTAACTACTCCAATCCAACAAAAAACAACAACAACAAGAGTTAAACTAAAAATATTATCAATGGGTAACCTTTTGCGTTCAACTAATTTATTAATTCATTTGCTATTTATTAATATGCATGCTAGTATTAATGACAATAATAATCATGTACATCCTTTTTCACTTCAAAATGCTTCATGTTAATTTCTTAATTTATTAAAGTATTTTCTTCTTTTTCTACTGTCTTATAATTTTTTAGCTTCTAATACCCATTTGCAATGAAATATAAATATATTAAATTGGAAAAAAGGAAATAAGCGCGTGAGGCATAAACTCTATTTGCGTTTGTAAAAATTATAATTTCTATTTCTATGTCTGCACTTGTTAAATCTTCTCTCTCTCTCTCTCTCTTCTTTTGCTATTTTATACAATTTTGTTTTCTTATGAATTGACTTATTCATTTCATTGATGTCTTCATGCGTTGAACCGTAAAATATATTATATTTTAATTTGATACACGTATAAATCTTTCTTTTATAAGTTGTTAGTATGTTATTATAGTTATAAGTCGTAAACCTCGTATTAAAGCTTGAAATAATTTCAATTGTCTTATTCATTCACCAAAAACAATAATTTTATCTTAAAAGTTTCAAATTATTTTTCATAATATACAAATTTATCTTTAGTGAATTATGATCACGATAACTTATAAATTATAGACGGTTGATAAAATTATTTTTATATGTACATAATCAATCACCTTCGAAAACATAAAAATATTAAGTAACGGTGGATGGGCTTATAAGATTAATGAGTAATTAATTAGAGTGTTTTTTACATTTTTTTGTCATTTCTCCTACCATATATCTATAGTTTAATTAGGTTTTATAGGTTATAAAGTATGGTGTAATTTATAAAAATATTTACTTTGTTATAATTATACCTATAACATATAAATAATAATAAAAATAATATGCATAATTTTTATGTATAATTGTATCATTATCTATACGTTAACTTAAAACGTAATTAACCTTATATCTATCAAGAAAATATCATAAAGAAGCTTTGGTATAACCTTTGTGCCATTCATATTTTTTCATAGAAAAAAATATTAAATACTCTTAATTTGTATTTTCTCAAAAAATATCCATAAATATCAAATATTTTAATCCATGTTATTTGACTGTTATTAAATATGTTTAGAATCAAAAGTATATTTTATTTATTTTAAAATTATTTTTTAATATTAAATAATTAATAAATTAAACTAATAAAATGAATATAAATATGAAATATTTTATTTTATTTTTTATAATAAAGCAGAGTCATAAAAATTATAAAAATGATAAATAAATTCATATTGGAATAAAAATATATTAACATGAGTTTACAAATTAAAATACATTAATATTTTTAGTATTTATCTCAAATCATAAGTAATAAAGTAATAATTTTCATTTTTTATTTTGTCAAAATCATTTAGAGTATAATTTTATTTTCAAGATAATACTTCCATCTTAATCATGTGAAATGAGTAATAAAAGTAACAAATTTAACTAATTTATAAAAGTCTTCAAAAATTGAGAATAAATTATATAAAAATAATAATGTTTAGAAACTAGATAATTACTTTATTTATTATCTAATATTCCTAATGTAGAGAGCAAATTGAAAAAAAGTCCAATTTATTCTTACTTTTAACAATTAGACATTACCCTACATTTACTTTAAATATTTTAAATGAAAAGTTAATAATATAATCCAAATGAATATATCATTAAATTAAAATATAAAAAAACTATTAATCATAATTAATTATATATATAAACTAATGATTATAATTCTTTAAATTATATTGTAAGTTCTAACTCATACCATTAGCTTCATTAAAAAATTATTATTAATAATAAAGTTAGTATCAAGTTTTTATTATTAAATAATTAAATTTATAATTCTTCCAACTTTAAAGTGAAAGTCATAATTAAACTAAAATTATTATCAACATATGAATTTTTGTATTTCATTAATTCTTTTATTTTGTATTACTATATAGCAATGACAGTGAATCATTTCTCTTCTTATAAATGTATATATTATTCACTAGGAAATGCTTCATTTTATTTTCTTTTAATAATATAAAGACATAAAAATTGTAAAAACAAATAAATAAATTAACATAAAAATAAAAATATATATACATAATCTTACAAACTAAAATATTGAATTAAATAAATACTTATAATGAATGAATTTTTTTAGTATTTATCCCAGAACACAGGCAGTAAAGTGATTAGTTTTATTTTTTTATTTCTTAAAAATATTTTAGAGTATAATATAATTTTAATATAAGTAACCAGATATTTTTCAACTTTAACCTGTGAAATGAGAATAAAATTAATAAATTGAATTAATTTATAAAACTCTTTAAAAATTGAGACTAAATTATAAAAAAATTATGTTTAAGGACTAAATTATCGTTTATTTATTATAAAATTTTCAATTATTATAAACACGTATTTGATTTATTTTTTCCTTTAAAATATTGATATATATATATATGAACTAAATACATATTCTATTTTTTTTCCTTCGCAAGTATTGATATATATGAACTAAACACATATTTCATTTTTTTCCTTTGCAAGTATTGATATATAAACTGAACGCATATTTTATTTTTTCTTTACAAGTATTGATTTATTGTTTATGAATGCAGTTCAATATATGTTTTTTACTAAACAAATTGTCATAACTTCAATAAATTATATTATATGTTATATATTTTAAATATTTTTTTGCTAGTACTAATAAGTTGGAATGAAGAGTTTTAAAGTCAAGTTGTTTCTAAATTGATCACTTTAACAGCTTTATATTTTAGTGGTTTATTATAAGTTGTTTAATTTTTAAAAATAAAAAAATTGGGAAAAAAATATTACTTATACCTTCAAGAAGTTGGTGTTTTTATTAAAAAAGTTTAA
Organism: Hippophae rhamnoides; assembly: GCA_033030585.1. Classification (NCBI taxonomy): domain Eukaryota; kingdom Viridiplantae; phylum Streptophyta; class Magnoliopsida; order Rosales; family Elaeagnaceae; genus Hippophae; species Hippophae rhamnoides. Next base: position 48,912,526 of record CM065433.1, on the reverse strand, counting down.
CCGCACTAGTAACCCTTAATTTTTTTTAATATTATATCTTTTGATGCCTTATTATTGTTTCTTATAACGTAATCTCTTTATTTTTAATTTTTCAATTTAGTTCTCTTACTTTTAATTTTTATAAATTTTGTCCAAAATTTAAAACTAACTTAAAATTAAAATTTAAAAATATAATAAATAAACGGGACTAAAATATAAAAATAAAGGTACTGATTAATTGTAAGAAAAATTAAAGAGATCAAAGATTAAAAATTTTAAAAAGAAATGGACTAAATAATTAAAATAACTGAATTGAATTTTTTTAAATTAATGTAAACAATATAATCTATTCAATTTATGAATATAAGATTTTTTCAATTAAATTAACAATTCTAACTTTATACATCGATATATACTCTAATAATATATCTATTGTGATTTTCTAGAATTATAACTTTATACATAGATTATAACTAATGTCTAACTTAGTTGGCGGGAAGAAGTTGCAGCCTATACAGCCGTTGATTTTGCGGATATGATGTTGTGCCAGTTGCTTGTAGAAACTGTGGTGTACGGTGGATAGAATACGTTTGAGGAGGTGGTTCCTGAAATGACATCGCGCAGATCGTAGAAACTGTGATAGAAAGCTCTTGCTCTGGTGTAAAGGGATTCCTGATGTGGGTCATTATTAATGGATGAAACAGATGTCGAAGAAGAAGTGTGCGTGTGCGGTTGTGTTTTGAGCTGAATTTGGGATGATTCTTTGTATTGTTTCGAGTGAGTATCGTCAAATGTGGATGAGAAGGAATGTCTGTTAAGTGACGTCACACTTAACAGACAGCTGTCACACAGTTTACACGCGGGTTTTCGATTTGGAGGCACGTTAGAATATGTAATTGGCAGTGTTTACGTAATGCCTGATACCTGATGCCTTTATACCTTTATTATTTCAGGCTTTTGCGTTTCATCCTATTGCACGCGCGATTGGAGCTTATGGAAGTGATTTGCAAAGTGGACCATTTCTTATGTATATTTTTCAAAGAATTTTTTTCCAAGTAATTCTGTATTATTTTATATTTTTTTAATTTATTATATATTTTTTTAATTTTTTAAAAATAAAAACATTGGAAAAAATTACATGTCGTATTTGCATAGGGGTTAATTAAGGTTTTTTTTTATTAAAAAAAGGTTGAATTAAATCCTTAACTTTTTCTCTACTTTATATTTTGTCCCTTATTAATTTTCTTATAATATAATCTTTTTTATTTTATTTTTTCACATTTTAATTTTCTTTTTTAATTCTTATAACTTTTCTATTTATTTTTTAATTTCATAAATTTATACAAAATTTGAGATAAACTTAAAATTAAATGTTAAAAATATAATAAAAATAAAAAGACCAAAACATAAAAAATAAAAATACTAAATTGTAAAAAAAAATGAGAAGATCAAAATCTAAAAATTTAAAATAAATGGACTAAACTATTAAAAAATTTGTAAATTGACTAAAGTGTAAAATATGAAATTTTTTAAAGATTATTTATGTCTTTACCAAAAAATTTTGCATATGACATAATTATCATTATAAGGTTGTACTATTAAAGAATAATTAAAAATTGATGAAAAATAAGTATTTAATTGATTTCAAACAATTATCACTTGTCATGGAATGGTTTATGCAATTTGAAGATAAATAGTATAAATTCTAAGTAAATTTATATCTTTTTAAAAGTTGAATTAATGGTGGGAGAAACTAAAAAACAAAGTGTTTAAACTAGTTCAATTACAAAGTAAAGTAACTTTTAAAGCTATTTGTTAGGATATAGAAATTCCTTACTTTAAGTTATTTGTCTTATTTAATTTTTTAGATTAAAAATTGTATCAATTAATTCCTTAACTCTATAAAAAAGGAAAATTATATTGTTTTATTGATTTTTTAACAAAATATTATTATATTTTCATCGAGCGATTAAAAGATGAGTTTTTAATAATGGTAAAATTACAATTAAAAATTCATAAAAATATATTTAAATAAATATTTATTTGAATTTTTTTATTGTTAATTTTTTTATAAATAACTTCATGTATTTTAATTACGTAATAAATAATAATAATATTTTAATAAAAAATTATTAAAATAATATAATTTAATTTTAATAAATATTTTTTTATAAATTTAAGAATTAAAAAAAATGTTTTTAATTTAAAAAAATAGACGATGTAATATCACTCGTATGTGATATCTTACCCTATGTTAATATTACTCTTTCTGTGCTATATCGCATTTCTTTTAATTTGGTTAAAAAAATAGTCATTTTTTAATGTTAAAAAACCGCAACTTTGACTCAATAAACAGAAGACATCCTATGATCCTGGAAAAAACATGACAGTTGACAGCCAATAACTTAATGGTCAGAGAGGTCCCTTTAGGGGGAAACAATCTTCAACATGGTTGATTAAATCAAAAGGTCAAACTCTACTTGGCCGGTTGGTTTTAAAACTTTAAACTGCGGAATGGGTTTGATCTAACACGGGCTCTGATTCGAATCTAATTAATATCAATAAATATGAGTTATTTATTATTATTTTTATTAAATATTAAATATTTATTTTTTAAAAAATAAAATTACATTAATAAAAAATTTCTCAACCAATCAAATATTCAAATCCTCTTTACAGTGTAATCTCTTGCCATAATCATCCCTCTTTCCCCAAAAGAAAAAGTTAAATAGCGAAAATAGAAATACATTCAGAGTTATTTAGTTATCATATAAATAATATTTATATCTTATAATTATTATTTTTAATAATTTAATCTTATTATTATTAAAAATTTACTTATAAAAATAAAAATAAAAATTATTTTAATTTTTAATTTTTAATTTTTAAATAATATTAGATAAAAATTATTATAATTTAAATAAATTATAAATAAAATAATTAAAAAATAAATAAAAACATAAAAATAATTATTTATTTTTATACGGTAATGCGACTAAATTATTAAAAAATATAAATATAAAATCTAAATATCACTTTAAAAATAAATATAAAACCTTACCTTTAGCTTCACTGATGAAAAATTGTTGAGACCTCGTTACTCACTACTCTCTACCTGTGTTTCTGCATTTAATTTTTATCTTTTTAACGGACATCCAACTATTTTTTACAGATCTTTCCGTGGTAGTTTCATTTCACATAAGCGATAAAAGAAATAAAAAAAAAACATATTATATATACTCATTTCAGCTAGCATAAAATATACTTCATATAGTTCTAAATTTTTCTTTTTACAATTTCTACCGTGTTTGGTAGAAATCACTTTTAGATGTCAAAACTCAGACATGCTTTTACTGAATTTCAGAAGAAGGAAAAAAAAAACCCTAAATTAATTTTATCCATTAAAATTTTAATCAATAAAAAATGTTAATTTAAGTAACTATTCATCCTACAAGTGGATGTACAAGATAAAACGCCGTTCAGATGGATCAATCGAAAGGTACAAGGCACAATTGGTAGCTCGTGACTTCTCTCAACAGTATGAACTAGACTATGATGAAATATTTAATCTAGTGGCGAAACTTACAACTGTTCGAGTCCTACTTGCACTTGCAGCCAACAAATATTGGAAGTTATGCCAGATGGATGTGAATAATGCTTTTCTTCATGGAGAGCTGGATCGGGAGATCTACATGATCCAACCAATGGGTTTTCAGAGCCAATTCATCCTGAGTATATGTGTAAGCTGCGGAAAGCACTCTACGGATTGAAACAAGCACCTATTGCATGGTATGGTAAGATTGTTAAATTTCTAACACAAAATGGTTATATTCAATAACACCTGTAGATTCCAACTTGTTTGTTAAAGCCAATGAAGGAAAGCTAGCTATTGTGCTAGGGTATGTGGATGACTTAATCATAACCGGTGATGATGAGGTAGAAATTCTTTGAATAAAGAAGAATTTGTCAATCCGTTTCCAGATGAAAGAACTTAGCCAGCTTAAGCACTTCCTTGGTTTAGAGGTTGATCGCACGTAAGAAGAAATATTTCTTTGTCAGCGAAAATATTCCAAAGATTTGTTGAAGAGGTTCGGAATGCTTGAATGCAAGTCGATTTCGACATCGATAGAACCAAATTCCAAATTGTGTACACGTGAAGGAAAAGATTTGGAATATGCAATGATGTATCGACAATTGATAGGCAGTCTGATCTACTTAACCTTAACTGGACCTAACATTTCTTATGCAGTTAGTGTGATGAGTCGGTACATGCAAAATCCAAAGAAGCCTCATTTGGATGCAGTTCGACGAATACTGAGATATGTTAATAGTACAATTGACTATGGTCTTTTGTACAAGAAATGTGGAGATTGCAAGTTAGTTGGTTACTGTGATGCAGACTATGCAGGAGATCAACAATTCGATATGTGTTTAAGCTAGGTTCTGGAACAATTTCTTGGTGTAGCAAGAGACAACCAACAATATCATTATCAACCACTGAAGTTGAGTATCGAGCAGCGGCAATGGTAGCTCAAGAGTGTACATGGTTGATACAGTTAATGAATAATCTACATCAACAAGTAGATCATGCAATACCATTGTACTGTGACAATCAATCGACAATTCGTTTAGCAAAGAATCCGATCTTTTATGCAAGAACTAAGCATGTTGAAGTACACTATCACTTTATTAGAGAAAAAGTTTTGCAAGAATAAATTGAAATGAGACAAATCAAGACAGATGATCAAGTTGCGGACTTGTTCACAAAAAGCTTAAGCGTTGGCAAGTTCGAAATGTTTCGTCGTCAGCTTGATACAGTAAAAATAATGAGAGTTGGTGTTGAAGGAAAGTGTTGAAAATCAATACCAACATAATAATTAAAAATGTAGAGAAATAAATGAAGTGGTTGAAGAAATAAATGAAGTGGTTGAAGAAATAAATGAAGTGCTTGAAGGTTGTAGAAATAAATGAAGCAGTTGAAGGTTGTAGAAATAAATGAAATAATTGAAGGTTGTAGAAAAGAGAAGTGTGTAGATAAGATTTGTGTGGCTAGGATTATTTCTTAGTTTTATATTTGTGTGGTGTAGATTGTATGGTGAATACTATAAATAGCCTACCTTGTATTTGGTTTTATCATTCCATAAAAAAAAAATAAGTCTTTGTATTCTTAGTTTGAGTGTGAGTTGAGAGCTTTCTCTTTGAGTGTTTGTATTTCTCTTCAATTTGTGAGTTGCCTTTGAAAGGTAATATAGTGGGTATAATACAAGTAGTTTATTTACTTGTTTGGATCTAATATTAGTAAATTTAGTGTTGTATATTCTAAATTTTACTTAACAAAAACTACTCATGAAATTTGGAAAAGCTATGCAAACTCTTCATTCAAATAAGTTGAATCTCAATTACATTGTTTGCTTCTTGCTTTATCTTTTCAGTGCCTTAGTAAGAACATGAGTAAGAATTCCAATGGGGCAAAATAGCAGGCAAAGAGAAACTGAATGTCGAGTCTCAATTTGGTTTTGCAGTCCATCATGAAAAATTTGCCTGAGTAAACGAGAATTGAGTGTTAAGAGAACTTCATATTCAACATACATGCAGAAAGTATCATAAATGGTGAGAAGAGATACCTTGCAGCAAAAAGATCAACAACCAACAAGTGAATCCATGCAGAAGCCAAAGTCATCTCACTGGAGAACATCTTCGCAATACCAGGCAACTGCAGCAGGAAAAAGGTCAACATCAATGAAACAGTTAGATTTTACTTTTTGGACAGTAGAAAAGTTTATCTATGTTCTTCCCGAATACATACCTCTGGCAACCAATATTTACTTGCAAAGATCAATCGTACTGTTTCAGGTTTCCATGAAAGGTACAGTAGATATGCGTATAGAAGTCCAAGTGCAACATATGGTATGCTACTTTCTATAGATTTCTTTGTCTGCATTCCGTATCACTTCAATTATTTAGGAACACCACATGAATATAACTATATAAGCATGGAGAAAATTTACCAACACTGAACCTAGTGTAATGTCATGAACTGAACTTAAAGGTAGAAAATATCAACCAGGAAGAAAAGTCATACTATTTCAGCTTTAGGAGCTAGAACCATAAGTGTATAAAATGGGAGAACTGTTATTGTTCCCAAGCTAAAAACACTGCTAGCAATTTGAGAATTTGGCAACCCTGCAAAGAGAAGCGAAACATCAATTTCTTTACTATTTTTTAATAAAATTATCATTTGGATACAAGGCAAACTCCAGACTGCCCTACCCTTTTAATAAGTGAAACAAAATACCATTACTAATAACAAAAGAACTTTGTAAAAGACTAATAACAACAACTGGTCATAGTTAAGTTCGGAGAAAGAATGGTCATAGATAAAAATGGGACAACTTTATATGTATTTTGTTACAAGAAGTCTTCAAAAAATTTGCATTGTTATCTAATGGCAGACAGAGAAATCTACAAGCGAAGTTAGGACCAACCAATGATGTAGGAAAAGCTGACATCATTCAAGCTTGCATTGCTATCAAATGGCAAAATCGGAACATTGAATTTCAAAGTTCCTAGAGAGAAGATTCACCAAGCTATGGCTTCAGATACACAGTAAATAAACGAGCATGGTTTGAGTTCTATGATTAATTGTTTAAAAGGAAGAGCAATAATGGTGGTTAAATTGTTATGTAAACGCCATGGTCCAACTGTCAATTCATAGCAGGTGTTTACTGTTTTGATTCTACGGACTAAAAATATATGAATGTAACAAGTAGGATTTTAGAACCAGAAACTTTAAAACATTGAAAGATCAATTAAACTCCCGCAGGATGAAGGTGTGTTTGAGACAAAAACTAATGGTCAGCTTCAGCTTGACGCTCTTCACAATAACAAAATAGAAGTGGATTCCATACAAAGGAAAAGAAAGAAGAAAAGGAGATGGGACTCCTAAGCAGATAGCACAGCTGGATAAGATAACCAAATTGAGCAATTTCAGAAAAATTCAAGCAAATTATTGTACATGGAAAAAAAACTTTAGTGTATGCTAATATGTAACGTTTATCCGAGTAAGAAGTTCCTGTTTGCAACATTTCTCAGGAGTCGGGACTATGATATTGCAAAACTTAGTAAAAATATTGGAAAATAATATTTAAAATAAATTAGAGTTTTCAAACGTGGTGGGATTAATTTCAAACATGCAAACAAGAAAATATAGCTGACAGAGAATGACTAAATCTAGCAGAATATATAGGGTTAAAAAATATCACATGATGCATGAACAGCAGAGCGTTTTTCGTAAGGAACGAATTTCTCAAATTTTGTTCGTCTGAAGTTAACTTTTGATCCTCCCACAAAACTCCAGTCTCCATGTAAGTCAGCTCCTATTTTCAAAACCTGTCGTCCAAATAATTTGGAACCACTATTTTTGACTGAAACGGCTAATTTTTGAGTCATTCCATCAATAGGCCAGGATTTTGAAGTCGTCCTCAAGGGTTCAATCTATAAAAGATAAAGCAAGTATATAAGGTCCTCATCTAAGATAATACCAATAGTTTATGATACCTTAAACTGTTACTACTGTTGAGATTGATAAAGCTAAAACCAGATCAATTAAGCAGCAATACTGCTGACGTTGAACATCTAGAAAAAAACAACAATTTCAAACCAACAGGAAGTTCCTAATCGAAGTATTATTTCCGCCCCAGATAAATTAAATTGGAAATCGAGCAGCCTATATACATAATACAGATAATTATCGCTAACTGTTTCAAATACCCATAACCCATTCTCCAACTAATTAACAGGATCATGGTATGAATGCCCAGATAACGAGAATTAGTAAGAATCCAAATTGAATATTAAGTTTCTTACTTATAAGATCTGCCTTGCAAGTGGGTAGGGGATAGGAGCAAAAGAAAATTGGAGGAGCGAAACAAAGAAAGGAAGATTGAATGTAGAAATGCAAAAGGCGTACCTTGAATGAAAGTGAAGAATGACAAAAACAATTAGAAAGAGCCATGAGCGGTGCAAAAGCGAAATAGGCTGAGAGGCAGCACAGTCCAATTCAAGAATAAAAGTTCCTTGGCTCGATTAAAAATATACTACCCATTTAGCGGAACGCCGTGCTCTCAAACGCTACTCAGAAAGAGAGAGCCCACTGACAGCACCAACAATAATAGCCATATAGCAAAAGTATGGAATAGTGAGCAAATAGCGCAATAATTTAGCCAAAATTAAGCGAACAATGGTTAGTGGTATCCCAACTTGGTTTTTATTTGTTTCTATTCAAGGATGTTGCGATTGGTGTCAGCTCCCAACAATGAACAAATAAAGGAAACTTGGACGATATACTGTGACGGAATCGAACATATTACTTTTTATCGTTCACTCACGTTCTACTATTTTAGTTGAGATTTCAATTGAAGACACAGATGTTCCGTACCTTAGATGGACCAAGCTCAACATAAAATGGGACTAGACTGTTTTGATTTTACCCGACCAGTCCATTCTGGTTTAGTAAAAAAGGAAAAGGGTAAATAAGTTCTGCAACAATTAGGTCTAAATTCTTCGTTAGGCATTTAATACTTGCTTATAATTTCAATTAAGTATAATGAATTTTTAAATTATAAAAGCTTAAAATTTAAAATACTGAAAAAACACGGTTTCATTATAGGTGAATTCAAGATAAAGATTAGGTTTTACTATTAATATTTTATCTAAAATTTATTAAAATCTAATTCACATATAAATTATCTTATTTTTTATAATAAAATTTAAAGGTAATCTCTATTACGAGAAATATAAATTAAATCACTCTAATTTAATAAATTGAGTATATTAATAACTTTATTTTAAATTGGTGTAATTTTATCATATTAATTTTATATTGATAAACATTTTAATAATTTTAGATAAATTTTGATGATTTTAATTTATTTTATTTTTCACATTTTTAAAATTTTGAGACATTTTTTTTTATCTTGAAACATCTACTTGTAAAATACTTGCTATTAAGATTTATTTTAATTCAACTTGAATTTTAATAATAAAAAAATATTTTTAAAAAATAACTCGACAAGAAATGATTAAAACGTTCAAAATGTAACTAAAGTATATTAATTTTAATAAATATGACTAATGAATTAAATTTGTGAAAATAAAATTCTAAATTATTATGCTAGCCATTCATTATGTATGAAATAAATACAATTTATTTTTTTGTAATATTTAAGAATTAAAAAGTGATTTCTTTCATTTTACAAAAAAACTAAGTTTTTAATATATAATGATTTGAGATATTTTTATTTTATTGATTTAATTATTGTTGTATTTTTCAATTGAATGAATAAAAAATAATTTTTTTTTTCAAAAAAACTCATATACCATAAATAAGACTTGAAATTTAGACTTTAATATATTTTTTTTCATTTAAAATTTTAGGTAGGGAGAAAAGTCGCGTGAAACACCTTTAACCTCTATACATCTACCCTTCCATACAGTGTCCATCCCTATCCAAAATACACCCCTTCCAAGTTCAATGACTCCATCCTAAAAGCAAAAGTACCTTTTCTCGAAAGACTTGACATGGCTTGAACACTTGGTATTGTCGTCTTGATTTTTCAATCGGACCTTTTTACGAATGATATCAACACAGGGAAATGTCGCTTTATGCTCTTCTTAATTCCTATTGTTGAAATAAGTAAAATACTATTTCTAGGGGTCCATTGAGCATTGAGTTCCCACTCACAAATTATTTCGTTTTCTTTTTTAGACTTTCCTCAACATGATCACAATCCAAGGGTCTCTTGAGTCTCCGCAAGAAATAAGACCTAGAAAAGGACACAGTCTAATTGAATTTGAAGCATAGAGTTCAGAGTCTCAACACATTGTAATAATACTTTATAATCAATCAACAATAACTATCAATATAATCAACTAAAATGATATGGAAAACATCACCTTCCAGTGTTTTAACCTTAATAATCTGTACAAACAATATAAAATATTTAAAAGATAAAAAAATATACATGCAGAGTGAGATTAGCTGTTTGTATTTTTTGGGCAATGTTCGCCAAGCCACGAAACGATGTCATTCAAAACTTGCACTATAGTTTCATCTGGCTCACCCTCAAGAAGAGAATGATAAGCATCCTTGTAAATTTTAAGCTTCTTATCTGAACTACTAGCTTTCTCATACAATGCCTTGCTCACAGATGGATCAGTAACTTTATCAGCCTCTCCATGCAGAATTAATAAGGGTAAGGAGATCTGAAATGACATCAATATTCTGAATAAAGGTCACAAATTCAACATAGTATCCGTACGCAGAATTTCCCCAAACCTAAGAATATTGCAATTAGTATATAGTAACCAGACTTGGAGAGACATGCAGGATTTAAAGAAAAACCAGAGGACCATGTGATTAACAGTTCATACAATGTCTTAAAACAGACGAGAAATTGCAAAATTGACTTACTTTTTCCAATTGGTGTTCTATGTCTTGCGTAGTTCTTAGCATTTCCAGAGCAGTTCGCAGGCGGGGTTTATCTTTGTAAGCAATAACATTATATTTCGTCTGTATTTATAGAAAAAGACAAAAAAATTGGTCAGCAATTCAAATGAAGGGTAAGACAAGTTTAAAGCAGAATGAGTAAAGATGAGATATAACATTAGAATCAAACTAATGCAAAGGCAGCAGGGAGAGTAAGGAGGGACTCTCAATTTTTAAATCCACGCCTTTTTGTATCATGCAGCAATGCAGCATCATATGGTGCAATTTTAAATCCTGAAAATCAATTATAAAGTGAATAGTCTCACCATTTCTCTCTTTTTTAGGTCCTTAAAGGCTGCCTCAGCCAAATCCTTTTCTGGAACCAATTTCATCTTTGGAAGAAAGTTGGCCATCCCAATTAAGATTTGAGTTACTAGCCATGGAGGAATCATATCATCTGCAATCTATGGAGGATATTTTCCATCAACGAAAGGTACAAAAGTAACATAAAGGAGTCCAAATATTACAAGGTCCATAAATTACTTTACACATCGGTGCAACAAGAATTGCACCACTCCATGCATTAAGTTGTTTTAGATGGACTTTCAAAGCCACAGCCCCACCCATGGACTGTCCAAAGAGGAAGCTTGGAAGACTGCAAAAATCAGAGTTCTCTGCCATCAAATAAGCATATTGACATTAGATAAAAAAAAAGTGCCATACAACAAAGTAATTTATGTTTCAGACCATCTACTTGTAGTTTTACATTACATCGTAGGGTCAATTTACAAATAACTTTAGCTAAAAACTGAAATAGAAAACTAATCTCACTGGTTTGGAAAATTACTTATCCCTTTAGATGACATCAAGGAAGACGTTTTCAAAAAGTATAATAGAAATTACGAAATTTAAGGTCTATGTTGGAATCAAATAATATTTAAGGGTGATTGCCTATTTTCAAAGCTAAAGAGACGGTTTGTTATTTCACCAAGACTGGAGAATGTTTCGATTAAATTCTGTACATCACAAACACTGACAAAAACGTGACCCAAAAATAAAAAACACTGACAAAAGGGAGAGAGAAACCAAACCAAAAAGAAGTTGAACATGGATATGGTTTAACAAAACTTATTGCAACAAAGAGTTGAAAGTAAAAATGAAAAGCACGCCAGATATCAAATCTAAGACTACATATGTACCAGTTCCGAGAAATGATGTGTGCACCAGATGAATGTAATTTTGTAAATGTGCCACTAGAGTTATAGATAAAGACGAGGATAGTATGAAAAAGCAATTTTCTTTTTCGAGTGAACTGATTATTCATTTTGTTTGCTTAGTTTTGTCAAAAGTCCAATGGGAGATGAAACACATCTAAGACTCTCTGTTAATTTTGGAAACATTGTCACTCCATCTAAAGCAAGATGAACAAATTCGTACAAATATAAAATTACAGAAACCTAAGTCTGGTTAGGTCAAAGCAAAAAGTTCATAACTCTTTAATCCTTTAATTCACATCAACGCCTAAACCTGTCATCCAAGAAAATTTTCTCCTCTATGTCAATGGATATAATACTTCCAAGTTCCAGCCAAGATATCTTCACACCAATATATCACAAAGAGGAGCCCCACCCATCATGGATGGACTCTTGACAATGTATTTTTGCCGACTGTCAAATCCAGCATGGGTTTCTCAGTTTACTTGATATTTGCTTTTATGTTTCATGCCCCACCTATTTTACTTCATTTTTTATAGGAAGAAGGAAAACAAGCTTTGTGGAGTTTATCATCATCTAATAGTCAATTTTTCTAGGATCAAGGATGTCAGAGGTCTTGTAACTTAAACAAATGGAGTGTATAAGCCCCGTAACTTTTTAGTGAATCACATAGGTATTGTTACTTCCATAAAATTAACATTAAAGTCTTATTTTAAATGTTGATCGAAAAATTAGGTTAAATTCTATCATTTGCTAGTCATATAACCAAATTTGTAAAGTTAGCTCTAGTCATTTATCATCACCCTAATAATCTCAATAAAATTGTTATTATAAAAATATTCTCACAAATTTGATAACATAATCAGCAAATGACAACATCTAAGCCAATTTTTCAATCAATAGTTAAAATATAACTTTATGTTAATTTTATAAAAACAATGAGACCTATGTGATCCAATAAAAAGCTAAGAAACTTATACGCTCCATTTTTGTAAGCTACAGGACTCCTGACGCCTTTTACCCATTTCTCTACCCATTACTTCTAGATTCCTGAAGTTCACATGTAGACTCAAATTCTGGCTTGTGACAGTAAGTTCTAGATGCCATGCAGCCAATGCCAAATATTAGCAGAAACAAAGAGGAAGGAAATATGATTCTGAAGTCAATAATTATACAGTTTATCCTGTAATAGCCTCTACTTCACCAGAGTATCAAGTGCACATCCATACAACCAAGGCACTAGTCGACTCACTGACAGCACATGATGTTCTCCATACTTTTTAAGTTTTAAACTAAGGTAAAATAATAGCAAAACCCACAAACCTTTGACTTTAGAATAATGCTCAATGACATCGTCCACAATCCTGTCAAAGCTGGGAACATAGCAATGAAGACCCTCTGAAAGACCAAACCCTGGATAGTCCATTGCAAATACCCCATATCCACATGTTGCCAACTTCCTGGCAATTCCTGTCGGTGTTGTGAAATAGAAAGTTTTCAATAGCACGACATGTTTTTATTTGAAAACCACCCATCATTAAATTTTAATGCAAGCAACCAACCTTCAAAGAAAAAAGTGCAAGTGTCACCATAACCATGACAATAGCAAACTATTGCTCTTGGCTGAGTTGTTTCTGGAAGCCAACTTTTTGAGAAAATTTCCAATCCCCTAGAGTTCTTCTCATATACCTGTACTACAGAATATATTTGGCATCATCTTCATATGATAACTGTAGCAGTTTCAAAGATCTAAACAGAAATCCTATAATGCTTATAAACAACTAATCTAGCATGAAAAGTAAAATCTTTTCCAGAAACTAATAACAATTTACATTTACCAAAGCCCTGTGATTCAATGGCATGAAACCAATTTGAGAATGTAGAAGGTTTGGGTTAGAGTCACTACCACGGGTATACGAGTAATGTAGTTATTTAAAAACAATAAAAATTTACAATCATGTTACGACTTTCAAGCTGCTGCTACGGTTGTCAATAAAAATAAAGAAAGTAAAACCCCAAAAAGAGATGAATATACAAATATTTTCAACAGTGGCACGTGGAAATATCTAAGTACAGGGGTCTATTTCTTAGCCTTTTTTTAGTACGATAACTTGTAAAAGAACAACTAACAGTAGAAGTTCGTTACCTAAATATTGAAGATACAACTTACCTCCTTCATTTTTAACCCTTCAGCTGGTATCTGCAAGCAAGAAAATCAAACAGATAGGGATAAAGAGTTACTAGTTATTCACAAATGATGAAAGGAGATATATTAAAATTTCATGTGTAAAGAATATCAATTTTGATGATAGGAAAAGCTGCATAATGTCAGTGAATTAACTGCAGAAGAAGTAAAATCGTCTTAAAAATCATGTATAGTGAAAGAACTTAAAAAGCTGTATTCAGACACAACAGTAACAGTTTTCAAAGCGTTAGCCAAATTTGTATTATCAAAATCTATGTTTTCACATTAATTTTTTAGGGAGTACAGCAATATTTATATTAAATCATTTGTATTATTCGGTACTAATAATATCATTACTAATATCATTTAATCTTTTAGATTTTGAAAAAATGGAAAAAAAATTGTTTCTATTTAAAATATTAAAATAATGTAATTTTTAATTTTTATAAAATTAAATAATACCCATTATAATTTAATCGATCAAATAATACAAATTACATGACACTTTCCTCAATGTTTTATTATCAGTGATCCACAAAAAATTATAGCACACATAAATCCAATGCCAATCATCATTATCCCAGGGTGAAACAATTCCCAATCTCTTAAATTTAAACTCAACATAAATTACACCCCTCCCAAAAAAAAGGACCCAAAAATTTAGATAGAGTAAATAGATATAGAGAAAATAAATTAACAGAAGTAAAGCAATAGGGAAGGCAACCAAAACAATACTTGGAACAAAATATGATCAATTCCGAGCTGTATATTCTTAAAAGTCTCGCGAGCTTGTCTTCTAGCAGGAGCTTCATCCATATTAGCATCTAAAAGCTTTTGCAATTCCCCATCGACGCCTGGGAACCTCACTTGTTGTGGCGCCATTATTTTACTTGGACTCTTGGTCTCCGTTTGGAAACAAAATCGGAGCTTCAACTTTACAGCAAGTTGCCAACGGCTAATGTTTACGCGAAATCAAGAAAGTAGAAACAAAAGCGAGGTTCGAAGATAAATGGGTGGAACGTTGAAGGGTCTAGAAAAGCGATGGCGTCACTTTGAAAAACTTCTGAAGACTTCAACGCCATTTGAGTTGCTTTTCTTTATTTGTTTGTTTTTTTAAGCTGTTTGTTTACGTATTAATGTATATTTGTTTATTTTTATGTGAAAATGATCAGAAGGTTGATTAAAAATATGTTATTTATATATTTTATCTCTTATTCTTTTTTTTAATAAATATATAAATGAGTTAATTTTTAAAATTAATATACTTTAATCACATAATTACGTGATTAAAATGTTTATTTTTTACAATTATAATAATATGACTAAAGTATTCATTTTTTATTTTTTACGTTGAAAAAATGAACACTTTAATCACATAACTATGAAATTATACGATTAAAATATATCAATCTTAAAAATCAAGGGATTTATGTATCATTTATAAAAATTATATGACTAAAATGTCCTAATGACACAAACAATAATTTGAAGAATTTGTCACCCAATTTTTATTATTAAGAGATTAAATAGATTTTTTTACCACCAAATTTTAAATTATTATAAAAATATTATTAAATTTTGATTTATTACTTTTATGTCATTAAATTTTATACATATGTCAATGTTATTTTTATTATATTTTTAAAATTTAACGATAATAAAGTAACAAAAAAATTGATGATGTTTTTATAATATTTATGAAGTTTAATGGTATAAAAATAATAAATCAAAATTCGATAATATTTTTTTAATAACTTCTAAAATTTAGTGGTAAAAAAATCTATTTACTCTTATTATTATTATTATTATTATTATTATTTGTTTATATATATATTAAAACTTTAATCTCTTCGTTAATTATTTTGTAAATAGAGTATTTTTATGTCATTGAAATACAACCATCATTTATTTGTCATGTAATTATTAATTAAAATAGCAAAGATTATTATTTTTACTTATAATTACTTATTATATCATTTGTGATATTAAGGAAACTTCGAGTAAATAGATTTTTTCTTGCAAATATGAAAAAATTATTTTAAATTTAAAGATCATTCCACAACCGCGACTACTTAAGTATATAATTTGCCACAATGTTACACTTTCTAAGGATCCAAGATATGTTACAACTATTCCAATTAGGAAGATTTCTTCTAAGAATAGAAAAGCTTGCCAATAAATGTTGGAACAAATGTTATACTGTCTCTTTTTCATATTTAAGCATAATGAGCACCTTAAATACATGTTTTGTTTTGTTGCAGCTTAGAGATGTTGTCTTTTACAGCCACTATATATGTTGACTAGTAATTTATAAAGAAACACTTTGTATCTTTCATAATTTTTTTGTTTTTCATAATTTGTCACGGTTAAAGAATTGTCACTTATGGAAGCGAAGATCAAGATCGAATTTTAACAGACAAATTAATAATAATGGGAATAGCAATGAAAATAATCAACAATGATAAGAAAATAAGTGGTATTGTGATGATTTAAGTGGTTCAACTTTTCAATGTGAAAAGTCTACTCCACTGACGACGACATACCGAGAAAAATCTACTAATAATCAAAATGGAGATACAAACACCAATTCCAGATAGCTTCACAAATTATACCAAAATCCAAAATCAACCCACAAAATATTCCCTCTAATTTACTGGTAATATATATAGCAAGATAAATTTAACAAACTTGCTATTAAATCAAATATTACCGTACAAATGAGATGGAATATAATTGATAATCCTCAAGGACATGAAACTGTGGAAGTAAAAAACAAAACAGCTTCTTCTTCTTACAAATTCTACAGCTGCTATATCTCTTTGGTGGCTGCTGCAAAAAACTCTGGTAGCTGCTGTAAAAAACTCTAGTGGCTGTTGCAAAAACTCTAGTGGCTGCGTACTAAACTTCACGTAGGAAGTTATATTTATATAAAGGGAAAGAGGGGAAGGGTTTTAATATATAGGTTTGGGCTTTTCTGTTTTTGGGCCAATTAAATAACAGTCCCAAATAGGATAAAGACTTCTCTCATTTGGTTTGAGTGCCAACATTTTATATGTGGAGGCAATCGAAAATTTTCCCGACTTATTATAACTCTAAATAAGCTTATACTGTAATTCTTCCTTTGGGTTTCTAAGTCTACTTATGAAATGAATAGAGCATCTTTCATAAATGTTTTCAATAAGTTCTTAATTCCAACCAGTAAGTGAATGCTTCAAATCACATACCTTGATGTGTAATCAATAAAAAAATTAGATAGGGTTCTTTGTTTAAAGTTTTGAATTTCTGGTACCCATGGATCTTTTAGTGCTTTTATATTGTTTTCATTGCCTACTTGAAAACATAATTCTTTTTGTAAGGATTTTCTGGTTCGACAATTTTTTCTCCATATATATAAATCTCCACTTTTGACATCAACCTCCATGAAATTATTATTTTTCTACAATATTTGGATCTCATCACTTGCATCCAAAGCTTGTCATTATTATTAGCTATGAACCATCCCAGCTTAATCAATAGAGCTTCATTTAGTAATGAAAAGGATTTGAAGCCTAATCCACCATAACCCTTAAGTTTGCAAAATATATCTCATTTCCTATATGGCTAAGTATATATCTCATTTCATAGTGCAATAGTTCTGATTTCCTTTTCATACTGGATTTTACACAATTTTGAATTTTCCTCATATATGATGTTAGGATATACTCGTAAACCCGTAGCTTTTATACAGTGGGGGGTCCTTAGACTTTCCTTCAAACTGAGCTACATCGAGTTCTTTTCACCTTCCCCAAGCCTCGAACCTGTGACCTAACCCTTAAGTATCTCAGGTTCTTAGAGGTTGGTACCAACTGAGACACGGTGGGAATTGCTTGGAGAGAATTTAAGTATCTAATTTTAGTGATTTTTAGTGAGATAAAAAATTGTCTTTTTTCTGAATCCTCTCCCTTTTCCTCTCATCTGAGTGGTATATATATAAGCACATTTATGTACATAACGAGGTCCGCCTTAACGACATGGTTACTATTAACTAGTTTACAGAATCGAGATCGTTCGTTACAAGTATATACAAATAAAAGTTCATATACAAGTCGCTCTTTGATGACGACCTCGACATCTGGGACATCATATCTTTACCGAGTCTTGTCATCCCAAACCTCACTGTTTGAGGATGAGATACTTTGTAGATTGGGTTGACGTGCTTTTCTGAGTTCGTTAGGCATAGGTCTTTGTGGATCTAGCTTTTGTATCCCCGCTTTATCCTAGCGGGGTACCTATACTTATCAGGTCACATGTCCGCTATATATTTAATACCAAACATGTGATAATCGAAGATAAGAGATGATCAATGTCATTGAGATTTGCAGGATGACTTGTGGAGAACATGACTTGAAAGTGATTTACATTTTCATCACCAACCTATCGTCTATCATATGGTCACTGTATAACTGTTTCGTAATGCATGGATTAAATTCCTTTTCCTCTTTAACATTGTAGATAGAAGGAAAAATCTTGTGTTTTTATTCCCTTCTTTCACCTAAATATCTCTTTATTTTTATTTCCATATTAAGTCTTGCCTTTCTAATTCCTCTTCTAATTGTATTTGTAAAGCTTGAATTTGCTTTAAATTTCTTATGTTCAATTCACTTTCTTGCATTTGCTCTAGCTCCGTTAGCTTTGTTTCAATTAGTTTGATCATTTCATTGCACATACCAAATTTGAGCTAGTTTCATGATCTAAGCTTGTTTGCTATGACTTCAAGTTTGTCAATTTAGTAGCACCATCTCTCATGTTTGTGCATTCCATGCTTGTTGGATCACAATTTGACATGATGAATATCGATTACAAGCTTCAAAAAATCTAAATGGTTTAAAAAATAAACATTTTTCTTGTATATATAATTCTTCAAAGGAGAATACATAATTTCTAAAAAATCTCAAAAATTCCTACAAAGAATACATACTTCATTCCACAAATATTTGAAGTAAAGATGAAGATATCAAATTTGTCATGCTTATCCCACCCTCTTCATTCACAACATCAAGGTTGTATTTAGTTGTCATAACGAAAATGTAAGGAGAATGATAATAATGATAGGAACTAAATTAAATAGAAATTTATTATGTTTATTTAGATTCGAAGGGTAAAAGTAATTATAATATTGAAATAAAATTTATAAATTTATAATTAAATTAAATTAAAAATTAATTTTTTTTATTTTTACATAAAAAATAACAATAATAAATGGTTATATAAATGTACGGAAAAAATAAAATATTATAATATATTCTTAAAAGATATGAAAATAATAAATATTTTTATTACTATCTTAATATCTTACGTTTCATTACAAGTTATCGTTAAAATCAAACATAAAAACACACCGTTCTTATTGTTATAAACGAAAACCATTAAGTAAGTTTACATTAATAATTATGTTATAGCTAGAAACATGAAATAGTAACAAGTAGCAACTGGGTTGGGCATTGGTTGGGTTGGATCGACCAAGTTCAATTTATTTTTTAATCCAAACCTTAGATTAAAATTGTCTCATAGATACGTTAAACGGATCCAATTAAAAGCATTATCCATTTTTAAGATTTTGTTAGTTTCAACGAATTGTATTAAAAACATGTATATATTAATTAAATATGTAAGATATTTTGAAAGAATGCAAAGTTTATTATGTAATATTTTTATTTATTTATTTACAAAATCTTATTTTAAGGATAAACAAAAAAAAATATTTAAACAAAATATCAAATAAATTATAAAAAATTAAAAGAATAGTAATTTATTATATAAAACTAATTTTTTAATTATATTATATAAACGGTTAAGTTAGATAGAAGAGGTTACAAACCTCATCACTAAAAACAGACCGAATAGATTTTAGATGGTCGGATTAATTCGGTTTTTTTTTTTTTTTTTTTTGCGCCTTTTGCAAATACCAAACGGCGTCGTCTGTACTTGACTTTCGTAGACGATGAGATTTCCCACTCATGGTTATAAATAAATATGAGTCCTATGTTTAATGTTACTCCCACTTTCCTCGTGGCAACAAATCCTCAGCTGCCTTCGTGCTCCCGAGGATATTCTTCTGGTACCTGTTTCTCTTTCTCATATCACTTTATGCTAATTTATAATTATAGTTTTTATTTTAAATATACATAATCGTTCACGTATATTCAGTTATTCATAATAATTTTGATTGTTTGTGAAGTTAGTTTTCTTGGTATTTAAAAAATTATTTGGAGCTAATTTTTCTCTCTACAGACCTGCACTTACTTTTTACCTCTGTTTAATTTCCTATTTTTAGGAATTTTGCAAACCCAACTTATCTGTATCTAACAGATCTGACTGGTATATTAGATGTGAATTTTCCGTATTTTTATTCAAGAATAAGCTGGATTTTTCTATGTTGTATGGTCGAGTTTGTTTTAGATGACTGTTTTGAGGTTTTTTGTTGTCGATAACCCTCACTTACAGCCTTATATAATACACGATTTTTCGTACGGTGCTATTCCGGACCAAGCTTTGTTGTATGGTCGAGTTTTGTTCTAGCTTGGTTTCTTCAGAAACCTCGTGCTTGTAGATGGTTTCGGTGTGGGAATCGTACCCTAATCCAAAGAAAGCTTCGTATTTTTTTATAAAATAAGGTCTGGCTTAAATCTTATGTCAAAGTGTATGAAATTGCATTTATTTGTTTGACTGCTGGGGAAATATGGTTGAATTATTTAAGCGGAAGGGTTTGGTAAAATTTTGGTTATTCTATATTTTCTATGTTTTTGAATATATGTATATATATATATATATATATATATATATATATATATATATGTAATTTGACCCCAGAGGTCCGAAGAAAGTTTAATTTATTGATGAATTTATAGTCATGTGCATAGACCTTAAAATTGTTGAAATTAATTCATGCTTGCTCTCTCCTTTCTGTTTCGCTTGGGTAGGTAGGCCTTCATCTGTGGAACTTTATTATTACGAAGATGAATCATTGTATTATTCAGTGGAATGCTTTTGTGGGCTGTGAAGAGACTAGAGGTTCTGCCTTTTTCTCTGATCCAAAAGAGCCTGTTGTTTGCCCTAAACCTCGGCGTGTTGGAATTCTTTCTATTAATCCTATGAGGTATATCATTTCTACACTGTCTTTTGATAAACTGTTTGAGAGATTTATTTTAGCATTGAACCCAGAATTCTAGAACTCTCAGTTGATTGTATTTTTCCCTGTGTTTTTTTTTGCAGCCTGCAATCTGAGGCATACGGGTCCAAAGCCGGGGCAGATCTTCTAGACCTTATTCTCAAGAAGGTAATGGTTCTTTCTTTTTACATTGGTTGTGTAGCTTGTTTTAAATCAACGATCTTGGCACTATAATTTTTATGCAGGTATATCTTGGTCTTTTTGCTCTTTCTTATGGTCCATGGCTTGATTATATGATTTCATGTTTCTTCTGATCGTTTTGTAATGGTTTAATATGAAAGTCATATGAGTTTCTTATTTGATGTTTCTTCTTATCGTTTTGTTATGGTTTAATATGAAAGTCACTTGAGTTTCTTAAGACCCTTACATTTCTGTCACTTAACGGGTTATCTTTATTTTATCGTTTCCAGAGATGTCTAGGTTTAAGATCGCAATATTTGTGGAATACTAAGCTGAGCACTTTAATGTAGTTTTTTTACTTGCTGTGAACTTACTTTTCTATTTTACCTTTTTTTTATTTTCAGGGTGATTCTTCTTTGTTAAGTGATGTATGTACTTCATTATGAATTTCTGATTGTATACTTTACTTTGGTTTCTACAGGAGAGTTACGAGGAAGAACAGTCCACAGCTCATGTAGCTTCTTCACCTCCAGTCTTTTTTGGCTCTCCTCCCAGCAGGGCTGCTAATCCATTAGTTCAAGATGCCCGGTTTGGAGATGAGAAGCTTGCTCCTTTACAAGTACTGCCATCTTCATCAGGATTACTGTCACCATCATCAGCAGCCCATAAGGGATGCTGTGTTAGAATGAAATTTGGGTTTAAACCTGCCACAGTTAGAGTAGAAGGATTTGATTGTCTTAACAGGGATTGCCAGAATTCTAGCATCTCTGTGGTGGCCTGAAACTTCAGCAATCTAATTGTATATAGAAGGAAGGTAAATGCCACAACAAATGGTAAACATAGAAATACTTAATAAGAAGGATATTTTTGGATATTTTGATAAGCATCTGCCATCAGAGATGCGTTAGTACTGTATATACCAAATGTTCTGTTGGTGATAATCTTATCGCTAATATCTATAAGAAGTTGAACTTGCTTATAAATTGAGGAAGATATGAACTTGTTTTAAGAGCTTGGCTCTTATTTGTAATATAAATTCATTTTTTAAAGACCGAAGTTATAATCTGTATAAAATATCCAATTGCTGTGCTTGGCCACGTTCCCTGTAAATGTATCCTGTATTTAATTTTATTTATCAATTGCTAAGTATTGCTGTGCTCCTCCACCTCTATGTTGTGTATCGTGCAATGTTTAATGAAAATGTGTCGTATTAAAAATATATATACATATATATATAATTGAAACCATAATTCGTGGACGAAGACTAGAAATGGGTGGTGTTTTGACTCGTTCTGCAATGAAAATTCTGGTTATATACACAAAACATCCAAGTGCATATTCAATGACACTGGTACTCGAAGGTTTGTGAAATTAACCAGATTTGCTCCTTTGCAATTGTTTTCAATCCAAAAATTGTTCTAAATGGATCTTTGTACTGTTAATCCCATTGCAAAAAAATTAGTACAAAATTACTGACCCCAAATAATTTAGCTTGTCCCAAATTTCCAACGCTGTAATGAGAGGACAAGGGTCTATATCAGAAGAAAGTCTATATTCTCACAATCTGTAAATGGCACAATCTCACCTATTGCTTATGGAATGTGGTCAGTAATGCCGTATTGCCGTTGATCTTTATTAATTACTTTCTCTCTTCTTTTTTTCCTTTTTTTTCAAATATTCTTTCTTTCTTTTAGTTTTAGTTTTAGTTTTAGATTTAGATATAAAAAAAAAAAACTAACGTGATACTTAATCGATAGAATGAAAACTTAATAGTAACATGAAATAGGAATTGAATTAAATAAAAACAATATTAATATTACTATATTTATCCCGTTAGTGTAATCAAGATTATGTATGAAATAAAATTAAAAATAATTTTTTTAATTTTTGAATTAGATAAAATAATGAAAATAAAAATAATTATACAAATATGTCAAAAAATAGAACATTTCAACTTATTTTTGAGAAGTATAAGAAAAATAAAGATTATTATTACTATTTGAATGTTTTATATTTCATTTTAATAATCAAACAAAACTCAAAAATATCTTAAATAATTTTTATTTTTATTACTTTCAATTAGTGGTAGATTTAGGATTTATATCACCATGTACACAGCAAAAAATGATACTTGTTATTTTTTAACTATTATTTATTTTTAATTAAAAAATATTATATGTTTCATTTTATAAAAATATGTTTAAATTATTGTGTATTAAAAATTTAAAATTTAAAATTCAAGTTATGCACAATTTTATTTTATACATTAATTTATTTATAATTTCATAAATATTACTATTAAAATTTTATTTATCAAAAAATTTAGGTAACATATATCTCTCTCCTAATTGCTATATACATTTGCCCTTGTTATTAACTAACTATAACCTTTCTAGATATACCGATATGAATATAATATTAGATATATATGATATTTTATAAATTAAGCTTATAGAATCAATGAATTTAGTTAAAGACATGAATGTACTCCTTGTAACAATTCAGGAAAAAAAATTAAATGAGATAAATATTATTAATCATCAATGCTAAGAGCGGATCAAAAGATATTTATGTTTGCCTATTATAATTGATGATGTAATTAAATTTTTTTCTAATAAAATTTTTTATTTTTTTTTTAAAAAAACCTTGATAGAGATTTTATGACTATTTTAAATATTGAGTAAATAATTCATATAATTTATAACACAAAAACTAAGAATTTTTTCTTGAATATTTTTTATTATTTTCCCTTGCATTTTATTTTTGATCCCTAATATATTTACAGTCAAAAATAAATATACATTTAAAAATTAAACTCATTTAAAGTATTTAAAAATAAGATTCATATGAACATATGTTCAAGAATACTATCAAAACTTTTCTGTGAGAAGTAACATGATTTAGGTGTATTTCAAAAATAATCCATCATAATTATAGTAACTTTGTCAAGATATATGATTTTGAACTATAATACAAAAATATAATATTTTGTTCGAAGATAATAAAAAATAATAAACAGTCAAAACTAGAAACACTTTTAAAGAGCTATATTCTATAAATGAAAACTCAAAAGTTCGTGAGAGACTTCAGAAGAAAATATACCTATGAGCTATTGCATTGGCTTTAACCGATCTGAATTAACTATGATTGTTTTTATTCGTAGACTAGCTATTTTATAAATTACAATAAGCAAGACTTTTTTAATATGTTGAAGAATCATTAATTAACATTAATTAATCGTGATTGGAGATTACCAACCATTCAGCATTTAAATATCATTGATTGAAGTTAACCTTTGTTAGCATGTCATTGATTGGTATAATCATTATTGACTGGCTATTGATGTTTGGTTCGTTTAATTGGATATAGGCCAAGTCAAATTCATTTGGGTTGAATCCATGTTGACTTCATTATGTTGTTGAATGCAGATAACATCACTTTTATATGAATGAAATGTGAAATGTGGACGGAGATGGTAATATTTTGAAAAAATAAATAATAATTGTATCAATTTTTGTAATATTTTTAAAAATATATATATATATATTAATATTTTAAAGTGATTTGGTTTGAATGTAGTCCAACAATTCTCATCATCTCATCCACGTTATTAACCCATCAGGTATAAGTTTTGTTGTGTTCTTTGATGGATAGAAAACTAAAATATGCTTATTTATTTTGATTGTTACTTAAATCTCTTCTCAAAAAATTATTCTATGTGAAATCGTGATTAATAAAAAAAGATTTAGAAACATCAAACTAATAAAACTATTAAAAATCTCTTTGAATAGTTTTAAATTTTTTTTTACTTCGATTATGTTATATTCATGTTCATATAATTTTTTTAATGTTTTTGGATCGAAATTATACATTAATAATATATTCTTCGAAGAGGTGCTAGAATCTTAAAATAAAAAAAAAGTTTATGATTTTGCCGACTGAGGTAGAGCATATTCGGTCCAAACAAGCCTATAGAAGTTGCTCTATTTAACACCTCACCTTGTTACCATTTTTCTCATAATTAAGGCATTAAGCTTTCTTCCTTGAGTTGGCGCATCCTCAAAACAAAAAGCTGCTTCTCTAGCTAGAAGTGAAGCTCAAAGCTGAAAAATGAGAATACCAAAAGTGAGCTCAGTATATAGAGGCCAAAAGATGATAAGATCAAAGAGAAACAGAGAAGAAGCTGCTTTGAGCATGGTGGAAGATAGCTCTAAAAAAACAATGGTTACTGCTAAAACCATCTTGGAAAACTGTCGAAGTGTCATTAAAGTTGCACTCAATGTTCCTTCTAAGGACAATGCTGATAGTGATACGAAGAAGTTGAAGAACAATAATGTCCTAGTAATTGAGAAAGAGCCAAAATCAATATTGCCTTTGGTGAAAAAAGAGGCCAATGTGGATGCTATCAACATAGACGAGGGGGAAAAGGAAACAGAGGAAGAGGCAGGAATGTTCTGGGAAGAATTGGAACTTAGTGATTGGGAGGCAAAACAAGATCAGAGCTTGTGGAAAACGAGGGACTGGGAATGGATTTGGTATCCTTATTGGGATGATATAACCATTAATAATCATGACCATTGGGGTCTTGATCTTCCCAAAGAGGATCATCAAGAGACTATTTGGGAAGGTGATCTTTGGCAATTCCCACCTCTACCCAACTTCAAACATGTCCCATTACTATGAATGATATCCAATTTCGGTATGCAATGTATGTGGGATTTAGTGTTCTAAATTTGTGTTTTTTTTTTTTAATTTAGTACTTTCTTGTTGCTTTTTATTTGATTCGGTACCAAGAAAGAGTCCAAGTGTATGTACTATGTAGCAGGGGAGCAATACTAATTCCAAGTGATTTTATGAATCTTAATGACTACTGCTTCTTTAAATTTGTTTTTCTTGTATATATATGCTTGTTTGTCTTAAGGAAGAGGATTTCTTTTTTTCCTTCCCCCTTTCAATTTAGCTAACAAGAATGCAAGGAATGGAAAAAAGGGGAGGAAGGGAAAATATGTTTTTTTTATTAATTTAAAAGAAGTTATTCATTATGTTGTGATACCCAAAAAATTGTGTATACCAATAAGAAGTGGAAGAAACCTCCTCTGAGGAAGCTGAAATTTAACTCAAATGCTGCTATGGTTGGATTGGATTGGGTGTTGCTATGAGGAACTCTGATGGAATTAAATCCAATCCCTATTCTGGTGGCAGTTTCACTTAAGAAAAGTTATTTTCTATTTATGCTCTGAACTGCATGCTCTGGCTTGGTTGCCTAATCCTTGTTTGATGGTTGGAAGAAGATGGAGGAGGGAGAGTGATATCTTTTCCACCGATATATATTTTGCATACATTCAATTAAGTGTTAAATGAGTTTCATTAGTTTAACTTACTTAAACTCCAACATATTAAACAATTTGCAACTTAGCTTAATGAATTTAATTTTTAAATGAATTCAAGTTAGCTAATTTTTATATGACTTGAGATGAGTTAGGTTATTTATTTAATTTTTTTATTAAATTATTTTAAAAAATTAAAAAAAAATTACATAACTTCATTCAAATTATATAATTTATATATATATATATATAGTATAATAAATATAAATTCACCACATTAACTCCTAAACCATCATCCTTATAATTTTCTTATCATTTTTAATTTATATATATATATATATAAATTAAAAATAACTTTTTTATTCATTGTAGTGGAACACTTTACTTTTATAACTAAAAAATATTTACAATATATATTAACAAAAATAAACATCAAATAAGTTATAAGATGCTCATTTGGGTTAGGTTTTTTTAGCTTATAAATTTAATGAAATAATTTTAAATAAGTTAATTGAATAATACATTTAAATTAGGTTAATATAATAAATTAATGTTGATTTTTTATTTTTATTAAAAAGGAAAAAAACTATATACATAAACAACATAAGGACTATGATTAACATAAGATATACAATATATCATATTTAAAAATTTCTCAATTTTGTGAATCAAGCCAGTGGTGTGAAATGAATCACTTAGTTCAATTGACTGCTCTCATTTAAGGTTAAATAATTAAGTTCAAAAATCATAACTCATCTAATTTAAAAGCTCTTAAGCAACTTGGATAACTCATTGAATAAAATATATTTATCAAAAATAATTAATATAATATAACCATGAAAACAATCCTTAAAATATAATTCTTTTCTTCTTTATTCACAAAAATATAATTAAAACATAACATGTATACTAACATTTTTTTCTTAAACAAAATTATACGTATTTTTTTTATTTTTTTGTTTAATTTATTTTTTAGAAAACATAAATGAATTTGTTCAAGTCATTGACTTCAATTCATTTAAAGTGATTTAACTTTATTTCAACTTACATAAAATTTAGATAAGTTATGATAAATTATAAGATGAGTGTAGGACTAACTCAACTCGTTTGTTATCTATAACCAGAGATAAATCTACGTACTAATAAGGAGGAACACGTGTTATGCCTCTATTTTTGATAAATAAATTTTTGAGTTAATATTTATAAAATTATAAATAAATTAATGTATAACATAGAACTATTTTCCATCTGAATTTTAAATTTTAAGTTTTTAACACTCAATATATTAAAAAAAATTAATAATTTAAACATATTTTTACTGAAATAATTTAATATTATTTTTTATTGTATATATAATATCATTCGAATAATGTATGCACGACTTTTCGGTTAGTAAGCCACTTAATCCAAGATTCATATTACAAAATCAAACTTTATATTAAAAAACATTAATACCCTATTATTTATAAAATTTTTAGTCGATTTAAATTCGGATTAAAAATTATATAATTCGTTCGTATTTAGATTTTCAAATTTTATAATCCGATATATCCAATCCAACCGAATTATTATTAAATTATAAATGAATACATATTTTATTTTATATTACGTTATATTTAAATATTATGCATACTATAATTATATTAGATTATTATTTTAATTTAATAATTATCTAAACATATTTTTATTCTTTTGATTTTTTTAGTTGTGATTATAAATAATAATATTTATTACAAAAATATAAATCTTAAATCTTAAATTTATATATGTCGTGTTTTACATACAACAATAATTCATAAATAAATTTCAATATCAATATGCTCTTATACGATCTGAAAAAATTTGATTTATCCGAATTCATATTGATTTAGATTAATTATATCATCGAATCAGGTTCAGATTAAAAATCTTTAAATCTTTTCGAATAAGATCAAATTCAAATTGACCAAAAACTTAAAGTTTTGATATGTTATTTACCCCTATGTAAGTTTAAAGTGCTAATGTTTTTTATTTTGATACTATAAATTTATAAATTATTTCGATTTTTAATTAAGATCTTTTAAATATGTAAATTTTAATCATCATTATTTATTATACTAAATCTAACAATATTTATAATTAACTTAGAATTTCTATGAGACTAATACTAATTAATCCATTTTAAAAAATATTTTTGTTTACCTAAATTTATGACATTTATTATTAACTTTTTTATCAATAATTTTTTAATTATTTAAGGTTATGAGCTTTTATTTTTTTGTTTTTTTAGATAGAAAATAATGAAGTTGAAGATGAAAGATAAATAAGATTTAATAGACAGGGATGGTCAGGTGTTATGCCAGTTATGGTATGATAAAATAAATACTCATTTAAATATTGAATTAATCATTTTTGTAAAAAAATATTTAATTGAAATAATTTAACTTAAACGGTATTGTAATTAAAATTTAAATATCTGGAAATTTTCAATTAAAAATTGAGTTATTTGAAATACTAAAGTAAAACATGTATAACATTTTTACTTATTAATAAAGGAAATTAAATTATCTGTAATGATTATCTTTCATTTATTTGCTTATATAAGAGCACACACATTAATAATCAAGTTGCTTGATCTTCAAAAACTTTATCCCCTAAAAAAGTTACAAACTAAATTCATACGTAAAAATACAAAGTTTATCTTCTCTAATTAACTTTTTAAAATAAATATTTTTACATTAAAAACTATAAAAGAACTATCCAATTAGGATTTCAACATAGTATAAATATATACTCAAAAACATCCTAATTTCATTTTTTAATTCTCTCAACTTTTAGTTTATTCTTTTAAAAAAAAAATCAAATTTTATTAAAAACTATTAACTTGTTATAAACTAGTTCATATCATTTATCTTAAATTTTATTTGTATTATATAAAATACCACTATTAATGTAAAATTCTTAAACAATATATCATAATTTAAAGATTAAAAAAAATTAGGATAGAAAATTTATATAGGCTCTAAACATTAGGAGTACTTATATTATGGATTGGTTCGTATTTGAGTTAAAACATAATCGAATTAATAATATCGATTCTTAAAAAATAAAAAATGATATGATAAAATAAAATCTATAAAACTAATTCAAATCGAATCCATTAGATTAGATAGATAACTTATATATTTTAGTTATTTTTTACAATACATAAATTTAAAAAATAATTATTTTTAATAACTAAATAATTATTATATTAAATATTATACTTTAATAATTAATTAAAATTTAAACTTATAAAGATTTTTATTTTTTTAAAATAACAAATTAATAAATATCTGCATTCAATTTTAAATTGTAAATGATTAGTAAAAAAATAATATTATTATTTATTATTTAATTTCATGTTAATTTAAAGATATTTCGTATATATAAACAAATATTTAATTTAAAAATACAAATGTAAAAATTGAATTTTCAACGACTTGAAGTAGATTTGGAATCTCTTATTCTTTTTTTTTTTTTTTGTTAGGGAGGGGTTGAATTAGGTTGAAAAGGTAAATAAGATTATTAAATTAAGATAATAAAATAAAGAATGATTATTTAAAAAGAAAAATGATCGGAATAGTTCATTATTCTTTACTGTTTAGATGTCATTTAATCATTTTTTGAATATATAAATAGTGTTGATCAATGATAAATTAGGATATTTTATATTAAAATAAATTTAATTTAATTATGGATACATTTTTTTTTTAAGATTATTTGTAAAAATTTAAATTAAAAAAATTAACGAACTTACATACATTAAAATGACAAGAGGAAAACAAATGGAGATGGAAATGAAAAGTTCGAGCACATCTTCTACATTTTCTGAGAAAAATTAAAGTTCAATTTCATTTAATTTTGTTGATCCAGATCCGACAATGGAGATGACTTCTCAGGACCTCCATCAGTACAACGGTCGCAACCCATCAATGCCCATATACGTGGTTGTCAAGTGTCGAGTCTTTGATGTTACCACCGGTAAATATTTCTACGATCCTCGAGCTCCCTACGCCAAGTTTGCTAGGAAAGATGCTAGCAAAGATCATAGAACTTGTTATGGATTCTTTAGTTGTGTCTTTACTTGAATTTTTGTAACGTTTAGTATTAAATGAGTAATAAATGTACGATCTTAAATATGTATACAATACGTTATGATATAAGGAGGTAAAATGATTAATTCAAGAATAACCTGTGTTAAAAAAATTTGATAAAACGTATTACTTTATCGATAGAATGCTTCATTGTTCAAGTGCGAGTTCTTAAGCTTCAAGATCTGTCATATTAATTCTATTATAACAATTTTATCATGATTTTTTCTTCCTACGGACAATATGATGTAACACATCAATCTTTTTTTTTTAATGATATTAGTTTATGTATCATATTATTATGTATAAATAATATTTTTAGATAATTTATACATATACTTTTACATGCGTAGAATGTAAATAAATGATTAAAATAATAAATAAACAATATAGTTGTCACATTTGTGTACAAATAAATCATAATTTAAAAAAAAATATCAAAATTTTCTTCTTTCTAATCTTTTTATAAAATTAAATAATAATTATTTAAAAAATAATAATCTTGAAGATATATTTTTATGAAGTAAAAAAATAATTAAATTTTATTATTTAAATTTTATAAAATATAATAATATTAAAATAAAATATAATATTTTTTATTTTATTTTAATTATAAACAAAACATTAAAATGATGATTAATTATTTTATCCAATGGTTAAAACAAATACATTAATAATAATAATACTATTTTATTTACCATTACCAAACATCCTTTAAAATTGTAAGCAATTTAATTTATCTAAATTAAATTATAATTTTTAAATTTAAAATAATTCAATCTCAGTAAAAAATAACATATAATTTAAGCTACCGAATTGAGTTATTTAAATTAGATAGAATACATCTATTTTTAAACACCTCCACTAAACATTCAGTAAACCTCGCACATGGTTATTGTTTCCGTGGTGCTTTTCTCTTTGCAGGAGAAGTATGAAAAAGTTCATAGATAGTTACAAATGATTTTAAGCAATGCCACGTCTAGTCGGTGGTGGGACTCGTATATTTGCATGACACCGATACACGTGGCCGAGCTAAATTGACACGTAAACTTTATGTGTCAGAAAAACTCTCGCCTTTCGTAACAAGTCTCTGACTCTAATTTTTTTTAGGTGAAAAATATATACATATTCATGACATAAAAAATTATCAACAAAATCATTACAAATATATCATTTAAATATTTTAATAACATCACATAATCTTTAAAAATTGATATATTTTAATTATATTTTTTATAAAAAATTAACAATATAATCATATAATTATAAAATTAAGTAATTATAATATCATAATATCATAATTTTAAAAATTAAATAATTTATATATTTTTTATAAAAATTAAGTGAAAAAAATATTTTAATAATATAAATAAAAATATTTTAAAGTTAGTGTAAATAATTTAATTAATATTTTATTAATACATACTTTCAAAATTATTTTATAATTTTACATTTTAACTTTTTTTAATTAATAATAATTATCATATTATTTTGTATATATATAGCAATAATCTTCAGAACTCTTCGTTTTTTTATTACCTTTTCATCTTACTCTATTCCCGATAAAATAAATAAATAAATAAATTTATTATTATTATTATTATGTTGTTCACTTATTTTTAATCTAAACTCATATTCTCACTAATAATAATAAAATACCCTAGTAAGTTGAATCCTCCCTATGATTTTTTTCTTTTAAATACTAGTGATATATTAAAAATAGATACTTTTAAAAAAATACACAAGATCATAATCTACTTATTTAATAATAACTTATTCCCTTTTCACACTTATTTACTTTTATAATGTAATTATCATGCGTAACATTTTACTTTTACTTCACTCATAAAAATTATATGTTGTTTTAAATTATAAAAAAATGACGTATATTTTTATGAGACGATATTTTATAAAAATTATATATTATTTTACTTTATAAGAAAAATAATATTTTTTTAATAAGATTAAAAATTGAAATATGCTGATAATTGAATGGAAGATAAATTACTTAATTTAATTTAAATAATATTAAAAAAATATTATATTAATTTTTTATCTAATTATAAAAATATATATAAATGATACTAAGTTTATTATTATAAATTTTATTTATTTTCACATATGAGTGATATTAATTTTATTATTATAAATTTTATTGATATTATTTTAATTATTTTCATAAAATATTTAATAAAAAGTTATTAATGAAACGAGAGTAAAGATATTTCACAACTCAAATTATTATTCTTATAATTATTTTTATTATAAATTATCAAAATTCAATGTATGTTTTTATTGCTTCATCGTGAATAAATAAAATTATTTATTATTAATAATAATTTTATTTTATAATAATAATATCAAAACGTAATTAATAATCGGTTTAAAAAATTCATCTTTTATATTTTTATTGTAAATTTAATAAAAAATAATTATAATAAATTATAAGACGCAATTAACAGTTTGCCACTTGCATGGTCACTATTTGGTATAAAAAAGATAATGTATTTTTATAGGTTTACAACTAATGTAATAAAAGAAACGATTAATACACACAAAATTATATTTTTATTACATTTACATTATTAATTATTAAAAATATGTATTTTTTCTAAAATAACTGATATATATATATTTGTATATTTACTTATCTTATATATTATGTAATTTATTAAAATTATTTTAAAAATTAAAAAATAATTTAATTTTTTAAATAATATTAACACTTATCGTAATATAAAAAATAAAAAAGTCGCCATGTAATTACTCCAACGTAACGTCTCTAATTTAATATAATATAACAAGGAAAATGTATGAGATATATTAAAAAAAATTTAAAAATTATAATAATAAAAATACATCTAAATAATATTTAATATAATTTAAATAAATAATTTGTAATATTATACAAATTTAATTTAATTAAAATAATAATTTATTAAATGATATTTAATACATGACTACATATCATATTTTTTAATAATAAAATATAAATTGATAATAAAAAATGTTATTTTATAAATATAAGTTTTAAAGATATTAATTTTTTTAATTTTTTTCCAATCTTTCTTTTGCTTTGAAAAAACTTAAAAAACTTAATGTATATATAAATTTATATTTTATAATATAATTTATCAAAATTAATAAATAATTATATAGTTATTATAATAACTTGTATAATTAAATATTAATACGATATATATAATAATTAATTTAATACATGTAATAATATAAATTATTATTGTTATAAAAATAAATCATTAATAATAATTTTATGTAATTATAATTACATTAAAATATAAAATAAATATTTAATATATTTTTTATTATAAAAATAATAAAAGAAATTATGATACCTCTGACTCTGTTCTATATAAATAATACTCTCTCTCATCACACCCTTCTCGTCCTAAGCTGAAAGTAAAGCTTTCTACTTGTAACCGGTCCATAGCAAAGCTTATTCTCTGTGTGGGAAGCTCACAACAAAATGAAAATACCGAAAGTGAGCTCAGTGTACAAAGGGGAAAAACTAAGAAAGAGAAGCAGAGAAGATGCTTTAATGGAAGCAGGCCACAAAAAAGCCATGGTCATGACTGAAAGCAGCTGCAACTTTAACAAGTATGGCAACAATGGAAACGGAAATGTTGCTGGTGGTATGGAGATGATGACGAAAATGTCGAATTTTGGGCAAAATCCAAGTGATCGTACCGAGGCTAAGATGGAGGTAGGACGAAACAAAACGGGACTTACGGGAGAAATAGAAACAGGAAAAGATAGCGGCGTCACGGAGAAAGCAGTGATGGACATAAACGAAGAGGCGGCAATGGTGTGGGACGACTGGGAGGTGAGTGATATGGAGATCAGAGAGGGTCACAGTAGTGGATTGATGGAGGAGACTATGGAATTGGGAGGAATTTTGAATCAATATTGGGCTCACCAGGAATTTACATGGAACACTCCAGAAGATAAAGATATTGCTTGGGAAGGTGATATTTGGAAGTTTCCAAAGTTGCCCAAATCGTAAATTAATATTAATCAAAGAGGAATCCAAGTTTTATTTATGTTTTTTTTTTTCCAAATTATGTTGTTAATGTTTGGTAGTTTAATTTTATGTTTTTTCCCCTCATGTAATGAGAAAGGGGCGAATTTTCAATTATGCATGTGTATCATGTCATTAGCCAAATAAATAAGAGGAATATATAAAGTTACTTAGATGTTAAATCGTGAATAAATGAGGGTGAAGTGATCGAAAATTATAATTATTTAGATTAAATCTGTTAAATAATATTAAGTGTTATTTTTATTGTTATAAATTTTAAAATATAATTTTTTGTATTTTTTAAAAAATAAATAATATAATTTGATACTTATATGATACAATTATTCACATAATTTTATTTTTAATTATGAATTAAACAAAATATTTTTTTATGTTATATAAAAAATATATAGATTATATTTTTAAACATAGATTAGAAAACATACAATTTTTTTATATGAAAAGAAGTAGTGAATCAAGTAAAAATAAAAATTTACTTATAAACGTGATTACATGATAGGCAATTAAACACAAATAATTGATAATTATGTATGCACGCGAATATGGTTATCATTGAACATCATTTTATTTTTGTGTCTTATATATCTATTTTGTTTTTAAAATATTTAATATATTATAATTTGATTTGTAACTTTTTATTTAACCCAATTTAATTTTTAATATTTTTAAATTTGTTAAATTTAATTTAAAACTTTAATTTTTGTTAATTAATTTAAAGATATTATACTTAAATATTATATGATTGAAAATTTTACGACAAAATTCTAAATTTTATTATACTTTGTGATAAATTTATGTATTTTAAAATAAGTTGTGAACCAAATGATTTGAAAATGTCAAATCATTTATAATTAACTATAATAAAGTTAAATAAATTTAATAAAAATTAAAATTTTAGATTAAATTGTAATAAATTTTTAAAAAATTAATTCTTTTAAAAACTTAACCTATTAAAAATATTATTAATATTAATTTTATCCATCTATTTTTCTCTATTGGTGCGGTTAAGCTATTTAGTTTATAAATATAAATAAGTATTTTAAGTATTCACATAATACACAATATAAGGCACAATGTGTTCGTGAAGCTTACTTTTCCGAACAAATGCATGCTAAGTTTGAATATTGGCATTTGCCTTTTTTATGTTATTATTTTAGTTGGAATATCAAAAACCAACAAATATGGTAATTGATCTTATGACCAAGTAGTTGTATATGCATATTGCATCTAATGGAATACCATAATGTTTTTGAAATATATGATAATTCTAAGTATCTATTTAATTAAAATGTTCTAAATATTTAAACAATTATAAATTTTATAAAATTAACGTATTGAAATAAATAAAAAATCACATAAATTATAAGATGAATCAATTTATTCAATTCTATTAGATTTGTTAGTTTGTTGTAAACACCTAATTACTTTTTATACACAATCTCTAGTTCTTTTTTAATCTTTATATTTTATATATTTTTTATCATATTTTGATCTCTTTGTGTATATATAAGATAGAGTGAAGAATTAAATTTATTATTTTATTAAAATAAAAATTATAATTTAATTCGTTAAGTTACAAAATGTCATTTTTAATATTTTTGTTTATTAAAAAAATATTCAAATAAAATATTTTATTATTAAATTATTTTATAAAAATTTCTTAAATATTTATTTTTATAAAAATAATAATTAAATGATATATTTTCATAAAAATAATAATAAAAGGACACATTTTACGACCTTACCAACTAAACATTATTTTCCCTCAAAGTAAAAGTAAAAAGACTTGGGATATATATTTTTTATAAAGATAATATAATATAGAAGACTACAACACTTATCTACTTTAACACATATTAATAGAAATTAAAAATAAAAATCCCTATAAATGATAAAAAAAAAACGGAACTTTAATTAATATTCGGTTCTTCAACCTTAAAATCCGTACAAAAAGAGAGAGAAAATAACACACTTAATTAGCTCATTTTAACTGTATCTAAGTAATTAATATAACAAGTCTTCATACTCAACACATTTTTAATTTATTTTATTTATTTAAATACGTTTCATAAAATAAAAAATATTCATATTTAAAAATAAATATTAAAAACATATATGTAACAAAATTAAAATTCATATTTAATACATTTATTAAAAAAATAATTGAACTAAATTCATCACGTTAAAACAAAATTAATTCAAAAAAATCACATATAAAATTTATAATTATAAAAATAATTATTTTTATATCTAATTTATAATTTTAAATTAAAATGCTGTATAATTAAATATTATTTAGATTTATTTAATATTAAATTTATTGTTATTATAATAATTTTAAAAGTATTATTTTTAAAATTAATAAATAAAGGGTCAAGTATGCTAGAACGAGGGCCCACGGATTAACGTTATACTCACAGGTAAAAAGTAACGATTATTAAATACTCACATGTAAAAAGTAATGATTATTAAAAAAATGGTGTGAAAAAAATAAAATTCTTAATTTATCCTCGTAAAAATAATATTTAATATAATTTAATTAATAGATATTTAATATTAAATAATTTAAATGATATTTATTGTAAAATAACATCATAAAATTTTTTAATAATAAAGATATTATTTATATACATACAAGTTTTAAATTTATTAATTTTACTATTTTTCTATTAATATTTCTTGAAAAAATTAGAACATTAAACATATAACTATTAATCTATAAAAAGAGATCCACGTTTAAGTAAGAAAGAAAATCATATAACTATTTAAGAATATAATTTAATAACTTAATAATTAACTTAGATCAAATTAAAGACGAAATTGAAAAAGTTATAAAATTAAAAAATCCTTACATTATACCCAGCACATCTTTACCTTATAAATCTTAAAATTGTTATTTTTGTATTTGAATCCAATAAATTTTATTTTTAAAATAAATTTAATGATTGAAATTAAAAGTATAAAATAGCTGTTAGAACCCATCACATTACCATTTAACTTGGCTCATACATGCCCAAAAATTACTCACCCCATCCTGTTTAAGAAATAGATCCCATTTAGGCTAAAATTCCAGGTAAGAGATTAACTTGATTACTAATTTTGTTTTTTTGTTTCATTTTTAAAACAAATATGAGTATGTTTTTTTGTTCCAAGACAACTTAAAAGCTTTAGGAAACAAATCATATTCAAATTGGATAATGATGTTTTAACAACATAGGGGTATACTCGACATATGAGAGTCTTGTTAAAACACGTATCAACATGTTAATTTAATTACCAGTTATATTTATCATATATATATATATATATATTGTAATATATTGTTTATTAGCAAACAAATTAGAAAAGTAATACGTTAATTATTAATGAATATGGTTGTTGGATTTGAGGTTATAAATAAAGTCCTCGTTACCGTTCGTAAACATCATAAAATTTGTAAATTTTTTTCTATTTTGTAAAGGCAATTGATTAGCTTAATTTTGTCAAATTAGTTATAATTTGGAATTCATCCATTTGGAGATAGTGAAAGTAGTCAATGACGTCCGAAGACTTAGGTAACATTTATACCGAATCTCGTTAAATTTTTTGTGTTATTATTTTTATGTTTTAATATTTCTGTTTCAATATTTGTTTTAGTTTATTTTAACATTATATTTCCAATAACATTATTTTGTCGGATTAGTTTGAGTTCTATTCATTTAAATCATAAATAAATAGTAACAATTTAAAATAGGAAAAATATAACCGATTTTCATAACGTGTATATATATATATAGTTAGAGAAGCTTACTATCAAAGTATTATTGCTTTTTTTTGTTTTTATTTTAAAGAAGGATAATTAAAAAATATATGGAAATAAATAAATATATATTGGTTTTTGAATTCTGAAATGGCATTAGTACATTGGAAATCCGGAAACAAGAAAGGGGAACACAAAGTAGCAGATCATGATTGTCTCGGAAAAGTAACAACGTTGTACATAACATTATATTATATTTAACTTAGAAACGAGGAGGCTTGTAGGCAATGAAACTGATGCATTGGACTTGACGGACATTGTCGAATCCGATAATACGAATGAGAGCATTCGGGTAAGCTTTCTTGGCCTCCTCAAGTTCCTTCAACACCTGCACTGAGTCTGTGCATCCAAACATAGGCAGCTTCCACATTGTCCAGTACCGACCATCATCTAGTGACCTGTGGTTCTCACGGTACACAAATCCATGCTACATACACAAATTGCATTTTGTAAATAATAATAAAATTAATTTATTATTAAATTAAATTGAATATTAGTTCATCTTTTGCGATAAATATTCAAGTAAGAATTAAAGGTAACAATTTAAAGTTGGAGCTTAAGAAATTGACCTCGGTTTCAAATTCCAAACAAGGAACCCAACCCTGGCGAAGAAGGTAGTCTACTTCCTTAGCCAATTGCTGCTGAGTTAGATCTGGAAGGTAGGAAAGTGTTTCGAACTTCTTCTTCCCAACTGGGGGCCAAACGTGTACTAGTACTCAAGTTAATTAACTAATTAACTTCAAAGTTAAATTAAATTCAAGGAGAATAATTAATGGGTTTTTTTAATAAATAAAAAATATATATATATATACTGTTAATTTGCTAATGTATATATGTACCTGCATGCATTGTACTCTTCCTCCATTGCTAGCCAAGGATGTGATATCATTGTTCTTCCTTGTGACAGGGAAAGCAGAGGTAGACTTGAGACCGGTGAAAGGCGCAACCATGCTGGCTTGCACAGGGGTGGTGTGGCTCGGGGTAGCAACAGAGGCAGATGAAATCATGGTGGAAGCCATTTCTTATACTTGTCTTTGGCACTTTGCTCTTCTTTGCTAGACTTACTAATCTCCTGAGTCTTACTTCTTGCTATATATATATATATATATATATATATATATATATATATATATATATATATATATATATATATATATATATATATAGACTATAGACTATAGTGATTCATATATATTCGGGATACAATTCAGCATCTTTATCCAACGGCCACACATATATTTACTTCATGTCCAAACAAATCTAGACCGTCGGAAAACATAAGAGATGACATTAAACTATACTGGTCACATGATGAAGGAGGACGGGAATGAGTGACGTTGGTTTAGTCCTTCATCCTTTTTTGAGTAATGGTAAAGGCATGAACTTGTGACATGTTAAATTGAAAATTAAACGGAGAATGTGAGAGCAATCAATTATATTAAGATACATCATAAGATGTAATTGATGTATAAAATCTTAAAAATTATTAGTAAATCAAATACTAACGTAAGTTTAAGATATTAAAAAATATATAATATTATTTTTAAATATTTATCATTTTTATACAAGTATTAACTCTATATATATACATGTTAAATATTTAAAATTCAACAATTAATATTGTTAAATCTTAAACATAGAAATTCTAACTTTGATATCATGTAAAAAGTTATTAAAAAATAGACTACCTTAAAATCTTAAGCTATTAACAAAATTATCAATACTATTTTTATATATTTATCATAATACATAAGATGGACAATCAAGTCTAATTTTTTAAAGTTTCTTAAAATCGAATTGAATTGTTTAAACTTATCGAACCAAATGGACCAATAAAATCAAAATAGTCATTTAAAAATTACGGTTAAAATGATAAGTTTATAACTAGTTATAAGTAAATAATTATTTATTTAACAAATATATCATCTACACCTTAACTTTTTGATTGAATTTATTTTCTTATATCAAATACATCATGGGTACGACTTATTTTTTATATTTTTTATTAAGTTAAATAATAAAATATTAAATCCAAACTCTAATTAGAAACCAAAATATTGTGTTTACTTTCTATTTTCAACAACTTATCTCATATATATATATATATATATATATATTCAAATAATAGTCATTTTATACATAAATTTATATATAATAATTCAATTCAAATTAAACAATTTTTACATTTTGTAAACTATATCACACCAAAATTAAAAACTAGAACTAAATTGTGTGGTATAATTCAAATTTTTAATTCAATCTAATTTACTAATTTATTTATCCTCTCCGAATAAAATATATTAAAATAACATTTTCTTCGGTAAGCACTTTTCGCTCACTAACACTTTCCATCGGAATTAATTGGATGCATTCTCTTTTTCTATTCCTAAAGCATATAGTTTTTTTTAAAAGTATATACATACAAAAATATCATCAAATTTGTGTCAAAAAATAACATTAAATTATTAGATTTATTTTATTTATATTATTAAATTATTTTTATTTCGTTTATATCACCAAACTATTATATTTATTCAATTTATACTATTTGTTAATCTCTATCTAACGACATCACACGTCAATGTTAGATTTAGAACAATTTAAATAATTAAGTGATATATTTAAAATAATTTAAATAATTAAGTGATATATTTAAAACAATAATTTGTTAAAAATATATAACTTAACTATATAAATCATTTCAAATCTAATACTTAACTATAATCTCATTAAACGAAAACTAACAAAATTATATAAATAAAATAAATATAATAATTTAATGATATAAATAAGACAGAAAATAATTTAATGATATAAATACAATAATAGAATGGTATTTTTTAGGCCTATTCTCTTTTTTTAGGTCTAATCATTACATAATTTAATTAATTTAAATGATATATAAAAAATTAATTTAAAAAAATATAGAATTGAATAGATAATCATTTTATT
Organism: Hippophae rhamnoides; assembly: GCA_033030585.1. Lineage (NCBI taxonomy): Eukaryota > Viridiplantae > Streptophyta > Magnoliopsida > Rosales > Elaeagnaceae > Hippophae > Hippophae rhamnoides. Next base: position 48,871,085 of record CM065433.1, on the reverse strand, counting down.
TTTTATCGTATTAAATTTATGAGATTTTACTTATATCTTTCTTGTGACATTATTAACTTCAAAAGTTAAAAAATCTATAAAGGAAAAAAAAAGTCTAAAATCAAAATTAAAATGTTGAATTAAAATAAATTACGATAATATATGTGCAATGGTTAATCTCATGTGAAAACATATAGAACTACAAATAATAACAGTGATATTCAATAATTTTTACAACTTCAAAATTTATTAATTAAATGAAATTTCATCTATCACTCAAAACAATTAAATTTTACATTTATCAAAACAGTTATATATACTTATATGTATAACTACACGATACATTTTAAATTAAAACATAAAAGGGATAATTATTTTGATATTATTTTACTATACATGTATTGATATACCTTAACACATTCGATTCAAAATTAGAAGAATATGTGAAAATTACAAAAATCCTCAAAATAATGAATGTGTAATAATTTATAAAAGCAAGTAAGAAAAGAGTGTATATTTTTAATAATTTTTTAATTAGATTTTATGGATTGTAATTTTTTAAATAAATTAATTTAGCATATATTTAAAAGAATTTTTATTTTTTTTAATTCTATAATAATAAAAAATTATTATAATATTTTTGAGTTTTTATTTTATTTTCTTTGTGATTGTCAATATTTTTTTGACATATAATAAAATATTTTGAGAATCCTTTTAGCTTTTATTTTAATTCTTCCATTAAAAGATAATTATTAACATATATAATTAATTATTTTTATATTAAATATAATTTAAAACATATTTAGGAGACTTTTGATTATATATTTTAACACTAAATATAATTTTAAAAATAAATTAAAATTTAATACATATTTATATTTATGAGACTTTTGATTTTTATTTTAACTATATAATAATAAATAACTATTATGATAATCATGAATCTTTTAATTTTTTTTAAATTTTCATTAATAGATCATTAATAAATTTTAAATTTATTCACAAAATCAATTATTTTAGGAGTCTTTAAATTTTTTTTATTTTAATTCACTGAATAAAAGATAATTATTACATTTAATCAATTATTTTTTATACTAAATATAATTTAAAAAATAAATTAAATATAATGAAATTATATACTAATTATGTTGTATGAGAAAATATATTCATACTTACAATATAACTCACCGATCAAAATATGGCATGTTACTTACAAGGTTATGGTGGTTATTTTCATTGGAAAGTGCAAACTCGAAATTGGGTAAGGGAATGGAGGTCAAATTCTAAACGGGAGAGGGGAAAGGAGAACCCTAAATGTAGAACAAATATACAAATGATACTTTAAATATTATTATTTTTTATTATAAACAAAAAAATATAAAAAACTAAATCAATAATAAAAGTTTTACAATGAAAAAAGAAAATTTTGAGCTATTAAATAATATTTATGTAAAATAAAAAAAATTGTAACAATATCTATAATCTTTTATGTTAAACAACATTTGTAAAATCTTGTGATAATATAGAATGAAATAATAAAATAAATTATAAAAAATTATTATAAGATTTTTGATTTTTAGAATTTAAATAAATTTTATAAAAAAAATTGTTGATATTTTAATAAACTAAAAATATAATTTAAAGATGAATTATAAGATTTTATATTTTTAAAAATATTAAAGAATTTTTTTTTATATTTTAATATAATAAATACATAACTAAAATAAATAATATATTATGTATGATTTTGAGTTTATATATATAGTTTTGATAAGGAAAAGAAAAACGTAATATTCATCATTGTATTAATTTTTATTATAAAATACAGATATCTTGTTTTTATTTTTTATATTATTGTTTTTATATTTATCTCCAACAGGTTAATTATCACATTTTTTTCCGTCAAAAATAATAATAATTGAAAACCCTATGAATGACCAATTAAGGGACTGGATGTGATTAGAGATGGAATTATTGAATTGCAAATGAGTATTATATCGAATAAATATAAAAGAACAAACTCAATACATAGTTGAATATCCTTTTAAGCCAGAACTTCGTACTCAACGTTATCCATTCCTTTGTTAAATAATATTTTAATGTGACGTAAAACAGATGAGATAACCCTAAGCATCAATAAAAAAAATATATATGAAATTCAAGTATTAATCACTACTTTTGATTTTAGACTTTTGGAATGGAGAAAAAGGTCACAGTAAGTAATCTGGAAGTATATGATAGTTAATTAATACAGTGGCCTTCCTAAAGTAAGTGGGTACGTTCGTCTCATATTCTGGACTGTGCCTTGTCTTGTGCTTATAGTGGGTTAAAAAACAATCAAAAATTAGGGCTTCGGCTAAAATTCATTAGGGTTGGGCGGCCTAGCGTAACACACACTTATATATATATACTTTTCTAAGAATTTTCTTTTTATTTGAATTTTCTTAATGTTTTTTTATTTGTTATTTTTTTTAATAATTTTACTTTTTAAACACTAGATGTTTTTGGAGTAAAAGATCATCAACAAGGACGTTTTATAGATTCTTATCAAAGATTTGTATCATTTGATGATGTCATGTGAATCACTCGTATACACGAGAGCATAAAATCATAACATGAGAGGGTACTTTTTGTTTATTTTGATAATGTAAAGTAAACATTTTGTTAATTTTGTTTTAATAAATTACATTTAAGTCACTATTTTTATAAAAAATAAAACATTTTAATAACTTTTAAAATAATAAAATTATTATTTTACTTTTGAAACTAATTTTAAATAGTAAAATATTTTCTTCTTTTTTATTTTATTTTTATATCTCCTAAAATATTTTACCATTTTTATGACATTTTTCTATAGTGTTTTTTTATCCAAATACGTACTCATAAAAATGCGAAATATAAAAATATTCAAAAAATACTAAAAGAAATTCAAAAAAATTAAAATTTAAAAAAACAACTAACAAAATAAAAATAAAAATAAATATGGTACAGTTTAAATTGTTAAAATAAAATAACAATTTACATCCATTAAATTTTATTTCAGAATCTTAATAATAAAATGATATTTTTTTTGTTTAAAAATTACAAAAATATTTTATTTTTATAAAAAGGATGAATTAAATACTTTTTGTAAACAAAAAAACAATTAGCAATTTAGTTATTAAATTTTTTAAACTGTGCACATCAATAAATAAAGTTTTAAACTTCACAGATACTTCATATTCATAGCTTCACTATTAAATATATTTATAAAACTAATTTTGTGATTAAATTATATAATTTAGAAATTAATAAATACAAATAATATAACTTATATTATATTAATTGCACTACTCTGATTATAACTCCACAACTCAAAACATTACTAAAATAATAAAATATTTTAAGTCAACTTTCATCCCGAAGCAAAAGTCAACGTTCATACATGAATATAATATTATTTTAATTTGTACATGTCTATTTGCAGTTTAACCTACTGCTGTCTGACATGTAATTTGGGTACTAATATTTATAAACTAAAACCCAATGACTTAGATGCTTGGTTGAACTGACATTGTTGTTTATGGAAATTAATTATAATTATGTTATATTTTTCAAATTTTAAATTACGTAACAAAAATAATTATAAACATGTGTTGATAATAATTTGTATTTAGTAATTTAAAAAAAGTGATTTTTTAAAACATAAATAAAAAATTACCTATTAGGTGATTTAAAAAAAAAATCCAAAATCTAATTCAAAAATATATTTTTAAAATATTTATAAATTACCTAATATTTTGATATTGGTTCATTAAATCAAGTAGTACAAACAGTAATTTTACATGAGGATATTTGTTCATTAAAAAAAAAGTAATGAATTTAATTATGTTTCAGTATGGGTGTGTCTCTCTATAGTTAATGTTGCTGTACTACAAATAGGGCTCCATTAAAAAGAGACGGTCGACTAGTGCATATCACTTTTATTGAAGTAATTGTTAATAAATTGGATAAAATAATGATGAAATATGCCAGTGAACTTATCCAGGACACCAGTTATGCACTAATAACTAAACCATTAATTAACATTTTTTTGTATGTTTATCATTTTAGATAGATTATATATATCCAAAAGAGTCCTATTTAATATAATTTTTTAAGATTTTGATAAAAAATATATATATCATAAGACAATTATGAATATTTCCATTTGCCAAGAACTATATATCAGGAAGAAAAAAAATGTCAAATTCCCAATCAAAAAACTGTTTTTGAGCTCAAAACATTAATAATAATTGAAAGAGAAATTAAAGAAGGGATTTTCATAATAAGGGTTTGATATTTAATTCAACTATAACTAAAAGCTTAGGATCTTTATGGTGATTGAGGATATTTTGAATGTTGATATGATATTTTTTTTTTCTCCTTCGAAATCATGCAAAATACGATTGAGATTTGCATATATATATATATATATATATTTACAAAGGAACATGAGTTACGTGGAAAAAAAGTACATATGTGTAAATAATATTTCTCATAAATTCTATATTTTTCTTCCATCAGAAATTCTAGTGATTTCACTGAGCAATAAGTCTTAAAAAATACATCAGTAATAATTTCAAGGATTATATAGAAAATATCTGCCCTGCTCGTTCTTAGCTCAAATATGTATGTATGATCGAGTGCTAAAATACTGGGTCTTTTACTTTTAAAATTATGTGAAGGAATTAGAGGTCCAAATGGTGACACGGTGTGTGGGAAATATAAAAATTATTTATTATTATTATTTTTTTTTTTTGGACGTGATTATGTTGTGTTATTAAAATTCAATAAAATATAATATTAACGTAATTTTTTTAAAAAATTAAAAATAAATATCTAATATTTAATAAAAAATAATAATATAATTAATGATAATTTATATTACAAAAATAAAGATTAATTAATTAACTAGTAAAACCTATAACGAGTGGACGACTACATATGCCGATTTTCACCGACCCTAACACAGGGTGGGTTTCTTTTTGGACTTTTTGAACGACAAATTGATGTATCACATTTTTCAATTTTTGCTACCTTTTACCACCGAAAGTGGTTGTCTGACGTGGATTGCTTCCGTAATTTATCCAATCAATAATTAGGAAAAAGTTTTTATGATCAATATTTGTCCTTAACAGATCGACCTATCCGCGGGGAATAATGATGATGAATATATAAAGGAGCGGATTTATCCTCTAGAAACAACATATAAATAATTAAATATTATTTTTTTTATTTTTTATTTTAATAATAAAAAATTAATATATTTATAAATACGTGTTTAATTTTTATTTTATATATAAAAAAATATGTTATATGTGTTTCATTTATAAATATATTTAAAATTATTAAATTGTAATGAGTTATTAAGCAGTAAAAATCTAAAAATTAAAATTCAAAGAAAAAAAAACTTAATTTATCTTTAATTTATAATTATTATAATTAAATTTTTAAGGTTAAGAATTGAACTAATGACCCCACCGTTATTATAAGTTAATGATAATATTTTTTACATTTTAATTGAATCATATATTTAATATTACACGTGTTTTTTTATTATGTGCAGTACATATTTATAAATATATTACACATGATGTGTACTGTATATAGTTGTATAATTATGTGTATTGGTAGATATAAAGTTGACATATAAAGAACAGTTAAAATTTCTGTTTAAAAGTGACCGTGTAGGTAATTTTCTATTTTTTTCCCTCTTTGTTTTATATTTGAAAAATTAATCACACCCAATAAGAGAAAATGAACAAATAACGAGAATAAATGAACAAAGGGTATAAAATCCAGTATTACAATTAAAGTTAATTCTCTAAAAGATATTTAATTAAAATATTAGAAAAAATTAGAAACAACATATTTTTTTTTTGTTGGCTAGTAAGAGAAAATGTATGTTATAATTATATTACGAAGTTAATTATAAATATGGAATTAATACATATAAGTTATTATTAGGATATATATTCAAATCTCATTATATATAATATTATATAATTTATTTATTAAATAATTATATTATAAAGAAAATATACTTTGAATATGTTTTATGTTTAAATTCAAATATATATAAAAGTCTTATCATGGAATGATTGTATCCCTTTCTATCAATAAAATATAAATAAAATATGACGTGAACAAATTAAAAGTTGAAACACCTATTTTGTTAAATTTTCCAACAACAATTACTATAACAATTGAAAGAGAAAAATTATACAAAAGTTTATTATTTATTGTAAAAATGTTACTTAAATAATTTATTTATTTTTTATAATAATTTAATCGTATTAATATTAAAAAATAAATGTATTAGAGTAAAGTTAATTTTTGTCATTTTATTTTTATTTTTTTAAGTGCATTAGATACAAACTATTTTGATTTAAATAATTTATAACATAAATAATTAAAAATAAATTAAATATAAATATAAATATATAAAAATAAAAAATTATCATCTTTCAGTCAATTTTTTAATTATAATAAAAATAAATTATTATAAAAAATAAATACAATAACTAAATATCATTTTTATAATGAATATAAAACTTATATATTCACCGTATTTATAATAAAAGTAAAAGAATATTTTAATCAAACAAACAATAAATTTTTAATTTATATATTTTTTAAATTTGCATAAGAAAACACACACAATTAAACTCTTAAGGTGTCGTTTGGTTTGTGGAATGGAATCGGAATGAAAAGGAAATAATTTTGTTTGGTTTGACCACTGGAATCAAACTCGGAATTAGGATTATAGTGTTTGGTTTGCCATTGGATTGGAATGAAAAAAGCTGTAAATGACTTTAATACCCTACATGCTGTAAAGTTAAAATAATGTCATTTAATTACTATTTTTTCGTCAGACAATACATTATTGAAATCATTATTTTTCTAAATAAGTATTACTTAATTAAAAAGAAATATATTATTAAAATTATTATTTTTCTAAATAGGGTTTAGGGTTTTGAGGTTTGGGATTTAGGATTTGGGATTTATGTTTTAAGGTTTTGGGATTTATGTTTTAAGGTTTAGTGTTTAGGGATTTGAGGTTTAGGATTTAGGGTTTTAGGATTTGGAATTTGGAATTTAGGGTTTAGGGTTTAGGGATTTGGGATTTATGTTTTAGAGTTTTGGGATTTATGTTTTAAGGTTTAGGGTTTAGGGTTTAAGGTTTTAGGATTTTAGGATTTGGATTTAGGGTTTTGAAATTTTGGGTTTAGGATTTAGGGTTTTAAAATTTTGTGTTTGAGAATTTGAGATTTGAATTTAAGGTTATATTTTAGGTGAGCGCAAAATTGGAAAAAAAAAGTTTTGATGGGAATGGAATAATGATTACCAAAAGTATGAGAATGAATTGTGATTCCTTCTCTTTTAATAATCAGATTCCATTCCGTCCTCTATTCCGTCCAACCAAACACACAAAATGAAAGGAATCAATTCTGATTCCATTCCCTACCACCAAACGTGGAATAAGTTCTAATTTATTCAATTTACTCCTATAATAATGCGGTAAATATTAAGCTTATATTTTTGACAACAAATAACTCTCTATCTATATTTATTAAATGAATTGATGATATTTTGTTACTGTATTTAGAATATGTGAATATTGAAATGAAGGAATTAAATTTTATTTACGAAAATCACAATTTATATTGGTTTCGTAGAGGGGTAAAGAATGGATGGAGAGGAAATTATTGATCGCTAAATTAGTGTTCATGAGTGATCGAAGGGGAAGCGAGGGAAATACAATAAAGGACGAAGTTGGGTCGTCATCTCAGCAAAATCAATCACGAGACTTTGTACTTATTCTCTCATAAATTAAAAAAAAAAATTTACCTTTCGATTTTTATACCACTAATTAATAAGATGTACATTGTAAGCAAATTTTTTTAATATAAATACTATAATTAATTTAAATAGTATATAAAATTTTAATTTAAAAATACATATAATTTATAGTTATTTGATTTTTTTTGAAATATTATATTTATGATATTTTATTTTTATATTTTGTGACATTATTAATTTAAAAAATCTAAAATTTAAAAAATGATATATTAAAAATAAAACAAATCAAAAATATATATAATGTTTAATCTCGTATTAAAACACATAGAAACACAAATATTAATAATTACGTTCAATAATTTTACAATTTTTAATTTTGGTAATTAAATAAAACTTTTCAAAACACTTAAATTTTAAATTTACTAAAATAACTATATACTTAGATGTATGATTACACAATATATTTTAAATTATAACATAAAAGAGAGAATTATTTTAATATCATTTTTATTATTTGTAATATATGTATTGATATCTAAACGTATTACATTCAAAATTATGAGAAAAATATGAAAAGTATTATAATCCTAGTAATATTGATCACAATATAAATTATAAAAATAAATAAAAAAGAGTTTATTTTTATAAGTTTTTTAAGTATATTAATCTAGTTAATATTTAGAATAATTTTAACTTCTTCTTTTAATTATATAATAATACGTAATTATTATATTATTCATAAGTATTTTGATTTTATTTATAATAATTTCATTATTTTTTACCATAAAATCAAAGGATAATGAAATTATTTTAATAGTATTTTAGTTTCCATTATAACTTCATTACAAAAAATAATACATATAATAAATTATTTTTTACACTAAATATAATTTAAAAATAAATTATCAAAATTAAATTATAATTAAGTTATATTATACGATGAAAATGAAAAAAATAATTTAATACTCGTAGATTTTTCTTAAGCATACTAATATATCATATTTTGATTTTGTTTCTTTTAATTTTATAATAATATATTATAACGTTCATATTTTGATTTTTTTTATTTCACTAAAAAATAATTATTAATACATATAATCAATTATTTATATACTAATTCAATTTATAAAATTAATTAAAATTTAATATATACTTAGATGACTTATAGTTTTCTCTTTTAATCCAGTAATGTTAAATAATTGTTATAGTTATTACAAATCTTTTAATTTTTCTTAATTTTTAGAATTTTTTTATAAATTTTAAACACATAAAATCAATTATTTTAAGATTTTTTTGATTTTTTTTTTAATTTCTCACTAAAAAATAACTAATACACGTAGTCAATAATGTTTTACATTAAATATAATTTTGAAATAAATTAACTAAAATTTAATTATAATTGAATTATGTTATATATAAAATATATTAATACTTACAATTGATCTTTTTTTTAAGTATATTAATTTAGTACATATTTAATAGAATTTTAATTTTTTTTATTTTCGTAATAATATACAATTATTACAATGCTAATGAATATTTCGTCAATTTTATTAACTATTTTACACATATATAATCAAATATTTTAAGAATTTTTTTATTTTTTTTTTCTATTTTTCTACTAAAAAATAATTATTAATACATATAATAAATTATTTTTATATTAATTACAATATAAAAAATAAATTAAAACTTAACAAATAGTCAGATGAATTGTAATTTAATCTTTTAATTAAATGACAATAAACAATTATTATAATGATCATTAATCTTTTGATTTTTACTTTTCAAACTTTCGCTTAGATAGAGTTATAAATTTTAAATTCAAATAAAGTCAATTATCTTAAGATTTTTTCGATTTTTACTCTAATTTTCTTACTAAAACATAATAAATATATAGTTATTTAATTTTTACACTAAACATAATTAAAAAAATAATTATTAAAATTAAATTATAATTAGATTATGTTATATGAAAAAAATTAATTAACACTTAAAATATAAGTTTTTAACATATTATTATAGCACATATGCGAGAGAATTTTGATTTTATCTTTTTATTTAACAATAATAATTAATTATAATAATGCTTAATTTTTTTGTAATTATTAATTTTATTAAATCTTTCAAATGTAATCAAAATATTATATAAACAATTCAAATATTTTAAGAATTTATTATTATTATTATTATTATTATTTCATTAAAATATAATCATTAACACATGCAATGAATTATTTTTATACTAAATATAATTTAAAACATATTTAAAATACTTTTGATTTTATATTTTAATTTAATAATAATAGAAGGTTATTATAAATTTTAAATTTATTCGCATAAACTTAATTATCTTAAAAATATTTTTATTTTTATTTTTCTTTTATCCTTATAAGATAATTAATACATATAATTCATTATTATTTTTACATTTAATATAATTTAAAAAAAATAAATTAAAAATAAATTATAATTAGATTATATCATAGGAAAAAATGATTAATTTTTTTTAATCTCATATTTTTTCCATGTTATTGAGATATTTCTCTTATTGATTGCTTTTAGTACTAATCAATGATAATCGATAAAAAAATAAAATAAAATGAATTTAAAAAATGATCATTTATTTTTTTGTTATTATTTTTTCAATAAATTGTTATAAAAATAACAAATACATTGAATTTATCTAACTTAGGTATGTGAGTGAATTTATCTAAATATATAAATAGATAGCAATATTATGAGTTATTATTATTATAATAATATTTTATTAATAATAATTTTTTAATATTAAAATTAGTATAATTTTTAATAACATTATACAACATTCTTATAATTATTAAATAGTATACAAAAGTGTTACAGGTTTAACAAAATGTATTTTCAATTTAGGATCCATATGTATTATTTTTGAAATTTACAATACTTTTGTATATTGCTTAATAGTTATAGAATTTTTATGTATTTTTATCGAAAATTATAGGAATTCTGAGATATTTTATCATAGTAATAACATTTAAGATATAATTAATATTGAAAATAAAATAAATATTTTATTAATTACGAGGATAACAAAACTTATTGTCTTAATATAATTACCCTATATAAAACCCCTGCCTTCTTCTGTCGCTCTTATCACAAAAGGCAATCTACTTCTTCCTGCTTCTCATCCCCTGTTTCTGCCATCGCAATTTCTCCTATTTACATCTCCAAGCTTACAACAAAACGCCACCGGTTCATCAACGTCCTGTTGGATATCCCGTTTCTACGCTCTTTGCTGAATTACGGCATTACATTCAGAGAATTTAGATGGGTTGCTCTACAACTTCTCGTGGTATCCGATTCTGTTTTTTTGTTTCAACGGATTAACTTTTGAATATCACATCCCAGATTCTGATGTTCGATCTTTCGTTTTTATTCATTGGCAAGATTGTAATCTAGGTCTTGAAATTTCCTTATCGTTTGTATTTGGATTAATCAAGTCATTGGATTCGGATTTTTATTTTCTTTCTTTTTTCTCAACTGTTTGATTTGGGGACCCATCCAAAATTCTCCTCTTTGGCTTGAGTTCTTTAAATTTAAGAAAGCTAGCGGGTTAAAGCTGCAAAATAGCAATGGCTGCATCAAAGAAAAGTGGTAAATCCAAGAAGGTTGTTGATGAAACACAGAAGATGAAAGAGTTGGGAACCAGTCAAGACTGGTACATTAACAAGGGAAAAGACATTGGTTTCCACTCAGAGAGGAGGCAATGGAAGCCAGTTTTTGACGAAGCTTCCATGTCACAAAATCCTCTCAAGAAGATCCGCAGTCCGGAACGTGAAGACCCAGTCCAGTTCCCTTCTTCTTTAGTTCGTCAGTCACCTTCTTTTTCTATTCCCTCATCTATTTCTCCAACTTCAACTCCAACAGTGGCTCTTTATCCTGCTTCGTCATCTTCAACACTTCAGTTTCCTTTTGCTTTTGACGGTTCTCAACAACCCATCCAATTCCCTCACCAATTTAGAACCACACCTTTGCCAATGATCCGTCCACTGCTGCTTCAACGGCAACATATGATATCTTTTGCTTCCCACCAGCAACATCAACAGAGCATGGGAATGGGGTACCCATTCATGTTTAGGGCTTCTTCTGTTCAACCGTTAAACACAACTAAGCTTTACAGAGGAGTGAGGCAACGACATTGGGGAAAATGGGTAGCTGAAATTCGTCTACCTCGAAACAGGACTAGGCTATGGCTTGGAACTTTTGACACAGCTGAAGATGCTGCTTTGGCATATGACCGTGAGGCCTTCAAGTTGAGAGGAGAAAATGCTAGGCTTAATTTCCCCCATCTTTTCCTTAATAAAGACAAAGCTGTTTTTACAGCTCCTAGTTCAACCACAACTTCTCCTCCTCCTACTACTCATGAGAATTCAAGGCCAGAAAACCTGAATTTTGAGGCATCAGATACCTCGAGTGTGTCGCCGTTGCCACTGTCATCTTCTATGTGGTCTCATGAGGATAATCCAGACAACGATTCAAGAATTGGATCAGGCCAGGTGACAGCAATAGGTGAAGTTCAAACCACTACAGTGGGTGGTGATGCGGCTGAAGGTGTGTCACATTCACAAGAATTGGTTTGGGGTGACATGGCAGAGGCTTGGCTCGATGAAATTCCAGCAGGTTGGGGTCCAGGTAGCCCAGCGTGGGATGATTTAGACACTACTAATAATTTTTTGCTGCAACCACATACCCCATTTACCAATTTAAATCAGCAGGGTTTTAATAATACTGATTCTGAAAACCAACAAGACAATTTGGGCTCAGCTTCCTCTTCATCCTTTCCCATGAAGCCTTTCTTTGAGAAGGATCGAGATTGAAAGGTCGTCCATAAGATTGATTTTTTAAATAGTAAGGATTTATATTCACCCACTCTTTAGGTAGTATAAGAATATTTAGGCAAACCTCTTAGACTTTTGACCCTGGTTACAAATTTTTCAAATGATATCAACCTTTCATTTTCAAAAATCTTCCATTTTTCTTACTCTTCTCATTGGTTGCAGATTTTTCATAAACAACCTTTGATCCCTGTTTTGCAGCATTTTCATTGAAAAAAAATTTGAAAGCACTAGTCCTTTCTATAGATTTTCCAAATCATTCAATACACAGTGGAAAGGCTGTATTTTTTTTTCCAGGCCTTTCAACTGTGTGGTATTACAATCTTAGTTCATGCTTTGTTTGCATGCATTTGGTTCCCCACTGGTTGTATCATTGGGTTTGCAGACTTCAACTAGGGTCATTATGTACTACTCCGAAGCCTGCCATAATTAGCTACTTGTCTTTGTTGGATCAATGGAAGTAATTGGTTTGTTTGAAGAGTGAGGCCCATATTAGAGGGAAGACAGTTTTGTGATCTCTCCTTCTCAAATGGTTAATTTGTACCATCAGGAGCTTTGTTTTTCTGCTCAAGAGATGGAATCAATACTTTGCAGATAGCTATTGTATATTGTAAACTTAATTATGATTTTGCTATTTTTGTAATATTATTATTATACATGTTTAGTTAGGATATTATTGATATTTTAATATTATGATTAGATATTGAAGATGAAGGTGTTTTACCGGCATTTTTATTATTCATGCATGCGCTGTATAATTTTGAATGAGAATTAATGCGGCTACTAAAATTCATTTTTAGAAGCTTTTCAAGCTTTCTCAACTTTGAAGTTATTGACAATCTTACTTGTTTGGTAGTTTTCTCACCAGAATGATTCTTTGACAATGATAGCAAGGATATAACTTACTATTTGCAACAGTAAAAAGGTACATTTAGAGGGGAAAAAAGTGTTAAAAGTGAACTCTGTAATTATATAAATATGTTTTTATCATACTGTAAATTATTATTTAACTATTTACCTAAAAAAAATATCTTGTTTTATTATGAAATTACCCAAAATATTCAAATGAAAAGATTTATTATTACAATTAAAATCTCCTCTCTTTTATTTTTCTCGGACCTAGTCACCTAGACAAAAAATAATTGTATGTAGTTCATGCTCTTCTGCTCCACATTTTGTGTACAACAAGAGACTTGTAATTATCTCCCTATCACAAACCCCATTAAAAGGTTATCCCTAATACCCTAGAGAGATATTCCCAAATTAACCAAAGAATTCAACCGCAGTCCGCAACAGTGAAATTCACATCTTATTTTGCTGGAATATTTAAGTTTATGAATGTGATTATTACGGCAACTTTATTTTTTCTTGGTAGAGACACGAAGATTCTCATCCCTTTATGATTTAATGCGGAATAAGAATTGAAATTATATACTTTTAACCTTTTAAATTTATAAATATATTATTAAATTATTGTTTTTGTATATTTTATAATAACGAATTGAATTTTATCTCATTTTTTACCGTTTAATTATAAAAATATTTTATTCAAATAATTATTAGCAATTTTTCTTTTTGATAGTTAAAAATTAATAAATTAATAAATTTTTATAAAATTAATTATTTATCCTTTTTCTCATCGGTTGTTAAACAAACAACCATATAATTTCCAGAAAAAGAGACTAAAGGTACGATCTTCACCAGCAGATGGAATGTGTCTCTCATTTGCATAAAACCTAGAAAAAAACATAATAAATTCCCATGACCCATAAGGAATGGTCAAAGGCATAAGCTTTCATAAAACTAGCACCGCATTTCCACAATGAGTAAGAAGAGTTCAACAAGGAGACATAAAAGACTCTTAGTATTCAAAATTATTGAGTGTCAGATATATGATTGGAAACCTTCAAACTTATTATTATTTTTTAAAATGCAGAGTTTCAATGCATTACAAATTTCACATATTACACAAAAGTTTTACATTTAAAATGAAAAAAGTTGATTAGAAAACTTTTTTTTCAGGGTTATTTGTTCAAAAGAAATATCATGTACAATACTTTTTTATTTTTTAACAACATAAAAAACGAAAAAAATGAATATTTTTATAATTAGATCATAAAAATAATACAAACTATACAAATTTAATGATATATTTATATATTTATCATTTATAATAAAAAAATTATTATTTTTTGAATAATTAAACTACAATCACTACTAGATTCAAAATCAAAAGCCTTTTGAATACTCAAATACATATCTTATAAATTAAATTGTGGAAAACTAATATTTTGTGATTAGTGATTGACTTACTACTTGATGGGGAAAGGTGGGACCAGTCACCGTCCCATGAGATCATTCACATTTCTTAATTTTGACGGCACGATAACTAATTAAGTATGAACTGCTCTTGGTGATAAGAAACATGATATAATTACTAAATAAAAAAAATAAATAAATAAAAAATGATATAATTTGATGTCATATGATTGATCAAATAAAAATTAATATAATAACCGAAAATGATTAAGTTAATATAAAAATCGAGAATATCACTAATAGTGGTGAAGAAGCCCTGGTTTAATTTAACTAATCCTCTCTTCAAAACAAATCCAAACGAATAAAATATTATAGAACCGTGGTTGTGATTTAATTTCCTTAGTAATATAACGATTCATTAATGTGAGTTCTAGCTACTTTTGTATCTGATTGGTTTTTTTTATATATATATATAATTAAAATGAAAGTGATGGTAGGAATAATTGATTTCGTAAAGTTTTATGAATATGCTTATATATATATATATATATATATCTACTGTATATTAAAGATTATCCCTTCATGGTTTAGACATTCTTCTGTTGCAAGCTACTAATAATATAGTGTAATTTAGATGGTTTTGACTAATAAAAAATAAAAATAAAGAAACTACACGTAAACATATATATATAATGATGATTAAGATTTTGTTATCAAAGATGCAATGCCATAGATTTCATCATTCAATTTGTTTTTATCTTTATTAATCTTTTATTAATTGTTAGTTACTTTGTTGTCAATTTCTATTTAAAAAGCATTTTGATTGTAATAATTTAATTTGCAAACGAATATATCATAAATTTTATTTAAATGTCTTATTTTAATTTAATTTATTAATTTAGAAGGAGAAGAACAATGATTATGAATTGGATAAGTTTTTTTACTAAGTAAAAGCTAAACATCACTTATAGTCTCTTTACCAATTTATATTTTAATGTCTTGAATTTTTTTTTTAGTAACATTTTGATTATAAATTAAAAGACTGAAATATAGAATTATTAAATGTTTGTAGGTGTTGTTTAGCCTAAATAAATATAAACTTAGAGATGTCTTATGTAATTGAGTAGGTAGTACTACTTATTTTGTTCATTTGGGTCTTTCGTCGATGTTATAAAGGCTGGCCCAAAATAGCACAAGGGCAAGAAGTTGTATCCTCAGGCCCAGACTGTTCATGACTATAATCAGAAGACTCTAGATGGGTCAGAAAATCCATCAATACCAATATATCATATAAACAAAAAATGAACCCAATAGAATCCAAAACTCAAAACCTGATTGGACGACAACAGTCCAGTTGGCAAAACTTGTCAGTAATGCATAAATGCTATTTGCTATTTCTTCTTACCACATAGATAAGTGAAAATATATGAAACTCAGAGTTCCTTAAGATCAATCTTGAATCTCCTGCAGCAATTCAACTTGTATACTTACAACAGCTCAGCCAAAGTCCCTTACCTTGCAGTCTCATGGCTCTTCAAGCAACCCTTTTGCTTCCTCCTGCTATTTCACTTGACAAAGAGGTAAATTTCAGATGCTATTATGGCTATACATATTGTTCTTTTGTGTCTTCAATTCCACATATCTCCCTTCCAAGTTCCAACTGGTATGAGTATTATTTTGACAGAGCAAGGTCAATAATTCTTTCAGAGACTATGTTTTCTTTGGAATTCCAGTCTCTCATCTCTTTAAAGCAGAATGCAGGTCTTCTCAGGTAAATACCATGCTGGTAATTTTATCACATTTTGGCAAGATAACATATACTAGGGCTATTTCTACCTCTTCAAAGTTAATTTAGGTTTTGTAGTTATAGCTGAGACATGATAGGTGCTTCAATTTCACCGTGCAAAGCATCAGAGCATTTAAACTGTAATCTACAAAAATTCCAATAGCAATGCAATTTTAGCTAAATGGGTATTCGTAATTGGCTCTAGTTAACTTGAGTTATTTACTTATTATACTTGATTTGATAGCATCCAATGGGCTTAATTAAACTCTAGGTTGTTAGGAAAAGAGAGACTAGTTGGAAATATTAGAACCCAAATAGCAACAATAGCACCTGAAATTAACCAGGCTGCACCAGAAGAAAAGAAAATATTGAGAAAAGGAAATGTAATAATAACTGGAGCCTCCTCTGGGTTGGGTCTAGCCACGGCTAAAGTTCTAGCTGAAACTGGAAACTGGCATATAATTATGGGCTGCAGGAACTTCCTCAAGGCTGAAAGAGCAGCTAAGTCGGCTGGCATTCCCAAGGAGAATTACACAGTTATGCATCTTGATCTTGCCTCCCTTGACAGTGTCAGGCAATTTGTTGATACCTTCAAACGTTTAGGGAGGTCACTTGATGTATTGGTTTGCAATGCTGCTGTGTACTTACCAACTGCTAAAGAGCCATCTTTTACTGCTGAAGGATTTGAACTGAGTGTTGGTACTAACCATCTGGTTCACTTTCTACTTGCACGACTTCAGCTCGATGAAAAAATTGAAGCAATCAGATTATCCATTTAAAAGACTTATCATTGTTGGATCTATTACAGGTAATACTAATTCAGCTGCTTCTCACATTCCATCACAAATTCCTAGCTCACTATCTTGCAGTTAACTAAATGTTTTTCACTGTATCAATGGGTAAGATTTGAGATTCAAAATCGCCAAGTTGAGCAAAAATTGTCCCAAAATTGCGAGTTTTCACTATATAAATACTCTACCTGCTATTTCAAGCTATTCTCAACACAAATAAAAACTTGTAATTTAGGGCTCGAATTGCAATAGTAAAGTCCCAATTGTGGTTTTGTTGATATGGGATTATAGGGAACACAAATACCTTGGCTGGGAATGTTCCCCCAAAGGCAAACCTTGGGGACCTGAGAGGTCTAGTAGGAGGATTGAATGGAGTAAACAGCTCGACAATGATAGATGGTGGAGATTTTGATGGTGCAAAAGCCTACAAAGACAGTAAATTGTGCAACATGCTTACAATGCAAGAGCCATAGGCGTTATCATGAAGAGACCGGAATAATCTTTGCTTCTCTTTATCCTGGCTGCATTGCTGAAACTGGCTTGTTTAGGGAGCATGTTCTCTTATTCAGGTTTCTATTCCCTCCATTCCAAAAGTACATTACTAAAGGCTATGTTTCTGAAGATGAAGCCGGAAAAAGACTTGCACAGGTAGGCTAAAAGTAATGTTAAGGACATACAAAAGAGTCAAATATTGCAGAAAATAGAATTAAAATAATGAAATTAATTCATGCGTACAGGTTGTGAGTGGATCCAAGCCTGACAAAATCAGGGGTTTATTGGAGCTGGAATAAGAACTCTTCCTCATTTGAAAACCAGTTATCCAAAGAAGTTAGTGATGCAGAGAAAGCAAAGAGATTATGGGAAGTCAGCGAGAAGTTGGTTGGGGATTGGCTTAAATAAGTAGGAAACGGTTGAGTTTCATCCATCTTCTTGTCAGAGAAAATATATATAATAAGTTTATTTGTTATTGTTAAATCCAACCATGTATAAATTGATGGTTTTCTCTCGTAAATGTAGACAAAGACAAAGTATTATTTATGTGTTGACTAGGCATTAGACTTTTTTAGTACAATAAAATAGATGTAAAAACTTATATTGTTAAGTCACACATCGATTAATGATATTTCTTTCGCTGTATATATAAATTTATGTAATTATTCATCTTATAACTTAAATTTTGAAATATAATTAAAGACAAATTTAATATATATATATATATATATATCTTAAATTTAAGATAAATATAAAATAATATATTATATTATTATTGATAAATATAATTAAATTATGGTAACAAAATAAATTTATAAAGGTATTCAAAATATACATAATATCCTCTACCGCACCAACTTTTAAGATCAAAAAGAAATTAATCAGGGTATGCAATAGCTTATGAGATAATATATTAATCAACGTATCAATTTGATTTCAATTTAATATTTTATATTTTGAAGAAAAGTCTCCGTATTACAATTAAAGTATTTTGAAATATCTGTAATGCAAAATATTAATTCTGCATAGTACAATTTATTAACAACATTGGATCAAGTTATCAATTATACATTTGTAAACTTTTTCAAAGTTAAAAGATTATTGCGGATTGCTAAAAGGAAAGGCAATAAAGTGAATATTTTGACAAAATAAATGCAATCATAAAATACCTTTTCTTTTAATTAACAGTTATTATAACAAATTAAAAACTCGTAAACAGAACGCTGATTTTGTTACCATTTAAAGTATATTATATTTTTTTATAATTAATTTTTTTTTTTAAAAAAAACTTATCATTACGTTGCAGAAAACAGAGTGTAACCTTCAGAATACGAAACTGACAATCTCAAACTACCATTCCGTAGGTCCTCCTCAGTTAAAAGGCCATGCTTTTAGGAATGATAAGGAAGATAATTCTAAGTGTTTTATGTTTAGTTTAATTGCTAATATAGAATAAGTAAAGCATTATACGAGTTTGGTGAATGCTTATTTCTATCATATTTTTAAAAAAAATAAGTTTAAATGTTTTCATTTCATATAATTTAAAAATAAAAAGATTTATTTTTTAATTTATTTTATTTTAACATTTATTATTATTTTAATTATATTTGTTAAAATATATATAATAATAATAATAATAAAATTATTTTTGCTGAATTAATTGTTAATATTATTTGTATTCTCACTACAATTTTATTTTTACACACTGAACAAATTCTTAAACTAAGCGAATCAAAATTCCAAGAAGCACTTTGACAATTTATCATCCAATTACTAGAAAATTTTCCATGTGTTAAAAAACAGTGCATAGACGTGCACAGCTGTTACCTAGAAAGCGCCATTTAAGCTTATAAAAGTAAGAGGTCAAGGTCGCCTTATGTTAGCAGCAGTTTGGACAAGTACAAAAAAGCGACTTGCTTGCTAATTGACAAAAGGAAAGGTCCTGCTTGTAGAGTCTTTTCTTCTCTTTCTTCTTCTTCCCTTTTGCTCTCCTTCAGATCTAAAACCCAATCTATGAATGTGTTCAGTTTCATTCAGATATTTAACTGTCTAACTCCCTCAAATTAAACTCCTAATTTTGATTTTTGACTGAAAACAAGCAGAGATTGAAGATAACAAAGATGGGTTTGGTGGGTATCCAAGAAAATGGGAATGGAGAAATGGGATTATCTGGAGTTTCGTTGGGAACCAAGAACAAATACAGGAGGATGAATTCTGAGCTTACAGTAGATCGTGATGATGCTTCAGACCACCGCCAAGAAAATAGGGGAAGCAGAACCAGAAAATATGTTATGGCTTGTGCCATATTCGCTTCTCTCAATTCTGTTCTTCTTGGCTATGGTATGCTTTTCTTTATTAGCTATGATTTTGTTTTCTGTTTTTATAGTTTTTTTCTGGTTTCCTGATTCAGATTAAAATTGTTTCAAGCATACTTGAAAAAATATCTCAACTTAATATACATTCTCATAACTTGATATACTCTTATCATATGTTCAATTCTATTTCTTGAATGAACTTAAAGTAGTGTTTGGGTTTTACAAATGGCAGATGTAGGTGTGATGAGTGGAGCAATCATATTTATTCATGAAGATTTAAAGACAACAGAGGTACAAGAAGAAGTACTAGTTGGGATTTTAAGCATTATTTCGCTTTTGGGTAGTTTAGCTGCTGGTAAAACATCTGACCTTATAGGCAGAAAATGGACAATGGCCTTAGCTGCTATTATCTTTCAGACAGGTGCAGCAATAATGACACTTGCTCCTTCTTTTAAAGTATTAATGATTGGTAGACTCTTGGCTGGAATTGGAATTGGCTTTGGTCTCATGATTGCTCCTGTCTATATTGCCGAGATATCACCCACAATTACCAGAGGCTCCCTCACTTCTTTCCCTGAGATTTTCATAAATCTAGGCATTTTACTTGGTTATGTCTCAAACTATGCATTTTCAGGCCTTCCTTCACATATTAACTGGAGGATTATGCTTGCTGTTGGAATTTTGCCTTCAATGTTCATTGGTTTTGCACTTTTCATAATCCCTGAATCCCCAAGGTGGTTAGTCATGAAAAACCGACTTGACGAAGCAAGATCAGTGTTGTTGAAAACAAATGAGAACGAAAATGAGGTGGAGGAGAGACTTAATGAAATACAAGTAGCTGCTGGAACTGCCAATGGAGAGAAGTATGAAGAGAAAGCTATCTGGCGCGAATTGTTGATGCCTTCTCCAGTAATTGGCCGGATGCTAGTAACTGGTTTTGGAATCCAATGTTTCCAACAGATAACAGGAATTGATGCAACTGTGTATTATAGTCCTGAAATATTGAAGGAAGCTGGAATTGAAGGCAATTCAAAGCTACTTGCTGCAACTGTTGCTGTTGGTGTGACAAAAACAGTTTTCATATTGTTTGCTATTCTCCTAATTGATAAGCTGGGAAGAAAGCCCTTACTCTATGTAAGCACAATAGGAATGACTATTTGTTTATTCATTTTGGGATTTGCTCTGTCAGTACTCAGGAAAGGACATGTTGGAATGGCACTGGCAATCTTATCGGTTAATGGGAATGTAGCTTTTTACTCAGTAGGAATTGGTCCAATTTGCTGGGTTTTGACTTCAGAGATCTTTCCTTTAAGGCTGCGAGCTCAAGCAGCTGCACTTGGTACTGTTGGAAATAGGTTCTGCAGTGGCGTAATTGCCATGTCTTTCCTCTCCATAGCCCGAGCAATTACAGTCGGAGGAACATTCTTTGTTTTCTCTGCAATTTCTGCTCTTTCTGTTGTCTTTGTCTACACGCGTGTTCCAGAAACCAAAGGAAAGTCACTGGAGGAGATTGAGATGCTTTTTCAGAATGGACATGGATGGCGAGGAAGTGAAGTTGAGCTGGGAGATGTCGAGCATCTTGTGCAGAAAGAATGAAGTGGTTCTCATGGTTCTTTTAATAGCGCAAACTCTTCCCCTTGAAAGTTCCATGTTGCACAACTTTGAAGTTGATGTGAAATATTATCCATGCATACTACGCAGTCTTCACACAACTGATGGAACTATTATGAGCAGTACTGTTGTAGGAACTTATACTGACTACAGAGAACTTTGCAGCATAAAACCAGCGTCTGGATGAAAGATCATAGTAGGTAAATGAAGCATACATACGAAATTATAGATTCATTCTTTGTAATAGAGGTGCATACTGATTATTATCGACACAATGAGTATTATGAAACATATCTGAAATAGTTGAGTTAATAAATTTTCCAACCAGAATATTTCTTGGCTTGATTTTTGAATTCTGTCTTAACATATCACCGCTGAAAAAAATTTCAGAACAATCAATCTCATGACTAGTATAGTACTGGATTCAAATATCTCAGAGTAAAGTCAAAGGAATAGCATAAACTAACAAGTTTTAAGCTAGTGATTCAAAGCGAATCATGAGAACAACAGTTGAGGCTCACATCTGAGTGGAATTCATAGAACAGCTAGATAAGAAGAATTATATAAAATTGCGAACCAAAAGGAGCTTAGAAGATAAACAAGTAGTCTCCTTCTACAAAAGTGAGTTACCCCAAAAGAGAATTTTCATGTATGTATTCCTTGGGGCTTCTTCAATCAGCAACTCATATTTAACAATATCAAGTGTCAAATTTCCACTAATGGAATCATACCCTAGTAATTGATCATCCAATACAAACACGACAGTGTGTAAATTTTTTAGAGCTTTAATCTAATTGAGTTTGTTCCTAATTGTCTTTTTTCCAACAAAGACTCCAATTTTTGGCCTAATATATCAGCTTTAGAATCTGAAGCTAAATGGTGGAACGAATTCTGGTTAACCCAATGCTTAATATGAGTCATACATTTCCTATACATTTGGTTCCGCTCTTCATCATAAGTTTTTTGGGTTTTGATTTTCTCTCCTCCATTTAAAATGAACCCAATTAGAAATTAGATTGCGACTAATAAAGTTTCATTTTTTCTTGGGGAATGACCAACATTTGCGAATTCCAGTCAGATAAAATAAATATAGAAAAATCAGAACAATCCAAAACTGAATAAATTAAAAAGAGAGAGATATGTAATCGTCCACAATAGACATAACAATTAGCATTCCTTTGTCTGATTTATTCCCTCCGCAACCATCATTAAAAATCAAAATATCCAAAATATCAAGAATATCATATTATTTATAATCCATGACAAAATGAGTAATGGATATACTTTTCTTCTCTCTCTAGTTTTTTTTTTAATTTGGTTATTGCTAGTAGAGCCTAAGAATATGTCAATATATATATATATATATATATATATATATATATATATATATATATATATATATTCAGATGAACCGTAGGTTGAATGTGATAAGATTACAATACAGATCATGTGAGAGGTGTGTTTTAATTTAATTGTATTCTCACAGCTAGTAAAATAAGGTACTCGGAACTGCACGCAAATAATTAATTTAATAATAAACTGTAATGCCAAATATTACAAATTTAAAAAAAGATAGTATACTCATTTCCTTTTTAATAAAAATATATTTAAATTATTAAATTTTTATTGAGATAATAAATATTAAAAATTAAAAATTAAATTCTTTTTTTATAATTTCATAAATATTAAAATATACCTCCTTATCTCTATATTAAAAATGCTTTTTATAATTAAAATATACTTCTAATTTTATAATTATAAAAAGCATTTTAGTCGATAGCCTTTAATCCATAAAAATAAGCCCAAATTTACAACGCATTCGTGAAATTACAAAATTACTTAAATACATTAAAAGTGTCCAATTTAAAACATCAAAACTATATTACTATTAAAAAAAGAAAAAAAAGACCTTCAGTGTTGCGCTCTCAGCAGAAAAATCATTCGTCTTTTTCTGTCATTTCACGTATTTAGTCTGCTGTGGAGAAGTCTCACTATATTCTCCCTCCCCGTTTGCTCATTATTTTCCTTGTTTGACCATCACAACACATCAATGGAAAACATCCAGCATTCATCTGTTTCAGTTAGAGGACTCAAGCTTCATGTAGCCGAACTTGGAAGCGGTAGTACTCAACAGTCAACACCCTTAAATCAAATTTTGTTAATATTTTCTCTGCCCTTTCTTTTCTTATATTACTTACGAGTAATCTTAATTTGTCAAATTTAGGTTCTAAGGTGGTAGTGTTCATTCATGGATTCCCAGAAATATGGTATTCATGGAGGCACCAAATGATTGCTGTGGCAAATAAGGGCTACCGTGCTATAGCTTTCGATCTCCGGGGCTATGGACTCTCAGATCAGCCAACCCAACTAGATAAGTCTGCTTTCAATCACCTTGTTGATGATGTTGTTGGTCTTTTGGATGCTTTGGGCATCAACAAGGTAATTAATTAAACTCAATCTCTTTCCATATCTGTAACCACTGGTGCTCATAATACTTCGATTCGATCCTTTTTCCCAAGCGCCTTAGTTCAATATCTTAAGTTATATTTGATATTGTAATTCACTTTACTTGTACTACACTTCCACTATTTCACTTGTACTACACTTCCACTATTTCACTTGTACTACACTTCCACTATTTCACTTGTACTACACTTGTACTACACTTCAACTATTTCACTCAGGCACACTCAGACTACACTTGTTACAATCCTATAAATAGGGTTCTCTATGTACATTCTAAACACACCAATACAACATTAAATCATTCTTTCTTCTTATCTCTCTATACTCTTCACATGGTATCAGAGCCTCTCATATACCTCTAAAATTTCTATCAAAATTCTGCCTCTCTTCCTCGCTCCAAACCCGGCTCACCTCAACCCGGCTCACTCCAAACCCGGCTCACTCTAAACCCGGCTCACCTCAAATCGGCTCACTCCAACCCGGCTCACCTCAACTCGGCTCTCCTCAACTCGGCTCACTCCAACCCGGTTCCAGGCTTGTTTTCAACTCCTCTTTTCATTTTTAAGGATATCTCCTTTATACTGTTTCTATATATTTGCTTTATATTTCCTCCATTATTTCGTTAAAATGGACCGAAATGATATCCCAAAACCAATCTCTACCACCCTTGATGATACTAACTACCTAGCCTGGGCACAAGCAATGAAAAGTTTCTTGAAAGGACGCAAGCTATGGCGTTTCATAACTGGTGATATCTCTATACCCATCCAAGAAACCACTGAAAACAACTCCTTATTTACTGATCGCCTTGAAGACTGGGAGAGTAAACATCATCAAATTATTACCTGGTTCCGTAACACCACTTTACCCTCCATTCATGGTGAATTTGGGCGTTTTGACACTGCCAAAGAAGTTTGGAAATTTCTTGAGGCTCGCTTTACTACAACAGATTTGGCCAACCAATATCAACTTTTAACAACTCTTCATACCAAACGCCAGGGTGATCAAACCATTAACCAATTTCTCTCGAAATGCATACTATTTGGGATCAACTCGCTCTCTTTGAACCAACTTGGACGAACAAGATTGATGCTGAGATGTTTGCAACTTACCGTAATCACCAGCGTCTTGTTATTTTTCTCATGGCTCTCCATGATCGATTTGAACCTGTTCGGGCTTCCTTACTCCATCGGAGTCCTTTTCCATCCTTAGATACTGCTGTGACCGAGCTTCGCTCTGAAGAAACTCGGATGGGGGTTTTCAAAGTTCATCATACAGATTCTGTTCTTGCCACCCCCTTTTTTCGCCCTAAAGGAGGTTCTAAAGAGGACTTCAAACATCAAGGCTGCACCTACTGTCATAACCCCAATCATGAACTTCTTACATGTCCCATTCGGGTATGTATATATTGTCATAAGAAGGGTCCAGGGCACTTTAATAGAGATTGCTTTCGGAATCCCTCTCAGCACTCCTCTCGGAATCCCTCTCAATATTCCTCTCGGAATCCCTCTCAACATGCTTCAGGTAAAAATAGTAACTCATCTATCACCGCTGCTGCTTCTGAGGATAATCATGACAAATTTACTTTCTCTACTCAAGAACTTGAAGGTCTTCTTAAACATGTTCTCTCACAATCTAGTAATGCTTCTCCTACTGCCTTGTCTCTCACATCAGGTAAATCTTTATGGTATTTTGATTCTGCTTGTTGTAACCATATGACTCATGATACTCACATCTTCTCTCCCACACAATCTTCCATCTCCAAACCTTTAATTCAAACTGCCAATGGTTCACATATGCATGTTAATGCTGTAGGACAAGTTTTCACATCTTCTATATCACTTTCGACGACACCTTTCATATTCCCAACCTTACTCTAAATCTTATCTCCGTTGGTCAATTATGTGAACTTGGTCTTACTATTACTTTTTCCTCTTACGGTTGTCGTGTGCGGCAGGATCCACAGACAGACGAGATCCTTGGGATAGCCGTAAGGTTGGACGATTATTTGAACTTATCAACCTTCATCTACCCAATTATCCTCACACTTCCGTTGCCGCTTTCTACCACTCCTATCAACCTATGGTACGCTCGTCTGAGCCATACGTGCATACATAGACGCCTTCGTCCCTTTGCATCTTACGGTAAATTAGGATCTGCTTTCTATTTACGATAATGTAAATTGTTTGCCTTGTCAATTGAGAAAACAACTTTGTTTTATGTTTTAATAAAAGTGATTCTACATGCTCCCTTTTGACTTAATTCATTCGATGTTTGGGGTCCATCCCCACATCCTACTATGGGGGATGTGTTTATTTTGTCATTTTTATTGATGATTATTCAAGATTCACATGGATTTTTCTCATGAAACATAGAAGCTGAATTACCCAAAATTTATTATGATTTTGCCCAAATGGTTAAAACCCAATTTTCTCAAAATATCAAAGTGCTTAGAAGTGATAATGCTATGGAATATAAAGAAACAAATTTTTTAAATTTTCTTCGACAAAATGGGACTCTTTCTCAATATTCTTGTCTCCGCACATCTCAACAAAATGGAAGAAATGAGCGAAAAACACTGACATATTCTTATCTTGTTCGTATTCTCCTCATTTCTAGTTCTTGTCTGAACGCTTTTGGGGTGAAGCGACTCTTCTATTTGTTTATACCATCAATCGTGTTCCCATGCCTATTATTCACAATCAATCCCCTTATGAGCATCTCTATAGTATTTCTCCATCTTATGAACTACTCAAAGTGTTTGGTTGTGCCTGTTTTGTTCTTCTTCACCCTCATGAACACAATAAATTAGAACCTCGTTATCGTCTTTGTTGTTTCTTAGGGTATGGAATAGAACACAAAGGCTATCGTTGTTGGGACCCTATCTCTAAACGATTGCGCATCTCTCGTCATGTCATCTTTTGGGAACATAAAATGTTTTCTTCTATTTCTTCATTTCATGTCTCATCTCCTACCTCACTCTCATTTTTTAATGACCCAACTATTGATTTATTTCCTCCTGACATTGCTCCATTACCCTCACCATCGTCTACTACGGCCTCCCGATGTATGCGTTCCTTCCGCCGATCCTACCATAACATCTTACGAAGACCAACTACACGATTGTCCAGTGTCATTGCTTCGTCGTTCTACTCGTGTAAGTAGTCTTCCTTTTCATCTTCGTGATTACCAATGTTTCTCTACTATTTTGTCTCATCGCGAACCCCAAAACTATAGAAGCTAGTTCTAACCCTCATAAAGAAGCTATGACGGATGAATTACGAGCATTAACAAAAGCACATACACGGGATCTTGTTGATCTTCCATCTAATAAATCTTTGATTGGTTGTAAGTGGATCTTCAAAATCAAAACTCATTCGGATGGGTCTCGTGGAACGATATAAAGCTCGTCCGGTTGCAAAGGGTTTTACACGGGAATATGGAATCGACTATGAAGAAACTTTTGCACTGTGGCTCGACTCACCTCTGTTCGAAGTATCATTCTTTATTCTGTCTTTGCCCGAAATTGGAACATGTTTCAAATGGATGTCAAAAATGCTTTTCAATGGAGACATAATCGAGGAAGTTTATATGAAATCTCCTCCGGATACACTCATTCACCTCATCAAGTATGCAGACTTCGTCGTGCTCTCTATGGCCTCAAACAAGCTCCCCGAGCTTGGTTTGCCAAATTCGACTCTACACTTACCGACTTTGATTTCACTTCCGATTCTTATGACTCGGTCTCTTTATTCTAAGACTACCTGGTGTAACACTTTTACTCGCTTTATGTAGATGATATGATCATAACCGTGAATGACTCTAATGGAATTATTGATCTCAAGCGGTTTACGAGTCATCAATTTGAAATGAAAGACCTTGGTCGTCTCCACTACTTGGGCCTAGAAATCTCATCCGATTCTCAAGGATATTATCTCTCTCAAACAAAGTACTCTTCCGATATTCTTAATCTGGGCCGCTTTACCGATTGTAAACCGCATCAACACCTCTAGAAACCAATGTCAAACTTACTCCATTAGATGGTACTATTCTCTCGGATGCCACATTATACGTACAACCAAGTAAAGCGGCCTTGTTTATCTCGATCACTCGTCCCGACATTGCCTATCTTTGTTCATCCGGTTAGTCAATTCATGCCGCTCCACGGTCTGCCCAGTATACTGCGGTTCTTCGCATTCTTCGCTACATCAAAGGCACTATGTTTCATGGTCTCCATTTCTCCAACAAGTCTAATCTTCTTCTTTCACGCCTCTACTCGATCTTGATTGGGCGGTGACCCAACCGATCGTCGCTTCTACCACCTGGATATTGTTTCTTTCTTGGAAACTCTCTTATATCTTGGCGAAGCAAGAAACAATCTCTCACTTCTCGATCCAAAGATCGAAGTGAATATCGTGCTCTTCTTTGCCGACACCACTCAAGAACTTCTTTGGCTCAGTTGGTTACTACTGGAGCATGGGTGTTCTCCAATCAACTGCAACTATCCTATATTGTGACAATCAGAGTGCTATTCAGATTGCTCACAATAATGTATTTCATGAACGAACAAAACATATCGAGATTGATTGTCATTTTGTTCGCCAACATGTTCTTCAAGACACTGTTTGTCTCAAATCAATATCCTCCACAGATCAAACAGCTGACATCTTCACCAAATCTCATCTACCAGGTAGATTTCAAGAATTAGTTTCCAAACTCAAGTTGATTGTTTCTCTTCCTCCTTGAGTTTGAGGGGGGATGTTAAGTTATATTTGATATTGTAATTTATTTCACTTGTACTACACTTCCACTATTTCACTTGTACTACACTTGTACTACACTTCCACTATTTCACTTGTACTACACTTGTACTACACTTGTTACAATCCTATAAATAGGGTTCTCTATGTACATTCTAAACACACCAATACAACATTAAATAATTCTTTCTTCTTATCTCTCTATACTCTTCACACAATAGTTTTATTTGATTCTTGCAAATGATTGAGTTTAAATTAGTTCGAAATTTCAACTAATTTATAATCCATGAACCTTGTTGATTTGAAAGTTATTCATCTAAACTAATGAAGATGCATCTTTCATTGCTTGATTAATTTTCAATAGTAGAGAGTCAAACATTCTAGAAATATATTCTTGAAAAAAAAAATAGAAAAATTTGAGTGGGCGAAAATTGATTATGGATTTTCTCATATTTCACCATTCTTTATTTCAGGTCATAGGTTTGAATTATATCAAATACTGTTTGATCTAAAAAATATCGATACTCTCTATACTTAATAGTAATACTGGTACTGCATGATGGATATTTTTCATTTTTTAGCATTTAGCTGAACTCTGTCAATAGCTAATCATTGATTAGAAGAATGAATTAGATAAACTTTATATAGACCTTTATGTGTAAGTAAGACAACTTTATTTAACATTTAGATGAACTATGTCATGATAATTGTTTGTATGGTGGTAGCAGGCTTTTCTTGTTGGGAAGGACTGGGGTGGTGTACCTGCATATATGGTATCTATAGTCCACCCAGAAAGAGTGTCAGGTGTGGTAACACTAGGTGTGCCTTTCATGCTACCAGGTCCTAATTCTGTTCGCCATGATCTTCTTCCTCAAGGCTTTTACATGACTAGGTGGCAGGTATATTTCCATTTTACTTCATTACAATTTTTGTTCCTTTCTTGATACTGAATAAGTAGTGACTAATCTCAGGAGTCAGGGAGAGCAGAAGCAGATTTCGGGCGTTTCGATGTTAAGTCAGTAGTAAGGAACATCTATACTCTTTTCTCATCAAGTGAGCTGCCAGTAGCTGCTGATGACAAGGAAATAATGGACTTGTTTGACCCATCAACTCCTCTACCACCTTGGTTCTCTGAGGAAGATCTCAATGTCTATGCATCTTTATATGAGAAATGTGGATTCAGTTTTCCATTGCATATGTACAGGTAACAATAAATCTGCAGGAATGCTAATTTTAGCTTATATTTGAGACATGTGTACATTCTCTTTGGAGAAGAACTACAGAAATATAGCATCTCATCTATTTCCATGGAAACCATAGTGTGTGCGTGTCAATGTGTTTCCGAAAATATAGAATACATTCAAATTTGGATGAAAATTACTGGTTGATAAATGAATGCAGGATGTTCAAAGAAGACCCTGGTATAACCGATCCAAAAGTCACAGCTCCAGCATTGCTTGTCATGGGCGAGAAGGACTATGTGTTCAAGTTTCCGGGCATGGAAGAGTACATTAGTAGTGGGCAAGTAAAACACTTCGTTCCAGACTTGGATATCACCTTCATTAAAGAAGGAAGTCATTTTGTGCAAGAACAACTTCCAGAGCAGATTAATCAGCTCATCATCAACTTCCTTGACAAACATACCAGTTGATGAGGACTTACCCAATTTGGCCATCTATGTATTTTGTTGAGACTTGAGACACAATATATCTAGAGAGAATAAATTGTTCTTTTTTGGCATATGCCGGAAAAGGTTCTGGAAACATATGTCCTCTTGTGAACTTGACTTTACTGAGTATTATTCTCTGTTTCTTAATACATAATAAATATTATATATTCAATAATAAATACGACAAATCTAACTTAATAGAAAAATAAAAGCAGAGACAAATAAATAGCTCATTGCTTTAGAAATGGCATCCTTGGACTCATTCATCAACGAATCCGAAGATCAAATCCACCTTAATCTCCATGGTTGCTTCATAGGATACCATTAGAAAGTAAAAAATTTAAAAATGTATAATTAAAAATGTGTTTATTAGTAAAAAATTAAATGTTAATCGATACAACGAAGATTGTTATTATTTTAATTAACTAATAAAACTGTGGTTATTAGTTACATTTAAATAACTTTATATTTGAATATTATTATTTTAAATTTTATTCTTATTAAAAATTATTATTTTAATCACGTTTTATTTACTTAATATAAAATAATAATATTTTAATAAAAATAATAAAAATTATTTTTAATTTACTATTTTTTTCATAATTAAAATAACAAATCACATAATTTCTAATATAATAGATAAAATAACATAAATTATATAATATAAGATATCAATATAATATCTTACACTATAATTTATAACAAAATCTACTATTTAGCTTCGATTTATAGCCTTGGAATAACTCGACACTAGTTTTAATAGTATCAGTTCTTTTTCTAGTTTTAATAGTATCAGTTCTTTTTCTATTGAGTAAGGATTAACTATTTATTATTTTTAAAATATATTTTCTATATTTTAGTTCAATTGAATTGTTAAGTTATTAGAAAATATACGAAAAAGTTAAAAAATTTAAAAAATTATGTATATTTTATATTTAATTGACCTATAATATCAAGTAAACAATATCCAAACAATAATTAATAATTTATCTTAAGTTAACATTTATCTATCAACAAACAACAAACAACAGTAGTGAATACATAAACGAAAAACAGCAAAAAGTTGACTATATTAAAGTCTAACAACGTAACAATTGAAAAAATATATACAAATAATAATTAGCGCACCCAAAAGAACATGAGCCGTCTTAGCTCAGCTGGTAGAGCGCATGGCTTTTAACCATGTGGTCGTGGGTTCGATTCCCACAGACGGCGTCGTTAGTTTTTGAATTCATTGTACGATAATGATTTATGTATATGGGATGGGAAGACACTTATTAAAAAAGCTATTATAATTTTTCTTTTGAGAAATACTAAAAAGAACTGCAGGTTGTGTGTTTAAAGTTTCATTCTTCGGTATCTCCAAAAATAAACACGATTTTCTATCCGAAGTTGGCAATAAATGGCGCCTGATTATGAAACCATGTCATTTAAAAGGCCCCGCAATTCAGGATCTGTCTCACAGCCTTTACAAAAAAAAAAAAAAAACAAGTAGTGCAAATGACCAACGGATGATTCATAAAACAAGTATGGCCAACAAACTAAACATTTAACGTAAACCGCGATCTCTCCCTTTGGAGAGAGAGAGAGGGCTACATAATTGACCCAAACACTTGCAAACCACAACGGCAAACAAAATAAAAGGAAAAGAACCTTGGTTGTTGCTATCATATTACTACTACTTCAACGACGAGATCCTATTAAAATTATAAAATAATAATATTTTAATCTATTTATTGAATAATTTAATATAAAATTGTGAGTTTTGAAGTAAATTATTATTACTAGTTAAGAAAAATTGATGAATTTAACAAAAACTAATGATGTAATTAATAGACATTTTAAAAAAATTATAATTTATTTAATAATAATAATAATAATATTAATGGTAGATTTATTTTAAAAACAAAAATTATTAATATTATAGCAATATTTTATTATTAAAAATATTATAATATTAAATTATGAGATAAAATATTAAATTATTCTGATATTCATAATTTATGTTCAAAACATGATAAATTATTAATTGTTTTAGAAGTATAGGATGATTTGGTATTTTAATTTAATAAAATTTAAGATTATATCAAATTTTTATTTAAAAAATAATTTAATAAAAGATAGAGAAAAAATAATTTAATTAATATTAAATATGATTCAAAAATAATAAATAATACATCTAAAAAAAATATTAATTTTTTAATATTTATTGCCCTTAGAAATAATTTTATTTATGAAAAGGCTTGTTAGTAGTAACTGGGTTATGCAATAATTTTCACATAAATAAAACAACCCAATTCGTTGGCAATATACTTTTATCTACTATGAATTTGAGTCTTATCCTGTATCCCATTCCATTTTTTATTCCTACACCAACGCATATCCTGTGTCCTATGTTCCCGAAGTTCGAATCAACCACTTTTCCTACACCAACGCATATCGCGAACATGCATCATTTCAATTTTAGGGTTTATTTTTAGTTCTTGCAAAGATTGGACGCCCAAGTTTTCTGGATTGTCTTCGAGTGGACCGTTTCTTCGAGAATTTGAGGAAACTTTGTTTATTTTCAAGATTCAGAGGTTCTTGTTGAATTTTTCTTTTACTGGGAAGACGACTGTGTTTTGGACCTTCTTTTACTGCTGCCTTGAAAGCTTCATCAGAATTTTAATTGGAATCCGCATAATTTCAATTGAATAAATCAGGGATCTGAACTTGAATACGAGTTATTTTTAGTAGCACAAATTTAATGGCAGATAGGGGTGAATTAGAGTTTCCTGGACCTAATACGTTGGCCTTTCCAAAAACTAGTGTTCCTAATCTCAAGGAGCATGCAGCTACAACCATACTCCGCAATGTAAGGTCACAAGGCCACCCCTATGTTGAGCTCCGACAAGATGGGAAAAAGTTCATTTACTTCTGTAATTTGTGTCTAGCACCATGCTGTTGATAATGATGATGTTCTTCAGGTTCCCAAGCATGATTTTGCTATTGTTACCTTTAGTTATAATATGAACTTAGGTAAGACAGGCTTTCTTGATGATGTGAAATATTTACTTCCTCGTCCTACTTCCGAAGTAGAGAACAGTGAAGGCAATGGCAGGAAAAGAAAATCCTTTTCTGATCCTGAGGACACCAGTGAAAATTCGCGTAGTCAGTATGATCCATCTGGGGAAGATTCTTCAGTTTCAAGTGGTGCAACTTCAAGATTATTGTTGAGTCAATGTGATGATCATCTTTTGCATACACGATTTATGTCAAGATAGTCTCTAAGGAAAGAGTTGAGACGAAAACAGTGAAAAACTGCTGAAAAAATGTGTGACATCTGTCAACATAAAATGCTTCCTGGGAAAGATGTTGCAACACTCATGAATTTGAAGACTGGACGGCTTGCTTGCAGTAGTCGTAATGTGAATGGGGTAGGAGTCTCATTTACTGGTGTCCTTTTTGTGTTCTCTGTTATTCTTTTCAGAACTCCATATTTTTAATTTTGATACTTGTACATACAACCAAATGTTGTTTGTTGCCATTATAGTCAAAGTTAGGTTATTTACATCATCTAATCATTTAATACATGCAGGCTTTTCATGTGTTTCATACCTCATGTCTTGTACACTGGGTACTTCTATGCGAGATGGAACTAATGACCAATCGTCCAGAAACTTCTGAAGGCACTCCTGAAGCGAGACAAAAAGCTCGAAGGAAAAATGCAGCTAAGGGTGTTCAATCAAAAGAGGATGGTCAGATGAAAGCATTGAATGCATCCTTAAGTTCTGTACTCTGTCCCGAGTGCCAGGGCACTGGTACAATCATTGAAGGAGATGAAGTTGAGAAACCAAATATCCCTGTCACCAGAAACTTCTGAAGATACTCCTGAAGCGAGACAAAAAGCTTGAAGGAAAAATGAAGCTAAGGGTGTTCAATCAAAAGAGGATGTTCAGATGAAAGCATTGAATGCATCCTTAAGTTCTGTACTCTGTCCCGAGTGCCAGGGCACTGGTACAATCATTGAAGGAGATGAAGTTGAGAAACCAAATATCCCTGTCACAAAGGTTTGTATATTCTGTATTTTTCATCTCATTTTTGTACTATATTTTCCATTCGTCAATCCATTTTGCACTGGTTTCATTCATATCCAAGAGAACATATTATGAATATAAATAAAACTACTTTGTTTTTTTTCTAATTATCTTTTTTTTCTTCCCTTAAATCAACCTTAGATGTTCAAGTATAAGATAAAGGTGAGTGGTGCACGCAGAGCATGGATGAAGAGTCCCGAAGCATTGCAGAATTGCTCTACAGGGTTTCACATCGCTTTCCAGTCTGAGGAAAATATTCAGGTTTGTCAATGTTTCTTCTCAACTTCCTTTATAAATGAAAATCATAGTGACCCTATTAACCTTACTTTGCTTGTTATAGGAAATAGTGAAACCACTGAAGTTACTACTTTTCTTTCGAGCTTGTGAATAGAGTCAGCTCAGGAGTACAGACATGGGCAAATTCAAATTTAGTTTTATCATGCTTTGTAAATTTCCTTTATGACTTGACTGAACTTGGTGCATTAGTGTTAGCCGGATAGATTGGTATTGCTGTCCGTAACTTTTTATATACTACGCTAATTTTAATATTTCCATTAACAGTTCAATAAAGACGGTGATGCATTTCAATGTTTATGGTGGTCATAATTGAGAAATAACCTCTTTTAATTTATTTTGTTGGAAGCTATAGAAAGTCAACGAATTATTTTGCTTTAGATTAGAATTGGCCAGTAGACTAGTACTCTATAAGATACCAAATGCAAATAATTAAGGATGTCAATGATTCATTCTTTTTCAGAAGAAGACAAGCCGGCTAGTTTGAGAAGAATAAAAAATCCTACTCCCAGATAGCCGGCAAACTTGGTGCAGCAAAATATTGCCTGTACTTGCAAAATCCCAGTTCACTTGCCGGCACAAACTTGGTAGCTTCCTTAATTTCAATGTCTATATATACATACAAAGAATAAAGCGTTATATCTAAAAATGGGTGTTCTCGGTTGTGCAAACGTCTGATTTACGGCCTAATCATAGTTGTGGTTGTTATACTCTTTCTGATGGATATTTCAGGCTGTGAAGCTCGCCCACCATCACTTGCTCAAGTTGAAGGATTTACAAGGGAAAATTGGTACAGTATTAGTAAGACTAAACTTTAGAGAGATTGCAGCTTTGCTGCCAAAATGGCAACCTGTACCACCTTCCGGTCCATCTCTTGGCATTAACTGATATTTATCATCATAAAAAATAGACTCCATTCATGTATATTTACTAGTGATATTTATGATGATTGGGTTATATGCAGTGTCACAACTCACAAGCTTCATAGTAAATTCACACTATATATAGATGGTCAACAAGTAATGGTAGTGTTGGTTATGGTATATAATATTGTTGATTCATTAATTACATACAAGTTGATATTTACAGTTTTTTATTATGCTTAATGTGTTTGAATTTGTTCAGTTTTGGGAAGCATGTATCAATGTAGATTTTCCTGCTATAACTAAATTTTCATTCTTACGATTTATACAGTAGTCTGTAGTTGTTGTTCTCGGATCAACTTAGGGCACACAATGGCCGACTATCACACTTCCCCACAAAAGAAAATATGCTCAAAACCCACGTACTTCCCTTCCCTAAATAGCCTATGGTTTATAAACACAAGTTATTTTATGTTCCTCTCAAAATAAATCAATGAAAACATCCACAAATCAATAACTTCTACTATGTACAGATGCATTTTTCAGAATGTTTTTTTGTTGAACTGATAATGAAGGACTGCTGCCTAGGGATTGTAGTTTTACCCATCATGGGCCCCGACCCGTTTGAAACAGAGTATGGGAGTTCGGGTTGTGATCCATTCCAACTAATACAGTTAGGGTTACAAACGGGGTTTTTTTTTTTTGCACATTTAAGCTTATATGAATCTATTTTTTTCAAAGACGGATTGAGTGTTTGACTAGTGGATAATAACCAACCTGACTTGATTTAATCCGAATTATCTAGAAACGGTTCAGTTCATAATATTCCGTTGGTCGGTCCAGGTTGGGTACCCGAATTGCACTATTGCCATTCCTAGGACTGCCAAGTGCCAAATGTCTACCCCATATGAGACTTTTTTTTACTACGGGGAAAATGGGATCTAGGGAGAGAGATTGACAATTTTTATCCTTCTATCTCACTGATAATGAATCTTGCATTGAGCCTACCTTTTTCACCAATAAAAAATTTATTATTATTATTTTTTTACTTATATTATTAATTTATTTCAATCAAATTTTCTAGCCATAATTAATCAAAAAAATGTACATCACGTGCTCGGCAAGTGAAAGTATAAAGGCATTTTAGGTTTATTAGAATGATTTTTTTAATCATACTAGAAAAGTAACTTTTTTTAGAAAAATAATTTCTATTTCTATATATCACTATTTGAATGACTAATTAATGTTTATTTAAAGATTAAACATATATTGAAATTATCGTATCATGGAAGGACCGAATAAAAAATACAATGGTAAAGATCATCAATCCACAAATGTATATGTAAATTTACATTTATGTTATACAAATAAAATCTTTTAGATATTGTAAATATTGAACTATACATAATAAAAATATATAATTTAACACCGATGAAAATACCAAACCAACAACAATAAACCATGAAATGAAAATGGATATAAAAAGCAATGGAAACAAGAGCAACAGTAAAGAAAGAACACATCAAGATTATTGTAGATCAATTCAACCAATAAGGTGTGTTTACTTTACTTTTTTCATAATTCTAATAGAAATGTGTTCCATTAGCTTCAAATATTAGAGAATACAAAAACTATATCGAAAAACTTTGAAGATAAACACTCACTCTTAAGAATAACACTCAAAGAGATTTCGTAAGTTCTCACACTCAACAATAATGAAAATTCCTATTCCTCTCCTTTCTAGCATATCTATTGAATGCTCAAATGCTCTCATAGAAGTTCTAGGGCACACAATTAGAAATGTAAAGTGAATTGTCTCATCTCATCTCATGTCTTATTTATTGTCATTAATAGGTTTATAGTACAATATTGTCTCATTCATTTAAATATAATTTCATTTCATTTTATTTAGATTATAACTTTAATGGGTTTAACTTTAAACATATATTGTATCATTTTTCTTATTAAACTTGCATTATAAATAATTATATATTATGTTTTTATTATTTTTGTATTCTTATTTGTCTTATGCTAATTAGGAACAATTGAGATATGTAAATTAGTATTGTCATATTATCATTTTATTTCATTAAAAATTAATTAAGATAAAATAAGATAATTTTAAAAATTAATGAATTGTACCATAAATCTCATTAACATTTCATTTCAATTTATAGTTCACACAATACGTGCTTATATATGCCCCATTGGAAATTTACAAGAATGCTCCGTCCAAATCAAACTAATAATATAAACCTCGTGCCTAAATTGGTCATTTTGCGAGAAAATAAATACCTATCTGGATCACTCAAGCTTGTTAAAATTACACTTCTAATTTTGCAAAGGTATTCCTCGTATGAACTTCGATTGATCAATCCCTTAAAATGTCATGTCTCCATTCTATATACTACTTATATTTCAATCTTTAATGCTTAATTACCCTTAATAATTTTCAAGCATA
Source organism: Hippophae rhamnoides (assembly GCA_033030585.1). Lineage (NCBI taxonomy): Eukaryota > Viridiplantae > Streptophyta > Magnoliopsida > Rosales > Elaeagnaceae > Hippophae > Hippophae rhamnoides. The sequence continues at coordinate 48,832,562 of CM065433.1, read as the reverse complement.
ATACGTGAATTTGTATCATAAAATTAGACGACGCATTTATTTTAATTTATAACTACACGGTAAAAAGAGAAAGGAAAACAAATGTACTCAAACATATATATAAACTATATGGTGAAAAGAGAAGGAAAAACAAACAAAATCAATATATATATATGGATAAAATTGTCCACGTATTTTAAAATAATTATTGTATAATTTATTTAATAATTTTATTTTTTATCAATTAAGTAATAAATTATTAGTAGTTAAAAATATTGATAATTATATAGATTACAAGCATTTATTTTTTTATACAATATTATTTATTTTAAGTAACATAAATAATAATTATTTTTTACTTTTAATTATATTAAGTCTTATTTTTTTAATCAATTAAGTAATAAAATTTTAATTGCTAAGATATTGATTATCATATATTATCAAGGTATTATAATTATTTATCGTTTTTTCTTCTTTTTTTATAGAAAATTATTTATTTTAAATAACATAAAAAATTATTATAAATTAAATAAATTAAAGCTGTTATTAATAGAATACTATCTTAAAATTTTATTAAATATTACATTAAATATTCCGGAATATTTTTGTAATATTTATTGAAATTAGATATATACATTGCAAAACATGCTATTTTTTTTAATACTAGAACGCATTTAATGATTCATTGTCAAAAAAATTAGTCATAATTTTTTTGTTTATAATAAATGATATCAACACAAGATAACACGTGTAAAACACGTGACCTTGATATATATATTTCCATAATTATAATTGAAATTAAAAGACCTCGAAACTAATTGTAAACCAAGAATTGCTTATATATAAAGCAGCTAGAGTTCTTCAATAAGAATAAAGAAAAAGGACATTATTGTTCAAGGTAACAAGATGTGCTGCTACCTTCATGTTCAATATATTGAGATCAAGTTATGAAGGATGCATTTAAAGTGCTAATAATTGGCAATGGTTTGTGAAATAGAGTCTCAAGATATTTAAAAAGCGAAGCCAATTAATTAAATATTCATAGCATTATATCCCTTCTATCACCAATTTATTTGGCTTACTTGTATCATGTATAATATATCAACTTTAATTTTGAATAAAGCTATACGGAACTAACTTTTAAGTAAAAATTAATTAGGGGAAGTAATATTTTCGGACTCATGATGTTAATAAATTTTATGTTATAATTTATTATTCTTTAAAATATATTCTATATTATCTTAATTTTTAACGAGATTTACATATTAATAAAATAGTATTAATTTAAATATTTTTTTTGTTTATAATGAAACCTAAATGAGACAAACAATAATATTAAAATATTAAAAAATAATGAATAATTATTTATAATGTAAGTTTAATAATAAAAAATAATACAACACATACTTAAGCTCATTAAGGTTATAATTTAAATAAGATAAAATAATATTATATAATAAATTCATTAAAAATATAAAATAAGATTATACATTTAATTTTATATCCTAATTAATGGGAGGTAAACTATTAATTAGTAATTAAGAAGATGAATTATAAGTTAACATGAGAGAGGGTAAAAAAGATTCATATTTTTTTATCTTTATTTTTCTTGTTTTTTTTTTATGTTGCCATTGATGTGTTTCAATATGTCATTGTCAACTTGATTCAGTACGAATAAATAAATCTTCAAGTAAAAATTCGCATGCTACTACGTATAATAGTGTAAATTTGAATGTTATTTTAACAATTTTTTAGATTTCTTTTTTATATGTAGATATTAAATAATAATGTTTTTATTATATTTTTGCATGCAGCTAAAAAAGACTTTATATATGAATAAAAAATTATATTATATAACTAATTATATAAGATAATATGAATAAAATACTTATCATTTGTTTTTAAAAATAAAAAGAAAAAAAGAAAAACTGTTCTTGTTCTTTTAAAGTATTTTATAAAGTAATTTTTTTAAAGTTCAGTATCCCTATAAATCCTCACACAAAAAATTCACATGAAAAATGCATAAAAACAAATTTTTAAATAGATTTGTTAACTTTATTTGTTAAAAAAAAGTATTATTTAAGTATATATGAATAAAGTTAAATTTTATCACATCTTCCATTAAATATAACGAAATAATATATTTTATATTTTTTAATAGATATATATACATACATAAAAAATTAATATTTAATTAAAAATATTATTTAACATTTTTAAGATTTTTTTTTCATAATTAAACAAAAAGTTTATTATATAATATACAAAGTCATATTAAATGATAAAAAATTAATTTAAGTTTAATAAAACAATTTGTTAAAAAACTAATTTATAATTAAAAATTATTTTATTAAATATATGTATATTAAAAAATACAAACATTTGAGTATTATATATATTATTTTGTTATATTAAATAAAAAATTAATTTTACCACATTTTTTAAATGAAATGACTAGATAAAAATTCAATTATTATATATATTATTTCATTACTAATTTATTAATTAAAAATTATTTTATTAGATATATATCTATTGAAAAATATAAAAATTCAATTATTATATATACTATTTTGTTATATTTAATAAAAAAAAAATTTTACTATTATCTCACACAAACTTAAAAATACATTTTTTAAATGAAATAACTAGATAAATATACCTTCTATCACCCCTTTTTTAAACAAAGGAAAGTGAAATAATGGTCACTTTCTAGATGATATAGACTTTTCAACGCTAAGGTACATATAATTTGAAAGTATAACCAAATTCATTTTAAGATTGAGATGTCCAACACTTTCTAGATGATATAGACTTTCTCAACATGAAAGTCCATAAAAGTTGAAATTATTATCAATTTCATATTAAGAGTTGACATGTCCAAAAATTGTAACATATAGCCACTGCGATCTGCCAAAGTAGTTGAAATTTTTATTTATTTTTTTATTTTTTTTTGTCGAAAAGTAGTTGAAAATTGATATATGGAAGTAACCCCACAATAGTTAATCATATTCTAGAACCCACATTCATTGGCTTTTTTTTTAATTAAATATTTTACACTTCAAAATTAATCACGTCTTATATTTTTCTTTTTTTAGTAATCAAAGCACATGTTTTTTATATATAATTTTTAAGCAAAACCATGATTTTATGTATTGACTAAAACAAAAATTTCCTAGGAATTTTTATATTTGATAAGCTCTACGAAAGGATTAGCAAAGAGAAAAAAAAAATCTAAGAAAGAAGACGGGAAAATTGAACCTTTAAAGTAATGATAGATGTTATCTATGACAAAAATTTATTATCATCACAAATAAGATAACACAATTAATAAAAACAAAATCTATTTGAACCTCTGTTAAATTAATCGTCAATTAGTACTCATAGTTTTCGTCAATTTGCATCGTTGAATAAGAACAATGAAGAAAAAAAAATTCATTTATAATCATTTTAATTATTATTTTTTAAATTAAAAATATTAATCATTATACTTTAAATTTACATATTTTAGTTATTTTATTATTATATTTGTAAATATTTTAATCATTTTATATCAATTTTTATGCTTCAAATTAATTTTTCAATTTTTTTGGTACATTTTTCTATTCAAACATCTACCTGCTTTCTATTAATAAACATCAAATTCGATCAAATTTATTTATTTTTAAATATGATCAAATTAAAAAAATAACTAAAATATTTAAAAATATAACAATAAGATGATTAAAGTATATAAATTTTAAAAAATATGACTAATGTATTTAATTTATAAAAATAAAATAACAAAAGTTTATGCTACCTAAAACTTAATTTACAATTATGAAAATATTTTCATAATTATTTTTTGTAATTAATATAATAAATACGTATAAATTATCAATTATATTTGTAAAATTAATTACTTTGAAGTTGTCAACAAAAACAATAGTTTTACAAGTAATAGAGTTTAGTATTTTAGTAAGACTCTTAGTAACAAAATACATGCATTTTGATCCATATCTTCGTAATTTTATGTTAACAATCACAACATTTAATTTTAAGTATATAAATGATATAAAATTAGAATTTAATTGAAAATTTTAATAAATATATGAATATTGGTGTTTATTTGAGACAAAATCCCAAAGAATTATTTTTGAAAAATCACCCATCCAATCCCCTATTATTTTTGGCAAAACCATAATGATAAACAAGATTTGATTTTATTTAGGGTTTTTTCCATATTCACTCTCAATATTTTATAAATTAGTTTCATTTTGAGGTTAAACTGATTTTTTTGTTTGTTAACAATGACTGAATGAAATATTTTTTATTTATGTTTATTTTGAAGGCAAATTTTCTCTTCATTTTTTCCCTTGTATACATATTAAAATTTTTAATTAAATTTTAATTTTAGATCACTAATATACCTAAAGCCAGATGTATGAACTATTAGTATATGGTTATGAAAATATGAGTTTACTTATATAACTTTTGTTAAAGGAATGTAGTGTAAATTGTTACAATAATCCAATATAGTTACTTTTTTTATAATTACGAGATGTTTGGTGTAACATATTAAATTGATTAAGTATAATTATATTGGATTGTATTGTAATTAATTGTATTGTAATTAGTTTGTATAGTATTTGATGACAAATTATATAATATAGTCGGATAAAATTGATTTTAATTATTTTAATAAAATAATTTTTATTATAAATTATAAATTATTTTTAATTTAATATGAAATAAACATAAAAATATTAATTTTATAATTAAAAACTTATACAAATCTTAAGTGTTTATTAAAGTTTAAACTGACACGTTCGAATCGTGCTATTATTATATTGGACGATACATTCTATTTTAACATTTAAATACATAACTATATATAAATAATAATATAGTATAATTTTTTAATATTGTATAATAAATATGACTTTATTAGTTAAATGATTACTTAAAATGGTTTTGCATGTCTTCTTTGATAAGAATACGTGATACTCGGAATTTTTACATATCCTTGCATTAATAACTATGTATGTTGTTGGAATAGTAAAAATAAAGTGTGGTTGATTTACCTAACAGTTAGAGCTTATCAATTTTTCATTTAGCATCGATAAGAATTGAATCGTCCCATAATTACTGAAATTGTATTTTATTTAAATAGAAATTATTCTTATCTTATTCGTAATAACATGATATTTTATTTAAATAGAAATTATTCTTATCTTATTCGTGATAACGTGACATTTTATTTGAATAGAAATTATTTGATAAAGTGTTATTTTATTAAAAAAGAAAAGTATATTTGCTACACATTTGTGAACACTTACTGCCAGCATTAAACATTAAATTGTTGCTCTATCTTCCCCGAGAAGATAACTATGAATCCCACTTGCTGTTTTCATTTGAGACTTTTCTTTATTTCTTTCCTAATAGATTGAAGTTCTTAAACCACATATAAGTCAAGAAAAGTAAATTGATGGTTGAATTCAAATTCAAATAAATATCCAAGTCATAGTTTTGCTGCCCGAAACATATCACCATTTAATACTATTTGTGGACAATTGAGCATATATATATATTTAATTTTATATAAACAGGATATAAAATAATAAATTTTATATTAATTATGATGGGATATCTGAAAAACAAAATCTTAAAAATTAACAATTTATTATTTATAAAATTATTTTGACACCTGTCATGCAATAATTAAAATAAATGCAAATGTGTTTATTTATTTATTTTTTATTAAAATAATTTTTTAATAAATAAATAAATAAATGAAACATTAAAAAGGGTAAGATTGGAAATTAAATAAAAGAAATCATACCCGCTCGTTCTACTTAAAATTGAATAACTAACTTGTGTACACGTGAGCACTTAATATTCTGATAAGAACAATCAATCGGCAATCGATAATAAAATAGGAGAATTGTTAAACTGGTGAGGGGATCAATAATACCAAATCAATGATGACGTGGCTTGTAGCTATTGTTTGAGATGATTAATTTTAATAACACATAATTTTGTGTTCATATTTATATTTAATCTAACTATTATATGCAACATAACACCGTGTCTTAAAAGATGAATTTATACATATACAATAATTAATTTAAATTATATTTTGACACATCATTGGTTAACAATAATTTTAGATAAAAAAAAAAGTATTGAAAGAGAAAATTAACATTTAATGAAGAACGGAAGAGACGGCTAAAATCGAATTGATAACTACTTTTGTTGGTGTGGCCGGCCTCCTCGTTCACAACCACCGTCCACAATTTTTTTACTTAACACATTTGCTTAAACTAAACCACACAATCAATGGACAAAACCAGGGAAAATGACATTTCAATTACGGTGTTTGCTTGAAATGGGATTCTTTCTTACTTCAAGAGAGAGGATAGTCATGTTCTCTTTTACTCAACATCTAAACACCTCAATAAAAATCAACTTTTCGTTATTATTACGTTAATGACAACTTATTAATTATTAATTAGATGTAAAATTAAATATATTTAACGATGATATAATTATAATTTATAAGATTATTTATTAATATGATCAATTAAATTATATAATGTATATTGATATATCAATCAATTCGTGTAAAAATATTTAAAATAATATTTTTATCTTAAATTAAAATATGTATAAATTAATAATAATAATAATATAATTTTTGTTATTATAAATTTGCATGAATTAATACTAGGAATTAATTAATAAGCAGGTCCAGTGGACCAATTACATTTTTACATTGTTAGGGTTAGTTATGCAATTTTTTTTATGTCATATTTGTTGCTAAATCACAAATATATATATAATGATATTTTCAAGGATTGTTAAAATCATTCATATTGTTTATTCATAATTGCATATATTATAAAAAAACTATAATTTAAATTTTAAACCATATATACACAAAGTAAATATTAAAAAAATTATCATTAATATTAATTAGATATATAATTTTTTTAATATTTACTTTGTGTATATATGGTTTAAAATTTAAATTATAGTTTTTTTAATTTTAGAATCAAAATAATTTAAATAATTATTATATTTTATAAATTTAAGTAGAGATAAATTGAAATTGTATATTAAAAAAGTATTTTTTTTGTTGAAAAATAAGAGTAATCACTTATTAATATTCCAATATACAAAAATAAATTGTTGTTTTTTCTTACATGTTATAAATTTACCTTTAAATTTATTAAAATATAAAAAGAAAAGATAATTTATACGTGAACAACGGTTAATAAATTATATTAAACAAAATATTAACTTAGATTGAAGTCCAATCTATCACATGACTAGTTACACTTTTATGCAAATTTCAATCAAATGTATATTTTTTCTGTCGATAATATAAAATTAGATGATCATTTATTTATATCTTTTATTTTATGTCATTAGAACACTTTGGTCAAATAGTTTTTACATATGATACATAAGTTATTTTAAATTTTAAATTGTGATAATTTAAAAATTATATAATTAAAATATTCATTTTTTACGATAAAGAAATTATATGTTAGTCACGTGACTATAAAAAAAATAAACATTTTAATCATATAATTATAAAATGATGTGATCAAAATGTTTCAATTTAAAAATTTTAATGATTTATGTGTCCCTTACAAATGTTATTACATAAATATATTTAAATTCAAATATCTTTTAATAAAAAAAATTCCAAAGAATGTCACTATTTTTTTATGCTATTAAATGCACGAAATTAATACGAGATAGAAAAAGTGTGTTCCTTGTTTTCAAGCTACTCAATACCAATTAACGATTGAATGCAATTTTTATTTATATAAGAAAAGATCAACATTTCTACTTCTACTGTATTTCTAAGTTGGTGATTGAAATAAATATTATTTATAATTAAAAATAAAATAAATAAATATAAAGAGTCAGTAATAAAAAGGTATATCTTGAAAAAAATAAAAATATTTACTTATCAATAATATATCTTTTTGAGTTTTAAATTCTAAATCTTAATATTTAAATCCTGAAGCTAAACACTTAATTCTAAACCAAATAATTTTAGAGTTATTTTAATCTTTCTAATGTATATATATATATATATATTATTTAAAAAAAACTATATATTTTACTTATTAAACATACTACTTTTTTACTTTTTTAATTTATTAAAATTTTATTTATTATTAAGTGTAAATACCAATTTTTTTTTTTTTTGCATTATCTCTTATATAATCATCAAGAGTCATCGGGTTGAAACATGAAAATGAAAATTACCTCGTAAAAATAAAGTCGTCAATTGCCTCACAGTGCCAAGTGCCAACAATCAACAATCAAAACAATCAGAGTAACTTGAGGTTCCAAAACGGATCTAACATCTACAGCCAGAGTAAACATGCCATATTTACTTTCAAAAGTAAATGGGAAATCCAAAAGAAAGACCAAGTCTAAGGAGAACGGAAAATTAAAAAACATAAACTATAATCTTATACTCATAATTTGCATAGATATACAAACAAAACAAAACAAAAAAAGAAAAAAGAGAGGAGGTAAATGAATGTAGTATTCAGAACAAAATAAGACAAGAAACTACACAACAGAAGAGGAAAAAACATATTCTGTTGAGCGATATATCTGCCTGCATGGCATGCCTCCTCAACCTTGGGCTATTACTCCCTACTACATTATATGAATTCGGATACGTATACAAATTTGTTATCGAGTTACCAAACACTCTTGCATATATCATCTCACCGTATACTCCAACTGTGGCGGTTCCACCGGGGCTAATCATTGGCGATGCAGCATAATTGTCACTGTGTGCATAGTTTAGATGTGATTGGTGAGGATAGTTTCTGTAATGAAGTTGTTGAGTTATGTGTGGACTAGTAGTGGTGTTACTACTTGCTCTTGGTGAATCAAACCCACAAGCAGGACCAACGGGCCTTCTAGGTATGACTATGCCAACACTAGGAGCCTTGATTTTACAGGAATTTTTGGTTTGGCCTTTGCCGTAAAGTGGGACAAGGGAGGCTTGAGAAACCTCAGCTTTGCATACAGGGCATTGCTGTGGTTGCTGATCTTGGTTTTGGGAAGAAACACTCTGAAAATGAAGCCATTTGTATATACAGGGCCAGCAATAGAGGTGACCACAGAGGGTCACCACTGGATCATTCAAAGAATCCAAGCAGATATTGCAATCAAAACCACCTGAAGATTTCTTATCCAAATTTTTCACAGCATCAGAAACAGAGTTCCACTTATCAGAAGAAGATTTAGAGTCTTGGGGTGAATCGTCTTGAACAATAGCATCTTCAAAGTAATGCTCTATATCCATCTTATCTTCCAAAAACTAAATTCTCAGGTTCTGAAATCTGTGCATATGGAACAATAAACATATTAGAATAAGTAGAACTTTATTGCCAATGCAAATACATTTAAAAAAAAATAAAAAATCTGATGTGTTCATGTAAAGAATTAGAAAGCTTATGACATCAAATTTATGAGGAATTATTCACTGGTTTTGGACGAATGGTTAAGACAAATAGCATGCCACAATCATGTGAAAGAGATAATAAAAAGACTTAAAAATGGCCTACTTCCTTTATTTTACACATTTAAATTTGTATTGCCATGTTATCATTGATTTGAACCAGCACATCAGCATTGATCCAAAACCAATGTATAATTTGTCCAAATTTATTTGAAAAAGTTAAGGTTATGAGAAAGTGCCTATGAGAATTATAAATGATGAATCGCCCAACCAACAACTTGGTTGGTCAATTTAAAGGGACTGTAAAACTGACAAAAACTACTACTTCAAAAAATACCCTTTATAGATTCAACTTTAAAGTTTTTGATACTTAAACAAACATAGTGCTAACAAGTACAAACCAAGTGACTTCACAACACCTCAAATATATAAGCCTTGATACTTATCTACAGTATTAGGTCAGATCTTAGATCTAAAGTTCGGCTTTTCATCCATAACTGAATTTTAAAGTGATATTGACCAAACACCATGTGAATGATCTGTACTACAAGTCCACTATGGAATGTGGCACGAGCTAAATTTCCCACAAAACATGCCAATTTTGAATTATAACTCTTCTCTGAAATTATGATCATATTATTTAATATCTTAAACTACATAGAAAAACCCCCAAAACAAATTTTTAATTTATTATCAAATTACAAGGACATCCGAATGGCAAGACAATTTAAAAGAAAGGGAATATGCCTAATGGTAACCTAAATATGTTGGCTTAACTCAGAGCTAAAGTCCAAGAACATACTCGGAGCTTCAAACTAATGAGAAATTTTCGATTCGACAATCAAATCTCAAGCATCAGCTGAAACTCCATGGCTCAAGAAGAAACAACCCTTTATTTTCAATAACTCGCCGAAAAATACACAAAACAACTGTAAACGTGAAGAAATAGAGACCATTACATACCAGTAGCTTAAAGGTCGGTTATGTTGGTTGTGTAACAAAGACTGAAACTTTAGGTGTGTAACAAGTTTTGGTAGCGGAGCTTCAATGGCGGATAAGAGAGAGAAGCAGGAAGGGGAAGCGTGTGAAAAGAATGAGCGTCTGAGAAGAAAGTAAAGGAATCGAGGTATATATAGAGAGAGAATAACACTCTTCTTCGTTCCTTAATTTTAAATAAATTTAATACATAATTTAATGTATATATGTTTTTTTATAAGATAAGAAAATATATTTTTTTTCAAAGAAAAAACTACAATACAGACGTGTTTATATACAGCATAAAAATTATGTTTTTTAGAAGTTAAAAATAAAACACGTAAATAAATACTAAAAAAACAAATGCTAATAAGAAATAAATATGTATTAGTTTTTAAACTTTGCTTATTTATATTGTTTCATATAATAAAATTATTTAAGAAAATTATTGTTATTTTTAAATTTTTCTGCCATAACCATACAAGTAGTTAAGTTCAAAAATTATGCAAATTTGTTTTTTTCTTTGCATTATTCAAGGATAGTCTTAGTAGCTTTCATGTGTTTCATAAGTAAATAAAATTTTAACTAAAAATGTTAACTCATTAGATAAAATTGAATCATGTATTTATAAATTTATGTTTCATTAATATTTTGTTGATATATTATTTGTTTGTTTTTCACTCCTCAATAATTCTCCCTTCAAATAATATTATTTAGTTCTTTAAAGAAACGCTTGGTTCATAGAACATAAAAATAATGGAAATAAAAATAGTAATGGAATTAAATGTAAATGAAACAATATTATTATTATTATAGTATTTGATTTGATCGCTATAATCAAAGAATAAATCAGTATTGTAGTGTTTGATTTACAAATAGAATAGAATATGAAATATTGTATATCACCTTAATACTATTATATTTAAAAAAATTTAAACAATATTATTATTATTATAGTGTTTGATTTGATCACTATAATCAAAGAATAAATCAGTATTGTAGTGTTTGGTTTACAAATAGAATAGAATATGAAATATTGTATATCACCTTAATACTATTATATTTAAAAAAATTAAATAATATCATTTAATTGTTATTTTTCATCAAATAAAATATATTATTAAAAAAATTATTTTTTAAATAATCATTACTTAAAAATATTATTTAATCTTATAAAAATTTCAAACAAGAAAAAAAATTGATATTTTTTTGGATTAATGTTTATTTATATGTTTTTTAAGAGTAAAATTAGAATAAAAAATGAGTATGAAAATGAAATAAGGATTATCAAAAATAGTGGTGGAATTGTTATTTCTTTTCTTTTAAAAATAGATTCTATTTTATTAATAATCTATAATACAATTAAACATAAGAATAGAAGTAACCGATTTCATTTTCATTCCTATCAAACAAACAAATATGTTGTAAGTCTTTGCTCTAGTTCAAGTCAATACAATAGAAATTTTAATATTAACTCACACTATTTACCCAAGGTTTCAAGATTCTCCTCAAACTTTTTGAGTTCAACATTTCTCTTAATCTTCAACCAATTTTATTTGCATAAGTTTTTTGCTTTTTAAAGTTCAATCTCTAGAATGAGTCCACACCATCACTGAGTTTTCATTTCAAATCCAACTATTTTACTTATTATATCAATACAATAACCATATACTCTAATACAATTTAATATGACTCATAATTTTTATGTATTTTATAAGGTAATAAACTCTAATCTAAAAAGATTATCTTATTAAATAAAATTAACTCATATATTTATAAACTTAATTATATTATTATTAGTATTTAGTAGATGTGTATTTATTTTTTCAACACTCTATTTAAAAAAAGTTTAATATATATATATTTATATATATTAAAAAAATAAACTTTAAAAACTTCTTTATTTTTTAAAACTTTGCTCATCACGCTCAATTGATGAATTTTTTTAAAATAAAATAAAAAATTAATGCGACTATATCCTTATCCTACGTGGCACCATTTCATTATTATTATTATTTTTTTTATCTTTCTTCACCCTTTTTTCTTCTTTCATTAACTTTATCTTTTTGTTTGTTTTCGCCATTTTCTCATGGCATTAGTTTCTTTGTCGGATTTTAATTTTAGAATGATTTGAGATTAGTCGGTAAATTTTTTATTAGTTTTAATGAATTAATGTATAGTATTAAAATCGATGTTTATTTTGTTGTTACTCTAAAATTCAGTAGATTTGCAATGTACAAAATAAGAGAAAACAATAAATATACAGGCACCAGTGACCTAATAATTTAAATTAATGACATAAAAAGTAGGATGATAATATAAAAGTAATATATTTAAGTCTTATTTATGGATGAAAAATACATTTAGGAGGAAGAAAAAAAAAGTTAACAAATGAGGTTTAGTTATCTTCAAAAATCCCATGGACAATATAAATTGAAAAGGAACGTCAAACACTAAAATTAAGCTGATAGAGAATTTCTAAAAGGAAAAAAAAATTATTATATACATGTCAGTATTAAATTAAATATGAAACTTGTAATATTAAATTATTAAAGTAACGAAAAACGCTTCATGTTCCAACCATGAATTCTGCATTTGATAGTAAATAATTTCTTTATTTATTTATTTATTCAAAAATAAAGAGATGCACAGTGTGTCCAAATGACAAAAAATGGTCGGGTCAAATATCGTTAGAGTCTATTTTTCTACTTTGTTTAGAGTCTAGTCTTTACTTGATTCCTGCTAATGAATCTTCATTTTTTCATAAAAAAAAAGATAAAAAATAGTATTATCCTAAAGTATAATATGATTTATTAACAGGCTACTAATCACATTATGGTGTGGGATTAAATGTAATACTAATTCTCATATTATTTAATTTTATTTAATTTAATTTTTATATTAAAATATTTACCCAATTTAATCTTCAAATTATTAATATTTCATCCTATATAATTATGAATTATTTATCATTTTTACAACCCAATACCACTTAATATAAGTAAATTATTTTTAGAAAATAAAATATGACAATGATATGAAACCCCTAAAATCCATTTTGTATATTTTTTGTTATCTTTTCATTGAAATGAAATAAAAATAAACTTAATATATATACACACACACACGTAAACACCACTATTTTTCTTTCTTTTTTTTAAATCAATTTTTTTTATAGTTTTAAGGAAGTAAATGGATGTACCTTACCTTGTTTCTATTTTTCATTTATTTTTTTAAAATTAAAGATATTTTTTATAAAAAGAAATTAAAAAAACAATTTGTTTCATTTTATGGTCTTTATTTATTTATTGCCTTTTCCCCCTTTATTTTGGCACAAAAATAAATTTTATACTTTTTTAAAAATATTGGTATTTTGTTTTAGAAAAAAACTCATTGATCAAAATTTCTTCTAGTTTATTTTGTAAAAAAAAATGATAAAACTATGTTTTACTACCTTTTTTATTAATGACATTTTTATTTTTCTAAAATCATTAATTTTGGTATTCTTTTAAAAAGATAATTAGTTTTGGATAAAATAGGATACAATATTAATAGTTTGAGAACTAAATAACTAAATTAGATGAAAATTTTGTATAGATATCTAGTAAATTTGATAGAGTTAAATATAGTATAGGGATCAAGATGCATTTAATTCTTGTGATTGATGCTATAAAAATTATTTTTAAAAGTAACTAAAATATTTAATTAAAGAAATATAAATGAAAATTACCCAAAGTTAAAAATGTCTACCAATTTTTACATATGATATACTAGATAATACTCCCACCTTTATTGCTAGTCATGCATTCTTTTTTTGTTTTTTCTTTGTTTTAGTATATATGTAGTCGAATTAATTTGTACAATGGTTCTTTAGAAAATCATGAAGCAAATTAGGATATATATATATATATATATATGTTTGTACACTTTGGAAAAGCAAACAAAAATCTTAACTATCCAAATATTTATTTATAGTGAAAATCATGTCTCCTATATATTCATCATGATCAATATCATAATTTTTAAGATTTAGAACTTCAATAAAGAACAACAGTCGCATGTAACTAGATATCATTGAGTTTAAGATAAAACTATAAATGAAAAGTAATTTTTGAAATAGTCAAATTTGAAAAAATCTTAGCATAATCCTAAAAAAAAAAAAGATTATAAATCAAAAAAATTAAAAAAATTTAAGAACCATTGCACTAATATTAAAATTCTATCACCAATGAAGAAAATAATGCTTAATTGATACATTGAAGTTAAAATATAATTTTATGAATAAAAAAAAACGGCAACCACTGTTTATTGATTTTTGTAATGTGACTTTTCAACATAATGCAAAAACAAAACAAAAAATTTTTGTTTTAGATTATTTTCTTTGATGTTTTTCATCCATTTTCATCTTATTAGTAAAAAAAACTAGCGGTTTTTAATACATGATGCATCAATAAAACCTTAATACGGTTAGCTGTGCTTTATGGAATGTAACAATTAAAGACAACTGTTATACTAAAAATATGTATTCAAAAAATAATTCACTACTTAATTTTGCATTTATTTATATATGAGGTTTATCTACCGTACTTAATTCAAGAGTAAACATATATATATTATTTTACCATTTTAATATTAATATGTGGATGCCGATGATACTCAATGCAAATGTTAAAATTGAAACTTAAAAAATAAGTTAATATTCCAAAAAAAAAACAGCTTCTTACAATCACCAAAGGCAAATTGTGTCCACCTAATTAATTCAAATTTGGTGTTTTATTATTAATTTTTTAATTGCTTCGGTTGTTTATCCACCAACTTATTAAGTTGATGTGGGTATCGGTGGTTTTAAATTTTTGAATTAAAAAATGGATAAGGTGATAAGTTAAAGATAGGAAGAAATCACATCTTTTATTTTTTATTACTTTCAATTTGATTCTTTATGATATTGGTGCTTCCACAAAAGTAAGGATAAGATTGTGGGTAAGATAGTTCAATGGAAAAATCTAAAAGATTTAATAAGTAACTTATAGATTAATATAATTAGAACTAAGTTAACATATAAATATAAATATCAAATAAGATAAACAATTAATATCTCTTAGTTATCTTACAATGAGATAATTAAGTAAATAAAATACTAATATTAAGATAATTTTATCATTATGGATAAGAGTTATCAATAAATATATTTTCTCATAAATATATATATTCATCATTATTCACTATTAAAATTAACTTTGTATAATTGTAAACATTAAGATATCTACTCTCTTTAAATATCTCTTTGTATTATAAGGAGAGACATTAATCTACTATTTATTCTCACTACACGTACTTATTTAAACATGGGAGGGCTAAAGATTATCACATTTCGTGATATTTTAAGGTTTTAATGGTGTGTTATTTGTTACCAGATACACGTGAAACAAAAATACATCTAATCATTGATATTAACAAAAATTAATATCAACATCTAACATCATCTATAAGAAGAATCTATTTTACTAGTTGAATCACAATTAAAGAGAATAATTTTACAATGTTATATCGTATTCTGAATTAGGTAACTTTTGAAAAAAATTACTCCATGAAAAGTTTTTTCATCACGGTTTCTAAAAGTCATATTTCTCTATTATTTTAAGATGGATTATAATTTCTTAGGTTTTATTATATTTATATTGTAAGTATAATTTTAAAGATTACAAATGTGGTAATATATTACGAAAGTAATCTTTGACATGGATGTAATTATTTTACATTATTTTTTATTTTATTGATATATGTATTATAAATATGCAAAAAATATATGGATAATAGGTATTAAAAGTATGGGTTCATGTAACATAAAATGTGAACTACTCTGTTATACACAAAGTGTAAACCAGTTACAATTTGCAATTATCTCATTTGGCTTGACCCGGCCTGATTTATTGATTTTTTAGCAATCAACTTTATTAATCGTTGGCTTTTTATTTATTAAAGAAACAGGTTCAAACAGTGATGTTCGATTCCAAACTCTTTCTGGTATAACTAAGATCTGAGTCTGAGCTCTACACATCTGAGCTTTTGAAAGGAAAAGAAGAAGAAGAAGAAGAAGAATAAGAACACAAAGTTCTACAGATATATGTATATACTGCCAAGTGCCGACTTAATATGTATTAATTAATCAATTTACAATAATATAATTTAGGCATTTCGGAAATTAATGAATATTATATGTTTTAACTCATCAGAATCTTCTAAGTTGACTTAAAAAAACTCACGTTCTCTCTATACCTGCATATATATCACATTGCACTACAATTGTTATCTTAAACAACCAGCTAACAAGGAAAAAAGTTGACTTAACTAATTAAGCATCATTATTACTGCAATATTATGATCTGCAGCTACCTAGCTAAGTTTTGAAATTAATTTAAATAAGTGGGGCCCGTATATTAAATTAAATTATTGGTTTTGATGATTTTTTTAATATAAAAATATAAAAATAATATAATTTATTTTTAATATAAAGTTAAAAGAATAAATAATATCACTCATAATATAAGAGATAAAACACAAAAATTAACTAATTTAATAACCTCTATAACAATTTTGTCTTTAAATTATTATTATTTTTATAATATTTACTAGATTACGTAGACAACCAATTATATTTATAGCTCATGGCCCTTGCTCATAAGGTCTTGTAGTAAGATCCGGTCCATTGTCAATGTCTTCTAGAACATGCATCCCCTCTAATTTTTGAGATAGCTATGCTGCTCACTCAATTGATGGTTGTTTTGCAATTTAATAATAGATGGAAAGGTTACTTTCTTATATATATATATATATATATAATAACGTACATCGTGCAAGCATTTCACATGGATGTTTTCCAATTCAGTAATTTGTTATTATTTTTTATGTGCATATCATTATTTTGAGAAAATTCTAAGGTGTGTCTTATACTCGATTGATGGTTATTAAGTTTAAATATTATTTTTTTAATAAAACTTAATGGATGAGATAAGTTCATACAAATTTAAAGACTTAAATAAGTTAAAATGATATTATTTTCTAATATTTTAATATCTATTATAATTACCGATTCAAAATTTTGGAGATATTTAAAACCACACATTGCTAAACAAAATTGAAGCATAACTTATTAAAGCTAACTCAAATTTATATATAATGAGGCTTATCTTTTCCTTTTCCTTTTTTTTTCTTTTTTCTTTTTAATAAAAACTTATCTATTCATTTATTCATTAACTTATATAACATATTAAAATTTTACTACTAATATTTAACGATGTTATACTTAACAATCACATCATATGATTGAAAAGTTGAAAAAAATTATAAAATTTGTTACTGATTAGTTACTAAATTATGTTTTTTGAAATAAATTTGGGACAAATTGAATTAAATTTTTTTTATCATAGTTAAATATAAATTACTTTAATGAAAATCAAAATTTTGAATGAAATTTTATCAAATTTAAAAATATTAGAGACTAAGTTGTATAAATTGAAACCACTAGCATAGTCAAGAATAACGTTCAAAACTTAATAGTAAAAATGAACATTTTTTATACTATTTGAATGACTAAAATAAAATTTTTGAATTTTTCAATCGAGTTATTATAAAATAATATGAAAAATTCATAATTAATGTTCTAAAAATTTAAAAATTTAATATTTTTGAATATTATATCATAAGTATTATATATCAAATGTGTATTTTTATCCAATTGAAATAAAAACTTAAAACTATGTAAATTAAGTTATATAACAAGACTAAATAACATAACTTAATATCTATTCAAACAAACAAAAAAATAAAATAAAAATTAAATAATATAAATTATAATAAACATGTAAAAAAATTCAAATATGTGAAAGAAAAATATATTTGAATAATATTATATGGAATAAATTACAATTAATAGTTATATAATTATATATAATATAACACTGAATAGTTAAATAGTATGGGAATAAAATGCATTGTTTTTTTAAAAAAATAATAAAATTATGTATTTAAATATTGTAACAAAAAAAAAACATACCTTATATTTATTTTATATATTTTTATTATTAAAAAAATCTAATACGTTATTTCATATTGAACGTAATCTAATTAAATGTTATTTAAGTTAAATTACGATCATTTAAACTCATTCATTGTTTAACTTCATCCCATCAAACCCGTTTAATATTATTATGATATTATTTTTATTATTATATAGAATTTTTATGTGTTATTTGTTGTATTTTTTTATAAAATTTATGGAAATATGTTAAAAAGTATTTATCAATTTATTAGAGTTAAGTTAATAAAAATTGTATAATAATAGAATAAAAGTAAATAAATATGTAGTATAATGAAAGAAAGAAAATAATATTTAGATAATAAAATTTGAGAGAAAATACTATTATATATATATATGTGTAGAATATAGAAGTATATTTATAAATATAATAAAAAAATCATTAAAAGGTCGAAGAAAAATACATGTTCATCGCTATTCACGAACCAAATGAATAAATAAATGAATAGGTGTCAATTTTTTCTTTCGCAAGTGCTTTTTCACATGGGTTTCTTAGTAGCTTTTGAAAAATTATAGTAATAGGGAACCGTTAGTCATGAATTTCATGAAGAATATATTACTTCTTAATTTGAATTAAATATAGATAGATTAAAAAATAAACTACAATTTAAAAATATATGCGCGGACTTTTAAGACGTTGTCGGTTTAACCCGCTACCAATATTCAACCCACTAATCAGCTAGTCCTCTCGTGAAGAGTACATATCAATTATATATATTTCATGAATTCATAATCACAAAAGTAGCTTTTCAGGAAGGTTTACAGTCATGCGATTCCAGTAATGAAATTCAAAAGAATTTAAAGAAAGGAAGAAAAATCATATATTTATTTTTCTAAATTATAAAACTACTCCTTGAAATTTAAATCTAGATCTAAATAAGTCCAGTAAATATAATATAATAAGAAGATAATATCATTGATATGGATACAAATTTACCACTAACTCTCAAATCTCAATTGATTACATGCCACTATATTACACAAAATCGGGACAAGTCAGAGATTATTAATCAACTCTAATTAACTGGACTTACCTTAATTAAAATCAGCCTAACCTTAATTAGCTCTTCCCTCTCTCCATTCTCCTCAGTCAACATAGTTAAAAAAAAACAAGCCCATGCCCATGGTCCCTAAAGACCTTAAACGAGACCCAATCCAACAGAAATAAAGATAATCAATAATGAAAAAGCCCCTTAAGTTAAGTTTGTTTCGTAGAATAGAATGTAACGAAAATGAAACAATATTGTTTGATTTTATAACTGATCAAGCTCAGAATTAAAATTATAGTATTTGTTTTGTCACTGGAATATAATGGAAGGAAAAAATTATAAATTACTTTAATACCTATACATTTAATAAAGTTTAAATAATATCATTTAATTATTATTTTTTCGTAAAACAAAATACATTATTGAAATCATTATTTTTCTAAATAATTATTACTTAATTAAAAAAATATATATTATTAAAATTATTATTTTCTAAATAAGGTTTAGTGTTTTGATGTTTGTAATTTCGGATTTAATGTTTAGGGATTTAGGATCTGAGGCATAAGATTTAGGGTTAAAATTATTATTTTTCTAAAAAGGATTTAGGGTTTTAGAATTTGGAATTTTGAATTTAGGGTTTTAGGATTTAGAATTTGTGATTTTTAAGGTTTAGGGGTTTAGGGTTTTGAGATTTAGATTTTGGGATTTAGATTTAAGGATTTAGGGTTTTAAGATTTGGAGTTAAGATTTTGGATTTTGATTTTTAAGTTTTAGGTTTTGGATTTTAAGATTTGAGATTAAGATTATATTTCGAATGAAGGTAAAATTGAAAAAAAAAAATAGATGAAAATAGAATCATCGTTCTTAAAACAAAAGAAAGAATTATATCAGTAGTCGATTCCATTATGTACACACATTCTATTCCGACCAATCATGAATTTAAGGGTTACAAGATTAAACAAAACACTACTAATGCTAGAGTGGTAGACGGTACACGGAGTCCACCATGGTCTCTACCTCTAGGGCATTCACGTTCAAATGCAGTCCATGTTTAGCGTTTTTCACAAGGACCCACATGGACCCTAAACCCAGAACTCTCAATAACCCATTCTCTCCGTCTGCTTCTCGCTCTCCTCCAAGAGAAGCTTCTCTCGTCACCGACTCTGGTGATGGGTCTATCTCATTGGAGGAATGGCAAGCTTGGGGCACTAAGTCTCCTTTACCTACCGTTGTTTCCACAATTGTTGAGGATTTGAAGGCTTTAGAGAACGATGCTGATGTCCAGATGACCTTTGGTGGTAAAGGTGGTAAACTTAAGGTATTCAATCAAATGAATATATGAATTCGGCTGTTGTGATTCTATGTTGGAACTTCTATTTTTTCATATAATGAAATTATTAATCAATTTACATGTTCTTTGTTGTTTCTTTGGTTGTCATCGCTTCGTCGTCGTCGTCATCGTTTATCTGAAAAATATTTACTTTATGAATGTTATTTTCTTGAGTCCCTTTTACATGTATGCTTATCCATCAAATAGAATGAAAATGATAATATTATCAATGAAATCGTGAAACTGGACCGAGAGAAGTTGTATGTTATGTTTTGTATGTGGAAAACACCAAAGAAACCTCTAATTTCTGACGAAGAGAGCAACTAACTATAGCCAGGTTACATGGACCCTTCTATTCTAGGACTCCAGATGTCCTAAATTTCTGGATAAGTATTCGGTTGTGGGCAGGAAACACCTATTTTCCTCAACGTTATGTAAATTTAGGCCAATTTGGAATGTCAAGTGCCCAAACACACCCATACTATGTTATATCCATTTCGACACTACTACTTCATGGAAATTGAAGAGTCGATTAACATTATCTATTATGAATTTTATCTTCCTTAAAATTTCTTACTGCTAGTGGCGCCCACACATTTTTTTGTCTTCATGTTTCATGCAAGTTGCATGAATATCTCCCTTAAAATTCCTCACTCCAGTTCTGTATTTTTTTATTATTGAATTGTTGATGCATGCTAAGTCATTTGATAAAATTTAATGAAGTTTTTTTGATTGATTCAAGTTAAGATGGAGAATTTCAATTTTTTGAATGAACCTGCAACTTTAAAATTTTTAATTTTGCTGAAGAGAATAAATAGTTTAAAATCAAACTAACTTCATGCACAGTACTCCTACACTTACTGCTATAAGTAGAATTAACTTAACTGCATGCAACCTTAAGGAATGACTTTTATTTCTTTGTTAATTTCAGGGTAATTTTAAAATGCTGGAGGACAAAAAACATCGAGCCATGTATCAGGCATTGGATGGTTCTGAACAAAAGCTCCAGTTTTATTCAGCTAGGCAGATAGCATGCCGTTTGCTTGGGAGTAGGGGCTACCTTTGTCAAAAGGTATTAGGTGATTTAGGACGGACTATATGTGGGTTTTATTTTATTCCCCTCCCCCCCATGAACACCTTTGAAACTATCATATTTTTAATTTCACATATATATTATTTTCTTCCATGGATTATTTTACTAGACTTGTCTCATTTTGCAGTGCTGGCTTCCTTTTGAAGATTGTATGTGTTTCAAAATCACTCCTTGCAAACTATGGGATGGAATGAAGTTCTGGTTGTACATGCATCCAAAGGTTAGGAAGTTAATAATTATGAAATGAAATACTTTTTTCAGGCAATTCAACATCATTGGAAAAACCCTAGGATGACAGATTGCTGAAACCATTTTTCAGGATTTCTTACGACAGAACAACACTGGGAAATTATTATGGCAAATATTTGGTGTGGAGTCTGCAACTTTGTGCCTCTTTGGCATCCCTGAACATGAAGAGATCATGTGGGATGCTTTCAAACTTGCAGGTTTCTTTTGGCGGTTTTGATTGTTAGAAGTGTTTTGAAAAATTAATATAACTAATGGTGCTTGTGGAAATTAGATTGTGCAAGGTAATTTGATTAGAAAATATTTCATTTAAATTTCAACTATGTGAGTATGATGATCTTTTGTTATTCTAGATAAAAGATTATAGCATTTTTGAACATCACATTCTATATGAATAAATAGACCTATTTTGTTTTTGCTAGGCAAAATAGAACATAAATAGACCTGTTGAACCCCCAAGTTATCTCCTTTTCAGAGAACTGACTATATTTCAACTTGGCTTCAGGACAAAGCAGTGTTTGGTGCCTTTATCCAAACAAAAATGCAGTAGTTGCATCAGTTCAAGATGCATTTGGCCATGAATCTTTGGCAAATGTGGAATGCAGAAAAACAAGTGTAAGTAATTTTATCAACACAGTTGTAAATACTGGCTTCTGCGTTAATTATGTGAAGCTTGAACTTTATTCTGGAAATATTGATTATCTGACTGATCATTTGCATGAAAGATTTGTAAGCCTTTCTTGCAAAAAGAATTACACGAGAATCACAAGACTTATCTTATTGGTCTTTTATAAAATTTTGGAGTACTTGCCCGTTTTAATTGATTAAACCAGTGAAATTTAAGATATGTTCAATCCATGAAATATTTGATATAGCAATTGGCAGAAAATTAAAGGTTAAAAAAGAGTTCCTTTCTTGACAGCTTAAAATCATAAATTGTTGTTCATTGCTGAATGTTTCTTGGAGCTTCAATTTTTATATATTTGTATGAGACATCTCTCCATCTCATCCTTCAGCTTAACAAGGTAATAATCAGATTTTGATTTCATTGAACAGACAAATGGTGATCAGATTTTGAATTTCGTTTTAATTGATGGTACATGGAGCAATTCTGCTGCCATGTTCCGGCGGCTGAAGGTAATACAGTAAGGCATTTCCTCATTCTTGTGCCTTTGTTTACTATGAATTTTCAATAAATTATTACTAGCAACATTGTGTTACTATCATCACTAGGATCTGTCCTAAATATATATAGATGCCAGAGAGGAGAGTCATTGGATCTCTTTAATGAGTATGATTGTTGAATTCATTGGTCTCATTGAACAAGAAGACATGATCCTTTTGAATTGTTGAAAGAGTAACATTTAAGTTTTTGACAT
This sequence comes from Hippophae rhamnoides, assembly GCA_033030585.1. Classification (NCBI taxonomy): domain Eukaryota; kingdom Viridiplantae; phylum Streptophyta; class Magnoliopsida; order Rosales; family Elaeagnaceae; genus Hippophae; species Hippophae rhamnoides. Next base: position 48,808,995 of record CM065433.1, on the reverse strand, counting down.
GACTTTTTCAACAGGAAAAAGCCAATTCAATCTGGGGAGAGGAAGACATTCCTTGTATATCCTTGGCCACTGGTGCTTCAGCCATGCACAAACTTCGGTAAGAATTAATATGCCGTAGTATGATGTAGTTGTGAATGCAGCTTTTGTTCTTTTATTATTTACTCGTTACTGTTCTTTCTTCTACTCTTTTCTTTCACAAACTATCTGTCATGTATATCTAATTTCCAACTCCTTTCTGGTACAAATATGGCAGGCCCCAACCATCATGGGACCGAACATGTACGGCTGCAGCTGCTATAGGCCTCTTGTCTGAGCTGCAACTTCTTCCACAATTTAGTTATTATGGATTAGATCAACAGGCTGAAGCTATAGAAGATGTTTTGGTTGTGCTGTTAGAAGCTCTTACTACAAGGCGTCTTCGAATGGGACGGTCTATCACTCGTAAAGTAAGACACACCATTGACATTTGTTAACAGTCATCCAAGCTAAAGTATCAAGGTGATTTTGTTAAATAATCTCTCTATTCTTACTTTTTGAACGTTAGTCCAAGCTTGGTTTTCTTCTGCTATTACATATTTCCTTTTGTATGCTTCCTCAGTGATTTGCATTTAAGGAGACTAGATCACATGATCGTAGGAGAGACCATATTATTGCTTCTGTTGGTTCCCAGTAGCCTCAGAGGGAGACTCAAATGTAGTTATATTCGTGGTTAGCTTTTTTAGTTTTTGTCCCTCTCATTATGTACTTCAGAATTCCTTTTCCATAAAATTTCCTTGACAATTCATGTCATGTTAACTGTTTTAGGTTTGCACTAATGGTGTGCTGTTGATAGCATCAAAGGCCAGCAACACTAACAGAGTTATCAATAATTCCAGTTCCCAAAAAAGAAAGAGTGATCAATAAAGCAGTACACTGCAAACGGCTTTCAATTTTGACTGCTAAACAATCAAATTTTTTATTGCTCATTTACTCAATGATATGGTGAGTTCCGGACTTATGGTTTTGCTGGCAGGCTTCTTCATAACACCCCTGTACAACTTTAAGTTGAAAATACTTTTGTGTTTTGCATACTGGTTTACAAATGTTAAACTCATAGCATTTTCTTTTCTGGAAGCAGTTATCAACGTTAAACTCATAGCATTTTCTTTTTTGCAAGCTGTCATCATTTTCTTCATTCTTCTTATTTGGCTATGAAGTTGAGTAAAGAGGACATAGTTGATGCATTTTGACATGGATTATGGATACCTGGCTGCTCCTAGATTTTTCTTTATATTCTACTTTGGGTCACTTTCAAGCATTATTTTTTAGGGTACATGTCTAATTGTTTATTAAAAAAAAGTGTACATGACCTTATGTTGGTGAAGAAGTTGAGCTATGTGATGGCTGAAACTCTGCATATGCTTAGCTTTCATATAGTCAAGCCGTTTACTGTTTTAAACAAGTTGAGGTCATATACAGCTAGTCCTATTATTAGCAAAAGGTGATGAGATTTGTTATGAGATAAAATTCTGATGTGTCAAAACTGTCATTGGTTAGCAAGATGTAATTTTTCAGAACTGGTCACAGCAAATTGGATTTTATAGATTTCCCGTTTTCGGTTTTTTTTTTAAATAAATAAATAAAAACTGATAATGCTTTTAAATAAATAAATAAAAACTGATAATGCTTTGCGCTTATAAAATAGTCCAGTACATGAACAACAATTAGTTTTTGTATCTTTAACGATATATTGTGATCAAGAAACAATAGCTTCAATTTTCTTTGTTGACAAACTGTATTTTTAGTTTTCTTGTTCGTGGATGATAATAGAGTAACGCGAGGTGAATAAAATATATATAACTTACAAAATAAGTTGTAACGTTAAAAAGGCCAAACAAGAAAGAAAAAAGTAATATCGAACCAAAACCGAAAGAGAAACTAGGTAGCAGCTGAGTGTTGACAATTCTATACCCAAATTTGTTGCAGCAATTTACTCTCATCCGTCCAACTCTATCTTTGTTTCTTCACAAAATATCGAAAAAACCAACAAAGGAAAAAAGGGACAATCCATCTCTCAGAAGGCAGGCGGAGATCATCGTCTCCACCATTTGCAAAACCCAAAAGAAAAATAAAAGGAAACAAAAACAATGACTTACAATCATAGCCTTCCTTTTTTCTTTTTTCTTCTGATGGTCCTGGCCTCGTCGTCCCCGATTTTTCTTTCCAGTACACTTTCTTTCCTCTACTTTTTGTTTTTTTCATATGCATTTTGCTTTTTTTGGTTCTTAATTTCTAATGTATATGGTTATTTTCATTTTTGTTACAGATGATATAATCGAGTCTCATGGACCCATTGCCCGTTCCCTCCTTCAGGCCAAAAAGTGTAATACTTCTATTCTTTTTTTCCCCCTCTGAAGTTATTAATCCCAATTGTCACCATCGTGTTTTGATCATGTCATGGTATTTTTGATATCTCTCTAGCTTTGCATAAACGACATGATGGTCTTCGATTTTCCCAAATTGGAGCTTAATCCATGGGTTAAGTTTGCATTCAGAATAGAACAATCCGAACAAGCAGCAAAGCCTTTGTTGATTTCCTTCAAGTTATATAATACACATTTGATTTACATAATTTGGTAATGGTTGATTCTATGTGCAGCTTGCCCTGTAAACTTCGAGTCACAGAACTACACAATCATAACCAGCCAGTGCAAAGGACCTCAATTCCCACCAAAGCACTGTTGTCAGGCTTTGAAGGAATTTGCTTGCCCTTTTGCAGATTCAATTAATAACTTGCAAAGTGATTGTTCGTCCACCATGTTCAGCTACATTAACCTCTATGGTAAATACCCACCTGGCTTGTTTGCCTCACAATGCAGGGAAGGTAAAGAAGGTCTTGATTGCACTGAAATATTAAAAGCTAAAGATAACAAGAAGAACAATGCTCATATAGCTGCATCTATTTCATCCAAATTGCTAATCCTCCCTATTGCTTTCTCTCTGTTTTTATTCCAATTATTTTGAAAGACAATTATGGGACAGCCCCAATGTTTCTCATAATATTTCAGCTTACATATCAACATCAAGTATTCGTATACAAGTGTAAAAATGAAGCAGAATTGTATTATCAAGTATTAAAAAATATTTGTTGAATGAATCAGCAATTTTTTTTTGTCTGCGTTTAAAAAGTTAATATTTTTCCTTTCCTTTTTGGACCCATCAGGAGAGCATAGATGTGTAGCAAAAACCATAAACAGAGGTATGTAACAGTTGATATATAACATTCATATTCACTAAAAAATTACAACATTTTAGATAACATTTTCAATATTTCTTTATATGAGACTTGACGGGTTATCCAAAGACCCAGAAAAATAAGTAAATAAAGACACAGTTCAAACATTACAGTTCTTCGCCTCCCTTGTAAGTTGTAAAGCTATCCTTAAAAATAGGTCCTGAACTGATGTTTTACGAAGTCAAGGGAATTTGATTAAGGCTTGAAGAACTTGGCATCATCTGTGCCCAGTAACCAATGTTTCTATAAATCTCAACCCATCAAACCTTGGCGCAAATAAATCCGTTGAAGACGATTTTTCGGAAGATGAAGATGAATTTTCTCGCTTTTCTTTTGAAACATCCTCCTGCCAATTTAAAAACGTCAAACACAGAAAAAATAATAAGGGAAAACAACATAACTATAATAGTTATTACATGATGAATTCGATTTAACTAGAAAGGACAAAAAGAAAAGAAAATTTACTTAGCAAAGTGGAATTACAGGAATCAAAAGTAGACATCAACATGGGTTTTATCTTTTCATTTTAAGAGCCAAAAAATGTTTTTTTTTTCTTCGATCCATTTCTAGTTATTAATCTATTATTGTCCCTTTTTACACATTTTATTCCACTATACGTGGCTAAAAAAATCTGGTTAAGGGTCCTAATAATAAAAAAATAATATTAGATCTTAAAACGAAATGTAATCTACAGGGTCCTATGTAGATTATTGTGTTTTTAAACACATTTTAATCAATTTCAAACATTATAATTGAATGTACGTAAACAAAATGGGTGAATACGATTTTGAACGAAACAAACCCATAAAATTGAGAAGGGTAACTTCAAAATTGGAAAAAAGTATAAGAGATAAAACCTATGATTGAAGATTCGGAGTCATATTATTTCACCTGGTAAGGAAATTGGAACTTGTAATGACAAATGAAACTTGAAGTAGAAGAAGAAGAAGAAGAAGCAGAGAAAACAGTAGCTGAAGCGGCTGCTACTATCGCCGCAAAGAGAATTTGCTTCTTCATAGAGCTGGTAATGGTGGGAGTCTGAATTCGAACTCCGGAGTCCGGAGATATGGAAAAATTGAGAAAGCTTCTTTAATTGTTTTGAAAATGTAACAAAGTTGTGATAGCTAGGCTCTGACGCTTAACAGCCTATAAATAACGCGACTATACCCCCTTCTTACCTCTTAATTACAATTTTGTTCTTCCAATTTTTCTTTCTCATCCGTACTAATAATCAGTTTACTTTTCGGTGTCGTTGATAATTCATATTTGGGATTAATTGCTATCTAAGTTACTTCTTTTTATATAGATGTATTATTTTAATCATTTTTTTTAATAACTCGCCTTTAATTATTTTCTTTTCATAAAAAGATCAAATTTATTTTAACTTATATTATTAAATTCAATTTTAAAAAAAAAATCATAAAATAAAGAACATTACTTGAAAATAATTTATACTATTAAGTATTAGAATGTTTTATTTTATTGATGAAATTGCATATTTTTTGGATATATTTCTAAATTTTTTTTTAGTACTTTTCAAGATAATTTGATTTTTATATGTGAATATACAAATATAATTTAGTGTAATTTTTGAACGTTATCTGAATAATTTGTTTCCTAAATCTATTAGTTTCTTTTTATTTATTACAAACGCTTTGATTTAATACTTGTAATAATGGAAAAATAAATAATAAATAATAATATATTATCTTAATAAAAAAAATATACTTAAAAGTCAATAAGGTGGGTGCATTCAACGGAAGCTTTTTTTTATTTAAAAAAACATGCATGTAATATAAAATATTGGTGAATATTAGATTATAATAAAAAATCAATATATCATGTAAATGAATTATCAATTGAAGTTTCATGGGTGTTTTCATGACTCTAAATTTTAAACGATATGGAGTTGTGATATTAAATTCTAAATATATTTAATAAAAAATATAATGTTAATTATATATTTATAGTATATAAAAATATATATGTTTTTTTCAATGCCTACGGTGAAATATTAGTCATTTTTGTGACGGTTATTATCACATTTTAATTTATTATTTTTATAATATATTTATTATTAATTTTAAAAATTATTAAAAATATTTTTATAAATTTTAATTGGTATAAAATAAATATATTAAAAATAAAAAAATATTTTTGAGTATTTTAAATTTAATAATAAATAAATTGTAGAAGTGTAATAATAAATCCACACTTTCCCGGCACGTCGATGGTTGATTTCCCGAGATGAACTTTTGTTTAAGTAAGTCATGATAGGCTGATATTTTTAAGTTGCAATAATTGACCAACGCGCGTGTACATTATAATGAAAACATGATATTTTAAATTAATATAATTTTTTTTAAAATAATATAAGTATTATAAAATATATTAAAGAATAATAAATAATATTTTATAACGTAATATTACATGCAAAGACCGTTCGTTTCACCAGAAATACTAAATAATAGATAAAAAAATGATGTCGTTGATAAAACAATAAAAGATAGCAATATTATTAAAACAGATGTTATTATTATTAGAATAATATTTTTATTTTTAAAATTTTAAAATAATTATGTCAAAAATAAATATAAATTTTTATGATATCAACGTTTTTATTTTGCCAATTATTACCTTTAATTTTATATTAATTGAAAAATTATACTAACAAACAGTGTTAGTTTGAAATTTAAAATTTTAAAGGATTACAGTTTTTTTTTTAAATATTGTAACAATTGCTATAACTAAGGAGCCGACAAAAAAAAACCTAATAATTATTTATTTGATCGCCCAATTAAATTTATCCATATTTAAAGAATTTAAATTGTGGATGATTTTGGCTCTACTTATATTTGCTTAGATATAAATTTTCAAAATTTATAAAGTTTACTAATTTATAAATCTAATTCAATTCGTATTTATTAAAATATAATATTTTTATATTTATCTATAAATTTTATAAATATTTTTTAATAATTTTATTACACTCAATCAAAATTTAAACTCTATTATACACACTAATAAAATGTGTCTATTGTTTTCAATTTTTTTAATCTCTTGAATGAAATTATTTAATTGATCATTTTTTTTATTTCTATTTTTTCTCAAAGTTACTTGTTATTTTATGAGTTTTTCATTTCTTAGAAACCAAATTTCTTGTAAATAAAAAAAAAGGAAATTTACCAGAGCATGGGAGCTGAAGGGATTGAAATTTTGAGAAAAGAAAGGATATTGTGCAAGGCTTCACTGGAAAAACCAGACCAACTTTTCTCACAAGAAGAAGAAAATTTGACATAAAGTGACATCAATAGCACATTTATCCAATAAGAAATGGAATTTGCAATAGCAGCTCCTTTGCTTCCAAGCTTGAATTTGAAAACCAACACCCAACAAACCAGAACATGCAAGGAAGCTGTAATCCCAGATAAGAGTGTCAATTTATTGGTGTTAATGTTAATAGTTTCTGTATTTTTGTATATTTTCTTGTACAAATAACTCTTACTATGTATACTAAGAAAACAGAATATAATTCTAACCCTACCAGCTGTTCTACTTCCCTAATTTATGGTTCACCAACAACATTGTCTGCCATTTCCTAACTCCACTAACTTTGTTGTCTTCCACTTTCATTGCACACGCCAACATTTCCTCCTCAAGTTGGTGCGTATATGTCTCTTATGCCCAACTTGTCAAGTGTGTTGTAGAAGTTCCTGGAACCTGATTTTGTGAGTATATCAGCCAATTGATCTTCTGATTTAACAAATGGAAGCTTAATAATCTTTTCTTCAAGATTCTGTTTGATAAAGTTTCGATCCACTTCAACGTGCTTCGTGCGATCATGTTGAACTGGATTATGAGAGATGGCAATGGCTGCTTTGTTATCACAAAATAAGTTCATTTCAAAGGTAGGGGCTACACCAATCTCAGTTAGAAGTTTTTTCAACCAAAGGAGCTCACATATTCCTCGATCATTCCTCGAAATTCGGCAAGACCTTTGGATAAGGCAACTACCTTTTGCTTCTTGCTCCTCCATGTAACAAGATTCCCCCCCACAAAAGTAAAGTACCCAGCAGTAGATTTCCTATCCTTCACATTCCCTGCCCAGTCTGAATCTGTATATCCAAGGACTTCCAATTGACCATTCTTTGAAAACATAAGTCCTTTCCCAGGAGAGGATTTTAAGTAACGAAGTATTCGCATGACCGTATCCATATGGTCTTCACTGGGCGGTCGTGAACTGACTTACGACACTCACAGCATAAGCAATATCAGGTCGAGTATGAGATAAATATATGAGTTTACCTACTAACCGTTGATATCTCTGTTTATCTGCTGGTACTTGGTCCACATATTCCCCGAGTTTATGATTTTGAACCATTGGAATATCGACAGGTTTACAATCTAGTAGTCCTGCCTCTGCCAGTAGGTCCAGAGTGTATTTCCTTTGGGAAAGGCATATGCCTTGTTTTGATCTTGTTACCTCAATACCTAAGAAGTACTTGAGCCCCCCCAAATCCTTCATTTCAAACTCCTTTGATAGTTTTTCTTGAAGCTTAGAGATTTCTTCTTTATCATCCCCTGTAATGATCATGTCGTCTACATAGACTATAAGGGTTGTTATCTTCCCCAATCGATGTTTTAGGAAAAGAGTATGATCGGAGTTGCTTTGTTGGAACCCATATTTCTTCATTGCTGAACTCAACCTACCAAACCATGCTCTAGGTGATTGTTTTAGCCCATACAATGCTCGTTGTAATCTACATGCAGTTTCTTTTCCTGATGTAACAGTATATCCTGGTGGGATATCCATATAAATCTCTTCTTCAAGATCACCATGAAGGAAGGCATTTTTTACGTCAAGTTGGTGCAATGGCCAATCTAAATTTGCCGCAAGAGATAACAAGACTCTAATGGTTTTTAGTTTAGCCACAGGTGAGAAGGTTTCTTGATAATCTATCCCGTGTTTTTGTGTATATCCTTTTGCTACAAGTCTCGCCTTGTATCGATCAACTAACCCATCTGCTTTATACTTAATGGAGAAAATCCACTTGCATCCTACCAGCTTCCTCTCGAGGCAACTCGCTTATCACCCATGTGTTGTTCTTTTGCAATGCCTCAAATTCCTCTTTTATAGCGTGAGCCCATTTTGGATCAGATAAGGCTTCTTCAATGCTACTTGGAATTTGGCACGAGGAGAGTGTTTGTGTAAATGCCCTGATAGGTTCTGATAACCTTTGAGTAGATACATAATTTGCTATTGGATACTTGGATCGTCGTTCTTCTCTTTCTGGGGAGTATCGATTTGGAGGTTTGCCTCGATTGTGTCTGAAAGGTAAAACATAACCAACAGATGTATCTATAGCATTAGTGTGTAAAGGTGTGATAGGATGACTTACCTCAGGAGTATTCTCAGCAGGAGGATCATTGGGTACTAGAGAGTGGATAGGTACATCAACCACTTCATATTCTGAAGGTTCAATCATTACTTCAGCTTCATTTCTTGGAAGTTCAAGCTCGGGTCTAGATACTATCTCCTCCATATTATTGGCACGATCCGAGTATGTTGGACTAGTATCTAATATTTCAACATCAAGCCAATTTCGTTCTTCACCATAACTCTCCTCCTGAAGAGTGGAATTGGAGACCGGTGATGGGAAAAAATATTCTGATTCGAGGAAAGTGACATCCATGGTAATATAGGTTCTTTTAGTAATTGGATCATAGCATCGATAACCCTTTTTTTGTACACCATACCCCAAGAACACACAGCGGACAGCACATGGATCCAACTTAGTTCGTTGATTTTTATGGAGGTGGACAAAAGCAACACATCCAAAAATTCGGGGCGGAAGCATCAAAATAGTAGGCAAGGGAAGATGATCAGATAACACCTTTAATGGAGTTTGAAATTGTAAGGTTTTTGTGGGCATACGATTCAGTAGATACACAGCTGTAGTAATGGCATCACTCCAGTATTTATTAGGCATATGTGCACCGATTAGTAAGGCCCGAGCTGTTTCTAAAATATGCCGATTCTTCCTCTCCGCAGTCCCATTCTGTTGTGGGGTTTGTGAACATGAGGTTTCATGGAGAATACCATGGTTGTCCAAGTACGTCCGAAATTGTTGATTAACATACTCCCCTCCATTATCAGACCGAAGTATCTTAATTTTTTCAGAAAATTGTGTCTGAACCATGGTGTGAAACAAGTGAAATGTAGCAAATACTTCATCTTTATGTTTGAGAAGGTAAAGCCATGTCATTCGTGTACAATCATCAACAAAAATAACAAACCAACGATGACCCGATGACGTAATGACCGGGGAAGGTCCCCAAACATCAGAATGTACCAAAGCAAAATGAGCCACACTTTTATTCATGCTCATAGGATAAGACGCCCTATGACTTTTTGCTAGGATACAAGTATTACATTTGAAATCTAAATGTGTGATATTTGAAAATAAACTGGGGAGTAGGTGCTTTAAATACCCGAATGATGGATGCCCAAATCTACGATGACATAGCCAAATCTGTCGTTCCTTGTTACCAACAATGTTTTGCATATGATTGGCTCTTCCAGAGCCGAGGTCATCCATGTAATATAACCCTCCTCGCCTAGTACCACGCCCAATGATCTCCTTGGTGAGAATATCCTGTAGAAGGAAAAAAGTAGAATACATCGATCTTACGGTTCGGATCTGCGGTGACGACTTACGAGACATTAGTCGGTTTGACGAGAGGGTACAAGTAAAGTATTAGATAATGATAATGAAGGAGATAGGGTCACCGTTCCAGCCTCCCAGAATCGGGTACGTGACCCCATTTGCATTGGCAACACGATTCCGTCTTGGTTGGGTTGTTACGGAGAGATCGTTCGGGTCAAATGTCATATGATCCGTAGCTCGCAGTCTAAAATCCAATCCTCATTATCACTACGAGTATGAAATGCTTTACTTGAAATACCCGGATCTTGGGAAGATTCGGTCCGAGGAATAAGGGATAATGATGTAGTATTGGTAGCCACGCAGCCTTTCCCGGTGGCTTCCCTCTTTTCTTTGTTTGAAGATCATTCCACCATTCTGGATACCCATGTAGTTTGAAGCAGTTTTCACGGGTGTGTTTAGAGTTTCCACAATGACCACATTTCATGTCAGCAGACGATGTATTTCCCGTGGATTTCTTGCTACCCAAAAAGGTTCCTGGTTTTGGTAGCATCGGATTATGGTGTCCCTTGATCCCTTTGTAAGCCATAACTGCTCCGGGTGTAGTATCTGCACCTGTGATCATTACGGTCTGCCTGACTTCTTCCCTACGGATGAATCCATAGGCTTGTTCCACCGTAGGGAATGGTTTGATCTGAAGCACATCACTTCGAGTTTTATCCAATCTATCATCAAGTCCATCAAGAAAGGTATACACTCGATCTTCCTGTATGATGGAGTTGTATTTTTGTATATCATTCGCACACTCCATTGGATTAGGACGGCGGAAATCAATTTCACGCCATAACCCTTGAAGGTCATTATAGTATTTTTCAATTGATCCACCCGCTTGCTTCGTACGAGTAACTCGGCGGCGAAGATCATATACTTGAGACGTGTCTGTCCCATCATAGTAAGTGGTAGCAGCAGAATCCCAAACCTGTTTCGCAGTTGGGAATCGGATAAAATTTGCAATCAAGGAGGGGTCCATTGAATTGATTAACCATCCTTTGACAATGGCATTTTCAGTGCGCCATCTCCTAAATGAGGGGTCAGTTTCAGTAGGTTGAGGAAAATCTCCATTAATATATCCCAGTTTGTCTTTGCCAGAGATATACATCTCCACCACCTGGGACCATAAGGCATAGTTGGATCCTCCCAACTTGATACTAATAGGAGCAGTTGACGATTCAGTTAGCGGAGGTTGTGAGCTGATCTGAGCTCTGGTTAGAACTTCCGTCATTTTCGCCGTCAAATCTTCCAAAATGAAATTGGTGGTTAAATCTCTTGATTCCGTCATGAGATCTAAATTTTTTTTTCACTTCACACACCACTATATATACAACATTCCGTAACCCTAATTTTTTTTTTCAACTCGCGCAGCTTCGCGTAACCCTAATTTTTTTTCCTCTTTCTTCTTCACACAATTTCCTCTGATTTCCTCAGCAGCTTCCTCTACGTTCCTCAGCAACGTCCTCTGAGTTCTGCAGCTTCTTCGACTGCGTTTCTCGGCAGCTTCTTCGACTGCGTTTCTCGGCAGCTTCTTCGACTGCGTTTCTCAGCAGCTTCTTCGACTGCGTTTCTCAGCAGCTTCTTCGACTGCGTTTCTCAGCAGCTTCTTCGACTGCGTTTCTTAGCAGCTTCTTCGACTGCGTTTCTCAACAGCAACCTCTTGGAAGAGCAGCGCCTTCCTTCTTTCGATGGAGGATCAACGAACAGCTTGTAATTTCTCAATCTGAACCAAAAAAGGTTCACAGAAAGAAAAGGAACTGAAGCTGTTTTTTTTTTGTTTACTGGAACTAATGCGTGCAGATTTTTCCTTCTATCACTTTCAGTTTTTCATCAATACTTGGAACCATCTTTATCATCAATCTGATCACTGCAAAAATTGTCTTTTTTTGTTTTACAGAATTGTAGGGCTGAAGAACAATATGAATGCCCCACAGTAGCAGCTCAAATGGAATGTAGGAACTGTGATGACTCCAACGAGCAGCTTGAACGGCTACCCCAAATCCTGGCCAAATAATCAGCCAAATATGCACAGATTAACACAATCTGTTGAGCATATGACAAATCAACTTAGCAGGTAACTTATTCTTTCATTAGGACAACCAATAACTCTGCTCTGATACCATGTCAATTTATTGGTGTTAATGTTAATAGTTTCTGTATTTCTGTATATTTTCTTGTACAAATAACTCTTACTATGTATACTAAGAAAACAGAATATAATTCTAACCCTACCAGCTGTTCTACTTCCCTAATTTATGGTTCACCAACAACATTGTCTGCCATTTCCTAACTCCACTAACTTTGTTGTCTTCCACTTTCACTGCACACGCCAACAAAGAGAACCATAGGAAAGACAATGTTTTGGTTTTGCAAAAAACTCACAAGACATTGTAGAAGACCATATGCAAAAACACTTGGGATCATAAAACTTGCATATGTTCCAGCTTCTTCTGATATCTCATGATTTTGGTGCATAGCAATTAAAATTGGTTTTGTATTTGCCCAAATGATAGCAAGAAAAACACTAACAACTAAAAGAACCACCATAGCTCTTTGCATGTGTATGCCAAGTAGGTGATATTGTTTTGCTCCAAATGACTGACCACATAAAGTATCCAATGCACTTGCCATTCCCATCTGATTATTTTACATAAATAAACCTTTCTAAGTACACAAAGTCTAATTTTTTAATTCAATTTGATACTCAAACTTTAGGATTTGATTCGATTTACTTTTAATAATTTTTGACTAAATTTGGTAAATTAAATCAAAAATGAAAGTTTGAGTAACAAACGAAATCTTTAACCTAAACTATATATGCAGTAGTAGTATAAATTAAGTATAAACTATTAAAGGTTACTATATATATATATATATATATATATATATTTCAAGAGGAACTGGATAAAGGAAGTTAATTCCTAACCAACAAATTGAAACCAGTAACAGATGCAAAGGAAGTAGCCATTGAAGCACCAGATAGAGCTAACTCTCCAAGATGACCAACAAACATAATTGATACCACCTGCAATGAGTACTGCAATAGACCAACAGAGAATAGAGGCCCTGCTAGCCATAGTTGTTTCTTCATTTCTTTGATAAACTCTGCCCGTTGAGAAGAAATTCCTTCCATGTTTTTATCAGACCTATTCATCCTTTTGATGGCTTTGGCATGAAGTTATATTATATAGCTTCACCTGTAACTTGCTTAAGAATGTGGACTTTAAGAAATTAAAGTTAAAGCTTATACAGAAGCGATTAATCTTCATTAACAAATGTCTAGATTGTATAGGCTTAATTTGACAGTAAAAGACCAATGAACAACCTCTATCAATCTATTGGTTTAACGCTAGCATCACTCTTACGTATTTTTCCTTTACCATATATGTATAGATTTTTGTTTCACAATCTCGATGTTATTGTTAGATATATATTTACATATATGTGTACTAACTCTACTAATATGAGGAATAAAAAGGTGTTAAAAGTTTATCGAGAAATTAACTATTTTAAAAATTTAAGTAAGTGTAAACAATGCCAATAATACCTTTATATATTTATCATCCTCTCACAACTATTGGTTCTATATATCATACATGATAAACTTTTGTAATTCAATAATTAAGTTTATTGAAAAACTATAATTCTGATAACATGTTAAAAATTATTGAAAAATTAACTCTCTTGAAAACTTAAGCTAACGAGAGAAAGATAAATAATATTTTTTTACATTTATCAAGAGGACACGAGAAGCTATGCATCACAATCCATTTATGAATGAAAAAGTGAATAGCTCCCCTCACTTTTATTATGATTAGGCTTTTTAGGAATAATTTTTTTTTTAAAACAGATTAACTCGTTTAGTTGGGAATTAGAGAGGTCAGCTGAATTTAAAAGAAGCAATTAAGGGTCAATTTGTATAACTCATATAAAACAGTTGCCAAAAATATACGTATCAGAAAAAAATAGCATATCTTCAATCCAATCAAATAACATCATAAAAACATGCTCTTTAGACAAGTTGAAAGAAAAACCAATGAACTGAAGTGGCCATTGAAGAACCTCAACTCACTAAGATGACCCTTGGACATGTGAGAACAGAGGCACTACTAGCTTAGCTTTGGTTGTGTCATCTTTTTTTTTCTTTTAATCGTACAGTTGTAAAAACTGTTGTTGTGGACCATATTTCTTTTATTTAATTTTTAAGACTATTGTAATTTGTAATTGTCCAAAGCAAATGTCCTATTATGTTCATTGTTTAGATAAGGTCTAGGCTCTAAAAACGCATATATGGAGTGTTGGGAAAATCGGGTATATTTTTTCTATTCTAAGTAATTACTATTCACTTATGATTTAAATGAATAGAACTCAAACTAACCCAACAAAATAATGCTATTGGAAATATAATGCTAAAATAAACTAAAACAGATATTGAAACAGAAATATTAAAGCAGAAAAATAATAACACCAGAAATTTAACGAGGTTCGGTATAAATGTTACCTAGGTCCTCGGGCGTCGTTGACCACTTCTACTATCTCCAAATGAATGAACTTCAAAATTACAACTAATTGGGCAAAATTGAGCTAATCAATTACCCTTACAAAAGAAAGGAAGATTTACAAATTTTGGGATGTTTACAAATGGTGAAGGAGGGCTTTATTTATAGTCCCAAAACCAACACCCATCTTCATTCCTAATCAATGTGGGACTTTTCTAATTTTCTCACTAAGGAGCAATATATAACAAATCTCCACCTTAGTGACTTAGTGGTTTTAAATGATTTCTTCAATTACTAGATCAACGACGCCAATGCCAATTAAGATCTGTAGGATGTTAATCAAGTCAAGACAATGTTTGAACTTGATTGCTGTTACCACCTTGGTCATCATATCTGCGGGATTCTCTGTCGTACTAATATTCTGAACTAGTACTCCACCTTCTTCAATAATCTCTCGCACGAAATGATAACGAATGTCAATGTGCTTTGTACGTGCATGGTAGACTTGGTTCTTTGCTAAATGAATAGCACTCTGACTATCACAAAACACCTTAATATGTTTTTGACCAACTCCCAAGTCTTCAAGAAAACCTCGTAACCAAAGAGCTTCCTTCACAGCCTCTGTAACTGCCATATACTCTGCCTCTGTAGTAGACAAAGCAACTGTGGACTGCAAGGTAGACTTCCAACTGACTGGTGCTCTAGCAAGAGTAAACACATAACCAGTAGTTGACCGGCGCTTATCTAAATCTCCTGCATAGTCAGAATCATAATATCCGACTGCACATTGACCAATGGTATTATCCTGCTGAAATACTAAACCAACATCTACAGTATTTATAATATATCGCATAATCCATTTCACAGCCAACCAATGTCCTTTACCAGGATTATGCATGTACCTACTTACAGCACCAATCGTATGTGAAATGTCAGGTCTTGTACACACCATTGCATATATCAAGCTACCAACTGCATTTTCATATGGTACCTTTGCCATATATTCTCGTTCTGCATCATTCTTAGGAGATAATTGAGCACTAAGCTTAAATTGAGAAACTAGCGGAGTACTTACAGGTTTTGTCTGTTCATTCACACCAAAACGTTGTAGTATCCGCTTCAAATATTGACTCTGGGTCAAACTAAGCTTCCCCTTCTTCCTGTCTCTGCTTATCTCCATACCGAGAATCTTCTTTGCTTTTCCCAAATCTTTCATCTCGAACTCCTGACTTAGTTGAGCCTTCAACTTTTCAATTTATGCTTGGCTCTTCGATGCAATCAACATATGATCGACGTACAATAGGAGATAGACGAAAGACTCATTTTGTAGCTTGCGAAAATACACACAATAATCATATGTACTTCTGGTATACTTTTGTTGCAACATAAACTGATCAAATCGTTTGTACCACTGCCTTGGAGATTGCTTCAATCCATAGAATGATTTGTTCAGCTTACAAACCCAATTCTCTTTACCAGTAACAATAAACCCTTCTGGCTGAGACATATAGATCTCCTCTTCTAAGTCACCGTGTAGAAACGCGGTTTTCACATCAAGTTGAACTAGTTCCAAATCGAACTGTGCTACCAAGGCCAACAAAATTCTAATGGAAGAATGTTTTACAACTGGAGAAAATACCTCATTATAATTGATTCCCTCCTTCTGAGCGTAGCCTTTAGCCACCAACCTTGCCTTATAGCGAATACCATCTTTGTAAGGAAATCCATCTTTCTTTGCATACACCCATTTGCATCCAATTTCCTTCTTGCCCTTAGGTAGTTGTGTCAACTTCCATGTTTTATTCTTCTGAAGGGACATAAGTTCTTCATCCATGGCTTCCTTCCATCTTTTAACTTTAGGGCTTCTGATTGCTTCTTTATATATGGAAGGAACATCATCATGCACAACTGAAAGTGCACATGCTACCGTATTTTTAAATTGAACAGGTAGGTCTTCAAAATCCTTGTATCGAGCAGGTACCTTGACATTTTGTCGCCGTGGCCTATCAACTGCAGTTTCTTCTTATTACTGTGGAGGTTCTTGGGTTAAAACCTCTTCATCTGATTCATCTTCTGTCTTATCTTCACTAACTGGATTAACAATTTTGCTTTCAAACTCCACTTGTTTCGGAGTTTGCTCCACCTGCTCTAAAGTGCCATCAATCTTCTTGGTTACCTTTCTCAATAATGCAGATTCATCAAAGGTAACATCTCTACTAAATATTATCTTTTTTCGTTTCAAGGCACCATAGTCGATATCCCTTAGAACCAGAAGGGATAAAAAAAATGGCTTTCTTGGCTCTTGGGTCCAACTTTGATTCTGTTACATGGTAGTATGCAATTGAACCAAACACATGTAAGAAATCATAATCTCTAGCAGGTTTTCCATACCATACCTCCATAGGTGTTTTGCCTTCAAGAGCAGACGATGGTAGACGGTTGACGAGATGGCATGCATATGTCACAGCCTCAGCCCAATACTGCTTGCCTAAACCAGCATTTGACAACATACACCGAACCTTCTCCAGCAAAGTCCGGTTCATACGTTCTGCAACTCCGTTTTGTTGTGGTGTTTTTCGAATAGTGAAGTGTCGCACTATCCCTTCTTCTTCACAAACTTTCATAAATGGATCGTTTGTGTACTCAGTGCCATTATCAGACCTCAGACGCTTGATCTTTTTACCAGTCTGAGTCTCGATCATCTTCTTCCACTTGAGAAAAATCCCTAACACTTCATCCTTTTTCTTCATGAGATACACCCAAACTCTTCTGGAGAAGTCATCAACGAAAGTGACATAATAATGTTTGCCACTCATGGATAGAGTTCTTGTTGGCCCCCATACATCAGTATGGATGTAATCCAAAATGCCCTTTGTATTATGAAGAGCAATGCCAAAGCTTACTCTTTTCTGCTTCCCCAATACACAATGCTCACAGAATTCCAACTTGCCAGTTCTCGCACCTTTTAACAAGCCTTGCTTTACTAGAATCTATAAAGCTTTTTCAACAACATGTCCCAAACGCATATGCCACAACTTGGTAGCTTCTAAATCTCTTTCTTCATCTGAAATTGCTGCTGATGCTATCCCAATAACCGTACTACTAAGGTAGTAGTACAAGTTATTCTTCCGAACACCTTTCATCGCCACCAGTGCTCTAGAAGTAACCTTCAATGCCCCATTTTGTATGGTCACAGTGAAGCCTTTTGATTCTAAGACTCCCACAGCAATGAGATTCTTCTTCATATGTGGAACATAATGAACATCTATCAAGACCCTCGTTGAACCATCTTGATTCTTCAAACGAATTGTACTGATTCCCAAAACTTTGCATGGATAATCATTACCCATGAAAAAAACTCCACCGTCTAGTTCTTCAAAGTTAAAGAATCACTCCTTGTTAGGAGACATATGGAAAGTACATGCTGAATCAAAAATCCAATCACCAGTATGAGATGCTATTGACGAACCAACCAATGCAAAATCTGAATTTGAATTGCTTTCAGCTACATGTACATCAGATTGCACAGCTTTTCCTTTCTTTTGCAGCTTTGGACATTTTTTCTTCCAATGGCCTTTCTCATGACAAAATGCACATTCATCTTTACCAAGTCTTCCTTTTGATAGAGATCTACCTCTCCTTCCTTTATGTTTGAGGACGTCCTCTTACAAACAATGCCTCTGCTGCTTCATTCCTGCTTTCTCTTTTATCTTTCTTTCTAATTTCATAACTATACAAAGCAGTACAAACTTCCTTAAAAGACACTTTATCCTTCCCAATGAGTAAGCTCGTAATAAGATGATCAAACTCATCAGGAAGGGAGGCTAACAACATCAAGGCTAAATCTTCATCTTTAAAAGTTTCATCCATATTTAACAAATCTGCTACTAATTGATTAAAAGCAGTAATGTGGTCGTTTATTGTAGTACCTGGAAGGTATTCAAACCAGAACAACTTCTTCTTCAAATAGAGCCGATTTTGTCCACTCTTCTTCATGAACTTGTTCTCCAACGCCTTCTACAACTTACTTGCGGATGTTTCCTTCATGAACGTGTACTTTTATTCTCTTGAGAGACACGAACAGATTGTACCACATGCCAATCGGTTGATATTTTTCCACTCTACTTCATCTGCTCCATATGGTTTCTCTTCTTCAATGGCGATGTCTAGACCTTATTGAAACAGAGCATCTAGAACTTCGCCTTGCCACATGCCGAAATGACCGGTTCCATCAAACTTCTCCACCTCGAACCTTGCGTTCATCACTATAGTTCTGCTTGACGTGGATGACTGGCCTTTGTTTGAAAGAAATTTCTCTTCCGCCATTTCTTCAAATTACAACAACTAGCAACTATATTCCAATAGCAAACAAACAGAATACAAACAAATGCCTAGGTAGAAAACCTTCGGCTTTGATACCAATTGTTGGGAAAATAGATATTTTCCCTATTCTAAGTAGTTACTATTCACTTATGATTTAAATGAATAGAACTCTAACCCGACAAAATAATGCTATTAGAAATATAATGCTAAAATAAACTAAAACAGATATTGAAACAGAAATATTAAAGCAGAAAAATAATAACACAAGAAATTTAACGAGATTCGGTATAAATGTTACCTAGGTCCTCGGGCGTCGTTGACTACTTCCATTATCTCCAAATGAATGAACTTCAAAATTATAACTAATTGGAAAAAAATTGAGTTAATCAATTACCCTTACAAAAGAGAGGAAGATTTACAAATTTTGGGATGTTTACAAATGGTGAAGGAAGGCTTTATTTATAGTTCCAAAATCAACACACATCTTCATTCCTAATGTAGAACTTTTCTAATTTTCTCACTAAGGAGTAATATATAACATGGAGAATTTATTTTTTATTTTCTCGTACTTTCTACGATCTCAGATATAGAGTAAAAAAGGTGTCCAAAGATTCATAGGAAACTTCGATATTTCTCAACAAAAAAAAAAAGAAGAAGGATTTTGCTATAAGCATTCAGTGTAAGCAACAACTATAAGATAGCAATTAAAGGGAATTACAAAGTTTTTGTTTGTTAAATGTCACCTACAATTTAATTTGTTCATTTTGATTATTCTTTTTTTATTATTATTATACACGGATTCTGATGTATGCCCATCACGTAAAACGTCCAAATATGGGAAGATGGAGACAAATAGTAAATTAGGAAACAATGTAAACTAATCAGTTTGGTACTCTAATGTATCTACATTACTATGTTAGAAATTTAACAAGGATACATTAGGAATTTAAGAAAGAAAAAAAACATTTATAATTATTAGGATAATTGTTTTCATCTTCGTGTCCAAAATAATACATCCTCAGTTAACATTAAATTTAAAAATTATCAAAAAATTTGTAAATTTTGAAATAAATTTCAAATATTTGCACAATTAGAATTCCAAATTTTATATTCTCTCGTGTTCGTAACAATCAAATTAATTTTACTTTACCAAATATTAATTTCTTTAGTAAGAATTTAACTTCTATGTATGATTTTCTTACTAAGAAAATTTTAGATTATTTTGGATGCTTTTTTTCACTTTTATTCATCTAATGTCTTTGTAAAATTGTTACATGAAACTAATGTTACATAGTTAGATAAAAAAAATTATTTAAAATGATTAAAATGTATCAAAATTTGAATTAAGATAATAGAATATAAAATTTTTATAATATGGAAAATATATGGTAACAATGCATTAACATAATCTATGTCCTCTAGAATAAGTTAATTAAAAGAGGTTTTGTCAACTATGTTACAAATAAAGTAAACGCTAGCTAGTGTGTACTCTGTTACGTCCTATCAAAATAGTGAAATTTCATAACCATCGAAACTCATTGCTTCACCGGCCAAAGAACATTACATATCATCAGATCAAGAAGAGTATCAATACTATATTTACCTTTTACGCCATGACTTCACTTGATCTGCAATTATTAAACAAAGTTTCATTTTGCATGCAGAATGCAAAACTATGATATGGAAAATAATTAGGATCATCTGATTTTCAATCAAATACATAAACTAGACTCATTGGAGAAAGCTTCATTAATGAAGAAAACAGAAAAGAAAATAGACTGTATAGGCCTACTTGATTTCGTTCCCCAAATGGATATATATTGAAACAAGTCCAACACTGCATCATCTATAAATAATTGTCATTAAGATATTGATGCTAATCGCTAACAGATAAGGAGCAAACCAAACAATAATTTTCATAAAATTGCAAAGAACTTTGAACATTTCTTTTATTTTCTTTTTTCGTTTCCTTGATCTTCTGTGATCCAAATTAGCAGCATAAACAGGCAGGAAATTTTTGTTGATTAGCTACACATTGGACTACACACTGAGAACGTCTCCTCCAATCTGCTTCCCCAAAAAGGCAAAGGTGTCATTGATGGATTCTAAAGCATACTCCGTAGTTCATCCAGATGATTCCTTGCTACAACTTATTACGCAAACGTATTCATGTGTTTGCTTGTGGAGACTCATTTTCCATTCTATTTAAAATTTTAACAATCTTTTAAAACACTATTTCAGGAATCACTCTCAAACTCCATGTCATAATAATACCATGAATAATATTTTTTTTATCATAAAGTGACGTGTATAATAATCTATGTACATATTGTGTTAAATTTGGGTAAAATTGTAATAATTAAAAATAAACACAATTATGAAGAGACATGTTCTTGGACAACCTATCATTCCCCACCAAGCTGTTGGTGACTGCTTCCAGCTGGTGTGTTGGTTGTCACCAGCTGGATCTCATGTTCTTTAACATTCCCCCTCAAATATAGAATATATGTTAATTATTCTTAACTTGTTAAGTAAGCTTGAGAACTGTGGAAAACTCAAGGATTTGGTAAATATATCTGCTGGTTGTTCTAATGTAGAGATATGATAAGTTTTTATCATTACAGCTTGAATCTTTTCTCTTACTAGATGGCAATCGATCTCTATGTGTTTGGTTCGCTCATGAAACACTGGATTTGATGCAATGTGAAGAGCTGCTTGATTGTCACAATATAACTTGGTTGGTTGGGAGTGTTTGATACCCAAATCATCCAAAATATATCGTACCCAGGTTACTTCGCAACATGCTGCAGCCATAGAGCGGTATTCTGCTTCTGCACTTGATCGTGAGACTGTATTTTGTTTCTTAGTCTTCTAAGAAATTAGCGAGTTTCCAAGAAACATACTATATCTTGTGGTTGATCGTCGTGTATCTATACATTTTGCCCAATTTGCATCACAAAAAACATTTAGTTGTAATGAACTAGTTGCTAAGAAAAAGAGACCTTGCCCTGGTGTGTTCTTGACATATCGTAGCACTCGTTGAGCTGCTTCCAAATGTGGTTGTCGTGGTTTATCCATATATTGACTGAGAATATGCACGGCATACACTAAGCTGGGCCTTGTGATGGTCAAGTATATTAATCTCCCAACAAGTCTTCGATAGGATGTGGGATTACTGATGAATTCCCCTTCAACCTTGCTGAGGGATAAATTTTGTTCCATAGGTGAATTGGCAGATTTGGCACCAAGATAACCCATGTCTTCCAATATTTCAAATGCGTACTTGTGTTGTGACAGAACAATTCCCTTCCTGGAACATGAAACTTCTATGCCCAAAAATACTTTAATTCACAGAGATCTTTAAGCTTGAATTGTCTCATGAGATGATTCTTAGTTTCTTCAATGTCTTGTATATTGTTTCATGTTATGATTATATCATCTACATAGACAAGAAGAGCAGAAAAGGAATTACCACGGGTTCGGATGAACAGTGAGTGATCATACTTGGATTGGTTAAAACCAGTTAGCTTAAGTGTTGTTGATAGCTTGATGAACCACTGTCGTGAGGCTTGTTTGAGTTCATACAAAGATTTATGTAGCTTACATACTCATGTTTCCCCCTTTCGTCCGAATCCAGGTGGAAGGGACATATAGACATCTTCATGAAGATCACCATAGAGAAAAGCATTGTTGACATTGAGTTTTCGAAGATGCCAATTTTGAATAGCAGCAACGGCAAGGAGAAGCCGAACAGTGACAAGTTTGGCTACTGGTGCAAAAGTTTCTTGGTAGTCAAAACCTTCAATCTGACTGTATCCTTTGGCCACTAACCGAGCCTTGTATCGTTCCACAGAGCCATCAGGATTATACTTGATATTGTAGACCCATTTACAACCAATTGGTTTCTTGTGTTGGAGGAAGCTGTTGAAGCATCCAAGTGCCATTAGTTTCAAGAGCATCCAGTTCTTATTTCATGGCAAGCCGCCATTTTGGATCATTGAAAGCTTCAGCAAATGTGGTTGGTTCCCTGAGAATGGAAATAGAAGTAGCAAAAGCACGATGTGCAGGTGATAATTGGTCATAGGTAAGTACATGAGATAAAGAATGAGAAGTACCTTTGTCTTTGGACGATGCTGAGTGAGACGAAGGGAAGGACCGAGAAGGTAAGGAAGCTTCTACATGATATTTTTTAAGGTAGCTAGGAACATTGGTGGATCGATGAAGCCTATGTGTGACTGGTGTTGGAGGAGTTATGTGTGGTGGAGAAGTTGATGATGATGTTTCTGGAGATGAATTTTGAAGATGAAGAGTGTCTGAGTTGATTGTTGGAAGGACAGATGGTGTATGATCAAGTGATATATTTGGATTGGTTGATTGACGAATGTTGGGTATGTCATCATAAATAGTATCTTCTGATGGAGGAAATAGAGTTGGAGTGTTGACAACGGAAGTGAAATAAGGAAATACATGTTCATGAAAGATAACATCATGAGGCATTAAAGTCTTACTTGTTTCCAGATTGTAGACACGATAACCTTTGATCCCAGATGGATACCCAATGAATATGCATTTATGTGACCTAGCATCAAACTTGGCGAGTCGATCATGATGTGTAGACACAAAACAAAGGGAACCAAAAACACGAAGATGTTCATACCTAGGAGTTTTGTGAAAAAAGACTTCAAATGGTGTTTTACCCTTGAGAATAGGTGTTGGAGTACGATTTATGAGGTATGTGGCTGTAAGAATGGCATCTCCCCAAAATTGTTTAGGAAGATTGGCTTGGAAGAGAAATGAACGAGCGACATTGAGAAGATGATGGTGTTTGCATTCAGCAACACCATTTTGTTGAGGGGTAGAGACACAACTAGTTTGATGAAGGATTCCCTTGGTAGAAAACAACTGGGTCATAGAGAATTCTGGTCTATTGTCACTACGAATGATTTTAACTCTGGATGAAAATTGTGTTTCAACAAGATTGATGAAGGTGGTAAGAAATGTGCGTGTATCAGATTTAGTATGTAAGAGATAGACCCATGTGTATCTTGAGTAGTCATCAACAATAGTAAGAAAATAACATGCTCTATTAAGTGCTGGAATGTTATAACCATCCCAAATATCGACATGAATCATTTCAAAAGGTGCTTTTGTATTTATGGAACTTAAAGGAAATAGATTACGTGTTTGCTTAGCTAATGGACAAATAGAACAATCAGTAATGGAACAAAAAGGTGTGTTGATGGAAAGAGAAATTACATGCAAACTGTTATTAGATCAATGACCAAGTCGTTGATGCCATAGATGAGAGTTGGTGGAAGCAGTGTTTGAAACGGAGAAACATCCAGCCTTTTCAGAAATAGTCAGGTAGTAGAGTCCTGCTTTCTCAGTTCCCATCCCAATCGTCTTCCCTGAGCATTTGTCCTGAACAAGCACATACTGTTAGTGAAGGTGACATGAAATAATGAGGTTTGAGTTAGTTTGGCTACTGAAACTAAGTTTAATTTGAAGGAGGGAACACACAAGACATTATGGAGTATGAAATTATTTGAGAAATGTACAGTGCCAATATGTGTGACACGGGCAAGAGAATGATCAGGTAAATGCACATGCCGATTAGTGACTGGAATGCTGGAGCTCATAAGGTTTTAGGAACAAACCATGTGATCAGTTGCCCCTGTATCAAAAATCCAACGAGTTTCTGAATGAAAAACAATTGCACATAATGTGTTACCTGAAGAAGTAGTCACTTGACTTGCCATGTGTTGTATGTTTTGCAACACACAAAAATTGTGCAAGTATACACGGTCACAAGTAATAAAGATTTGTAAGTAGAGTATCGTTCCCACGAGGATTTGTTACTATAGTTTGTTGAGTACTAAAATTGTATCTCTCTAATTTTATCCAAAATAATCGTTGATATGGAAAAAAGGTAACAAAAAAAATAAGAGAACTCTAGGATTGCAATTTTTCACCAAACTAATCCACTCCAATCATATTATTTTCTTTGGATTTATATTTTTTTAGTACATTTAATTTGTCAACCGAAAACTTCTTTTTTTATTCATACATCTCTTCCGAGCTCCGTACAAACACACCTCGTTAAATTAATTCACTATATCTACATGAAATTAAATTCACAAGAATTAAATTAAGTTCTAAGTTTTCAAATGACGCACGCATTACAATTAGGGTATATTACATATCCTTAAATGCCATTACATGTCATTCTATTTACTGAGCAATATACACAAAAATGCCTTTCTGAAGTTTATTTTTATGCCCCATAATCGTTTTGATAAAATTCGTAAATAATCAAAAAGCATTAAGCACAAAATAGAACGAACAAATCGAACGTCTTATAAATCTATCAAAAATAATTAAAATCAAAACTTCATAAATTTAGATCAAATGTAACCCTAGAAAAATTAAATTACTTCATAAATTTAAAATAAAAATTACAAAAAATGAAGAAAAATTAGAAGAACAAGAAAGAAAATTAAAACATCACATAGAACAAATATTTGGCACACTCAGAACACATCAAAAGCCAAAAAAATGGCTTCTGCGTGTTCTGTAGTCCAAAACCGAACAACACAAAAATTCTAAACCAAAAAAAACTTCTTTAAAACTAAAAACTATCTCCTATTTATAGCTAAAAAATACATCCAAAAATAATACATTTCTTTGTTTTTAAACGCGTAAGGAATTTGTATCGAAAATAGAATCGACACGTATCGATATTGGATATAATATTATTTTAATTTACGCGTGAAACAGGGCCGCCGTTCTGATTTTTTGAAATTCAAAGTGCATGCCACGTGTCAGCGTCTGATTCGCTGCGAGGATTTAATGCGGACACGTGGCGAAATTTCATTAGGCTGCGAAAAGCGGGCGTGCGAAGGATTGTCGCACGGGAGACAATGGCCCGAAACGTGGGTGTAATCCTGCGCTTTCGCGCTCGTGATAACATGCCACGTGTCGGAATATGATTTTCTTAAATATTAGTGGGACACGTGGCGGATTCTGTCTGTAAGCGAGGATGAGCGATGTCTTCCATAACCGCGTCGCGCACGGTGTTACACGAGCGGTTCGGTCTTGCAGCAGCTTGGTTCCGCAGCGGCTTCCGTCTAGGGCCGTTGAGATCCGACGGTTAGCGATGCTACCGGGGGAAATCTGCGGTCGACCACGTGGGTCCACGCTCTGCCAGCCGAAACTGCGTGGTAGGTGGAGCCCGACCGCGTCGAGCTGCGTAAAGGAATATCGCGCCGCAGCGATTTGGTCGAACTTGATCTGGGCAGCGTCTTAGCGCGTTTATTTTACGATCGGACGGTCCGGGTTGCACGCTTGAATAATATCGCGTGGCTTTTTCTCACCTGCGTAGAATTTAAAACTTCCATTAATTGTATTTTGACCCACAAATTTAATCCAAATTACATTTTGCACTTTCTTAAATTACAGTTAAGCCCTTTGCTAATTTTAAATTAAATTTTTTAACTTTTAATAATTATAATTAAGCCCAAATTTAATTTAAATTATATTTTTGATTTTTATAAATTGTAATTAAGAAACTATATTATCTGAAATTATATTTGTGGACAAAAATATGAAATTAAGTACATTTTCGATACAAATTATTTAATTATATTAAAAATGTATTTTTAGCACATAAAAGGAAAATATTAATTTATTTAACAAAAATTAACTAAATATTAAAAGAACATAGCAATTATCATTACTAAAATTGATGAAAATAACTATATAAAATACATTTATCACCATGCTACCTGATTTGGATTGATTGAGAAGTGTAAGGAGCTCTTGATATTGGGCAGATGTAAGGTTTTGGGATGGTGTCTTTGTGTCGGAGCATCTTTCCTGAAAGTCAGTATGATGGGCTTTGGAAGGAAATCCATAACTTGTGTTTCTCTTATCTTGAATTGCTCCTTTCTTCCGACAAATGTTGATGTCATGTCCATTCAAACCACATAAATTACATTTGAGATGCTTTCGACAGTTTTCAAAATTGTGTCCATTGAGACCACAAAAATCACATTTGAGGTGACTTCGG
The DNA here is from genome assembly GCA_033030585.1 of Hippophae rhamnoides. Lineage (NCBI taxonomy): Eukaryota > Viridiplantae > Streptophyta > Magnoliopsida > Rosales > Elaeagnaceae > Hippophae > Hippophae rhamnoides. Next base: position 48,782,115 of record CM065433.1, on the reverse strand, counting down.
TAATTCTCAGAATTATGGCCTATATTGTTGCATCTATTGCACTTGAGATGTGGGTTCCTTGGTGCCTTGGTGGGTAATTTTTGTAAGGATATTGTGAACGACTATCTCTGGCAACAAGTGCGGCAGCTTCTACCATCCTTCCTATGCTTTGAGTGGAAACAACTCTTTGCTTTTCATCTTGAACAATAAGTGAATATACCTTATTTACTATAGGTAATGGTTCCATGAGCAAGATTTGTCCACGTGCTGATGTGTAAATCATGTTAGGGCCCATGAGAAACTTTATGGTTAGTTGCTTTTGTTGATATTCTTGTAATTCCCTTCCGGCATTTCCTCCACAATGTGGAAGAGGACATAGTGCATCATGACTATCCTATAAACTTTTCAATTTGGTATAGTATTCTCCAATGCTTACACCTTCTTGCATGCAATCATGGATTTCTTGCTCAATGTGGAATATGTGCACCTTGTTGGTGTGCGAAAAGTGTTCCTTTAATTCTTCCCATAGCTCATATGCAGTATCACTATACATGACACTTTCTGCAATTTTGGGTGATATGGTGTTGAGGATCCATCCTTTGACAAGAATGTTGCAACGAGTCCATTATTTGATTTCTGCTTCAAGGTTTGTTTATGGCCTTTTGATTGTGCCATCAATGAATCCTTCTTTGTTTTTGGTTATTAGAGCCATGAGCATTGCATGACTCTAAAAGTGATAGTTTTCTTAGTTTAAGGATTGAACTACGAGAACCATGCCTGGTTGGTCTGAGTGGTGTAGATATAATAAATGGCTAGGGTCATCATACTATTTTGGTAAAGTAGGGTTGGTATTGGTAGTTATAGACATTATTTGTTGAATAAATTCGAAAGAACGGGATAGGTTTAAGTGTGTTTTAGACAATAATGACTATTTATGAAATAAATAGTGGACTAAAATATGCTTTATCTTATAGAAAATGAGTCAAGGATTACAGAATTGGAAATTTCAGCCGCAGAACCGGTCGGAAAGTGGGTGAATCGGCGTCTGGGGTGGCTGGAACGGCGGCTGCAATGGTGAAGCACTGAACCGGATGAAGACCGAACCGGATTGGACCGGGTGAACGATGCGTCGTTTGTTTCAGCGGTGAGCGAACGACGTGTCGTTAGAGGCGTCTTCCTCAGCAGCTAGTGCGTGTTGGCGCGTGGAACGCCGGTGAGATTAAACAAGGTGCGTGTGAGCTTATGGAGATGTATTTTGGCTTGATTTTAATTGAAAATTGCTCGGATTCTTCTGAATAATATGATGGGATGAAATTGAAATTATTTTGTGAATCGAAATTGGTTTTGAAAAAAAAAACAGATTGAGGAAAAATGGGAAAAAATTTCTATGAGCTGAATTTTCTGGGAATTGTTTCCTAAGCTCTGATACCATGTTAAATTTGGGCCTAACTCCATCTCAAAACCGAGGTTATATAACGAAGGATTGTCCTTGTTTATATGCGCAACGTGGGCGCGATCCACAGTCGATGTGGGACTTTAACATATTGCAATTTAATTAATCATCTTACAATTATTTTTATAATCACATATACTAACTTTATGTTCAATTAATAACTTACACACTAATTAATGAATTCATGCATATATTATTATTAAAATAATTTATCTTTTAAGAATTAGTACCTCAATAATCACGAATCTTTTAATGGATGGAATCAACAAATCTACCGATAGAGATGGATTGACAAAGTCACGGTGAGACTGTTAAAGACAAAGTCCAAATTACCGATAAAAAAAGTCCAATTTTGATATTATATTAAAAATTCAAATCTAATTCAACCACTCAATAAAAATCTTATTGAATTAAGAATTATCTAAATTTATAAAAGCATCGTTGTTGAACTCCTAACCCTACGTTGACCCGAAGCAACATGGTTAATATAAGCTACAAACATGAAATTAAAACAATCTTCATCATCAAACACATCCACCACAGTCAAACTAGTTCCATCCGCAGCTATAAACCCCTTTGACACACCACATATTTCAACAGCTCCTCGGCCACCTTCACCTTCACCCACAATGAATCCTCTTCGGGCTTGATAGACACAATCACTCCAGTTCCATCCACATGACCTTGCACAAAATGTCCGCCCATTCGACTTGTTGGTTGGACTGCCCTCTCCAAATTCACAAGTGACCCAGTAGAGAGCTCAGCCAAAGACGTCTTCCTAAGTGTCTCAAGAGATAAGCCAACAGTAACTTCAGAGATTTGAGTATCATAGTCTGTGACTGTTAGACATGTACCATTTACTGCAATGCTATCACCAAGGTTGACACCTTCAAGAACTGTCTTAGCAACAATTTTCATGTCAAATCCACCCTGCTTAGCAACACCTAGTTTCTTGACTTGGATGTTTTAGAAAGGTAATTGAATTTGATACGAGAATTGAATGGAGAGATACGAGGACCATTCAGAACAGTGATCCCTGGAAGAGAGGTTTTGAGGGTTTTAGAGAATGCAATAAGTCGAAAGGAAACATCCATATTCCGTCAATAACTTAAGGATTGAGATTAGATTAGTATATTACTTTCAAAATCACAATAAGAAACAAAAATCGCAGATAATGGTTTCACGGGAGATCCAGCACCAAACTTATTATCGAAAGTCAAACTAATTTATAAATAAATAAAAGTCGTTATGAAGCCTGTAAACACGTCAATTTATAAGAAGGGTGCATAGATTGAACCAACAAAGACTAGAGACAAAAAGGGAATAAAAACTAGGTCGTTCTAATCTCTGCTACTCCGTTTTATGCAAACGCCGTCAAAAGGACCGATCGAAAATGGATATCAATTTTAATTTTCACTTGAGATTTAATTAAGGAAAAGTATAGATATTGTAAATTTTTAATAGGTCTCAAATGTGGTGTTAGAGTTTAATTTATAGTATAATTAGGTTTGTAAAATTAATTATATTTATAATACTTTTAGTACTATTTTATTAAGGAAAAAAATGTCAGCCACTTTTAATATGTAAAAAAATAGAATTTAGTTTTATAATTATAAAAACTAGGCAGTTTAATACTATGGTCAACTTGTGTTGCCAGATTGTTTCTTGCATAAAAGGGGAGAATCTAAAACAAATATGAGTTATAGATAGTTTAAAAAAAGAAATTACTAAATTTTTACTTTTCATATCAATCTAATTTTATCACGTATTAATATTGTTTAAAAAATAAATTATTTTAAATTTTTAAAATAATTGAGATTAAAAGATTGAATATAAAAAATATAGATACAAATTTAATAATATCATATTTACAAAAAAATCTCTCTCAATGTATTATTAAACTTATACGATTGTAATTAACATCAAAATCTCTAGGTGATGTGAGACGTGTAAGGACTCAGAATTTTAATTTTTTTTTTCTCTTTTTTTTCTCTCAAAGTGAAGCAAAAATATGGATATACAAAAACAGAGAAATATCGATTCCAAAAACTTAAAATTAGTAGAATGTGTTCTTTAAATTATGAATAGTCTTTTTTAACACTCAGGTTTTCTTGAGAAACATTAAGAGCGTGTGAGTCGTGTTATTATTTAAGAAAATAAAAAATTTAGCTTATTTACAATATACTTTAATTTTAAGAAAATAAAATAAAATAATTATTTAATATATATATATATTAGACAGTTTTATTAGAAATGAATTAACTACAGTACTGTACACAAAGTGAGTAATATTTTCATTAAAAAAATAATACAGAGTTAATTAATTAGTTATTAGACACATATCTCATTTGAGGATACAAAATTTTGTCAAATGTGTAAGAAAATGTATAGTAATTTAGAAAATTCCAGTAGAATAAATTGTATAAAGAAAATTAAGATAACCATATTTCCCAAATAAAATTTGTTAATGAAACAGAAAATTTTCTATTTTTTAAAAAAAATGTTAGAGAATTAAATTGTTAAGTAAAATTTGAAATTGTTTTAACATTAATGCTTTTTGCTCCGAAAATAACGATTCCTGAAAATTATAATAAAAAGTATATAAACTTGATTTAACAATAATAATCAACTTGATTTATAGCAAATTGAATTAATTATTTGGGAAATTAATAGAGGTTGAGATTATTCTTGAAGGAAAATAAAAAAAAATCTAGACGAAACAGATTGATTTTCTAGTTTATTATATTATTAATATTATAATGAAATGAAACAGGTTAAGATAGCTACACCAACCTCAAGACTTTTTTGATATGCTTCTTTAAGCATAGTTTGAGTATGCCTTATTCAAATAATGAGTAATATTGTCAGGGTGGGTGTTGGTGACGGTTGGGAAATTCAACTAACAAAAGTTACAAAATGGTGAAAATACGAAAAACAAGTGCACCACCCTTCCATTTTCTACCCTAACACACAAGACGCAGATCATGTAGGGTTTCCTGATCCCAGTTAATAGCATGTTAAATTAAATTTGAAGTTGCACCTCATTCTCTTCTCAACTCTCAAATCTGATCAGTTTGGAATCCCCATGGCCAAGACTAAGAGGTTTTGTTTACTTTTGTTGAGGCTGATGGCGCTTGGTGCCACCCTTTCAGCTTCCATTGTCATGGCTACAAGCCATGAGAAGACCACCTTCTTTTCCATATCTGTGGAAGCAAAGTACACCAACACACCAGCCTTCAAGTAACCTTATCAAACTTTTCTTCTTCATGCATTTTCCCTTTCTACTCCTGCTGCTATCTGCATATACATGTGTTATTATGAATCTGTTAATTAAAAGCTTGTTGCTTAATTAATTTGCAGGTACTTCGTGATTGCAAATGCTATTGTCAGCGGATATGGATTTATGGTTCTTTTCCTTCCTTCCGAGAGTTTGCTTTGGAGATTAGTCCTTGCTTTGGATATGGTAAACCTTCAACAAATAATCATTATTTTCATTCTTTCATTCTTTCAGTCTACATAAGTAATGAATAATACATCATCTTTCATGTATTTCTATCCAAAAAAATATGTTTTCTAATTCTTAAAATAATTATGGAAGATTTTCTTTTTCAGAAGCGTTTTTAAAGTATTTCAAAAGTATTGGCAAAAAAAAAAAATTAAAAAAAATACATGGTTGATTAATTAAACACGTGTTTAATTTGTTTGGATGGGTACTGATCAGGTATTTAGTATGTTACTCACCTCAAGCATATCAGCAGCTTTAGCGATTGCACAAGTGGGAAAGAAAGGGAATTCACATGCTGGTTGGCCACCAATATGTGGGCAGGTCCCAAAGTACTGTGACCATGTATCTGGATCTCTTATCGCTGGTTTCATTGGAGTATTGATATATATGCTGCTGCTTCTACAAGCAATTCACTCTGTTTTAGATCCACTTCTCTTACATAAATCATAAGCTAGACTCTTTATATGAACGAGCAACTCCTGTACGCATTTATACTTTTTTTTATTATCTACAATTTCTATATATAGAGAGAGAGTAAGAAAATACACCTATATGCAGTGGCTCTCTCTCTCTCTCTCTCTCTCTCTATGGTTTGAATGAAATGTGGCACATATGTTGAACTTGATTATTCGAACCTAAAATGGACCTATTAATTAAATTCCTTTTGTGCAGTTTTTTTGTTTTTGTTTTTGGAATTCTGTGTGAATCATTTGCTCATGATCTTAACAATTTCTTTCAAGAGCTATTCGATCTCCAAAACATTGCCCTTTGATTGAGAGGATCACACAATATAATCCACTTTAATTAATTTTTAATTTTTACAAAAAAATTATCGTCAAAATTCAATATAGGCTGACTTTAAATTAACTTGGACTGTTTTGTCTACTGAATGGATCAACCCAACAACATACTAGTGGTTCAAGTTCTTAAGGAAACGCGAAACTGATATATATATAACATATTTCAAGAGATCATAAGTTAGTTTAAAATGAAGAAGAATGGTTAAAGGTAATTTTGAGATAAATATTTTTTATTTATTTTAAAAGTCATTTGAAGTGAAGTAGTTTGATACTGTTTTGAAGAATAATATTTATGTGTTTGACATTAAATTTATTAGTAGTTTTTCAGCAATACTTTAATGATTATAATTATAAATAATCATCCATTAAAATTTATTTTATCAAAATATAAAATTACTTTTTTTGAAATAGTATATCGTGTCGTTCGAACATATATGGTTTTTTTTTTCTTTCCCAAAGAGAGAAGAACATATATGGCTTAAAATATAAAAAAGTGAGTTTTACATTCAAATCCCACTTATTAATCGGAGATATTTAAAAATATTAAACTAAAATTATTTATAAATCTCATAAATAATCTTAAACATAAAAATCTTTTAACAATAAAAATACAAATCTTAAAAAATTAAGTATATTTTACAAATAAATTTTTTGTCAATAAAGATAGACAAAATTCATATCTTGAGACTTGTAAATAACAAGAATTAATGAATTTCTATTTCATAAGTTATTGATCCTAACAATTTTATAAATATCTTATCAACTTTTTTTTTGTTAAAGTTTTAGAAAATTTTGTTAACTCATGTATAGTCTTTCACTATATAGTCAAACTTGAGATCTTGATAATCCATACTTAATTTTTTTAGTTAAATCTTCGTCTTTAATTAGTGAATTATTTTTGTGACTTATTTTTATTGTGTTATGTCATGGATATAAAGAAATTTGGAATTCTATTTACTAAGTTCAATTTAACATTACTTATTATTGATTGTAATGAATATTTTATTTTTCCATCTAAAATTATAGAAAGTAAATAAATGTCTTAGCAAATCTTTTTCCTCCCATCTCTTTGATGGAATGACTTTTAGTACACAATACCACTAAAAATGTGAAACATATTTTTTTAAGATTAATTTGTCACCTTATTTAAAAAAATAAACTTCTTAAAGATTTTTAATTTCCTCTTTTATTTATTTTAAGACTTAATTTGTCATTTTCATCCCACGTCAATTTTTAATCTTTCTTTAATTTATTTTTAGGAGGAATTTTTTTATGAGATAATTTTTTTTATAAAATTTCTTCCATAATTAAGAATTCTTAATAATCCTTATAATTATTCTTTGTCGCTTATCTCTTCTTAATTTTTTTTGACTTTTGATATAATATATTTTTGGAGTTTTATTCCTGATTGATTTAAAATTATTCTCAAAAAATCAATAGATGTTTTTTTCTATTTCTATCTTCTTCGGATATACCATACAAATTTTTTTTAAGATTTTTAAATTTATTATCCATCTATCTTTGATAAAATTTGGGGTATATTTATTCTAAAAGACATTACACTCCACTGATAATGTATTCTTGGTATACTAAAGGTTATTAATGGTTTTGACTCTTATGTTAATTTAATTTATCAGAATTTAGATTTTTAATAAAATTTACAAAATTTTTGGCTCTTTTAGTTTGATTAACTAATACATCTTTTTTTTGTGATAAAATATCCATCAAACTTTAAATGCTTATTTAATCTTTTGTAATTAATGATCATTTGAGTTTTTTTTTCCTTTTTATTTCATTATGATTTCTTAAAAGCCGAACTAAAATGTAAACTTTTAGTTTTTTTAATTAATTTTTTTTAATATCAAATTTATATATATATTGTCTAGTCTAGATCATTGGTTTAACATGAATAATAACATTAAGATCACGTAAATTTAAATTACATTATCGAAGATTTGTAAACCATAGTTTAAGTGTACTTTTACTAAAATTTTCTTCTAAATTCTTATATAACTAATGAGTTTCTTCTAATTGGTTGATATATGATGTGTTGTCAATGCAAATTCTTTATCACACGTATACTTATGTTGTTGTAAAAGTGTAATTTTTATAAAAAAAAAATTATCTAAAATAAAAGATATAAAATTATGATTTATTTTCATTAGATAATAAATTCTCATAAAATTATTTTCTATGGATAAATGTCTATACATATTAAGAAAACATAATATTTTAGGAATAATAATTTTTTTATCATTAGACCAAATAGCTATATTCTTAGCTTTATATTAAATAATAGTTTCTTTTTCATTTATTTTTTTAATTATAATAAGATTTTTCATAAATATACACTTTGTATTTGGTCTACAAGAACAATCAAACTACATAAGTTATATGATTTATAACATATAAAATTAAAATATCTTAACATATAATTATAATATATGATTTATTGAGAATATTATTTATTCTTTATCTACTTAGATATGATAAATTTGTACTTGAAGGATTTTTTCATTTTGAATGATTATGGATAACATTGAAACTTTAACATTTTTTACGACAATAATTTAGAAAATTATTCACTAATTTTTGTTTTTTGTTGAAATTTTTTTCCAATCTTGATTAAGATATGAAGTTTTTCAATCTTTATTGAAAATTTTTTATTTCTAAAATATATTTGATTATTTGATACTTGCATTTTCACTATTGAAAGGCATTTATGTCTAGTATTATTTATGAGATTTGTAAATAGCAATTGTTTTGGTATTTTTAAATCTCTCAGTTAATAAATCAAGGTGGAATTTCTATTTCCTAAGGTCTTGATCAAACAATTCTACAAAAAACTATTAACTTCTTTTGTTAAAATTTCAAAAAAATTTGTTAATTCATAGATCGTTTTCTACTAAATAGTTAGGCTTTGAGATTGATGATATATACTTAAATTTTTTAGTTGAATCTTCTTTTTTATTGAACTATTTATATTGTGATCTATTATGGATATGAAAAGATTTGGTTTTATATTAAACCAAACAATTCCATTTATTATGTTCCATTGAGCACCACAAATTATTTATTGTAATGGTTTTTTTTACTCCATCTAAAATTAATGAAAATAAATGAGTGTCTATTACTTGTTTCAATAAACCTTTAATTGATATCTATATTAGACATATATGTACATATTTAATTTCTCGGGTTTTTTCTTTCATCCTTCTAATTTCTCTTTGTCAAACAATTGTATTTCAATTGTATCGTCTTTTATGCATTTAGCATAAGAGTTTCCAATAAAATTTTTAAAAACTCTTGCTGATAAAATTTTGAATTTGAACATTTTATATATGTTTTATTTTTTAACCTTTTGCTTGGTTCTTTCTATTTCTTCAAGTTGTTTTGAGTAAAAGTTAATTCTTCTTCCATCACATCTTTTAATTTTATATTCTGTAATTTTTTAATAAGAGTTTCATTTATTCTTATTGTAGAATTTCATTTTTCTTGTATCACAAATATTATCTCAGTTTTTTCTTCAGATAATTCTTTTTCACTTTTTATTTCATATATTATTTCTTTTATATCAAAGATTTTTTTCTCCTTATAGAATTTTAATTCATTTATTTCCAAGTTTTTTATTATCTAATGCTTTTTTAACCAATTTGGGTATCCTTAAATAACTAATTCATCTAAAGAATTTGATAATTTAATAATTTATGAAAAAATTGATCTAATCAGTATATATCTTGGGCAGGTTTCACAAAAAAATAATATTTTTTAAATAATTTTATATGATCTTCAAATTGATATATATTACATAATTCTAATTTTGATAAAGCAAAGTTAGCATATTTTTAAACTGTTGATTTTTTTATTTCTCTTGTCAAATTTTCTTTAATTATTTTAGTTATCTTGATATATTATTATATTTGAGAAAAATTGACAATAAATATAAATTTTATTCCTTACCTCTTTAGATTTTTCAAATTTTTTTAACCAACTTTCTGACATATTTATTATAGAGTTTATACTTTCACTAATAATATTTAAATATTTTTTAACTTTTTATCTATATAAAATACATGTCTAAATTGATATGATTTTTTTATATTTATGAACTCATATATTCTATATTATAGTGTTGTTTCTTATCCATGAAGTTTTTTATGATAATTAAGACCTCCTACCTATCACTTAATGTTTCTAGTACCTAAAATCAAAGCTTTCTCTTATAAGAACTTTATTAGATGAACAAGGTTCTTAAAAATAAAATTATAGGATTTGAAATAATAACAAGTATATAGTTTTTTCAATAACTTTAAAACAATAACAACAAAGTAGATATTAATCCTAAGTTCTAAAGACAATAATGAATTGCCTAAATAGTTATTAATTATAATTTTTAACAAAATATGAGGACAATAAACATATATATCTACAGGAATGTTACGAGAATTAGGAGATACAACTCTAATATTATTAGATTAATAAACGTGCATAAAGACAAATATAAAGATAAAGAAACCAACCTTATATTATTACGAAGGTGAACTACTATTATAATAGAATAATATTTTATAAAGAGAAGCTATGTTTGTTTTTTTTAAATATATTACAAAGGATTCTATTATTATTGCTTATGTTCCTAGTGTATTGCTAGATACTCTTACTTATAGAGTTCAAATTTTAGATTTCAATAAGTTTTAAATCCATCTGAATTCTCGATTCCTTGATTGTGCTGAATAAATGTGCAATCGTACAAAGATTATTTGTCACATTTTTGTTGTGATCCATTATGTTTACATAATATTTATTATATTGTGAAGTTCTTCGTCAGTAGCACTTATTATACTCTGAGCATCTTGATATAAAAAGATTTCATATCTTATATATAGAGTGATATCTCATATAACACATCTAAATTAGTTCTTCTATAAAGGTTTTCTAATATCTTTTCTAACTACCTTATGTGTTCTTAAGATCTATCGTAATTGATAAGAAGCTCTATAATATATAATATTTGATTGCCTATTATCATAAATGGTCTCTTATCTTTTGATTTGGATAAGATGTCTATGATATTTTGATATGTATAGATAAAATTTTGAATCAAACATTCTTATATACTCATTGTTTGAATTAAATTTTTAGAATTATTAAGGGATTATGCTTCAAATTATTTTTCTTTGATTATTGTTAACTATTATATTTGATAAAAATTATAGAATTTTTATCTATCACATCACATTTTTCTCTATCACAAATCCAAAATATTAAATATTTGGATCACTCTTAATTTTTTGAATAATGATAGCCCATGAATTTACATTAAAAATTGTATTAATTATATCATATTAAGACTTTAAAAAATTACATGATTAGTAATTCCACATTTAATATACCATATATTATGATTAAGAAGTATAGTTAATTTAAAAAAAAATCATCAATAAGATTAATTGATGAAATACTTCTTTGAAACATTTATTTAATTTTAAGTTTATGATCTTCAATTTTATTTTTGATGTTTTAAAATATCTCATTATATCTAGATTCTAATAACGTTCTTGTCTTATTAAATAAATATATTCTTTTGATTTTTTTCAAAAATTAGATTAAGAAATTCATTTTTGAATATATAAGATAATTTGTTATTTTCTCAAAATTAAAATTATCATCCTAATTAATTTATTTGATGATTTGAAAACAAAGTTACTTAATATTTGATAATGTTGTTGTTTCTTCTATTATCTTTTCTACTAATTGAGACTATATTATCTAAAATGTTTCATGCATGATTCACCTATAATATAAGTTTATAATAATCTATTAAGTTCTTTATAAATTTTGTTTAAAACATCGACGTTATAGAAATTTTTGATGTCTTGTCTATATATATAAAATGAGCAAAATTCATCCCTATTTGAAATACTTAAAAAACTTGTTTTAACCTCTTTTAGATATTTATAGGCTTGATAACAATCATTATTTGTTTTACTAAGTTTACAATGAAATATCCAATAATTATAAGTTTCTAAGTAATAACTTTAGAAAATAATATAGTAGATCATTTATTTACTATAACATTCTTTCTTTTTATTAATAATAATAAAATCTTTTTGAGATTTTTTATGCTTAAAATTAAATTTGTATTGAGTTAATGTTCTTCGTAAATACTTTATAATATTTGTTATTTTCATACATTATTTTATTATTTTTATGTAACTCCATGTTAATTTATGTTACAAATATTATATTAAGAAAATCAAATTTGATTTAAAAAATTAATAATTATTTCACCAATTATTTTATAATATAATTATAAAAATTACTATTTTTTTAAGAAATTTCATGGTTTGAGTTAGGGGTGAGCAAAATATCCGATCAATCCGATCAAATTAAGTGGTTTCAATCCGAAGTCAGATCGGATTCGGATTGAATTTTATCAATCCGCTCGGATTCGGATTCAAATTCGGATTAGAAATATTCAAATCCATATAATCCGATCCGATCCGATATATTTAATATTATATATATATATAATTATTTAACCTAACCTAAAGAGCCGTCGTATATCTAAAATTCTAAATCTTAACCAAAAACCTAATATATTTTTCTCGCGGCCTCGTCCTCTCACTGCTACGGCCTCGTTGTTAAGTGCTTCTCTCTGCCGCCGCTACTTCTGCTTCCTGCAGCCTGCAGCCTTGCTTCTATATTTTTACGCTTCCTGGGTTACTGCTTCTCACACTTAACGTTTATACGCTAACCATATACTACTGCATACATACGCCTGTTTTTTCTTCTGCGCCTCGCTTACCTTCTACTTCTGTTTCGCATTTATGCATTTCTCGTTTAGCTTGCTTCATACATTTCTCCGTTTTAGCGGTACATTTCTCGTTTGTGCTTATTTCCAACCGGCCGGTGCTTTCGTTACTCTGGCTGCCGCTTACTATTATTTCTTCACCGCTCTTGACTGGCCGCTAGTTATTGCTATTTGCTGGTGCTTATCTACTCACTTGCTTCTTTGCTGCCATTGCATACTTCTTCTGCTACTTCGCCGCATTACTTCTTCTATGCTTCATTTATTCGTTTTTATTCATCATCCTTAACAAGAAGGTTATATTTTTTTATGACATTATAAGAAAATTGAACGGTCATAACTTTGTGTTGTGAGGTCTATTTTGGACGATTTTTTTTATGATTCCATATAACTTTTCGATATCTAGGCACACCAAATTGTTAAAGGCAGTTTTTCCAGAATTTTTCCCCAAAAATGCAGTTTTCCCCAAAACGCTATTTTTCTCCAAAAACGCTGTTTTTCATGCTTTAATTGAGCTATAACAATTTTTAAACTACTTTTAAAATATTGAGATCTATCATGCCTTGGTGGAACAAATTTCAGCATTGTAGTACATCATGGTTATTTACATAATTATAAAAATCAATATCATAAAACATTGTTTTATAAATGGTGCATGTTAATTGAACATTTCATTCGTATTATTAAAGTTTTAGTTATATTATATATAAATGTTCAATACATATTTTAAATCACATGCAATTAAACATGTCGACATCACCCAGCGTCTATGTGCACATTTTTACACTTCTTTATTGCAAATGTTTAATATTTTTTTCTACAACTATACAGATGGTTTTAGATAAAGATAATGATACACTTTATGTGATTGAAGAAGTAAATAAAGATGAAAGTGCAACAAAACCAACTCAAGAAGAAGATTACGTAAGTACTCCAATTCACGACCTATGCATTGCTTCTAAAGAAGAATGTAAAAAAGTTTCCTCTAAGATCTAGTAGTGAAGCGTGGGCTCGTTTTACTATAGAAGGGGTAGGGCAACATCGCAAAGCTATATGCAAATATTGTAAGAAACAATATAAGTATGTGTCAAGCAACTGCACGTCAAATTTGCTTGCATACATTTCCATTGGATGTGATAAGTTTTCGGTAGAGTTCTTAAGAAACAAAAACTTTAGCTTTCCATAAGGAAGGAAGTCTTGTACCTCGTAGTTTTAATTTTGAAAGATGTAGAGAAAATTGGTAAGGATGATAATAAAAGATGAATTGCCATTTATTATCGTAGAAGGTGAAGGATTTAAGGAGTTTATTGAAGAGTTACAACCTTTGTTTAAAAATCCCTTCTCGGTGGACTATTGTGCAAGAGATTTCTTGAATTTGTGCGTTCTGAAAGAGTAAAATTAAAGAGTTGTTGAATAGAACTAGTAAAAAATATATGTCTTACCAGCGATACATGGACATCTTGTCGAATTTATGTTATATGTGTTTAAGCTTGCTCATTTTGTTGATAATGGTTGGAATTTACAAAGAGAATCTTGAACTTTTGTCAAGTTCCAAATCATAAAGTGATACACTTGGTAGAAGCGATTGAGCATGTTTGTTAGATTGGGGCATTGATAGGATATTATGTGTATTACAGGTTGATAATGCAAGTTCTAATGATCTGCACTTACTTATTTGAAAAAATGCGTTAATGGTTGGGGTAATGCAATTTTAGAATCAAAACATTTGCACGTACGATGTAGATGCGTATATATTCTACAATTTAATTGTTGAGCGGGGTTTGAAAGAGTATAACATATCAATAAATAGGATTCGTCTTTGTTGTAGATACGTGAGAGGATTACCAATTAGACTACACAAATTTAAGAGTCTTTATTTGAAATGGAAAAACTCTCTACTCAAAACTCGTTTGTTTAGATGTTACGACAAGGTGGAATTCAACTTATTTGATGTTGGATTAATGACTTATTTTCAAAAAGCATTTGAAAGGTTAGAGATCGATTTGGGATACTATCGAAGAGTTTTGTCGAGGTGAAATTAAACAAGCTCGACTATAATGGATTGGGATAATGCTAGACATTTTGTCCAATTTTTGAAAGTTTTTTATGAAGCTACATTAATGTTTTACGGATCTTTATATGTGACTTCTAATTTCTTCTTGGATCGTATTTGTTTTATTCATGATCGACTTGATATGTGGAGTAAATCGAGGATTATATTACATGATGAAGATGGCTAGTGATATGAAGGTAAAGTTTGATAAATATTGGGGAGGAATATCTAAAATGAATATGATGTTATTTGTGTCTGTTTTACTTGATCCTAGGCATAAAGAGTGTTCTTTACATCTAAGTTTGTTAGAATTGTGTAATGGGGATGAGATTGAGGCTTCAATAAGTTCTAAAAGGGTAAAAAAAACTTTGGAAGATATGTACGAGGAGTATCATAAAGCGTATTTTCCCTCAAACATAGAAGAATCTTTTCAACCTTTAGAAATGGGTACAAAAGGTTTTGGTTTAGAAGCATATGCATTCCAACTCTATGCTTCTCGTAAGAGAAAGCATTTAAAAGAAGTTCATACTATGGAAAACAAATCTGAAAGTGGAAAAATACTTACAAGAAGCATTGGTTGATATGGATGATGAGAAATTTGATCTTTTAAGTTAGTGGAATGTTCATTCCTCAAGATTTAAGATTTTGTCTTTGATAGCTCGAGATGTATTAGCCATACCGGTATCTACCGTAGCATCTGAATCTGCATTCTCTACTGGTGGTCGTACAATTAGTCCATACAGGAGTTCCTTATCTTCTAAAACTGTACAATCTTTGATTTGCACTCAAAATTGGATTCGTTCATCTCCAATCATTAATATCCAAGAGTCACTTGATGAAATTAAAGCTCTAGAATCAAAAAGAGTTGTTGTTATTAATATTCGTAGAGTGAATTTAATTTATGTAATTGCTATTTAATTTTTTAGAGTTAAATTATTACTATGTATATTTGGAGTTAAATTATGTAATTAATGTTTTTTTTTATTATTTTTGTTGAATTATTTTTAATCATGTTGTCACTTACTTTTTAATTTGTATGAAAAATATTTTTATTTTAGATTTTTTTATTATATATAATTTTTTTAATAGATTTAAATTAAAATTTCGGATTTAATAATTTTCGAATTAGATCGGATTCGGATTGACTTAAAATTAGCAAATTCAGATTTGTTCGGATTGACATGTACAACGGATTAGTTTCGGATTGAATAATTTTTGGTTTAAATAATTTTCGGATCAGATCGGATCGGATTCGAATTAACTTAAAATTAACGATTTTGGATTTGTTCGGATTGACATGTACAGCGGATCGGATTCGGATTGAATAATTCATAATTTGTTTCGAATCAGATTCGAATTAACTTAAAATTTACGGTTTCGAACCGATGCTCATCCTAGTTTGAGTCTCACATTCACTAAAATATTTCAAAACTTATATTATTTTTTAATTTTGTATGTATGAAAATCTGTGCCCGTGGATTACTTGACTATATTATTAGTTCTAGTGCATTCAGATTTACCTTGAGTAATTGCTAATAGGAAACCGCAAATTGCATACGTGGAAATGTGGAAATAGTAAATTGATGTTTATTCTCATGAGAATTTTTCTCTTTAATTGAATCATGAGTTTGGCGGTGATTCGTCGAAAGAGCTCTCTTCAATTCCAAACAGTATCTCATGTTTGTCTTTTGATCGCTGTAAATGATTTCGTTTGACTAATTACAATATCTATTTCGAATTTGTTTGGCATTACAATAAAAAATTAATTCATGAATGAGAGAAGATTCAAATAATTAATTAGAATTTTTATTTTATTTTTATACAAATAATTAAAAATAAAATTTATTTTCCATTGTTATTAAAAATAATTAAAATGATTTTTTATATAAAAATATAAATATTAAATAAGAATCTATTTTATAAATATTAAAAAAAACATTTTTAAAACATAAATAATTTGTAAAATTTTTAATAAACTATTACCAAACCCCAGCACACATGTGCATCCCCAAACGAAGGATAATTTTTTAATCAAGTTGTATCCATCAAAAGAGAAAATGTTTTAACTAGTCTATTTTTTCTTGTAAAATTTTAAAAAAATATTTAAAATTTATAATAATAAAAATAACACATTAAATTAAAAAATATATAAATTAATTTTAAAAGATGTTATTTTTATAATAATTAATTTTATAATTTGTCTTAAATATGTTATAAATATTATAATTAAATTAGGTATAAAAATTAATATATAGATATATTTCTAAGGAAAATTCTAAAACTAATAAATTTAGATAAAATTTAAAATTATTAGTAATTTAATAATCAATTATCATTACTTATCTTAAACCTGCGCTAACTTTAACCCAAAAATTTCGTGAGTTAGAGAATTGTCAGGACTTATAGCGAACATCGACGTCTTTCTCTACTAACGCGACTTAACATCCCCACTCCACATCGAAGTCAATTTACTGACGACCGGATGACGACGGCGTAGATGGAGATCAAGAAATTACCGATACCATCTTAAACACAGTAACTTCTTAACCCAAAACAACATGAGTTAGAGGATTGCCAAGCTTTATAAAGTTAACACTTTCTTTGGTTTTTACCTAACGCGACTTAATAACTTAAATGTATTGATTACAATTATTAATATTTAAATCCTAACCCATATTTTTAATCTTATAAATACATTAAAACTTACAAGTACCATTAGCATCATTGAAATTAAAATCTAATTGAACTAGAAAACAAAGCTCTAGTATTTTGTTGCAATAAAATTAGAGGGTGCCTTTACAATTATTTGAAATACTTTATGTGCACAAGTGTTTTGTTATTTATGAGGTTGATCCGACCCTCAACCATGAACCACTATTTTAATTATTATTTTCCACTTTCTTTATATAAAATAGTTCATAAGGTTATTTTCTAAAGGTCAAGTCTTCGTCCCAATTGACACTTGCCCATCAAAATGGCCACAACATTGTATATCGTACTATATAATATTACAATTACCAAACACATACTATTTTAAATTTAGAAAAATACAAGGCTATAATTGCAAAAAGTGAAGGTCGGTTAGGCCTCATCCTTATCTAATATCTATCTGACTTACTGACCTGAAACCCGTACGTAATCTTCCTCATATGTTTCACATTTCTATAAATTAATAATAATTGAGTTTTAATTATTAAATACATTTTTCTCACCGATACCTTCTCCCAAAAATTCCCTGATATTTTATAATCACCACGAGAGACGAGACTTTGCTTGCAGGCAAATCCAAGACGGAAATTTCCCTTTTCTTTCTCTCCCATCTTTCCTTGTTTCCTTCCGTTAATATCTTCCTATTGGAACCCTAAATTTCTATCTCAATAGAATCTTACTGCATTCGTGATCTCTCCAGTTTCCAATTATGGCATCTGGATCATCAGGTCGGGTCAATTCTGGCTCCAAGGGATTCGATTTTGGATCCGATGACATTCTCTGCTCGTACGAGGATTATCCCAACCAGGACTTAGCCAATGGCGAGCCTAATTCGGGCAAGGTAGTTAGTTTGAATTCCTATAGTTTTTTTTTTAGCTGATTGAGCTATACTTTTGCTCGTGATGAGAGTTTTTTTTATCGGATGATGTTAGGGTTTTAAATCACGAAGTTACTGGAGTGAATTTGCTGTTGTTCTAAACCAAAAATTGTAATCACTCATTCGTTTTGCCTTTTCTTCCTTTTTCGAGGTGGTTGATTTTCTGTTTTATCTGTGGTAGTGAATAAAGCTATGGTTTTTATGGTTGCTTAATCCGAAAGTAGAGAGATATTTCCAATCACTTTACCAAATTGTGGCCAGGCGAATCATTTTACCTTTTTCAAATTGGATTTGCTTTTGGGTTTCGTTTATTGATCTTTAATTTTACCAGATATATTAGGAAACTAACCTTTCCCAACTTTAAGAATACGAGTTACGTGCGAGGTTGGAATGAAGTTTTCTTAGAATGAACCTCAATTAAACAGTAATAATAGTGAGACAATGATCAGTCCATGGTCACTTCACTTGGCTCGTTTGTGGAGGAGCTGGAGCGTAGAGAACCTCATATCTTCAATCAACATGGATTTTTTTGAACGCGGAGGCTGATAGGAAACATGGGGGAAGGGTAAGATAATCAAGCGACTGATAGTGAACGAAAAGCTGTAGCAGCATAGAATTGTATTCGGATTTTGTCAGACATTGTTTGAATTTTGGATGTTCTTCATCAAAACTTGTCACCTTGTCATATTTTTGTCTTTAATTAATAATGAATGTTATTTTAATGTCTTTGAGTCCTATATATGATTACTAATTTGGAAGTATGTTTCAGGAATATCATAAGAGCAGATTAGGAAGGTCGTCAATGTTCCCTGCTTCTTATAGCCCGCCAGAAGATACATTAAACCAAGATGTGGCTTCCATTGTGGAAAAAAGCATGAAAAAATATGCCGATAATCTCATGCGTTTCCTCGAAGGAATTAGTTCACGGCTGTCACAGTTGGAGTTATATTGCTACAATCTGGACAAGTCGATTGGAGAAATGCGATCTGATTTAATACGCGATCATGGAGAGGCAGATGCAAAGCTCAAGTCACTTGAGAAACATCTTCAAGAAGTAAGTTGCAAATCTGAATCATATGCTGGAACGACATTATCACAATTTAACTTGTTCGGGATAAGTTGAATTATTTTTGAAACCTTAGAGAAGTCTATTATTTTTTGAGGTGTCCTTTAGATGCACTGTGCAGCAAGAGGCGCTTTGGATATGTAGACAATCATTTTAACTGGAGCAATTAAGTGGCACAGAGAAAATAGTGTGAATCTAAGTGTATCGCTTGAACCATGTTTATGGTAATCCTAGTGACAATTACCTATGGCTGTTATTAACGTACAGCTTTGTGGAACAAAATGCTGTTTCTATATCTAAGATGGGAAGCTTTAAGAATTCTCAGAAACATCTGGGAAAAGTACTACCGGTACTGCTACTGCTTAGTGTTCATTAATATTATCTACACTTTTTTTAGAAAGATAAAATGAAATATTACACTTGAAGCCACCTTCTAGCTTATCTTCAACTCCTACATTACTATAAATATCAAAAGTAGCATTGTTTTGTTCCTTGTATCATAAATGGCTTTGATTAGATATCTGGAGTCATACAAGAAACTGCAAAATGCATGAATAATAGTTATGCTGCGTCTGTTATTTAGTTGAAGCCCTTATATGTTTTTTAACTATGCTATTTTTCCTATAACTCGGCTATGCTTTTGATTATTGGCAATATTTTGTCAGCTGTTAGTGGTAAATTGCTCTAACTTCCAACTATAGATGGACTTAAACTTTGTGGTTTCTTTCATTGGTTGTCATGGTGGTTAATTGGATTCTCAAATGCCTATTTCAGGTACATAGATCTGTACAAATCTTAAGAGACAAGCAAGAGCTTGCTGAGACTCAGAAAGAATTAGCCAAACTTCAGCATGTTCAGAAAGAATCTTCATCATTGAGCCATTCCCAATCCAATGAGGAGAGAATTTCACAGTCTTCTTCCGATTCCAAAAAGACTGATAACATGCCTGACACAAATAACCAGCAATTGGCTCTTGCCCTGCCTCATCAAGTCGCACCACAGCAACATCCAGTGGCACCTATCCCGCAGGCTCCATCTCAAAATATGACTCAACAACAATCTTATTATTTACCTCCAACACAGTTACCAAATCCACCAGCACCACACTCACAGATCCAATATATGCCTTCTGACTCTCAGTACCGACCCTCACAAATGCAAGACATTACTAGAGTTTCACCGCAGCCAACACAGTCTCATGTAAACCAGGCACCTCCAGTCCAATCATTCCCTCACTATCAGCAGCAAGTGCCCCAGCAGTTGCATCAACAGGTGCAATTGCCACAACAGTCATCTATGCAAACACAGATCAGGCCTACACCAACAAGTATGTATCCTCCCTACTCGCAAAATCAGCCTTCGAATCCATCTCCTGAGCCCTTGGCGAGCAGCATGCCAATGCAACTTCCATATTCCACAATTCCTCCACAAGGATCTAGTCGTGCTGACACAATGCCTTTTGGCTATGGTGGTGCTGGTAGAACAGTTCCACAGCAGTCTCCACCTCAGCAAATCAAGGGAACTTATGGATCACAACCAGGAGATGGATATGCTACTTCTGGAGCCCTTCCCAACCTTCCTCCAGGGAGTACATACATGATGTATGATGGTGAAGGTGGCAGAAGTCATTACCAACATCAAATCCCTCAATTTGCCCAAGGTGGTTATCCTCCTGCCAGTGCATCTCTTCCAAATGCACAAGTAACCACACCTCCTAATCTTATGGTTAGAAATCCACAGTTCAATAGAAACTATCCTCATGGTGAAGTGGTGGAGAAACTGACCAGCATGGGCTTCAGGGCTGATCATGTGGCAAGTGTCATTCAGAGGATGGAGGATAGCGGCCAGCAGATTGATTTTAATGCTGTGCTGGACAGGTTGAACATGCATTCTTCCGGGGTTCTTCAGAAAGGATGGTCAGGATAAATAATCTTTGCCTTTTATCTTCTTGTCGATCTCAGTGGCAGTCTATGCGTGTTTTATTATGCATTGAATAAAGGCTGATACTATTGTGCACCGTCTTCTCGTATATATGGTTTGAGTCTTTTAGAGGTACAAGAATGATCATGTATCTATGGCCACAGACCAAGACTGTAATCTGTTATTTGAGGCAAGCTGCTTTAATATCTAGCAATATTGAAACTTTGTTCATGTGACTTTTTTTTTTACCTTTAGGCGAGATAAACTAGTAGTCTCATAACCGATATAGTTAAGTGTGTTTTAACTTTTCCCTGTTTGCCTGATATTGATATTGTTGCAATCAACAACCACCTTCCTGGTCTTATTAAGGCTAAAGCTAAAAGTGGCATGTGTTAATGTTACTCCTCGCATATAAATGTGGAATTCCAATTGCGCCTTACCATATCTTTCCAGATTTGGAGCGGTTACAAAATTTTAAGGCATATATGCTTTTGTTCTTTTTTTATGGCATTTAGCGTCATCTACATCTAGTAAAACCCATTCGAATGCGGGTCTTGAGCTCGGATGCTACGTTTGATCGTAGAAACTTGGGTCTCATCATGCCCTAATTTCAATATTCTTCAAACAAATTACCTTCCTTCAAAGGTTAGGCAAAGTAAAAGTCCAAAAACAAAAATTTAAATCCGTTGCAGGGAGTTGAATACGGGTCTTTCCAGTGTGAGCCGACTATCCTAACCACCTAGACTAATATGCTGAAAGTTTCAGCCAGAAATGCTTAGAACATGTAGCCACCGAATCCCCTTGCAAAATAAAAGAATACATAGAATAACAGAATCATGACATTAGCCATTCCATACATATGTCGACTTTATTTGAAACCTAATATCGGTAATAAAACGAGAAGACACCACTTTGATTCTTATTAAATCAGGTATATCAAATTAATACAATGCCATGAGATTTTGTTGGACAAATATATGAGATTCAGTATGGGAACACTTTGGCAAGCTGTGTTAAAAATCTTTTTTCTAAATCTAACTCCATTTGGTTCAAATAAAACTCATTTTAACATATAAAATATTTGGATTTGAATATTTTTAAATTAAAATTAACTTCCATAAAAATAAATAAAGAATAAATTTTATGTAAACCAAAACGTATTTTTATTCTTTTCATGCGTTTCTTCTTTAATAATATAATATAATTTTTAAAATTTCACATTTTTAGAAAAAAAGATTAAGATAAAACTTTTATTATATAAGTTTTTCATGAATTTTTATTATTTTGTTCTTTACTAAGGTTATTAATATTTTTATAATCTATAGATTAGAGTAATTAAATAGTTTCACTCCTAAATGAATGAAATGTTGCTATTTATTAAAATCTATTATGAAAATGGGAGTGTACGTCGTTAATTATCTTATTATGCTTTAAGACTGGTGGAGACAAAATACAAGGACTTCTCTTATTATACAATTGTTTTTTTTTTTTTGTTGTTTTTGAACTTCTGATTTGAATTTAGCTTATCATATTCAAAGGCTTTAAGCTTTCTGTACATTCTTTCTAATTTTATGGTTATTGATGTTATGGCAATCAAAGATTTTATAACTCATTAATATTTCAACGTGTGAGGGTGATGAATAAAACAGTAAAATATGATTTATTTTAACTTGTATTTGGTGAATTTAAATATAAAACACTATTAATATATTGAGAAACTGTGCAACGAGTAAAAATTTAGTTGCGATGAAAAAAATAGAGAGGAAATCGAAATTCTCAATAATCGATTTTTTTTAAAAATATATTAGAAAAATCAATAAAAAAAATATAAAATTTATAATAATTCATGAATAACAGCTAATAAAAGTCGAAATCACCAAGTTACATGGTTATTTTTCCACAAATTCAATCATGAAATAAGAAAATGCAATCATATATTTGTTTTTTTTTAAAATATATTTAATTTTGTGGTTTATTACTTTATTTAATGGTACAACTATGCGTAACATATTAAAAAAAATTATATTTAATCATAACCCCATGTTTTATAGTTACTTCATAATTTAGATCGAATTAACTGGGGATACTGCCAATTGGCAGTAGAAGCCTATTAGGATCATGTAAATATATGGGGAAGGAGGGGCAGCATAATATTTATAATTTTTTTTAATAAATTACGTCAATTAATTAAAATTAAAAAATAATTAATATTATTTTTATTATATATATAATATCTCTCATCCATATAAACTTTAAATACTATACTTAAAACATACCTTTTTTATTTTATAGAAAAAATAAAATAAAATAATTAAACAATACTCCTTTATTAAAATTATGATAAATTTTAAGTATATACAAAATTTATCCACTTTTACCTTCATATTTTTTATATGTAAGGTGTGAATATTATTTAATATTTTAATTTTTAAAATAATTTTAATATATAATATGATCATACAAATATTTTAAATTTGTAGATTATTAATATTTCTTCGATAAATTTAAAAAATCAATATAAAAGTTTGAAATTAGAAAGCAGCGATATTAACGCGCGACCACCCTGATTCTTGTTCAGCTTGTCAGTCTCATTTCCGGAGATTTTGCAAGTTATGAGTCAGAAGTCAGGACCCATTAAACCAGTTGTTTCCCTCCTTTAGCTTACTCAACCCACATCTTCCGAAGTATAATAGTAATAATAATAATAATAAGTTAGCGCCATTTCGCAGAGCCTCCATACTCCAATTTTCCGTTATGAGTCACAGCCAACGTCCACCTCCGATTCCGGGCGGTACGACCCATTCCACAAGAGAACCCGAATCTGAGCACTACAACATTATTCCAGTTCACAACCTCCTTGCCGACCACCCTTCTCTACGGTTTCCCGAGGTTCGTGCCGCTGCAGCAGCCCTACGTGCCGTCGGCGACCTCAGAAAACCCCCATTCGCTCAATGGCTTTCCCACATGGACCTCCTCGATTGGCTTGCTCTCTTCTTTGGCTTCCAAAATGACAATGTTCGCAACCAGCGAGAGCACTTGGTTCTCCACCTTGCTAATGCTCAGATGCGCTTGAGTGCTCCCCCTGATAACATCGACATCCTAGACGCCATTGTTTTGCGCCGGTTTCGTAAGAAGCTTTTGAAGAATTACACCAATTGGTGTTCCTATCTGGGGAAGAAGTCCAACATTTGGCTCTCAGACCGACGTGATGATGTTTCGGACAAGAGAAGAGAGCTTCTTTATGTGTGCCTTTATCTTCTTATTTGGGGTGAATCTGCTAATCTTAGATTTGTTCCTGAATGTTTGTGTTATATATTTCATCACATGACTATGGAATTGAATAAGATTTTGGATGACTATATTGATGAGAATACTGGGCAGCCTGTTATGCCTTCGTTCTTTGGAGAGAATGCGTTTCTGAACAGTGTCGTGAAACCCATTTATGAAACAATTAGTGCTGAGGTTGAGAGTGGTAAAAACGGGACTGCTCCGCATAGTGTTTGGAGAAACTATGATGATATAAATGAGTACTTTTGGAGCAAGAGGTGTTTTGAGAAATTGAAATGGCCTATTGATACAGGGAGCAATTTTTTTTTCACATCCAGTAGAGGCAAGCATGTTGGTAAGACGGGGTTTGTGGAGCAGAGGTCGTTTTGGAACTTGTATAGGAGTTTTGACAAACTCTGGATTTTGCTTATTTTGTTCTTTCAGGCGGGTTTTATTGTAGCTTGGGAAGAAAGGGAGTATCCTTGGCAGGCTTTAAAGGATCGTGATGTCCAAGTTAAGGTTTTGACTATTTTTTTCACTTGGAGTGGATTGAGGTTTTTGCAATCATTACTTGATGTAAGAATGCAATATGGTTTGGCATCGAAGGAGACTATGTCAGTTGGGGTGAGAATGGTGTTGAAGAGTATTGTTGCTGCTGGATGGAGTGTAGTTTTTGGGATATTTTACGGGAGGATATGGATGCAGAGGAATCATGATAAAGAGTGGTCAGCAGAGGCAAATAAGCGTTTGATTATTTTTCTTGAGGTGGCACTGGCCTTTGTCCTTCCTGAGCTTCTAACCCTGGCTCTGTTTATCATTCCTTGGATCTGTAATTTTATCGAGGAGACTAATTGGAGGATTTTTCACTTCTTATCATGGTGGTTCCATAGCAGAATCTTTGTTGGTCGTGGCTTGAGAGAAGGGCTTGTTGACAACATAAAATATTCGTTGTTTTGGATTGTGGTGCTTGCAACAAAATTTACTTTCAGTTACTTCATGCAGATCAAACCCATGATTTCTCCAACAAAAGATTTGTTAGATCTTAAGAATGTGGATTACCAATTGCATTTATTTTTTGACAAGACCAACGTATTTTCTGTCGGGTTACTTTGGCTTCCAGTCGTTTTGATCTACCTCATGGATTTACAGATTTGGTATTCAATATACTCCTCTCTTGTGGGAGCTGGAGTGGGGTTGTTGGCATACTTGGGGGAGATTCGTAATATCCAACAATTAAAGTTGAGGTTCCAGTTCTTTGCAAGTGCAATTCAGTTCAATCTCATGCCGGAGGAGCAGCTATTAAATGGGAGGGGGACTCTGAGGAATAAGTTTAATGATGCTATGAAGAGGTTGAAGCTGAGGTATGGGTTTGGCCGACCATATAAGAAGCTCGAGTCTAACCAGGTTGAGGCAAACCAATTTGCTATGATATGGAATGAAATAATTACAACTTTCAGGGAAGAAGATATCGTTTCTGATTGTGAGGTTGAGTTGTTGGAGCTGCCCCAAAATTCTTGGAATGTTAGAGTTATTCGGTGGCCGTGTTTTCTTCTTTGCAATGAGTTATTGCTTGCACTTAGTCAAGCCAAAGAGCTAGTAGATGCTCCTGATCGTTGGCTTTGGCATAAGATATGCAAGAATGAATTCAGGCGTTGTGTTGTCATTGAAGCTTACGATTGCATAAAATATTTGCTTCTGGAAATTATCAAACATAACACTGAAGAGCATTCTATTCTGACAGTCCTCTTTCAAGAAATTGACCATTCTATCGAGATTGAAAAGTTAAGTAAAACTTTTAAAATGACTGTGGTACCCCAGCTTCATGACAAGTTAATCAAACTTGTTCAGTTGTTGAACAAGCCTCAGAAAGATCATAACCAGATTGTTAATACTCTACAGGCTCTTTATGAGATTACTGTTCGAGATTTTTTCAAGGAAAAGAGGAGCACTGATCAACTGAGGGATAATGGTTTGGCACCCCAAAATCCAGCTGCAATGGCAGGGTTTCTTTTTGAGAACGCTGTCCAGCTACCTGACTCCAAAAATGATGCTTTCTATCGGCAGGTTCGGCGCTTGCACACAATACTCATCTCAAGGGACTCAATGCAGAGTGTCCCAATTAACCTTGAGGCAAGACGCAGAATTGCCTTCTTTAGCAACTCCCTGTTTATGAACATGCCTCGTGCTCCCCGAGCTGAGAAAATGATGGCCTTCAGTGTTCTTACTCCTTACTATAGTGAAGAAGTAGTATACAGTAAGGAACAGTTGCGAACTGAGAATGAAGACGGGGTTTCTATCTTATATTATCTGCAAACAATGTACCATGATGAGTGGAAAAATTTTATGGAGAGGATGCGTAGGGAAGGAATGGTGAAAGATGATGAAATATGGACAACAAAGTTGAGAGATTTCAGGCTGTGGGCATCATACAGGGGCCAAACTCTTGCCCGAACTGTGAGGGGAATGATGTACTACTATCGTGCTCTTAAGATGTTAGCCTTTTTGGATTCAGCATCAGAGATGGACATTCAGGAAGGATCACAAGAACATGGTTCGATGAGGCGAGAAGTTAGTTTGGATGATTTTAGCTCAGAAAGATCTCCTTCTTCCCAGAGTTTGAGTAGAGGTAGTAGTTCCCGAAGTATGATTTTCAAAGGCCATGAGTATGGAACTGTTTTGATGAAATATACATATGTAGTTGCTTGCCAGATTTATGGAACACAGAAAGCTAGAAAAGATCCACATGCCGAGGAAATTTTGCAATTAATGAAAAGCAATGAAGCTCTTCGAGTTGCTTATGTTGATGAGGTTTCTATTGGAAGAGATGAGAAAGAGTATTATTCTGTTCTTGTGAAGTATGATCAACAATTAGAGAGAGAAGCAGAAATCTACCGTGTGAAGCTACCAGGTCCTGTGAAGCTTGGTGAGGGAAAACCTGAGAATCAAAATCATGCCATTATTTTCACTCGAGGAGATGCAGTTCAGACAATTGATATGAATCAAGACAATTACTTTGAGGAGGCTCTTAAAATGAGAAATTTGTTGGAAGAATATAGGTGCTATTATGGTATACGGAAGCCCACTATTCTGGGAGTCAGGGAACACATTTTTACAGGTTCAGTTTCATCACTTGCTTGGTTTATGTCTGCACAGGAAACAAGTTTTGTCACTTTGGGTCAGCGTGTGTTGGCAAACCCTTTGAAGATTCGAATGCATTATGGCCATCCGGATGTGTTTGATAGGTTTTGGTTCATGACTCGAGGTGGAATTAGTAAAGCTTCCAGGGTGATTAACATTAGTGAAGACATTTTTGCCGGCTTTAATTGCACCTTGCGTGGAGGCAATGTTACACACCATGAATACATACAAGTTGGCAAGGGAAGAGATGTTGGATTGAACCAGGTTTCCATGTTTGAAGCCAAGGTTGCTAGTGGGAATGGGGAGCAAGTACTGAGTAGAGACATCTATAGGCTTGGTCATAGGCTGGATTTCTTCCGAATGTTATCATTCTTCTATACTACCGTAGGGTTCTTTTTCAACACAATGATGGTGGTTCTGGCTGTCTTTGCATTCTTGTGGGGCCGGCTTTATCTTGTTCTTAGTGGTCTTGAAGGTTCTGCTTTGGCAGATGATAAGAATACAGCACTTGTTACAATATTGAATCAGCAATTCATTATTCAACTTGGTCTCTTTACTGCTCTTCCGATGATCGTGGAGAATTCCCTTGAGCATGGGTTCCTTCAAGCTATATGGGATTTCATAACAATGCAGATCCAACTTTCTTCTGTTTTCTACACATTCACTATGGGAACTCGTACACACTTTTTTGGCCGCACGATACTTCATGGTGGTGCAAAGTACCGTGCTACAGGTCGTGGGTTTGTTGTAGAGCATAAGAAATTTGCAGAAAATTATAGGTTGTACGCCCGCAGCCATTTTGTGAAAGCCATTGAACTTGGGCTGATACTCATAGTTTATGCATCACACAGTCCTATAAGCAAAAATTCATTTGTTTACATAGCCATGACGATTTCAAGTTGGTTCTTGGTTGTATCCTGGATAATGGCTCCCTTTGTTTTCAATCCTTGTGGTTTTGACTGGTTGAAGACAGTAGATGATTTTGATGACTTTTTGAACTGGATCTGGTACCGTGGTAGTGTGTTTGCAAAAGCTGAACAGAGCTGGGAAAGATGGTGGTATGAGGAGCAGGATCATTTGAGAACAACTGGATTTAGGGGAAAGTTGATGGAAGTAATATTAGATCTTCGCTTCTTCTTTTTCCAGTTTGGGATAGTATACCAGCTCAAAATTGCTGCTGGAAGTACCAGTATTGCTGTTTACTTGTTGTCATGGATCTATATGCTTGTGGCTTTTGCAATATATGTGGTAATAGCATATGCTCGAGACAAATATTCAGCAAAGCATCACATATACTATCGTTTGGTTCAGTTCCTTGTCATTGTTCTTGGAATAGTTGTGATAGTTGCGCTGCTAGAATTTACAGATTTTACATTAGTTGATATTTTTACGAGTCTTTTGGCTTTCATTCCCACTGGTTGGGGCATAATATTAATTGCACAAGTACTACGGCCGTTCTTGCAGTCTACCATAATTTGGGGGACAGTTGTTTCTGTGGCACGTCTGTATGACATAGTATTTGGAGTTATTGTCTTGGCTCCTGTGGCACTGCTATCATGGCTGCCTGGGTTCCAGTCTATGCAGACTAGGATATTGTTCAATGAAGCATTCAGCAGAGGCCTCACGATATTACAGATTGTTACAGGAAAAAAGCCTAAGCGTGATTTGTAATTGAGGTAATTTCTTAAACATTTAATTTATAGAAACTTCTGAAACATTAGTCAAATGTCTGCTTTCTTTTATCTCATATTCACCTTTCGTCTGCAAAGAATAAACAAAAATTCAATACTTTATCATGCTCGATATATAATTCGAATTGGCATGTTTATCATTTTTGTCGTTCCATATTGATTGGTGTTTCTGTTCAATATATCCTAAAACGTCTGATATAAGTGTTTGAATTACATTAATTTATGCTTTGAGAACGCTGTCCATTGTAGACTTGGTATTAAGGCATTGATAAAGTAATGGCCAGACATTTGAGTATGTCTCGTAAATTTGAATCATACGGCTATGAGTTAACCTAGTGCCCCATAATCAAACTTTCATGGATCCTAGATGGTGTTATGATGTCATAAATTTCCATTACCGTCTGTTTATGAGCATTTGATAAGTTGCTAATTAATTATTTTGCAGTAAACTGAACAAGTTTTTGAAATATATATTGGATTGTGCTTTTGATAATATATATTGAATTATTGATGATTGTATGCTGCTTTCACGAGGGTGTTTCCTGGTTCCTCTTTATTGAGTTATTATTGTACAAATCATCTGCATAACATGAGATGACTGAATGACATTTGCAGATCTGATGCTATCATGATGAGTGCAAAACTACAGATTTTGAGAGGTAAGTACTAAGTAGAGCCGTTTTGATTATCAGAAGCTTCTCGTTTTTCGTTTCAAAGTGATTTGCTCAAGGTTAATGAAGGACAGGACAACTTGTATTTGTTTTCCTATTGCTATTTTCATCTTTGCGTTACTCGTAATTAGCCGACTTCGTCCTATTTAAAACCTACAGTTTCTCTTACTGTCTATACTGAGATAGCTATTTAGTTAATTAATTCAGATTGTTAGAACATTCTTTTATTATTTTTCAGAATAATAGTGCTGAGAAACTCAGCTTCTTTCCAACTCAGCTTCTTAAACTTCTGTGTCCTGGTGATTGTATTTTTCCAATTCATCTTGTTTTGGTCATCTGTTTGGTTGGGTTTGTGTTATCTTGTCACTTAAGTTTCCTATGACTATAAAGCATTTAACTTTACACCATATTGGTTGAACCTACAAGTTACAATGTGAAAATGTTTTCTTTTAGTGGGTTGAAAAATAACAAATATTTTCATTGAAATATATCGTAAATAAAAATTTCTCATCCTATCTTGAGTTTCAAGGACGGAGATAATATACTTTTCAAATATAATTGTCACACAAATTATGTTTACAATCCGTTACGTAGAACTTAAGAAAATCCAATAAACTACACATATTGCATAAAAGTATGTGTGGTAACCTGTGTTGCACTTGATTGTTAAAATCAAATACCAATTAAATTAAATTTAGATTTCATTTGAATAGGTTTAAATAACACGAAAAAATTAAGATGGGTTACGATTGTATCAAGACTAACTTGATAATACGAAAATAATAAATAATTATAATAATTATTATTATTATATATTAATATTATTAGTTTTATTTTTTTTCTATATGTTGAGTCTATTAGCTCATGTCATGGAAAATTTGATTCATTTGTCTTATTATTTTTATTATAATTTTTTTATTGATATATTAATTATTCACTTATTAACAAGAATTATACAATATCTAATTAGCAATGAACATGATCAGTTATATGAATATTTTTAAATTTTATTTAAAAATGAGATCTATTACAATTTGTTTTGAATTTATAAATTATTTTATATAAAATATTTATGATAAGTTTTTTAATTTGTTCATGATTCTGTCAAATTGGTTTATAATTTTAATATTCTTAATTATTATTACAAATATATTATGTTATCATTAATAATATTTACATGAAGTTTAAGTCTAAAATATTCATTTATTTTAATTTTAAGTACTTGTTTCTGAGTTGTTTTGTAATATATTTATAGTTTGAAATTTTTTACTTTTTAATTTTGTTAAAATTTATAACAAAATTTTTAATTATATATTTAACTTTTTTAGAATACATTGAATTTGGTTATAATGTTTTAATATTTTCATTAGATTAAAAAATATAAAAAAATGTATAATATTTTAACCCAATATCGAGTTAACTAAGGTAAAAAAATACTAATTAATATATATAAATAAAATTTTAACTAATTCGGTTAATTTAAATCATCTTGTATTTTTTGTTTGAATTAAAGTTGATAATTCATAATATGAATTAAATTTGATTTGGATTATAATTGAACTAATTTAAATTATGTTAATTTAAATCACTTCAAATTAGTTCAAAACACATAAATTAACACCACCAAGTAAAAATCTACATTTTTTTAAAGATTTTACAATTTAATAATTAGGGTTCTATCAAGTTATTCACTCAAAACTATGAGAAAATAATTTTTTTTATACCATGCACGAACATTACATGTTGACTTCCCATGTATCAAAGTTGAATAAAAGTTAACCGATGTTAATGATAGTTAAATATAATTGATCAAGATTGGTTATTCATCGATGGAAATGGTTGGTTGTTTGATATTGATCGACCCTTTACCATTATATGAAAACGAAGTCACATAAAGTGTTTCTTTACAAATTTCATCAAAAATATAGATAAAAGTGAATTTTACGTAGATAGGGTTGGTTTTGGTTTTTAAGAAATGATTTTCATTTAATATTGTGTAATAACGAAGAAAGATTATGTTATGAATATTGAGTCGGAGTAGAAATTAGATAAGTTTTGAGAAATACTCAATGGCATCCACTCGTTAGAAAGGGGTTTTGCTTTGCAATTGCATACTTGCTAAGAAAATAAGTCTATCATAAACACTATTTTATATTAAATTTTATATAGTTTTGCGTCAAAAGTTATATCAAAATTTTATTTTTCTTTAATTCACAACACTAAATATTATACTAAAAAATATTTAAAATATTTTTTTATTACATCATCAAAAGTTAAACCAAAAGTTATATTTAGTAGTTCCTTTTACTAATTTTATATTATATATTTAATTTTAATTTATTATATTTAATAAAAAATATTTTAATTTTTTCTTAAAAAATTAGCACAATGTTAATAATATAGGTGTAAAATTTGGTACAAAATTGGAACAATTCTATAATAACTTTTACACCAAAATTGATGTGTTTGGTGCAAATTCTGTTTCAATGAAATGGAGAATCTTAAAATAATATTCCCAAATTCCTTTTCTATAAGTAATAAAAAAAAATTCCCAAATTAATTAAGGAGTCATGACTTATGACTCCACAGAGTTTGAAATTTGAGTTATGGCTCAAGACGATCGGAAAATTTAGAGGAGCAGTGGTTTTCATAATTTTGATTGTTGTTATGTCAAATGAGAGCAGCTAGCTATGTCCCATAACATTAAACTCTCACCTAACGTATTTAATTTTATAATCTTATCCATTTTTTTCTTATATAGTAGAGAATTTCATGACAGAAAAAACATTAAATAAAGATCACCCTCTTATTTTCATATAAATATATATATATATATACATACACTAACTGTAAACACGATGTACATAAATCTTTGAAAGAATATTTATGAATTCTGGTTGTTCATTTTATATTTTTCTTTACTTTAATGTTTAAACATTATTGATATATTTTCAACAAGATTATTAGATGTTGTTTAGGTTAAAAAATTTAAAATCCATTATAAAATTGTTTCTTATGAATCATGATGGATGGAAGAGATATCTTCGTTGATTTTTATATAGAAAAAAAAATTATATTTTAATAAAATTTTATATATCTAAAAGTTCAAAATATACACAAAACTTTTCTTAATATAAGATTTTTCAATGTATCTTTTTATCCCTCTACTTTTATAAAAGCCAAAAAGAAAAGAAAAAAGTATTTAAGTTAGTATTGATATAATTCCTTTATCCCACGTTTTGTTGGAGAGAATGGAATGAAATGAAATCAGAATCGATTCCTTCTATTTTGTGTGTTTGGTTGGACGGAATGGAGTGCGGAATTGAATCTGATTACTAAAAGAGAAGGAATCACAATTCCTTCTCACACCTTTGGTAATCATTATTCCATTCCCATCTAAACATTTTTTTCCAATTTTACCCTTACCTAAAATATAACCTTAAATTCAAATCCCAAATTCTTAAACCCAAAATTCCAAAACCCTAAACCCTAAATCCAAATCCTAAAACCCTAAACCCTAAACCTCAAATCCTTAAACCCTAAATCCCAAATTCCAAATCCTAAAACCCTAAATCCTAAACCCCAAATCCCCAAATCCCTAAACCCCAAATCCCTAAACCATAACCCCCAAATCCCAAATCCCTAAACCTTGAAACATAAATCCCAAAACCCAAAACCCTAAACCCCAAATCCTTAAACCCTAAACGTTAAACCCTAAAACCCTAAACCCTAAACCTTAAAACATAAATCCCAAAACCCTAAACCCCAAATTCCAAATCCTAAAACCATAAACCCTAAACCTTAAACCTTAAAACCCTAAATCCAAAATTCTAAAACCCTAAACTATTTTTAGAAAAATAATAATTTTAACCCTAAACCTTAACCTACAAATATAACCCCAAATCCTAAATCCCTAAACCCTAAATCACACATCCCAAACCTCAAAACCTTAAACCCTGTTTAGAAAAATAATAATTTTAATAATATATTTCTTTTTAATTAAGTAATACTTATTTAGAAAAATAATGATTTCAATAATGTATTTTGTCTGACGAAAAAATAGTAATTAAATGACATTATTTGAACTTTACAACATGTAGAGGTATTAAGGTCATTTAAGTTTTTAAAAAGTAAAATAAAAATGATATATTTTTAATAAAAAAAGCTTTTCACTTTCTCTCTCTATTTTTGTTTCTCTCTTATTCTCTTCGTTTCTCTCCTCTGTCTTTCTCTTACACTCCCTTCTATTTTTAATATTTTTTTATCAATAAACTATATAATTATCATTTTATTCTTATTTAAAAAATCATAATTTAAAAAAATTTAAATTAATTAATCATATTTTTAAATTACATTATTGATTAAGTTCACTTAAAAAATTATAAAATTAAAATATGGAAATCGGACTAAAATAATTGAAAATTTATTCAATTGTTTTATTTAGTCGTATCACTGGGATATCCTCAAACTTTAAATAGTAAAATAATGTTTATTATCCAGTTTAAAAGATATAGTAAATTCTAAGGGTTGAAAGGTCCATTTTGGATAAAAAATATCAAAATATAATTTTTTTTACGAAAATGTCTAAGATATTATCGATGAAATTTAAAATAATAATAAAAAAAATCAATTATTTATATTTTAAAAATTCTATTATTTAAATAATTGTTTAATTAAAATTAAAAAAAAAATCAAAAAAATTAATTACTTATATTTTTTAAAAAATATTATTTAATTATAATAAATTAATAAAAATCGTAGATAAATTTTATGATAGCGTAAAAAGAATAAAGCAGGAGAGGAATAACTAAACATAATAGGTCACTAACTTATAGTCCCATCGTGTTTCCGTTGCCGACCCAATAAAATGCTCATCTAATATTTAAATTGAAGGAGACTCGTCGTTATTTTGACTCATCGTTGGGATGTTGTCCCATTTGCTTACATATTCCTTCTTAATTCTGATCCTTAAGGGGTTATGGTCAATACTAAATATTGATTTCTCTGAGGGGAAAAAAAAATATAATGATATTGAAATGTTAAATTTTATTATTTTTATAATAAAAATATATTAAATATTTATTTTATTTTTAATTATTATTATTAAATAAAATTATGAATTATTTTTACGATAATATGAAATTAAATCTTGACCATATAAAAAAAATAGTAATATACCATCAGAATTTCATTCACCATCATTTACGCACCACCTCAGGCACGACCTAAAAATAATAATTTCCAGTCAAGGTCTCAAATCGTGATTTTAATTCCTCAATTTTTTTTTTAATATTTTAGTCTTTTTCAAAAGAAAAAAATAAAATAAAGAAAGATAAATACTCATCCCTCTTCACTCTCAATACTAATAGTAATATTTATTTAAAGATTATTCAAATAATTTATTAAAAAAATTATCTATCTATTTATCAGGAAAAATTTCAGTTAGCTGAGTTACAAAAATTTAATTTATTATTTTAATTAATTATTCATACTATTAAATATCTTTTAATAAATTATTTTAATAAAAAATTTAGATTATATTATCCTTAAAACAAATACTAAAAATTTCGTCAACCAATGACAAAAAAAGAAAAATAAATGTCCATCAATCTCGAGAAATTCTACAAGGAGATTTGTCTAAAAAAACATATATTTTATAATAGTTTTAAAAAAATATTAATATTGTTTTTAGTTTACAAAAGTGCAAACAATTTGTTAATAATTTTATTTTTTTTATCACTCTCCTATCCTCTTTTTCAACCACTTTTTTTTTCTTTTTAAAAAAACCAAATATACATTTTTTTCTCTTTTCTCCACTATTTTTCAATCATATTTTTTTTCTCTTCTTATTTTCTTAAAAAAACCAAAATAAAATATACACTTCTTAAAAAATAAATTATTTAAAATTAAAAAAATTAAAAATAAATTACATTATAACACATATATCTAATATTATTATAATTTTAATTGTTATTAAGATAAAAAAATATTTATTAATAATAATTTTATTTAAATATTTAAATATAATTAATTAGATATATTTTATTATATTAATAATAAAAATAATTATAAAAATATTATATTAGATAATATTTTGACGCATAATTTGCGTAAAAATGTTATATATTTGTATTTATATATAGTAGAAAGTTGTATATAGAAACTTCTAATTTTTTTTAATAATTTAATTATTTTTATGAATATTATTTTTTATATTATAATTATAATTAATATTATATTTTTTTATTAAATATAATTATAATTATAATAATAATAATAATGTATTATATTATTTATGAATCATCACAATACTTAGCATATCATTTTCGTATAAATTTATATTTATTTTATTATAAAATAAAATTTTAATATATAATATGATAAAATATATTTATTTATTTAAAATTAATTATAAATTTATAAATAGTTAATATTTTTTATGTTTATAATAATTATGTTTTATAAAATAGAATTAATATATATTTTTTAAATAAAATTGATTAAAAAATATGTTTTTAAATTTAAAGTAATAATGTTTCTTTTTTTCTTAAACTAAAAACAATTTTAACCCCTTTTCAAACTATTATAATAAATTTACCTTTTTTTTTTTTACAAAATGACAAAGACATGTAGTGTGAAAGATGAACTACGTAATACACTTCAGGCCATCAGCTGTCAAAGGCCTATTTTAGAAAGAAAGAAAAGAGTTTCGTAAAAGTTGAGGTAATCTCCGGTTTTTGGATCTACGTTACGTCTTTGAACCTTAGTTTCTCTTGAGAAGAAGAATAAGAAGATGGAGAAGCCTTTACTGGACGGAGAAAGTAGTGGACGCAAAGGTCGTCAGCCACAGTCCGGATTTCGTCGCTGGTCCGATGCTATAAGTCATGGCACTGCTTATCAGAAAGCTGCTGCTTTGGTTGATTTGGTCTGTTAATTCAATGCCATTGCTCTGCTCTTTCTATGTTACTCTTTGTGAAGATTTTTGAATTTTGATTGTTTGTTTTGCGACATGTTTTATTTTTGCCTCTGATCTCTGTTTTTGCTGTTATGATGCTTCTTTGGGCAGATGTTTTTTATTTATTATTTTCTGAATTATGGTCAAATATCTTAGTGGTATTTTCAATTTTTCATAGATCGAAATGAGCTCAAATTTTGGGTTTGTGCTTTTTTTAAGCTTAATTACATGTTTGAAGTAAATTCGGTTCAAATAAAAGCGTGGAGTCAGTAAGACAATTTGGATTGGAACTTTTTAATGAATTATGGTAAGTTGTAAAACATAGAACCGATATCAATGGCTTTGCGTTTTATGTTCTTTACGAATTATGACAATTGCCTTGGATTCATGTTTCATATGTCTTCCGTGATCTGTCGTCATCATCGCAAATCTATGTTGACTGTTATATGTTATGTGTCTCTCTGGAAAAAAATAGGTCGGTCAGCAGAAATTTTTACATGTAACAGTTGCCGGAATTTTAAAGGCCAATAAAATCAATTACACATAGTATGGGAGACTCTTTACATGTAATCAACCAATAAATTCTTCAAGTTTTCAAGTTACACCAATTCAACTAAATACTGTTACCTATAAAAGTTTTTCTGTTAGGTCAGATTTACTGATGAATTACTCTGGGAGTTATTCTCTTAATTTTCTGTTTCTGTGTGTCTGTTTTCTTTCTACAATAGAACTTGTTTTGTGTTTGTTGAACTTAATATTGTATTGTCCATAAAAAAAGCTTAAAAGAAAAAGTTCTTGGGTTTTTGCAATGTTCGAGTAATAAATCATGCAAGTGTAAAAATGAAAAATACTTAGTTTTTGCTTGTGCTGTTGGATGATTTAGTTAACTTGCTCTAAAAAGTTTAAAAAAAATCAGTAATCTTTATATTATGTTGGAATATTATACTAGATAATTGCTTATCATACTAAGTTTTAATGTACCTTGCAGGCGGAAGACGGTATCGGCATACCTGAGCAGATACTTGAACAATCTGGTTTTCAAAGTGCTGCAAAGTTCTATTTTATTTTTCTTCGGTTGCATTTCATTTGGTTCCTCAATTATTTTGCACTCATAATTCTGAATTTCCTTGAGGTTCGTATAATTTTTCGACCGGTTCTGCTATATGTTCTAGTTCCATTTCATGCACTATGGCCTTTATGCAAGCATTTCTATTAGAGTTTTTACTAAGGTTCATTTGCTTTGTGCAGAAGCCTTTGTGGTGCACCAGTTCTGCATATTCTAGCTGTGACAGGGATTACTTCTTTCTGGGACAGTTGCCATACTTGACAGGTGCAGAGTCACTTATCTTTGAGGTAAGAGTAGTACATTTATGGTGGATTGTGTATCTGATTTGTAAACTAGTATCATACTTTTTGCCTCGAATTCAAATAAAGTTGAGCATGAATAGCAGACATATGTCTGATGATTTCTTTTAAGCAATTGACTGCCATGGCAAGAATTTTGATTTTTCCTGTATAGTAAATTCGGAGATTTTGATTTTATTAATCATATTATTAATTCAGTAACATAAGCATTGGGAAAAATATATAATGTAAGCAGAGGAAGACCCGAAATATTTTTCCCAGAGGAGCTGATATACTTCATAGCTATTCTACTCTATTTAGAGTAAAAAATAAAAATGGCACTTTATTTTAGAAACATTAGTCATTTTATTTTCTAACATTTCAAATTTGTCAACTTGATCAAAGTTATAACACTATTTATATATTACGTAAAAAAAATCGTCATATTCATAATTTTACAGGTATTTTAATAATTTTTATTGTAATTAATAGTTTGGCATTAAATTTAGTAAATGAAACTACTACTTTTTTATAATCAAAATAACTAAATATTATCGCAATAAGAAACTAAATTGATCATAGAGTCTTATAGTTGCACTATTTAAAACTTATTCGTAGTTATCATGACTACATGTTACATGCTCCATCATTATTCTCCCTTAAACCTAAGAATATAGATTTTTTGGAGTTTTTCACTAATTTAAAGAATAGTTTAAATCCAATTTGAACTATATAAGATATTTTTAGGATGCCAGATTGGAGAATTTTAATACAAAATTGATCAAATTAGCGTACTAGATTAATTATTTAGTCTAATGAATAAGTATTATATTATAAATATTTGAGTTGAGATTAATACTAATTAATTTTTCTTAAAATTTCTAGCCCTTCCTAGCCCCCAATAACAGTCTGTTCCTGAATGTAAGCCACAGGAACAATAGCTCTTTAGATAGCTATTTGGTTAAAAGGATTTATGATGAAAAATAAATAAATAAAAAAACATTTGGGACATGAAAAGGCTCGTATACGTGTCTTTGTGTTTGTGCATGTATATTATCCTTAAAAAGTCCATAGAGTATGACAAAGTTACAGTGGGATTTTCCCCCTTTTGAGAAGGGCTGTGTTGATGAGTTCGGTACTTTAATAGTACCTTAATTCTATTTTTGGTTCTTTTTTTACCCTTATTTTTCAGGTGGTATTTTAATGATTTCCACATTTAAAAAAACAAAATACTAATTTGATGCAATTTTCATATGTGACTAACATATGTGCTTTAAATGAAGGGTAATTCTAGCATTTTCGATCTTCCTACCCCTGCAACAGAAATCAATTTTTTCTCCCATTTTGAAGTCTTCGAATACAATTTTTTGATGCTTATTGACTCATTTTATCCGCTCTTCATCGTAACTTTTATTTTCTTCAGAAAATGGAAACAAATCCCACCCATAGTCCCTTTCCAAAATTTTGGCGTGGAAACAATACCAAACTCCCAAAAATAAAAATATTTTAAGAAAACATTGATAGACAAGCAACATGGACGTGTCTATAGGATAGCAACAACTTTCTTAGAAAGTTAAAACATTAAATTCCAAACTAAATCATAGAAAATGATCCATATCTTTAATGTTATCAATGAATTTAATGTTATCAATGAATGATTCTATTATTAAGAGAAATCATCATTAGTTTATAGACCATGTTCTACACCAACACTTTGGGAAAGGACCATGGTGGAGTTTGTTTCTATATTCAACAGAAAATAAAAGTGAATAAGTGAGGTTGAAGAGAGTGCAAAATGACTAAGAAGAAGATAGTATGAAAATGAGTCAAAAAGCATTAACAATTTGCATTTATACATTTAAAAATGAGGAGAAAACTTTTTCTGTCGCAGGGATATAAAGAGATGAAAATGCCAGAAATACTCATCATTTAAAGTACAGTTGTTATTTACATGTGAGAATTCCATCAAATTGGTGCCTTCTTTTAAAAAATGTGGGTACCACCAAGGGTAAAAAGGGGTACCAAATATGAAGTTAAGATACTACTAAGGTACCTAATCCTGTGCTGATTATGTAAATTTATTTGTTATTGGGGAAATTTCATTAATAAAAAAACATAAAGTGCAAAGAAATGGAGGTCCATGTGACCATGATGCAGGACAGGAACAAGCATAACAGTAAAGGTACACTGATAACCTAGAAAGAGACCCTCTTTTGTAAAAATGATTTCCCAAAACATAATATCCTGAGACTTATAGGTAACATAAATCTAAAATCAGTAGAGTGGGAGAGGTTTTTTTTCTTCTTTTGATTCAAAAATTGAAAAATACCAGTAAAAGTAGGAAATTTTAAAAACCTTGGTAAATACCTTATTTTGATGAAATGCTGATTTATTTGGAGCATTTGAAATTATGTATACCAAAATCCTGAACTCTTTCTTTCTTTATTTTTTTATATGGGTTTTAACTGATCCAATTTGTTTCACATTTTTGAATGGCTTTAGTGGATTATGGACTTTGCTTAAATCTGTGGTTATGAGTTAATGATGACATTCACAAGGAGTATATATGTAAGAGTGTGCTATTTTGGGTACATGTTTAGAAATGGACGACATCATATACTCTGTTTGTGCTTGAATGGATTGCTAGAAAGTGCTTTTAGAGGCACATGTATTTTTTTGTGTTTGGTTGTGAAACAAAAAGTGCTTCTAATGTCCATGGAGACCACATTGAAAAAATGCTTTTTCAGAAGTAAGTAAAGTCCTTGTTAATTTTGAAAAAAATACTATTTTTTCACCATTTTTATAAAAAGCACTTTGCATCCAAACGTGCTCTTAAACATCAATATGTATTCATTTGTATTTATCATTTCTAGTGATGAAAATTATTGAATGGTATATTATCATTAACATTTGTAGAGATAACACGTGTTGGGCAGCTGAGTTTCTCAGCCTAGCTGATAAAATTTGCTTCATATATGATTGTATGGTTTTATTGAATGTCTAAAAGTTGCGAGTTGCTTAAGTTTATGCTTTTTTTTTTGCAGGGAATTACACTCATTGTACTTGCAGTACATAATTTATTCCCGCTTTCTTACGAAGGTTTCCATATTTATTGCAGAAATACTCTAAATCGGTTTAAGGTGCTTTCTTGCTTTGCTCTGTATATTTTATGAAGCTACTATCCGATTTAATTTTCTTCTTATATCCTTTATAATTGTTGCAAAATGTTCAAAGAAGGCAAACCACTATTTACCTCCTCACTTTTTACATTCTTTGGGAAAATGAATCATTTATTGTTTGGGTTGAAATGGTGTATGGTGTAAATTGTTATGCTTACAGAGGTAGTTTGAGATTTGGTGTTAATTACTTTCCAGAGTCACATGATAACCTTGGAGGTTTCAGAAAGAGAAAGATAGGTACCATAATTTGGAGCTGTGGTAATGGAATTGCAATTTCCATGCTGGACAAGCCATTTACCTTCATTGCTTTGTACCCATTGTTTTTCCATCAATACGTTTATTTTCTTATATAAAGGCACAAGAAGGAGCTTCTGAAATAGGTCATAGAAAGTATCCATAGCATATTTCATAATAGTCTACTTCAAAGTGAACCAAATCTTTACTTATATCAATTGGTACACATTGGCAGCCCAGAAAAGAAAGAAATGCCTTAAAATGCGTATAAACTGAATTGAAAAAGAACCAAATGATTTGGGTTAGAGTAATAATTTATCTTTTTCCTTGTTAACATATGCAGGTATTGTGCCTCCTAATTTTGGTTGTTGATATTCTTGTATATGCTCTGTATTTGTCGCCAGTGGCTTTCAATTCTCTTCCCTTCAGGATTGCTCCATATATCAGAGTTGTCTTTTTCATACTGAGCATTAGGTATTGTTTGGTTAATGGTATCCTCTTTACCTTTTAGATACCGTTGTGGTCTCGTCAACATAAATGTATAACAGCAACAACTATTTATATTGTGCTGGCTATCTCTTTCTATTGATTTTATACTCCCCTCCCATTTGGGTGTTTCATAAGCTGTAACTCATATCACATGAATATTTTACCATAATGTGGGAGATTGAAGATAGCTCTGTGACCATGTGTAAGTTGAGGCAGCTTCCACTTCCCCGACAAACTTAAGCTATAGGAAGTGAGCCTACACTTACTTTATATAGTTTTATACTTCTAACAACTTATTCCAAGTCATAAGGTTTGTTTCGGACTGTCATGAGCAACACTGCAGTGAAGTAGGCGTAGATTATTAATGCACAAATCAAATCATAGCAGCAAAACAGGAACCGAAATACCCTAATATTACTCATTGTAGTGCAACGTGAAAGTTATTATGATTTTAAATAATATTTTCCCTAAAGACTTTTTTTTTATGTTAAAGTAGTTAAATTTTTGGGATGGCACAAAATTTTATCCATGCAGAAGCAAATTTAATTTTCTTGTCCTGCAAAATGAACTGACATTATGCATTTTAAAGTTGAAAATAATCAGGTTGATTTTTTCTTCTCACTTTTACTGTAGTACTTTGTTTCTTTTTCATAAAATTTATCTTGGTTAATGTAGGGAATTACGTTCAACCATCCTTATCCTTGCTGGAATGCTTGGAACGTATTTGAACGTTGTGGTATGTAAACCATCCATTAGTTCTTGTTTTATAGTAATCAAGGATATATTAGTCTATTTATGTTGCTGCCTACTTTGCTATTTTGCGTGGTAATTACTTTTACCTTGTTTATAGCTTGTAAGATTTATGAGCTAGTATATTGTATCTATTTCCATTTTGAGAAATCTTTGTTTTCATGCATATTTCTTATTCTTACTGCTCTGGCATTTCTGTATTGCAGGCTCTTACGCTCCTATTTCTTCTGTTTGCTAGTTGGATTGTCTATGTGATGTTTGAGGATACCCAGGAAGGCAAGACAATATTTACTTCATACGGTGCTACACTATATCAGATGTTTATTTTGTTCACAACATCCAACAATCCTGATGTTTGGACTCCGGCGTACAAGTAAGTAACCTGGAGAAATAATTAGTTTACATCATTTGTTTTATTGTTTTTGACTAAAAAAACTTTATTTTTCATCAATAAGAAACATTAATAAAGTATTAATTATAAAACTTAAATACATGAAGGGACAAGCAGTCCACCAGACATCTATAAAAATACTTGGCTTCTCTTTAAGTTCTCCACATCTACCATAGCTTAACTACCCCAACCCTCGAAATAATAATGACCAAGGAAATTTCAAGTCATCCAATCTTTCCTGTTCTATTGTAAAACTGATAATCATTCCTGAAATCCTTAGACACCAAAGCCCACCTTGGGCCAATACAAAACCTTCTCCCTGAGTAAATTCTTCAACCTCAAATTTTGTTCCTCTATGACTAATAAACAGTTTCTACTCCACCTGAAGAATCCAAATATCTCCAGTGTTGAAGCACACTGCAAGAAACAGTAGATTCTCCTTCTCCCTGAGTAAATTCTTCATCCTCAAATTTTGTTCCTCTATGACTAATGAACCGTTTCTACTCCACCTGAAGAATCCAAACATCTCCAATGTTGAAGCACACTGCAAGAAACAGTAGATTCTTGCGAAATTTTTTTCTTTACTATTAACCCAGACCGTATGGAAAGAGCATCTGAACAACTCACGCAGGTGTTTTGATATCTTCATTATCATTCCTAGGCATAACACACTGGAGGGGATTAAATAATATGTATGATGAATTAA
The DNA here is from genome assembly GCA_033030585.1 of Hippophae rhamnoides. Classification (NCBI taxonomy): domain Eukaryota; kingdom Viridiplantae; phylum Streptophyta; class Magnoliopsida; order Rosales; family Elaeagnaceae; genus Hippophae; species Hippophae rhamnoides. The sequence goes on along the minus strand of CM065433.1, from coordinate 48,738,127 downwards.
TTGAATATGGCATGTAAACATCCTACCAAGTAAAACCAACCATATCATTATCTTCACTTTAATTGGGAAAGAAGATTTCAAAGCCATCTTGTCATTATTGAAACTTTGAAAAGAGGGCCCTTCCATCAGAAAATTAACATTGAATTTGCTCGAGAAGCTCCCAGAATAATCTTGCAGTGAACCTCTTGAATCAGCATGCTCTGAATTTTCCAATTGTCTCATGTTCACTGTTTTGTGCGTACATTGCTGAGATGCTTCTGATGAACAAGTTAGGAGGAAGGGTTTTTTTCTATTAAAATTTTCTATTGGTGGTATAAAGTACTTGGTCTTGTCTAATGTAGTTCTATTTTCTTCTTAAGGACATCGCGGTGGTATTGCTTATTTTTCGTTCTCTATGTGCTGGTGGGGGTCTACTTTGTCACTAACTTGATCCTTGCTGTTGTGTATGACAGCTTCAAATGTCAGGTATAGAATTTTTATCCATTGTTCTCCACTTATGTGCATCAACAAACGTAGAATACATCATTCTTTGACTACATAATGTTTGCTACTGTAAGATGTTTTTTTTCAGTGGTTTAATTGTTCTTAATGAAGGAATATGGACTTAATATCACTTCTATTTGTAGCTTACTAAACAAGTTTCGGGAATGGATCAGATGAGGAGGAGTATGCTGGAGAAAGCCTTTAAATTACTAGATAAGGATGTATGTAACTGATAGCCTATGAGTAAAGAGTAATGCACCTTATGCAACCTTTAAACAAACTTTGATTAGTTTCTTCTTTACTTGTATGGACGTGGTTGAATTGATTATATTTGATGTTTTTGAAATCTTATATTTTTTATGTAATTGCATGTTATACATGAATCCCCATTTTGTATGCTTGGCAGAATCGCAGATTTATTGATAAGAAGCAGTGCAAGTTACTATTCGAAGAACTGAATAATTACAGGTATTCATGTAGTAAATTTCCATAAATGCTTTCACTTTTGAGGCATCATATAAGAAATTTAAAATACTTGTGTTGGACATTCTGCCACTTTATTTTTCTTCTATGAACTCTTTGAATTGTATAGTTGCATTTTGCAACGTTTGGCTATATGGAAGTCCAAATTTACATTGTAAACTGCAAATTAGACAGTGGTGTCAATAACTACTGCTCTGTAAATCACATTAGGCAACTACTTGGGGACAAGTGTGTACTTTTTACAGCTTCTTGGGAACTAAGTTTACTCCAAGATAATAAAGACGAGGGCTAAAGCCTCAGCTAGTTTCACATCGTTAGAATACAGTTTACTTTAAACGTCTTTCTATGGTTGCAATGTTAGTTTATGATATTACTATGTGGAGACTGAAGCATGCATACATTTATATTTCACTTAGGTCATTGCCAAACATATCGGGAGAAGAATTTGACTTGATATTTGATGAGCTGGATGACAGTCGGGACTTCAAGGTATTTTACATTATTGTTTGGAAAGAATACATTGTTGCCAATTTATTAAATTAGGTGCAATATTGTAAAACTCATTATGGGTGGGTGCTACATGTGGGCGGCTGTTTGCTACCTCCATCTTCACCATAACTGAAAAGCCAAGTAATTTTTTTATGCCACCTAAGTAATTAATTCATGTCTCCACTTCTCAATCAAAGTTAAATCTGATGCTGTACAAGCCAACCCTTCCAAGAATTTGATGAGCAAATAACCTTTTTTTTGTCACTCCTAGCCCATAAAAACAATCTGCTTGTTCTACCGATCAACTTAACAAGGCTTACCATTATTCCCATAGTCAGATCGTTTCGCTACTACTTAATTTCTTGTACTGATCAACTCAAATTTTCATCTAACAATCACCGTTTGGCACCTCTTTAGTGTGTTAATATTTGGGTTACCTCTTTATGATATATATGCATGTGTTAAATTTTCTATGCCACATTAATTTCATGAGGTGATGTTATGTTGCTTCTCTTGGTTTTTATGTGATGATTGCTTCTCTTGGTTTTTATGTGATGATTGCTTCTCTTGGTTTTTATGTGATGATTGCTTCAGACAGCTGTTACCAACCATATATGGTTTTGACTGACATTGTAGCAGTGGCTGTTAATGCTGTGTCAAGCTGCGTTTTTGTGACTAACTGAACTCTGGAATAGTTCCATTCTTTTTCATTTTTTCCTGCTCCTCCAGGGATTGGAATAACAGTCATTGCTACTGACACTTGAGTATAATCAGGAGAATTGAATTTCTGCTAAATCTATGTTACACTTACACTAATGATGTGTCAAGCTGTGTTGTTGTGACTGAAACTCTTTAATAGTTCCATTCTTTTTCATTTTTCCCCGCTCCTCTAGGGATTGGAATAACACACCCATTGCTACTGACACTTAAATATAATCAGGAGATTTGAATTTCTGCTAAATCTATGTTACACTTCTATGAGTCCTTTATTTTTTTTTATGTACATGTTTGGGTAATTGTAAGCTCTTTCTAATTTTAGAACTTTTTGTATAAAGATTTATCATTCATATACCTTTATCTATTGTGCTTCTCTCCTACTCTACTGAACTTTATTCATTTCCTTGTAGATCAACTTGGATGAATTTAACGATCTATGCAATGCCATTGCTCTAAGATTTCAAAGGGAGGATACTGTAAGCCCAAATTGTTTTATCTAACCGATTGGGAGTGCTTGTAACTTTTTCATTACGGTGCAATGCCTTTGCTCTAAGATAATACGTGCATTCTTGATGCAGCCATCTTGTTGCCAAAAGTTCCCCTTCTACAGTTCACCCTTGTCTGAAAGTTTGAAGGCCTTTGTACGGAGCCCAAAATTTGGATACATAATATCATTCATTCTCATTATGAATCTCGTTGCTGTTATTGTTGAAACAACGGTATGATCTGAATTTTTCATCACATACAAGTGATGCATTTAATATCTTAAAGAGTTCTGTAAGAGCTCACCAGTTTATACGGATCTAAGTTCAGCCTCTGTTGTTTTGTTCAGCTAGTTCCATGGTTCTAGTCATGCTACATTAACAACTGATTTCTGGCATTTAAAATTTTTAATATTCAAGTTCGTTAGCTCTTGTTAACATAGCTTGCATTGAGTTAAGAATATCTTTTTTATATGTGGTGTGCACTCTGTTTCAAGTTAATCTGTGTACATATACTGTAAATGGGGCTTCATTTAATGAAATTAAGACTTTTTCCCCTTTTCTAAAACGAAAGAAAAAAGATCTTACTATCTAAGTAGAGGTAGAAAATCATGTAGAGAGAACTAGTACGTTTATACTTCAAAAACAGAAAATTTGGCAGAAGACCACATATAGTTGAAAATTTATGCTGAAGGTTCAAAAGGATGTCCATAAACTATATAGATCTCCACATTTCTTCCTTGTCCTCCTTTTTCTCCTCAAAGATTCTTTTGTTTCTTTAACCCAAAGCAAAGCCAACAATGAGATGCATCTGTAAGGAATATTTCCTTTCTTTGGATCTTCCCGAGCCATTAAAATAAATTATAAATAGTTGTTCAGCAGGAGAGAGAGTCCAATGAATTATAAAGCATCTTACTCCGAAGATTAAGCAACAATGTATGTTCAGTAGGAAGCTCTTTAGCAATTTCATGAACGTTATGTCCTTTAGCATAGGACTAAAAATTTTTTAGGGAAACTATAGTGCTTTTATTAATACTACTCGAACAAATATCCTTCCAAAATCTTACAATCTTTCAATCCTTAAGAATCATCTTGATCTAAGGAAAGAAATTGTGGAAAGATTGCATTCCAAGAACACAAAGAAGTCACACAATCAGCCTCCAAAGAATCCTAGGTAACTATCACTTTCTTGCAACCATAGTACACTAATGACATTTTCTTAAAGAATTATTTTTTAAAGGGAATCTCTAAAGTCTAAAACCAATCATCTAGTAATTCACCACATGATCTTTTTCCCCTCAGCTCTAAGAAATTTCTTAGCATTTTTGCCATTCTATTTTGGGTCATCTCCTTTTTCGTTAAAATTATAACATCTACATATAGCTAAGCCACTTTCTTGTCAATTGTTTTGAATCATAAAATGATACAGACCTAGAAAGGAAAAAAACGTCATTACTGATGTGAAGAAGTCGTTCATTTTAAACATTTCAAGTATGAAGAATTTCTATTAGCACCAAAGAAAAAAGAAAAGCATGTTAATCAATTCTGTTAATTTGCAGCTTGATATAGAAAACAACTCTGCTCAGGAGGTCTGGCAAGTGGTTGAATTTGTTTTTGGTAAGGGATTCCAAGCTTAGCTTTTCCAATCCTTATACAGTTCTATAACATATTGTGCTTTAAGTATGATGATGAGTGATGACAAGTATTGTGATTGAAAAATGTGTCTAGTGAACCCTCAACTTCTAGATCAGCTGACATTTGTGGAAATGTGATTACATTTTGAAGGGCCTAGTAAATCATCTACTAATAGGATTATCTTTTACATATATGAATTAAAATGAACAAAAAGAGGACTCCATATTATCCTTGCTGGTTAAAATGTTCAGTCTACCTCGATTAGCAATATTTTAATAGATAATTCTCTTACTTCCCTGGTTGATCTTGAACCTCCGAATTATTCATCTTTAGTTAGCTGATTCTTGAATGTGAAAATGAATAAATATAATGCCTTAAGGTCAAAAGTAATTCTAACTATTGGCAGCAATTGTCTGAGGCAGTGCCAATGATTATTTTGGAATTGTTATCATGTGGGCCATCCTCGTAGAGAAGGAGAAACCTTTAGGTCATGAAAGATGCACATTGATTTCAACTATTAACAAACTTAATTTATCTTTTTTTGTAATATTAGGCTCATTTAGATCATATAGTCATTACAATTAATTTCTGAGATGGTGCCAAAGATCAAGTAACTAATGTTTTGACGATTACAGTTCTCACTCAGTATTTTTGTTTTTGGTTTTTGGTTTGATTATGAATGAGTTATTTAAGCAAAATATTGATAATTTTGGTTCAGACAAATTAGTTTTATCTGATTTCTTTTTTTACTTACCTTTTATAAGTCTAGAAACATAATACACCACCTTTCTTTTTCTAGTTTTCTTTGTAGTTAATATCTGGGCCCAACAAAGGCAAGTATTTTGTATCCTTGGATAACCTGTACATCCCTTTTTTTTTTTTACCTTTTGATACTTTAGATATTTCATTTCATTGCTGCCAATGAAATAGCTAGATCTTAGCAAAACTCACTTTATAAACAACCATAGCTTGGGTATTTTTAGCTGCTAAAAGTGCCTGCTGTTTGTCTTTCTATCTGTACTCTACAGCAAATACAACTACGGTATAGAATTCAGAGGTTCAACTACTTTGATAATTTACCTGAATAACAAACCAAAGCTATATTAAGATCCACTATTGTATCCCGTAGCCTTTTAGTTTTGATTATAGAGGCTTTGGTGAGCATGCTATTAAAGTATTTGTCAGTTGATCATCAGCTTTCTATGACACAGGTTGGTTATACATGATAGAAATGGCTCTGAAAGTCTACTCTTTTGGATTCGTGAATTATTGGAGGGATGGTCAAAATCGCTTTGATTTTCTGATCACTTGGATTATAGGTAACTACTTGAAAACCAGATCCTTTATTTTATTAATGGTGACATATTAAAAGAGATTTCCAGACGTGTGGGTGTAATGGCTGCTACTGAAAGTAAAATGCTAATATGTCTATAATTATAATAATAATAATAATAATAATAATAAGAGAAGGGACAGATGAAACAAATTCATGGGAGTCAAAGTTTTGTAACTTAGGTAAACGTAAATCTTAGATAATTAGTCCTTTTTCTCACGCATCAAATGATTCTTACTTCAAAAGATGCCCACACATTTCTTTCCATCCATGACCCAGTCACAAAAATGGATCGTCAACCTTTCTGCCTTGCTCCTTTTTATAATTTTAATACAAATTACAATGATTAATGTACTAAGACACATTTTGCTGCTACACATCAAAGCCAGAATGACCTGTTAGTACTGTCATCTGTTCGGCTTTCAGTTTCATTGTATTGTCATTTAACTTAGACTTGCTTATTTACCCTCTGTCCTTCAAAGTCTTTCAATTTTTTCCCTCTATTAGCTATATGCATTATACCTCTGTGACATATGGTTATTACACTTGCAGTTATTGGTGAAACTTTAACTTTCGTGGCTCCTGAAGGCTTGACATTTCTTTCAAATGGAGAATGGTGAGCTTTTTACTTCTTCAAATACTGTTAAACTTATTACCCATTATGTCTTCATGTTTTATGGTAAATTTATAACCTTGATCATTTTGATGGGAGGCCATGAAATTTGAAGGCCGAAAATAGGTAACTGCCTTGAAAATATAGGGCTACCTGTGATAGTTTCTTCTTTTTTGGCATATTGATAGGAGCTCAATGTACCTTATATAGTTCCATATCTTTTCTATTGATGCTCACAACTTTAATTGTGAGATTTCTTGCCTAAGATCACTAGGTTTGTAGTGAGCAAAGGGTGGTCTTCTTCATGTCGGTTGTTTTGGAGTATCATTAGTATCGTTAAAGATAACATTGGCATAGAAATGTCCATATCCTTGTGATTTGAAAAATATGCTTTTACATCCGGACATCTGTGGAGATTGTAGACCCTAGAATTGATGGAACCTCGATGGTTTTTCTCAAACCTTGAGAGTGCAGTTGATAAAACCTAATCCTCACCGGGGTATCACCAATATTTTTATCTAATTTTCTATGTATTACTTGTTGGAGGAAAACGTTCTTGTAATGGAGATAAGATTTTTTTAAACAGCTGTGCTGTTTTATGTGTAGAACTTGTTAGCTAGTTTATCTTCATTTTTATTATGTAGAGCAGATATTTTTTCATCCACCTTCCTGACATTTCCATTACCAGGATTCGCTACCTCCTCCTGGCAAGAATGTTGCGCTTAATAAGGCTTCTGATGCACGTCAAGCGTTACCGCGCTTTTGTTGCTACATTCTTAACCCTCATACCAAGTTTGATGCCATATCTAGGGACAATATTTTGTATCCTTTGCATTTATTGTTCCCTTGGTGTTCAGGTATATCTGCTTCTTTCTCCTACAGCTAGCTCTTATTGTCACTAAGTTTTTTTAGTTTAAGAGAGAACTTATATAAACATTGAATACTTGCATGCATCAAATCTAATTGTGTCACATCCAGCTATTCCAAATTTGTACTGGTTCTTATTTTTAAGAGTATATAAAATGTTGCACGTCACCTCAATGTATCATTTTATTCTACAATTAGGGCTACACTATCTATCTTTGTCGTCAATGACTAATTAGAAATTACATTTATTGTAACAACATTCTGTATATAATCTCCATATTATTTTACAGATCTTTGGAGGGATTGTTAATTCTGGAAATCCCAATCTGGAAGCAACGGATCTTGCTGAAAATGAGTATCCTTTGCAATTAGTGAAATATATTTTGATCAATTTATTTATTTTCAGTCCTCTTATCTTACAATAGGTGTTGTATTTTTTTTTTTTCCTTTTTGTTCCTGAAGAGGTTATGTTTCTTTATTACATGTTAACAATTGAATTTTCTTGACAAAAGCAGTTATTATCTCTTCAACTTTAATGACTATCCCAATGGGATGGTGACGCTTTTTAATTTGCTAGTCATGAACAACTGGCAAGTGTGGATGCAGGTAACTATGATGTAAAATTATTTCATGCTTATCAGTCATTTTTATCTTATTAATTTTACATGATGAAAATGCTGTGTGATAAAACATTTCTATGGTCAACTAGCTGTCAAAACATAATCCAGTCATTTTCTTTCAAAGTGTTGGATTATATTAAGATCCCATCCAAACATTATAATGGCAAGTGTGGAAGTGTCCAGAAGGACATTTGAAGTCTGCCCTTGTTTACTTCTTGTTAGAATATATTAATATAATGCTGGCTCATTTACCAACAGCTCTAGTTTTTGGGAGGATAACTTGTTCAAACCCTACAACCCTTATAATGTTGAATTTCAATTGATGTGTGTAGTGTTTAGAGTTCACACTTAAAAGGGAGGGGAGTGTTAGAATGTATAAATATAAGGTTGACTTATCCCCCCCAAAAACTACAGTTTTTAGGAGAATTGGTGACCAATACACTCTTTTAACACTTTTAAATATTTTACATGGTTAGCATGAAGAAATTGTTATTACTATTTTGCATCTCTAATAAGATTTGTAAAATTTCAGAGTTACAAGGAACTTACAGGAACTTCTTGGACAATCATATACTTCGTCAGTTTTTATCTAATAACCGTTTTGCTACTGTTGAATTTGGTAATTACAATTTTGCTGCTATTTTTTTTTTACCTTTATAATAAGCATTGCACTTTTCATTTGTTCTCGAGTATATAAAAACTGATGACTTTTTTTTGTTGTTGTAATCAGGTTGTGGCATTTGTTTTGGAGGCTTTCTTTGCTGAGATGGATCTTGAATCTCCAGAAAAAAGCGAAGAACAGGACAAGGTTTTAGAATTTTTAAAATTTGACTTTGCTATAAAGAAAAACTGCACTGTTATGACAATATGAAAAAAAAATTCCTGCCTCCTTTTTGCCTGGGGTTAGCAAGAAACAGGAAGTTATTTTAACTTGGTTCTGCAGATAAATGTTGTGATTCAAAATCAATAAATGGAAAAAATTTCGTTGAAAATCCTTTAACTATGTTATAGGCAATACGTGAAATGAATGACATAACAGCTTTTCGTAACTGCAACATATGTTTCCTGAAATTAACTTTCACCAAACTAAAATGGTTTCCAGTTTGAAAGATAATTTATAAAGAACTTCTCGTGTCACGAAAGCTTTTTTTCTCTCACTAAAATAAACTCTTCTGTGCAGATTTTGTTAGCGATTACCAGATGCTAGATAGAAGACCTTTTTTAGCTGAACCTCTAATACATAGTTTTGCATGTTAGCTCAATAATTTATTGGTGTCCAATGAAAAAAAAATACAATAATTAATTACGGTGTATATGTCTGTAAAGTTGGGAACTCTTTAGATGTCATGGACAATGGAAGAACTATATTCATTCTGAAGCATGATCCAGATTTCATTATTTGTAAAACTCCCACATCTTTAGATATAAGTCTTATCGTGGTTGAAAACTTGAAGTATTGCTTTTAGGATCTTGTTTCTAGTTACCTTGGTGCCGGAATAATTACTTATCACCAGCTTTTGATCATTTCTCACCTGAATGATATTGTATTGTTTTTCACTTCTTAATATAGGAAGCAGAAGAAAGAAATCACAGACCTCGATCTGTTGGGTATGTATTTACGAATTATTCTATCTGGAAACTCCAACAACTCATGTATGATAGAAGTTAATCATCTTCATTTTGTTACAGCTCAAAGAGTCGAAGCCAGAGAATTGACATGCTGCTTCATCATATGCTGAGTGCAGAGCTTAACCAACCAGAGTCCTCAAACGCATAGTTCTTTTGTTTTGCCGTAGGTATTTTTCCTCCTTTTTTAAATCTCTTCTTTCCCGCCAATTAACTTTTTTTTTTTTTGGGTAATTCCAACATACTATTTCTTTTAAAACATACTTCAAGATCAGCCATTTTTCCAATACATCCATAAATATATTAAATCCTCACAAACTAATTCAACATGATATCAAAGAAGAGTCGTGAGTTCAAAGTTTTCTTTTATGAGTTTACCTACTCAACTTGTCCCACATTGTTTTTTTACATTTATTTAGAGGTGTTTATAAAACATTACTTTGAGACTTGGGTTTGATCTCCGAAGGGGTATCCAGTTTTGGAGGGGTGAGGAGACAGACAATTGTTATTTTACTTATTTTACCACACTCGAGCACGTTGCCATGGCTGGCCGAGCCAAGTGTGTGAGGTGAGGTGGCACTTTATTATTAAAAAAATAAATCATTTTTTTAACCAGTTAGAGAAGATTCAGTTTGTAAGAATGAAATTCTCTCTACCCACATTTCCCTCAACGTCACTTATATGAATGTTTCCCTCAACATTCTTGTTTATGAACGTTACTATCACATTTCCCTTAATGTATTTTTTTTAATGAACGTTCACTCCCACGTTTTCCTCTTCAACGGTTTCAGTTTTCAACTATAAATAGAGACAGTGGCCTTAGTAAGGACACATAACAAAGCCAGTTCTTAACATCGTTCTCTTTACACAACTCTCTTATATAGTTTTTATTCTTTGTTCCAACCAACCTAATATAATAGAGGTGTAGTATTTTGATCTTCTACAGTGTAGTAGACTTCCAAAACATAGTTAGATTCTGGGTTATTTCATCTTTGGGGCTATGGGATTGAGAACTGCTTGCTCATTTTGGGTAGAGCCGTAAAACGTTTTAAACAGAGGGACTTAGTCCGTGACTCAACCCTAAGCAGTAACTTTGGTGACTTCGTTCCTTATTTTAATACTTGTGAAGTAACAATTTTAAGACGTTTGAAAGATGAAATTTCTATAATTGATCTCAACAAATCCTTCCATTTTAAGGGGTTTTATTTTAAAAGATGAAGACAAAAAATGTTGTTTATGTTTAAATACTGTTAAACCTAAACTACTTGTTGAACCAACTGAAACTTAAATTAAAGATTATCAGTATTGGGTAGAAGATGTAAAAAAATTATTCTTAATGGTTTGATTGATACATTATATGATTACTATAATTCTGATAAATATGCTAAGGAAATTTGGGATGCACTTTAAAAGAAGTATGGCATTGAGGAAGCTAGAACAAAAAAGTATGTTGTCAGTAGATGCCTGAAGTACCAAATAACTAACGACAAAGCTGTGGAAGCTGAGTCACATGAATTCCAAAAAATAGCACATGAAATAATTTCTGAAGGTATTTTTTAAATGAATAATTTCAAATTGATGTAATAATAAATTACCCCTTATATGGAAAAACTTTAAAAATGTTTTTAGGCACAAAACTAAGGTTTTCTCTAAAAAGTCTTACTACCAGTCTTCGTATTGAGAAAGAAGCTCGAAAACAACAACAAACAGATGAAGTACTTGTTGTTTCTAACAACAGTGCTAAAAAGAAATCTTTTGTGATTCTTAAACCCAAAGGGAAGAACATGAAGAATTAAAATCGCAATACTAAGCAATCAAAATCGCAACAGATATCCTCCACGGAATAAACCTCAACCCTTCTATAGAAATGATATAAATGACACATTTATGTGTTATAGTTATAACAAGTTTGGCCAATTGGTTAAGAAATGTCGAAATATGCCTCGTCTTATTTCGCAGGTGAACCTAATCGAAGAGTAACTTGTTGCTATGATAATTAAAATCAATTTTGTTTTTAGATCTAAGGGGCAGTGGGCAGACAATGGCGTTACTCGTCATGTGTGCTATGATCGTGATTTTTTCAAGTCCTATTCTGAAGTTGAGGACAAGAAAGTGTTGTTGGATGATTCTCACTCCACTATAGTTGTTGGCATTGGTGAGGTGGAATTAAAATTTACCTTTGAAAAACGATTATCTCGAAGGATGCTTTGTATACTCCAGAGATGAGGAAGAACTTAATCTCGTGCTATCTTCTCAACAAAGATGGGTTCACTCAAATAATTGGGGTTGATTTGTATACAATTACTAAAAATAATATTTTTGTTGAAAAAAGGGTATGCCACTGATGGTATGTTTAAACTGAATGTTGAAATGCATAAAACTTCTTATTTTGCTTACATGTGTTATTTTAATACTTGACATGTTAGACTTTATCACGTTAATAAACGTATAGTTAAGAACGTGAGTAGCATAGGACTTAACTTAATCTATTTTTCAATGATTTTGAAAAATGTGAATTTTGTAGTTAAGTTAAAATTATCAAAATTTCACATAAATTTGTAGTTAGCGAATCCAAATCACTTATTCAATTCATTCTAATATTTGTGAACTAGATAGTGTTTAACTAGATATGAGAAACGCTATTTTATTATTTTTAATTATGACTGTTCTGACTACATTTTTGTGTACTTAATGAGAAATAAAAGTGAAAGGTTTAAGATGTTTATATTTTTTTTGATTGAAATTGAAAACCAACTTAATAGAAAAATAAAAAGATTTCGAAGTGATATATTCACTAAATATGATTATTTTCAACAATTTTTATAAAACCCATAGAATCATTTATGAAAAAATTGCACTTGTTCTCTTAAAATGAATGGCAAAAGCTAAAAGAAAAAAATATTTTTTACTGAATCAGTTGTTATTTTATTAAACTTTGGTGCTGCTTCTCATCGGTGGGAAAATTTTATTAATTGTTTGTTATGTGCTTAATAGGGTTCCTAAATCTACAAATAAAATTTCTCAAGAATACAAACATAGATCAATCAATCCCAAGTTTTAAATCAAGATAAGTTAGGTTTCTAATTTTTTAAAATTTCTTCCTAAATCTACAAATAAAATTTCTCAAGAATACAAACATAGACCAATCAATCCCAAGTTTTAAATCAATATAAGTTAGGTTTCTAATTTTTTAAAATTTCATATGGAGAAATTTTAAAAAATTAGAAACCTAACTTATCTTGATTTAAAACTTGGGATTGATTGGTCTATGTTTGTATTCATGGTTCTAAAAAAATAAAATTGTTAGGACTTATGAATGTGTTTATTAGATATGTTGTGAATATTAAAGCATATAGATTCTTTGACTTGAATGATCATGTTGTTATAGAATTAAATGATGTTGATTTTTTTTTAACATAGGTTTTTCTTTAAATTGAAGAATAGTGGGCGCTCGACTTCTAGTGATGTTCCTATAACTAGAACTAATAAACTAAATGAGAAATTTGATTCTAAACTTAGGATAAGTAAACTTCAAGCTACTAAAGATTATGGGTTTGACTTTTATGCTTATATCTTGGAGGAAGATCATCAAATTTTTCAAAAAGTCGTATCTTTTTTAAATACCAATCTTTGAAAGAAGCCATCGATGATGGATGAACTCTTGAATAAAATAAAACTTTGTATTTAGTTGACTTAACCTCAGGTTGGACGTGGTTATTTGAGAATAAATTGAAACCTAATGATAGTGTTAAAAATACGCTCGTCTTCTAGCCAAAGGGTAGGTAAAGAAAAAATATAGATTTCTTTGATACTCTTTCACTTGTCATTAGAATAATTTCCATACATGTGTTATTTTCTCTTGTTGTTATTCATGATCTTGTTGTTCACCAAATGGATGTACAAACTACTTTTCTAAATGGTGATATAGAAGAGATTTACACGGACCAACTTGAAGGTTTTATTGTCCCTAGTTAAGAAAACAAAGTTCATAAATTAGATAAATCACTGTATGGTTTAAAACAAGTACCTAAACAATGGCATGTAAAATTTGATAATCTTGTTATTTGACATGGTTTCAAAATGAATGAAAGTGATAAATATATTTATTATATGTCTGAAAATAACATTTTTACTATTATATGTCTTTATGTGTATCACTTGCTTATTTTTTATTCAAATACTCATATCGTGAATAATGTGAAAAATTTATTTTGTGGTAATTTTAATATGAAAGATCTTAGAGAAGTGAGTATAATCCTTAAAATAAAGATTATTAGATCTGAACATAGACTCTTTAGATTAATCTCGTTACATTAAGAAGATCTTAAAGAAACATAATTATTTTAACCGCAAACCTATTTGTATTCTATATGATCCTAGTGTGAAGTTGTTCAAGAACACCGGAGATGATGTTAGACAAACGGAGTATACGAGTATTATTGGTAGCTTACGTGGTGCTGCTGATTGCACTAGATCAACATAGCTTATGTTGTAGGATTATTATGTAGATTTACCAATAAACTTAGTATAAAGCATTGGAATACTATTGAAAGGGTTGTGAGGTACCTAAAAAGGACTATGAATCTTGGATTACATTATCAGAGGTTTTTCGCTGTCTTAAAAGGATACATTAATGCTAATTGGAACACCCTTTTAGAAGACTCCAAAGCAAAAAAGGCTATATATTTAGCATAGTTAGTAGAACTGTTTCTTGAAAGTTTAAGAAACAGACTATTTTGGCTTAATCTACTATGAAATTTGAGATGATAGCACTAACCACTACTAGTGAGGAAGCAAGTTGGTTGAGAAGTTTTGTTAGCTAAAATTCCTTTATAAGAAAGACCGATTCCAATTGTCTTGATCCACTACAATAGTATCGCGGTTATTGTAAAGATTCAGAATAGTTATTATAACAGCAAAAGACCATAGGTACGTCGTAAGCATGGTACTGTTGGAGAATTTATGTACAGGAGTTGTACGTCTATCCTAGTGCAGTGAATGCTCTAATATATTTTGAAACATTTTTACTATGTAAAGGTTGAATTCAATAGATACCTTGTGTTTATGCATAACCTTATATTTTGATTGGTTGTTCGATGAAAATTATTTTTAAATAATTTAAGTAGGGAATCGTTGGAAATAAGTGTGAATTTTGAAAAAAGAGAAATCGTATGAATTTACTCACTCAACTTGTCTCACATTATTTTTTTACATCTTTTTAAAGGTATCTATAAGGCATTACTTTGGGACTTGGGTTTGAGTCTCAAAGGGATACAGTTTTGTGAATGGGTGAGTAGATAAGCAATTGTTGGTTTACCACACACACATCGCTGTCATCAGTAGAGTCCGAATGCATGTGCGTGAGGTGAGGTGACACTTTATTTTTTATTATTAAAAAAATAAATCATTTTTTTAACTAGTCAGAGAAGACTTAGTTTATTAGAGTGGGTTTCTCTCTGCCCACGTTTCCACCAATGTCACTTTTATGAATGTTTCACTCAACATTCTCTTTTATGAACATTATTTCCATGTTTTTCCCAACTTTTTTTTTCTTTTAGAATGTTTACTTCCACGTTTTTCTCTTCAACAGTTTCAGTTTTCAACTATAAATTGAGACAGTGGTCTCAGTAATGACACATAACAAAACCATCTCTTTATACAACTCTCTCTACACATTTTTTGTTTGTATTTTTATTCTTTGATTCCAAGCAACTTAATTTAATAGAAGTGTAGTATTTCGATTTTTTACGATACATTAGATTTTTGAGGCAAAGTCAAATTAGGGTTGAGAACTGTTTTGCATATTTTGGGTAAAATCGCGAAACGTTTTAAAGAGAACAACTTAGTTTAATCCAAACAGTAACTTTGATACAACTAAAGATAACAAGATACGGTGACAAGTAGTATGATACGAAATGTTTTTATAAGCATGCCTTTGGACTGGATTGATTAATTAAAAGTTTGTTTCAAGAACACTTATGTGTCACGAGAAAAGTAACGAACTATTATAATTTTTGGACAAAATTGTAAAATGTTTTAAAGAGAACGACATAATCTATAATTCAATTCAAACAGTAATTTTGATAACTTCGTTTCTTATTTTATTACTTATGAAGTAACAAAATGAAGATAACAATATACAGTGACGAGGAGTAGTATGATACTAAATGTTTTTATCAACATGCCTATGCAATGGGTTGATTAATTAAAAGTTTGTTTCAATAACAGTTATTTGTTACGAGAAAAGGGATGAGATATTGCATTTTTTAACATATTATCTGTACTTTAAACATTTATTGAAAAGTTTCATATTAGATCATAGTGCATGTATTACAAGACAGAGATTTGACAGACAAGAATTCTAGATCATCAATTTGCTTGTTAAGCTGCCAAATTCGTACAGGTACATGTTCTTATTTGAAAATGTTTTTTCCTGGATTCTATGCTAGACAGGTTATCAAGTACGAATGGCATCTCTTTGGTTTTGAACTGAAGATTGATTTTGAATTGAGATCATTGGAAGTAGGACTCGAGAAGAAACTGGTCATTGACTGGATTGAGTATTTGAGTATAATCTACGACTTTATCATCTGTTTACTCTTGCTGGTTTAATGGTAATTTCGTTTTCTTTTTTTCTTTTTTCTGTACTTTTTTTAGTTCAACACATTCTGATGAGACTCATTATTGTCCATAGTGTTGCAAAGCAGCAGCCCAAAACTTAAAAACATAATCAGTACATGAGTGCTTTCTTTCCTTTAAAGATATATTGTATGCAATTGCCGATCGGAGTAATATGTTCAATCTTGTACTTGCTTGCAAAATATACCTCCGGCTCTGCCTATCCCCACCCAACCCTGATATTTACGCATACTTCACAAATGTTATATTTAATAGCACCTTTCTTTCCCACATTGAACAGAGTATTAGTACATGCCTTTTTTTTATCCCGTCTCTCATAAATTCCTCAATTATTTAATATGTTTTTTTTTATTTTTAACCACCTTTAGTTAAAAATATATATATTCATTTATGATAAATAAATAAATAAATATATATATATATATATATATATATTTAGGGAATTAAAAATAAAATTTTAAGGTTATTTCATACAATTAAATTATTATTTTATTTTCTCATTCTTTTGGGGTTGGTGGGGTATTACGAAATTCCGCTTTATATATTTTTGCTGCATTGATATTAAGACAGAATTGGATTATGATCTTAATTACCGATGAGTCTATAAACGAGCATCATTAACATTTATATTCTCTTTTGAATAAAATATGATTTTAGAGTGTGCAGCTTAAGATTATAACTGGTATTTTTATATAGGGAAAATAAAGGTCCCACATGTTATAAGTTCTTGAAAATTCGTGCTTTAATAATACTTTAAATTACATATTGAATCATTGTAATTATAGTTTTTTAAGTAAATTTATTTGATTATGTAATTTAAAAATATAATTAATTAAATTTAAAATTTAAAAAAAAATTAAAGATAAGATAAAAATTATATATTTTATTAATAAAAATATTAAAAAAAATAAAATAAAACAGTCTATCTCCTCATCCTTTCTCTTTATTTCTCTCCCCCTCTCTGTTCTCTTTCTTTCTCATTCATTCTCTCTTATTATTTTTTATTTTTTATTAATAAAATGATAATAAAAGAAAAAGAGAATTAAGTAAAGATATAGAAAAAGAAAAGGGAAGATTAAAATAACTACACTCTAATTTGTTTGTAATTTTTAAGTGGAGCCCGCTAATTTTTCAAAAATAGATGTCGGTATCACCATAACTGCAAGAGTCCAGGGTAGGGAGATTATCTTCGTTCGTTTAAATATCGTGATCATGTGGTTCACGGAGTTTTCCGATCAAAAGTTTAAATTTTTTAAATTTCTTAAGAATATATTTTTTATTAATAAATTAATTATATTTTTAATAATTTAGGTATATTAAATATAATTAAATTATTTATATCATTAATTTAAAATAATTATATTAATATGTTTTATATACTATAATATTAATTTTTTATATTTTATTTATTAATAAAAATATTATTTTTATCAACATTTAATTTATTTAGTTATAATATTTTATAAATAATATACATTTAAAAAATTAAGAAAATAAAATTTGGGAGATAAAGTGGGGTGATAATTCCCAAATTCACCTCATCACCAGGGGTATTTTTAATTGGTGTAAAAATTAAATTCTTATAAGATAAATTTACATCCTATTTATACAAAATAAAATATTTAATATAATAAATATTTATATTTAACAATAAAAATAAAAATAATAACATATTTAATAATTAAAATATACAATTTAATAAAATAAAAACACATATATATATATATAGTATATTAAAAAATTAAAAAAAATTTAAATTTAATCTTCATTCCTATCAAACGAATACTTGTAAAATGATTTCTACAGCGGTGTCAACATAATTTCAATAAGGGTAAACTAATTTTTTTTCCTTAACGGTTACCGTCCATAAATTTTAATTTGTCAAGTAAATGTAAAATTCTTTATGATTTTGTGTTGCATTTAAATTTTTTTTGTCCATTTTATTAAGAAATCTAACAAAAATGAAAATCTGATATTTAATTTATAACTTTGTTAACGAAATTAATAAAAATTAGACATTTTTAAATATAACAAAATTATTAAGTTGGGGCATTTTTTTTTAACAAATAAATTAATAAAGGTTCGTTGCAAATTTAAGGATATAAAACATTATCCTTAAACCTTATCATCATGCTACCTCTTATGCCTTAGCTGTTACCTGGATTGGAACGTACTTACCCTTTTTTGTTTCTTGAAAGAAAATATTAAATTAAATCTTATAAAAAAGATAGAAATATATAACATTTTTGTACAGTATAAAGACCAATTAAAGGAAACTTAATATAATTAATTACCAAAAAAAAAAAAGCATATCGATAGAAAGCTCCACAAAAAACAGAGGATAGTTCTTGGGGAAAAATCAAAATTAAATAATAATGAAAAAAGATCGGATAGAAAAAACTTTACCAAAACTCCTCCAAATTCACAAGAGTCCAGTAAATTAGCTCAAAATTACTAACCAAAACTCAATAGATCAGTCAATCAGCCTCAATATTCCTCCTAATCAGCAGAAAATAACCCAAAACAGCACAAATAGCAGCAACAAGATTGCCCTCCTTCAACAAAATCTTAACCACAACACCAAAAATCTCCTTTGTAATCTTTCTTCCTTCCACAACCAAAGTCCTCTTGGGTTTCCCAAAGAAAGCCAACAAAACCACAATAGCAATCCAAGTTACCAAAGTGGCTGGAACCAAAACTGCAAGAGCTGCCACCATTGAAAGTAATCCAAAAACTGCTCCAAGAAGCACAGATGCATAAAGGGCTGGCCACCCAGATGATGGAGAGCTTAGCTGTGCTTGTAATTTATACCATGAAAGTATGGATTTCAGAAAATTCCATGAACAAGTTAACAAAATTCCATAAACTAACACGAATAAGCAAACCCATGTCCTCCTTTTACTCATGATTCTCATAAATAATACATATGATTTTGGTGGTGATGATGTTTGTTTCTCTTGTTCTTCATCCATTTTATCTGCCATTCAGACAACCTTCACCTTTTTTTTTTTTTTTTTGCTTTTCTCTTTCTAAATTTTCTCGAGAAAATTACTTATTTGATTGATTTGTGATTTCCAGGGTTCTCTGTCTCCGTTACTTCAGTCCCAAGATGATGAGTAACTAGACATTTATAAAGATAACCCTAGCCAAAAAAGAAAAAAAAAAATGTTCCTATAATATTAGGTGAGAATTGAAGTGGAGTGTCACGCTCTCTTTCAGGGCGTGGAATCAAATTCTATTTCAGTCAGACAGATGGCCCTGCGGATTTATTTCTGTCCTTGCGTGATTGAACTGTTTTGCACGCGCACATGAGGTTCGTGGTTATGTGATAGATTGGCACATGTCCATATCTTTTTTTCCCAAAAAAAAAAAAGAGGTTAAAATACTTATTACTTCACACAATTCAATAACGGTTCTTTGTCTTTGGGCTTTGTTGTGGAATTGTGGTTCTACCGAGCTTCGTCTTTGAGTGACGAATTGATCAAAGCACAACGATATGGACTCGGAGCGCACATGTCAAATTTGGGCAACTCAGAAAGAACGGTCCTTTTAGTCTTTTAACTCCTTTTAGAGATTCTACTGGTTATTATAGTTTGCGGCTGGTTTCTTGTTGCCTTCCCCAACTTCAATTCCCCCCTCCCTTTTTTCGCTGAATCCCCAACATATTTTTTTCTTCTTCCTAAAGTTACTTTAAATTAATGAAACTATTAAAGAGGTTCCAATAGATGTGTAGATTTCTGTAAATAATTAATAACTCGGTAAGAAGTGAGATTATCTTGGGATGGTTGTGTTTAACATTTCGAATACTTAAATCAATAATAAGATTTAAGATTTAATAAATATATACTTAAATTAATAATAAAATTTAATAAATATAAATGAGATTGATGTCTCATCCTATTAGTAAAAGGAAAGACATAGTTTTACTATAATTATGATATGCGAATTGAAAAATGAATTGAAAATTTACATATACATGGTTTTACTATAATTATTAGAACTAAAATAAATTGAAAATTTACCTTAAGATATTGATCAAGTTTTATCACACTCACACGTGAATGTGAATTTTAATGGTGTTTCAATTTGATGCTTCTAAAACTTTTTTTGCTATAACGATAATACAAAAACAATTTATTGAAAAATTGATTATGAATTAATTGAATTCACAAAAAAATTTAGGAACCAACCGAGTATTTATAAGTATATCTAAGTGCTCTGTACATCAAAAAACAAAAGAGTAATACACTTGAGAGGTTGAAGGGTTGAAGAACTTGTGAGTGATAGAAGTCATGGACCACATTCTAGTCAACTGTTCGATTGGTTACCGAACTTTCAGGAGAGAAAAACCAACATTCTCTCACTTGGTACATACATTCAATCATTCAACTTTATAATAAACTAAACACGTGATTCATAATGATATGCCATCTAATGATGAGTATTATCTTTCATGTATCATGATACATTATGCATCTTAAGCCCGTACAACTTAATGAATATTTATTCGATATCCATAACTTAAATATGTTTCTCAATATATACGAATAAACAAAATATATGCATAAAATTAATGAGAAAACATCAATTGAATAAGGGTTTTATTGATATTTACTAATGTACATACAATGAATATTTATATCATGGAACTAAGTCTAATTCTTACTACATGATCCTTGAAAGGGTGAAATTCGACCCCTTACATATGCTTCCAAAAGGGATATTCACATTGGTGAACGCAAGACCCTTTCTTAGTACATGTCTTGCATTTTAAGTAAGAGGGTCAGTGGATTCCTTCCTCCAATCATGAGGCATAATATGTATCATACATCTCAAGTGGAAGGCTCAATCGACTCATTCCTCCAAACAAGGGGGTCAGTGTATTGATTTTTCAGGAGACAATAGACATGTAAGAGTGAAATTAAATCCAACCCCTAAATGCGTTCCTAAAGAGAAGGTTTGCCATGGAACACAAGCCTCTATATTGGGATGTATCCCGCATCTCAATTGGGTGATAAATTGAATTCTTTTTAACATATTACATTCACATGTATGTTTGTATGTAACATGTTACATCAACTTTTATAAATTAGTTGATTTAGCTTCACTCTGTAATTTATAAATCTAATTCTATATTTGTATATAACATATTACATCTATCTCTAAATTTGTATGTGATATGTTATATCTATTTTTCATAAAATTATCAGAGCTCCAATGAATATGTAACATGTTACGTACAATTTTATCTTCAGATGTAATATATTATATTCATCTTCTACAAAGTCATCGAAACTTCGATAAGGTAACCAACATGAATGTTGAAGCTTACGTAAGGTCGTCGGGGCGATTAGAGTTATGATGAGGTCATGAGATATGTGTAGTCTTATAATGATCTTTTTTTCATTGAGGTTGTAAAAATAAGTGTATTTTTATTTATTCATTGAATAATTTGATATAAAGTTACGAGTTTTAAGATTTGTTATTACTTATTAATAAAAATTGATAAATTTATTAAAAATAGTATCGAAAACCAATCACTCGCAGATCACGATCACGATCACAAACGTAATGGGTGGGATTTGTTTTTTGGAGACACATGCACACAATTTTTTTAGGGCCTTGATATCTCTTTTCACTACTGATTATGGTGGTATTAGATAGAGATTTTGATCAAAGGCAACGAATGTTACCGGTTTACGACATAAATTACTTCCAAATGTTACACGATTTACGACATAAATTACTTCCAAATGTTACACGATTTACGACATAAATTACTCAATTTTGAATAGCAAGTGGTTACCGGTTTAAGACTTTTTTTTTTTCTTTTTCTACTTAGATTTCTCACATCAAATGTTTGAATTAATCTTACCTAAAATATCTTTATATCTAAATAACATTGCTTTGTTTTTCCAATAAATTACTTCCATGTATTTTGAATTACACGACTCATCAATTTGCTTTTCAGTGCGGCTCTGTATGCTAAAGACATTTTGAACGAGAAACTCACATATCACATTAGGCCATTACACAACACCACACCACACCACTTGTTATTCATGATTAAAATATGGATAAATATCAACAAATCTCACTAAATTTGTTAAAATAATAAAAAAAATCCTAACTGATTTATACTTTGTATCAATGAATACCTTATATATAATTTAATATATATAAAAAAACTCCTAAATCTAATAAATAACTACATAGAAAAACAAATTAATACAAAAAATAGTATTACTTTATGAGAAAATTAAAATAATAAACATATTAAATATAAATAAAGCACGATTTAAAAATAATTTTTTAAAAAATAATGCAAAGAAAAAATAGAAGAATATAAATATTATTATCCAGAATAAAGATTATTCTTTTCCTTAACTAATATAACAAAATAAATAAATAAATAATTATACAACAAAATCAATAAGTCATGGAATTCATCTACGAAAGGATTAATTTTAGTTTTAACAAAAAGATATAGAAGGGAGGGAGATTGAGAGAGAGAGAGATAAACAAGAGAGAAATTATAAATAGGTGAACAAGGGATATAACTTGTTTTATTTTTTCTTTATTTTATTAATTTTTTAATAATTACTTAAAACATTTCCTTTTTTATTTTACTTACTTGGTTAATTCATTTTTTAATATAAAAGTGAAGATTGTATTTAAATATATATTATTTTCAATTATTTTTTAATTAAAAATATTGAAATGGTGATATTATTTTTAAAGATAAATTTATAAATATATTATCAAATTACTACAAAAGTTGTAAATATCATCTAATTTTCTCTTATAATAAATATAACACTAAAAAGTATCATAATACAAAAAATATCACTCCATAATTTTATATGAAATTTTTTAATATTTTTATGTATAAATATAACATCAAAATATCATAAATTATACTAAAATAATATATTTATAACCTTACTTAATATTTCAATAATATATTATACCAGTTAATTTACCTTATTTGTCTAACTTAAACTTCTTTAACTAAGGGCGGTAATGATATTTACCCATTAATTATATATAAACGGGTGAGGGATGGGATCACGGAACAGGTGAGTTGTTAAGTACAAAGATGCAATAATTCTCTTGTTTCCAACGAGCATACCTTACGTTCGTTTAATTGAAAGGAATGAAATCAAAAATGAAACTATTTTGTACATTTAATTATCTTATAAATATGAAATTGAATAGAATTAATTACTAAAAATATTGAATTATCATCCCACTGTCCCTCTGAGAAAGTTATTACTTGAAAAATTTATTCACTTCTTTTCCTATTATATAAAAAAATATTAGCTCGAAATATTTAATAATATTTTTACATAATAATAATTTTTAAAAAATAATTTTTAATAATATATTATGTTTGATAGAAGAAATAATAATTAAATAATATTATTTAAATTTTAATGAATATATGAGTATTAAGATAATATATAATATTTTTCATTTCATTCTAATAGTAAAACAAACACTATAATACTAATTATTATTTTTTATTCCAATGATTAAACCAACTAAATCTAATAGTAATATTATTTTATTTTAAGTTAAATTCTATAACTATTACTTTTCTATTATACAAACCAAACTTATCACATGAGAAATAAAATATTCTTAGTTTTTTTCGTTTTTACTTTAATTGTACAATATAATCTCATTTACATTAAATTTTATTTTTAATTTTTTTAAAAAATATATTTTTATTTTTTTTACAACGTACTTGAACATACGTTTCTTAGTATTATACGAAAATAAACATACTTTTTTATTTAAAAAATTAAAAATAAAATTATATATATATATTATTTTTCTATGTCTTAAAATAAAGTATACTTTTATGTAAAAATATATATTTTTACATTATAAAAAATAACATATAACTTTAAAAATAATTACAAATAAAACTAAAATTACATCAAGTGATTAAACAAATATCACAATTAGCTAACACGACAATATATCTCTCATCAAAATGAGCCGATTGAATAAAATGGAAACTCCAATTCAATTTTGTAGAAACTTGGTTTTGCTAGTTATGGACTCTCCTTTCCATAAGATTCCAACATCAACAAGTCAAATCACAGTCCATTTCCCACCATAATAAACGGAAGGCCAGAGGATAACAGTTTTTTTTTTGTTTTTTAATAAATAATCATGCTATTACTCAAATTTTAAGCCATTTTATATAAAAATATTCATTTTTTCTACACAAAATTACCTAAACTTATAATCTTTATACGTGAATTTTTTTTATGAATAATTTTTACCAATTAACTAATTAAGATTAATTAATTAACTTAATAATTAATTAAATTTTAACAATTAATATTAATTAATTGATGTTAACTAACTTAATAAAAACAAACTAAAATAAGATGTTAGGTAAAAATTTTGATATAACAAACTAAGTAATAGAGTTAATGAGTGATTTCATACATACAATGTTATCTTTAAATTATTTTTATTTTTATTACTGTTAAATTAACTTCATTTATTTTATTAATATATTTTAAAATAATAATAATAATAATCTCAATGAATTACGATAATTTAGATGTATTAATTACTGTTAAATTAATTAAAATATGTATCAATAATTTAAATAGAAGTATTTAATGTATTAATAAAAAAGTATCAATCATATAATTTATATTAGAACTCAATTATCCAATCCAAACCCAAAGAAAAAAATATGAATTTAATTAAATTTGAATTGATCTAAATAACATGATAAAATTAGGACTGAATTGGGTTGAATCAGGACAAATTTGACAATACTAAATTAAAAAATTATTAAAATTAATTTTATATATTAAACTTGTTAGTTCATGTTACGAAAAAATATGTTGATTACCCATTTATTAACAAAAATTACACAATATTCTATCAGTATAAACATGACTAGTTATATATGTATTTATGAATTTTATTTAAAAATAAAATTTTTTATATTTTTTTTAATTCATGAATTATTTTGTATAAAAATTTATTATTCTAATTGATTAAGAATTATAAAGAAATTATAATATTTCAAATAATATCGATTAAATAAACTTAAATATCAGTTAATATATAAAAATAAAAAAATTGTTTCATTTCTCATTAATTTAATTCAATTCAAAATTGTTTAATTCAATTCAAAATTGTTTTATTTGTGCTGGGATTAATAACACGTTACATAAATTTAATTTAATTTAATTCAACCCAAACAAACTCTGAAACCTAATCCAAGCCTTATCCTGTCAGAAATTGTTTTCACATTTTAACCGTGATAGAAAACTTTTTCAAACAGAAAATGATTTACACAAATTATTTGCGGAAGAAACTCTATGATGGTTAATGATATTTTTATAATAATAAAAATATATAAAATATTTATTATATTATATTATTAATTATATATCAATATTATTTCTATTAAATAAATTTATTATGAATAAAATATTTATTATAACAATAACATCGATACCCAATATTCATTGTATAACATTTTGTCATCCTCCCGTATCCAAGAGCCTTTCTTTTCTTAAATGTGTATGAACATGAAAAAATCTTATCATCTCTTATCAAAAAACTTATCTAATTATTTTAATTAATAATTATTTATTATATTTAAATTACATCATAAAAAATATTAATAGGAAAAGAAAAAAAAAGCCGATGTGAGCACTTATTGTGATTTTTTTGTTTGTCAGAAAGCACTTATTGTGATTGATGAGGGTAGGCGAGCAAGTGGTGATTAATAATAATATATACACCATTTAGGTGAATCCAACAAGTAGTAGTAATATTTGCTCAATATATTACAAATAATTTATAAATTATAATCTTAATAATAAAAATAACATCAAATTATAATTAATATTAAAAATAAAATAAATATTTACATATTTTTATTTAACATTATCAAAAAAAGTATTAGTTTTTTTTTTAAATATCCAAATCTATTTTTATTAAATAAAAAAATATCAAATAAATAAAATTAAAATTAAAATTTATAATAACGTGTGGAGAAATCATACCATATCAACTATTTAAATTTCAAAATTTAAAATCCAAGAATTATTAGTTATTACTTGATAGTAGTAGTACTGCTTGACTTTTGGCGAAAAAAAAATAACAATAAATAGTTGTCTGATGGTGAAATGTTAATATGAAGAACTTATTTGGTATTAATCGCATACCGATTCAATGAAAATTATTGTTTGGATAATCATTTTTATGATTGACTTATACTAGATTCTTAAATTTTAGCTTTAAATTGTTTTTTAGCGTTACCATTGAAAATAATATCATCAAGTAGAATGACAAATGTCCTATATTATCTTATAAAAATATTATATTAACTCTCTCATTTTATTTAAAATATTAATTACACGCTCATTCATATGTTATAATTAAGTTTGAACTTAATCTTTGAGTATATACGAGAGACATATGTCACAATATCAATTTCTCAAGAATTTATCATACAAGACTTACTCATCTGTCGCACTAAACCCGACTTTCAATCCAAAACGTAACTCCAAAGAGAATAGTGAAGAGAATAGCTGTTAACGCCTATCGCTTCAGAGTAGCTTTACGATACACCGCTAAGAATTCCCAAGATGTTAGAATTTCCAAGATTTAATGCAACGTAAACCCACTGCTATTTATACAAGGCTTCTAAGCCTAAGAAAGACGCCACCACATTCTGATAATTCTACGCCTAATATACAAGAAGGTTCTATGTTTTACGTACAATGTGCCACAAGGCTCTAAGATCTTCTACCCAACTCTGTGAGTCTTTCTGTGCTTTGTTCAGCTCCTTCATGCACCTTCCGGATGTTCCAAGAAGCTTTCGCCAGTTACCTTCTACATCTTTCCCGGATCGCCCGTAAGCTTCCGCCACTTTTCCACATCCTTCCCGAACCATCCTAAGGCATTCTAGAACGTTCCAGCCCCATTCTAGCATCCTCCAACGCTGCTCGAACACTAGGCCTTCAAGCTCGAGTCGAGTCCGTCCAACTCTACCTGCCTTTTCTGTACTTTCAGGCAACTCTAGAACTTTCCATGTAGAAAAGCCTAGATCCTTTAGGCAACCACTATTTATTTGGATTTTGTGTAGCTGGGCGTGGCGGCGCGACACCCTCCCCCCACTTAAGCCCGCGACGCCCTCGTCGCGCCTTCAAGCTTCGAACCTCTCGATGTCGTCTTTGAACCGCCACAAAGATTCCTCGTGTTCCCAGCCTCGTTTCTTCATCCGAGGCGTTTCTTCCATTCGACCAAGTATTCCCTATAACTTGCACGCCTCTTCGACTCGATCAAGCGGTCCGCCAAAATCGAGTCCACTTCCCTATCAAAGCGAGGGTTACCACCGCGTAGCGCCTTTCGATACTCCCCGACTTATGTCATCCTCGTCT
This sequence comes from Hippophae rhamnoides, assembly GCA_033030585.1. Taxonomy (NCBI): domain Eukaryota; kingdom Viridiplantae; phylum Streptophyta; class Magnoliopsida; order Rosales; family Elaeagnaceae; genus Hippophae; species Hippophae rhamnoides. The sequence continues at coordinate 48,710,708 of CM065433.1, read as the reverse complement.
CCACGGTAAGGTTTTAGCATGCTTACATGAAAACAGTGATATATTTTAAGCTTCGAGGGAGTCAGAAATAGAGACACCTTACTAACTTTCTCGAGGACAGGAAACGGTCCCTCATACTGTACTCAACCCGTTGCGAACCTTCCACAAGTGACTTGAATCATCTGGGGCAATAGTTTTACCAGACCAAATCACCTTCCCGAAATTCTACCATCCTCCTCTTCTCGTCACCAATTTCTTCATCTTTTAGACGCCTTATTCAGATAAGCTCTGGCCAACTCCACTGCTCATGCCACGCCTTGGCAAACTTGAAAGCACTTGGCTCTTTTCCTTCATAACTCGTGGCTACAGATGCAGTGGTCCGCTGGCCGCCGCTCCATGACAATTTCGAAGCGGACTCTTAACTGCGGACTCACTTTTCGGCAGATACGAGAATCACACATCCAACAGCCTTCGCCCAATTCGCTGATCGGCACCAACAAAGTTGCCTAAGATACGCTCCAAAGAACGCATTGGGCGCGCTCCGTCATTCCGTCGCTGGGATGAAAGTCAGGGAGAAATTCAAGTCTCGATCCCGCAGCTTGAATAGTTCCGTCTCAAAATTTCCCCACGAATCGTGGTCCTTGGCCACTCACGATATCGAAGGAATTTCCGTTGCTTCACAACATTCTCCCGAGGAACAACCGCGCTCGTCTCATCCGCCGCAAATTATCGAGGTAGGTGGCTTAATGTCGCATATTTGCCGAAACGGTCAACGATGACACAATGCCGCCAAATCCTCGATTTTGGCAAGCAGTTGATGAAGTCCATGCAGACACTCTCCCACCTGCCTCCGGGAACGGGCAATGGTTTCCAACAACCCGCCGGGCGCACGTCGTTGCTCAATCTTGTCCCGTTGGCATACAAGACAAGTCTTCACATAAGCTTCTACATCATCCCGAAGTCGAGGCCACAAGTAGATGGACTTGATCAAAGCAAGCGGTACGCCTCATTCCGCGTGTCCCCGCCCATAACGAATCAGCGGCACTCCTCGATAAGCTCTTTCCTTAAGCTCCCCATTTTGGCACGAAGATTCGATTCTACTCGCATGTAGCAGTCCGTCACCACCCAAAATCGTCTCGCTCTTCCTTCCTCGATGCAGGCAAGCGAGGTTTCGGGTGCGGCATCATGCCCAACCCTTCGATCCTATCCACAGCGACCTGTTGCCTACTCGGCGCCGCTAGCTCCGTCTCGCGCCAACGCATCGCCCACCACATCGGGCCTTACTGTGCTCAGACTCCAACCTATAGTCAAACTTCGCCAAGAAATCTCGCCACCGAGCTTGCTTCGGGACTCAACTTCTTTCGAAGCCCAAGAGTTTGTCACGCCACATCGTCCGTCATAATAACAAACGAGAACCCAATAAGTAATGTCGCCACACCCTTAGGCAATGAACGGCGGCCGTCATTTCTTTTCTTGTACCTGTACGGCTGCTCAAGTCATCGAAGCCATGCTCTCATAAGCTTACCTGACGCTCTTCCTCGCATCAATACTCCACCAAACTTTGTCACACCGTGGCTTTCGGGAGCCCTCCTTGCTTCAGGAGTAGTCACCTAAGCTTTACGCGGCCGCAATGGCCGAAGATAAGTCTCTGACACCACGTCGCTCGAGCTCAAGGTTAGCCCACGATCGAGACCGTCCCACGAACAAGAATAAGGCATCATTGTCACTGCGGCCTGGGGACTTCAAGCAAAGAAGGTCATGGAACTCCTTCACATAATCCCTCATGCTACCCGTCCGTTTTAGCCGTCCGCAATCGGCCCCCTTGCTCCTCTTCAAGATTTTACAGGAAGAACGCATCTTGAATTCCCTTTCAAGTCATCAAAGTTGTATCAATCGTGCAAACCCCTCGTCGCACATCTCTACGTTCCGTCTCCACCACAACATCGCAGTTTGATAAATACACGGCCGCAGCTCTGGATTCGCCGGTACGGTCCGTTACGCGTAGGGCATCAAAGCATTTGTTCTAGCCCCCATAGAAGTCATTCACTTCCCCGGCGTTCCTAACGCCCACAAAGCGTCTCGGCTGGGAACGTCCCACCCTCTTAGCCTCATCGACCCGTGGTCGCACTAGTTCCCGCGGCCATAGCCCGCTACATGAGCCAGATCGCCACCCATATCCTTCATTCTACGCAATACATTAGCAAGTTCTCTTCGGACAAGATCCCTTACCTTGGCAAGTTCCGCTTCAACCCATCAATCTCTCGCCTCAATCCACCGTCTAGCTTTCATCGGGAGCGACATCTTAACCGCCGCATGGATTTCCACATCCTCGCCTCCAAGCCATTGCAACGCTCCTCTGTTGTCAACCCGATCAAACAGCCCCTAAGCCGGCCCCGGCGCACTTCCCACTCGTGCTTCCAAGCTAGAAAGCAAGTCTTTCGACTCGCTCAAGATTCCTGCGGGCTTTTCGCACTTCCTCACGCCACGTTCCATTGGTGGAACGTCCATGCTTGGTGTAGTCGCGTGTTCTTCATTTTTGCCAAAGATGTAGATACTTTAACCTCGCTCCGATACCAACCGTCACGACCTCAATTTCTCAAGTAAAGAATCGTGGCGCACTTAGCTCTGGCCCGTCGCACTAAGCCTCGCTTTCAATCCGAAATGTAACTCCAAAGATAATAGAAAGAGTAGTTTGCAAAGAATGCTTTGTATCGCTTCTGCAGAGTTTACGATACAATTGCTAAGAATTCCCAAGATGTTAGGAATTTCCAAGATGAATGCAAACGTACATCAAGTGGTCTATTTATAGCAGGGTTTCAAGCTTAAGAGCATGCCACCACATTCTAGATAATTCTATGCCTAGAATATACAAGAAGGTTCTGTAGTTTACGTACAACGTGCCACAAGGCCTAGTATCTTCTAGCCCAACTCTATAGTCTTCTGTGCTCTAGCTCCTTCACGCACCTTCCGGATGTTCCGCAAGCTTCCACAGCCTTCTACATCATTCTCGGGACGTTCCGTAAGCTTCCTTCCACAGCCTTCCACATCCTTCCCGAACCATCCTGGCCAAGCATTCTAACTGCATGCTCTTACCATTCTAGCACCCCAGCCGCGCTCGAACAATCTGGTCTTCAAGCTCGAGCTGAAATTCGTCCAACTCTAGCCATTTCTAGACTTCTCTAGGCAACTTTAGAACTTTCTACGTAGAAAAGCCTAGATCCTTTAGTCAACCACTATTTATTTAGATTTTTAGGGACAGTTTGGACAGGGCGTGACACATATATCATATAATTTGATTCTTATGCTGTGTTAATTACTAGTTAGTAAAAAAAAATAAAAATAGAAACAATAAGAAATAAAAAAGATTATTTATATAACATGATCCGTTTTTTATTCTATTTAAAATAAATATTTATTATTTGAAGTAAAAAAATAAAACATTATCAGTTAAAAATTATAAAAAAACTATAATTTAATTAGAATAATAATATTAATACAATTATTTTTATTAATGTAACAATAAAAATATAAATTATCTATTTTGTTTTTATAATTAACTATAATTTAATATCAATTAATATCTAATAAAATTATTATTAATAAATAATTATTACAATAAAAATAATAACGTTGCTTTAAATTAAAAACAAATACTAATATATTAAAGGTTGGGTATAGGCTAGTTTAATAAAAATGTAAACAAAAAATAAGTTATTTTTTTAATAAGAATATAATTTAATTTAAGATTAATATAAAAAATAAAATTTGAAAATTAATGTAAAATATTAATAAATAATTTATTTTATTATTATTTATTTTATTTCATATTTTTTTCATGAATTATAAATAATATGATATAATATTATTGAAAAATAAAATTAATAATATTGATAAATATATATAAATTAAAATAAAAAAAATCTGATACAATTTTATTCCGATGTCCCCGAAGGTACAAACATGAAAATATAGGATTGAAAAAATCCAGACAACTATCGACTTTGGTGAGGTCTTTTTCGTTGTTTTAGCTAGGGACCTAAATAGGTAGTTAATAATAAAAACGCGTAAATGTAGCGTTGAAATACCAACAGAACCCAACAACCAATTTGAACTCAAAACCAAATGAAAGAGAAAGAAAGATTATTTGTTCGAAAAAACAAGAAAATATTAATGGAAAATACTGTTAAGTTAGAGAGGGGGAGGGTTTGTGTTGACTAAGCAAAAGATGCAATAGCCGACAAAAGCCGTCTCCTACTATTAATAATATTATGATAATAAAATAAATTTCCCCTTATGAATAAACCACTAGAGAGTCGAACCTCTATTTCGTGGTAATTAATCTTCATAGGCTCATGCCACTTTTTTGTTCTCAATCCTTTGATTATCTATCTGGGTTTTCATGGATTGCTCTATTCATACTGTTGACTGAATAAACATTATTCACTATCAAACGCATTGAGTTCAACGTCTTCTGGTCAGTGTTTCATTTGTATAGTTGTACAATAGTGCTTCAATATCATTATTTTAGTTGAATTTGGGGACTACCGTACTGGGTATTTTTTAGACGATATTATTTCATTTGGGTTCCTACTTTTCCACCCCTCTTGAATTATTTGAAGATTTTAGCTGAAGCTTCAAAGTCGTGACGTTGAAGTTCGCAATATATATTTGGAGGCGTTGTGATTGATTTAGAAATTTTAAGATATAGCTATGAATTGGGCATAGGTTCAAGTATACATTGTTTTTAGTTGATTATTTGGTATCATTCTTTTAATGGAATTAGAAAAAGGAGAAGCATTCGAGAACGTTTCGATTGGTTTTGGGTGTTAAATTTTGGTTGAGAATAAGGGTTTTGAAGATGGGTTGTATAAATTTCAAGGCTTCTGCTGTCGAAGACAGCAAGGAAAGCTCGACAAGAAGATCTTCTTCAACTAAACAATACTCGGAGCTGAAGGTTCAAAGCTTGAATTCTTCGAGAAGAGAAGAGAGCGAGAGGACAAAAAAGAGGTTGGATGTGGGTGATGTGAAAGTTAAGTTGATTGATAAGAAAGCCAGTGGTTCAGTGAGTTCACATCGTGATGATCAAATAGAGAGAAAGAAAACGGAGATGCCGGAATTTACTGTTCTTAGTAATCCAAGTATTGGACGAATTCCTATGGCTACAGAAGGAGAGCAGGTTGCGGCCGGGTGGCCGACATGGCTTTCTTCAGTGGCTGCTGAGGCTCTCAAAGGATGGTTACCACGCCGTGCTGACACATTTGAGAAGTTAGATAAAGTATGTTCAATTCTTTACTTACGTCGCATTTTGCTTTTGCATTATAGCATAATCAATATCATTTATCAGTCACCAGCAAGCACTTATAAGAGTTACAATTAGGGTAATTGTGAAGTTAATTTTAGTTTGAGCCAACTTTATTCTCTTCCCCTGTTCCCCTAGCTCTTTTATAGGCTAATTTTATTGCAAATGTAGCTGTTTTCATCGAATCCTGTTATTGTTTATTCTATGATTTATTTTAATAGTTTTGCAAGAACGAAGGCATTAAGCTCCATAGCATAGAGTTTTTGATGGAGAGTTACTGGGTAAGGAATTTGAATATCTTTCAAATACTTCCCCCGTAAATCAGCTGCAACAAACCAGATACATCAATGCTGCTCGGTTACAAGTGACTGGAGAACCTTTACTCCATGACATCAAGCAAACATCTTCCTTAAGAAAATTAACAATTTTCTAAAAGATATTTTCTTATGATGGTTTTTGGTGTTGATACTGGATATCTTTTGGCTATAACACAAAATAAGCTAATATACACTTTGTAGCTAAAGAAGAAAAATGTTTGACTGTAAACATTTTGGTTGTCATTATGTGGAAAGAAATCGTAGACTTTTTAGTTTTGGTTAGAAAAATGTATATTTGCCCATTCAAAACTAACATGATCTACAGTCAATGTTACAGAGCTGTATATTTGCCATTTGTTCTTCGTATCATCATGATGATATCTTCATCCCTTCGTTTTATTTTCTCCCCTCCTTTTTTCTTAACAATATATCGGTTTCTCATTCTTGCAGATTGGGCAAGGAACTTATAGTAGTGTATACAAGGCCTGTGATGTCATTCACAAAAAAATGGTTGCTTTGAAGAAAGTAAGATTTGATAATCTAGACCCTGAGAGTGTCAAATTTATGGCAAGGGAAATCATTATTTTGCGCAGGCTAGATCACCCTAACATAATCAAGTTGGAAGGATTGATAGCGTCACAAACATCTTGTAGTTTATACCTCGTTTTTGAGTATATGGAGCATGATCTTACTGGACTAGCATCACGTCCTGGCATAAAATTCACAGAACCACATGTACTCGTACTTTTGCTTTTTGTTGCGATTATTTTGCTAAACATGTGTACCAAACTCTAATTTGTTTATTTTGTTTTAGGTCAAATGTTACATGCAACAACTTCTAAGTGGACTTGACCATTGTCATAATCGAGGTGTTTTGCATCGTGACATAAAGGGTTCAAACCTTCTTATTGATAATAATGGCATCTTGAAAATTGCAGATTTTGGGTTGGCAAGTTTTTATGATCCTCATCATAGTGTTCCGATGACAAGCCGTGTGGTTACTCTCTGGTATCGACCACCAGAGCTTTTGCTTGGAGCCACTCGTTATGGCGTAGCTGTGGACTTGTGGAGTACTGGTTGCATTTTAGGAGAATTGTATACTGGCAGGCCTATTTTGCCTGGAAAGACAGAGGTAATGAAATTAATTTTCTTTTTACATGCAAATTGTTGTTTTTCACTACCTTTTTTTTTCCTTGGAATTTTCTCCTATTCAGCTCGAAGAAAAGGATTTTGACCCCCAAAATTAAAAATCTTGAAGAAAGGATTGCATAATTTTGTAATCTTGATAATCAAAATGGAAAATATAAATAAATTTTAGAAATTAAAATTTGGTTTGTTAGTCATTGACGGTTCTGGTGGTTGGCAGTAACATATCATAGTTGCTGCTGACTGACAGAAACTGCTGAAAGCTCCCGTCATTAACTGATAGTACTGTAATACTGCAGAAGAGGCAAGTGTGGCTCTAGAGACATGCGCTAATTCAAAGAAAATTTAGAGAAAAACCTAGGGATCCTTAATTATGATAGTTATAGCATTTTATTTATTTTGTTATTTTTGTGCCAATTTAGTCTTTGTTATTAAAAAATGGCAGTAAAAGAACAAATTATTAAATTTTTATTTTTTTAATTAATTTTATAATCATTGTTATTTATTGTTAAAAATAATTTGTAAAATTGATATCTCAATAACAATTACAAAATATAAAAAAATAAAATTAGTTATTTATTCTTGTGCTGTGTTTTTTTTAAAAGAATTAAACTGCTATAAAAAAATAACAAATGGATTAAATTATTCTTCTTTACACAATTAAGAGACTTATGCTAGCACGCACCCAAATTTATATGCAAATATATGAAATATTCCTCCGTAGGCTTGGAAAGAGAGAGAGGAGGGAAACATACTTTTTCTTTCGTTCCACCTAGAGGGAAATAATCTAGGACTCTACTGTAGTAAAGGCTTAATATTTTTAATTGACTAATAGTTGTTATTATATCGGTGACAAGTTAATATTTCATGGAAAATACTGACAGTAAATTAATCAATTTTACCCCAAAAAATGACAGTCTTAGCTTCAGTGGTAGATAACCTCACAACCTATTCCCAGATCCGTATTCACTTTGCGCTTGGAGCTGGTTATTAATTCTCATACTACCTAGTCTACATTAAGTTATTTTTTTTAATGTGAGTATAGTAGTGTCTTTATATGCTTTGGCAAGTTGACAAGTTATAGGAATAAAATAGCTAATCATGCCTCACAAGAAACATGGATGGGCTTAAGGCATATTTTTCTTCAAATCTTTCTTTGTAGAGTTACATTAAACTGAACATTTTCTTTATTGTTCTTACATCTGAATGGTTGACATCCAATATACATTTGAAGAATGGTTCGTTTTTCCTTCACTGAAATATTCACTTTCTCTATTTTTCATATAGTTCACATAAAGTATTTACTTTCATGTTGTAGGTTGAACAGTTGCATAAAATCTTCAAGCTTTGTGGCTCCCCATCTGATGATTATTGGAGTAAGTTGCACTTACGGCATTCAACAGTGGTGAAGCCTCCTCAACCTTATAGATGCTGTGTTGCAGAAACGTTCAAGGATCTTCCCCTTGCGGCAGTTCAGCTCATGGATATTCTTCTTTCTATAGATCCTGCAGATCGACATACTGCAGCATTTGCTCTCAAGAGTGAGGTACGGTTATATTATTTGAAAGTAAAAATGACAGTAATATAATGTAGGACTGAAATAAAAGCCTGTCTATATATCCAGATGTTCTGTACATTGTTCTAGAATGGAGCAATGTCTGACAGTATCAATCAGTGAGTCTTGATTTGTAGGATTTCCAACTTCTGTATGCATTTTAGATTGATGATATTTTCTGTTAGATTAAATTACTTTGTTTCGTAAAGACTTCTTTTACATTTAATAGGTCCTGAAAGCGAGCTTACTATACATTTTTTTAACAGTTCTTTACAACTCAACCTCTTGCTTGTGATCCATCAAATATGCCCAAGTACCCTCCAAGCAAAGAGATTGATGCTAAATTTCGAGAGAGAGAAGCTAGAAGGTACATGTTATATAAGTTAATAGTCTTTCAAATAATGTTTTCTTGGTCGAAAAGCTACTTTTCTCTGGCATTGTTCCAAACTGGATAAATGGTTTGCATCTATTCAAAGATTTTGGTCTTAACATGTGACAGTTATTTGCTTACATATTGGTCTTTATATTACTAAAGCCGCTTATAGGCATTTTAATATTTTGACCTAACAAAAGGTTGTTGATCCAAAATTTACGGTTTCCTTTTTATCTGTAACCATGTGCCTGTACTTATATTTTACTCAAAAAGAGTCTCCCTTGTTATCTCCTATTTAACACGTCCCTGTAATTTACACAGGGAAGGAGCACTAGGCAGAAGGGCCCAGAGGGTTGACCTGGAAAAGAGAATGCAAAGAGAAACTCATGTTAATCGTGTTAATCCTGTTACAGATGCTAATGCTGGGGTAACCATTTCAGAAATTTTTGTTTTGTATAAACTATCATCTAGCCCTTTGAAATTAAAGAGAATCCCGAGGATCAAATACAAGTTTTATGAAGTTTATAAACCAATGCATTTATCAATAAAATGTTTAAATCCTATGTTCTTTTTTTCAAATAAGTTGAGCATAAGTTTCCCCTAAATTTCAAAATCCTTCCTTAAACCAGTGAATCCTTCTCATCTTTACAGTTGCCCTTGTTCTTCATATTAACTTTTCTTTTGCTGAAGACTTATAGAAACTTCTTTGTCTCTTACTTTTATTCATTTTTTTTTCTAGCTACCAAATATGTCTTCATAGCTTTTCTAAAAATAAAAATAAAAATTTGGTCGTAAAGTAAGTATGAGCTTTTCTGATTAGTTCACTCTGTATTTACAGAGAAGGCAAGATCGTCCAAATGCAAAGAGCCTAAGTGAAGTGTTCAACCTTAATAGGGAGGGAATTGTTTCAGGTTTCCTGATTGATCCAACTAAACAGTCACGAGCTGCTAATGATACGAGTAAGGATTTCTCAGAGAATATAAATAAGAGATCTTCACTTTCAGGACCTCTAATTCGTGGGCCTGTGTCCACAAGATCCGGGAGGGAACATATTGTTCCTCTTATGGTTCCCACTAAAGCCAACCTGTCTAAGCTGTCTGGTCTAGTGGCAGCTAGGACTGCATCATCCGAAGATCAACAAGAGAAAACTGGTTCATCTCGGATAGACACAATAAACCATGTTTGCAGATTCCCAGGATCAGATTATGAAGGGCGGTCCAAAAGAAAGCAGGATCAGAAGCATCACACACAGAGAGTTGCATATTCTCGTCCAGTGGATGACGATAGAGCCTGTACTAAAGAGCCAAGTCTGGTTAGTTTTGTTGCTAACAATATCGACTGTTCCTTCACACTATTTATGTTTCATTTATTATTTTGCTACACAGCAAGTGCATGTTATTTCTCAATTATTAATGGTTATCTTACCTCAATATGTACGTATATACACATGTGCACACATATTATAGGTTTCGTGGATGAGCATCTTTTTAGAGCAGATTTTTTACTATTTGTTTATCTCTGCTTGTATTTTGGGTATCAAAAGATCTTATTTTTGTTCGTAGTCTTGCGTCTAGGCTCATATACTCCATAGAATCATAGCTTAAATATAAATGATACTTGTTTAGTTCAAAATCTCCAACAGCATGGTCGTGGGTCCAGGGACAACAAAATATACGTTTCTGGTCCTTGATTCATAGAACCATAGCTTAAATATATATGATACTTATTTAGTTCAAAATTTCCAACAGCATGGTCGTGGATCCAGGGACAACAAAATATATGTTTCTGGTCCGTTGCTTGGTTCATCAAACAATGTAGATCAATTGCTCAAAGAGCATAACCGAAGGATCCGAGAGTATGCTCGTCAGATGCGAAATGAAAAGGCCAGACGTGGGAATCAATCTAATACATCTGCTTCTAGACATGCAGCAGCTGGATAGTTATATAACTTGTACTTCCATGACATCAATCATTTGGCTTTTACTTTCTGCTTTTGGTAGAGCTATGAATCTCTTTCCTCTACAAATATATCTGGAGAAAAAAAAAAGGGGTAAAAGGGTCAGAGTAAGAGAGGAAGGAATAGCCAGCTCTCCTCTTACAGTATTTTTTTTAGTTGATTGTATCGGAAGTACTTATTGTGATTCTTTTTATTTTTTTTTTCTTTTCTGGAGGAATAATTGATTCTTCCAATTCTTATGGTAAATTCCTCTTTGATTCTTCATTTAATATTTTCCTCTTCCCGATTGCCTGTAGTTAGCAAGAACTTCTTCAAGGCCCTATTGTCATTGGTATTTTATTTTCTTTCATTCAAGTTTGTTAAGCTAAATAGAGCATAGACAAAAGAGAAGAAATAATCATTTTTCTTCTTCTTCTTTGAACGCATTGATAGATAACATGATATCATATATATAGCACTTGCATTTCTTCTTAGAACGAGTGAGACGTTTCTTTTTATCTTAGAATTTTCATTTATTTTTTGCAATGCGATAGCTTAACTTTGTTATTTATTGATGGATTAAACAAGAACTAATTACTAGCAAAGACTATTTCTTTTACTTTAACACGAAAATCCAAATGTCTCCTCCAATGCAACTACAGTCAAGTTTTGTACCAGATTCTGCAGTCTTTGTTTAACCATCGAAAAGATACGATTATTGTGTATATATCTCAAAGTTTTGAGGAGGTTAAAATGGATTGATGAGAAGTCGTAAAACTATAAAGACGGGCTTTTGCGAACTGTAAATTCAACCAAAAACACAAAATGGCAAAGTAATTTGTAGAGCGCAATTCAGTGAGTGCAAAGGTATCTGAAGTTTCATGTTGTCAAATGGCTATTTAGTCTCTCTGCACTCTGCAGCTAAAAATGATCAACACGTAATACTGAAATGGACGACCTAAAATCTGTCCAAATCGTTCACCCTGACGTCAAGAATTTAAATATATATATATATATATATTTATGCTAGGATTCAGGTGTTGCTTAAATATAAACATTGTTTGTTTAAAAGAAAAATCCCTTAAAGATGTATAAGATTCATGATTGACTAACATGCCATAATATTATCGAATATAAACACTAATTCAAGCAATTAGTTATTAGCGGGGATAGCTCAGTTGGGAGAGCGTCAGACTGAAGATCTGAAGGTCGCGTGTTCGATCCACGCTCACCGCATTTGTTTCATCTTTTTTGCCCGCTCTTCCATTTTTGTTCGACCTTCGCTCAACTCAACGCATTATGTTCTTCCAATTTCAACTAGGGGCAAAATGAAAATTTAACTTCAGGGAAGTAGTTAACAATATTATTGAGCATATGCAGTTTTCTTCGGACGATGGATCGTTTGAATAGAGAGTTAAGCAACAGTTGCCGGTGATTTTTCGATTCAATTCATTCGCGCTATTTGAGTTTGCATATTGAGATAAGTATGCTATTTAAAGAGATTAGGTTTTTGCCCTTTGTCTACGTAGATTTTCGTACTTGAGATTATACATTTTCAATTGGTTTCCTTAATTGTTTTAATCATTATATCTCCACTCTTTACCTGTTACAAGCTGATTTAGTGTAAGTTTCTAAAATCAGTTACTTTCGGAACAAAAGATTAACTTATATTATATATGCTTTGAGAATATAAAATGCATCTTGATAAATGTATGACGTCACTAGCTTTTCTCTTACTTCCACAACCATTATCATCATCATCGTTCTATTTTTTATTCTTCCACAACCATATATGCCTAGATCTTTCCTGATTCGTCGTCGTATTTGTTTACACTTTGATAACTTGTACTGCAGGTCACGATAAATGCAAATTTCCATCCAGGTAATTGTTTACCTAAACTGAATGAAACTATTTATTGCATTTATTTTTTCATTTAGTCGTTGTCTCGTTCTTGTCAATTTAGTTTCTCCTGGACTATAAATTTAGAAGGACTTGTTTAATGCGCAGTAAAACCGTGAGCAATATTGGAAGTATCTCCAGTCCATCAACAGCGTTGGGATTAAATCCTAGTGAAGATATGAGCAGCTGCACCAAGGTTGCTCAACTATGGCTTTGGGCTCTGATTCTTACTCTTTTGTTCGTCATACCTATGCTCTTCTTTTAGCGTCCCAGCCTCCCAGATTGGTTCGTGCCACACAAGAAGAGGCTTTTCTTTTCTTCCCCACTGTTTCTACTCTTTATAAATTTATTTATTTTTGGGTTGCTCGAAAACAGTCTGGAGTGGCACTTGTTTCTATTAGAGGTTGGCTGATTTTGGACTATTGATGAGTTACTACATATTGAGCTTGCTTTGTAATTTAGTTAGGAAAAAAAAAATCACCCAACATCCCGCCTTCTAAATATAATATTACTCCTTTATTGGCAAGCCATTATGGCTAATATTGAACAGTTTTTGACATTATAATGGTTGTGAAAGAGTTGAGTAAAAAAAAAAAACAGAGAGAACAGAGACAAAAGGTAAAGTTGTGTCACAGAGTATAGTTTTTAAATGTGTGCTGAATCCAATATTTTTAGTCTTTCGGGAAATTACTAAAGAAATTAATGCAAACTGATTGAAAATATGCAATCCAGATCAATAGTAAATTGTGCTATATGCACATATATATCCATACAAAGCCTTTGTGTTTTTTTTTTCCTGCAACAATGTCGACATCATGAGTGTTTATATATTTGGTGTGCCGCTATTACGTGAGATTTTCTTAGATTCATGTGCTTTACTAATATTTTAGCTTGTCAACCTTATTGATGCCATCCATATATTTATTGTTTCATTTTACAGTATTTCCATGACACAGCACCTGCTTTGATTGAAGTAGATTAATCTGATTATCTATCTTTCAATGAATTTGAGTTTTAATTTTCTCTGTCTTAAGTCCGAACAAAAGAGGTGTATTTATTTTTATGTTAAAAAATTAAGATAGGTGTTATACGTGTCATACTACACTCAAATAATGGTTAAAATTTCAGTTTGGTTATATTGTTTATTTTATGATTTACATGTATATCGTCTGCTTAGAATAATTTTTTTCCCAAAGATATCTCATCATACGTTACAATTATAGGGAAAGTTATCATATAACTCCATTTATTTAGGCTTCATGTATTGTTTACTACATTTATTAAGAAAAGCACTTCTTATGTTACTTTGTTTTTGGAACTCTATGTAAAAAAAATTTGTTAAATATAATTAAATATCACATATAATACATATTTATATTTTTTTTTTGACAAACATATCTAATTAAGTAATTTTAAATTAAAATAAAAAAATACTCAATTTTTTTTAAAAAATAGTTAAACTTAAAAAAATTTATTATCTAATATATGATTTTGACATTTATTAATCTCCTTTAATTTGATGGTAATAAAATGATAATGACCAATATTAGATAATAAATAACTCTATGAAAGTAGAGTCATTAATACACTTTTATACTTAATACATACTTGTGTTTATTCAATAAGTGTTATTTTTTGGGCTAAAAATATTAAAATATAATTGTTTTAGTGAAAATAAGTAAAAATATAATTTTTAGAAATTTTTTGGATTTTTTATGAATTTTTTAATATTGAATCAATTCAAAAAATGTCACGTGAAGACCACCTAAACAAGGGAATTGACCATGCATGACACGTAGACAACACGTAAGCAAAGAAGGCCAATTGGGCAACATCGTGTGTATCGGGTGACACAGGATCTTGTCAAGTGTTTAGCACGAAATTCGTTCAGAGCATCATTACTCTGTCAACGATCTTGCCACGTATCGTCATGTGATTCATCCATTCCTTCCATCAGCATGCCATGCAATCCTCATTCGCGAATCAAATCTCGTTATATGGCATTATCGATCAACTATGCCATGCTTCGTTCACTCATTGGATATGTCTTTCTCCCTTACCAAGTGTCGTGTTTTCATTGGCCAATGCTATTAATTTTTTCCTTTTTTCATCTTCGTTCTTCATCTGAAATTGATCTGACGGTCCAGATTTCACTAAAGCTTAATTTAATCCCACTAATTGACTTATAAATCCTAATGAGCTAAAAAATTATCAATTTTTTATGAGTATTTGGAGCCAAGAAGAACGAAAAATACAAAAAAATAAAAATGAAATACAATTTTGATAAAGATTCAAGAGGATATTAATGTTACAATTTAAGAGATTATTTGTATTTTTTTCTTATTTCTTTATCAAATTTTATGTCTTTTTTTATGAAAATTATGATCTTTATAAACAAAATTTTGTCTAATTAATTTATTAATCTAAGATGTTATAAACTCAATTTTTAACATGTGATGATATAATATTTTACTATAATTATGATTTTAATTCAATTATATTATTTAATTTGATTTTTATGTTATTAATTATTTGGCCAATAATTGATCTATAGAGCTAATTAAATAGATTTTAGAGAATTACTTAATTATTTATCTTGATTAAATAACATGCATAGTTTCTAGCCAAATATATATAATTCATATATATATATAATCCATAATTGATTAACTTAATGAGTAGTATGTAATTTAATTGACATGAAAGTGTAATTAGGTTAATTACTATATGGTGTGTAGGATACTTAAGAGATGAATATATGTTATGTTATATTAAATTGATCATATAATTAATTAATAATTATATTAGGAGGATTTTAATTATTTACATGTTTAAAAAATTAAAAGATTAATTATTACTAAATATTTTCTAATATATCTTCTTAGTTGTCAATTATGAGTCAATTAATTATTATTATTTATTTTTAGTTCTTTTAATTTTATTTCTTAAAACATAAAAACACAAAAAAATTGTTTTTGTTTTTTATTTTATTTTTTAGTTTTAAAAATAAATTTCTAATAACATAATCTACTTATAAACGATATTTTTTTATCATTATATTACTTATTACGATATGTATATTTACGTAATTATTATACATTATTCGTATTCGATTAAGGATCAAAGTAAAAAATAATAAATAAACCAAATTATAATTAAAAATAAGAGTACAAATATTTTATTTGAGTCTAAATAATTTAAGCATCATTTGTTTATTTGTATCTAAATATTTTATTTTTTGCCAATTTTTTCATTAAATACTTAAAAGCAAAAGTAACAAGGTTAACAGGGATTTCGTTTTAGGTGAAGGAATATAACTGAATCTGTTTCAATTAGAAATAGGTACCCCCCCTTCTGAAAATAAATTCGCTAAGCGTGACCTGTTTACAAATTTCCCTTAGGTTTAGCTAAGAAAATGTATTCAGAATATAACAAATTTTAAGAAGAAAAAATCAAATCAAATCAAATTATATCAATATTTATAATTTGATTTGAGTTATTTATATTTATTTAATTATTCAAATTTCACAGTTATCACCCATATAAACTTTCTTCACAATTGTATAAATTTATTTTCTTCTCAGGCCATATATCTCTCATAATTTTATCAATTTTTATTTAAAAATTTGACAACTTAACTTACAATGTAAAATTGTGCACAACTCAAGCTTATCAAGTTGATTTAAAAAAAATTAGAAATTTATTAGGAAGATTACCCAAAAAAAATATAATTTCAATTGAACGATAGACTCGTAAAATAAACTCTAAGTCTAAATTGGTTAATGTTTTGATAATATTTGTATGTTAGATGTCTCGATAGAACATCGATAAATTATGAATGTCGATGTTAGAAACTCACGTCTAACTCAACCCAATAAGATCTCATTGAGTTAAGGGTTGTCCAAGCTTATAAGCAACTTTGCTGCCTTGTTCCTAGTCGATGTGGGACAAGGATACTTAACAGCCTCCCTCCACATGGCGGACAGCATATGGCGCCACGGTGATCGTGGTAGAGAATTAAGTCCAAACACATGTAGAGTAGGCCCGTCTGATGTTAGAAACTCACAAGTCAATAAGATCTCATCGTTGAGTTAAGGGTTGCTTATAAACTTTCTTTATCTTGTTCCTAGTCGATGTGGACAAGGATACTTAATGACTCCACATCGACTAGAACAAGGCAAAGAACCGCTATAAGTTGGGCAACCCTTAACTCAACGAGATCTTATCGGTTGAGTTAGTGAGTTTCTAACATATCGTAGCCGAGCCTATTCTATGTGTTGACCTAATCGCTCTACCACGCCTCACCGTCACCGCTAATGTCCACGTTGTATTATGGAGGAGGTCATAAGATCCTCGTTCCACATCGACAGAAGAGCAAAGCTACTTATAAATGGCAACCCTTAACTCAACGAGATATTATCATTGAGTTAAGTTTAAACAATAAAAAAATATTAATTAATAATATAGATATTTTTGATAAAATATTATTTATACTTAACTTTATATATTTTTTTAAACCAATTTACTATTAAATATATTTATTTAATTTTGTTAATGATAATTTTTTTAATTTAGATAATTCTTTAAATGTTTTAACTATTTATTTTATAACTTTATTTATCGGCAAAGTAAATATAAAATGTATTTATATTTATATGTATTTAACAAGTTAGTTAATTTAAAAATAATAATTAATTATTTTGATATTTTTGAAAATTTATTAAATTTTTCGTTAATATTGATAAATTTCTATCAATGAAACGATTTTTTTTAAAATGAGAATAGTGCATTCGTGGACAAAAATTTGATACAAACTTAACTTATTTACTTATAAATATTTATTTTAATTAAAATATAAATAATATTATCTTCAAAAAAATCAATATATCTAGTATTAAAGTTATATAAAAAATAATACTTTAATAATGTTAAACAATTTTTATTTTGAAAGAATTTAATATTTGACAAATTTAACGGTAATTAATTAAATATTTTTAATTTAATTTTTTGTGGAATTTTACTTTGAAATAAATATATGAATTATACTTAAAAATATTTATCGGTTAAATATTATTGTTTAGAAAATGTAGTCTATATTTCATTTGTTTGTTAAAAATATGTAATATAAAGATAAAATTAATTTTATATCAAATTTTTATTAAATATAATACAATAACACATGTAAAACTTAAATGTTTGTATTTTTTAATAGATATATATATCTAAAGACATAATTTTTAATAAAAAATTAATCAAATATTTTAATAAATTATTTTTATTAAATTTTATTATGTAACTTTGGAAGTCATACATGTGTCATTTTGTTAGTAATTTATGAAAATTAGATAAAAAAATTTAATTTTATCATTATTTGATATACTTTTTACAAATATATAAGAATTAGATGATAGATTTTTTATAAATAAAAAAAAATTAAAAACACGTGTTTTTAAACCACATATTTGACATAAAGAAATAGATTATTCAGGTTGCTCACCCACTACTTAAGGCTGCACCTGCACGTTATAAATGTGTTTTGTATTTTTTTCTTTCCCAAATCAGACTTTCTCATTTTAAGTCTTTGAAAGAAACGGACGGTGATAAAAACGTGCATTATTATCGTTTTTTATTGCCCATTTTTATTATGTGACAGTGGGCATAAATCAGATAGCCGTTAGCTGCGATCCGAGAAAAATGCGGTGAAATAAATCTATAGTATACATGACTGAGAGAACCTTCGCATAACAGTAGAATATGTTAAATATTATTAATAATTTTTTATTATAAATTTACCTCAAATTAGTACTTTTAAAGTATTATTTATTCTTATTTTATTACTATTTTTTATTCTTATTTTAAACTGTTATTTTTAAATTATTTTCATTTAAATTAATATTATCTATTTTGATCTCTCATACTTCAAAAATATTATTATTATTTAAATTGATAAAAATAAATATCAATAACTTAAATAAAAATAATCTAAAAATAACAATTAAAAATAAAGATAAAAAAGATACTAAAATAATAATAAAAATACCTCAAAGTTACCGATACATTAATTAATTTTTAATCAAAAGAAATTTACTAACAACCTTTTACTAAGTATATTTTATTAGTAACAATCTATCACTAATTATATATATTTTATTAGTAGATTTATATTATTAATAAAAAAATAAGTTAATTTAACAACATTAATAATAAATTTAATATTATCTAAATTAAATTATAATTATTTAAACTTATTTATTTTTAAATTTTTTTAAATTAATAATAAATTTAATATTATCTAAATTAAATTATAATTATTTAAATTTATTTATTTTTAAATTTTATTCAATATAATCTAATTTATTATTATTATTATTATTATTATTATTATTATTATTATTATTATATATTATTGTAATCGATACAAATTTCACTATGTTATTTATATAATTTAGCATGCAAATATGGTCTTTAACAACCATTTTTTATAGGTTATATTTCTGAGTTGTGGCTTATACTTGGAATGTAAAAAGTTTGAAATTTAACAACCAATTTTCGAAGGACACATGTACTGGGTGTTTTAATTATGCCAGCTACCAAAACCATCGTCCAATCCATACGATCTCCGTCCTTCAGTGGACCCTAAGCAACTCAACAAGTAGTTTGGATAAACTTGACCAGGTTCTGTTCAAATTCGGCTATTTTTTCTTTTCACTTTTGTTAGTTTTCAATTTACAAGATTAATGAATTATAAATCATTTTTTAAATCTTAATTAATGTTTTTATTAAAATTAGATTTAATGCTTATGTTCAAATTCAAAAACGTTATATTTAGGGCTTATTAAATTTTAATAATAAATTTTTCATTATTTTCACAAAATTTACTTGGATAAAGTTTTTTTCACTTATGTAAAACTTTTATTTTTATAAGAAATAAGTTTTTTTATACAAAATAAAAATATATTAAAAATTAAATATGTATTAAATCATTTAAATTATTATAACATTCGTAACAATAATTTATAATATAGCATTTGGAATTTTATAAGATACAAAACTAATTAGTATATTATGGTTAATAGATTATTTTTAATTTTTAACAATTTATAACTTAATATATTCGACAAACGACCACGCATACAATCGTGTGTAAGAATAAAGTGAGAAAATAAAAATAAAAACACACGATATTTTTACGTGAAAATAATCTAGTTCACACTCATAACCTAAGCGGAAAAATAATGGTCCACCGAACTACCTAACTTTTCATTATGAAAATTAAATATTCAAGTACAAACTTAATCTTATGCTACCATTCTTAAAATATTGTCTCAATATACTTTACTTATAAATTACTACTCTGTTTTCATAGTTTCTAAAATTAATGTAAGCAGTTTTCAGACCAATGTTCTAAAAAACTTTTTGCTAATCAAATACGTTCATAAATCAACTTTATCGCATGTAAGAACTGATAAAATTAGTTTCCTCTATTCATACGAACCCCTTTGTGCCTATAACCCATTTCATTTAAGAGTTCCTTTATCCTCCAATTTTGTTTTGACTCTTATAATTATAATAATAGAAACCCTAATTTCAATTAAGAGGTAAACTTTTTCCTCTTTTTATGTTTCGATAGTTTTTTTTAGCACATAACTTATTCAACCATAATGTGTTTATATATATATGAATAATAATACACTACTACAAAAATAGGTATTTAAGTCGATATATAAAGTTATTTTTTTTTTCAAAAATCGACTTATAATGAATTTAAAGTTGATTCAGTGTAAAACCAATGTTATCCACGTAGCCCGACACTACACATGTGGATATTTTCTTGTTTCTCTTCTTTCTTCCCCAGATAGAAACTATTTCAAGCGCTGCATAACTCTCAAAAACCCAAAACATTTTTCACTTTCACTTCCACTTCTCCTTCACTCTTTCTCATTTTTTGACCACCTACGACTACCAATTCTAGCGCCGGTTAGTGGGTTTTCTTCCTCTCTAACTTATCTTTTAGATCCTCTATTTTTTTGAGCAAAATACTCAAATTTTATATACTTATATCTCACTTACAAAACACCATTTTTTCTTCATTTTCTTCATTTTGTCCCTTCATTTACTCTTGTAAGTATTTTTATTAATCCTACGCACTTATTATTCATATTTTTTCTATTATTATGTGTTATTATTTATCTTTATAAATTTTTATATTATATATGTAGGTTTTGTATTATAAAATCAGGAAAAAAATATTATCATCTTGAATAACATAAGACAACACCATAGTAATTTTTCTGCTATTGATTAATATTTTATTTTTCAATTATTTGTATTATTTAAACTATTTGTAAAACAAATTTTGATTTTTTTCTCCTATTATGTAGTGATCGAATACGGGTTTTTATTTGAGTATAATAGAAAATGAGTAAATTTTGTAAATATTTAAAATTTAAAATTTAAAGTCGGTTAAACGCATGAATTGACTTTAAATTTTAAGTTATTTTATTTAAAGTCGATTCATCAACCGACTTTAATAGTCTGTTTTGTAGTAGTGATAATGACCTAGTAGTATTATAGTTAAATATATCTTGGGCTTAATTTTTTAAAGCACATTAAAGACATTAATATTATAAAAAAAAATATTTTTTAAAACATATCTAAAAAATATTTAAACACATCTATCTAAGAGATAACAAATTGATAATTTCATAAATTAATTCAAGTTTAAATAAATATTTTATCACAAAAAATAATTTGAGATTTATGAACATGTGCTATTAAATAACGAATGCAATCATATTTCGTAATAATAAAAGATCTACCAAGAGTACGATTATTTGAAACTCGAGCATTTGTTCAGCTTTTCTTGATAGATTTGATAGCATTTCTAAAAAAAATTACAGATAAATATTTTATTCACGAAAATAACCAATATTCATAATCTTTATAATATCGAATAAATTTTTTTGAGTATTAATTTTTTTTTGTTCTTTATGTTCTTTATCAAAGTTTGGCGATTTTAATTGATGTTATAATAAATTTTCAATAAAATTTGACATGAGTTATTTAACTTTTACTTTTGAACCACGACAAAATTTTAAATAATAATACAAATCTAAATTTATATATTATAAAAAAATTACAAAGTATTTCTAACATCATCATATTAAATTAGTAAAATAAAATGATAATTTTTATTTTATTCTAAAAAATTAAAGATATAAGAAAGTAAAAATAAAATACACATAATAAATAAATATTTTATTACTTATACCAAATAATAACATGTAATAAAGTTGTTAATTTTTAGATTTTTTATTTTTAAAAAATGTTTAAGATCTAATTTTAATTCAATTTAATCACCTATGTCTGTTGAAAATAACTTACAAATTTTAAAAACATTGAAAATAAATTATAATAAATTAATAATTATGGATTAATTGACCTAGATATATTATAAGTAACTCATTTTATAATAAATTATTCAATTATTATAAACATATAGTCTAATTTTTGAATAAGAATTTTTTAATTATGTAAATGGTAAATAATTTTTTAAATATCTTAAGTAAATCAAAAAAATAAAATTTTAATTTGCAAAATTATGTGTTACTGACATTTCGTAAGCATATAATTAAACTTTGTTATTGTTGCCTCATTTATTTTTCATTTATGTTTAAAATAGATATTTTATATACATTTGTTCCGACAATATAACAAAACTAGTTGCGAAAATATCATTATACAATTTAAAACAATGAAACAAACTTTCTAAAATGTCTATCAATATTGCAAAAAATATTTACATACATATGATTTATAGATGTCGTGAAAAATCTTCTATTAATTATTTTACATAAATATATTATTATTTGTATATAAAGTACCTAATTTTATATAAACACTAACATTATTTTCTTAAAGTTATCAAAGTTTCCCAAATATTCATCTAGTTTATCAAAGTTTACTAAATATGCATCTAGTTTATATATAAAAAAAAATTATATTGCATGTGTATATTGACCCATGCAAAACAGTGCTAAACAATTAGTACGATAAAAATATAAGTTCTAATTTAATTAAATACCATAATCATATTGAGGTTTTATTTTTAATCAATTTTTTCATCGTACAATTTTTTTCTTATAAAAGTAAATATATATAATTTTGTACCTTCAAAAATACAATATTCCAATAAAAATTCAATCAATATGAAAAATGGGGAAATTTTCACTAGTACTCTTGAAGCTTCACGTATGTTGTAATGCCCCCAAGATTGAATCAATCTTCAAAAATACCTTTAGTACCATCAAGATTCATTTAATCTTCAAAAATAACTTAGTGGTACGCCTAATAAACTTTTTTATTCCGTTAATTGCACACAATTAATATATATATATATATATATATATAATATTTTAGTAAAATTTGTTATAAATTAGAATGTTTTAAGATATAAAAAAAATCTTAAGTATAGGAACAAAATGGGAAGGAAAAAAAGATTATTTTACTATATTTCTGTCATGCATGTGAACCCCGTAGAAACTATGAAAGCACCTAACCTAAGGCTCATATAAAAATCATTTGTAAAACAATTTATATGAATCAACATATGAAAGAAGAAAAAAAACTCGATTGACTCAAATCTTGTCCGATTGAATCAAAAATAGCAAACTCATTGTCAAAAAATTTTAGAGTTGGATTGACTAAAAAAAAAAACATGAATCAATTGACTTAAAGGGATTCGCACCCTTTTTTTGTATTTGTTTTGTTTTATTTTTCCTAATCAAGTCAATCAGAAACGAGTTCTTTCGAAAAATAATATTCTTGGAAATCATGCTTTGCAAGTTAAGAAATCACATTTCTTATATTAAATTAAGTAACAAATATTTTTTTACAATAATTTAAAATTAAATATTCTAATTTTAATAAGCTATTAGATTCTTCAAATTGATATAAACTTTTTAAATAATTTATGATTTTTACCTTAATTAGAATATTATAAAAAACCTAATTTAACAATATATAAATATCATTTCGATTATGTTTCATAATACATCAAATCATAAAAATAATTTCTTTTCTTTCGATTTGGAAGAGAGACTACGATCTCATCAAATAACTAAGGCGATTTGGTTGAAGAAGATACTTCACAAATCACCTCATTCTTGTTCATCCATCCGTGATCGATTATTACGGTATTTTCGTAACAATAAACGATCGTTCTTAATGGATCTAGGTATCTCAATTGAATCTATAAATATTTAATAATTTGACGTTATATAGATTTTAAAATTTTTGATATTCTATTCTAAGATATTTATATTTATAATATGTTTATATGATTTAATTGTAACAATGTAACTTATCATTTCTTCTCTACAACAATAGAGAATTATACAACTTCAATTTAAACATTAATACAGAAATCCTAAACAATTATTGTGAAAAGTGGAAAAAAATAATAGATAAATGTTTGGCAATGCGCAATTGGAACCGGGTTGGTGGTTTTTCTAAGATTAATTTATTACTTTTATGGGCTTAGTCATTCTAGAGCAAAACAAAAAGGGGAAAAAGATGAGATTTTTTTTAGTATAATTAAAAAGAAAGAAAAAAAATAAAAATAAAAAGTAATGAGATTTGAGGAAAATACTCTAAATGAACAAGGAAAGCCGGAGAGGGAATACGAATGTAATGGAGAAAGAAATTAGGTTTATTGATTCTTAAACCTTTTAAAAATTAACACCAAACTTACCTGTTTTTCCTTCAAAGTAACTGGTTTTTTAATTACTTAAATTATGAAGACATATGCAATATTTTTACATTATTTTTATATATTATAATTATAGTGTTAATTTGTATTAGATATATTATTATTATAATAATGCAATATATTATTTATAATATATAGTAAATTTATAATAAGTATTTTTTTTGTTTTTATAAGTTAAGAATAAGTAAAATTTCATGAATTTTGACAAAATTTCCATCTATGTTTTTTAGTGATGAAAAAAAAAACACAGTTTTAATTATCAGCAGTTATTTGAACTGAAAATTCGGTTTTAAATAGTAAATTTTGAAAATGAATACAATTTTAAATAAAAGTTGAACATGAATAACGGGTAAGGTTAATTTACGATTATACTAAAAAATGTACACAAAATTAATTATATTTAATTAATTTATTTATATATTAAATTATAAATAAAAAATTAATTATATATATTTAATAAATTAAATTATATTTTTTTAAAATTTTATTTTATTTTTTTTATAATCACTACGAATCGTTATCTACGATAAAAAAACTGTACTCAAATAGTAATAATTTTTAAAGTATAAGTTTTATAATTTAATGGTTATATTAAAAAGTGTGCCGTCTTTACTCGTATACATCTCTAATTTCTTTTCACATGACACGTAATTAGAGGAACGGATGACTCATGCTCGCATTGCAAAAAAAAAAAATTACTCTTGTTTGCGGCGTCTCGAACCTCCCACTTGGCTAAAGTGGGTCCCATAGTTTTATGGAGCTATCCGTTATTTTATATATTAATATTTACATTTTTCAAAAAAATTATAAAAACAACGTCTTAAAATTTATTAAATAACATTTTATATTAAATAGATATAAATAATTATAATTTAATTTAGATAATATTTAAAAATAATAATATGTTAAATTTGTTAATAGTAAAGTTAAATAAGGATATAAAATAAATTATTTTTTATAATTTTAAATAAATTATTTTTAATAGTTTTTTAAAAAATTATTGTATTAATTTCAAATTCTATTAATATAAATTATTACATCAACAATTTCTCTCTTATAACCTTACTATAAATTTACTCTCCTCCTCTCGTGCCATTCCAGACCGCATGATCTAGATTTTGTTGCACGACCTAAAAGAAAGATACGCACATATTACACATAGGGAGATACAGAGATAGAAAACCAACATCAATGAGCTCTATGGCTATGCCGGAGGGTGAAATTCCTTCGACTCGCCGGAGTTTGGATGAGATCGTTGAACTCAGGGGCGATCGACGTTCGTACCTCACCGATATGGTATTCAGCCTCTTAGAGCGCGGTGAGGAACTTCCTGAGAATACATGTAGCTCCGGTAACGATTACATCGAAGAAGATGAGGATGAAGAAAATCCTTGTGATGTTGAGGCGGACAGAGAGTTTTGGGAAGAACAATATCAATTCATTCAGGTTCGCCTTCGTTTTCATTTTGCAATTTTTTTTCTTTAGATGATTATTGAATTCCGTGAATTGTCTTTTTCCTTTCCTTTCTGGTTATTGAAAAAGGTTTGTCACTAATATTATTTGCAGGCGGCATTACGTAAAAGAAGTTCAACAGAGTCGAAAATTCGCAACGCTATAAAACTTTCATTGAAGGAAATGAATTTGCAATGCGTGTGTGGAAATTCAATGTTCGGAGACTGCCAAAATTGCTTGGTTAGAAAAATTTGCAATCGACTTATAACTTCTGGTTTCGATTGCTACATTTGCAAATCTAAATGGAACAGCTCACGAGGAATCCCTTCAGGTACACAAACAATAAGACTTCATCACGTTCTGTCATCGGGCGAATTCTAAAATTTTCGATTCTGCTTTACGAATTTTAAATCAATCACAGTGAATGAAGTTGTTGATTGATTAATTGAAAACACAGGCGGACATAGCTATTTGGAAGTAGTTGACAAATTGAATCCAAAGAGAGGGGAACGTAGAATCCTAATTGAGCTAAATTTCAGAGCTGAGTTTGAGTTGGCTAGGGCTAGTGAAGAATACAACAAGCTAATTAGCAAATTGCCGGAGATTTTCGTCGGAAAAGCAAACAGGTTGAGAGCTCTTATTAAGGTACTGTGCGCAGCGGCAAAGAAATGCATGAAGGAGAAGAAAATGCACTTGGGACCGTGGAGGGAACACAATTACATGCAAGCTAAATGGCTTGGCACGTGCGAGCAGTCCAGTCCTGAGCAAATTCCACTTCCTGTTCGTTACTCAGATCGGCCCACCAGATCCAGATCTTCTATGTTGACCTTTGATTTGTTGGATGCTGCTATGCCAGGTTTGCATTGCAAACCAACAGTTAAAAAAATTGTGAACCAGAGTGGATGAATTTGAGAAACTTTTAAAAGTTTGTCTTTTTGATACAGAATCAGAATTGTAAATTGTAAATTGTAAATTATGGTTGTTTAATATTAGCCGGGGACTATATAATTCGATTATTGTTCATGTTGTTACTAATGAAATTCCTAGAAATAATTCTTCAAAATATGAAAATTACTCAATTATTGGACGGGGTTGCAGGTGGAGACCTTTGTTCAAGTCTGGACTTGCACTTGTGTCATTTTAGATTTAGAAATACTATATTATGCTGAAACAAGTAAAAATCAGTATAGTATTAGTATGTTTTTGAATGGATGTGGTGATGAATAAAATTTATAATAAACAATTCTAAATTTACTAATATTAAATACAAACAAACTATTTGTATTATATTTAGTATAATACTTTTCAAAAACAACTTACAAATTGAAGAGAAATACAAGCATTTAAAGATAAAGCTCTCAACTCACAATCAAACTAAGAATACAAATACTTATTTGTTTTTGATGAAATGATTAAACCAAATGCAAGGTAGTTTATTTATAGTTATTACCATGAAATCTACATCACACAAATATAAAACTATTAAATAATCATAACCATACAAATCTTATCTACACACTTTTTTTTCTACAACCTTCAACCACTTCATTTATTTATACAACCTTCAACTACTTCATTTATTTCATTTATTTCTATAACCTTTAACCATTTCATTTATTTCTCTACCTCTTCAACTACTTCATTTATTTCTCTACCTCTTCAATTATTATTTTAGTGTTGATTTTCAACACTCCCCCTCAACACCAACTCTCATTATTTTTACTGTGTCAAGCTGATGGCAAAACATTTCGAACTTGCCAACGTTTAAGCTTTTTGTGAACAAATCTGCAACTTGATTATCTGTCTTGATTTGCCTCATTTCAATTTCTTCTTGCATAACCTTTTCTCTGATAAAGTGATAGT
This sequence comes from Hippophae rhamnoides, assembly GCA_033030585.1. Lineage (NCBI taxonomy): Eukaryota > Viridiplantae > Streptophyta > Magnoliopsida > Rosales > Elaeagnaceae > Hippophae > Hippophae rhamnoides. The sequence goes on along the minus strand of CM065433.1, from coordinate 48,683,118 downwards.
GTATTTCAGCATGCTTAGTTCTTGCATGAAAGACCAGATTCTCTGCCAAACGAATTACTGATTGATTGTCACAATACAATGGTATTGCATAATCTACTGATTGATGTAGATTATTCATTAGCTGTATCAACCATGTACACTCTTGAGCTTCCATTGCCGCTACTCGATACTCAGCTTCAGTGGTTGATAATGATATTGTTGGTTGTCTTTTGCTACACCAAGAAATTGTTCTATAACCCAGCTTAAACACATACCAAGTTGTTAATCTCCTTCATAGTCTGCATCGCAGTAACCAACTAACTTTTGTCTCCACCTTTCTTGTACAAAAGACCATAGTCAATTGTACTCTTCACATATCTCAATATTCGTCGAACTGCTTCCAAATGTGGCTTCTTTGGATTTTGCATGTACCGACTCATTACACTAACAGCATAAGAAATGTCAGGCCGACTTAAGGTTAAGTAGATCAGATTGCCTACCAATTTTCGATACATTGTCGCATCTTCCAAATCTTTTCCTTCACGTGCACACATGTTGGCATTTGGCTCCATCGGCGTCGAAATTGGTTTGCATTCAAGCATTCCGAACCGTTTTAACAAATCTTTGGAATATTTTTACTGACAAAGAAATATTCTTTTTTGTGTGCAATCAACCTCTAAACAAAGGAAGTGCTTGAGCTGGCCAAGTTCTTTCATCTGGAAACGGACTGACAAATTCTCCTTTGTTCGAAGAATTTTTGCCTCATTATCACTAGTTATGATTAAGTCATCCACATACACTAGCACAATAGTTAGCTTTCCTTCATTGGCTTTAACAAACAAGCTGGAATCTGCACGTGTTACTGAATGACCACTTTGTGTTAGAAATTCAACAATCTTACCATACCTTGCCTTGGGTGCTTGTTTTAATCCGTAGAGTGCTTTTCGCAGCTTACACACATATTCAGGATGATCTTGGCTCTGAAAACCCATTGGTTGGATCATGTAGATCTCCCGATCCAACTCTCCATAAAGAAAAGCATTATTCACATCCATCTACCACATCTTCCAATCTTTGTTTACTGCAAGTGCAAGTAGGACTCGAACAGTTGTAAGTTTCGCCATTGGACTAAACGTTTCATCATAGTCTAGTCCATACTGTTGAGAGAAACCACGAGCTACCAATCGTGCCTTGTATCTCTCGATTGACCTATCTGGTCTACGCTTTATCTTGTAAACCCATTTGCAGGATATGGGTTTCACATCTCTTGGCTTTCGCACCATATCCCAAGTTTGATTTTGCTGAAGTGCATCGATCTCTTCTTTCATAGCTGTCATCCACTCAGATTATTGCGATGCTTCTTCAAATGTATCAGGTTCTATTGCTTCTTCAATTATGGTTGCATTGGTATATTTGGGATTTGGCCTTCGTGTTCTTATTGACCTACCGAGTTGAGATTGTGGAGTTGATTCTTCTATTTCACTAGGCCCACCTTCTTCATTTAGTTGTTGATATATGCCAGTTTGCCAAGGATTTTGAGTTACTCTTTGTTCGGCACCATCATTGTCTACATCTTTGGATTCATCTAAACTTGGTTGAAATTTTATAGTATGCTCTTCCATCTTTTGTTGCAACTTATCTCCAAATTCTCTTGAGTCTGGCAATGCTTCCTTCTCTGAGGACCACCAAGAAGATGCTTCATCGAACACCACATCTCGTGAAGTGTAGCATCTTGCACTCGTTGGATCACAACATTTCCATCCTTTTCTTTGGCTGTCGTATCCCACAAAGATACATCTAACAACTTTCTTGTCAAATTTGCTCCGTAAATGATCAGGAACAAATACATAACATACACAGCCAAATACTCGAAAGTAGCTAACTGTAGGTTTCATGTTCCATAGTTTCTCAAAGGGTGAAACAAATTCTAACCTTGGTTGAGGAAGTCTGTTGATGACAAAGGCTGCAGTCCTCATCGATTCAGCCCAAAACCTCCCAGGTACATTCTTTTTATGTAGCATACTCTGATAAATTTCTGCAAGATGCTGGTTCTTTCTTTCTGCTACACCATTTTGTTATGGCGTGTTGGTACAAGTGTACTGATGATGTATTCGACATTCCCTTAGGTATTGAGAGAATTCGCCTAAGTTATATTCTCTGCCGTTGTCTGTGCGCAAACAACGGATCTTTTTTCCAACTTCTCCTTCAGTTGACACTCTAAACTCTTTAAACTTTGAGAATACGTCAGATTTTTCTTTCATAAAGAAAATCCACACATACCTTGAGAAGTCATCAATGAATGTCACCATGTATTGCATACCGCCAATTGATGGTTGCTTAACAGGACCGAATACATCAGAGTGAACTAACTCCAATGGTTCTTTTGCTTTAAACTTTGATTCCTCATATGACAATTGGTGAGCTTTACCATATTGGCATCCTGCACAGATTGTGTCTGTTTGCACGTCTAGTTGAGGAAGCCCTTTAAGCATCGACTTCTTCACCATCATATTTAGCTTGGAATAGCTAACGTGACCTAACCGCATATGCCATAGATCTGCTGTCTCATTTCTTCTTGTCTTGTCTACATATGCAGATTCTGTTGACATCACGTAGACTGATTCCAATCGTTGCCCCTCCATTATCGGTGCTTCTGAGATTTTGAGATCCCGATACACCTTCATGTCTCGGGGACCGAACAAGACATAGTGGCCTGATGATGTTAATTGAGCCACAAATAGCAAATTTTTCTTCATTCCTGGGACATGATAAACATCTTGAAGTGGTACTTGGTTAGTACTATATCGAGGTGTAACTATCGTCTTACCGATGTAGACTATCGGTAACCTTGAGTTGTCAGCTGTCACCACTAGACGACCTCCCTTGTACTCAGACATGCTTTCCAACTTATGTTTATCACCTGTCATATGATTTGAGCAGCATGAATCTATGATCTAGTCATTCTTGTAGTCAATTTGTTTTGATGTTGTCACCGTAAGAGCCAATTCTTCTTCCTCTGTAGCGAATAATGCTTCGGCATCCCAACCATCTTCGCTACGCTCCTTAGAACTGGAAGTAGCTGTATTGCTTTCAACATGATTTTTCTTACTCCAACAATCTTTTGTCATGTGACCCATCTTTCCACAGTTGTAAGATTCATTGCCAAATTTTCTATTATTATTGCGGTTCTTCCAAGCTCCCCTTGGACGAAAGCCTCCCTTTCCTTGAGGGATTTTTCCTTTATTGCCATCATTTTTATACCCATTTAAATTGTACCGCTTGAAAGTGCCTTTGCTTTTGCTAGTGTAGAGCGCTTCTTCTTCACCCTTCAGTTGGACTCCTCTCATTTGCTTAGCCATAGCTTCTTGACCGGCTAATAGATTCTCAAACTCAACAAGAGATGGTTGTGTCGGCCATCCTTGTACAGCGGTAACAAACCCTCGATATTTGGGTCTGAATCCATGAATAATTATTCTCTTTATCCTTGTTTCCCCAATAGGAGATTTTGGATCTAACTCTGAAATTTCGTGGCATAATGACTTTACCTTGTGAAAGTATTGGGAAATCGTAATGTCGCGTTACGCCATCGATGGTAACTCATTCTCCAGAAGTTGCAATCTTGTATCATTCTTCTTTGAAAAGAGCGTAACAAGAGTATCACATGATTCCTTTGATGTTTTTGCATCGCGAATATGCTTCAACATTTCTTCTTCAATTGTGGTCTTCAAAGCAAACATCGCTTTGCCTGCTTCAATTTTCCACTTCCGCAAGATGCCGTTTGCATCTTCCACTGTTGGTTGTGTAACTTCATCACCACCAATAACCTCCCAAAAGTCTTGACCTTGTAGATAAGACTTCATACATGTTGCCCATGTGTTATAGTTTTTGTTGTTGAGCTTCTTGATTCCTCCAACTACTTGAAGATCACCCATCGTGTCGGTAAGACTTTGACTATATCGAACAAGCTTGACTAATAAACTTGTAGAGTACCAAACTTCTCACGATTCAAGATAACTTCACTAAGAACGATCTCTGATCGTCCCACTCTGATACCAATTGTTGAGTAAAATTTAGAATGAACAACTCTAAATTTACTAATATTAGATCCAAACAAGTAAACAAACTACTTGTATTATACTCACTATAACACCTTTCAAAGGTAACTTACAAATTGAAGAGAAATACAAACACTCAAAGAGAAAGCTCTCAACTCACACTCAAACTAAGAATACAAAGACTTGTTTGTTTTTGATGGAATGATTAAATCAAATGCAAGGTAGGCTATTTATAGTCCTCACCATACAATCTATACCACACAAATATAAAACTAAGAAATAATTCTAGCCATACAAATCTTATCTACATACTTCTCTTTTCTACAATATTCAACTAATTCATTTATTTCTATAACCTTTAACTACTTCATTTAGTTCTACAACCTTCAACCATTTTATTTATTTCTCTATCTCTTCAACCACTTTATTTATTTCTCTACCTTTTCAATTATTATTTTGGTGTTGATTTATAATCTTAAATTCAAATTTTAATGGGGTGTAAATAGTTAACTTATGTAAAAGTAATTTTTTACAAAAATTGAGTAATCATATAGTGTAGAATAAAGGGGGCAAATTACAATAACAGGTATATTATATGCATGGCAGAGCCCGGAGTTATTTCGTATGAAGGCTACGAAAACACATGCCAAATAGGTATAAAAAATATAAAAATTAAATTGTGGGCAATTCTAATTGGGTAAATGTTCATTAATGTAATAATTTTATACTAAATTTTTTTATTTATTAATTTTAATATATTTTTGTTTAAATTTATTATTTATATTATTAAAATATCTTTAAATCAATTATTTTAATAAAAAAATAGTGTTATTAGTTATTACGTATCTATTTTTATTAATGACGTAACAAAGTTTCTATTTTTAAAAATATATAAACATTAAATTACAAGGAAAACGTTTAAATTGCTTTGATATATTTTTTATTATTCTAAAAATATCAATTTCATAAAAAATTATTAATTATTTAATAAAAATATATGTAAATTTATAAATTCATTCTCTTATTTACAACACCCCTATAACTTCACATTTAGCGTACATGACATAATTTTTTACAAAATTTGACCAAAATAATTAATTAAAATAAAAATAATAAATTACTTTTTTTTTCATAACATCTATTATTTTAATTAGTTAAATTTTTTTATATTGTAATTTTACTGAAATAGAGATTTATATTTTTGAAGTAAATAAGAGTGATATACAATAAGTTATAATGTATTACAAAAATATTAAGAGAAATTAAAATATTATAAAGTATTTTTTAAAGCAAAATTAGATTACAAATTAACCTATTTTTACGGATTTAAATAATTTTATAGTAATAAAAATAAAATATATATTTTATTTATATTAATTATAAATATAATAAAAATTTAGTGAGTCATCATCACCTTATCTCTCCCCATACATGAAGTATTTAAAAAAATAACAAAAATAATATTTTTAAAATTTATAACTATATAAATAACATATTTTATAATTAATTGATATATTTTTATTATTAAAAAATTTAATACATAATTTATTTTAAATATTATTTAAATTAATGATAATTATTTAAATCTATTTAATATAAAATTCATTCGATTTGATCGTTATTGAATTACTGTTTTATTAATATAAATTTTAAAAATATTATTATTTTTCATAATTTTTCAAATAATTATTAATAAATGAATTATTTTGTAACAGACAACATTTATCCACGTAAATATGTTTAACAAAATATCTTCATTGACTCAATTTTATAAATTATTTATTAAATTTAAATTCAAAAAATATAGTATTATATATATATATATCATTGATTTGAATTATTTTAATAATTTATTAAATTTATTTGCATTGAAAATGGACGTATTCATATTAAATTGTAAGTGAAAGTTGATCGAATTTAGTTTTTAATCATTTTATATGTAAATTATATATATATTTTGTAATTAGTGTGATTTTGGAGTGTGGTAGTCGGAGGCTATTAATTAATTTATTTATTTTCATTCAATAGTTCCGCCTTTTGCTGGTTGGTCAATAGAATTGTGGTGGGACTTGAGAGGCGTTTATTATTTTGAGAAATTATATAAAAAAACTAATAACAACTTTATAATTAATAAAAATAAAAATAGATTGTTATTAAATAAGATTTAATTATATAATATTCATAGGTTAAAATATACAAGGTTTATATAAGTAATATTATTTATCATTAATTTTATCTTATTATATTATATAAGTTATCGTCAAATAACAAAATAAGTATAATAAAATTCAATATAATTTAATCTAATATAATTATATTTAACTTATTTAATGATAATTTGATAAAGATAAATTACATAAATATTAATATTTTATTTATTATTATTATATATAAAAATATTAATTAGATTAGTTAAGTTTTTTAAATATTAATTTATTATTTAATTAATAAAAAAATAAAATTTAATATAATAAATAAAAAAGATTATATATTGTGATTATCCTTTAACTTGACCTTTTACAATAATAACAAAAATGTATTTAATTTTTATTGAATAATTATGTCTAATTTAATCTATTAGAATTGAATAGTTATCCTAATAGATAAACTTTGATCAATTGATAACCATATTAATCTAAATAAAATGGACACATAATATTTTTTATGTTACTAAAAATAAATAAGATTATAAAAAAAATATTATAATTTAAATAATTATAAATATTTTAGTTATTAATAATTTATTATTTATATTATTTAATTTATAAAAAAATAAGACTTAAAATAATAATAATTTGTACAAAATTAAAGATAAACGATCCTATATAAAAAGATAATTTTTAATAATTTATTAAAATAATATGAATCTTAATTAAATTATACAATAACTAAACATATAGTATTAGTTATTATTTTAAAATATGTAAATAATTTTATTTAAAAATTTATAATAATTCATTTAAACTTTTATATAGGTATATATAAGTTAGATACATTGATCAACCCTTTAACTAAAATGTCTACATAATAGAATTACCCCGAATTTATAGAAAACTTTAAGTAACACGATTATGTGCAATGATTTTGGATCACGATGGGTGTTTATTCACCTTATCTTCCTTAACATTCAATGTTTTTTACTTTTTCAAGACAATAAAAATATATATTCCATGATATTGTCGTTGCAGAAGAATCGTGTAACATCGAAGTGAGTATTTTTTTTAATAATAAAAATTATAATATAATTATAATTAATATGATAAATAATTATTAATTAAAATAATATATTTTTTTCATTTATAATTAAATATTTATTATAATTCGTGGTAAAATGAGTTTCTACCCAAAAACATAACTCATTAATTAATTTCATAGTAAATATTTTCTATGCAACAACTAATAAAATAGTATTCAAAGTTACATTTTTTAAAAATTTAAATTAAACTTGTCATTGGATGATATTTGGTTCAAATCTTAGTATAAATATTTAACCTTAAATTTAACTCTAAAATTATTTAAATAAATTTAAATTTAATTTATTGATTCTTTTTTTAAATTAGATTTATTCCTATTTGAATATTATATTTTCTTTGAATATTATTTTGGTTGGATTTAAATAAGATTTAAATAAGGTAACATGATATTTTGATAAATTTACTTTTATAAATTAGAGACACTAGTTAAATTTTGTTTTTTTAAATTAGTGTATTCTAGACATCTTATTGTTGTATTAAAAGAATAAACAAAATAAGCCTAGATGTGTGCATCTTTTCATTTAAACGTAGTCTTTGGCTTTTACAGAAAGCTCAATTAATTTAAGACAATTGAATATATACTAGTTAAAAAAGTAAACTGTTAAATTTATAATTTTGTTTCTCAATTTGTTTAATTTTTACGATATACTTATATTTATTTGATATAATAATAATTAAACAAATCATGAAAATAAATCATAAGTTTTTTTAAATTATTAAAGATCAATTATTATAAAATTAATTAAGATATGATAAGTATTGTTTACTTTAACTTTAAAATTATATATATATATATATATATATATATTAAAAAATAAGTTTCAAATGTTCCCATTTTATTATTAGGTTGAAATAATTATATTTTATTATTTGTAATTTAATTTGGACACTTTACTTGTATATTATCTAAAAAATTCAATTTTATCCTCAATAATATATTATATTAAAGTGAAGTAAAAATGAGAGACATTATTTTAAAAATATTTAACTAATTTTATATAATCGAATTAGACAATTGTTCAACTAAGTATATAAACAAATGCAAAAAAATATATGTATAATCAATAATTCAAATATTTATTAACATAGATTGAATCAATACATAATTATGAATTATGTTATATCATTATGATGGAACACAATGTGCATTTATTATATTTTAAAATAATTTCTCACGTATAAATCAATTTAGGTGAAAATATGATTAATTAAGTAAAATTTAAATTAGAAAATTATCTTACCATAATAAATACACATTTGAATATATGCTTAATTAAAAATCAATGAACTTTAAATTCTAATCAATATGGTTTCGTCAAGTAGGACTATCGGTTCATTAATATTTAACAAGTTGGATAATCTATATAGTATAATTAAACATGTTACTAATTCGACTCCAATAAGTGGAGTCACATGTCAATTAAAATTCGATAAATAGGTAAAGTATTCGATTTGAATCTAATAAGTATGATAATAGGCTAATCAAAATTTGACTAATTTAACAATTATTTAATTTAGTTTGATATGTGTACAACTCTAATTTAATTAGTAGAATCACTAACTAACATAACTCTAAACTATTAGATAATTATCGATTTAGTTAGACATGTGTTCAATTCAGTTTTTATAAGATGGTCACCATCCAATCAAAATATGGTCCTTTGAATGATTCTTAAATTTAGTTTGATATGTATCCAATTTTGTTTTGACGAATGAAGTCGTCTACCTATTAAACTCCGACCAATTGAAAAACTATACACTTCAATTAGACATATATTCAACTTAATTTCATCAAATGGGGTTAACAACATACTAAATTTCAATTAGTTGGACTATTATTCAATTCTAACCTATCAAATTGAACAAATATCAATTCAAAATTAAATCAATTGATCAATAAAAAGTAAAATTATTTTTATAACTTTATATAAAAAGTTAAATAGAGGTTATATTTGATTTTTGATTAATATTATATTATCAAAACATATAACCCAAAAAATAAAGATAAATATCTATTCAAAACTTAATTTTATTAATATTATAAGAGTTGTTTTTTAAAGGATTTTAGCTTCTTTTTTCAAAATTTAAAATAAAATATTCTATTATTAAAAGATAATGATATTATTGTTAAAAATTTATTTAGATATGATTTAGATTTATGGATTTTTTGAACTTTTATATATGTATGTCCAAGATTATTAAATGTAAAAGGGGCACTGTTATTTATATCTAGTAAATTTTATATGCTTTGACAACTTAATTTATTATTTAATTAATAAAAAATAAAAATTAACATGATAAATTAAAAAAGTTATTTTATTACTTAAAATAAATAATTTCATATAAAATATAAATAATTATAATATATAAAAATATGAATTTTAATTCAATTATATAATATAAATACTAATTAAATTTATATAATATTTAAAGGTTATAGTAATTATTATTTTAAAAAATATAAATAATTTTATTAAAAATTTATAAAAAAATAATTTAAATTTTTATTTATTGTATCCATAGATAATAAAAATATATATAAAGTATGGACGACAAAGAAACTGAATTTTTTTGGGGTCTATTTATGATTTGTGTCAGCTCTAAAAAAGCTATTGGAAAAACAAAGAAAACATGTAAACAAAATTGAAAAGTCTGTCAACAAAAAAATAAACGCATTGAAAAGGCAAGGAATCTGTACAGACTGGCAAGTTAAGAGTGTAAAACGGAAGGATTATTGAGTAGATGAAGACTCATAGTGATCATGTTTTGTAATTATTTTTTGAAAAAGGAAAATTAAAAAATAATAATATTTTAAAATTTATTACTATAAAAATAATATTAAAAATATATTAAATAATTAAATAAAATCTAATTGAATAATATTTTATGTTAAATATGTTAAAATAATTACAATTTATTAAATTGTATCTAATTAGATTATATTTAATATGAAATGATATAATATATTTTTTTAATAGTAAAAATATATGAATTTTATATAAAAAAATATTGTTTTATTGCTATAACTTTGAAAGTATTTTTTTTTTCAAAGATAAAATCTTATATCCATATTTTAGAGTATAAAATATTAAATACAAAATCTACAAATTAGAAACAATGAGTCAGAACTCAATTACGTAGAGCTCATTTAAATATTTAAAGTTCTAAAATTCAAGTCTTATTTATGAATATATATTCATTTATTCAAATAAAAAACACAAGAATATTAAATCAATAAAATGATATATCAAATTGTTATGCATTAAAAAACTAGTCTTGTTGTAAAATGAGAGTAGGCACTCCTTCGTCCTCAAATATTACAAAAAGTAAGTTTGAGTGTTTTTTATACATAATGATGAATAGATAACTTTTGATGATTTTATTTTCATAATTTAGATATATTAGTCACAACTGTTGTATTTTGGTAGCTTTATATATTTCTTAACAATTTTATTTTTTTGATATTTTTTATTAAAAAAATTTAAGTTAAATTGAAATAAATATAACGAGAGCCTACAAAGAAATATTTGAAGATAAAAATATTTCAAAAAATTAATAGAAGTAAGTTGACTATAGCAAATCAATTTATATGAAAGTTGATAATATATTCCATTTATGAGATTAAAAAGTAATTCTTTTAATAAATTATCTTTTTATTAAAAGTAAAGAAAATACTTATCATTTATATGTATTCTAAAAATTAATAAATCATAATTAGTGAAATATTGATTGAATTGAAATCCAAGTTAGGTTCTTAAGTGACAACGTCGCTACTCACTAATATATATTCAAATAATAAAGTACAATGCACCCACAGAGAAAGATAATCCTATTAAGAGAATATGAACTTCTTTATCGTGCTTATTTATAATCATTTTCATCCAATCATGACTACTTAAAGTTTTGTATTAATGAAACTTTAAGTTGAATAAAGAATCCAAGCAAGACTAACTTAAAGTTTTGTATTAATGAAACTTTAAGTTGTATAAAGAATAAAGTATATGTAACTTACTAAATCTTTATATTTATGAATATGGTAGAAACACATAAATAATGATAAAAAATTTCATATTCAATAAATGTATATACGAGGATACATTAGACCTTACTTGTATAAAATCATACGTGGGAGAAAAACTATAATAACAATTCCAATATATTATTTATAACACAAAACCGCACTATAGAAATTAGTTGTAAGCATTCTAAATAAAAAATGATTAAATTAATTGTTTCGATTTGAATTAAACTAAAATTTATTAAAAAGAATAATTTTGATCCGTTATAAATTGAAAAAAATATAAATTAAAACTAGTCGATCAGTTTTGATTTTACAAAAGAAAAAAGAAGAGAAACATTTACAACCAAATTGATTGCTTTGTTAATTATAAATTATATATTATATTTAAAATTATTAAATTAAAATAAAATTTTCAAACTTATTATATATTAATATTAAAAATAAAATAAAAAACTTCTATACATCTCGATAATTTATAATATAATCTAAATTGCTAACCTAATAAACTAATGCATTAAGTCACACATTCACTAATGCTAATAAGTAATAATATTAATATATCAATTACAAGTTTGTTCATGTTGCTTGATTACTTACTTCCCTACCTTCAACTAATCTCCCACCAAACTCACATCCCAACTTTCACTCATTCTCCTACTAGTATTACTAAAATACTAACTATTATTTTATAATTTTACTATAAGACGAATGAAGCATGATTAACAGAATATATTTTAAAATTTTAAATTATAATTATTGATAACTTAATATTTATTATAAATAAAACTTATTATTTGATTATAGAGTTTACTCTGAATACACATTCTTAATATTTATATTTAGTATTAGTAATTAGTAAATTTTTTTTATCATTTTTTATAAATAAAAATAATTGATCAAATAATAATATTACGAATGACAAGTTTCACAAAAATAATTAATAGGTGGGACAAATTTGAAGAGACAGAATTCAGAGGTTTTTTCTAGGAACACTTTGTACTGACATTAGTGGAGTAATTCTATTGGGTGTTCGTACCCACTAATTTATTTGTTTTGAAGGGAAAAGGGTAATAAAAACTATGCCATTTAATTCTTAAATTTTAAAAAATATCTTTTTAGATCTTGACTTTATTAAAATAAATAAATAAATTTAAAAATATTATTTTAATAATTTATATATTAAAATATTATTTTTTATTATTAATAATTAAAATATAATAAAATATGAATCATAAAAGTAAAATTTAATCTAAAATTATTTAAAAAAATTAACAATAATAATATTTCAGTATACATTAATAAATATATTTTTTTATTTGATTTTTATAAAAAATAAAAAAATTAATTATTAAAATATATATTTTATATTAATTATCATTTTATTATTATTATTATTAAATAATCGAATTTTAATCAAATAAAAAATAACAATATTTTAATAAAAATATTATTTATTTATTATTTTTCAAACCAAAAAGATTAAATATATATTAAAATTTAATATGAAAACTTTACTAGCATTTCTCTCTATTTTAAGTCAAATAATTATTTAAGCAGTTTTCGTAATAATTAATAAGATATTTAATTTATTTTTTTTTCGTATAATAAACATCACACCTCTTAAGTCGTCGTACCATGTATATTAATGCAGTTACCTAATTAAATGTCTTTACAAACAGCAGATTTTAAAAGGCTATAAACCATTGCTTGAGACCAAATTTTCCATCTTCTTACTCGTTTATTTTAGTCAAAATTTATATCCCAAACTGACTTTGTTTAATACTAAATAAAGGAACACACATTATCATGTGAGTCAAATTAGTGCAAATTAAATTATATTATTCTATGTATAAAGATAAAGTTAAACTTTTATCAATGTTATGTTTTATCTTCGTATAAGAATAGTTAATTAAATCAAAATTTTGTATATCATTGACTCTTTTTTTTAATCAATTTTTTTAAGATTTATAAAATTTATTCAACATTATACCTTTAAATACCATTTTTCAAACATAATTCAATAAAATAAAAAAAATATTAGACCTCACGAGATATCCAACAATTACCATCGATAAAGTTTATATGATCATCGTTGGTGATCTAATGGTATTTTATCAATTATCATTGATGACCTATTAGAAATAACTTGTTATATTCACATGTATATTTGTAAGTATCCTATTACATCCATCTTAATTTTAACGATGTCTTATTTAACATATTACATTCATTTATATTTATATATATGTGATTTATTATATCTGTATGTAATAATATTAATATAAAACATATTATATCTAATTTTATATTTATATTTTATATTTTATATGCACCTCTAACAGTGTTATCTTCAATGTCTTTTGGAGCACTAATGGAGTATAGTTGTCAAAAATATTGTAAGATGTGAACTTATCTAATTTTGTTAAAGTTATAGAATGAGTGTAATTTATTTCTTTTATTTGGAATTATAACTTTTGTGATAAGTTAATTATAAAAATTAATTAATTTATCAAAAATAAAATTATTTAAATAAAAAACTATCAAAATTTTGTATTACATCCTAAACGCAACACAATAGGTAAAATTTTAAAAATATATTATAAACAATTATAATTAAAACTTATACAATGCTAACTTTAGTAGGTATATATTTTAGGTAAGTTATATATGTATTAAATTATTGCATATATCAACTCATGTTGATTTGTTAGTATTGATTTAGGTATAAAATTAAAAATGTTTAATGTTAAAATGATCGTGAATTATTTATTGATAGATTATCAATTACATGATTTATGAGATGGGTACAAAAGCTCTAACTTATAAATATTTTTTGTAAATTACATCCTCCACCCACCACCATATATATTTAGAGTATTTGTTTAAATTCAATATTTTGTTTTTTTTTTTAATAATTTGAGTGGTCAATGTTGACTTAAATAAACTGGAAGGATGAAAAAGTGAAAGAGTTTTTAAGTTTTCTTAATTTGGATTCCTTGACCCGAACTAAAAGTCAACTAAGAATGAATGACCCGAAATGTGTATTAATACACATCTACTAATTTCAAATAAAAAAAAAAGGACAGCAATTATGAAAGTTGTTCATTGTCACTGTTGAATTATTAATACACATCTACTAATTTCAAATAAAAAAAAGTCCTGAATTCAGACCCAAAAAAAAAAAAAAAAAAAAGGACAGCAATTATTATGACGCATACAGACCAATTTATTGTTTTGTCCTTGCTGGAAGAAGAAGTCATAGTCACTTGACTTGGAGGGAAATAAAAAAAACGTGCTGAAAATAGCGAAATTGAATCTAAATTGATGGGCTGCTGAGTCATCACTCGCTTTGGTAATGTAAAATAAAGGACAACCTCAGATTAGTGTAATTGACTATTTGTTTTATATCTTTCACTATTTGTGTTCCCATTTCCCAGTGAGACTGGGTACTATAAGTAATTAAGCATAAAAATTTCAGTAATCATCTCCACCAGATTCTGATTCCATATTCAGGGAATTATTAGCAAATATGGCTGCAGAGAAAAACATGAATAATAATTGTAATCAAACCTCTTCAACCAAAATTGATAGAAAGATCGTTGAGAAGAATAGGAGAAACCAAATGAAAATACTATACTCCGAGCTTTATTCTCTCATCCCCAATAACAATTCCAATAATCAGCAGGTTAGTGATCACTAATTATTAATTTTAATTCTACTTTATACACTGATCAATTGGTTTTTATATATGTTGTGATCGATCATATATTTATATATTTATATATATATACTGTAAAAAAAAAAATTAATTGCAGGAGGCAATTCCAGTACCTGATCAAATAGATGAAGCTATAAACCACATAAAAAGTTCAGAGGAAAGACTAAAAAAATTGAAGGAAAAGAAGGAGAGGTTATTATTAATGGGTAAAAAGAGATCATATGATGAGAACAAAACAAGATTAAAATTACCCCAAATTGAGGTTTATGAGATGGCTGGTTCGCTTCTTGAGGTAGTTTTGAAAACTGGGCTTGACTATCAGTTCATCTTCAGTGAAGTTGTTTGTATACTTCGTGAAGAACACGCAGATGTTGCAAATGTTAAGCTTTCAGTCTCTGGAGATTCGGTCTTTCATATACTACATGCTGAGGTCACTAGCTATATCTACATTCTTAAATTATTTATTTCTAGAAATATAGCATTTTTCTGTTTTTTCTTCATAAAATGTTGATATTAATTAATATTTTAAAATAATTAGGATTCTAAATATTTTTTGTTGTTGTTGTTGCAGATTCGGGACCCTGCGTTTGGTTTAATTGGGGCTGCAAAAATAAGTGAAAGGCTTAAGAATTTGGTAAGTGGATCAACCTGCAGTGATATACAAGTAGATTTTCAACCAGATAATTTGTGCGACTTTGATATCCAACCTCAGCTTTGGCAGTTGTAATTTTTAGTAAATATTCATTAATAGCAAGTTTAGACTAAAGTATGCTACTTTAATTACTTCATATAAATCATGGTATAAAAATGTTAGCAAGAAATTAAAATTGCTAATTTATTTATCCCAATGAATTATATTAGGCTTGAAAATCGTACCATGTACTTGCGTGATGGGCTTCTGTTGTGCATTATCGGTGTATTGGTTTGGATGTTTGAATAAATAATTTAGATAATTTTTTAAATAAATCATTTATAATATTAAAAAAAAATTTAAATTTATAAAGCAATTACTGAAAAGTTATAATCAAATAGTGTTTGGGTTGTATAATAATCGTATTCGATTCATGCTATGTACACATCATGTTAGGATTTAAATAGCTAGTTACACCGTTGTCAAAACATAATAAAAAATAATAATTAATTTTATTTTTATTATTATATTTTTAAAATTAAAAATTAGATATAATCATGGGATCTAGCCATCATTTGATCGAGTGCTCTCATTGTTAGAAAATTATGTAAATTCTCGATAAATCAGATATATGATAAAACAAGAATAGAAAAATAACACATAAATTTGATAACGTAGTTCAGTCAATCTTGCTTGCGTCTCCGGACGTGCTGTAGATTTTTTTACTGAAAGGGGAGAAATTACACAAGGTGTTTACAACACTCACAACTAAATTACACCTAAGAAAATTACTCTTAATTTTCTCTCACAAAAGCTTTTCTCTCTAAGCGTTTCTCTCAATTGGAATGAACACTTTGGATGATTAATTTATTACAATTACACATATATTTATAGGAAAATTCACTCCTTGAATTACTTCTTAAATTAATGATTCCTTAAATTACTCTTTGAATTAAACTTCTTGTTTTACTCCATGAATTGCTTCATATTTTGCTCCTTAAATTAAGGAGCTTTATGACAATCTCCAACACTCATTTGATCGAGAGCCCTCATTTGATCCAAACCCTAGGTGACTGCATATGTTGCTAAGGCCATCTCTCATTTATACACACCATATACAAGTTAATATGTAATTTTCTAGGGACGAGTACTATTTGATTTGGGTCTTTTTATTTAAATTATATATATTTTCTTAGGTGATTCACCTATCGTTTCCTTTTTTTAATATTTTAGGTAGTTTACCCATGTTTTAACATTAATATTCACATCATTTGTATTTTAAATCACAAAATTTGAATTACATCAAACTTCATTTGTTTAATAAAAATATAATGTTTTTAAATCAATTCGATTTTGTACCCACTTTTTATACGTACCTTTTATATCATATCACGTATTAATATTATCCATAAAAAAATAAATTATATCCTGATTTTTAAAATAATTCTAATGTGTATTAGGATATAAGAAGGGTAAAAAAATAAATACAAATTTATATAATAATAGCATTTTTCATTCTCAATTTCTAATTTCACTTTCTAAATCATAAGCATTATAGAGAAAATAGTGTATGCATTAATTTTTTTTTTGTTATTCACAATCATTCAAATTTCTAAAATCTAAATAAAATATATTCAAACATCTAACGTACAACTCGTCACGCATTTTGTTAATCAATTTTTATAAAATAAGAGCACAATTAAACATCAAAGTTAAGTTTTTTAAATACATTAATATTTTTTAAAAGAAAATAAAAATTGACCAATAGTAAGATATGTGAGAGAATATTCTTAAACTTTTCGTATTCTCTCTATATTGTTATTTTCTTAAGATTTGACTGAATTAATGGATGTGGTGACATTTTAGAAAACATATAACAAATTTATATATTTTTATTATAATAAACCATAAATCTTACTCATCTATCCATTCATTGTGTGCAGGATGGTCAACATAGTTGTTACAATTTAAGGATAAAAAAAAAAGGACAACAATCTCACCCAACTATAAGTATAGTCTACATCATCTCCATCTTCATCATCTTTACAATCTTATTAATCCTCCATTTGAGCTTTCATAAATATATTGAGCTTAAAAAACCTTTAAACAAGATCTAGCTATCGGAGAAATAAGAGTTTCTGATTTGGTGAGAACTAACACAAATAAAAGGTAGGAGGAGAGACTATAAAATTAGTTGAAGATTAATGGAACCAAAATTTTTATGATCAAACCATTAAAAGATTTTAATGCAAAGAAATTAAAAACAAGCCATGTAGGTTTCTCTCTCTTAAGAGAAACATGCATTTGGTTTTTCGACCATTTCTAATTCCTACACAAGAATTCATGCAAACATACATGAGATGGAACAATTTTTCATAGTTACTGCTTACTTTTTATTTAAAAAAATATTATATATCTAATTTAAGTATAAATATTTCTAAATTATAAATTTTTATTGAATTTTTGTGTTTAGTATCTATTTTTAAGTATGAAATGATTCTTTCTATAATTTATAAATTTATAATATTTTTATGTTTTCAACAAGTAACAAACTTATTAAATATATTTACATTAATTAAAGAATTCATTTTATATCTAGCAACATGTATACACTTTATTGTAGATTATAATAATAAAAAATAATTAAGACCATTTTTAGGAAAATAAATGAATGTCTATTAATTAAATAATTATTATAAATAAAAATAATAATCACATAATTAATATAATAACATAAAATTAATTAAAATAAAGAGTTCAAATGCTCGTGGATGCAAGGAGAAACACAAATTTCTATTATTTATTAAATTTTATTTCGTATGAAATGGCATAAAAATGTTAGAAATTAAAAATGCTAATTTCTTTACCCCAATAGATTATAATAAGCTTAAAAGTTGTATCATGTTCATAACGTACTCGCGTGATGGGCTTGTGTTGTGCCATGTTGGCACGTTGGTTGTCTGACTAAAAAATTTAAACAATTTCAAATAAATTATTTATAATGTTAAAAATAATTTGATTTTAAATTTGTAGAATAACTACTAAAAAAATTCTATTCAAATCGTGTTTTGATTGTATAAGGATTGTTTCGTGCTATGTTTACATCATGTTAGGATTGTCACAGTTACTTTGGAGTAAAAACAGAATAAAAAATAGTAAACTTTATTATTATTCCATATCTTTAAATACCAATCTTATAAGCATAATTTAATAAAATAAAAAATATTAGATCCCATAAGATATCTAATAGTCACCATCACTAGAGTTTATATGATCGTTGTTGGTGATCCACTGGTATTTTATCAATCATGTTGGTGATTTACTATTGTTTCATTGATCTACCGGATATAATTTATTATATTCATATGTATTTTTACATGTATCCTATTATACTCATCATAATCCTAACAACACGTGATTTAACATATTATATTCATTTATATTTTTATATATGTGACTTATTACATACACGTATATCTTTATATAAAACATATTTTATTTAATTTTATATTTATATTTAATATATTACATGCATTTTTAATGGAGTTATCTTCAATGTCTTTCGTAGCGTCAATGGAGTCTTCGTAGCACCGATAGAGTATTCAAAACACTAATAAAGTCATCGATGATAGTTGTCAAAAATATCGTTGGAATTAAACTTGATTTAATTTTATTAAAATTATGGAATGAGTGCAATTTGGTTCTTTTATCAAGGAATTTGATATGAAATTATAACTTTTGTGATAAGTTGTTAATTATAAAAATTAATAAATTTATTAAAAATAAATTTATTTAAATAAAAAATTATCAAAATTTTGTATTTCATTCTAAATGCAACACAATAGCTCAAATTTTAAAAATATATTGTAAATAATTATAATTAAAACTCATACAATACTAACTTTATAAGTTATATATTTTAAGTAAATTATATGGATTAAATTATTTCATATATTAACTGGCATTTATTTGTTAGTATTGATATAGGTATAAAATAAAAAATATTTGACTCTAAAATAATCATGAGCTATTTATTAATAGATTATCAATACGCTTACAAAAGTTCTAACCTATAATTTTTTTTTTAAATTACCTTCACCCAGCACCATATATGTAGAGTATTTGTTTAAATTATTTTTTTTATAAATAATTTGAGTGGTTAATATTGATTTAAATAAATTTGAAGTTTCTTGTAGAAAAAAAATTATATATCGGTGGGGATAAAAATTGATATATTGGTTAAGATTAATAATAATTTAAAAATATAGAAAGAAAGAAAAAGTGAGAAATTTAAGTTTTCTTAATTTGTATTCCTTGACCTGAATTATTAGTCAACTTAGAATGAATGACTGTATCAATACATTTACTAATTTCAAATAAATATTATTTTCTTATATTTTGTGCTAAAAAAGTCCTGAATTCAGACCAAAAAAAGGACAGCAATTATGACGCATACAGACCAATTTATTGTTTTGTCCTTACTGGGAGAAGAAGGCATAGTCACTTGACATGGAGGGAAAAAATAAAAAATAAAAAAACGGGCTGAAAATAGCGAAATTGATTGATCCTCCTCCTGAGTCATCACTCGCTTTTGGTAATGTAAAATAAAGGACATTTCGGGTCATTCATCATAAAAATTATTACAATTTATTGTAGATTATAATAATAATAAATGATTTAGACCATTTTTGGGAAAATAAATGAATGTCTATTAATTAAATAATTACTGTAAATAAAAATAATAATCCCAAACCTACTATAATAACATAAAGTTAATTAAAATAAAAAGGTATTTTACATTCAAATGGGTGATGATTCACGCATAAGGAGAAACACAAATTTCTATTATTCATTAAGTTTTATTTAGCATGAAATGGCATAAAATTGTTAGAAATTAAAAATGTTAATTTCTTTTTCTCAATAGATTATATTAGGTTTAAAAATTATATAATGTTCACAACATATTAACATGATAGGCTTGTATTGTGTCATGTTGTAATGTTGTTTGTATGAATAAAAAATTTAAATTTATAATATTAAAAACAATATGATTTTAAATTTATAAATTAATTACTAAAAAATTCTATTCAAATTGTATTTTTGTTGTATAAGATCGCTTCGTGTTATGTTTACATCATGTTAGGAACTTAGGATTGTTACCATTACACTAAAGTGAATTAATAAATAAGATTTATTTTTTAATCTATAATTTAATAAAAAGAGTGTATAATAGAAGTTAAAATAGAATCATATATTAATTTTCTAATAGAAATAATTCTTAAAAATGAGTAAATTATCGAGAATTCGATAACAAAAAATAATTTTAATTTTTTATTAGTTATAGTAAAAAATATATATAATAAAAGAATAATATAAGTTGATTTACATACTTTAACCAAAATTATATAATTATAATATATGATATATGTTCTAAAAATGTATAAAATTAAAAATATATATAAGTATTTTAGTAATATATAAATCAATTCAATTAATTATTACTTTGCATATTTTAAAACATTAATAGACCTGATACAAATTAATTTTTGAATTTTCAAAACTACAACAAATATATTTAAAATTATAAAACATAAAACTTGATTCAACTTGGTTAAATTTTAGTTAAATAGAATAATTTATCAATTGGTATATCCATACTTACTATTTTGGATGATTCATCTATGATTTAACTAAGACTTCACTATCTTATGAATCCTCCATTTGATATTCTTGAATTTAAAAAACCTTTAAATTAGAACCCTTAAAGAAATAAAAGTTTTTTATTTGGTGAGAATTAACACAAATAAAAAGTAGAAGGGATTATAAAATGAGTTGTGATTAATGGTACCAAAATTTTTATCACACCATTAAAATATTTTGATACAAAGAAATTAAAAACAAGCCACCATATTTCTCTCCCTTAAGATAAACATGCATTTGGTTTATTAAAACATTCCTTCTTATTATGTAAGAATTTATCCAAATATGCATTAGATGAATAATATAATTTTTTTATGACTACTACTTATTTTTATTAAAAAAATATCATATATCTAATTTGAATATAAATATATTTAGAATATTAAATTTGTATTGAGTTTTACGATAATAAACATAACATTTAAAATCTAAGAGCTAATAGTTTCACATTCTAAAATAACATAAATATTTAATTCAAATTATATAATTATAAACATATAAATATATATGATATAAGTATTATAAATGTATAAAATTAAAAAAATAAATATGTATATTAATAATACATTGGTTAGTTAGATTAAGAGTCAGTTTGCACACTTTAAAACCTTAACCGATTCGATAAAAATTAGTGTTTGCATCTTCAAAATTAAAATCAATATGTTTGAAATTATAAAACATAAAACTTAGTTCAACTTGACTCGATTTTATTTAAACAAGTTACTTTACAGGTTGTTATGTTCACCCATGTTAGTTTGGGTGATTCACATGTGATTTAATGATAAGGTTCACATATTTATCATTTTAAATTATAAGTTTAAATTACATTAAATATTATTTTTTGAAGAAAAAATACATGTTTTAAAATCAATTCAATTATGTACTATATATGTACTTGTTATTTTGGAACTTCACATCCATTAAGTTTGCAATAATCATATCAATTTTCAACGAGGAATGTTAAGAACATAAATTTTTGTCCATTTTTACACATACATTTTATATTCTATCATATGTCAATATTATCTAAAAAATGAACCATACTCTAATTTTTAAAATAATTCTAATACTAATACAAGAAGTAAAAGTGAAAAATAAATGTAAATTTATATAATAATATGATTTCACGTTCTCAATTTTTAATTTCACTTTCCAAATCTCTAATAAAAGTTTTATACGTTACTTTAACTTTTTCTAAAGGTATAAATTAGCACTAAAATTATATAAGGATATACTGTTAATATTGAGTGATATTTCAATGATTTTTTTTAAATTAAAAAATATGAAATAAGATGTTAGGTGAGAATTGAAAAAATCAAAATATTAAGTTAATCATTTTTAAAAATTTTGAATTCATTACTATTTTATCGTACTTATATTTTTATAATCATTTTAAATTAACTTATAATATTTTAAAAATTAAAATAACTTCTTGTATACCTATCTAGATACACTACTTTTGTGTTTCCTGAAGGTAAGGTACCGTAAACCTCTTTCTAAATCATAAGCAATGCATATAAAGCAGTGCATACATACAATAATTTTTTTGTTGCCGACAATTATTCAAGAATAAGTCTATTTATTATAAATTTACTATAAATTATAATATAATAGTGAAATATTATTGATAAATACAATCGAATATACATAATTATATTAAGTAAAAAAAATGATTGTAAAATAATTATAATATCTAGGATTACTCATTATTCATACATTTAAAAAAAATATTCCAACATATGGCATAGCTCTGTACACATTTGGTTTATTCTTTTCTTTTTTAAGAATAAGTTAGAAATAATTCATTCAAAAATTATAAAATAACAGTACAAAGAAGATCAAAGTTAATTTTTCCAAATACATCAAAAGTTTTAAAAGAGAAAACAAAGTTAACCAATGTGTTACATGATGTGTGCAAGAAAACATTCTTGAGTATTATATGTTCGCTGTATATTCTTCTTCGACTGTTGAACTAATTTGCACTGTGATAATTTAAAAAACATACATCAAAGACGTGATATATTTATACTCTTTAGGATAAAAAACCAAAAATCTTTCTAATCACAATTTCCATTTCTTCGTTATATTCAGTATGATAGTATCATAATTCTTAGGATTTAATGATAGAAAAAATAATAATATCACCCAACTAGAAGCATCGTCTTTATCATCTGCATCTTCATTATTAACTTATGAATCCTCCTTTTAAGCTTATATGAATATTGCTTTTAAAAGACCTTTAAACAATAGCTACTAAAGAAATTAGAGTTTTTAATTTGGTGTGAACTATAACAAATATAAGGTAGGAATAGATGCTATAGAATGAGTTGAGATTAATAGTACCAAATTTTTTGTGATCACATCATTAAAAGACTTTCATGCAAAGAGATTAAAAACAAGCCACGACATTTGGTTTATTCAAC
Source organism: Hippophae rhamnoides (assembly GCA_033030585.1). Taxonomy (NCBI): domain Eukaryota; kingdom Viridiplantae; phylum Streptophyta; class Magnoliopsida; order Rosales; family Elaeagnaceae; genus Hippophae; species Hippophae rhamnoides. The sequence continues at coordinate 48,659,337 of CM065433.1, read as the reverse complement.
CATGCAGTATACATTAAACGAATAAAAAAAATAATTTTTTTTTATAAGAATTAAAATTTCAGGGTTAGTATTTTTATTTTATATATAAATTACAAATATATACATCTGGCCTGAGAAATAAAATCTTAAAATTTAGGGGTGGATAGTTTTTTCATTTTATACATTAATTTATATATAAATTACAAACGTACATCCGCCCTGGGAAATAAAATCCCAAATTAGTTCGAGTCCATAACATAGGCCAGGCTCCCAATTAAAAACTAAAGCCCAAGAGTATTTTAACACGAGCTTTCTACTATCCATTTTATAATTTATCTTTTCATACAACTAATCGAGTCCATAAAATTTACGTACTAATTAATTTAGTTCACGATAATTAACTTTTAACAAATTCAGTCTTTTAATTAAGGCATATTAAATAGTCAAAGTTTTGAAAGGTAAATTAACTAAATTAGTCAATTAAATATTTTTCAACTAAATTAAGGAATAATAAGATAAATGACTAAACTATTGGAAGGTGAAAATTAAAGCATCAAATTGATCATGTACACGGGCATTATACATTACTTCAAAATATTTATGCCGAGTACACGGGCATTTTTCCTTGTTGCTTTAAGTAAACAAAATCTTTTGTTTTTAAAAAGTACACAGAAATTTCTTATAAAGTAATAATATACACAGAAACACAAGTATTCCTCAACCCAAGACTCTTTTAACAAATTGAAATACACAATCGCAAAATTATATTAACATTTCATAGGTCCAATTTATGTCATAGGAAACTATGCACTAACAAAACACATGCTTTTTCTTCGATGTCATCAACTGGTTAATTTCTTTATCGAAATTGACAATGAGAAGAGGAACGAATTGAATAGAGATCATTGAGGATATCAATTCACGTTCTCCATTTGATCTCTCTTTCTCCAGCTTCGTTTGATTTCTTTTTTTTTCTTTGACATCGGAGCTTAAGATTAGACCGAGCTTCACTCTTAGCTTCTCTTGGATCCATGAGCTTCACTACTTTCGAGACAAGATTGACGTGGTGGAGCTGTCATCTGCAAGATTCTGAACATCCTCGTTGAACCCACACGACTTCCATCCTCTACTGTAGGGATTCAAAGTTTGTTGCTTTGATCCGACTGAGTGTTTCTCTATCAGCTTAAAAGAAATTCCCAAATAGTAATTGTGATTTTCGTTATTTTTCGAGTTCTTGTTATTCCTTTTTTTATTTATGAATTAATGAGAGTTGTCGATCAACTTATTGTTGTGATCGTGCTTTGTTTTCATATGCTTCTCTATATTGTTTTGTTTCTTTTGTGAGTGTAATCTTAAAAAATCATCTTTCTCTGTGAGTTTTGATCTCACTAGAATCGTCTCTTTACGTGCATTTAATCTCATTGAAATTGTCCCTTTGTTATTTGACTTTACTGATTTTGTGGTAGAATTATTATGGCTAATATTATGAATTCCACTGTATGATGCTTTTACTGTTGTGTTTTGATTTTGTAATAAAATTAACGTCATAACCACTAATGAATTCCTCTACCACTCAAGTTTTGAGAACAGAAGAGTTATTCATCATTTCAAAAACGAAAGAATAATTTCTACTTGATGGCCTTCAAGACCAACCATCGCGCTTCATACATCATATACCAATGTGCTGAGACAGGAGCCGCTTGCTTCTTTGTAATATTCCTTAAAATATTATCAGGATCAATCTTCCTATTGTTTTCAGTGTAAGTAGCATTATTCATTAGAGTTTGAAATTACATACGAAAAAATTGATCGATCAATTCTTAATAATAAAATCCCTCATACACCCAGGTACAAAACAACTATACATGTATGAAAGATCCATTGCCATATACATTTGTATGAAAGTGATATGAAAAAATACAAATCTCTTCATCATCTATTTTTTTATTTAATAATAATAAAAGATATAAATTATTTTAATTTTATTGTAATTATATATCTTTAATTAAAATTTATTTTAATAAGTTTGCAAAAGAATAGTTTTAAAGGTTCTTTAAAATAATATTACAAATTTTTAACTCCTCTTTAAAACAAGTTTTAGTCAGAAAAAAATAATAAATAGACGAAACTTTTGACATCATTAACACACTAATGAAAACTATTTACTCAACCAGCAACTTTAATCACATGAGCAAAAGGATGGATCAAAACATTAACAACTGAAGTGATTAAAAAAATTATGAATCAGAGAATCCGAATGGATTCGCAAAAGCCTTTTAAACTTTTCTGGACTCATCAATTAGATGATGCTATGTATTAACCTAAGAAAACGACACAGTATACATATAGCATCGTAAATACATAAGCAGAAAAAAAATCAAAGCAATTAAAAGGTTGATATGCTGAACAAAAAAAGACAGAGAACCTTTCAAGATAATATGAATCAGAAAGAACGTAGCGAGGATGATTTTGATCATTTGAAGTAATCATCAATCGTCCATTACTTTCATCATGTTCATTTGAAAAAAAGAATGGTGAATCAGAAATTGAAAGAGAATGGGAGGAAAGATTCAACATTCTAGAAAGTGCAAAAACTATCAACAATGCTAAGAAAACCTGGAGGCTGAAATCTAGATCTGGAAGACGAATATGAGTGTGAGCGGCCGTCGGGGTTTTATACGCAAGTTGTTGAAGCCCTAACCAGCCTAGTAGCAAAAGTGGTTAATCGGGGACTTTTGGTTACGCGTACAGGATAATCGGGTCGGTCAGTTTAATACGGCCTGTTTAATTTTAGGTAATGAGTGTAGAATGATAATATTATTATAGTGGGCTATTTCTATTCAAGTTTGGATATTCTGTTACAAATGGTTTGTTTATCTCTATCCATTTAATAATAAATTATTATATGCATTCCTTTTTTATACGTGAAAGTCAAGTAATTAACATTTATATTAATCTCAAATATTTATTAATTAAAAATAAATAAAAATAATAGGTACGAATATTTTATATTTAATTTTTTTCAAATAATTTGTTTAAATTCATAAATATTCGAGATTAAAAGAAATAATGCGTTAATAGATAAGAAACATAGTTATTAAGTACGTTAATTTTAGATTAAATAAACATATAAATGGCATACAATTTAACACAAATATCTATATTTATTATGTCCAATAATAACAATATCATCTCTTGAAATTTTAAGGTTTTATCCTTTTTATTATTTTTTTATTTTTTTTGAACTCTCTTTTTTATTCGCTTCACCTAGTAATTGCATCTTTTAATACAATATGTTTTAATTTAGAACTAATTTGAATTTATGTTTTTAAAATGCATCTTACTTGGATTATTTTGACATCATCCCAATATTCCAATAGTAAATGCAATGTCAATCATTGTCCAAACCTAAGCATACATCATATTTTCGACAGTAGGAGCATATAAAATGTTTTTTATTTGTTCTCTTTCAAAATCATTTCTCGAATATTGGTCCAAATTGAACTTATATCCCTTCATAATGGGAGCAACACTTGGTGTTATCTCAAACAAATGATGTAGCGCATTTTCAAAGATATTTTCGTTCATACAACAACATATTCTCTTTCATACCTTTTGGAGAAAGTTTTTATAAAGAATATGCATCGATAGACGGTGAGTATATACATTTCTTATACAAGGTTAAACATATCATTATCTTCTAGATATAGTACCAAATGAAGACACTACTTGCTTCTTCCAGTTATATTTTTATGATAATGATAACGAAGTTGAAAACAGAATCAAAATATTGCAAGATTGAGAGATAAATGGAGATATTGTAGAATGACTAATGGAATTATTGGAATTAAATCCTTAGGTCGAATTCTTATGCATATTGAAAGATCATTCTTCACATGATGAACTATAATTACACATAAAACAAGACGTGAGATGGGTTTAGTAATGATTGTATAATTATCCAACAGTAGATCGAGTCACTGTCATATGTATTGAAGGAAATAACATAAACATACCATTTGATAGAGAGAGTAATTCATGCATATTATGGTAACCTTACACAATGAAACATTATTTTGGTTGTTATAATCCATTAAAGTATCCTCTTTTATTTCCATACAGAGAGGTTGGCTGGCATAAAAAAAAGCAATGAACCATATGTTAGTTTTGATGAAGACGTTAAACAAGACAAACTTGAAAGAACAAATTCAAACATAAACTCATATGATGACATTTTAAGCAATGAAGTATTAGATAATAAGATTGAAATATTAAGATTTTCATAGCATCATTATGACGGGCAACATTGATCAATAATATATATTCCTTATTTTTCTTTTTAACTTCTAAAGCGCACTCATATAAAGTGTAATGTGTGATGCAAATCCATCGATCGTGCATTGATTGAAGAGTTTTTGCCCAAATTTTGAATTTTTCAGTGATAAATGGTCAATTGATCGAGGAAGGGCTCAATTGATCGAACTTGCAAATTTTTTCAGGAAATAATGACAAGAGGCATGGGAATTTACACATAGAGGGCTTAGAATTGAGGAGCTTTTTGATAAAAGACCAAGGGACATGTATAAGCACTCTTGGTTCCCTAGAATTTATTTTGAGTGAGAGCAAATGAGATCTTGAGAGAGAGGCAATAGAGAAATAGGGTTTTCTCCATTGATGATAATGAAGAAGCTTGGTATTTCTTAGGCAACTCTTTAGGTGTAAACTTATCTAAAGTAGATGATTATTCAATCCATTATTAGTCTAAGAATAAAATTATATCTCCATTATTTTGGAGACAAATGATGCTACGTCTTGTGTGTATATTTATTGCTTTCTTTGCTTGTATTTATTCATTTTCGTTATTATTGGTATGGTTACGTTCTGTACTTTGTTATTTTTTGTTTGGATATCCTTTGTACTCATTGGTTGATTAGTTAACAATCAATTCGTGAGATAATTATGTTTTATTATATGAGCCACAACAAGACTCAATAAAATCACAATAGAGTGCTATTAGAGCTTAAGATTTCGGTTTTGGGTTGGTTTATGTATTGTTAAATTTCGTAGTTTGTTATGGAGTCTTATTGGTAGGAGTTTTGTGAAGATTGTTATAAATTTTTTTGAAGATATTTTCGATGTAATCAATTATGAGTAAAATTGAGATAAAGAAACATGAAATTTATTAAAATATATCTAAATCAGTGATTGTCACACAAAAAATGTGTGTAATGAATACACAAGTATACGTGTCGCAACAAGTAATATAATGATAAGAAAAAAAATCGTCACTGTGGAAATTATTTTATAAAAAACTAATTTTTAAAACAAAAAAAATCATTTTTTTGTGTTTTTATATTTTAAGAAATCAAAATTAAAATATCTAAAAGTAAATAAAAATAATTAATTAAATCAAATTTTGTAACAAAAAAAAAGATACGTGAGAAAATATCTAAGAAGACTTAATCCCTCAATTTTCTAAACATGTAAATCGCTAAAATCCCCATAGTATAATTATTATTTAATTAAATGATTAATTAAATCTAACTTAGGATGTATTACTCTCTCAAGTAAACTACACATAATATAGTAATTAATTTAATCATACTCTCATGCCAATTAAATTGCATACTACTCATTAAATTCACCAATTATGAATCACATACATAAAAATCATACATCTCTGCCTAGAAACTATACATATTATTTAATCAAGACAAACAATTAAATAATTCTCTCAAATCTATTTAATTGTCTCTATAGATAAATTGTTGGCCAAACAATTAACAGCATACAAATCAGATTAAATAATATAATTAAATTATAATTGGGATAAAATATTAATTCATCACATGGTGAAAATTGGGTTCATAAGATCCTTATGCATATTATTTAATCAAGATAAACAATTAAATAATTCTCTCAAATCTATTTAATTGTCTCTATAAATAAATTGTTGGCCAAACAATTAACAGCATACAAATCAGATTAAATAATTTATTTAATTATAATTGGGATAAAATATTAATTCATCACATGGTGAAAATTGGGTTCATAAGATCCTTAGATTAATAAATTAACTACGTATAATTGTGTTCATAAAGTTCATATTTTTCATAAAGAAAGACATAAAAATTGATAAATAAAAGAGTAGAAGAGCGAATATAATCAATCTCTCGAATTATAGTGTTAATCTTCTCTTAAATCTCCATAAAAAATTGTATCATCTTTTGAATTTTTCTCTATTTTTAACTCCAAAAATTAACCAAAATTATGCTAATAGAGGTCACTTAGGATTTATAGAATGATTAAGGGCTTAAATATAGCTCAGGTGTGATATGAACCGTTAGATCAACTTCAGATCAAGGGTTATGATCAAAATAAGAAAAATTGACAATGCTAGCCAATCACATCGTGACACGTGACTGTTGAAATTCATTGGGCAAATCAGGGAGTGACTTATGGTAGGGGAGATTGGCCATAGTCAACGCTCGCTGAGTCAGCGCTACGTGACATGACGTGATTCATAGAAACAGATGGCATGCCGTACGGGTGGATCGTGCAGAGCAATGGTATAACAACACGTGGCGACGCAGTTTGACCAAGCCCAAACTCATATTGAACGAAGTGCTGACACGTGGCATGTGTTTCTTCCTTCTCACACGCGGCATAACGTGATTCGCTCTTTGTGCTTATGTGACTTGTTCAGTCAACTTCTCTGCTTGAGTGGCATGCTACGTGGTTGCTTTTGATTGATCGTGCGTTAAAAATTCAAAAAAATTTCAAAAAAATTCACAAAATTATATTTTAACTAAAAAATTTATATTTAAATATTTTTTATTATGAAAATATTATTTATTAAATAAAATAAATATATATTAAATAAAAAAAATATGTTAATGATTCTACTCTCATGATTATCAATCACAATTAAATAAAAACTTCTAAATTTTAATTTATCAATGAAACTGAATTTGTCTATTATAATGACTACCGGCCTACGAATCGAATCGTATACAAAACGACTTGAGACAATAATTAAATAAGCCATAGATAGATTTTTGAAATAGGATTAAAATTTTATATTTCTCAATAAAATTGCATTATTATTCCATTTAAATGTATTTGGCCCAATTGAAATATTTCATATTTATAATTAAAAAAAACTTATATATATATAATCTTCAATATCTTCTTATGTCAATTCGTGATTTTTCTTGTTTTTAAAACATAACTAATTTATGTTAGGTTGTAACTGCAATGCAATTATTTTCATAAAACAATTTCAATGAAATTATAAATATTGTAAACTACAGGACGGGTTTTAACTTTTTGACCTTTTCAATCCTTACCGTTTGCTAAGTATTATTTATTAATCTTTAATATATACTACATATTTTTTTTATAACATAAATATGTGAAATACTTTGAGTAACTAGATCATATAACTCACATGTTTATCTAACCTCTTAACACATGAGAAATAAAATAGGAGAGGGAAAAAACCTATAGAGTTAAATAAATTAAATGATCTAAATTATGTTTGTTTGAACTATATGATAACTCAATACAAATATGTATGACACCATAAGAATAAAAAATTTAGTAAAATTATATTAATAATTTTTTCATCTCTTTAAAAGTTTTGTTATTTTTTTACTATAATAAATATGAAAATATAACACCATAACACAACACAATAAAACTATTACGATTTAATTGACATATTTAAATATTATATTTATTTTAAACTAATAGATTAACACGTTAAAAATGATAATAAATTATTTTTTCAAATGACTAGCGTGCATTGCAATTACGAAACACTTATGTTAGAATCCTGTAAATGTTGGAGTCAAAAGGTTTAGAATTGATTATTTAAATGAATTTGGCATATTCACTCCATACATGCATAACATCCATCAATCCATTATACATTTCTCTTAATCTCAAATATTTATTCATTAGAAATAAAAAGAAATTATATGAAAAGACAGAGTTGATAGATATAAACATCTAAATTTGATTATTTTTTCTTTTTTTAAAAACAATGACAAGGGAGAGAAAAAAAAAACCATAGATTTGAATTAACAAAGTGAGTGTAACGGAACAGTAGCAAAATTTATCCAATATTGACTCATAATTGAAGCAGAGGAATGAATGTTAAATGCTTTTACTTATTTAATTTTTAGTTGCAGGAGTATTTTTGTGTGGCACTGAATATGGTCTCAACGGCATTTTCCATGCATAACTTGAATTTTTGTGGGTCTATAACTCCTTTTTCCATTTTAAAGGCAACCCTCAGCATTCCCATGTAACTTACTATTGAAATCCCAAGGCACTGCAATATCAATGCCAAATATATCATAACATAATTAGTTCAAAGTTGGAAAAAAAATACCTAATTAATAATTATATGAGTAATTTAATATGATTAGTGATTAATTACCTTAGTTGAATCGATGACGGTAAAGTATAAACCTCTAATGGGTTGATTATCCAAAGATAATTGTTCAATTGGACCAATCATATTGGACATTACCATGGTTGCATTGTTTGTGGTTTTACGAAGTAATCTAGCTGCTGCCTGCAGCAATCACATATATACTCCAATGTAAATTAAACAAATTAGCATATCAAAACTTGTTAATTTTTCTCTAAAAATTATATGCATGTACTTGTAATTTTATAGCAATTACCAACCTCATAGCCTCTGAGTTTCCTGAGAGTATCCAACATCCAACTATTAAGATAAAAAGCTAAAGATTTTCTTTTCTTAAGGATTGTATTTCTTGCATGCCAAACAAAATCCAAGGGATTTGAATTTTTAGATAATTTGGGTACTTGTACATGCAAGAAGGCAAATTGATTTCCCCATGGCATTTTGGAACCAGGTTTGATCATTTCCTCGACTGACTTATAATCCCCTCCAAACATCCTAGTGTTCAGCAATACCAATGCTGTACAACTCGATTTTCTTGATTCTTCTACTATTTCTTCCATGTACATTCTACTTCCCAGAAATATTATCCCTGTAGTCACATCGTTTATGGTCTGCAATATTATGTGAATCAATATTAACATAACATAAATATATAGTTCATAACATAAAGTAATACCCTGGAGTATAATTTATTAATTGATTTCATATGTTATGTATGCCTTCTGTATTACATGTTATTACTCTGGACACATCTATGTTAAGTGTTTTTTGGGTTTTGGAACTTGTTTATATCTAAATATAATATATAAGATAATAATTAATTCAATTCTTAATAACTTGAATTTTTATGAAAATTGGTTGCTAATTACTTGATAGGTATTGTAAACTATATATATATATATATATTCTAAGTCCATCACAATAGTATACATAATCCGGTTAATTAGCCTATCTCCTCACAAATTGATCTTTTAAGAGGATTAGTTGCTAATTCTCGACACAATTTTATAAAATTAGTTAATAAAATAGTACGTACGTAGTAATAACTTTACTTACCACTCCAAGCTTGGACTTGATAAATTTGATTTGATCAAGAGAGAATGATATGGTAGTTATGGTATCAGCCTCGAACCCAATTGGATCAGTTCCTGTTCTAATTGGTGTACGATCATCTTCAAGTATAGTGCTCTTTAACATACTCCAACTAAAGTCTGTGACAGTGTTGAAGAGATAGGAGAAAATCTTAGGCAAAAATTTAAAGACGCTACTTGTAGTAGTATTATCGTTGGTAATTACTACTTGAGATCGTTTTCTTGAAGGAAATGTTAGGGGAAGAGAAGGATCATCAGCTCTTTGTAGACAAGAAAGAAGAGCACCCATTAAGGAATAGCCATCTCCAAGTGCATGATGAAGCTTGAATATGATATTTCCGGCTGCTTTACTAGTTTGATACTTTACTATGTGAATTTCCCACAAAGGTCTACTTTGGGGAAAGCTTTGTCTTGCTATTTCTGATAAATACTCATCAAAGTACATATCATATGATTTTATTGAGAGGCCCGATGGGAATATTGGAACTTTTATGTGATCTTCAAGCCTTACTTCAACCTTCTTCCATCTTTTTTCTCCCTTCCTGTCTTCAATCTGTTCTCATCGTCAACTCTTAATTAACTTTAATAAACTCCCATTAATGAAATTCATTTTTATCCATTAATATATATATATATATACATATAGATAGGTGATGATGCAATTTATTACACCATCATATCTCAATCGTTGAGATTTATAAGAGAAAAGTGTCTACATGTTTGTGTAGACCGTGCTTTCAAAACTTAAAAAAGAAGTTTTGTGATTAATTAAGTTATATTTGATAATTATTTTAATTTTTAATTTTTAATTTTTACTTCTTAAATTTAGAATTAAATTTTTAATATCAATCTTTTTTGAAAAATAAAAAATAAAAAACTTGATAATTAACAGTTTTTAATTTCAATTATAAACTGTAGAAATTGAAAATTTTATATTGATTATTTGAAAATTATTTTTGGATTTCTAATTTTTAACTTCGTAAATTTAAAGTTTGGTTTTTTAATTATTCTGATTGAGGTCGAATATTATTGAGTATCGGAGAATTTTAAAATTTGAAAAAATTTTAGAATATAGAAATTTGAAATGAGTTATATTTTATAAAATTTAAAAATTAAAATAGTGATCAAAAGAACTGTTACATAAACATAAATTAAGTGTTTCTTGAAAGTATTTTCTCCTAAAAGTGCTTTTAACCAGAAGAAGAAAAAGGAAAAAGAAAACAGAAGTTAAAAAAGAAAGCGCACCATGATGGAAGAGAAGCGTGAGTTGATGGGAAGGAAAACATCTCTAAGAAGAGGCATTGCTTTAGCATCATTGATTGGAATGTCAAATTCCAAAACAGCAAGAATCCAGGTTGACAGAATAGAGTTGTTGAAGTATTGTCCTGTAGGACTAACTGGCTCCAATTCATCCCCATATCCATCCATTGGAATTTCTAACAATGAAAAGAAAATGGACAATGTATTTAAATTCGTTTCCCATACTGATCAAGCTGGCCTATTTAAGAGAAGTGTTTTTGGGTTTTATTGTAATTTGTCTGTTTTCTGTAGTCGATATACAGAAGAAGTCAGAGCAACTTATTCACGTTTTGAAGTAGTTGCAAATGATCCTTTTTTTTCTTTAAAAAAATGCATTTTAATGGGGGTAACGTAAGGATTAAGCATTATTATTAATTTTGTTATTACTAAAGTTAATTAGATTTAGTTACTTAAGTATCAAAAATGAGTATTTTATGTCCTATAATTATTTAAAATATATATTTTTAATCCCATAAAAAAGATCAATTTTTACACTAAAATACCCAATTTTCCTAAATAATTGAGATAAAAAAAATCAAATTAAATTGCATTTTTATACCTACCACAGCACTAATAAGACCTTTTTTTTTTCTTTTAAGTAATTCTGACAGGGGGAATTATGAAGGAAAAAAAGGTATTCCAACTAGTTTTATAATTTCACAAAAAAATTGTATGATTGCTATTACCCTTTCAAATTAATTTTTTTTAAATAATTCTGTGAAATTAAATTAAATATTTTGTTTTTTAAAATGATTGAAATGATAAATAAATTGAAAGGCGATCGATGTTTCAAAACGCTTATCGGAAAGCATTTGTCAGGACTTATAACCGCATTCTTTGCCTGCAGGCGATGTGGGACTCCAACACTCCTCACATCGGACGGAACACCGCATGACCGCTACCCGCGCCAAGTAATCAGCGGTCACGGAGTCGAGTAGGGACGCACGTCGGGACCCCCAGGATCGCTCGACACCAAATTGAAAGTCGGCGATGTTTCCCTCAGCGCTTATCGGAAAGGAGGCATCGGACTTATAACTAGCACATTGTTGACTTTTCTGGGCGATGTGGGACTCCAACAAAATATTAATTTAAATAAAATTTCACGAGATGTACCATAAAAACAAAACCTAGTACAGTTCTATCATTAGTCCATGGAGCATTAAACTTAATTTTGAAGACTCCTCTTGGAGCTGCTTCCCAATTCATAAGAACAATCAAAGTTTTCTTATGCAAAATCCACCTGAACAGTTGCCCTTTGAAATAGCTAGAGAGTTTTAAAATTCATCAACTCTGGTTGAAATCAACTTAAAAATATTAACATAGTTTAGATTTTTCTTAATTTGTAATAGAACTTGATTATGAAGTTTCGAACATGATTGGTGTAGTTAAGATAAATTCAGTAGATCGAAGAAATAATGTAATTAATATAATAAGTCTGTATGTCTAGATATTGCAGATTACATTTCTAATGGAAACTTCAAGAATGCAAAATTTGACACTAAGCTAATGTTTGGGGTGAAGGAATTGAAATGAATTAGAATTAATTTCTTTTATTTATATGTTTGGTTGGGTTGAATGGAGGAAGTTGTAGAATAAAATCGATTATTAAAGTAGAAATAATTACAATTCTCTCTCTCATTTTAAGAATCATGATTTCATTCTCATTTCTTTTTTTTTTCAATTTTACTCTAACTTTAAATATAACCTTAAACTCAAATCCTAAATCCTCAAACCTAAAACCCAAAATCTTAAAACCCTAAACCCTAAACTCAAAATCCCAAAACCTTAAACCCCAAACCCTAAATCTCTAAATCCCAAATCCCAAAACCTTAAACCCCAAATCCTAAAACCTAAATCCCTAAACCCCAAATCACAAAACACTAAACCTTAAACCCCAAAATCCTAAAACCTAAAACCCCAAATTCCAAATCCCAAAACCCTAAACCTCAAATTCTAAATCCTAAAACCCTAAACCCCAAATCCTAAATCCCTAAACCTTAAATCCCAAATCCCAAATCCCAAACCTCAAAACCCTAAACACTATTTAGAAAAATAATGATTTCAATAATGTATTTTATTTGACGAAAAAATAGTAATTAAATGACATTATTTGAATGTTACTGAATGTAGGGGTATTAAAGTAATTTACATTTTTTTTTCATTTCATTCCAGTGACAAACCAGACACTGCAATCCTGATTCCGAACTTGATTCTAGTGATCAAACCAAACAACATTGTTTCCTTTTTATTCCATTTCATTCTCATTCCGATTTCAATTATATTTTACGAACCAAACGCTACTTAAATGAAAAGATTTTAAATATCTTCAACTTTCTCATGTCATAACAACGTACATTAGTACTTATCCTCCAAATACATATATCTTTTTGTTAAGATATACTCGTGGGTTTCATATTTTACTTTGTGAGGGTCTCGTCTCAGTTATTATCTACGATAGAATACAGAACCTATAAATATATCTTTAACATTTTTTTATAGATTATTTTTACGGGAAGTACAGTGTTGAATGTTTTTCAGATGACAAATATATGAATTTCATGCAATTTTGATTTCGAGAACTTCTTCTATCCAAAAATTCGTATCATTGTTATTACCTTTCCAAATTAAATATTTTAGTATATTGCGGTGAAATTCTAACTAGTAAAATCTTTGAAATAAATGTCAAGTTCTTAAATGTGACTGATGCTCTAAAATTAAATGACAATTTTTTTAACAAAATATTACTTGATGTATTTCGGATAACCCCTAAAAGCGCTTGCTTTGTCAAGTTGTCATACCACACACCTTTGTCTTGTCCCGGTCAATAAGATTTTTTTTTTCCATGTAGGTGCACATTGATTGTTTTGCAATACCAAAAAGCGTGTTCGATAAATAGTACTAACATTTGCTCTTAATAAAAAAATGTATATTAAATTATTGTGTTTTTCCAAACCTTGGATATGGCATTTTTTTTAATCGTTTGCCTACAACTCTTTTTTTTTTCTTTAAAAAAAAAGCACTTTAAATCTTTATTTATAAATAAATAAATAATTATTAAAAATTGAATTCGTAAGTCAATACCAACACAAAATACAAACTTATTTTATTATAACAAAGCCAAAATTATGCCTTGTTTGCTAATTCAGGTTTTTACCATACCTCACCAAATATGCATATTCTATTCTATAATTTCCAAGACCAATCACGCACGAAATCTTATTAATTATTACCTATCACAAGTTAATTAACGCATCTCACTATACATTAACACCCAATTATATAGTATTAATTATTATTTTTTACACGGCTAAAAATTGTTAGTAGGTGGGATTGTAAATTTATGGCATTTGTCTCTACCTTGAGCTTCCACATCAATTTGCCTAAACTTCTGACTTTAATTCTCCATTATCTTCTAAATAAGGATGCGTTACACTGAAGTTCCTTTACCTATAGAATTAAATACCATATTCTTTTATGGACTATCATTTTTTATTTTTTTTTGTTGTTGCCCATTTTTAAAATTTTTACCCTATCAACCTTACTTCGACCACAAGCAATTAATAACCTATTATAGCATGTTCAAAAAAAGGATTGATATTCCTTTAAAATATATAATATCTATGGGCTTCAAGTGAAACTTTCCACCTTTAAGAAAAAAAAAATGTCCATTTTTCTATACTACTGTAGTATTAAGGAGGCTGGTACATATTACAAATTAAGTATAAATCTCAGTAAGTGAAGAAAGAGAGAGTAAAGAATAATAGAGAGAAAACTGAAAGTGAGAGTTTCATTTCTTGAGTAATGAACTGGTATATATGTACAAGCTTATATATCATTATGCTAAATTGATATTGGTTAGTGTTCGTTACACAAACTGGAGATATACTCTCATTAACAACCTAACAATACTTGCACATAGCTTAACTAGCTATATCAACTTTACACATATAGCTCATGAGTTGTTTTATTAAGGGATGTTGTCTTACAATCATGTTTGCTTGTGGTATGAGACGTAGTAATTAAGAATGCATTAATGGAACTAAATTAAACTGAATAAAAATTAATAGTACTATTGTTAATTATGTTTAATTTAAATAATGAATTCAAAATTAATGAGAAGTAAAATTAATGAAGTAGTACTGTGACATGACTATGATTAACTATTAATCCTAGTTTTCTACTAGCATGCTATGTTAGAAGTGTAGATAATTTTTCATTTTCCGTTTGTCTGTCTTTTGTATTGTTCCACATTTTGTTGATTTATTAAATAAAAGCAATATATTATCAATTGAGCTCGTGTTTTTGGGCTAAGGATTTGGTCACTTGTATAAACCTAAGGTTTTTGAATAATTAGCAGAAATAATGGACTATATATATATTATATTTTTCATAAAGTTCCAAATTCTATTTCTTAAATAGAGTGGCGTGGATCTCCTTAGGGGTCATATTTTGTAGCCTGTATACCCACGTGAGTACAATTGATAATATTTGCATTATTTGCACCTAAACATAAGAGTTGCATTGTGTGCAGTGGCACCAGTCTCTTTGTGAGTTGTAATTAATGTTATTAAAAAAAAACATAAGAGTTTCATACCAATTTTATTCTTCTCAATTTGGTAGTAGTGTTGACCTTTAGACATATGACTATGGAAGAAGACAATTTGCTATATACCTTTACATAATACAACTTAATTAATTCAATAGTATATAGTTTGATTAAATTTTACATTTAGATTTATAAAATGAAATTACTTTAATTTTGATGTTTTTGTGATGGATAAATATAGACATGATTAAAAATCTAGTTGATAATTCTTTCATTCAAATCTTTAGAGTCTAATGATATATTTGTTGTATCGTAACGTGTTAAGTATAATCATATTAGAATGAACTATATTTAATTGTATTATAATTTTTTATGTATAATGTTTGGTAACAATCTGTATAATATAATCGAATAGAATTGATAACAATTATTTTAATAAAATAATTTATATTTAAAAAAATATTTAATTTGTTTTTACATAATTTTTGTTACCTATTAAAATAATTTCATTATAAAAATTATTTAAATTAATATTTTATTTTTCCTACATTTTAAAAATAAAAAAAAATTATTTTTCAATTTAATATAAAAAAAATTAAAACATATAATTTTAGAATTAAAATTTCAGACATTTACGTTAAATAGAATACCTATTACGATTTAAATCTACACGTATTGTTGATATTAAAATCTTACATAATTATAAAATTTTATTTTATATAATATATATCCATAATTTTTATTACCGTAACAAACATGCCCCCAAAGTGGCGTCTATTATAGCCACTAAGGCACTAACTCTCTCATCCATTACTGGAGTAACTGATAGGAGAACCTACACTACATACCAATTAGGCACATGTTACTTGACATTCACTTTGTAATTTTGTGTTTATATATATATATAAAGGTGAAACAGGAATAAATATCAATCCAGGAAAAAAATTCTAAAGATGTGTGACATTGTCAAAAAAAAAATTGTTTAATTTTTAGGTAGATAAGGTTAGGCACTAAATTATAATCCACACGTCAATGACCTAATATTCATAATAGTTCAAATGGTACAAGAAAACTTGTGAAGAGATAAAGATAACATATTTAAGTGTTATTTGTAGATAAAAATTAAGACTACCTAGGAAAAAAAATTATTATCCCACAGTTTGCTTTTAATCTGAACACAACACGACCTGAGTTTTGTTACTTTCTTAAGATTCAATTACTTGTGCTTTTCAAATTCATATTATAGGTAAATCTGGTAATCGATTTTGCTCGTTCCTATTAATTGCATTCATTTAATAGAGAAGTAAAACTGATTCACATATCATCGGATACATATATAGCTATCTACCCGTCGTAGGAAGGAGACAATAAACTAGGTTTTACCTCTTAGTGTTTTTATGACATATTTGTTGTATATAGTATTAGATATATGTGTTAATTATAAATGCATTATAATGAATTGTATTTTAATTAATACGTACAATGTTTAATGATAAGATGTATAATATAGTTAGATAAAATTAATATAAATATTTTATTAAAATAACATTTAAAACAAATTTTTATTACAAAATTTATTTTAATCAATATTTAATTTATTTTTATATTTTTATTATATTTTAAAATTAAAAATAATTTAAGATTAAAGAAAAATAAAAACACATAATTTTATAATTAAAAATTCAAATAAAATAAGTTAAGTATCCAGTATTATTTAGAACCACACCATCTAATCATATTAAAATTATGCATAGTCATACTAATTTTATATTCTATGATACGATCCCATTTCACTGTAAACTCATTTTATACATTTAGAATTTTTAATAATGTGTAATGAGTATGTCGTTAGAGTATTATTTTTTTCTTCTCATTAATTGGTTTTTAGGTAATAAGATTGGGAATTTTTAATGCTCTTTTTTATGTTTTTGTGGTGATCACAGTACCTTTCAATACATAATTTATTTATTTATTAAAAAAATATAAGTTCATTTACGTTATAAAAAAATAAATATATATATATTAAAAATAAAACCTTATATATAAAAATGTTATCCCATCAATTAAAAAAAAACTTACAAAGCATATATTTTGTTAGAGATAAACATTAAGTTTTAATTAACGAATGAATATCTTCTATTCTAATAATAATTTGAATAAAAATTATTTGATACTCCACGACTCAAATACCACATATTTTCTCACAACAAAACTGTCATTTTCTTACTTCACCGTTTTGCAGGATCGTCGGAAAACAAGCATCGAAAAACATTAACAATTGTGTACTTCACGACAAAAACACTATTATTGTATTGATTTACAAAATCATTTTATTTTTAACAATTGTGTACTTCACGACAAAAACATTATTATTGTATTGATTTACAAAATCATTTTATTTTGAATTCACTTTGTAATAGATTTATGTTAAGTATGTAAGCTTGAAAAATAATTAATCTCATTATCTGTGTTTTGAGATAAAATTATATTTAAATTTAAACATATTTGTGCTTTCTTATTTCATTGTAGTCTTTTTTCGTCTTTAGATATTGTTGTGATTGAGATTCATTCTGAAAAAACTCATATTAAGGTTTTCAAAGTTCATACTACACATTATGTTCTTACCATCCATCTTATCATCTTAAAGAAGATTCTAAATAAGGCTTCAAACATCAAGGTTGTACCTACGACCACAACTCCAATCATGAGCTTCTTACATGTTCCATTCGTGTATGTATATATTGTCACATAAAGAATCCAGGACACTTTCAAACAGATTGTTTTCGAATCCCTTTTGATGCCCCTCTTAGAATCCATCTCAACATATTTCAAGTAAAACTAGTAACTCATCTATCACTGTTGTTGTTTCTGAGGATAATAATGCAAATTTACCTTCTCCACTCAAGAACTCGAAAGTTTTCTTAAATATGTTCTCTCAAAATTTAGTAATCCTCATCCTACTACCTTTTCTCTCACACCAAGTAAATCTTTATGGTATTTTGATTTTGCTTGTTGTAACCATATGACTCATAATACTCACATCTTCTCTCCCACATAATCTTTAATCTCCAAACCTTTAATTCAAACTACTAATGGTTCACATATACATGTTAATGTTATAAATCAAGTTTCTACATCTTTTATATCACTTTTTGACACCTTTTATATTCCCAACCTTACTCTAAATCTTATCTCTATTGATCAATTATGTGAACTTGGTCTTACTATTACTTTTTCCTTTTCCGGTTGTCATATGTAGGATCCACAGATAGGATAGATCCTTGGGATAGGCCGTAAGGTTGGACGACTATTTGAACTTATCAACCTTCATCTACCCAATTCTCCTCATCCTTTTGTTGTTGCTTCTACTATTCCTTTCAACCTATGGCATGCTCGTCTAAGTCATACATTTATAGAACATCTTCGTCACTTAGCATCTTCTAGTAAATTATGATTTATTTCTACTTCTGATAATGTAAATTGTTTACCTTGTCAATTGGAAAAACAACCTGCTTTATGTTTTAATAAAAGTAATTCTACTTCTGTCCCCACTTTTGACTTAATTTATTCTGATGTTTGAAGTCCATCTCCACATCTTATTATGAGAGGATATGTTTACTTTATCATCTTTATTGATGATTATTCAAGATTCATATCATTCATATGAATTTTTCTCATAAAACATAGATCTAAATTACTCAAAATTTATTATGATTTTACCCAAATAGTTAAAACCCAATTTTTTCAAATTATCAAAGTTCTTAGAGTAGATAATGCTATGGAATATAAAGAAATATTTTTTTAAATTTCTTTGATAAAATGGCACTCTTTCTCAATATTCTTGTTATAGCACATTTCAACAAAATGAAATAGCTAAGCGAAAACACATACATATTTTTAATATTGTTCACACTATTCTCATTTCTAGTTCTTGTCCTGAACGCTTTTGGGGTGAAACAACTCTTACGGTTTTTTATACCATCAATCGTGTTCTCATGCCTATTATTCACAATCAATCATCTTATGAGCATCTTTTATAATACTCCTTCATCTTATGAATTGCTCAATGTGTTTGGTTGTATCTGTTTTATTCTTCTTCACCTTCATAAACGCAATAAATTGGAACCTCATGCTCGTCTTTGTTGTTTATGAAGGTATAAAATAGAACACAAAGACTATCGTTCTTGGGACCCTTTCTCTCAAAGATTATACATATCTCGTAATGTCATCTTTTGAAAACATAAAGTGTTTTTCTCTATTTCCCCATTTCATGTCTCGTTTTATACCTCACTCTTGTTTTTTAATAACCTAACTATTGATTTATTTACTCCTGATATTGCTCTATTATACTCACCATAGTTTATACACTTAAATATTCCTCTTTAAGATCTTATAAATATGTGATTTATATATTTTAATATTGTAATTTTTTAAATAAGTTTCATTAAATTTATAATTTAAAATTATAATCAATTAAGTCAAAAAATTTAAAAATTAAGATTTTTTTTATGATCAAATAAAAATTATATATTTTATTAATAAAAAAAATTAACAACCCTCGTTTTCTTCTCTACTTTTTCTCTTTCTTTCTTTCTTTCTCCCACTTCATTCCCTACATCTTTCCAAAGAACTTTCTCTCACTTCGTCTTTACAAGAAAGAGAAGAGAGAGAAAAGAAAAGAAAAAAAATTACGATATCTTTTTTTTTTATTAATAAAATATATAATTTTTATTTTATTTTTAAAAAAATCAAAAAAATTTAATTTAATTAATTATATTTTTAAATTATAAAATTAATAAAACTCATTTTAAAAATTAAAATATATAAATCATATAATTACGGTCTGTTTCTCATCAACACATTAAATATATATCATATATAGTGAATCGCATACATAAATTCAGCAAATTAATTAAAAGACTTTCTATTATGGCCCTGATATCTCAATTGCACGAACAAAGCAAAGATGGAGCTCAAGAAACCAACAAAGCCTTAACGCTTGGATTGAACATATTGCCTATTAGCTCATCCTCCCCTTAAATTTGTTTGATCCTCTAATTCTACTATTTTTTTATTTTTTTTTTGCCTGAATATCTTTTTCTTTGTCATTTATTTCATTTTCATAATTAGGGGTGGTTTTTAACATTTTCGAGCTCTCTCCTATTTCAATTTTATGATCAGCAACAACAACAAGTAGAGTTGAGATTTTGTCATCATCGATCTTAATTTTTTTCTTGGGAATGATGGTTGATACCTTTTATAATCATCTCATAGACGAAAGATCCCAACAGCCACTTGAAAACTTGAAAATATTCGCAAATAAAGATAATAACCCTTTTTAAACTACATACCTACCGAATCTGGGGCGTCCAGCGAAGCTGAATTCGGAGGAGTTATTTCCGGTGGGTTTCGTGACCGGACGTGGAGAGGGTGGTTGCAGAAGGGGACCGACTGGGAAGAGAAACGAAAGAAATAATACTTCTTACTTCTATGTTTTTTAATTTTTATTTTGGAAAATTATTAAAAAATAATAATAATAACAACTTAAAAATGATAAAAATAATGTAAATATAATATTAAATGAAATTCAATTTGATGTTATTTAATAAGAAATAGATTTAAATAATTATAATTTAATGTTAAAAATGTTTAAATGAATATTTAATATAAAATAATGTATTAAATTTTTTTAATAGTAAAAATATATAAATTTTAAAATTATTTTTATTAATTTTTCCAATATTTAATATTTTTTAAACTTGTTTTTGTTTTTAGGTTCCAACTAAAGTCACGATTTCAAACCCCAATGATTATGAGTTTTGACGTAATCTTCGTTATATCTTATAATCACGTTTGTTTATTAAAATTGTGGCTAAATTTTAGTTATATTAATTTTATATTACTTATTATAATGTAAAGGGAGTATTAGTATGAAAACAATTAATAAAAATATACATACTTTTATAAATTAAAAAAAGGGAATATAAATGACTCGATTTTTTTTACTTGCTCCTTCTGTCTTTAATTAGTAAACACACCAAAACCTAAAGCACAAAAATAGAAGAGCTGAACAGTTATGACGAAGAGATAGAGATATTGGAATCAATTGGGTTAATAATTTATAGTATCCAAATCCATTATCCAATGTTGTTAATTAATTAGAAGTTAGTTTCCCTTAAGATATTCTTGATTTCAAGTTTTGATTTTGATCCGAAATCAAAGGCTCCATTTTAGGAATAAAATTAAAATAAATAATAAATTAAATACATCTTTATAATTGTTTTGAGAGTTATATATAAAAAAAACTGTATAAGGTATTTACGAACGAAGAAAGAGCTATATAAAATAAATTTGAAGGAAAAGAGTTTGTGCACACACTTTGATTTTCTTGACATACATAATTACATTGTTGTAACTAATTAATACAAGCTATGAAAGTAAATATTTGAATGAGCTTGTTTAACGAACGTAATTACAAGTACCTTACTACAAATATTAAGAAAAAATCTATATCATGTTTAATTTTACTATTAATATAAAATATAATATAAAACGTTATATAATAATAATATTCATTTATCATATAATGAATAGAAATATATTAGAATATTTTATTTTTTCCCAACATATTTATTTAATTATTTATATTTTTTTCATTTAAAAATTTAATTATTTTTTAATTTTAATTCGGTTATAATTTTATAAATTTTATTTTAATATTTATCGTTATTTTAATTTAATTATTCAAACAAATATAATAATAATAATAATAATAATAATAATATTTTTTAACATTTAATTTAATTCATGTTCTCGTTCTCATTTTCATGTTTCCATCCGAAGAGTTTTCCAAAATAACTCCAATCTACCCTTGAGATATGTACATTTTAATGAGAGAAATAATATATACTAGCTGATTTTGCTTAGCATCTTAGATTTAATAAATATTTTTATCAAAAATAATTGATATAATATTATTATAAAAGAGACACATAACAAGATAATATTTTTAATTTTATAAAATTATTAAAAAAATGTAATATTTATAAACAAATATTTTTCATTATTATAAAAAATATTTTTAAAAATATAAATAAGTTAACTGTGATTAAAGTAGTTAACTTAACTTATTTAAAAATAATTTAAATTTTAAGTGAACTTACATAAAATTTAAATTAATTACCCATAATTACAATTTATTTACTCAAATATTCATAATGTATGGCAAAAAAAAAAAAAAAACCGGTCAGGTAGCCACTCTCACTTATCAGCTGCATTTATCGTTAGCTCATGCTTGTCGTAAAGAAAGTAAAAATGTTAAATAGGTGATGGTGGCAGCATCTTATCTCATATATTTATTTAATATTTTCAAAAGATTTATGGATTAAAATTGGGTAATTCTATATAAATATTATCACATTTGTTCATATATTATTTAAAATTATTTTGAATTTACTTATTTTTATTATATATAATAATTATTATTATTATTATTTATTATATATAATCATGTTTTATTTTTATTATTTTTTGTTTTATTTTACTTATTTTATTTTAATATATATTATGATATTAGTATTAAAATTTATCAAAATATAAATTATATAAGATAAAATGTAATCGTAAGATTTATAAATTATATCATATATGTAAATAAATTATCTTATTTTATTTTATATTTTATTTATAGTGTTTATGTTATAATTGATTATAAATAATATTAGGTTTATTAGTCAAAATAGGAGTTGTCTAATTTAGAAGAAAATTCATGAAAGATGACTTACCATATTGTCAAAGATTTAGGTACTTAACATTATTTGAATAAAGAATAGCAAAATTAGGTAGCCTAATTTTGTTTAATGAAGAAATGTTTGGCATATGAAATGAGAACTTGAAGGCTATAAATATGGCTTCATTTTTTCATTGACAATCATCCCAAAAATAGAGAAAAGCTTGTATGAAAAGTTTTTAAGTGAGAGAATTTTGTGTGAAAATTCTATTGGGCTTGTAACTGCTATTGTCTTTTGGGTGTGTGAGAAAATTACTGAGAGTGTGGTTGTAACAATTTTCCACATAGTGAATTTTTCTCTGATTGTCTTTTGACAACGAGAGTGATTTTTCTCTAATTTGAAATTTCCACTATAATTCTTGTGTTGTATATTATCTATTTCTCTGTTATTTGATATTCTGCTAATGAAGATCTTGGGAGGGAGAATTTGTGATTATACCATTTTATCCAAATTTCTTAACAGTTTATTGGTCAAATTTATTTTATGTTATTTTTATATAATTCATTATATTTAAAGTTATTTTTAATATATTAATAATTATTATAATTAATTATATTTTTCTTATTAATTTTAAAATTATATTTATTACATTTATCTCGATGCAGATATCTCATTACATACATGCCATTCCATTTTCATGACGACAATTATGCCGTTTAGTGCCTGTTTTGTCTCGATTTTCTAAAGAACCATTTTGTGCATATGCTCTGCACGTTTGTAACCGATTTGTAAGGGCGACAGTATTGTAAAATTTTTAAATGTTATTATTAAGATTTTTTTATTTATATTAAATAATAATTTAATTATATGAATAAAATAAATAATAAAAATAATATATTTAAAAATTTTATCTATAAAAATAACATATTTATATTAATTACATATTTTTTTATTAAAAAAATCTATCATATTATTTTATATTAAATGTTATCTAATTATATACTATTTTAATTTAACTACTTTCATTTATATATATATTGTTATAATTGTTAAGAGTTATATTTTTTAATTTTTAATAAAAAATTAAGTGAAGTGTAAAACTATTCATTTGCTTATATAATAATTATCATTTAGTATCTTAAGTTGTAAAAGTGTTTTTTAATCATTTTTTCTATAGAAAGGAATTAAAGAATAATATTTTATTATTAAAATTAATAATAAAATATACATTATATATAAATATCAGAATTATTTTTTCATAAAGGAAAATTAAGTGACACACTTTTGTAACATAAATGATTAAATACTATCTTTCACAAAACAAAATAACCTCGGAACATTTTTTCCTAAAAAATTTATCCCTTTCTATTATAATAATATCAGGTGATTCTTAGGATATATGATTAGCCTTGTTTCAAGCCGATTAACTTTTGTTTCATGTATTACTATTTTCATCACTTTTAAAATTCATAAAACAAGAGTCCTTGTCCACCTATCTCTATATTCTATAATGTTTTATGAGTTTTGTACTTTTTTATATGATCATATATATATATATATAAAAGATTAAAAAAAACTATAGATTTAATTATTCTTATCGTCGATTTGATTTTTATTCGATAAATTTTAAAAATATATATTATTTTAAATAAAAATCGAACATAAAACAATAAGGATGGTTATACTGATAACCGTACTAATTCATAATCAAAATTAATTATATTTATTTAATTAATTTATATATTTATTTAATTAAATTGTATATTAATTAATAATTATGATTTATCAAGAAAAATTTTAAAAAAAAATTTAAAATGATTTTTTTTTATATTTTTTAATAATCGTCCTGAAATATTATTTTACCTAAAAAATTGTCTCTGAACTATAAATAATTTCGGATGATTTCGGTTACAATTTTTATAAATTTCAAATAACTTCTTCAAATTACAAGTTGCGTTGCTAATTTATCTAAAAGAAAACTTTTTTTTTTTAAAAAATGACTTACATAAGGGTTTGTATTAGTACCAACTCTTTGATATTTTAAATAAATTCTTCAAAAAATATTCTTACAAAAGTTAAAAGACTAGACAGCCGTTGCTTTGTTCAAACAAAAAAACTATTCTTTAGAAATATAATGTTCAAACAATTAATTTGCTAAACTTACGTTACAATATCTGTCGCATGTACATCGCCAAGTATAAATAGTGATATTGGCTGTGGTGTAAAGGAACCTAGAAACGGTTGTGATAAGTGTGGTGCGTGAATCTTTAACTTAGGAAAGTTTGTTAAAATGTTAAACTTTTAATATAATTAAAATTTAATTTTAACGGTTTACAATAGTAAAACTTTCAAAATAAAATAATATAGTAAAATTTTTTAATACTAAAAATATATAAATCGGATATAAATTATACTACTTTTATTATTATAAATTTTAAAAATATTATTTTTATTATTTTTAATTAATATTTACGTAATATTACTATAAAAAAAATATTAACATCATTCTTTTTCTTTTAAGATGAAGGGTGACAACACCACTTATTATTTGTTATTTTTATATAAACTGACATGGTAGCCAAATTTAATTAAAATATGAAAGAATAATGATCGTAGAAAGAATAACACATTTGTTAGTAAAGCATTCAAGAATAATAATGATTCGTCTAGAAATCTTATAGTAATATTTACATATTTTTTTATCTTAAATTAAAAGTTCAATATAAATAAAAAAAATTGAAAAAAAGAAACTCTTATCTTTTTTTCTCTTTTAATTTAATTTCTTTTAGATATGCTATAACCGAATAAAAATTTATTCTTTTTACATGTAGGCGTTTTTTTGTTTTTGTTTTCTTATTTGCTTAGATTTATTTCTCTCATAAATTTATTAAAGTATAATTTTTGACATATTTTTCATTCTATATCTCATTCTAAATTTTTTTAGTTTTTTTATTAAAATTATTATTATATTAAAAGACAAAAAATAATGCTAGTAATAATTACATCTTTTATAATTTTCATTTATTTATATTTAATTAATCTAATTGAATTTATATTATACCTTCGTCTTGTTAAATTCTCTGAAATATTATTATAATGAAACACATTTGTTTTCTCATCTCCACCCTACATTGGTAGCTTTTAGTCTATAAATTTTGAAGTACTTATTATAGGAGATAAATGCAATTAAGAACCAAGAACAGTCTACTTAATTTATTATTTTTATAATAGTTTAGTTTTTTTTATTAAGAAAGTATAAAAACCTAAAAATAAATTATCAAATTTTAAATTTTAAATTTTAAATTTTATTTTATTATCAACTTTATTTTAAGTACTATTACCTTACTCTTAAATAACAAACAAAAAGAAATATATAGCTAAGATCATCTCCAAATGCTACTTGAACACTTTTGCATGTCCTACAACGGTCATCTCTTCATCACCATTAGTCTACCTGCTATATATATTTTCCCAACCTCACCCTTATTTTTCATCTCTCTCTCTCTCTCTCTCTCTCTGATTTATTTTTCATTTTTTTGGGAGATTTTCTACATCGACATTTCTTATAATATTTAAGATGGAGTGCAAAATAGTTGGTGGGTTTTCCTTTACGGTTTTTTACATTGTAATAGTACTGTCTCTGCAGGCTAGCTCATTACAAGCTTACAAATTTCCAATCGGTGGCAAAGATGGTTGGGTCTTAAACCCATCTGAAAACTTCAATCGGTGGGCTTCCAGAAACAGGTTTCAAGTCAATGACACCCTCTGTGAGCTTCTCTCTCTCTCTCTCTCTCTCTCTCGTTTATATATATATATATATATTAAAAAAATTAAAAATTGGAGTTTTTGGATTAATTTTCATTTCAAATTTCAAATACATATAAGCGCAGATTTTAAGTACAAACAAGGATCAAACTCAGTGTTGGTGGTATCAAAGGAAGATTATTACTCATGCAACACCAAGAATCCATTAATGTCCTTAACAGAAGGGGACTCAATTGTTAAATTGGACCGGTCCGGTCCATTTTACTTCATAAGTGGAAACGCTGATAACTGTCAAAAGGGTCAGAAGCTAATAGTAGTTGTTTTAACCACCAGAGATAATCAAAAACACCACCGCACCATTACTTCTCCTCAGCACTCTCCTTCTTCACTGCCTCAACCACCGACAATAGCCTTATCGCCCGGCCCAACTATTGTCAACCCGTCAGATTTGGGTGCTCCGACACCCTCCCCACCTCAGAAATCGGGCGTGAAGGGTGCTGTAGAGACTTCATTATTTGGTTTTGTTAAATGTGTTGGTCTTGGAGTGAGTTTGGTTTTAGGAACTTTTGTATGAATGTTGTTGTTTGTTTGACCGAATTGGCAGTTAGGGCTTGATCAGGTTCTGATTTTAGTGTTAATTAGTGGTTCATGAATTGAAACAAATTAAAAGATGGTCATCTATATGTTAAATTCCTGTAAATCATATTCTAAATTTTCTATATTAATAATTATTATCATATCGTGCGGGCCGGCGATGAATTTTTACCGACCATGAAAGAGTAAGTCACCAAGATATTTCTCAAAGGAAAGGTCACCAAAAGTAAAAGAGTGATGATGTGAAACATAACATGAAAAAACGATCTTGAGTGTATTAATTCTTTAAAACAAAAAAAAAATGATTTTTTTATCATGTTATTATTACAATTACAAAAGAGATAATGGGATAACAAAAAATCCAATATTAACAAAAATATATAATAAAATATTATTATTTGATATATGTAATTCAAATATTATTTTTTATATGAGAATAAAATGAAAATTAAAACTAAAAAAATGAATAAAACATAGAGATAATGACACATTAAAATGTTAAGTTTGTTGTTGAATGTGAAAATAATGATTAAAATAATAATACCCGTTAATCTTTTATTAATGAAGTCATGTGCAAGTTATTGATAGGTTTAATTTTAAAAAAATACTCATAAATTGATTTTGTTATTTCTCGACTTCTTTTTAAAAAAATGAAAAAAAATGTTATTTTAAATTATAAGACTAAATAACACAAATAACATAACCTAAAATATTATGAAAGGTAATGTATTATATTTTTACATGTTTCACATTACTTAAAAAGTTAATTATTGATATACTTATAAAAGTTGTAATCTCTTACATAGTATGATATGTTTTAGGTTTTTTCCTCAAAGCAAAATTTTGAAGTCTCGTTCGATTGTTAAATCATGGTCAAGGGCCTATTAAACTAGTAGTTATAGATCAAAACAAACAATCTTGTATCACGTAGAATAAGTCTCATCCTACCAAAATTTGAAATATCGATGTTGATGAAGATATCGATATATAATTTTTGTGAAAATGTCGAAAATATTTTCATTATCAACGAAAGTTTTGAAAAAAAATAACATAAACTATATAAAGACTATCAAAAATATGAATTTTTTCTATAAAAGTTTATAAAACATTAAAATAATCAATTACTTATATTTTAAACTAATTTTTAATTTAATACATATATTTTTAAATACATAAAATATTTATGTTAATCAATAAGTGATTAATTAATTAAAATATGTATTATTTTTTACAAAATATTGTAGAATAAGTAGTTAAAAGATTTGAAATAATTAAATAAATTATCTAATTGTAACTATTATAAATAGATAAATCTCGACAATATAAAAATAAATTTTATTAATTAATTATTTATTTTTAAAAGTATTTATATATGTAATAAACATGCTAAAAAGAGAATAAGATTATGTTATCTATTACAAAAGTGAAAAAAAATTGAATTGAAATAATTACTCAAAAAAAATCAAGAATTGATATTTTTGATATTTTATTCAATATTTTAACAACAATATATACAATATCTATGATATTTTAGTAAAAAAAAAGACATTTTATCGATATTTTAACAACATTATATACACTATCACGATAATTTGACCAAAATATATAAACATCACGTTTTCATATCAAAATATGTAAGAAAAAACAACATTATCATAACAATATCGCTAATAACATTGGCATTTTAATCCCTGCATCCCACTACCTGAAGGGTTTCCCACTCCTGCATCAAAAGCTCTTTGCAAACAATAAAACCATGTTACAAAGCATTTTTCAAAGTAAAAAAACACATGCGTTTCTTCTTGTTACAACACACATACATATGAAAATATAACGAATGACCTAACTCTTACCCTCGTGAGTTTGCATAAATTGCATTATTCCTCCGTAGTCATGTACATAAAAGAGAAAGGATTATTTGTGTATATATAAGTGAACAAAGATGTATTATTGTGGACGGCATATTTTAAAAGAAGACCTACCTTCTTTTAAAAAAAATATTTTTAAATTACAAGATTAAATGATCCAAATAACATAACCTAAAATATTATGAAAAGTAATGTAGTATATATTCATATGTTTCACATTACTTAAAAAGTTAAGTAGTGATATACTTATAAAGGGTGCAATGTCTTATATGATATGATATGTTTTAGGTTTTTCCCTGAAAGCAAAATCTTGAAGTCCTGTTCGACTGTCAAATCATGGTCAAGAACCTATTAAACTCGTAGTTATAAATCAAAACATACAATCTTATATCACGTAAAATGAGTCAACTTACCAAAGTTTGAAATATCGATATCAGTGAAGATATCGATATATAATTTTTGTAAAAATGTCAAAAATATTTGCATTATCAACGAAAACTTTGAAAAAAAATAACATAAACTATATGAAGACTGTCAAAAATATGAATATTTTTTTTATAAAAGTTTATAAAACATCAAAACAATCAATTATTTATATTTTAAACTAATTTTTAATTTAATACATATATTTTTAAATACATAAAATATTTATGTTAATCAATAAGTTGATTAATTAATTAAAATATGTATTCTTTTTTACAAAATATTATAGAATAAGTAGTTAAAAAATTTTAAATAATTAAATAAACTATCTAATTGTAACTATTATAAATAGATAAATCTTGATAGGATAAAAATAAATTTTATTGATTATTTGTTTTTAAAAGCAATATATGTAACAAACATGCTAAAAAAGAATAAGATTATATTATCTACTATAAAAATGAGAAAAATTGAATTGAAATAATTATTAAAAAAAATAAATTAAGAATTTATATTTTTGATATTTTTTTTTTGACATTTTAACAACAATATTTTAGCAAAATAAAAAAAGAAGACAACATTTTATCTATATTTTAACAATGATATTTTAGTGACATTATATACATTATCACGATAATTTGACCAAAATATATAAACATCACGTTTCAATATCAAAATATGTAAAAAAAACAACATTATCAGAATTGACATTTTAATCCCTGCATTCCACTACCTTAAGGGTTTCGCCCTCCTGCGTCAAAAGCTCTTTGCAAACAATAAAACCATGTTACAAAGCATTTTTCAAAATAAAAAACACATACGTTTCTTCTTGTTACAACACACATACATATGAAAATATGACAAATGATCTAACTCTTACCCTCATGAGTTTGCATAAATTGCATTATTCCTCGGTCACCACGTACATAAAAGAGGAAGGATTATCTGTGTATATATAAGTGAACGAAGATGTATTATTGTGTACGGCATATTTTAAAAGAAGACCTATCTTCATAAAAGAAGATACTGTTATCTTTTGATATCAGTATGAAAAATAAAATAAGAAACATTTTAAAGGATAAGAAAGTGCCCTTCATTCATGGAGTAATTCAAACAAGTTTAATAAGTGCTCTTCACGATGTAGCTATCTAACTTCATTGCCAAGGAGAGGTCTGCAAAACATCATCCTGAATATACAAGTACAAAACATCTACGTTGTACCCGTTCAATGGTAGGACAACCAAATCGCTGTCACCTCAAATATATTTTTATTTTTGAAAATGTTTTTTTATA
Organism: Hippophae rhamnoides; assembly: GCA_033030585.1. Lineage (NCBI taxonomy): Eukaryota > Viridiplantae > Streptophyta > Magnoliopsida > Rosales > Elaeagnaceae > Hippophae > Hippophae rhamnoides. Next base: position 48,628,309 of record CM065433.1, on the reverse strand, counting down.
TTTTAACATCTCTTTATTATAAATGGGATGGTGTGAAAATATAATAATTTTAACACATACAATAAACTATGACTGGCCCAATATTAGCAAAAAAAAAACTGGCCCATTTTTTCGATGCTTTTAACGTAATGCACAGTTTAAAGGTCACATTACCTGATCCAAGAAATTCTCCATACTTAAAAGAATACCAGATCGTCGTTTTTTTTAACTAGGCATGGATTATTGATCGTAATATTTTTAGGGTATTGATAATTGATCGTCGTTGTTCCTTACCTTGAACAATGACTAATGCCAAGAAATACAACTAAAATAAACAGTCACTGCTTTCTTTCTTCCCTTTTTTTTTTTTTTTTTGAGAAAAAAGTCTCAGCTTTCCGATGGTTCAAATTAAACAAATTCCAGTATATATACAAAAAAAAAATATCTGTTTATCTCATTCTTACCAGATTTCATCAAGAACCTCCTTGCTCAACCCTGCCCAGATCAAGGCAGATCTTTTAACCAGGTATTGTTGCTGCTGAATAACATCATATCCTACTTTATTCATTTCTTTTTCTCTCTTTCGACAAAATGCATACCATATTTTCACAATACAGAATAAAGGCAATTATCTTCTCTGCATCTTGAATCTAGAAACTGGTTTTGAAGGCTGCAAAATTTGGCAATTAAATTTACTTGGCAAGTAAAGGTGATAAATCTAGAGCTAGAACACTTCAAAAAATTCAAAATACATAGATAAATGATTGAATGATTCAAACTCAGAAAATTGGCAAGTAAAGGAAAATTATTATCAACCTGATAACAAAGTT